>OZ026524.1:48679290-49989290 GCA_964019695.1 Loripinus fragilis
TGTTGTCACACTTAACTGCCAATCAATAAAGACAGGGGGTAAGCCCGCCCAACTTCAGAATATGATTTCATCACTGCAAGGTGACATTGTCATTGGGAGCGAATCATGGCTCAACTCCAGTATTAAATCGCAGGAAGTATTCCCAGAGGGATTCAATTCCTACAGAAGGGACAGACCCGCTGGAAGTGGTGGTGGAGTCTTCATCCTCGTCTCCAAACAGTTCCATAGCAGCCAACCAGAGGAGCTCATAATTGAAGAGAATACAGACTGTGAACTACTATGGGTAAAAGTTAAGGTAAAAGGAAGTAGTGACCTCTATATAGGATCCTTTTATAGGCCTCCAGACAAGACGGGAGCCGGACAAAACATCCCGGGACAAAACATCCCATGCCATTTTTTTACACCCCGGACAAAACATCCCACAAAGATTTGCCACCCCGGACAAAACATCCCACGCTGTTTTTGTCACCCCGGACATAACATCCCATGCCATTTTTGTCACCCCGGACATAACATCCCATGCCATTTTTGCCACCCCGGACAAAACATCCCATACTCAGACTGCTTCTTCAGGGTAAGTCTCATTTGTGACCTTCATCTACTATGACATGTACTAGCAGTGAATGCCTTAGTATGACTATCGAAATGATATAAACTAGATCTTAAATTGATTGAAAGGCAGTTTCACAATGTAAATAGAATTTAATTAAAGATAATTATATCTTCTTGTGACAAACAACTAAATTTGTGTGTTAAGAAGCCAATTACATCTTAAAAGAAACCATTTACAGTTTGGGTCAAACAAACTATTATAATTGAGAAACATATGTCTAATTAGTCTAATTATCTATCTACCTTTGATCTCCAATCATTTCAATAGGTATGGTACATTAAGAATATCAATAATAATAGTGACAATTAACTAAATGGGATGTTTTATGCACTTTCATAGGCTTTAAACAGAGTGTGGGATGTTTTGTCCGGGGTGGCAGAAGTAGCATGGGATGTTTTGTCCGGGGCGGCAAAAATGGCATGGGATGTTTTGTCCGGGGTGACAAAAACTGCATGGGACGTTTTGTCCGGGGTGGCAAATTGATGCGGGATGTTTTGTCCGGGGTGGCAAAAAATGGCATGGGATGTTTTGTCCTGGGATGTTTTGTCCTACATTCAGACAAGACAGATCCTGAATATCTCCAATGCTTGCAAACCACCATTAACCGTATCCCCACAGATAAAGGGGCCCACCTGTGGCTAGGAGGAGATTTTAACCTGCCTGATATAAATTGGGAGGAGGAAACTGTAGCCCCTTATGGATCCTAAAGCACACTATCCAACCAACTCTTAACAGTGATGAGGGATTCCTTCTTGGACCAGGTTGTGATGGAACCTACAAGAATCACTGAAACTACCTCAAATACTCTTGACCTCTTCTTCACAAGCAACAAGACCCTCATCAACAAAGTAGAAATACTACCGGGTATCTCAGACCACGAGGCTGTATTCATTGAGTCAAGTTTGAGGCCCATGAAGGTGAATATTCCTGCAAGAAAGGTTTATCAATATAAGAAAGCAGACTACAAGAGTATGAAAGAGGAGCTTAGGTCATTCCAAAAAGAGTTTGAGGAAAAGGCACCTACTGCAGACGTAAATAAACTCTGGACAATCTTCAAGAACAAAGTTCATTCCCTAATGGACCAGTATGTACCATCGAAACTATTACGCGGGAACAAGCTCCAAAAGCCCTGGATCTCAAGAGGGGTTAAGGCCCTGATGCGTAAGAGGGACAAGCTATTCAAGAGGCAGAGAAAAACCGGTCGAGCGCAGGACATCAGACACTACCGGGAAACAAAAGCCAGACTACAGAAGGCCGAACGCCAGTCATATTGGAACTTTGTGGACCATATCATAGACAAAGGTGACCCAGAACAGGAGTATAAGCCTAAACAGAAGCGATTTTGGTCTTTTATTAAGTCTCTACGAAAGGACTCCAGCGGCATAGCACCCCTAAAAGAAAATGGACGACTGCATGCTGAACCAAAGGATAAAGCAGATATCCTCAACAGACAATACGAGTCAACGTGGACCAAGGAGGACAAGAGCAGCATACCATCACCGGACGGCACACCATTCCCGTCAATGCCAGAGATTGAGGTTACCAATGAAGGTGTGGTGAAACTACTGCTTAAACTAAATCCCAATAAAGCCTCTGGACCAGATTTGCTTCCTGCAAGGGTTCTTAAGGAGATGGCCACAGAGATTGGACCGTTCCTGACCATTATTTTTCAAAAGAGCTTTGATACTGGGATAGTACCAAAAGACTGGAGAACAGCTAACGTAACTGCCATCTTTAAAAAAGGGGAGAAATACAAAGCATCAAATTACAGGCCAGTCTCCCTTACCAGTCTATGCTGCAAGATTCAGGAACATATTGTTACCAGCAACGTTCTCAAACACCTGGATGAATATGAGATACTCACAGACTGCCAGCATGGTTTTAGAGCCAGGCGAAGCTGCGAAACACAACTGCTTACATTAGCCCATGAACTTATTCAAGGCTTAGACAAGAAGCACCAGCACGACCTGATCATCTTAGACTTCTCAAAAGCATTTGATCGCGTCCCCCATGAGCGTCTGTTAAAGAAATTGGAGCATTATGGTATCAGGGACAATGTACACCGATGGATACGATCATTCCTAACGGACAGGACTCAACAGGTGCTGGTTGAAGGAGCAACCTCAGACAGTATACCAGTCATAAGTGGAGTGCCGCAGGGAACAGTCTTGGGACCACTGTTGTTTCTTCTATTTATAAACGACCTCCAAGACAGCGTCCAGTCAAATACTCGGCTTTTTGCAGATGACTGTATTCTCTATAGAAGGATAAAGAACCAGAGAGACTGTGACATCTTACAAGATGACCTAGACAAGCTAGCATCATGGGAGAAGAAATGGGGTATGTCCTTTCACCCAGACAAGTGTAGCACCATCAGAGTATCAAGGTCAAGAAATCCTGTTGTTAGAGAGTACTCATTGAAGGGACATGTTCTTACATCAGAGGATTCCACACGATATCTTGGTGTAGAGATGCAAACAAACATGGCTTGGAATAAGCATATGGACCAGACCATAAAGAAGGGAAACAGTATGATAGGCTTCCTGAGACGAAACCTGAAGGTCAGCAATGAATCAACAAAAACAGCTGCATATCTTTCTCTCGTCAGACCCATACTGGAGTACTGTTGCACAGTCTGGAGCCCCTACACCCAAGACTACATCAACAAACTTGAAATGGTCCAGCGTAGAGCGGCTAGGTATGTTACCAACAGATACCACAACACCAGCAGCGTGACCTCCATGTTGGAACATTTAGAATGGGAATCACTGGAATCGAGACGTGTCAAGTGTCAGCTTACTATGTTGTTTAAGATAATCAACGACCTAGTAGACATCCCACCAGATCAGTATCTAACGGAAGCCTCAACAAGAACCAGGTCACATCACTCTCACAAATTCAGACATGTCCCAGCTTCTAGTGACTACTTCAAAAACAGCTTCTTCCCAAGAACCATTGTTCTTTGGAATTCCCTGCCAGCCTCTTTGGCAGACGCTCCCAGTTTGGTATCTTTCAAACGGGAGCTCAGCACCATGTCATTCTAATCTGTTTAGGGTCCGTTGAATGCAAGTAAATCCTAGTGACTTCTTGTGCTGTGCTGGCGGGGACTTCGTGTGCCCTGGTACCTGCAAGGTAGCTAGATTGGACAAGACGGAAGGATTGAAAATGCATTCGGCACAACTTTTCTAAATTCTTCTGACTTTCCTATCATGCCTTTTCTTTGCTTCTAACTTTCCTATCGATTCTTCTCTTTTTCTTTTCTTAAGTCGCAACCCCCGCGCTATAACAGTCAAGAGTGACGGACAGCGCGTAAACCATAGATGTAGATGTAGACAATCAAAATATTAAGAAATAATATGAATAAGGAAACGTATTATAGAAGTTAACATGCAAAGGACAACGTGTAATAAACAATTAATATACGCAATTACGTACGCAAATTACGAAAGCTCAGTATATATTTTTTGTTGTTGTTGTTTACATTTTGAAACTAGAGCGCAAATTTGCTAGTCGTACTAAGCTCGTATTGGTTAGTTGTATGACAGTCGTGCTCCGGATTTACAGTCAAAACGTCCCCAAGTCAAAATAACCCCTAGCCAAAACCACCCCGAATTGGTCAAAATGCCCCCGAAAATTGGCCAAAACGTCGCCATGGTTCAAGAAAAATGCCAAAGCGCCCCCATGGTTCAAGAAAATGTGTCAAAATGTCCCCATTGTTTTTACTAAATGGTATTATATTAAACAACAAGCGTTTTCTTCTATTTCATAGTGCTTTAGGTTATACAAATAATGATCAAAATTGGGTCGGGTCTGAAAGCCCCTGCCGAGCCGAGCTGCCGAGTGCCGACCTACATAGTTTATTTTTTCAAATTCATCCTCGGTGAAGATTTTTTATAAATAATTTTTATTTAATATCATCACATAGACTAAAATCGATAAGTGTAACAATAATAATAATAATAGTAAATAACAATAATTTGAATTTATTGCTCGCAGGGGTCTGAAAATCACAGCCGAGTGAACCAAGGTTTCAGATGATTTTTATTGGAAATTTGAGAGGTCCACAAGCGAGTTTGGCAAACATTCTGAAAATTAAAGATGAATGAAGAAAAAGTTTTAAAGAATCTTACTTAAAAATGCGTTAATTTTACGAAAATCGTCATTTTCCTAAAGGCCACATGCGGGTCTATTTATAGACATTTTGATTAACATTAATGAAATGGCAATTACAATCAAATTATAACTGTTAACTATTATCATTAATCTTCCACTTATTGCCTTTAGTCTATGTGATGATTTTAGATAATATTTATTTTTGAAAAATCTCCACAGATGATGATATTGAAAAATAAACTTTTTGGGTCGGCAGCTCGGCTCGGCAGGGGCTTTCAGACCTGACCTCAAAATTGATGTTTAGGACCATGTGAAATATGCAGATGAATGCATTAATGGTCCTATTCTGTATGTCCGTTCGTCTGTAAGTTTTAAGAAATAGATCTGCTCTAGCAGAGAATTGTTGGGTAATAGTGTCGAGTACCCTCGGCCTGCCTTCACCCATTTGTTCAATTTTACCGCCTTGATAGCTCAGTTGGCAGAGTGTCCGCTTTCGGGGCGGGAGGTCGTGGGTTCGAATCCCACAGCCGCACCATACCAAAGGTGTAAAAATGGTACTAGCAGCTCCCTTGCTGACGCTCGCATAAAAGGGGTTGTGCTTGGAAGATAAAGACAGGTAAGTATCTGTTAAAGATATAATTGTTATGTCGCAGAATAGCTCGTGAGCTAATGTTGTCTGTTACTTTATAAGCGACGGTAAATAAGGCTTCTTTATCTTTATCTTTATCGTCAATTAACTCAGTTTTTCTTCGATGAGATTATGAGGTCATGTAGTAGAAAGAGAAGAGAAATCAAATGCAGACACACTAGATGCTAGAAAACCTTTAGATCTTAATTTGTTAAGAATCTCACCGGAGTTTTTAACAGACCATAATAGATTTTATCATTTCTCTCAAAACAGTTTCACAATATTTTATAGCAGGGTTTTAATCGCAGTAAGGTAAGAAGTCAAAATAATCGACAGCTCAGTAGTAGCACATGAGCAAGAGTTAGCAATAAAACGTGACTTGTAGGGTCTTTATGAAGTTTATGAAGTTTTTGTAACAATATTATAACTGGGTTAGGCCAGGTCAAATCTAATCCTGGGTCAAATTCTAGGTCACTAGGTCAAATCATAGAAATACATTGTATTGATTATTTAAATTAAATTAATCTTTATTAAACTTTACCAGAATACTTATCTCACCAGAATGTCATCCAAAAATACTAAGTGAGTATGACCAGGAAATGCCACAGTCACAAACTGCAGACAAACCCATGGCACCGCGAAGAAGAGCCACGCAACGATCGATCACAAGACACCAGGAAGACAAACTAAGCAAAGCAACCAGCTCTCTCTTACCCATCAAGATGACTGCAAAACTAAAATGGACATAAAGTAACGTACAACAAATCATAGAACAACCACAGACTCCCACAATGGGAGTAACAATAAATAACAAGTCAACAACAACAGAACCACCGCTCCAGAACGGACAGCAGCATAAGCCACCGGGGGGATGCATTTTACTGGTATTAAGTCTTCACCCTAGATTCTTCTGTTGTTGAAGTACAAGAAATGTTCAGTTTACATGGAAGACTTCTAACTATCGCAATGTATCATATTGGAGAAATACTCTAATCAAATTAACACACTATGATGAAACAAAGAAGAGGGCTCACGACTATCAGATAGTCGGAGCTAAAGAAAACCTCAAGTTGAGCCACGGCGTGTCAAGCTACAGATAAGCATCAGGCACCAACCCAATTGATTAAAGCTTTACGTCTGAGCAGTCATAGAGTCTGAGGCCTGACCCACCGTCGCGCAGTTAAAAATAGTAAGTGAGTATGATCAGGAAATACTACAATCACAAAAAGTCAACAACAACAGAACCACCGCCTTAGAACGGACAGCAGCCTAAGCCACCGGGGGGGGGGGGGGGGGGGGCTTAAATGCATTTTACAAGTACCAAATCTTCGCCCTAGATTCTACTGTTGTTGAAGTTCGAGAAATGTTCAGCTCGCATGGAGGCCATCTAACTAATGCAATATATCATCATGGAGAAACACTCTAATCAAATTAACACACCATGATGAAACAAAGAAAAGGGCTCATGACTCACAGATAGTCAGAGCTAAAGAAAACCTCAAGTTGAGCCACAGTGGGTCCAGCTACAGGTAAGCATCAGGCACCAACCCACCGATTAAAGCTTTACGTCAGAGCCGTCTTAGAATCTGTAGCCTGACCCACCGTCGTGCAATTAAGGAGGAAACCATAGCTATAAAAAAGTTTGATATTCGGACAGTCGGGTCAAAAACTAGGTCATTAGATCAGGTCTTAATAAAAACCTTGTGTCACTCTAGAGGCACATTTTTTTATCTAATCTTCATGAAAATTTGTCATTATGTTTATCTCAAGAAAATCTAGACCACGTTAAAGCCGGGTAGGGCTAGGTCAAGTAAAATACAAGATCACTGTATAAAGTAAATAAGGGTGCAAAGATCAGGAATCGATACAATCAAGTACCACACCTGTCCCAGGATACCAATGGGAAAGTGACAAACTCACAGTTAGACCCCACAAACGAGAGCAAATAGGTCAGCCCTTTCCCAGCAGGTGACCACAAAGCACATATAAACAGATGCGCACAAAGACATAGCAAACACAAGACAGAACAAAAACATAAAGATCCACAAAAGAAGTAACCCCTTGGAAAGGTCAGTAAAATATTTTACTGGAGGGCTTAAACCGGTCTATGAAAACCATTGTATACACTCTTGTGGAGATATTTTTGATCCGATCTTCATGAAACTTTGTCAGAATGTTTATCTTAACAAAATCTGGACCAAATTTGAAACCGGAGTAGGTAGGGTAAATAAAACTATGTTGCAAGGTCAAACCTTACAAAATCATTGTGTGTAATTAATTTTGCACATATTTAGATAATCTTCATGCAATATTGTAAGATAATCAAAACAAAAATTAACTGGGTCAGGTAAGGTCAAAAACTAGGTCAAATCTTAGAAGAAAACCTTGGGTACACTCAAGAGGGCATTCTTTTGATCTAATCTTTGTGAAAATTTGTCAGCACAATCTAGACCAAGTTAAACCGGGTTACGTCAGGTAAAACACTATGTCACTCGGTCAAATCTTAGGGAAAAAAAACACTTTGGTACACTCTAGAGGGCACATGATTAATCTGATACTTATAAAAAATTGTCAGAATGTTTATCTCAACAAAATCTAGAATAAGATGGGAACCGAACTGGACTAGGTCAGGTCAAACTCTAGGTCACTAGGTACAATCTAAGAAAAACATTGTGTATACTCTAGTGGGCACATTTTGATGCAATCTTCGTGAGGATTTATCAGAATGTTTATCTTACCAAAATCTAGACCAAGTTTGAAACTGGATTAGGTCGAGTAAAAAACTGGGTCACCAGGTAGAATCTTAGTATACCCTTGTGCACACTCTAGAGAGCACAATTTTAATTTAATCTTAATGAAGATTTGTCATAATGTTTATCTCAACAACATCTAGACCAAGTTAGAAATTGGTTTAGGTAAGGTCAAAAACTAGGTTACCAGGTCAGATTTTTAAAAAAAAAAAAACCCTTGTGTACAATCTAAAGGACACATCATCAAGCTTTGTCAGAATGTTTATCTTTACAAAACCTAGACCAAAATAGTAAGTGAGTATGATCAGGAAATACCACAATCACAAACCGCAGACAACCCCATGGCACCGCGAGGAAGAGCCCCTCAACTTTGAAAATGGAATAGGTCTGGTAAAAAAACTAGGTCACGAGGTTAAATCTAAAATAAAATATTGTGTGTACTCTAGATGGCACATATCTAAATAAACGTTGTAAGAATGTTCATCACAACAAAATCTACACCAAGTTTGAAACTAGGTCGGGTTGGGTCACAAGCTAGATCAAATCTTAGATAAACCTTGTCTACACTCTAGAGGGCATTCTTTTAATCCAACCTTCGAAAAAAGTTGTCAGCATTTTTATCTAAAAAATCTAGACCAATTTAAAACAGGGTTACGTCGGGTCAAATACTAGCTAGGTCACTTGATCAAATCTTATACAAAGCTTGTGTACGCTCTAGAGGGCACATGTTTGATCCGAACGTCATGAAACTTTTAGAATGTTTATTCTAATGAAATCTAAACAAAATTTAAAATTGGATTAGGTTGGATCCAAAACTAGTTTACATGGTCAAATCTTAGTAAGTAGAGAAGAATGCAAAGATCAGAAATCGATACAATCAAGTACCACATCTGACCCATGAAACCATATAGGAAAGTGACAAAAACACAAGAAAACATCACACAAGAGAGCCAAGAGGTCAGCCCTTTCCCAGCAGTAGACTTCAAGGCTGCAAGTAATAGACAGGCCATCATAATAAAGACAAACATGAAACATAAATTACAAAAAGATCCACAAAAGAAGCACCGCCTTGGAATGGTTAGTAAAAGTAAGAAAGAGGGCAAAGATCAGAAATCGATACAATCAAGCACCACCCCTGACCCAGGATACCAATGGTAAAGTGACAAGGTCACACTTAGACTTCACAAACGAGAGCAAAGAGGCCAGCTCTTTCCCAGCAGGTGACCACAGGCATCAACAAACAGACGTGCATGAAAGCAAAACAAAACAATACAAAAATAACATAAATGATCCACAAAAGAAGCACCCCCTTGGAACGGTCAGTAAAAATATTTTACTGGAGGACTTAAACCGGTTGGACGGTGCACCAACCTCACCCTTAGTTCAGATGTGGATCAAGACACAAACACAAAACATAAATAACACAAATGATCCACAAAAGAAGATTCACATTGGAATAATCAGTAAAAAATATTTTACTGGAGGGCCTAAACCCGTAAAACGGTGCACCAACCTCACTCTTAGTTTAGATGTGGATCAAGACACATATATGTTTACAAATTACTGGAGGTCTTTCACATGTTTAAAGGTACCAACTTCATCCTTAATTCTGATGTAGATCAAGACACATATATGTTTGGTTCGCATGAAAGATCATTAACTTATTTATGCATCATCTCCTAGTACATACACATCTAGATATAAAAAGGAGAATAAACAAAGATAAGGACTCAATGGTACATACAACTGAATACCTTGTGTACACTCTAGAAGCCGCATTTTAGATCCACTATTCATGAAAAGTTGTCAGAATGTTTATCTTAACGAAATCTAGAATAAGATCGACTTGATCTAGGTCAGGTCAAATTCTAGGTCACTAGGTAAACTCTTAGAATACATTGTGTACACTCTAGAGCGCACTTCTTATGCATTCTGCATGAAGATTTGTCAAAATGTTTATCTTTACAAGATCTTGACCAAATTTGAAACTGGATTAGGTCCAGTAAAAGCAAGGTCACCAGAAATAGTAAGTGAGTATGATCAGGAAATACCACAATCAGACCGCCGCATGACACCCAAGCCATATCCAACCCGATACAGAGCTCCCCCTCCCGAACCGACCATCAAAACCAGGCCTTCCAACAACTCGCCTGAATCTACAAACCAAAAAACACAAACACACAGGCCCCGACACGCCCCGCCGCAGAAGGGCCCAAACCCAAAGCTGCACCAAAAAAAAACAACCCAGAGTGTCTTGGGCAGAACCCAGAAAACGCTTTTCGAACCCTACGACACCCACAACCCCGCCCCAGCAATCCAGCAGTCAAAACAAGCCTCCCAACCAAAACCAACAACACCAGAACATCCCCCCGCAATATGAACAAACCGAGAAACACATACACCACAGGAAGCCGAGCAAGGAACATCTCAATCAAGAAATAGGAAATCCATCATCCGAAAACCAAAATCACCACAAATTCCAGAAGAAACCACGCCATCCGTCACCAACAAGCCCAAGCCCCAAACAGAGCCTTAGCATCAGAAGAACCGGCCCTACCCAACCGAAGCCCAGTAGGACACACCCGGCCCACCACCTGCCCAAAACAAGGACCTTCTTTTGAAACACCAACCAAGTCATCCAAACATCAGGAGGCAGAGCCAAAAGCCCCAACAACATCAGTCCAACCACTGCCTGACAAAGACAATATGAAGTGCCTCCCACAACAAAACAAGAACAAATCCGCAACAAGAGGAGAACAACCAGCACCCACCAGAACACCCACAACCTACCCACACAACCCCGAGCCAAGACCCATAAACACACTGTCCAAAAGACAATGGAGAGCACCACATACACTCCGACACCACAACAACCTACACCGTCCAGGCTGTTCAGAAGCAAAAATGGCACATCAACCACCACAAGCCAAACAAAGCGAGCCCTCCCCTGCTAATCGCTTGCTCAACCAATTTTGTTAGCCCCGTTTTGACCAGACCCCGAGGCACAGCAGCACAGATAGCAGAGAAACCACATGCAGGCAAGCTATGCCCACACGCACCTGCAGTGACAAGCTCCCGCCCCAGTGTGTCAATACAGTACCCCAACAATGACCACTACACCATCCGCAGCCCCACCAGCAGGCACTAAAACAACCCCCCACGGAACCCCCGTCAAGTTTTAGAATAACCTTATGTTCACTCTATAGGGCACATTTTAAAAATGCAATCTTCATGAAAATTTGTCATAATGTTTATTTCAACTACATCTAGAACAAAGTAGAAATGGGATTAGGTCAGGTCAAATACTAGGTCACTTGGTTAAATTTTAGAGAGAAAAAACGTGTGTACACTCTATCATGTCTATAGGGCACATTTTTAATCCAATCTTTATGAAATTTTGTCAGAATGTTTATCTTAAAAAAAGCTAGACCAAGTTTGAAACTGGATTAGATCAGATCAAAAAATAGGTCACTTGGTCAAGTCATAGGAAAAAGGAGTATGTAAACTCCCAAGGGCACATATTTAAATAAATACATGTATTCATAAAATAATGTAAGAGTATTAATCACAGCAAAATCTAGATGAAATTTGAAACAGGGTCAGGCCGGGACAAAAACTAGGCCACTATATAAAATCGTAGGAAAACCTTGTGTAAACTAACTGATCCAATTTTCATCAAACTTTGTCAGTGTGATTATATTAACAAAATCTAGACCAAGTTTAATACTGGATCAGGCCAGGTAAAAAACATGGTGACAATATCTAATCTTAGAAAAACATTTTGTACTCTCTAGGGGGGGGGGGCACATTTTTTATTCAATCTTCATGACAGTTTGGATATGTTTCTCGCTCCCCTTCCTATGGTGTATATATTTATACAGCTTCCCTTCCTATGGTGTATATATTTTGTAGCTTATCTATTTTGCGAGAGTGTGTTCTTATGTTAAAGACTTCAGCAAAAGAAACATATTTTTGATTGCTAAGTTATTAAGGACATATTCTACTAAGTACTTCCCATGTTGAAATATGTTCAATACTTTTCATACAGTTTGTTTTATGCATGGACTATCCATTTATGAAATAAAAAGGATATGTCACCGTGCTTAGTTTTTCCTAATCTAATATGGAAGTTTTTAGCATTTGACCAAATTTCTCAACATATGAAAGAATAACACTAGTCCTAAATATCAAGATAAAATAGCTGTAATCTTCAGACAGCTTCATTCTTTTAACTTAAATTATTGCTCATGACCCCAAACCTTCCAGAAAATATGCAAGTTTATTTGCTAACTCAAGCTGTGACAAGATACTGCATGATATATTTTAAAAATTCGTCAAAAATTGGAACTTGTTTTTAGAATAAATTAGATATGAAGAAATCTGATGTAGAAAATCTCAAGAACTTAATTTTATTTCATGTGTTATTATAATACCTTTTAGAAAAAATATGGGGTCACTGAACTAATTATCTTTCTGGAGGGCCAAACCTAACCCCACCCCCCATAGGTTTCATACATAATTCTATATAAAAATTTAAAGGTTGACCATTTTGGTCATTTGATGATGCCCCTTTTCTACGAAACACATCAGCATTAAAATGCTTAAAAGGGAAGAAGAAAAAACACTGAAAATACGTGCCCTCCTTGGAATGGACCCGGGCCTTTGGTTTCGTAGGCTGACACGCTAACCACAAGGCCACGAGATCAGGCTGTGCGCGGCTCAAAATAACCGTACATATTGGAGAGACAACCTGAGTCTCGGCCAATATCGTATTTGTAACCAGAGTTAAAACTTGAAAATTGTGTACGCCGTTTATTTTTGCCTGATCTATTTATCTATATTTGGTGCTGAGACGATCAAGTCTGATGAAAGATCATAAAGATGTTTCTGACACATTTTATTTACTTTATTTCGTCAAGATTGCGTCGGAACATCGATCTGAAATAAGAATATTTGAAATTTTTATTGATCCCAACTCTTAAATGGTCGAAAGACAGGACCCAGACCAACTGTCCCTGTTTCCAGATGCAGGAAAGGTGTGCATAAAATTTAGCTGCATATTTTTTTTAAAACGAGGACCGTATCAATATCATAAAATGACCACAGACCCTCAGAGTTGTTTAGATGTGGAACTAAATTCTGGATCCATCAATTTCCCATGTGGATACTGTGCTGTTGATGTTTCAGACCTAGACCCTGCTGTAGAGCGTGACGAGTGTGGTCATTGGTATTACATACAGTCTCAGTCTATTGGCCTAGGCACTTATGATGATTGGGCAGCCACCGACCTCTCATTCTCCTGGACATGCTCTAAGTATCCCATCAAAACTTTTCGAGTATAACGTCGTCTTCATTTGCGTTGTACAAATCGCAGAATAATTTCAGCGAACTATTTGATGAGTCATCTTCACCTCATTATTACCATGACCCTTCTCTGACAGCACGGGTTGCTCAGCCTCGCGGAAACACGTCACTGAAACCACCAAACCTTCGTGTTTTAAACATCAACTGTCAGTCACTTGTAAATAAAAAAGCAGAATTTCACAGCCTTTTAGATACGTACAAACCGGACATCGTCAATGGAACAGAATCTTGGCTTACACCAAACCACACAAATAGTGAATATTTTCCATGGTCACTTGGATAATCCTCTCTCAGGCAAGACAGAGAAAAAGAGTCTACAGGGAAAGGTGTTCTTATTGCCCAGAGCAAAACAGTTTAATTCTGACTGTGAAATTATCTGGGTAAAAGTTAATACTGTTTCAGCCAAATCTCTCTTTGTTGCAGTTTTCTAAAGACCAAAGGAGGGTATGCTTACAGTGCTGTGGAATTAAAGCGCTCCCTTGGAATGGTTACAAAGACTCGAGTATGTATGGGTCCTTGGGGGCTTTAACTATCTAAAGTTCTCCTGCGATACAAATCACATGCCCTCTATTAAGCCTGGATGCAGCTTTCCTGTCATATATGATAATTTCTCATCCATACTGAATGATTTTGATTTGGTTCAGATGGGAGATGAGCCCACCAGATGTGGAAATATCCTTGAGCTTTCTTGATCTCAAATTATACCCTTATACAGAAAATCGAAATTGTCCCAGGTATTGCAGACCACGATATTATGGTAGCTTATGTTCATGTTTAACCTCAAATTACCAAACAGAAGCCTAGATCAGTACCCCTTTATGAAAAAAGCAAATTGGGAAAATTTTAAGCAATATATTTTAGAATTTGCCTCTGATTTTTTTATAAATTATGAAAATAATCTTTTAAGAATTGTGGACCTCTTTTAAATGTGCTTTAAATCAAGGCATTGCAAAGTTTATTCCTTTCAAAAGGTTTGGCGCCAATATGGATCACCAAAGAAATAAGACAACTCATCCGAAAACCTGATTGGCTATTTCAGGTACAGAAAAGATCGGGGAAGAACAAGGACAGACACAGCTTCAAACAGGTAAAACACCTTATTCAAACTAAAATCAGAGCAACATATTACACTTATTTGCAGAACATTTTAAGACTAGTTGCACAAAGTGTAGATGAGAGTCCCTCAGGTTTCATTCTCAAAAAGCTTTACTCCCTAATTAAGAATGCTAGACAGGACTCACATGAGCATCTCAACCCTTTTAGAAAAAATCTGTACATACTCTAGTTACAGAAAATAAGACAAAAGCAAAACTTCTCAATCAAAAATTACAATCAGCTTTTTCTGCGTATGGATAAAATACAAGATACTTTTGAAAATGCCCCTGAAAATCTTAGACGTAAATACCCCTTCATGCCTGATATTACTATTGCTACAAATGGAATTCTGAAATTACTAGGAAATCTTAAAATAGGTAAAGCTTCAGGTCCGGATGAAATTAAACCTGTTGCTTGAAAGAATTGAGGAACGATATTGTATTGCAATCATCTTGATGGGGAAGAGAGAGCTGGTTGCTATGCTTAATTTGTCTTCCTGGTGTCCCGTTATGGTTGAGCTGCTCTTCCTCCCGGTGCCACAGGGTTGTCTGCGGTTTATGATGTGGTATTTTCTGATCATACTCACTTACTATTTTTGCTCTTGTGGTCAAATTATATTTGAAAAATCTCTTATAACAGGCCAGCTCTCAAAGGATTGTAAAACAGCTAAAGTGAGTCCCCTTTTCAAAAGAGGTGAAAGAAGTGACTCGGCAAATTATAGACCAATCTCGTTGAACTGTATTTTATGTAAGGTCATGGAGCATGTTGTAGCCTCAAATCTGACTCAGCATCTTAACAAAAATAACATTTTATACAAACTCCAGCACGGTTTTCGTGTAAAACTTTCTTGCAAAACGCAATTAATCCAACTTGCAGAGGATCTTGGAAGGCAACTTAAAAAAGGTCAACAAGTCGACATAGTCTTGCTTGATTTTAGCAAGGTTTTAAACAAGGTAAGCCACTTGAAATTACAATACAAACTCTCTTCTCATGGAGTCAAAGGTAAACCCCTTTACTGGATTGGCTCCTTTCTTGGGGGCTGAACCCAGGCTGTAGTGCTTGAAGAGTGTGTTCCTCAGATGTACCCGTGCTATAAGGTGTGCCCCAACGCTCAGTACTGGTCCCACTTCTCTTCTTGCTCTACATAAATGACCTCCTGGAAAATATTTAACCACAGGTCAGGCTGTTTGCAGATGACACAGCAGTTTACCTAACAGTAGAAAATCAAAACAATAGCGGCATTCTCCAGAGTGATCTTGGCCAGTTATAAAAATGGGAACTAACCTTTGATATGGAATTCAATCCAAGTAAATGCCAGCTTCTGCACATTTGTAGAGCCAGGCAGCCATTCCACTCCCAGTATACCCTCCATGGCGAGATCCTGGAGTCTGTTGACTGTGCCGGCTACCCCGGGGTAAGTATATCCAATGACCTGAGTTGGAATACCCACATAAACCAAATTACAGGTAAGGCTAATCACACTTTAGGCTTTGGTCAAATATTGCACAACAGTTTACGAAAGGTATGATAAAAAATTTGGTCTATTTATAATTCAAGTGAAAAATAGTAAGTGAGTATGATCAGGAAATACCACAATCACAAACTGCAGACAACTCCATGGCACCGGGAGGAAGAGTCGCTCAACCATCACGAGACACCAGGAAGACAAATTAAGCAAAGCAATCAGCTCTCTCTTCCCCATCAAGATGATTGCAATACTATAATGGACATAAAGTAACGTACAATAAAACATAAAACAATTACAGACTCCCACAATGGTAGTAACAATAAACAAAAAGTCAACAACAACAGAACCACCGACTTAGAACGGACAGCAGCCCAAGCAACCGGGGGGGGGGGGGGGGGGGGGGGGGGCTTAAATGCATTTAACTGGTACCAAATCTTCGCCCTAGATTCTGCCGTTGTTGAAGTACAAGAAATGTTCAGCTCGCATGGAGGCCATCTAACTAATGCAATGTACCATCATGGAAAACACTCTAATCAAATTAACACTCCATGATGAAACAAAGAAAAGGGCTCATGATTCACAGATATTCAGAGCTAAAGAAAACCTCAAGTTGAGCCACAGTGGGTCCAGCTACAGATAAGCATCAGGCACCATCCCACCGATTTAAGCTTTACGTCAGAGCCGTCATAGAGTCTGAGGCCTGACCCACCGTCGTGCAATTAAAGAGGAAACCATAGCTATAAACCGTGATTGGGTTTAAAACTAGGCATGCAGACTGATGCATGATATCCAAATTTTATCCAACCCTTATATAACGTTTTACTATCTTTTTGAATTGATCACTAAAAGTAGGTTTTCCAACAATTCGTTTGAATTTATAGACTAAATCATCATAAAATATAGGTTCTGATATGCCTCGTTGCAGAAGAGTTTTAAGCCAATGTTGTATTTAACAATTAACTCTGAGTGTCTGTAGTAGAATTTAGAAAATGCTTTTCGAATTTCTGAACAACCTTAACAATATAAGTTGTCGTCATGTCAGAAACTGTGTGATACTCTCCATTTTCTTTTGGACAATATATTAATAAGATTTGGCCCAAAATTATATAGACAAATTGTAGGTATTCCAATGAGTACTAATTGTGCTCCTCTTTGTTTTTGTTTTGTTATGAGAGAGACATCATGTTGTCTCTGTCAGACAATACTCAAACTTGAATTTTACTGCCATACTTAATATTGTAATATTTATAATCCTTATTTTGAACAAATGGTAGGTCAGATGTATCCTACTTAACTTAAGTTAAATAATGCGAATTCTTCTGATACTGAAGCTCTGTTTTTGGACTTGAACTTGCCCATAACAAATGGCATAGTTTCTTCTAAAATTTATGATAGAAGGGATGATTTTAATTTTGAAATGGTAAATTTCCCATTTCTTGATGGAGATGTTCCTCGCTCCCCTTCCTATGGTGTGTATATTTCTCTGCCGATTCGTTTTGCAAGAGTGTGGTCTAATGTTGATGCCTTCAACAACCGAAACTTATTTTAACTAATATTAAAAAAAGGTGGTTATAGATGTCATAAAATTCGAAAAGCATTTTCTAAAATCTACCACAGACACTAAGAGCTAGTGGTTCAAATACAACATTGGGTTAAAACTCTTCTGCAACAATGCATATCAGAACCTATATTTTATGGTGATTTAGTTTATAAATTCAAAAGAATTATTGGAAAACCTAATTTTAGTGATCTATCCAAAAAGATTTGTTGTTTATTGTTATGTTACTCCCATTATGAGAGTCTGTAATTGTTCTATGTTTTTTGTACGTTACTTTATGTCCATTCTAGTTTGCAATCCTCTTGATGGGTTAGATAGAGCTAGTTGTTTTGCTTAGTTTGTCTTCCTTGTGTCTCATGATTGTTGTGTGGCTCTTCCTCGCAGTGCCATGAGTTTGTTTGCAGTTTGTGATTGTGGCATTTTCTGATCATACTCACTTACTAGTTTTGTTAAAAGAAATGTTAGAACTAAAAATCAGTCAGTTAAAGAATTAACCTAAAAACCTTGTTAGACCTCAAGTTGAGTATGCCTCCATCGTGTGGAGCCCCTATACAAAGAAAAACATCCAACAAATAGAAATGGTCCAGAGAAGGTCTGCACAGTGGGTTTCACGGTGGAATTAAGGGTGAGGTTGGCGCCGTTAAACCGGTTTAAACCTTCCAGTAAAAGTTCTTACTGACCGTTCCAAGGTGTTACTTCTTTTGTGGATCTTTTATGTTTAAGTTCTGTCCTGTGTTTGCTATGTCTTTGTGCGCGTCTGTTTATATGTGCTTTGTGGTCACCTGCTGGGAAAGGGCTGACCACTTGGCTCTCGTTTGTGGTGTCTAACTGTGAGTTTGTCACTTTCCCTTTGGTATCCTGGGTCAGGTGTGGTACTTGATTGTATCGATTCCTGATCTTTGCACCCTTACTTACTTTCAAACAACTATTCCCCATATAATACGTTTCTGCAATGCTGAATAACCTGGGCTGGCGCTCCCTCGAATATCGCTGATATGACGCCAGACTCTAGCTGTTAAATAAGATATACCATGGTCTTGTTGCAGTACCCATGCCATCATACTTCAAGCATCCCAACAGATTCACTCGTAATATGCACCAACTTAGTTTCCACCAGGTACATGTTTCTATTGACTATTACAGGTATTATTTTTTCCCAATGTCTCTCATTTTGTGGAACGGGCTCCCATCTAGTGTAGTTGTCTTAGATGATCTTGACTCCTTCAAGAGAGAAGTGGGCAAGATCAGTTATTCATGGCCAACTTGAGGTTTTTATAGCACTGACTGTCTTGAGTCATTCAAGAGCCACTTTCTCTGTATGGCCCAAGCCCCGGACAAAAAAATTGACTTTTGTTTGTTTTTTTTTTGGTGGGGTGGTGGGTTAAATTTCGTCCTCATCTTATATTACGGAGGGGTCCAATTGTCCATCCCAAAAATTTCTAGGGGGTCCAATTTTTTCCAGGGGGTGGGAGCAGGCATCCTATTGCTTATATGGAAACCTATACCACTTGTGATCTTTCAGGAGGTCCGGACCCGCTGTCACCCCCTCTCTGTGTCCCCCATTGCAGTAGTTGCTGGCACGAGACCGCAATTATTTCTACTATATAATTTAATCATTCCTTACAACACACATTAACATGACGAACCTGGCTTTCTGCTATAGCTTGTCCCCAATTCAGCATGGCTTGACAATCACTCCATAGGGGAAGTCCGGCTCGTTTGTTTACAATCGGAATGTAAACAAACCCTCTTTGACTCAGCAGCTCTCTAGGGTCATTTCGGCAATATTTTACCCAGGGTGTGCAAAGGCCCCAATCTATCCAGAATGAACAGCTACAGGGACAGAAGGAACACTCTCTGGAAGCTTTATCATTGGTCAGCCCAAACGAGCCAAACAACAAGGATGCTCACATCAACTGGCAGATTTAGTACCCATTGAAAAGGGAACTATCTTGTGGGGAATTATATCCGTATACATAATTGTGGTCTGATTCCTGCTTCAACTCAGTTGCGACGCAACCTGAGGTCTTGCAAAGAGGATACAAAAGCCAATGCCTATTTTACTATGGTAAGATCTAACCTGGATATTGCTCGTCAGTGTGGAATCCTCATCAAAAGGATCAAGTTCACAAAGTGGAGATGGTTCAAAGAAGGACAGCAAGGTTTGCTACAAACAGGTACAGAAACACCAGCAGTGTTTCATCCATGCTTGACCATCTTCAGTGGGAGTCACTAGAATCAAGGAGAAGCAAGATTCAACTCACCCTTCTCTACAAGGTGGTCAATGACCTAGTTGACATCCCTTCATCAGCATACTTGACTCCATCGACAGCAAAAACCAGATCGTCACATACGAAGAAGTTCAGACAGTTCTCCCCTTCCACTGATTGCTTTAAATTTAGTTTCTCTCCCCGGACAGTACCTTTATGGAATTCTCTACCAGCTGTGACAGCTGAGGCCCCTTCTTTGGTATCCTTCAAAAAAGGGCTATCCACCCTCTCATTCTAGTAATTTAGGTAAGGGCCCAGTGGTTGAGTAGCTTGCTAAGGTTGGGAGCTATGCTGTCTGGGACATATGGACCCTGGTACCTGCAAGGAAGGCAGTTTGGTCTCTACCTGGCAAACCAAAGGCCACTGGGAAAAAAATTCTTCCTTCCGATCTTTTTATGCTTTATTCATACTTTATTGCCTATTTATGCCTTTTCTACATATATATTTTCCTTATTTATTTTACATCTCATATATTACTATTTATTCTTCTGTCTGACTTTATTCTCTTTTATTTCATCTTATTGTGTCACCATTAGAAGTCAAAACCGTTGTATAATAGCAACCAACCAATGAGTGTTGGCAGGCGAAGCCTGCCAACACGAGAGTTGGTTGCTTTTACGATTAGACATGCTTTTTTCAGTGACATACCCCACCCACTTCTACATACTAGGCCATAATTTTTCGACCGTCAAAGCAACTTCCGGCTACTGGAGCCTGGAGGTTGTTTCCGGTGTATTTCCGCACTGAATACAACTATCTTGCTAAATTAAACACTCAGAGCAATGCTTCCATCGCCACTTGTTAGAAATAAAACAAAGTAAGGAAAGGTGCAAAGATCAGGAATTGATACAATCAAGTACCACACCTGACCCAGGATACCAATGGGAAAGTGACAAACTCACAGAAGACACCCCAAACAGAGCCAAGAGGTCAGCCCTTTCCCAGCAGGTGACCACAAAGCACATATAAACAGACGCGCACAAAGATATCGCAAACACAAGACAGAACAAAAACATAAAAGATCCACAAACCTTATTAGAGAAGATCTGTTGCAGGTTTTTTTTTCTAACGGAAACCGCTCCGACAAACTTTTCATTTCCATTTCGACGGATCAGAACACATGAAATAAGTCACATCAATACTGCAGTTTTTTTGCGACAACACCCTTTTCGTCGTCACAAACTCTTTTATTTTTATTTGATAAAACGTCCGATAAAACATGTGGAAGTGATTTCCTTAACTTCCACTTGCTGTCAATTCATTGTTGTTGTTGTTGTTGCAATTCATTGCGTCATTTAAAATGTAAATGACGTCACGTCATTGTTACACTCAGGACAAACTCCCCAACAGTTGCCAACGCCCCAGACTTGGGACCAAATTCGGGGAGCATCAAAATCGTATCTAAAATGCAAATATCAACCTGTAATTGGATCATAAGTTCATAAAAAGTGACAGAAAAATAATTTGACGATAATGTCCAAAACACATGACATGCACATCTTCAGACCATGAGCAGAACATCTGAAGAGTGAGTTTTCATGTGAGGATCCAGAGGGGGAAAGGGGTCCGAACCCACTCCCAGGAAAATCACAAGTTATTTGGATTCTTATACTTGGACCCCCCCCCCCCCCCCGCCCCCTGGAAAAGTTGGACCCCCCGGAAAATATTGGACCACCCCTGGAGTCTTGGAAATTATAGTTTTCTTTGAAAAGAACCGTAAATTTAGTTGATGACTAAAAAAACTTGTGGCGGATGGGCCTGGACCCCCCCTCCCCCCCGCTCCCCCGACGATATTCCCTGGATCCGTACATGCACATTGATCAGGAAATACCACAATCTCACAATGCAGACCAACCCACAGTAACGTTAGAAAGAGCAAGAGACCAAAGCTTAGACATCGGGAGGACAACTAAATAAAGCAGCCATCTCAATCTTCCTCGTCAAGATGATTGCAAATCTAGAGAGGGCACAGAGTTATACATGACAAAGCAAGAACCAAAGACGGAGAATAAACAAATGGGAGGAACATTAAACTGTGAATCAACAACAACCGAATGACTGTATGAGGAGTTGCGCTCACAAAATACCCATGTATTGTAGAGGATTGTTTAGAGGGGGGAGGGGGGGGCAACAATATTCCTTGAAGTAAACAGGCAAGTATCCCTTATGAACTGACAAATATTCCCATATTTTTTTCTGAATATCCAATATCCCTGACAGTAACAAAAATATGGCATATACATGGAATTAAAATGGATACCGGGTAGTTTACACATAATTGTAGTGAGGTAGAGTTATCCAACGATGAGACCATGTGCGGATCCAGAGTGGGTGATAGGGGGTCCGGACCTCCCCGGAAAATCACAAGTTATATGGGTAATATAGAAATTAACACTTGTACAACTACCCCCCACCCCTGGAAAGAGTTGGACCCCCTAGATCCTTGGAAAAGTATAGTTTTCTCTGTAATAAAATCACCAGCCCTCAGCCGATGTCCGTTCAAAGACGTATACGTGTTTGGCGTGCCCAGAAGCTTAACTCTTCGAACTCTGGATTTAGAGGCCATCTAGCCTAAACAAAAATCATGCCATGTAATGGTGTTAACATATTTTCATATGTGGTCCTCAATGCAAGAAAACTTGTCTGCGGGGCCGAGGGTTCAAACAGCAAAGGCGCTGACCCGCGCGGGCCGATCTGCACATTTGTTATTCACCTTTTGGAAAGCATCATATCTGAACTTGCATCAAGCGAAATCTTAATTTTCCAGCTAGTCTCCGTAGCTGAGCAAGCTGGTTTGAATCTTAATAAGGTCACATTTGTCGCATCGATGCCAATATATTTTCTATTATTATATACGGCTATTCATGAACAGATTTATCCGGACACTCCCATCCACTCTGCAAAATTACAAAACTACATGTATAAACTTTCCTAGAAACACTTGTCCGGACACCCTGGAAAATCATATGACGAAACTGCAGATGCCAAAATAAATTTAAGAACAGGGGCTAATATTTGTCCACCAGAGATACGAAATGTGCATGGTAAGCATAACTCTATTGTAACCGCTAAACGGGAGTACTTTTACAGAGAAGACCAGATTCAAAATTTAAAAGCCACATCATGCTGCATTTCATCAGGGTCTACACTGTTTGCTATGGTAAAAAAGAGCTCCAGGTACAAAAATACAATATTTTATTAGAAAAGTTTACCTGACACCCCTTTTTCCATACAATGGACTATCCCAAGTTCATAATTGTTTCAAACCAGAAAGTAAAAATTCATTAATTATTATACAAAAGTTTAAGTTAAAGAGGATGAGCTGCGAACTTTGTTTGCTTTGATTCTTTTAATCCCATCAACACTCTTTCAGTTATCTACAGATGGATCTTCCTAGGTTGAAACAATACTAAGCCAGGATTAATGTTCTTGCTCAAGGACATAACACAGTGACACCGGTGAGGTTCGAACCCGCGGCCCCGAAGTCTCAGTACAAGCACGCTAACACTGAGCCACTGCGCTCCCATGAGCTGGGAACTTACAAAGAAGTACAAGAACATAGCATCGTCAGAGCTCTCACTAACTGCTGATTGGCAGTCCTGAACCCCGATTTTGGTGCTGGGACTCTCTTTTTTGAAGGAGGCTAAATTCTTTAGTATGGCGGCACTTTTTGCAATGAGGGCTCTGGGACTAATCATATGTTTAAAAACATATGAGTACCCACCCCCTAGAATCAGCCTTTCGGAACTATGGGGGCATGCACGGACCCGGGACCTCCTCTCTATAACTGTAAAATGTAAACTATTAAAGTTCCGGACTAAAAAATTTGTCAGGTTTGTTTTCAGGCAGCCCTCCCTCCCCCCCCCCCCCCCCCCCCCCCCCAAAAAAAAATAAAAAATCCTGGATCCGCGTATGGGAGACTGACTTTTCGTGCATTGATTCGGCTTATACTTCATACTCCCGGTCCCGAAATTCGCCAGCATGTAGCCTACATATATATTGATACTCCGTGCGCCTATCCTCCCTCCTACCCTTCTAAAAGATATGCATGATCTTTCAACTCAGCTCAGCTTACTCAACTCATCAAGCTGAGCAAAATAAGCATTTTTCGCCCTTTATCGGAGTGAAATTAACCATGCTACCGAGCTCAGGTTACTCAACTCATCCAGCTTAGCTTACAACTTATGCTACTTAACTTACCTAAGTTGAGTTGGATAAGTTGAACTGTAAGTCAGCGGTCAGTATATTTATAATATATATATATATATATATATAACTATAACAAACATACATGTGATAGGTCCCTATATTCTAAGTTCTAAGTTGAGTAAGTTGCCATAGCTGTCTATTATAGCCGATGAGTTCGGTAAGTTGGGTCTGTATCCAGATGCTTCAATGGCTGAGCTAAGTTCGGTAAGTTATAATAGCGGCGCATAGGTTAGGTTGAGTAGGTGATATGTGTCCAGATACTTCAATGGCTGAGCTAAGTTCGGTAAGTTATAATAGCTGCACATATGTTAGGATGAGTTGGTCATGAGTATAACACTGGACCATTATATGCAGCAAGATGCAAGCTAAGTTCGATGAGTTGAGTAAGCTAAGCAAGCTGAGTTCGATAAGTTAAAAGATAAGTTCGATAAGTTGGATGAGTTGGGTAAGTTTGATGAGTTGGATAAGTTGAGAATGAGTTCGATGAGTTGGATGAGTTGAGCTAGTCGATGAGTTGGGTAAGTTTGATGAGTTGAATAAGTTGAGGATGAGTTCGATGAGTTCGCTAAGTTGGACTGTAAGTTGGATGAGTTGGCTTAGTTGGAATGTAAGTTCGATGAGTTGGATAAGTTGAGGATGAGTTCGATGAGTTGGATAAGTTGGACTGTAGGTTCGATGAGTTAGCTAAGTTGAGGATGAGTTCGATGAGTTGGATAAGTTGTACTGAAAGTTCGATGAGTTGGCTAAGTTGGAATATAAGTTCGATAAGTTGGATAAGTTGAGGATGAGTTCGATGAGTTGGATAAGTTGTACTGTAAGTTGGATGAGATGGCTAAGTTGCACTGTAAGTTCGATGAGTTGGCTAAGTTGAGGATAAGTTCGATGAGTTGGGTAAGTTGTACTGTAAGTTGGATGAGTTGGCTAAGTTGTACAGTAAGTTTGATGAGTTGGATAAGTTGTACTGTAAGTTCGATGAGTTGGCTAAGTTGAGGATGAGTTCGATGAGTTGGATAAGTTGGACGGTAAGTTGGATGAGTTGGATAAGTTGAGGATGAGTTCGATGAGTTGGATAAGTTGTACTGTAAGTTTGATGAGTTGGATAAGTTGAGGATGAGTTCGATGAATTGGCTAAGTTGTACTGTAAGTTTGATGAGTTGGCTAAGTTGAGGATGAGTTCGATGAGTTGGCTAAGTTGGACTGTAAGTTGGATGAGTTGGATAAGTTGGAATGTAAGTTTGATGAGTTGGCTAAGTTGAGGATGAGTTCGATGAGTTGGATAAGTTGTACTGTAAGTTGGATGAGTTGGCTAAGTTGGAATGTAAGTTCGATGAGTTGGCTAGGTTGAGGATGAGTTCGATGAGTTGGATAAGTTGTACTGTAAGTTGGATGAGTTGGCTAAGTTGTACTGTAAGTTCGATGAGTTGGCTAAGTTGAGGATGAGTTCGATGAGTTGGATAAGTTGTACTGTAAGTTGGATGAGTTGGCTAAGTTGTACTGTAAGTTTGATGAGTTGGCTAAGTTGAGGATAAATTCGATAAGTTGGGTAAGTTGTACTGTAAGTTCGATGAGTTGGCTAAGTTGAGGATGAGTTCGATGAGTTGGCTAAGTTGTACTGTAAGTTGGATGAGTTGGCTTAGTTGTACTGTAAGTTTGATGAGTTGGATAAGTTGTACTGTAAGTTCGATGAGTTGGCTAAGTTGAGGATGAGTTCGATGAGTTGGATAAGTTGGACGGTAAGTTGGATGAGTTGGATAAGTTGAGGATGAGTTCGATGAGTTGGATAAGTTGTACTGTAAGTTGGATGAGTTGGATAAGTTGAGGATGAGTTCGATGAGTTCGCTAAGTTGTACTGTAAGTTTGATAAGTTGGCTAAGTTGAGAATGAGTTCGATGAGTTGGATAAGTTGTACTGTAAGTTGGATGAGTTGGCTAAGTTGGAATGTAAGTTCGATGAGTTGGCTAAGTTGAGGATGAGTTCGATGAGTGGGATAAGTTGTACTGTAAGTTTGATGAGTTGGATAAGTTGTCGATGAGTTGGGTAAGTTGGATGAGTTGAATAAGTTGAGGATGAGTTCGATGAGTTCGCTAAGTTGGACTGTAAGTTGGATGAGTTGGCTTAGTTGGAATGTAAGTTCGATGAGTTGGATAAGTTGAGGATGAGTTCGATGAGTTGGATAAGTTGGACTGTAGGTTCGATGAGTTAGCTAAGTTGAGGATGAGTTCGATGAGTTGGATAAGTTGTACTGAAAGTTCGATGAGTTGGCTAAGTTGGAATATAAGTTCGATAAGTTGGATAAGTTGAGGATGAGTTCGATGAGTTGGATAAGTTGTACTGTAAGTTGGATGAGATGGCTAAGTTGCACTGTAAGTTCGATGAGTTGGCTAAGTTGAGGATAAGTTCGATGAGTTGGGTAAGTTGTACTGTAAGTTGGATGAGTTGGCTAAGTTGTACAGTAAGTTTGATGAGTTGGATAAGTTGTACTGTAAGTTCGATGAGTTGGCTAAGTTGAGGATGAGTTCGATGAGTTGGATAAGTTGGACGGTAAGTTGGATGAGTTGGATAAGTTGAGGATGAGTTCGATGAGTTGGATAAGTTGTACTGTAAGTTTGATGAGTTGGATAAGTTGAGGATGAGTTCGATGAATTGGCTAAGTTGTACTGTAAGTTTGATGAGTTGGCTAAGTTGAGGATGAGTTCGATGAGTTGGCTAAGTTGGACTGTAAGTTGGATGAGTTGGATAAGTTGGAATGTAAGTTTGATGAGTTGGATAGGTTGAGGATGAGTTCGATGAGTTGGATAAGTTGTACTGTAAGTTGGATGAGTTGGCTAAGTTGGAATGTAAGTTCGATGAGTTGGCTAAGTTGAGGATGAGTTCGATGAGTTGGATAAGTTGTACTGTAAGTTGGATGAGTTGGCTAAGTTGTACTGTAAGTTCGATGAGTTGGCTAAGTTGAGGATGAGTTCGATGAGTTGGATAAGTTGTACTGTAAGTTGGATGAGTTGGCTAAGTTGTACTGTAAGTTTGATGAGTTGGCTAAGTTGAGGATAAATTCGATAAGTTGGGTAAGTTGTACTGTAAGTTCGATGAGTTGGCTAAGTTGAGGATGAGTTCGATGAGTTGGCTAAGTTGTACTGTAAGTTGGATGAGTTGGCTTAGTTGTACTGTAAGTTTGATGAGTTGGATAAGTTGTACTGTAAGTTCGATGAGTTGGCTAAGTTGAGGATAAATTCGATAAGTTGGGTAAGTTGTACTGTAAGTTCGATGAGTTGGCTAAGTTGAGGATGAGTTCGATGAGTTGGCTAAGTTGTACTGTAAGTTGGATGAGTTGGCTTAGTTGTACTGTAAGTTTGATGAGTTGGATAAGTTGTACTGTAAGTTCGATGAGTTGGCTAAGTTGAGGATGAGTTCGATGAGTTGGATAAGTTGGACGGTAAGTTGGATGAGTTGGATAAGTTGAGGATGAGTTCGATGAGTTGGATAAGTTGTACTGTAAGTTGGATGAGTTGGATAAGTTGAGGATGAGTTCGATGAGTTCGCTAAGTTGTACTGTAAGTTTGATAAGTTGGCTAAGTTGAGAATGAGTTCGATGAGTTGGATAAGTTGTACTGTAAGTTGGATGAGTTGGCTAAGTTGGAATGTAAGTTCGATGAGTTGGATAAGTTGAGGATGAGTTCGATGAGTTGGATAAGTTGTACTGTAAGTTGGATGAGTTGGATAAGTTGAGGATGAGTTCGATGAGTTCGCTAAGTTGTACTGTAAGTTTGATAAGTTGGCTAAGTTGAGAATGAGTTCGATGAGTTGGATAAGTTGTACTGTAAGTTGGATGAGTTGGCTTAGTTGTACTGTAAGTTTGATGAGTTGGATAAGTTGTACTGTAAGTTCGATGAGTTGGCTAAGTTGAGGATGAGTTCGATGAGTTGGATAAGTTGGACGGTAAGTTGGATGAGTTGGATAAGTTGAGGATGAGTTCGATGAGTTGGATAAGTTGTACTGTAAGTTGGATGAGTTGGATAAGTTGAGGATGAGTTCGATGAGTTCGCTAAGTTGTACTGTAAGTTTGATAAGTTGGCTAAGTTGAGAATGAGTTCGATGAGTTGGATAAGTTGTACTGTAAGTTGGATGAGATGGCTAAGTTGCACTGTAAGTTCGATGAGTTGGCTAAGTTGAGGATAAGTTCGATGAGTTGGGTAAGTTGTACTGTAAGTTGGATGAGTTGGCTAAGTTGTACAGTAAGTTTGATGAGTTGGATAAGTTGTACTGTAAGTTCGATGAGTTGGCTAAGTTGAGGATGAGTTCGATGAGTTGGATAAGTTGGACGGTAAGTTGGATGAGTTGGATAAGTTGAGGATGAGTTCGATGAGTTGGATAAGTTGTACTGTAAGTTTGATGAGTTGGATAAGTTGAGGATGAGTTCGATGAATTGGCTAAGTTGTACTGTAAGTTTGATGAGTTGGCTAAGTTGAGGATGAGTTCGATGAGTTGGCTAAGTTGGACTGTAAGTTGGATGAGTTGGATAAGTTGGAATGTAAGTTTGATGAGTTGGATAGGTTGAGGATGAGTTCGATGAGTTGGATAAGTTGTACTGTAAGTTGGATGAGTTGGCTAAGTTGGAATGTAAGTTCGATGAGTTGGCTAAGTTGAGGATGAGTTCGATGAGTTGGATAAGTTGTACTGTAAGTTGGATGAGTTGGCTAAGTTGTACTGTAAGTTCGATGAGTTGGCTAAGTTGAGGATGAGTTCGATGAGTTGGATAAGTTGTACTGTAAGTTGGATGAGTTGGCTAAGTTGTACTGTAAGTTTGATGAGTTGGCTAAGTTGAGGATAAATTCGATAAGTTGGGTAAGTTGTACTGTAAGTTCGATGAGTTGGCTAAGTTGAGGATGAGTTCGATGAGTTGGCTAAGTTGTACTGTAAGTTGGATGAGTTGGCTTAGTTGTACTGTAAGTTTGATGAGTTGGATAAGTTGTACTGTAAGTTCGATGAGTTGGCTAAGTTGAGGATGAGTTCGATGAGTTGGATAAGTTGGACGGTAAGTTGGATGAGTTGGATAAGTTGAGGATGAGTTCGATGAGTTGGATAAGTTGTACTGTAAGTTGGATGAGTTGGATAAGTTGAGGATGAGTTCGATGAGTTCGCTAAGTTGTACTGTAAGTTTGATAAGTTGGCTAAGTTGAGAATGAGTTCGATGAGTTGGATAAGTTGTACTGTAAGTTGGATGAGTTGGCTAAGTTGGAATGTAAGTTCGATGAGTTGGCTAAGTTGAGGATGAGTTCGATGAGTTGGATAAGTTGTACTGTAAGTTGGATGAGTTGGCTAAGTTGAGGATAAGTTCGATGAGTTGGCTAAGTTGAGGATGAGTTCGATAAGTTGGGTAAGTTGGAATGTAAGTTCGATGAGTTGGCTAAGTTGGAATGTAAGTTCGATGAGTTGGATAAGTTGTACTGTAAGTTCGATGAGTTGGCTAAGTTGAGGATGAGTTCGATGAGTTGGCTAAGTTGTACTGTAAGTTGGATGAGTTGGCTAAGTTGAAATGTAAGTTCGATGAGTTGGATAAGTTGAGGATGAGTTGGATAAGTTGTACTGTAAGTTGGACGAGTTGGATAAGTTGAGGATGAGTTCGATGAATTGGCTAAGTTGTACTGTAAGTTTGATGAGTTGGCTAAGTTGGACTGTAAGTTGGATGAGTTGGCTAAGTTGGACTGTAAGTTGGATGAGTTGGATAAGTTGGAATGTAAGTTTGATGAGTTGGATAGGTTGAGGATGAGTTCGATGAGTTGGATAAGTTGTACTGTAAGTTGGATGAGTTGGCTTAGTTGGAATGTAAGTTCGATGAGTTGGCTAAGTTGAGGATGAGTTCGATGAGTTGGATAAGTTGTACTGTAAGTTGGATGAGTTGGCTAAGTTGTACTGTAAGTTCGATGAGTTGGCTAAGTTGAGGATGAGTTCGATGAGTTGGATAAGTTGTACTGTAAGTTGGATGAGTTGGCTAAGTTGTACTGTAAGTTTGATGAGTTGGCTAAGTTGAGGATAAATTCGATAAGTTGGGTAAGTTGTACTGTAAGTTCGATGAGTTGGCTAAGTTGAGGATGAGTTCGATGAGTTGGCTAAGTTGTACTGTAAGTTGGATGAGTTGGCTTAGTTGTACTGTAAGTTTGATGAGTTGGATAAGTTGTACTGTAAGTTCGATAAGTTGGCTAAGTTGAGGATGAGTTCGATGAGTTGGATAAGTTGGACGGTAAGTTGGATGAGTTGGATAAGTTGAGGATGAGTTCGATGAGTTGGATAAGTTGTACTGTAAGTTGGATGAGTTGGATAAGTTGAGGATGAGTTCGATGAGTTCGCTAAGTTGTACTGTAAGTTTGATAAGTTGGCTAAGTTGAGAATGAGTTCGATGAGTTGGATAAGTTGTACTGTAAGTTGGATGAGTTGGCTAAGTTGGAATGTAAGTTCGATGAGTTGGCTAAGTTGAGGATGAGTTCGATGAGTTGGATAAGTTGTACTGTAAGTTGGATGAGTTGGATAAGTTGAGGATGAGTTCGATGAGTTGGCTAAGTTGAGGATGAGTTTGATGAGTTGGATAAGTTGTACTGTAAGTTGGATGAGTTGGCTAAGTTGAGGATGAGTTCGATGAGTCGGATAAGTTGTACTGTAAGTTCAATGAGTTGGCTAAGTTGAGGATGAGTTCGATAAGTTGGGTAAGTTGCACTGTAAGTTCGATGAGTTGGATTAGTTGAGGATGAGTTGGATAAGTTGTACTGTAAGTTGGATGAGTTGGCTAAGTTGAGGATAAGTTCGATAAGTTGGGTAAGTTGTACTGTAAGTTGGATGAGTTGGCTAAGTTGTACTGTAAGTTCGATGAGTTGGCTAAGTTGATGATGAGTTCGATCAGTTGGGTAAGTTGGAATGTAAGTTCGATGAGTTGGCTAAGTTGGCATGTAAGTTCGATGAGTTGGGTATGTTTTACTGTAAGTTCGATGAGTTGGCTAAGTTGAGGATGAGTTCGATGAGTTGGATAAGTTGTACTGTAAGTTCGATGAGTTGGCTAAGTTGGAATGTAAGTTCGGTGAGTAGGATAAGTTGAGGATGAGTTGGATAAGTTGTACTGTAAGTTGGATGAGTTGGCTAAGTTGAGGATAAGTTCGATGAGTTGGGTAAGCTGTACTGTAAGTAGGATGAGTTGGCTAAGTTGTACTGTAAGTTTGATGAGTTGGATAAGTTGTACTGTAAGTTCGATGAGTTGGCTAAGTTGAGGATTAGTTCGATGAGTTGGATAAGTTGGACGGTAAGTTGGATGAGTTGGATAAGTTGAGGATGAGTTCGATGAGTTGGATAAGTTGTACTGTAAGTTGGATGAGTTGGATATTGAGTTGAGGATGAGTTCGATGAGTTGGCTAAGTTGTACTGTAAGTTTGATGAGTTGGCTAAGTTGAGGATGAGTTCGATGAGTTGGATAAGTTGTACTGTAAGTTGAATGAGTTGGCTAAGTTGAGGATGAGTTCGATGAGTTGGATAAGTTGTACTGTAAGTTCGATGAGTTGGCTAAGTTGAGGATGAGTTCGATGAGTTGGATAAGTTGGACGGTAAGTTGGATGAGTTGGATAAGTTGAGGATGAGTTCGATGAGTTGGATAAGTTGTACTGTAAGTTGGACGAGTTGGATAAGTTGAGGATGAGTTCGATGAGTTGGCTAAGTTGTACTGTAAGTGTGATGAGTTGGCTAAGTTGAGGATGAGTTCGATGAGTTGGATAAGTTGTACTGTAAGTTGGATGAGTTGGCTAAGTTAAGGATGAGTTCGATGAGTTGGATAAGTTTTACTGTAAGTTCGATGAGTTGGCTAAGTTGAGGATGAGTTCGATAAGTTGGGTAAGTTGCACTGTAAGTTCGATGAGTTAGATAAGTTGGAATGTCAGTTTGATGAGTTGGCTAAAGTGGAATGTAAGTTCGATGAGTTTGATAAGATGAGGATGAGTTCGATGAGTTGGATAAGTTGTACTGTAAGTTGGATAAGTTGTACTGTAAGTTCGATGAGTTGGCTAAGTTAAGGATGAGTTCGATCAGTTGGATAAGTTGTACTCTAAGTTGGATGAGTTGGCTAAGTTGTACTGTTAGTTCGATGAGTTGGCTAAGTTGAGGATGAGTTTGATGAGTTGGGTAAGTTGTACTGTAAGTTGGATGAGTTGGCTAAGTTGGAATGTAAGTTCGATGAGTTGGCTAAGTTGAGGATGAGTTCGATAAGTTGGGTAAGTTGTACTGTAAGTTGGATGAGTTGGCTAAGTTGAGGATGAGTTTGATGAGTTGGATAAGTTGTACTGTAAGTTGGATGAGTTGGCTAAGTTGTACTGTAAGTTGGATGAGTTGGCTAAGTTGTACTGTAAGTTCGATGAGTTGGCTAATTTGAGGATGAGTTCGATAAGTTGGCTAAATTGGAATGTAAGTTCGATGAGTTGGATAAGTTGAGGATGAGTTCGATGAGTTGGATAAGTTGGACGGTAAGTTGGATGAGTTGGATAAGTTGTACTGTTTGGTCGATGAGTTGGCTAAGTTAAGTATGAGTTAAACTCATCGAACTTATCCTTAACTTAGCCAACTCATCGAACTTACAGTACAACATATCCAACTCATCCTCAACTTATCCAACTCATCGAACTTACATTCCAACTTAGCCAACTCATCCAACTTACAGTATAACTTATCCAACTCATCTACCTTATCCTCAACTTAGCAAACTCATCGAACTTACAGTACAACTTATCCAACTCATTGAATTTTCATTCCAACTTAGCCAACTCATCGAACTTACATTCCAACTTATCTAACTCATCGAACTTACAGTCCAACTTACCCAACTTATCGAACTCATCCTCAACTTAGCCAACTCATCGAACTTACAGTACAACTTAGCCAACTCATCCAACTTACAGTACAACTTACCCAACTTATCGAACTCATCCTCAACTTAGCCAACTCATCGAACTTACAGTACAACTTACCCAACTTATCGAACTTATCCTCAACTTAGCCAACTCATCGAACTTACAGTACAACTTAGCCAACTCATCCAACTTACAGTACAACTTACCCAACTCATCAAACTCATCCTCAACTTAGCCAACTCATCGAACTTACAGTACAACTTAGCCAACTCATCCAACTTACAGTACAACTTATCCAACTCATCGAACTCATCCCTAACTTAGCCAACTCATTGAACTTACAGTACAACTTATCCAACTCATCCAACTTACCGTCCAACTTATCCAACTCATCGAACTCATCCTCAACTTATCCAACTCATCGAACTTACAGTACAACTTAGCCAACTCATCGAACTTACATTCAAACTTATCTAACTCATCGAACTTACATTCCAACTTACCCAACTTATCGAACTCATCCTCAACTTAGCCAACTCATCGAACTTACAGTACAAATTAGCCAACTCATCGAACTTACAGTACAACTTATCAAACTCATCGAACTTACAGTACAACTTAGCCAACTCATCGAACTTACAGTACAACTTAGCCAACTCATCCAACTTACAGTACAACTTATCCAACTCATCGAACTCATCCTCAACTTATCAAACTCATCGAACTTACATTCAAACTTAGCCAACTCATCCAGCTTACAGTACAACTAATCCAACTCATCGAACTCATCCTCAACTTAGCCAACTCATCAAACTTACAGTACAACTTAGCCAACTCATCGAACTCATCCTCAACTTATCCAACTCATCCAACTTACAGTACAACTTATCCAACTCATCGAACTCATCCTCAACTTATCCAACTCATCCAACTTACCGTCCAACTTATCCAACTCATTGAACTCATCCTCAACTTAGCCAACTCATCGAACTTACAGTACAACTTATCCAACTCATGGAACTCATCCTCAACTTATCCAACTCATCTTACTTACAGTACAACTTATCCAATTCATCGAACTCATCCTCAACTTATCCAACTCATCCAACTTACCGTCCAACTCATCGAACTTATCCTCAACTTAGCCAACTCATCGAACTAACAGTACAACTTAGCCAACTCATCCAACTTACAGTACAACTTATCCAACTCATCGAACTCATCCTCAACTTATCAAACTCATCGAACTTACATTCAAACTTAGCCAACTCATCCAGCTTACAGTACAACTTATCCAACTCATCGAACTCATCCTCAACTTAGCCAACTCATCAAACTTACAGTACAACTTAGCCAACTCATCGAACTCATCCTCAACTTATCCAACTCATCCAACTTACAGTACAACTTATCCAACTCATCGAACTCATCCTCAACTTATCAAACTCATCCAACTTACCGTCCAACTTATCCAACTCATTGAACTCATCCTCAACTTAGCCAACTCATCGAACTTACAGTACAACTTATCCAACTCATGGAACTCATCCTCAACTTATCCAACTCATCTTACTTACAGTACAACTTATCCAATTCATCGAACTCATCCTCAACTTATCCAACTCATCCAACTTACCGTCCAACTCATCGAACTTATCCTCAACTTAGCCAACTCATCGAACTAACAGTACAACTTAGCCAACTCATCCAACTTACAGTACAACTTATCAAACTCATCGAACTCATCCTCAACTTATCCAACTCATCGAACTTACATTCCAACTTAGCCAACTCATCCAACTCACCGTCCAACTTATCCAACTCTTCGAACTCATCCTCAACTTAGCCAACTCATCGAACTTACAGTACAACTTAGCCAACTCATCCAACTTACAGTACAACTTACCCAACTTATCGAATTCATCCTCAACTTAGCCAACTCATCGAACTTACAGTACAACTTAGCCAACTCATCCAACTTACAGTACAACTTAGCCAACTCATCCAACTTACAGTACAACTTATCCAACTCATCGAACTCATCCTCAACTTAGCCAACTCATCCAACTTACAGTACAACTTACCCAACTTATCGAACTTATCCTCAACTTAGCCAACTCATCGAACTTACAGTACAACTGAGCCAACTCATCCAACTTACAGTACAACTTACCCAACTCATCAAACTCATCCTCAACTTAGCCAAGTCATCGAACTTACAGTACAACTTAGCCAACTTATCCAACTTACAGTACAACTTATCCAACTCATCGAACTCATCCTTAACTTAGCCAACTCATTGAACTTACAGTACAACTTATCCAACTCATCCAACTTACCGTCCAACTTATCCAACTCATCGAACTCATCCTCAAATTATCCAACTCATCGAACTTACAGTACAACTTAGCCAATTCATCGAACTTACATTCAAACTTATCTAACTCATCGAACTTACATACCAACTTACCCAACTTATCGAACTCATCCTCAACTTAGCCAACTCATCGAACTTACAGTACAACTTAGCCAACTCATCGAACTGAAATAAGTTAAATAGAATGATTGAAGTAAAACAAACAAAAAATAAAACAAATGTACAAGAAAGCAGCAACATATTAATAAAAAAAATATTGATTATGCGGTGCTCGAACTCACATCTTAGCGTTCTACCTCAAGTATAAGCCTTTTGTGTGTAGCCTTACAGCTCACATGGCATTTACATACACACATATGGCCTTATCCCCGCCATGAGAGCATAGCGTCCCATAAACGGGACATCAGCAAAAAGTAATTTACAAGTTATTTGTTACCACTGCCCCATTTAAGGGGAATGGCGGGGAAATGGAAATACTTTTTAACCATGCTCTGCATTGAGGGGACCTTCCAATAGCCATTATTCCGCTTTTTACACTAACAAACTAGAATGTCATCGCAAATCCCAACGCTAAAGATTTTGACCACTCCCCTAGCACCCCCAAGTCCCACTCCAGCAACAGAATGAAAAGTATGTTCAATATGTGGTCACTTGCTTGGAAAGGGCTCTTGGCTCTCGTTTGTGATGTCTCACTTTCCCATTGGTATCCGGGGTCAGGTGTGGTGCTTGATTGTGTCGATTCCTCATCTTTGCCCTCTCTCTTACTTTTTTCTATCTTTTAGTTGTGAAAACACACAAAAAGTTTGGCATAAAAATCTTTGAAATTGACATGGTAACCGAAATTAATGATATTTGACATTTTGGCCTCACTCCAAGGCCACAAGTTTGACCCTAGGATGAAAATTTTACTTGCATTCTGTTCTGCTCGTCATCCCCGTCGATTTGATATGCCACATGGCCATGTTTGATTTTTTTGACCCCCTGGGCACCCCCAGCGCCTCAAAGTCCCACCGCTGGGGCATGACCCGGGCGACAGAATGAAAATCCCGTCTGATATGTTTTGTATCTTTCATTTGTGAGAACACACGAAAAGTTTGGTATAAAAATCTCTGAAATTGACCTTGTAATTGAAATCAAACGATATTTGAACTTTTGACCCTTCCCCAGGGCCCTAGGGGGCGGGGTAAATGCCGTTGCACGTCCTATATATTTGAGTAACTCACACACCAAATTTGGTTGAATTTCGTCCAGTGGTTTAGGATGAGGTAGCATAACGGACAGACGAACGGACTGGCGGAGGCGATTACAATATCCCCTTCGCTTTTTTAAAAAAGGCGTGGGGATAATCACTTGCGTGGGAAAGCAATGTGTTTTTGAATTGTTCATTATCGCAGCTATCCAATCATCCCGATAGTTGGTATAGGGAGATGTGTGGGTGCATAAAGCTCAAGTCAGAGATGTGACCTGCATAACGGCACAAGTTTTTAATAAAGATCACTGGTCAGGGCCTGCTCTGTTTGTTATCGTAAATGCTATGTTAAACGGCTTGAATAATTTGGATAATATTTAAACAACATGTGTGATTGGCACGCGGTCGTCTGCATGCGCGATCCAGAAATATTTGTCTGGGGTGGGGGAGGGGGTGGAGAGCCCGCTTCAACTGAGAAAGGTCGGTATTTTCTATATATCGTGTCTCGTGGAAAGGTCCGTACCAGTATTCCTATGGAAACCTACAGCACTTGTGATTTTCGAGGTGGGGAGAGAGTCCGCTCATTAACTGATTTTACAAGAGGGGGGGGGGGGTTGTTCCATTACTTGTCGTGGGGTCGTATCAGTACAGTATTCCTATGGAAAGCTATAGCACTTGTAATTTTTCAGGAGGGGGAGGGGTCTTCTCTCTGAATCCGCCAATGGTATGTACCCCTGTAATGATGTAGCATATCTTTTGATACACCGGTTCCGTCAAATTATTTTAATGATTTCATGATCGATTCCTGTTGCCCCAGAATGTATTTGTACTGTCAGAATTGAGATTGCATGTAACCTCGCTCCTCTTCCCCACAACCCCCCCCCCCCCCCCAATATCCCTCCCCAACGGCCCAAGCACGCGCTTAAGAATTACGTACGTTGTAAGTTTCCGATATACCACATTATAATGATAATTGGCCTCTGTGCCTTTGTTATTTGCTTATTGAGAAAAATTATATCTAAACTTGCTATAACCGAACTTTCAATTTTTTAGCTAGTATCTGTAAGCAGAGGAGACTAGTTTGAGTCTAGTTTGAGTCTCGTTTTGTCAGATACCCCGAAGACAGGTTTTGTCGCGACGAGGCCCAAATTTAATTATAATATAGCCTGCCGAGAAAGTCTGCTACACTGGTCTATTTTGTCAATCTGGCAGCTTGGGGCGTAAAAGAGTACCATAAGTATTGTTTACAAATATAATTTCTCTTAGAGGCAGAAAGGCATATTTTACAGTACCGGGAATTAGTGTAATTATAGAGGTCATGTAGCAGTTATCTTTCTTGTTTTCCTTATAAGCGCGAAGTAGCCTACTGGTTAACTTGTGCTGGGAAAAAGTGTGGTTAAGTGAACTGGCCGTCCCTACATTGCCATAACTGTTGACTGGGGTGTAAAGTTTAAACAACAAAAAAATAGTGATTTGCTTTTTGCAAATCTGTATCCCTAGCCTAGCGGGCTAGAGGTGCGGATCAATATTCCTAGCCACTAAATGCGCGGATCCAGAAAGTTTGTTCAGAGAGGTCCAACTCTGACAAACTTCTCTTTTTTAGTTGATGAGGGGAGATGGGGCACAAATACTCTAAAAGCGGGCAATCATCGGCTCCCCAGCGGAACGCCATCTAACTGATGTTTTGCTAGCGGACCGATGATGGCCCAACAATGAATACTGGCTTGGTAGTTAGCTTTGATTTTCCAGAGGATTCGGACCAAAAACCCTAAAGCTTTATGATTTTCCAGGGGGTTCCGGACCCCCTGTCCCCCTATGGAATTAAACTTCAACTAATAAAAATAATTGAGCTACAACATGAAATTTCCATCAATGTGAAATATGCGACAGGAAAAGGCTCAAATCAGTCGCGCAAAGTCATACGCGCAGTCTGATCAGAACCTTTCTTAAATTTATTTGACTATTAAGCTACTGACCGACAAGCATTTGACGTTTCTAAGCTTGAAAAGGAGACTGCACAGGCTCGCCTGAGTCTATTCATGTTAGAATGCCACATTGTTGGAAGTCACAATTAGTTTGAAAGATAAGGTCATTCCGGCAAAAAGATATATTTAAATGCGGCAAAATCGATCAAGTTGCCTCGCGGTTCGGGCTGCAACATATTATCACACTCGGGTAAACAAACGTTAATATACGGAAAAGAACGTTTTATCCTCTTATTAAATTTACATGTCAAATAAATTTGAGGCAGGATAAAAATCACGCTAATTTAATATAAGAGTTGACGAGTTGGACAGCTGGCATGGTGGAAACCCCGTAGGCAGGTTTTCTCGCCTATGAAGGTGTGAAAATTCTAAAATTTTGACATTTTATGACAGGATGTTAATAAATTTATGTGTATCGTACCAATATGACAAAATATTTATTGCTGTCAGAAATACTCAATTAAGCAACCATCAGATAACTTTGACTAAATTCTAAATACAAGTTTAGCTTTTATTGAGCTGCAGAATTTTTCCCAGTTCTTATTTCCTCAAAACATTGTTACAATGGATGTATTTATGGATATTCTTGGAAACGGGTCAGTGTAGATGGAGAGTTTTATAGTTATTATTCAATAGTCGCATTTATAGAAGACTCTTACTAATTATACTATTTGAAATGTCGTAAAAGGAATAAAAGACCTTAATGATATAAGAAGCGAATAGACTGTGCTAGTACATTCATTCATGCGCGGATCCAGGAATTTTCGTCAGGGGGGGGGGGGGGGGGTCCAGGTCAGTCTGACAACGTTTTTTTTAGTCCTCAGCTTATTTTACAGTAGTCAAATGGTTAATTTCAAAGAAACCTTTCATTTTTCAAGGTTCGAGAGGGGTCCAACATTTTCCAGGGGGTCCAACTTTTTCCTGGGAGGGGGGGGGGTCCAATTGCTTATTCTCTATTGAAACTCATATAACTTGTGATTTTCCAAGGGGGGGGGGGTCCGGACCCCCTGTCCCCCTCTGGATCCGCACTTGTTCATTTAAAGCTTGATATTTGGCCTTATTGTTCACATACAGTGTTAGTTTGGGTTTCTTAAAACGAGGCTAACGTTTTGGACGTGTAAGCTTGGTTGCGGTCAGCCCATGAAGGAAGAAAATCGCAAAACAAGACAATTTAAGGCTGACCTTTGTAACGAGGATTTTGATTGGCTAATATATCGAATTATGGTATATGACATAATTAATTTTGGTACATACCATAATTAATTATGGTATATACCATAATTAATTATAGTATATGACATAATTAATTATGGTATATGCCATAATTAATTACGATATATACCATAATTCGATATTTTATATGTCTAGTATATTATATATTCTAGAGACAGCGAAGAGTTTACTAACTTGGTTAATTTTCATCCATTTAGTGTTTTGAAGGGGTCACAGGTCGAATTTTCTAAATTATGGTGTATTTATGTCCCTTGCTTTATCTTAGCATATAGTTCAGATCGTGATGAAATACCGCATTAAGTGGCATTTGATCAGGGTCTTCACTGTCAGCCAAAGTACCTGTTTACCAGTATCCAGACTGAAAAGGTTTGATGGAATAACGATTCAATTAGACTGTTAAAACTGCAAGACACTAATCCTCCCAATAAACGACAGCGATAATTGGATTATGAACGCCCGTCATCGATTATCAATATTTGGTATCGATTATCAGTAGTAAAGAAAGTGTTAATAAATTAGTGTTTATTTTAGTCACAGCTAATGGTTGTCGCCTGCTCGTGTTGAGCCTACTGAAATAGTACCTTTTTTTGTAAACTAGATTTAATTAATTATTATATACGTAAATAAAATTTTCGTTGACATTGCAAATTCAGCCATAGCAAAATGAGTGTCCAAAGACTCATATCAGCATAGGCGTCCACCCATTATGATCAGAGTCTTTGCCGAGCGCTCAGTGCGGGTAACTAAGTATTTAAACTTACTTCGTTGGACAGCGAAGAACCCCAGTGATGCCCAGCCTGATCCTCAGGAGTCTTCTCGTGATGCACAGCCACATTGCCGTGTATATGTGCGAGGAATAAAGTCCTAAAACGGTCCGCGCATCCGCACACGTGAGGAAACTTTAAACCAAATTAGGTGGCAGCTGAACCAAACCACATATAAATGAGGGTAGGGTATGAAAAATAAAAAAATAAATCGTTTAAGATTATAAATAATTAAGAAATCTGTGATAAATTCCACAAACAACAACAAATAATCTCCTCAAGACACATCAATGCAATTAACATTCTAATAAAACGCAAAAATAGGAACAAAAATCAACGGATTGCAATGACTAGAGAATAAATCCCACGGACCTCGTTTCTTCCCCTGCTTATTAGGTTCCCCATACTGAGGACTGTGATCTGACTGTCCAGTCTGAGTAGAGTCTTTGGTGCGGGCTCAGTTTCTTATGCCACATTTTGGATAATAAGCAATATATGGGTTAATTGAAATTAACTAAGTAGCAATTTTTTTGTTATACATGTATATATATGTAAATTAATCGTATACTTGCCTAATAAGAAATAATGGGGAAAAGGAGCTGGTTTCCTTCAAAACCTCATGATTTTGCGATTTACAACATAAGCCCCCACTCAATTACATGTATATATTTGTTTTTTTGCTCGTAGAAATCGCTTGGTTTGATTTAAATGATTTTCATATCCAGATATCAGGATGTAAATATATAAATGTATGCATGCATATGCATTTACGCATACATGTGTGTGCATACATGAATGGGTATTTATCAGCATGTACATGAGTGTGCATGCATGCATATGTGCGTGTATGTACATTTTGCAATACCCTCCCCCATATTGAAGTTGGCCTCGCTGGCTTTGCACGCCCCATATTGAAAAGCTTCCTACGCATATGTTACATGTATTTCATCGCGAGAAGCTCCATTTTTGATTATTGGGAAATCCCATCTCCAGCCAGCACACAATAGGCCTATTGGGCCACCATCGGTCCTCCAACGAAACAAACATTTTAATGGTGTTCCGTTGGCAGGCCGTTAGTGGCTCAATTTATATGGGCCTCGTCGCCAGAACACACGTTTAGGGATAAGGACCAGGTTATACATCAACTAGCCTGCTCAGCATAATTAATTATTTCTGACAGCAATAAATATTTTGTCATATTGGTACGATACACATAAATTTATTAACATCCTGTCATAAAATGTCAAAATTTTAGAATTTTCACACCTTCATAGGCGAGAAAACCTGCCTACGGGGTTTCCACCATGCCAGCTGTCCAACTCGTCAACTCTTATATTAAATTAGCGTGATTTTTATCCTGCCTCAAATTTATTTGACATGTAAATTTAATAAGAGGATAAAACGTTCTTTTCCGTATATTAACGTTTGTTTACCCGAGTGTGATAATATGTTGCAGCCCGAACCGCGAGGCAACTTGATCGATTTTGCCGCATTTAAATATATCTTTTTGCCGGAATGACCTTATCTTTCAAACTAATTGTGACTTCCAACAATGTGGCATTCTAACATGAATAGACTCAGGCGAGCCTGTGCAGTCTCCTTTTCAAGCTTAGAAACGTCAAATGCTTGTCGGTCAGTAGCTTAATAGTCAAATAAATTTAAGAAAGGTTCTGATCAGACTGCGCGTATGACTTTGCGCGACTGATTTGAGCCTTTTCCTGTCGCATATTTCACATTGATGGAAATTTCATGTTGTAGCTCAATTATTTTTATTAGTTGAAGTTTAATTCCATAGGGGGACAGGGGGTCCGGAACCCCCTGGAAAATCATAAAGCTTTAGGGTTTTTGGTCCGAATCCTCTGGAAAATCAAAGCTAACTACCAAGCCAGTATTCATTGTTGGGCCATCATCGGTCCGCTAGCAAAACATCAGTTAGATGGCGTTCCGCTGGGGAGCCGATGATTGCCCGCTTTTAGAGTATTTGTGCCCCATCTCCCCTCATCAACTAAAAAAGAGAAGTTTGTCAGAGTTGGACCTCTCTGAACAAACTTTCTGGATCCGCGCATTTAGTGGCTAGGAATATTGATCCGCACCTCTAGCCCGCTAGGCTAGGGATACAGATTTGCAAAAAGCAAATCACTATTTTTTTGTTGTTTAAACTTTACACCCCAGTCAACAGTTATGGCAATGTAGGGACGGCCAGTTCACTTAACCACACTTTTTCCCAGCACAAGTTAACCAGTAGGCTACTTCGCGCTTATAAGGAAAACAAGAAAGATAACTGCTACATGACCTCTATAATTACACTAATTCCCGGTACTGTAAAATATGCCTTTCTGCCTCTAAGAGAAATTATATTTGTAAACAATACTTATGGTACTCTTTTACGCCCCAAGCTGCCAGATTGACAAAATAGACCAGTGTAGCAGACTTTCTCGGCAGGCTATATTATAATTAAATTTGGGCCTCGTCGCGACAAAACCTGTCTTCGGGGTATCTGACAAAACGAGACTCAAACTAGACTCAAACTAGTCTCCTCTGCTTACAGATACTAGCTAAAAAATTGAAAGTTCGGTTATAGCAAGTTTAGATATAATTTTTCTCAATAAGCAAATAACAAAGGCACAGAGGCCAATTATCATTATAATGTGGTATATCGGAAACTTACAACGTACGTAATTCTTAAGCGCGTGCTTGGGCCGTTGGGGAGGGATATTGGGGGGGGGGGGGGGGGGGGGGTTGTGGGGAAGAGGAGCGAGGTTACATGCAATCTCAATTCTGACAGTACAAATACATTCTGGGGCAACAGGAATCGATCATGAAATCATTAAAATAATTTGACGGAACCGGTGTATCAAAAGATATGCTACATCATTACAGGGGTACATACCATTGGCGGATTCAGAGAGAAGACCCCTCCCCCTCCTGAAAAATTACAAGTGCTATAGCTTTCCATAGGAATACTGTACTGATACGACCCCACGACAAGTAATGGAACAACCCCCCCCCCCCTTGTAAAATCAGTTAATGAGCGGACTCTCTCCCCACCTCGAAAATCACAAGTGCTGTAGGTTTCCATAGGAATACTGGTACGGACCTTTCCACGAGACACGATATATAGAAAATACCGACCTTTCTCAGTTGAAGCGGGCTCTCCACCCCCTCCCCCACCCCAGACAAATATTTCTGGATCGCGCATGCAGACGACCGCGTGCCAATCACACATGTTGTTTAAATATTATCCAAATTATTCAAGCCGTTTAACATAGCATTTACGATAACAAACAGAGCAGGCCCTGACCAGTGATCTTTATTAAAAACTTGTGCCGTTATGCAGGTCACATCTCTGACTTGAGCTTTATGCACCCACACATCTCCCTATACCAACTATCGGGATGATTGGATAGCTGCGATAATGAACAATTCAAAAACACATTGCTTTCCCACGCAAGTGATTATCCCCACGCCTTTTTTAAAAAAGCGAAGGGGATATTGTAATCGCCTCCGCCAGTCCGTTCGTCTGTCCGTTATGCTACCTCATCCTAAACCACTGGACGAAATTCAACCAAATTTGGTGTGTGAGTTACTCAAATATATAGGACGTGCAACGGCATTTACCCCGCCCCCTAGGGCCCTGGGGAAGGGTCAAAAGTTCAAATATCGTTTGATTTCAATTACAAGGTCAATTTCAGAGATTTTTATACCAAACTTTTCGTGTGTTCTCACAAATGAAAGATACAAAACATATCAGACGGGATTTTCATTCTGTCGCCCGGGTCATGCCCCAGCGGTGGGACTTTGAGGCGCTGGGGGTGCCCAGGGGGTCAAAAAAATCAAACATGGCCATGTGGCATATCAAATCGACGGGGATGACGAGCAGAACAGAATGCAAGTAAAATTTTCATCCTAGGGTCAAACTTGTGGCCTTGGAGTGAGGCCAAAATGTCAAATATCATTAATTTCGGTTACCATGTCAATTTCAAAGATTTTTATGCCAAACTTTTTGTGTGTTTTCACAACTAAAAGATAGAAAAAAGTAAGAGAGAGGGCAAAGATGAGGAATCGACACAATCAAGCACCACACCTGACCCCGGATACCAATGGGAAAGTGAGACATCACAAACGAGAGCCAAGAGCCCTTTCCAAGCAAGTGACCACATATTGAACATACTTTTCATTCTGTTGCTGGAGTGGGACTTGGGGGTGCTAGGGGAGTGGTCAAAATCTTTAGCGTTGGGATTTGCGATGACATTCTAGTTTGTTAGTGTAAAAAGCGGAATAATGGCTATTGGAAGGTCCCCTCAATGCAGAGCATGGTTAAAAAGTATTTCCATTTCCCCGCCATTCCCCTTAAATGGGGCAGTGGTAACAAATAACTTGTAAATTACTTTTTGCTGATGTCCCGTTTATGGGACGCTATGCTCTCGTGGCGGGGATAAGGCCATATGCGTGTATGTAAATGCCATGTGAGCTGTAAGGCTACACACAAAAGGCTTATACTTGAGGTAGAACGCTAAGATGTGAGTTCGAGCACCGCATAATCAATATTTTTTTTATTAATATGTTGCTGCTTTCTTGTACATTTGTTTTATTTTTTGTTTGTTTTACTTCAATCATTCTATTTAACTTATTTCATTTCTAAACAATACATGTAGATGTATAACTACTCATGTAGTCCTTGAACTCATCTGTCGTGTCAGTTTCTTCATCACTTTCCGTCAGACTGATGACAACGAGTTCGAGCATCTCATCCCTAGCAATGTCAGATGCCCAGTAGACCTTCTCCACCTGCTTAACGTGGTCGATGCAGTCACTCCAGTGTTTCGGCGTGATAATGGTAAGACATTCCTGGATCATCTCTTTGATGATCTTTCAAAGTCTTGAAAGCAGCAAACTATGCAATAATTTAAAATCACGCCTATTTCGTGAAAAAAGCCACTCTCATTTCGTGCAAATTAACAAAAATGCATGCCATCGAACGGACTCGAACGCTTGATCTCCGATTCATTGATAACAAAAATATATATGACCACTTACCTACGACCTAGCCGACTGAGCCAGTGCGGCTGTAGACCTTATGTGTTAAAAAATATATAAAAATGTTAATAAACACCTGACACCCCTATTTCTAGGATGAGTTTAATATTAATAGGATTAGTCACGCCTGAAAGCAATTTGGATATCTGTAGTGAGTTAAAACAACTTTGTTATTGGTAAATATTATTGTAAAAAGAGAATGTCAACATAGTCAAAATAAGGCTGCAGGACTCTAGCAGGGCCAATTTTGGCCCCAGGGGGACATACTTTGAACAAACTTAGTATTGGTCCATTATGTGATGCTACAAACCAAATATCAAGGCTCTTGGTCTTATCGTTTCAGACAAAAGATTTTTTTTCATTTTTCTCTATATCAGCCCCCCGGAGTATGATTTGAACAAACTCGGTAGAAGTCCACTAGGTGATGCTACATACCAAATATTAAGGCTCTAAACCTTGTGGTTTCAGACAAGAAATTTCATATTTTCCCTATATAAGCCTATGTAAAACATGTGACCCCGGGGTGGGGCCAGTTTTGACCCCAGGGGCATAATTTGAATAAACTTGGTAGAGGTCTACTAGGTGATGCTACATACCAAATATCACGGCTCTTTGCCTTGTGGATTTAGTCAAGAAGATTGTTTTCATGTTGTTTTCCCTATAAAAGCCTATGTAAAACATGTGACCCCCGGGCGGGGCCTTTTTTAGTCCAAGGGACATAATTTGAATTAACTGGTTAAAGGTCCACTTGGTGATGCTACATACCAAATATCTAGACTCTATGCCTTGAGGTTTCAGACAAGAAATTTCATATTTTCACTATATAAGCATATGTAAAACATGTACCCCCGGGGCGGGCCCATTTTTGGCCCCAGGGGCATAATTTGAACAAACTTGGTAGAGGTCCACTAGATTATGCTACATACAAACTATTAATGCTCTATGCCTGGTGGTTTCAGATAAGAAGTTTTTTTTTTCATTTTTTCCTATATAAGTCTATGTAAAACATGTGACACCCGCGGCGCGCCCATTTTTGGCCCCAGGGGTATAATTTGAACAAATTTGGAAGAGGTCTGCTAGGTTATGACTTACCAAATATCAAGGCTTTAGACCTTGTGGTTTTAGAGAAGAAGATTGTTTCATGTTTCCCTATTTAAGCCTATGTAAAACATGTGACCCCCAGGGCCGGGTCAGTTTTGGCCACAGGGACATAATTTGAACAAAATTGGTAGATGTCTACTTGGTGATGGTACATACCAAATATTATGACTCTATGCCTTGTGATTTCAGACAAGAACATGTTTTTCATGTTTTCCCTATATAAGCCTATAAAAACGTGACCCCTGGGGCGGGCCATTTTTGGCCCGAGGGGCATAATTTGAACAAACTTGGTAGAGGTCTACTAGGTGATGCTACATACCAATATCAAGGCTCTATGCCTTTTGGTTTCAGACAAGAAAATTATTTTCTCATGTTTTCCCTATGAATATAGGTATCTGTTGAAAGCTGGCCACTTCCCTGGTGACACTTGCAGTGGACATCTATGGCCCCAGGGCCATCATTTTAACAAACTTGGTAGAAGGCCAGTAGATGATGCTACATACCAAATATCAATACTCTACAGACAAGAAGATTTTTCATGTTTTCCATATAGAAGTCTTTGTAAAACATGTGACCGCCTGGTGGGGCCATTTATGGCACCAGAGTCATAATTTGTACAAACTTGGGAGAGGTCTACATGCTGACCCCAATCCATGTTATCACCATTACTGATAAAATGGATTGGGGTCAGCATGTCTCAGAAATCTCTTCCAACTAAGACACTTGGTTTCCTTCGCAGGAACTTGGCTTTTGCACCTAGGAGTACTAAGGAAGTTGCATACAAAACTTTGGTTCGGCCTAAACTAGAGTATGCAGCACCTATTTGGAGCCCTCACTCGAAACTTCAGATTAATCAGATTGAGAAAGTTCAGAGGACAGCAGCCCGCTGGACCTGAAGGAGATGGCGAAACACGGGTAGTGTCGGCGAAATGCTTGATGAGCTTGGATGGCCATCTCTTGAGGCCCGGAGGGACCAGTCCTCATTGCTTCTCTTTCACAAGATTCATTGTGGAGCAGTGTCTATTGAAAAAGACAATTATTTGACCCCTGCTCACAGTTTGAAAACTACCAGGTCATCACATAGTGCTCAATACCGCAGACACCAGACATACAGTAATGCCCTGAAGAATTCCTTTTTTACCCTGAACTATTCCACATTGGAATAGTCTGTCTCCTTCTGTGGCCAATAACCAGTCCACAGAGAAGTTTAGGGCATTCCTTATTTAAACAAAAATTCAGTCAAAAGTTGTTTTTTTGTGTGTGTTTTTGTGTTTTTTGTGTTGTTTTTGTTTTTTTATTTTATCAAAATTTCCAAATTCGCACTCCCTGGTGTAATGCTCAAGTATGAGCGAAACCAGAAAAGATAGAAAGAAAGAAAGAAAGAAGGTGATGCTACATACCAAACATCAAGGCTTTAATTTAAGCCTTGTGGTTTCAGAAAAGAAGATTGTTTCATGTTTTTCCTAAATAAGCCTATGTATTTAAATGTGACCCCCCGGGGCATTATTTGAACAAACTTGATATATGTCCAATAGGTGATGCTACGTACAAAGTCAAGGCTGTATGCCTTGAGGTTATAGAGAAGAAGATTTTTCATGTTTTGACTATATAAGCATATGTAAAACATGTGACCCCCAGGGCGGGCCCATTTTTGGCCCCAGGGGCATAATTTGAACAAACTTGGTAGAGGTCCACTAGATTATGCTACATACAAACTATTAATGCTCTATGCCTGGTGGTTTCAGATAAGAAGCTTTTTTTTTCATTTTTCCCTATATAAGTCTATGTAAAACATGTGACACCCGCGGCGGGCCAATTTTTGGCCCCAGGGGTATAATTTGAACAAACTTGGTAGAGGTCTACTAGGTTATGCTACTTACCAAATATCAAGGCTTTAGGCCTTGTGGTTTTAGAGAAGAAGATTTTTTCATGTTTCACTATATAAGCCTATGTAAAACATGTGATCCCCAGGGCGGGCCTATTTTTGACCCCAGGTGCATAATTTGAACAACCTTGGTAGAGGTCTACTAGATGATTCTACATATCAAATATCAAGGCGCTATGCCTCGTGGTTTCAGACATGATTTTTTAAAATTTTTATCTCGATAATCTATTCTTAGCCTATGTGACCTAGATATGCAACGGACAGAACCATTTGAACAATTATTATATTAGGGCTATATAAGGATAATTCCTGTCAAGTTTGGTCAAAATCAAGTCAGTAGTTTAGGAGGAGATGTTGTTGACGACACTCGACACACAGCGGACATCAAACGATCACAATAGCTCACCGTGAGCCAATGGCTCAGGTGAGCTAATAATTTCAAAAAACTGTAAATACGTTGTTTGCCCTTTCACCTTGATAAGACGAATGCGTCAACGACTGATCGAGCAGGGGCCTTTTACGTTTCGTATTTTAAAACAATAGCCAAAATTCTAGACTGGCCGGCTATGGATACATATCCATCTGTATCCATAGCCTAGTGGGCTAGAGGCATGGATCCATATTCCTAGCCGCTACGAACATGCGCGGATACAGAATTTTTTTTCAGAGGGGGTCCAACTCTGACAAACTTCTCTGTTTTAGTTGATGAGGAGAGAGGGGATGCAAATACACTAAAAGCAGGCAATCATGGACCCGCCAGCGAAACGCCATTTAAATGACGCTTCGCTAGCGGACCGATGATTGCCCAACATTGAATACTGGCTTGGTAGCTTTGATCTTCTAGAGGATCCAGACCAGGAACCCTAAAGCTTTACTATTTTTCAGGGGAGGGGTCCGGACCCCTGTCCCCTCTGGGTTTGCGCATGCACTACATAAATGGTGGTGGGGGATTAAAACTCCAAAAGAGAAGTTTAAATTTATTAATTTACTCGCTGAAAATGCAAATAAGGAGTCAGAATATTATTTGGGATTCAGTGGTTCGGTGGTTGAGAGGCGGACTCTTGAGGGAAGGGTCGGGGTATGAAACTTATCGCCGCCGCGAGTTGTTATCGTGCTGTGGCTTAACGTCCCAGTCAACAATTTTTCATTCATGTCGGGACGGAGAAAGACATCCAGTACTTTCGAGGACACAACGACAATAAGTTTCGAAACCACCGATAGGTGTGTCGTGTCCTTGAGCAAGACACTTTATTTGCTCTCCATAGTACTGCTTAATTCCAATGTGACTGAAAAAATGATGCTTGTGACGTAAAGCTTCACCATAAAAAAATAATTAAGCCAAAACATGAGATTTCCAACAGTGTGGAATTTGCGACAAGCAAAATCTCAAATGAGCCTGCGCATTAGCATACGCACAACCTGATCAGAACCTTCGAAAAGGTCGCTGAAATATTCTATGACTGCATGTTAAGCAACTGACCGACCAGGATAGGTGTTTTTAATTTAAAGAGGAGGCTGTCCCGGCTCGTCTGAGTCTATTCATGTCAAAATACCACGTTGTTGGTACTCACTATCATGTATGTGAGATAAGGCCATTTCGGCGAATAGTCTAATGCAAAAAGAGAGAAAGAAAGAAAGAAAGAAAGAAAGAAAGAAAGACAGACAGACAGATGCGGCTGAATCAAAATTACAGAGAAAATAGAAACTTATTTTGGAATATTTGATAAACCGATAAAACAATTCTTTTGAACTTCTCTTTTCAGTTGAAGTCTATGGTTCTATGCTAATTAATGCAATTATGCATTTCGGTCATGTTCATTAGATATCGGTTTTGACATGATTTTTTGTAACATGAAGAGAATTTGAGAGTATCGTTCATTATTTGTTTGTTTGTTTGATTTGATTCTTTACGTCCCATCAACAATCTTTCAGTTATGTAGGGACGGGTCTTCCTAGGTTGAACCAGTACTCAGCTAGGATTAATGTGTCTTGCTCAAGGACGCAACGCAGTGGCGCCGGTGAGGTTTGAACCCGTGGTCCCTCGGTCTAGAGTCAAGCATTCTACCACTGAGCCACTGCGCTCCCATGGCATGGTTGAAGTGCGATTATCTGGTTTTGGATTAATAAAATATGAGGTTCGTGGCATCTTCTCTGGGTATAAAGCAATAGCTGAAGACAATAAAGATAAAGACAGCATTAAAAACACGTGTCGAATAAATTTTAGGCCCTAATTGATATAAAAATATTAAGGTTCGAGTTGACCAAAAATAGGTACGAGTTGCAGAGGCGGATCCAGGATTTCTCAGGCTGGAAAGGGGGTTCTTATGTATAAAAGTTTGGGAGTTCGCCTTGCTGATTTTATCTCAATTTTGTCAAATATCCCATGAAAATGTGACCAAATTATTTCATTTTTATAGGATATTTAAAAAATGGGCGGCGTTGAGGGGGTTTGAGCGAACCCCCTCAGGATCCGCCACTGAAAGCTAAGGTACAAAGCCCGACCGTAAACTGGGTGCACAGGTAGATAGACACATTATCTATGAAGGTGTGAAAATTCTAAAAAATTGACATTTTATGACAGGATGTTCATGTATATTGTATCGATATTTATTGCTGTCATAAATACTCTATTAAACAATCATGAAAAAGTTAATACAAGTTTAGCTTTTATTGAGTCGCAGATTTTTTTACCAGTTCTTATTTCCTCGAAAAATCTTTCAGTTCAATCAGTTACAATGGATGTATTTATGGATTAATTATAATGACTTGAAAAACGGGTCAGTAGATGCAGAGTTTTATAATAACATGTATGATTTAATAATCGCATGAATTATCAATTATTATTATTATTATTATTATTATTATTATTATTATTATTATTATTGTCCAATCTTGTATTTTAAATTCTGTGGCATGGGTATAGATTAAAGTTAATGTACCAGCTGTTTTCTGACCGCAGTTAAGCACCCCAATGCCTCATCCGATATGGGCCATATGCGACTAGTTTATTTTCTGGTACGTGTTTAAAATTTTCGGGGAGGGGGATGTAAATAGAAAAGAGTATTTAAGACATGAAAAACGTTCTTAATGCGAACAACTAAGGTATATTGAATCGTTGATAGTCTAGTCGTTGGCAGCCCTGAAATGATCATTTAGCATATCTCTTGATACACCGGTTCGGTCAACTTATTTTAATGAGTTCATGATTCCTGTAGCCCAGAATGTATTTGTAAAATCAGAATTGAGAGTGCATATTACCCCGCCCCTCCCCCACAAACTCCCTCCCAGTACCGTACCCAACGGCCCACCGAGTACGTGCTTAAGAATAACGTAACATTCCGCATGGCGTTTAAAGTTTTCGATATACATTATATGATATAGCCCGCGGAATAAGTCTGTTACACTAGACTATTATGTCAATATACCATCGCGTTCTGACAGTTTGGTCAAAAGTATTGTTTACAAAGTCTATCTTAGAATTTTACAAGTACCGGGAATTAGTGTAAATAGTCATGTAGCGGTTATCTTTCTTGTTTTCCTTATCGGTAAAGTAGAAAATGCTAATATTTGTAACGTCAAATCTGATTGGCTATAAATTCGAATTATGGTATATGCGCTTAATAATTATGGTATATACCATAATTAATTATGGTACATACCATAATTAATTAGAGCATATATCATATTCTTTTAAAGTACTGAGCGTACCAAGAGGGTCATAAGTTTGAATTATGGTATATGCCATATTTAATTATGGTATATGACATAATTAATTATGGTATATGACATAATTAATTATGGTATATACCATAATTAATTATGGTACATACCATAATTATTATGGTATGTACCATAATTAATTATGGTATATGACATAGTTAATTATGGTATATGACATAATTAATTATGTCATATACCATAATTAATTATGGTATATACCATAATTCATCTTTTTGCTCCTTTCGGTACACCATACCTTTTAATTAAATAACGGCCTGTATCACAAAAATGTTAAAATAACACCAATAAATCTTGAGCTTGCAGCATTTCTAATACATGGGGGTCCCAGGATTTCTTTCTTTCTTATAGTGCTGGCACGATCAAATTTTGATCATTACACCAGGGAGTGCGGTTTTGGAATTTACTAGTAGTCCGTCCAACAGCTTGGCGGCCCCTTTCGGGTAAACTGTTATGTCCCTCATGGGGAGAAAAGACAAGCCCCTTTAGAGGGCGGGTCAGAGTCGCCTTCGCGTGTTAAGGCTGATTGGAACTGCCTATTGCATATATTGGCTTTTTTCCTTTGTATCTGTGCTAAGACTTCCATTTTCTCTGAGTGATGCGATCCCAAACGCGTCTTTGTAAGAGATTTGACAAATGACCAAATTTTTTTATCTCTACTATGTCTCCCTATACTAAAATGAGCAGAGGTGTCTAGGGGGATTTTGTCCTACACTTGCACAAAGTAAGTTATGGTTCAAAGATCAGGAATCGATACAATCAAGTACCACACCTGACCCAGGATACCAATGGGAAAGTGATAAACTAACAGTTAGACACCACAAACGAAAGCCAAGAGGCCAGCCCTTTCCCTGCATGTGAATCATTAAAGGCCAAATGCTACTAACCATTGGTTGGTTGCAGTTAGGTCGCACCTATTTCGTATTAGTCAAACTGTGACGGCTCAACGTATCGATGTAGATGTAGATGTTGGCTTGGGGACATTTTTACTGAAATCCGGATATTTTTATCAGGTATTTTTTTCACATAAGCACCGAAAGGTCACTTCCGGTAATGGTGGACGGAGTAGACGGTTTGATTAAGAAGTTTGCAAAAATAGCGAAATTGGTTGATTTCGTGCCAGGTACGTAATGATTGTTACGATTGATTAAAGCACTATTGAATGTTTAACTTACTGTCGCAACTGTCTTTTCGAAGAAACTGTCAATTGTCAATGATATATCTGTTTATTGGCTGGGATTGCACTGAATGGGCTGTTTGATGGATTTTAATTTTATTTTCATCATTTTCGCAAAGACGGCAAAGAACTCTTCTGGCAAAAGAAACCACAGTTATCTAACCTACCACATAGTGCTGTTAGTTGGAGGTACCAACTTCGGGAACAAGACAACACGTCGACAGAACATTACCAACGTTAGCACATAGGTAATCCGAGTCTTCTCTGATGTTTAAGTGACTTTTCCTTACTTTGATGTTTGCCACTTACAGGTAGTGGCAAATATCAAAATAAAGAAAATTTTTGATATTTGCCACTAACAGGTAGTGGCAAATATCAAAATAAAGAAAAGCCACTAAAACGTCAGAGAAAACTCGGACTAGCACATAGGAGGCTTCGAGGAGATATGATACAAACATTTAGACTAGTTAAAAGACTTGATGATTGCCGGTAAGAAAATTTCTTCACCATTGCACATTACAACAAGAGAGGACATTCTTACAAACTAGAAAAACTGAGATGTTCATTGTCATTCACACTAAATCAGTTTTCCTATCGAGTAATTAACGTCTGGAACAGTTTGCAGAAACATCAGTCACTACACCACACTACAAGATACGAGGGAACCAAATAAAGCAGTACCAAAATAAGACCATATGACGGAGGGCTAAAAAGGACTTTGTCCTTACATCTGTGCCCGAAAACCATCCTACAGGTAACAATTGGTTGACACATTTTTTTAGACAACTCATCGACACATTCAGGGTGGGCTACCGATCGCCATTGTCGCCACATGCGAAGAAATAATCAATTTGGGCCAAAAATATATATTTGGCGACAACTATTAGCGAATGAAAAATCGCAGGTGAAATTTTTTTGTCTGGCGTCCGAACTTCACCTCCGGCTTAAAGTCATTGCCTCGTGCCGCTTAATGGGCATCAATGTATATCTTAATTGTCAATTAACACCCCAATTATCGACCACACAATTTGGTAGCTGATCAAGTCACTATCGGCACGCCCTTTTAACAACTGCTACAGGTAACGTCAGAATGACAGACGGTAATAAACATGGTGTCATACTCTGCATGAAATAAACTGCACCATCACCATGACATCTGTGCTTATTGTGGTCAATAATAATAGTCATTAGTCAATTGCTTTCTGAATCAGTAACTTTTAACATGTTGAAAAGACCACTACATCACCGTCCACGAAGAAGAAAAAAAAATCAAATGTTACTTTCAAGCTCACTTCAAGAAAGGGGAAAGATTTGCACTGTGTTCACTGTGCCGTTCTTTCATCTGACAGCATTTAATACCAGGCATGCGAAAGGAGCTGCGCATTTCGCAAATGCCGACAGTAGCAAGACAACACCGAAGATTGCTTCTCTCTTCGAGACAGGGTAATGCACGCTGTTCAGAGTGCTTTTCTCGACAGTCTCAGATATCTGAACCTATTATTTCAAAACAGAAACATTTATAAGGTAGATGATGTTATGGCTCACTTAAACTTGTTTTGGTCAGAAGAAGTATCAGTTTGAAAATTTTACAATTGTGCTCTCCCCTAACATTTTTGAGTTAGCTCCCTTGTTGCAAGATTTAGCAAAATTTGGAATTCAATGCGGATATTCGTTTTATTTAACATATATTTTCCAAATTTAAACATTTTTAATCAAAGTATTTTATAATTGATTGCAAACTTTTAATCCCTAAAAACAAACACCAAAATCAGGAAGAAGAAAAAATCATATTATTTTAAAATTGGCGTCATATTTATTATTCATTGTGTCTGGTCAATGTTAATGTTAAAAAATACCATTCTCACAGCTGAATGGAGGTTTACCATTTAAACTATCATATGCCTCGTGGTGTAGTGGATAAGCGCTATGCCTTGTAAACCAGGGGTCGCAGGTTTGATTCCCGACTTCTCCATAAAACCACTTTTGGTTGAGCCTTCGGGAGTTCCCGTCATATAATAAACACACAAATCATAAACCCTCCCGGCCCAGTACTGGTTTCTAGCCATGGAAAAGCCACAAAAAGTTTTTTTTTTTAAACTATCATATGGTTTTCCATTTAAACTATCACATGGAGAGAAGCCCCCGTGGTGTAGTGGATAAGCGCTATGCCTTGTAAACCAGGGGTCGCAGGTTCGATTCCCGGCTTCTCCATAAAACCACTTTCGGTTGAGCCTTCAGGAGTTCCCGTCATATAATAAACACACAAATCATAAACCCTCCCGGCCCAGTACTGGTTTCTAGCCATGGAAAAGCCACAAAAAGTTTTTTTTTTTTTAAACTAACATATGGAAAGGTTGACAATCTTCCAGATAGATCCCCATATAAATACATATAAAGTCTGATCACTTTCAACCCTGTTTGATATTTTTTGCTGACATCATCATTCATATGCAAAGTACAATGGTAAGCACACATAAGCACACATGCCAGTATTACCCATATATCAACATCAGTAACTTTTAGCTGTTATAGAGTTTAATGAGGCAAACAGTGAATACTCAAACAGTGGCATTTCATCAGTGTCTGCTCTGTTTGTTAAGAAAATTAACAATCTTCAGGTACAAATAGACATCAATTTAAAGACTGCCAACCGCTTTAAATACAATATGGACTATTCCATAGTTATTGTTTCAATGTGTATAGAATAATCCACCAGAATTAAGGGGGTTAAAGACAAGACTTTTTTGCGAAAAATGCCCCAAAACCTGGCTCTTTTTTGGGGGTGGGGGCGAAAAATGGCAAAAAATCTGGCTCTAAGTTCAAGAAAACGGCACAAGAAATATCTGATTACAGAAAAGTGTGGCGAAAGAAAAATAAATCCTAGTGCAATCCCTGACATTATGAGACAACTCATCGACATCTTTATTCTAATCTAAGTCAATTGACCAGTAAATGATAATTGCTGTAATTTTTAATGAGCTCACGTGTAATTTAAGTAAGTGTTTCCTTGTAGTTAGCTTAAATGAAATGTATGTGTGGTTCCTGTTGGCCTACCTACCCTAATTTTTTTAACCCTACCCTAAACATTAAAATGGTCTTTGGAGAAAAAAATTCCTAAAATGGACTCTTTTTCAGATTTTGTCACTATTTTTCTTTGTTAAATGTTATAACAAAATTTAATAATTTCCCAACCTACCCTAAATTTTGTCGGTATGCAACAGGAACCACACATATATTTCATTTAGGCCTTACTTAAGACTGTATAAACTGATAGATCTCTGTGTGCTATTTAGTGTTTGTTTAAATTTGATTATCTTCTTAATTGCTTCTGTGAATAGAATTATGAATAATGTATATGGCTTCCTTTTAATTTCTTGATTGAGTCAACGCTTAAAGTCTCAGTCAACACTTTAAGTTTTTAGCCTTTGCGAGACACGCATTTCAATACACACGGTCGAGATACGCACAACACATCCGAGAAAAATGTCATCTATGAATTTCCGCAATATTTTTGTCACTTCAGTTTCATTGAAAATTCTAATCCCTTGTTTTGGATTAATCAGTCTTGGACCAAGTAAACAAATTCCATCTTTAACTAGAACACATTCAATGACGCGCCATCGCAAATCCCCATGCTCTCGAAGAAATCTAATGGTAATTGACACTTTGACCCCACCCCAAGGTCACCAGTTTGATTGTAGGTTAAAGATTTTCAGTGTATCCTGGTATACTGCCCAATGCCCATCCCCTTTAATTTGATATGCCACATGACCATGTTCAGAAATTTAATTTTTGACCCCTCCCCAAGGCCCTAGGGGGCGGGGACCCAAAAATTGTGCCGGTGCATATGCCATTCATGTGAGTAACTCACACACCAAAATCTGGTTGAATTTCGGGATTTTTTTTTTTGACTCCTCAACCCCCCACGGTACCCCCACCACCCATCCCTGATATGACCCAGGCGGCCGAATGAAAATCCTGTATGATATGTTATATATCTTTCATTTGTGAGAAGATACACAAAGTTTGATTTAAAAGTCTTTGAAATTGACTTTGTAATTCAGATTAAATGATATTTGACCTTTTGGCCCCTCCCCAAGGTCCCAGGGTGTCGGGACCAAAAAATGGCACATGCACATTGGTAATGTGCATGTGCCATTCATGTCAGTAACTCACACACCAAATCTGAATGAATTTTGTAAAAAAAAAAATTGACATCCCCAACCCCCCACGGTACCCCCAAGTCCCACCCCTGGCGCATGACCTAGGCGACCAAATAAAAATCATGTATGATATGTTTTATGTCTTTCATGTGTGAGAAGACACACAAAGTTTGGTTAAAAAATCTTTGAAATTGACTTTGGAATTGAAATTTAATGATATTTGACCTTTTGACCCCTCCCCCGGGCCCCAGGGGGCGAGGCCAAAAAAAAATGTGCCGTTGCCTGCCTCATTCATGTGACCAACTCACACACCAAATTTGGTTGCAGAGCTCTCGGAAACGCAGAATTACGCGTATTGGTACGCACGTTTTTTCCCTGGGACGCATGTTTTTCGCTAGGCTGGAGTTCCGCGTACGCATGTTTTTTTAGTCGGCATGCGCTAAAAATCTAGTAGCTGACAGATAAATAAACACCGGGAGATCTTTGATATTATCGATCACGGGGAGCCCTTTGATATTATCGATCGCGACACGCTTTTCGAGCGCGGGAGAGGTGATAAGTGTCCTGTCTCTGTTGACCAATCGTATGACTCGGACTGCAGTGTAGCAATTCTGACAGGTGATTGACAGGATTACCGATGCGGGACAGTGTGATTATTACGAGGTGATTATTAAAGTAATTAAGCAAGGATTATCAGATAATTGTTTGAAACAGATGCGCTACCGATTTACCGTTAATTAAAGGGAGAAAAACTAATAGGGTATTGTAAACAACATCGGACTACCGACTTCCAAATTCGACTGATTAGGGATGAAAGAGAAAGCATATTTAATTGCACTCGTTTACGATAATAAAATAATAAGTTTACGGATTTACATTTCGTCATTCGTTCATTGCTACGGCAAACAAAAGAGTCTGATAATTGTTGAAAAAAACCCAAAAAAAAAAACAAAACGGTACAGCGGTAAGCCGTACACGGTAACGTCCGACTGACAAAAGATTCCAAATGAAGCTACACGACAAGCCGTGCGATGAAATATATCAGGTTCAAGCCAATTGTCTAGATGAATTAAACACAAGCAAGTAAAATCGTTCATTCTCAATGTTAAATGGCTAAGTAATGTCAGTCTATTCATTGCAATCGCCGTAGACACTAGCGAGATGCGTTTTTATTAGAAAAAAAAGACTTCCATCTGCATAAGATTATACAAAACAGAGGACTGCTGTCTGTCTGTCTGTCTGTCTGTCTGTCTGTCTGCCTGCCTGCCTGTATGTCTGTCTGTCTTGTTAATGAATAAAACAAGTACCAACAGTTTAATCTTTTATTTTGATAAGGCCAAACAAAAAAATGTGCGTTGAGGTTACATGAAAAAATATAGCAAAATATTTTGTTTTGTTAAGTAGGAACAATCCATTAATGCTTAAAGGGTTAAAATCAGTCAATCTAAAAATTATTCAATTGTATCACTTCCGGCTAAAATGGAGAAGATATAAGGTATGGGCAAATTGGTGGGACTCCAACTTTTTTTGAGTGGGACTCCCACTTTTTCCAGTGGGACTCCTACTTTTTGCCAGATGGGAGTCCTGAACTCCTGTTTTCAAATTCCTAGTGAGAGCTCTGGGTTGGATTTCGTCCAATGGTTTAGGAGGAGATAGCGTGACAGACGGACGGACGAAGGCGATTGCAATATCCCCGACGCTTTTTTAAAAAAGCGTGGGGATAATCACGTTTTTACGCAGAGTTTCTATGATCAGCTGATTGGTAATGGCATGTTTTTCATATTTATTATATGATCAATGTCATATGGCATCCCTGATCTAATATTCTGGCCTACAACATGAGCAGGGACAAATGCTTGGACATGTAATTCATTACTTATTGTTACTCTCCGTTTCTTTAGTTTTCCATTGATTGTTTCAGTGGAAGATGTCCAATTCTTTCCCTCCTTGTTTCATTAGTTACGCTTGTTACAGTAGTTTTAGGCAGGTTGTGTCTATGTTATGTTATGCCCCACCCTTTTTAATCCCAACCTGCCCTAAATTCAACCATGACCCTTTTTTATCTTTTCGTGTAGAGCTCAGAAATTATGTATTGAAAATGTAATAAGTGCTAATCGGTTTAGCCTGTGCGACGACATTTTGGGAAATCCCATCTGTGATCTCGCAAGAGGTGACCAGTCACACGTGAGTTAGCAAACTACTGACCAGGGTTAAAGTGGTGGAAATGGGAACTTTTCATTCAGTGTACTTAAATAGCAGCTAACCTAAATGTTCCGCTTTTTGCAAATTTTAATCTCGGATTCAGACCTCATTTAAACATATACATGTATATTCGGTAGAATGGATAAAAACTACGAGAGGTCATGAACTCGGACGTGCTTGGCACGTTTCCGATGTACAGGTCGATATCTCGCGTTGCGTTTCATTTACGCGACCATGAAAGGCCAGACAACTCATGCACAGGCTGATCAGAAACTTTATTTTTCGAAAACAGCAAGCGAATGCAGTCTCTTAGAGCAGTGCAGCGTCGTTTCCCTTCGGGGAATTGAACAATTTCGCTTGGTTGGCTAAAATTGTCGCTGTGGGTAGCAATCGTCGGATAATTTATTGCCCAGAAAAGATTACGGACAGGCGTTTGGCACGGAAACCTGCATAATTAGACCCTCTTTGCAGATTAATTATGATGCCGATTTCTTTCGTCTCGAGTGGACACATGAAGAAATAAGTTCTTGCACGTTTCTGCAGTTTTTATCACAGGGCTCTGTAATCATTCATTTGTTTTCTCCGCATTTTCTCAGAGCACTAATAAACGGAAAACCAAATATTTTCAAAACTTATTTATAAGACATCATTCTGCTAAAATTAATATTTTTATGACTGACAAAATTTGCAACATGCCTTCTAGACTAAAATTGGTAATGCAAATAATAGGAAGCTCACTGGTTTTTTTCGGGTAAGTATGCAGGCTGAAATGAAAGGGCAATAATTATATGAAATTTAGTGATTGAATGCTCTGTCAAAAAAGATATATAAACTCATTAAATATTTATGTTTTAATGGAACCTTCCGAAGTAAAGCCTTTTTCCCTTTGGAATGATCCATTGCTTGCCATCAGGGGATGTTGTTCAGTATCCCCAAGTGATGAAAGATATTTTTGTGGTAGTCCCAGACCAGCCTGCTCCCAGAGGAGCAGCCTGGTCAGAGGCTATTTTTTATATATATGTATTTTTTCAGCAAATAATTTATTGAAAGCTTGAGAATTTTATTCCATTTTTAGAACAAACAAACAAAAAACCCAAAGTATTCTGACAGAAAAAAATCATGTGCCAAAAAAAATTAGTCCCAGATCCGATTGCTCCTAAACACACACACACACACACACAAAAAATAAAAACAAATAAAAACATTATAAATGAAAGAAGAATGAGAGACTGTTGCAGGGGATATCTGCAAAACTTGTTTATTAGTACTGAAACCTGCCTGATGAGACCCATAGAGGGGTTGAAACAGTCTCATTTTCATAATAAAGGGGTACGTGCATTAAAAGTGCCCTTGCTTGGCCCCCTATGAGGTCAAGATAATAAAAGCTGCTTTTCACAAGTTTTTTTTATTAGTTATTAGAACAAAGGCCAAAGTGTAAAGGTCTGGTAATGATTTGACTTTTACAGTTGCTATGGTAACAAAAATGGCCGCCAAAATAGGCTGAAAATAGGAAAATTGCCATTTTGGAGCAAATTGGAGACATGTAACAGATGAATTAATATAGAGCACAAGCAAATACCAAAAAAATATTTTAACAGATGATGAGAATTACCACGACACACAATATATTAAAAGGCTTTTTGGTATTTGCTTGTGTTGATGTCTAATTCTTATAAATTTGCAGTCTACTCTCGATACTTCGAATTTCAAGGGACTGAGCAAAATATGTCGAGTTATCAGTAGTTCGAGGTAACCATATCATGACGTAGAGCCACACTTTTGGGGCGAAATAAATCACGTTCAACTCGTCCATTAATAGATCGTTATTAGTGGCTATTACATTAATGGGGTGAATTGATCCAAGAAACAATTGACATTGGGAATTAAAATAAAAAAAATAAGAAAAAGAATAAAAAGGGGAAAAAAGAGAAACATTTTTCAGGTACCACTGCAGTCCCGATTTTATGGCCATTTTTTCACTTTCTACATGTTCTAAGGCAAAATAAAATAAAGCATTTTCAGTTCTAAGTAAGTATCGGCGAGTGGTCCCGCGGTCGCAGGCTTTACCCTTTCGTACATCGTCATATGTTTAAGCCCCAACAGACAGTGTACATGCACGTTTTAATTTTCGTCGGCTCTTCCCAATCAATTTTTGTTATGACATGACCAATGTCCGAAAACAGTCTTACACGCACAACTGTCCAGTGCCTGAAATGTTTTCAAAAATCAAAAAATGGCCCCAGAAACAATTAAATTATTCTTTGTCCTTATTTAAAAAGAGCAGTCATCGGACAGGCTTAATACTCAATAGATTGCTCAAATATGACAGATTAGCTCAAACCTTCACTTACATGAGATAGACATGTACCCGCTTTGAATACACAACAGATCAATAGAATTCGCCGACTGCCGTCAATTATGTAATTTTACAACACATTAATTTACAACTGCATGTGTCACACACGTGGACCAAGTGATCAAACAATTTAAATGGGATAATTAACGTTCAAAACCGTGGATTTTTTGGAGACACATCAAGATAAAAAGGTCAGTTAATGACTGTCTTTTTCTTATGAAATGGGATCGAGTTAGGCGTTGTAAAATACACTAAAATTGATCGGTGGGACCAGTTTTTCGTAATGAGTTATCAGTTTTATTGACTTAGTCGTTGTCGAGATAAACGTTGTGGAATTGCAATAATCGGGACCGGGCAATCGACTCGAGATAAGTGGTAGTTTTGAGTTATGCATAGTTGAGTTAACGAGAGTCGACTGTGGTCTCCAAAAGCCTCAAATTTGGCCTAAAATGGCAATTTCTCTATTTTAAGCCTATTTTGTCGGCCATTTTGGTTACCATAGCAACTGGTAAAAGTAAAATAAATGACAGAATTTTACACTTGGGCTATTCTTCTAAGAAACCAATAAGATGAAATTGGTGAAAAGCCACTTTCAGTTTTTGGCTCTAGAGGGGCCAAAATAGCCCCTTAATGCACATACCCCTTTGTATTTCAGTAAGGCGATTAATGCCGATTAGTTTTACACAGAAAAAAATGCACATTATTTCTGCTCAAAATACCCACCAAAGGCCTTCTTTAAGGTCTATTTTTCAAAATTTTCTTGGGGGAGGCTCCCCCCTCCCACACCCACCCCAGTCTCGCAGCAAGTTTGTTCAAATGATGATCCTAAGTTGACCTTGACCTACTTAACGTCAAGGTCAAATTTGCTTCCTAATGCATTTAAACGGGATTTTTTTGAAAAGTTGATTTTTTTGAACACTGTTGAAGCCAAAGTCATTTTTCTCACTTGATATGTTAAACCTAATGAGACCATGGCTATAAATAAGTTTAAAGGTCAAAGTTGACCATTAACTTTTCAGCCAAGGTCGCTCATATTGGAGTCCCATCAACACATTAAAACACAGTTTCCTCAGAAACCACTGAGCCAATTGAACTCAAATTTCATATGAAGACTCATTATGATAGGTTAGCCAAAATTTGTACCCATTGTACTGGTCACATGATCAAGATGGCCACCATGCCCATACATGAATATGGTAAAAACCCTTTAAATATCTTCATCTCTGGAACCAAAAGGCCAATGGCCTTGGGACTTGGTATGTAGCATTGGGGATGTGGGCCCTACCAGATTTGCACAAATGATGAATCTAGGTTGACCTTGACCTACTTTATGGCAAGGTCAAATTTGCTTCATAATGCATTTAAATGGGAAAATCTTGAAATGTTCATTTTTCTATAACTGTTTAGGCCGAAATCATAATACATGTACTTGCAAGAAATGTTTAACCTAATGAGACAACGGTTTTATATAAGTACCGAATGTCAAGCTGACCTGTGACCTTTTATCCAAGGCCACTCATTTGGACTGCCACATACCTATCTAAACATCTTTACCTCAGAAATCACTGGGCTGTTTGATGGAGTATTCATTAGATTGTTTTAGGTCGCCTTACCAATATGGCCCCAACCCCTATAAAACAAAATATGTTTCATTATTAGCCATAGTTGACCTTGACCTATTTTAACATTATTAAGGAGATCAGGTGAACACTCCAGGACCATCAGGTCCTCTAGTTTAAAAAAGTGTGGGGATAATGAATGAGGGAATGAACATATGAACAGACAAATGGATGGACGGAAAGATGAAAACTATATACCTGTCGGCATATGTCACTGGGTATAAAAACAGACACCAAGACACTCACGGAAAAACAGAGCTACATTACAACAATGTTATAACAAAGCCTTTAGTTTCAATGAGACGGTTCTTTTGAGCACCAAAATCGTATGTTAAAACTGATGGTTAAGAAAAGAAAATATTCACAATTATATGCTAAAAATGTTTGCCTAGGCTATCTGGACCTATGGCATGGTATCGGTGGCAGTGCTGGGTACATGGGTTGCTTCTTTTATATTTCAGAAAGAAGATGGCAGATGAGGAGATATTGTTTGATGATGTCTACATGCTTGAAGATATCATTGGAAAGTGAGTACATGTACTAATTAGTATAGTCATTCAGGGTTTTCCTACCTTTCTAGAGTCTGAGCCAGGGGCTTGTTGAATTTGGGAAAATATTATTTGAATTGGGAATTTTGATGCAGTCTAAATGAACTAGACTTAAATTAAAAACCATATGAGAAACTAGCAGTGTAAAGCTGAACCATATGCCCACCATAAAAAAGCTCATGAACATTTGCACAAAAATGTGAATGAAAACATGTTTTCATTCACATTTTATCCAATTTTCATGTTTCTGTAACTTTGCTATTTTTGTTCAGATTTTCATGAGATTTTCACCAAAATATAGAACTAAGAAATTGGGAATGATATACACCATTTCGGGAAGTTTTTGCTCATTTTTGAATTGGGAAAGGGCCTATATATTCGGCCTAGGAATATCCCTGTCATTAGAACAAGTCTATTTCATGCCTACCAATCCACCTTCTTCATTGCATATATCAATGAGGTAAAACTCTCTGCTTCTTGTTTTGAGAGCAAAATTTAGAAATCTGGCAATGCTCACACTGGTAAATGTATACGTCGATTTGGTGGTATTTACGCATATTGCTGGTACTTCATAGATCGGAAGTGGTAGATATTGGTGTTAATACTATATAGAAAAACATGCCATATGCCTAAAGGACTATAGAATTAGATCATTTTTAAGCATTCGGCGTGCACATGGCGATTTATGTAAGCATTTAGGAATAGATTCGAGTACCGATCTGGATGATCGGTACTCGAATCCATTCCTAAATGCTTACATAAATCGCCATGCACATACTTAATACTTAAAAATGATTGAAGTCTATAGTCCTTTAGGCATATGGCATGTTTTTCTATATAGTATTAACACCAATATCTACCACTTCCGGTATATGAAGTACCGGCAATACGCATAAATGCCACCAAATCGACGTATACATTTACCAGTGTGATGCTATTCGATGAGACCTTTCTTGAACTTTTGGGACACTGATATGGATTTTAAAAGGATACATGCTTTATGTTTGACAGTTTGTTAAGTTTTGTAATGAAGAAAATGGGCATTTTATCAACTTCAGCACAGATTCTCAGGAATCAAACTGTGTGTTCCAGGGCACACTATTAAGGTACGTTGAAGGTAATTGTCAAGGCTATCACTAGCATTTCCAGAATTCTAAAAAAATATTGAAAAGAAAAAATTGACTCTTCTTATCACATGACGTATTGTAATGACGTCCACTTTAACGTTCCGTAAAAGATGGCAAAATATTCTGTTTTCACTCCAAAAATACTATTTTTAATGTCATGTGATAAATAGAATCTAATATTTGTGCTCCTGTATTATTGAATTTATATTCGGCAAGCCTTGCATTTTATCTCTTTTCCTCAACTCGTTTAATAAATTCAATAAAACATGAACACTCATGTAAGATCCTCTATTTATTGAATTTAAGGTTCATCTCATTCATAGGAAACATGTCCCTCTTCTTCATAACACTGTGTTTCACAGTATTGAAGGAGATGCATAGGTCCAGATAAGGATAGTTTGTGCACCTAAAATTGCATTTATTTCCTTTCCCATCAATTTAAACATGAGTTTTGGGTGCTCAAAAGAACCCTCTCATTGAGACAGTTCTTTTGAGTACCCACAACATATGTTTTGGGTTGTGAAATAAGGAAACTAATTTTCCAGTACACCCTCTTATCTGGAGGCCTGGAGATGGATTGCTAGGCATGGTCATAATCACCTTTCATAGAAAAAACGTAAAAATATTGGGTGAAAGTTGTGAGACAAGTAATTTACAGCCTGACAAACACAATTGGGGAAAGTGCCTCAAAGTCTGGTTTCCTGCTTAACTTTTTGCATGCTGGGTAATTTTGCATGCATTTATGTTGTCTGCTGATTTTTTCAAAATGAACGTTTTGAAAAAGAATTTCAGGAAACAATTAGAATTGTCGAACAGTTTGAATCTAGATCAGGACTGAAAGTTTGTAGGGTCTGATCTAGGTACAAGGTGTTTGCAAAGTTTATCAGCAGACAACACTAGCAGGTAAAGAATTGGCCTCGAGGTTATAAAACTTGAGTACAGTCTCAAACTCAAAATAAAGCGTAACGATTGGCTGCTTGCGGATACATTCAGGCAAGCAGCCAATCATTGCGCTTTATTTTGAGTGTGAGAATGAACTCAAGTTTTATAACCTAGAGGCCAGGTTAGGATTTTCTTGTTTCCTATGAACAAATGATGGATTCTATATGAGCCATGATACTTGATTTCCAACAATGTAGAATTTTGACAAGTGTAGACTCAGACGAGCCTGTGCAACCTCCTGTTAAACATAGAAACTCCAAATTATGTTCAGTCAGTAGCCTAACAGTTACTGAATATTCAAGGGACTAGTAAGGGCTCTAATCAGCCTGCACCCCTCCTTCAAAATTCAATTGAACTAAGCAGACTTGGGTCATTAGACCAGTTTTCTTACTTAAAAAGTCAGATGCTGGCCAGGTCAGCTTGCACCCCTCCTTCAATCGAACTAAGCAGACTTAGGTCATTAGGTCAGTTTCTTGCATAATTGTCAGATGCTGGCCAGGTTAACTTGCACCCCTCCTTCAATTGAACAAAGCAGACTTGGGTCATTAGACTAGTTTTCTTACTTAAAAAGTCACATGTTGGCCAGGTCAGCTTGCACCCCTCCTTCATTTGAACAAAGCAGACTTGGGTCATTAGGTCAGTGTTCTTACTTAAAAAGTCAGATGCTGGCCAGGTCAGCCTGCATCCCCCCTTCAATTGAACTAAGCAGACTTAGGTCATTAGGTCAGTTTTCTTAGTTAAAAAGTCAGATGCTAGCCAGGTCAACTTGCACCCCTTCTTCATTTGAACTTATCAGATTTAGGTCATTAGGTCAGTTTCTTACATAAAAGTCTGATGCTTGCCAGGTCAGCTTGCACGGTGCACCCCTCCTTTAATTGAACTTTGTAGACTTTGGTCTTTAGGTCTGTTTTCTTGCATAAAAGTCGGATGCTGGCCAGGTCAACTTGCACCCCTCCTTCAATTGAACTAAGCAGGCATAAGTCATAAGGTAAGTTTCTTGCATTATAGTTGCATAACAGTCAGATGCTGGCCATGTAAGCTTGCACCCCTCCTTCAGTTGAACTTAGCAGACTTACGTCATTGGGTCAGTTTCTTATATAACAGTCAGATGCTGGCCCGGTCAGCTCGCACCCCTCCTTCATTTGAACTTAACAGTCTTGGGTCATTGGGTCAGTTTCTTACATAACAGTTAGATGCTAGCCAGTCAGCTTGCAACCATCCTTCATTTGAACTAAGCAGACTTAGGTCATTGGGTCAGTTTCTTACATAACAGTCAGATGCTGGCCAGGTCAGCTTGCACCCCTCCTTCATTTGAACTTAACAGACTTGGGTCATTGGGTCAGTTTCTTACATAACAGTCAGATGCTAGCCAGTCAGCTTGCAACCATCCTTCATTTGAACTAAGCAGACTTAGGTCATTGGGTCAGTTTCTTACATAACAGTCAGATGCTGGCCAGGTCAGCTTGCAACCCTCTTCATTAATTTAGCAGACTTAGGTCATTGGTTCAGTTTCTTACATAACAGTTAGATGCTGGCCAGGTCAGCTCGCACCCCTCCTTCATTTGAACTTAGCAGACTTGGGCTTGGGTCAGTTTCTTACATAACAGTCAGATGCTGGCCAGGTCAGCTTGCAACCATCCTTCATTAACTTAGCAGACTTAGGTCATTGGGTCAGATTCTTACATAACAGACAGATGCTGGCCAGGTCAGCTTGCACCCCTCCTTCAGTTGAACTTAGCAGACTTGGGTCATTTGGTCAGTTTCTTACATAATTGTCAGATGCTGGCCGGGTCAGCTTGCACCCCTCCTTCATTTGAACTTAGCAGACTTGGGTCATTGGGTCAGATTCTTACATAACAGACAGATGCTGGCCAGGTCAGCTTGCACCCCTCCTTCAGTTGAACTTAGCAGACTTTGGTCATTAGGTCAGTTTCTTACATAACTGTCAGATGCTGGCCAGGTCAGCTTGCACCCCTCCTTCATTTGAACTAAGCAGACGTACGTCATTGGTTCAGTTTCTTACATAACAGTCAGATGCTGGCCAGGACAGCTTGCAACCATCCTTCATTAACTTAGCAGACTTAGGTCATTGGGTCAGATTCTTACATAACAGACAGATGCTGGCCAGGTCAGCTTGCACCCTCTTCATTAACTTAGCAGACTTAGGTCATTGGGTCAGTTTCTTACATAACAGTCAGATGCTGGCCGGGTCAGCTTGCACCCTCTTCATTAACTTAGCAGACTTAGGCCATTGGTTCAGTTTCTTACATAACAGACAGATGCTGGCCAGGTCAGCTTGCAACCATCCTTCATTTGAACTTAGCAGACTTAGGTCATTAGGTAAGTTTCTTACATAAAAGTCAGATGCAGACAAGGTCAGCTTGCACCCTTCTTTCTTTTTAACTTAGTAGACTTAGGTCAATGGGTCAGTTTCTTACATAAAAGTCAGATGCAGACCAGGTCAGCTTGCATCCCTCTTTCATTTGAACTTAGCAGACTTAGGTCATTAGGTAAGTTTCTTACATTAAAGTCAGATGCTGGCCTTGTCAGCTTACACCCCTCCTTCATTTGAACTAAGTAGACTTAGATCATTAGGTCAGTTTCTTACATAACAGTCAGATGCTGGCCAGGTCAGCTTGCAGCCATCCTACATTAACTTAGCAGACTTAGGTCATTGGGTCAGATTCTTACATGACAGACAGATGCTGGCCAGGTCAGCTTGCACCCCTCCTTCAGTTGAACTTAGCAGACTTGGGTCATTTGGTCAGTTTCTTACATAATTGTCAGATGCTGGCCGGGTCAGCTTGCACCCCTCCTTCATTTGAACTTAGCAGACTTGGGTCATTGGGTCAGATTCTTACATAACAGACAGATGCTGGCCAGGTCAGCTTGCACCCCTCCTTCAGTTGAACTTAGCAGACTTTGGTCATTAGGTCAGTTTCTTACATAACTGTCAGATGCTGGCCAGGTCAGCTTGCACCCCTCCTTCATTTGAACTAAGCAGACGTACGTCATTGGTTCAGTTTCTTACATAACAGTCAGATGCTGGCCAGGACAGCTTGCAACCATCCTTCATTAACTTAGCAGACTTAGGTCATTGGGTCAGATTCTTACATAACAGACAGATGCTGGCCAGGTCAGCTTGCACCCTCTTCATTAACTTAGCAGACTTAGGTCATTGGGTCAGTTTCTTACATAACAGTCAGATGCTGGCCGGGTCAGCTTGCACCCTCTTTATTAACTTAGCAGACTTAGGCCATTGGTTCAGTTTCTTACATAACAGACAGATGCTGGCCTGGTCAGCTTGCAACCATCCTTCATTTTGAACTTAGCAGACTTAGGTCATTAGGTAAGTTTCTTACATAAAAGTCAGATGCAGACCAGGTCAGCTTGCACCCTTCTTTCTTTTTAACTTAGTAGACTTAGGTCAATGGGTCAGTTTCTTACATAAAAGTCAGATGCAGACCAGGTCAGCTTGCATCCCTCTTTCATTTGAACTTAGCAGATTTAGGTCATTAGGTAAGTTTCTTACATTAAAGTCAGATGCTGGCCTTGTCAGCTTACACCCCTCCTTCATTTGAACTAAGTAGACTTAGATCATTAGGTCAGTTTCTTACATAAAAGTAAGATGCCGGCCAGGTCGGCTTGCACCCCTCCTTCATTTGAACTTAGCTGACTTAGGTCATGAGGTCCATTTTCTTACATAAAATTCGGATGCTGGATGCACCCACCCTTCCTTCAATTGAACTTAGCAGACATAAGTCATTTCGTCGGTCAGATGAGAAATGCACACATGCTTGCTGAATGTGATCTCTTCCATCATAAACCAAAATTTATCCCATAAATTAACAATATATATGTCATTTAGGAAGCCATATATTGTCTGCCTTGTCTTGGTCTGTCTCTCTTTTCGTCTTATTTAGATGTAGAAGACATTTTTTCAAATTGAAAATATTTTTTTTCATTTCTCCACAGAAACATTTGTTGTGGGGTAGCAATATTGCTGTGTTATTATTTCTCTATAGAAACATATATTGTTGGTACTCATTTGAAAGGTCTCCGGAAGAAGTTTCCTATGATCACAACAAGAAAGCTTTACAAGGAACATCAAGCAGAATATTGTCATTTTAGTTGAAAAAGAAAGACATTCAATCTTAGGCTTCTGCATTATTCCTGAATATCAACAAATACTCCCCAGGAACACGTCCTCTGTAATGTAATAAGCGATGTTGAAAGTAAGCGTTCTATTTAGATTAGAAAGAAATAAGATTGCCCTTTTCAAGCAACATTAATCTTCCAATATATTGAGCCCCAGATCTAAAACATTGTCATACAAAAGCAGTTCTCTGAATTGCATTGGAACTGAATAAGATTTTCATAGCTTAGGATGAGACACTTTTCTTCTTCCCAAAATGGCGATATTTTTCAAGTTTTTCCACGGAAACATTGATTGTGGAGTTAATTGCAAGCGGCTATTTGAGGCATTTCAGATGAGTACTAACAATCAATGTTTCTGCTGAAAAATGAAAAAGTTAGCAATTACCATAACCAGCTTATCCGAGGTGTTGATTTTTTATGTGAAGAAAATCCAAGTTTTTTTATGGGATCTTATTGTGATGTTCTGGTGGAGGAGTAATTTGAATAATTGGACGTTACGGCATTCTTTGACTAGAGTTGCGACATTGTGACACAGAATTATTAGGGCGGTCTATCACCAGAGGCCTTGTTAAGGAAATGGATTTCTTAGTAGGACTTACTGTGCTGTATGTAAATGATTCATGTGCGGATCCAGAAAATTTTGTCAGAGGGGGTCCAAATTTGACGGGTTTTTTTGTTTTGTTTTAGTTGATAAGGGGAGGGAGGATCCAAATATCACTATAAACAGGCCACCATCGGCCCACCAGCGAAATGCCGTTTAAATGTCGTATCGCTGCAGGTGTGCTTAAGATGGCCCAACATTGAATGTTGCTTTTTCAGGGTATCTGGACCAGAATTGCTAAGAAACCCTATATTTTTGTGATTTTTCAGGGGGGGGGGTCCAGATCTCCTGTTCCCCCCCCCCCCCCCCCCCCCTCTCTGGGTCCCTGCATGTGATTTTATGACAATGTGACATATAATTATTAGGGTAGAGAGCTTGATACCTCCGACTTTTGTAGTATGCTGATAGTTCAGACCCAGATATGGATTAACAGAGCATTGGTCCTGATCTGGATTCAAATGATTTGACACTCCGATAGTGTTCCTTAAAGAATTTTAAAAAAAAGAGTCGATATTGAAAAAAAGTTATCAGACAAATAGAGTTAAACATGAACTGCGGTACTCACTTAGAACTTGGTACACTGTTTATATACTACCCACTCCAGAAATGAGGAATCAACGATTTGAATCCATTGTTTCACAAATTTACTTTGAGGTAACCAGATACATGTACTTTGATTTATAAGGATTTGAGTCCACTGTAGTCAAATCTTTGAGTGACAGAACCAAATCACACAAACAAAACAAGCATGTGCAAGCAAAATAGGCCCAGATCAGCCTGCTTTGAGGGCTGAAATTCACAAAATGCTTGTCAGAATAGCAAACAGGGAAGACCCTCAAACAGGGAAGACCCTGATCAGACTGCTTCTTCAGAAGCAGTCTGATCTCAGTCTGCGCTGTTTGTCTAGACTTTTTGGCAGGCAACTAGTGTTTGAAATTTTTGCACCTTTACCGTAATAGTGAAAGTTCTTGAGATTTTGGCATAGCATATTATCATAGGTTTAGATAAACACAATTTTTGAGCGTAAGATTCTAAATATTTTCTTACCCATCAGTTTTAACATATGTTTAGGTGCTCAAAAGAACCGTCTCATTGAGACAGTTCTTTTGAGTACCCACAACATATGTTTTGGTTGAGAAATAAGAAAATAAATTTTTTGGTACGCACTCTTAACTAAAGTCCTGATTATGCTTTGGAGCAGGCTGATAAGGGACTATTGGTTATAGGATTGATTTGCTTTATATAGATTCCATGGATGGGTTTCTCCAGATTATCATTTGGAAATTTATATTTCATAAATTCAGCAACCTTATACAGTCAGAATGCCCAAATTTGTTGTTTTGGATCGTTAAGTAAGGATTAAGTATGAATAAAACCATTCGTGAAGACTCTGACTGTGTTTATTGGATTAATGACAGTACTGCACGACCAAATCACGCTGGACTGGCACACAGAGTCATGGAGAATGATGAATTCGAAGTTATTTTAGAATATACAAGAAACTGCATGTAAGTATGTATATATTCGTTGTGGTCATGGTCACTTTTCAGTGGGTTTATAACTTTATGATGTCACAATGACATCACATGATGCCAAATTATTATGCCATTATTATACCAGCATTTGAACAAACTTTTCTTGACATCATATGCCTAAGAAACTGCATGTAAGTAAATGTATATTGTAGTGTCATGGTCACTTTCCAGTGGTTTATGATGTCACAATGATATCACATGATGCCAAAATGATGTCATTACTATACTGGCATTTTGACAAACTTTTCCTGGGTTAGATTTAAGGTCTTTCACAACTTAACTACCACTGAAATTGTTATCTGCTGATGTCGTCTGCTGCAATTTTTTGCTTTTACAATAAATTAGGGGATAACTGTTACAATTCAAAATTTTCATTTGGTGAGGTATATCATCAGATATACATGATATACGGTAGGAAATTTAGTTTTACGGGGGTGCGTGAGCAGAGCTGTAAAACATGATTTCCAACTGTATATCCAACGCTTTACTTCCCCAAATGAAAATTTTGAATATGGTTATCCCCATTTTAATACACTTCTGCAGTCTTAAACCATGTGAGTAAGGAATTTTGTTTATTTGACCAGAAATGTTCTGAGCTTAATAGGTCTGCTGCATATATGCAAATGTTTGGATCCAGACAAATTTGATCACAGAAGCAAACAATATGAACCTTGGTCCATATTGTTTGCAATATTGGCCACCAAAGAACATAAGCAGACGAGAGAGCAGAGGACAAAATTGGTAACTGATGGGAAAAGGGTTAATATCTTAAACGTGCAATAAAAAAGTTTTCATGTTATTATTGAAAATGAAAACCATTTCAAGGGACATCACTGCAAGTTACCAAGCTACTCAATTTAAAGTGACATTTATAATTATATAGTTGATACATTCTTTTGAGGTTGTCGTCGGGATTTGTCAACCTGAGAAAGTGATGTTCACCTCGCATCGGTGGATGCCACTGTCTCGTGTTGACATATCCTGATGTTAACCTGAAAAGAATGCTTCAATTGTTTTGTTATAATGACTTTAGGCTGTAATTTTGTTAGATCTAAAATTAGCTGTGGACAGATACACATGACTTTTGTCAAGGCTGCCTCACAGCTTAAAATAGTTCTTGGATTCCAGACATCAGGAAAAATAGGGAGATTTTGAGGGGTCAATTACCATGTGCTGGTGGTTGCAGTCGACGAGGGCACAAAATAGTGTACCTAGCTGTTAATAAGGGTAATATTTTGGTCAATTTTTTTTTTCTGAAAATATGCATCGCAAATTAATATCACTTATAAATCCAGCTGTGTATCTGCTTAAATTTTTTTTAGGTTGAGTGATAGTCACTACAGCGCCAGAGTTATGCCAAAAATGTGATTTTTTCCTGAAAAAGAGGTCGAAAGAAATTTTTGCTTGTGTTCTGGAATTTATGCTTACTTTTGATAAAATGTAAAAGATACCAGTCCTTTAATGTGCACAAAGTTTGAAATCTGAGGACAGAGCATTTTGAAAGTTATTCAAGCTTTTCACTGTGGGCATAGTTCTTTTTTTTTCAGGTGTCCTTTTTAACAGCTAGGTACACTATTTTGTGCACTTGTCAACTGCAACCACCATGCGATGACTGCACTGTCTCAGTTCAGTGGTTCTCTAGTGTGGTGTGTATTTGAAAATTTATTATTTCTCAACAGAAACATGTTGTGGGTACTCAAAAGAACCGTCTCAATGAGACGGTTCTTATGCACACCAAAAACACATGTTTAAACTGATGGTAAGAAAATTACAGTTTTAGGCTCAAAATTTTTACTTATTGGACGTATACTTTATCAGGCTTCTATGAGGTCCTTACAGAGAATAATAATTGTCACTAAATAGGCCTGAGCCAGACAACTGATGACACTTTTTTAACTGCAGGACATATTTAGCATCAATTATAGGCTTCAGTCTGTCTGTTATAATGTGAAATAAAAGAGATATTTGAGGAAGTTGAGCTGAAGACTTTAGGACATAACTGATGACATTGAGGGCATATTTACTGCAACAAAGCCTGGCTAGCTAATAAGGGCTGTTTGTTAATTTGTCTCCTTTTCTTATGTCTCCATCATCAAGTAAGAGTAGCTCACAGTTTGGGATGGCAAGAATAAGAATATTATAGGGATCACACATGTTTTTTTTCATGCATTAACATTTGCCGGGTCCGAGGAAGCTGTTTGAACACGAGGCGGAGGCCGAAATGCCGAGTGTTCAAACATCTCCAGAGGGACCAGGCAAGTGTTATCATGCAATGAAACGAACATGTGTGATCATTCTTGCATATTTATCCCCACGCTTTTTTAAAAAAGCGAAGGGGATATTGTAATCGCCTCTGTCCGTCCATCCGTCTGTCTGTTATACTATCTCCTCCTAAATCATTGGACAAAATTCAACCAAATTTGGTGTGTGAGTTGCTGACATGAGTGGGGCGTGCAACGTCAAACTTTTTTTGTCCCCGCCCCCTGGGGCCCTGGGGAGGGGTCAAAAGGTCAAATATCATTTAATTTCAATTACAAAGGCAATTTCAAAGATTTTTATACCAACTTTGTGTGTGTTCTCACAAATGAAAGATGCAAAATATATCAGACAGGATTTTCATTATGTCCCCTGGGTCATGCCCCAGGGGTGTGACTTGGGGGCGCTGGGGGTGCCCAGGGGGTCAAAAATTATTTTTTTTCAAACATGGTCATATGGTATATCAAATCGACGAGGATGACGAGCAGAACAGAATGCAAGTAAAATTTTTATCCTAGGGTCAAACTGGTGACCTTGGGGTGAGGTCAAAGGTCAAATATCATTAAATTTCGGTTACCATGTCAATTTCAAAGATTTTTATACCAAATTTTTTGTGTGTTCTCACAAATGAAAGATACAATACATATCAGACAGGATTTTTATTCTGTCGCCTGGGTCATGCCCCAGGGGTGGGACTTTGGGGCACTGGGGGTACCCAGGGGGTCAAACAATTTATTTTTGCAAACATGGTCATGTAGCATATCAAATCGTCGGGGATGACGAGCAGAACAAAATGCATATAACATTTTCATCCTAGGGTCAAACTGGTGACCTTGGGGTGAGGTCAAAAGGTCAAATATCATTAACATGTCAATTTCAAAGATTTTTATACCAAACTAAGATAGAAAACATATTGAACAGAATTTTCATTCTGTTGCCAAGGTCATGCCCAGGGGTGGGACTGCAGGGTGCTGGGGGATTCAAAAACTTTATTGGGGGATTTGCGATGGCGCCCAAAAGACTGCGCGCTCTAGTTTACCTTATTAATCTCTCGCTGTGAAGCGGAAGGGGGGGTATAGCCCTTTGTCCGTCAGTCTATCTGTCAGTCAGTCTGTCCGTAACATGTTCGTGTCCGCTCCATATCTCCTGAACCCTTGGATCGACTTTCATGAAACTTCACTCATATGTTCCTCTTAGTGAGACAGTGTGCAGAGCACATGACCCAGCTACCTAGGATCAAGGTTACAGGTCAAGGTCAAAGGATTTACCCTTGAATTTAGTATCCGCTCCATATCTCCTGAACCCTTTGATAGATTTTCATGAAACTTCACTCATATGTTCCTCTTAGTAAGACGATGTGCAGAGCACATGACCCAGCTACCTAGGATCAAGGTTACAGGTCAAGGTCAAAGGATTTACCCTTGAACTTCGAGTACGCTCCATATCTCCTGAACCCTTTAATTGATTTCATGAAACTTCACTCATATGTTCCTCTTAGTAAGACGGTGTGCAGAGCACATGACCCAGCTACCAAGACTCAAGGTCACAGGTCAAGGTCAAAGGATTTACCCATGAATTTCTTGTCCGCTCCATATCTCCTGAACCCTTTGATCAATTTCATGAAACTTCACTCATATGTTTCTCTTAGACTCAAGGTCAAGATCACAGGTCAAGGTCACCGGATGTATCCTTGAATTTCGTGTCCACTCCGTATCTTCTGAACCCTTGCGGCAATTTTCATTGAACTTCACCCAAATATTCCTCTTAGTGAGATAATGTGCAGAAACTATGACTCGGCTACACAGACTCAAGGTCAAGGTCTCAAGTCAAGGTCATGTTATGTACTCTTCAATTTGTGTCCGCACCATATCTCCTAAATCGTTTGAAGTAGTTTCATTAAAATTCATACAAATGTTACTCTTAGTGAGACAGTGTGCAGAGCACATGACCCAGCTACCCAGACTCAAGGTCACAGGTCAAAGTCAAAGGATTTACCCATGAATTTCTTGTCCGCTCCATATCTCCTGAACCCTTTGATCAATTTCATGAAACTTCACTCATGTTTCTTTTAGTGAGACGGTGTGCAGAGCACATGACCCAGCTATCTAGACTCAAGGTCAAGGTCACAGGTCAAGGTCAAAGGATTTACCCTTGAATATAGTGTCCAATCCATACCTTCTGAACCGTTTGATAGATTTTCATGAAACTTCACTCATATGTTCCTCTCAGTAAAAGGATGTGCTGAGCACATGACCTAGCTAACTAGACTCAAGGTCACAGTCAAGGTCAAAGGATTTACCCTTGGATTTCGTGTCTGCTCCATATCTTCTGAACCCTTTGATCGATTTTCATGAAACTTAACTCTTATGTTCCTCTTAGTAAGACAGTGTGCAAAGCACATGACCAAGCTACCTAGATTCAAGGTCGCAGGTCAATGTCAAAGGAATTACCCTTGGATTTCGTGTACGCTCCATATCGCCTGAACCCTTTAATTGATTTCAAAAAACTTCACTCATATGTTCCTCTTAGTAAGATGGTGTGCAGAGCACATGACCCAGCTACCCAGACTCAAGGTCGCAGGTCAAGGTCAAAGGATTTACCCTTGAATTTCGTGTACGCTCCATATCTCCTGAGCTGTTTGATTGATTTCATGAAACTTCACTCATATATTCCTCTCAGTTAGCTAATGTGCAGGACCTATGACCCGGCTGTGCAAACTTAATGTCAAGGTCATACTTCAAGGTCATATGATTTACCCTCCATTTTGTGTCCACTCCATACCTCATAAACCCTTCGAAGATGTTCACTAAACTTCACCCAAATGTTCCTTTTAGTGATGTGGTGTGCGGAACCAATGACTCAGCTATACAGACTCAAGGTCAAGGTCACACTTCAATGTCATGGGATTTATGCTTGAATTTCGTGTTCCTTCCCATCTCCTAAACCATTTGCTAGATTTTCATCAAACATCACTCAAAATTAAATGTTCCTGTCAGTGAGTTGGTTGCAGAATCCATGACTCAGCAATGCAAACCCAAAGTCACACTTTAAAGTAATGGGAGATTTGCAGCGGGGGATATGGCTGTCCTTTAGACTGCTGTCTTGTTCCAATAGGGAGCGCAGTGGCTCAGTGATAGAGTGCTTGGCTCGAGACCGAGGGGCTGCGGGTTCGAGTCTCACCGGTGTCACTGCGTTGTGTCCTTGAGCAAGACACATTGATCCTAGCTTAGTATTGGTTCAACCCAGGAAGACCCGTCCCTATATAACTGAAAGATAGTTGATGGGACGTAAAGAATCAAATCAAACAAACCTTATTCCAATAAAATTGGCACTTAAGACGCTGCTAAAACATTACAATATCCTTTTCTTATGCTAGATTTCTCTAAACAAAATGGCATCAGCTGTAAATTTGAACGTCAAAACGTCACATCGTCATGGCCACACACAGCATTTTTGTGAACAAAAGCATAGGCAAAATATATCAGTCTGGTCTGCAACGCTTTCTGTATATAATGTCATGTTAATAACTCTGGGCTCATTTTAAGTATTTTCAAGTTTAAACCCATGTTCTAACAGCACGTGAATCTCCTGAATTGAACATGTTTCTTTTGTTCATTTGATAATGGGTTAAAACAGCTATACGAATAGGTATTTGTGCAAGAAATCTGATTTTTCAAACCATTTACTTTCCTTGTCATCTGGTTAATAGCAGGTGTTTATGCACCAGGGCTTGAGATATTTTGGTACTTATGAGCAAAGGCTCTGATCAGACTGTGCATTTGCGCAGCCTGATCTGAGGCTTTGCTGGTCGCACATACCACATTGTTGGAAATCTCATGCACTGGCTCATATATTATATTATATCTCCTGGGGGCTCTTTACCAGGGGGGTTTGACATAAAAGTTTGCAGAGTGAAAAGCCAATATCCCCTCAATTCTCACCCAAATGGGGGGGGGGGGGTGCAAATAATGACTGGTGCATACTTTACTGCATAGTATGCCTTTTGTAAATGTTAGCAGATATTTTCCTTTTCCCTTTTTATAAAGAAAATGTTTATACATGTCATATGGATCGTATAGAGTTTGGAAAATTATTTTGTCAAAATTTATAAAGATTTTCAAAATTTAAGGAGTAAAGATTTTCTAAATTTTGATATGTTATTGGCATTTTAAGATTTACTAGGCACTGGAATTAGGAACATCATGGATACATGTTTACTCCATTTATTTTAAAGGGTGACAAATTCACATCTTTAAGTGATTTATCTCCCAAATGGTTTCTATTCACTTGCTCTTTCTCAGGGACCAATGCTGCTTTATAGAATGTATTGAGATAATTTTAGAAAAAAATCTTTACCACTGAGCATATTTTGCCTTTCTTTTAATAAACTATAGTTCCTTGAGAAATTAGAATGAAGCAATTCGTCAGATGTCAAATCAAAAATTCAGATAATAGCAATCAATATTGCACTACATTTGTACCAGAAGTTTTTTCACAATGTTCTTGAGGATTAACCCATTTTTGACTGGAAATCCTTAAAATAACCAAATAATGAAACCAAATTTGCAGCATCTAAGATCCCTGGTAAAATATATATAGCAAAAAAGGGCATAGCAAAATTTTTTTGTATTGATAAACAAGCCAATTAGTGCCACCACAACATTAAAATTCTCTTCTATGCCCCTCTCTGCACTCCTTTTTAACCAATTTAAGGCAAATGGATATTTCCCACTCTTATCAATTGAACCAGTCCATTAGCCTTGTTGTGTTGTATTTTTCATTTTTGTTAGAATTATAATAGAACAAATTGTAAGCAAACAGTGGAGACCCTGATCAGACAGCATATTCTGTGATCTGGGTCTGCACTCAGTTGCCAATGTCACACAAAAAGGATGTAATAGGCTTATATGGGTTAATACCATAACTGAAACCACCATTCACATCTGTGGCAGTCAACAAATTTTGTGACATCTTATTTCATTTCCAGAACTCTTTGCCTACGAGTGTCGTCTGCTGATAAGGTTTGCAAACAGTTCGGACCCAGATCAGGCCTGACATTTTGTCGGGGCTGATCTGGATCCAAATTGTTTGACACTATGACGGTATTCCTGAAAGAATTTTTAGAAAACTGATTTTACAAAATTACCTAGTAGGCAAAGAGTTAACAGATGATTCAGATGAATGCCGCCTTATGTGGCATGCCCCCTTATGCAGCATTTCATCTGCATTTCACTGTTTGCCATAGTACCCATTTAGAGGTTTCCAGTCCTAAACTTGGAAGCCATGATTTCTGGATAAATGCTGATATTTTCCTATCAGAAATGTCAATCTAAGCTCACGATAAGGTCATCAGTGTAACATATAGCCTAACGCTTTCCTTGCTAGCGGCAACTTTTGCTGCCTCGGAGCTGATAACCTTTGCAAACAGTTTGGATCTGGATCAGGACCAACAAAATGCTGATCTGGATCCAAATCATTTGATGCTCAGATAGTGTTCCTGAAATAATTTTTTGCAAAAAGTTAATGCACCACAAAAGCATGAAAAATTACCCAGCATGCAGAGTTTATAACTATCTCCTGTTTGTACAGCTCTTCACCAAGTCTACCATATTAAAGCTTTGCATACTGGGTAGTTTTTCATGCTTTTTTGTCTGCTGTTTTTTTTTAAAAATCATTTTTTTTGTTTTAAAAAATTCTTTCAGTAATGTCATCAGAGTGTCAAGTAGTTTGGATCAATCCAGATCAGGCCGGACATTTTGTTAGGCCTGATCTGGGTCCAATTTACCGTTGCACATGTTATCAGCAGACAACACAAGGAGATAAAGAACTGCTGACAATTATCTAAGCAATCCATCTGCAGTGCTACTGCATTTGTGCTTCAAAAAGTGTTCAAAACAATTAAAGATTCTGGTGACATGGACAAGATGGCCTATATATGTATATGTATATATATATATATATATGGTATAAAGCCTTCAAAAATCTTCTGGAACCAAAAGGCCAATATGACCTTGGCCTTAGTATGTATATAGCATTGGGGATATGGGCCCAACCAAGTGACCTACTTTATGGCAAGGTCAAATTTAATTTCATGTGAATATTCTGCCTGTCAAGCCTTATTTACTCCACAAATATGCAATGTTTTGTATTAGCCATCTGCTGCAAATTGTAGCAGGGGAAACATAATCATCTGGTGTATGGAGCACTCGCAATTTGAAAATGGTGGATGTCCTTTAGGCAGCAGAAGACAATAATTAATTTTCAGAATTTTCTGATAAAATGGTACATTACATAAACATTATCATGTTTAAAAAGTGAGAAAAAAAACATCCTTCATTGTTAAGTTAATAATTTTAAATGAGCATGCTTGTCAAAAAATTGCGTCTTATTAAACGGCAGACTGTTACAGAATCATTTTGACTCTTTGGTTTCCCACCTTGATTGATGAAAAATTACTAAATTGAATTTCCACCAAAACGTGTGTGCCCAGGCAGTACTGCTACAGTATGTACAGGGGATGGATATGTGAAGATATGTTTGATTCCATTAGTAGAAAGAGCACTATTTTTGAGAAAATTAATGTTTCATTTATAATCTGCTCTTCAGGAGCGCTCTGATCTAGGTTTACTTTATTTCAGTTCAGGCCTATATGACCCTGGTAGCCAGGTGGTTCTTGTGCCTTACCAGTGTTCCAAGGACTCTTGAGCAGCAAAATCTGCTTATCTGCATATCTGTCTTTCTGTCTGTCTATCACAAAGTAAGTAAGGGTGCAAAGATCAGGAATCGATACAATCAAGAACCACACCTGACCCAGGATACCAATGGGAAAGTGACAAACTCACAGTTAGACACCACAAAAAAGAGAGCCAAGAGGTCAGCCCTCTCCCAGCAGTTGACCACAAGGCACATATAAACAGACACGTCATCTCCTAGAACATATAAATCAAGATATAAAAAGAAGATAAAGCAAAGATAAAGACTCAACAGTAAATAAAACTGAATACCGGAGCAAAAGAAATCCAACAGGTAAACCCTGGTGGGCCTGACAAACAAGCCTACATTGCTCTTTGCTTAACCCTTAAAGCGCCAAGAAAAAGTGCATCTGAAAATGTCTGCTGAAGTCGTCTGCTGCAAATAATTGCCATACATTACCGACAAATTAAGCATAGAAGCGAACAGCGTGAACCCAGAACAGACTGCAGTCTGATCTGGGTCCACACTGTTTGCCATAGAGGCTACTTAAACATTTCAGCAAACAAGAAAAGCAGATGACTTTTGTTGCGATTGGCGCATTAAGGGTTAAAAACATGACTTGTTCAGAATAACAACTTTATATATTATTAGCATAGACCAAGCTTTTTGTAAAAGCTTATACTTGTGAAGATATACAGAACCCAATAAGAAAAGCTACTCTTTCTCGAAACTGTTAATCTTCAGATTCATTTGTCTCCCATAGAATTCTTGATGCCTCAATCACTCTGATAAGAGATAAACAGAGGGCAATATCAGTATAGTACGCTGTGCTGATCATGGTGAGAGCTATTTTAGTTGTTCAATGGAAAGTGGACTACAGTATTTAATCTCAAACTGGATACTAGGCGGCAATCTATCGACGAATGTAGATAAATAATCGTTAGAAACCGGGTTTTTTGATTCCCATTTGTCGCCCGACTGGCGACAAATGTCAATCAAAAACACCGTTTCTAACAATTTTTGATCCACATTCATCGATTGTTAAGAGCATTTTTAATTGCCGCCTATCCGGTGTGAATCTGAATACTGTAAATTCAGAAATGTGTACGAGGGTTGTATTTTATAGGAAACCTCATGGATGCAAAGTGTCATGCAATAAAAACCCTAGCGAAATCACTCTCCATTTACTGATGTAGGTAAATCATGGTGTAGTTTCAAATTTATAACATAGCAAGCATGTTTTTCAGGGTTATTTGAGAAAGTAAAATTCTCCTGTAATTTTTTCGAATACTGTAAGCATTGATACAAATTGGCATGAACAAACACGCTGAGAACAGTCTTACTAGGATCTAGAATACACTGTTAGCTATTCATTCATGATATTTTGTGCACCACATGAAATAGCTAGTCAAGTGAACTCCTCAAAGTTTAGGAGAACTACATTTGGATGACAAGAAGCATGTGCGGATCCAGCAGGGGGGGGGGGGGGGGACAGGGTGTCTGGACCCCCCCCCCCCCTGAAAATTCACAAAAATATAAGGTTTTTTAGCAATACAGGTCCAGATCCCTTGCAAATCGCGAAGCTACCAAGTCAGCATTCAATGTTAGGCCATCATTAGCATGCCAGCCAAACGCCATTTCTAGAAGAAGATAGACTGGTTAGCCAGGATATCTGCCAATTTTGAGAGGAAGATAGTCTAGTGTCTGCCAATTTGGAAAGGAAGTCTTGACTGGGGAGCCAGGATCTCTGCCAGTTTCAAGTGGAAGATAGACTGGTTAGCCAGTTCCTAGAAAAAGATAGACTTGTTAGCCAGTTCCTAGAAAAAGATAGACAGTAAATGATCTGTAATGGCCTCTCCCAAATTACTTACCTTGTTGATACCTTGTTGATGATAGGGAAAATTTTTAAGCCCTGGTGGCTTATTATTCACTTCAATGTCTTGATTTTCGATGTCGTCGGTTCCGGTTGGATTGTGATAAATTAACAATATAGTTAATAAATTTAATATATATCATTCATATTATATCTTCTATCTTGCCAGATTTTGTCAAGTTTGGTTTTGAATTCTACTACTGTCTTAGAGTTAACTGTATCTGTCGGTAAACTGTTCCACGCTGGGATATTTCTCAAAGCGAATGAATTTGCTCTTACTGATTTATTAGCCCTAGGTTTTTTCAGTTTCAGGTTATGCCCTCGTAACTGGGTATTTTCATCAAATGAGAAGAAAACATTCATGTCAATATCGTCAATTTTATGTATAATCTTGAAAACTTGAAAAATGTCGAATCTTTTCCGTCTATAATCTAATGTAGAGAGATTCAGTTCAACTAGTCGCTCTCTGTATGACAGTCCTCTCAATTCTGGCACTAATCTGGTAGCTCTACGCTGAGCATTTTCCAACACTTGTTTGTATTTCTTTGTAGTAGGGTAGAAGATCAAATTTCCATAGTCTAAATGTGACCGTATTAGAGATTTATATAATGTCAGAAATAGGTCTTTGTCAATGAACTTAAATTTCCTCTTGATCAAACCGATTATGCGGTTAACCTTGTTAATAGTGTTGTCTATGTGTTCATCAAATTTCAGGTTTGACTTAAACAATACCCCTAAATCACACTCGGAGTCCTCATTTGAGAGTTTATGATAATTATTTTGATTCTTGAGAAAGCCAGACTGCTACCATGCACTGTAATCATAGTTCTCATGCGAGGTCTCAAGGAAGAAAGTCTGCTGTTACTTATCTTCAGAAAGATAGACTGGTTACCTCCAGCCTTGAGGAAGATAGACAGGTTAAAAAGACTGTTGTAAGTTATAATGTAGCTGTAACTCTTCATAGACCAAGTGTTCCTACAGAGTACTGTTAATCTCCCTTGATACACTAGTCTTAATTGGTTGAAGCAAGTCAAATATTGGTATGTTTGCTGAATTAATTCTCAACTGAAACATTTGTTGTGGTTACTCAAAAGAACCATCTCAATGAGACACATAGCACATATTGAAACTGATGGGTAAGGGAATAATCATAATTGTATGCTCAAAAGTTTGTTTAACTTGACCTATGCCACGTCTCTTTGGATTGTGAGTGGGGTTGTTGGTTAGCTGCTGTGCTATTTTCTGGTCATTTTGGAGTTCTAGACCGAGTGTGGTCTGACCTTTTTGGTAGTAATTGAACCATTTTTCTGGCTCATGCTAAGTTGAGATGAATTTTCAGGCAATTATAGGTCATTGTAGACTAATAAAGGCAAATCAGGTCTTTGGCAGTGGGTAATTTAATTTGTTTCCTGGCGACCACAATGAGATGAATAATGGAAAAATCAGACATACAAAATGCCGTGTTTAATCCAATAAACATACTTTTTAGGTTGAGATATTCTGGGTGAGCTTCAATGCTGTTAAAATAGGCATTTTACTTCACTGAGCCATAGGTTTAGATAAACAAAATTTTTGAGCATAAAAGTGTAAATATTTTCTTACCCATCAGTTTTAACATATGTTTTGGGCGCTCAAAAGAATTGCCTCATTTAGACGGTTCTTTTGAGTGCCCACAACATTATGTTTTGGTTGAGAAATAAGAAATTTAATTTTTGACTAAAGTCCTGTACTTCACTGAACTGAACAAAAGACATGTTTGTTAGCTAATTATAGTAACCAATGGCTCCTGCATATCTGTCCCCACTCCATCTATCAAAATTTTCAAACATCTCTAAAACCATTGGGCCATTTCAACTCTAATTTCATAGATTCCATAGAGTGAGGGAACAGGTCACAGGACAAAAGCTGATCTGTAAGCCCTATAATGTTAAAAACTATTTAGGATGTCATTGGACCTTAAAATTGATATGTTAACATAGGGGATGTTAAGTTTTTACAAAAATGATGTCCTAGGTTGACCTTGACCTACTTGACAGCAAGGTCAAATTTTGCTTCTAATGATCTTGAAAAGGTAACTTTTAAAACTGTTTATATGTTTAGTATGTTTATCCTAAAAGAGGCAGTGGATACAAGTGTGTACCAAAGGTCATACTCCTGTATATTTGAATTTCAACATTTTGTAACTTTTTCATCTACTTTCTTCACACGGTCAACATTACTAAGATCAACATTACTAAATTATAGATGGCTGTCATGCCCATATTAGGTAAATACTTAATTAAGCATATAGCCCAGACCTGGCTCTGTGGTAATTTTTTGCTTTACCTGACAATTTTATTTGCAGGTTCGATCCTCACCGAAGGCACTGTGCTGTGTCCTTTAGCAAATTTACACACTGTATCCTCTGCTTAGTACTTGTTCAACCCAGGAAGACCTATCCAGACATGACTCAAAAAGTGTTGACTGGGATATAAAGAATCAAATCAAACAAACAAACTGACAATTTTATTTAAACCTGTCTGCATGTTACAAGATAAATCTCCAGAAGTGCATTGGGGTCTGCATCTCATCATTTCTTTTGTTGATGTACCCCAAAATGATCTAAATAAATTGTTTCAAAATTGAATTTAAAGATTGAAAAAAAATGTGTTCTAACGAAAATGTAATATTTCTAAGGTAACACCATCTAAAAGATAAAATGTAATTAGCAAATGTTTCACATACACTTTGTCTTAATTGAGCTCAGCTGCCTCATCTAATTCCAGTCTTTAGCAATTTCAATTTCAAAAAGCATTAAAGATCACTAAATCCGATTTCGATAATTTAATTTCCAAATGTAGACATATTGGTACCAATGTCTGCATTAATCCTTATACTGCTGATATAAATATAGGCTGCATGTACTTCTAATTCCCATCTAGTACAGTTGCAGGATTCCATTTATAACCATGGTTTCACAGGCTAAATGGAAAACAGTGTGGATCCAGAACAACTGGCTTCTGAAGAAGCCAGTTGTTCTGGATCTACACTGTTTTAGAAAGAGATTTTCCAAGTAGGACAAGGGTCAAGCCTTACTGCTTCAGGAACATACTTTCCTCCTTTTTGTCACACCAGTCCTGCCTGTTGCAGGATGTGACATCGCCATTCAAATTTCTATATGTCCATCTGTTCTTCTGTAGAGAGTAGGGACTGTCCGTCAACGAATTACATTAAAGTGGTTTCCTCTCTGGCAATTGTAGCTGGGAGTGTCAAATTTTACCATTTATAGCATTGTTCTTTGCATACTTATGACATAGTGATCTTGACCTAGAATTTTATGCTCCATTGACTATGTCAATTTCGCATCAATTGCTGCCCTTGCTCTGCATCAATGATTTCTGGGAGTGTCAAACCTTGGTAGTAATTGTCCTTCATATACCCATCAAGCATGCACTAAGACAGTGGAATGGTAGTGGTTTTCCTCCAGTATTTTACTATTAAAATTGTCCAGAGGAACACCACTCAGTCTTTCCAGTGGTATTCCATTCATATCCAGTGGAACACGGCGCTACAAATCCGAAATCGGGGGATATAGTTTTGGCTTCGTCCGTGCGTCCGTCCGTCCGTCCGTCCATGCCGTCCGTCCGCCCGTCCACACTTTTTGTCTGTCCGGAACCATATCTCAGTACCTATTGGTCAGATTTGATTCATTCTTGGTACAAATGATGAGTACCATGAACTTTCGATGTCCTATAAGTTTGGTCAAATCGGCCCCTTAACACTTGAGTTATTGCCCTTGTTTTAGCATAGGCAATTATAAGGCATAACCTATATTAGCTTTTTTGTGTGATGATCTTTACATTTCATCAAAGCTATTATATTTAACAACTTCTCACTATAGACCATGATTGTCAAGTGCCTGTAGATAAGCATGTCAGTGTCAAAGTTTTACTCCACCCTCTTTGACCCCACCTAAGGGGTCAAATGTCAAATATTTAAATTTAGCAATAACTAAGGCAGTTGTTAATATTTTTTGCTGAAATTTTGTATACAGGCAGAGCAGCAATAGATATGAAACGTATCAAACGGGATTTCAGTTTGAAGGCCTGGGTCGGAGCCCGTTGGGTGGACTTAGGGGGTGGGGCCGAGGCCAAAATTAAACTTTGTCAGAATATGGTCATGTTGCATATCAAATTAAAGCTGATGATGCTGGCAGCAACATGGTAGCAAATATTTAGCCCACAGACACACCCTCGACCCAAGGAGTGGGGTCAACTGGTCAAACTATATCTTTTTCTGAAAGTAGTCATGTTGCATATCAAATTAAAACTGATGTCGCTGGCAGCAACATGGTAGCAAATATTTTGCTCACAGACACACCCTTGACCCAGGGGGTGAGGTCAAAAGGTCGAACTTTATCTTTTTCTGAAAGTAGTCATGTTGCATATCAAATTTAAGGGAATTGAGCACAGAGCACCATGAAAGCAAATATGCTGTCATTACACACACCAACGACCCCTGGGGTGGGGTTAAAAGGTTATTTTTTTCTTTTCTAAAAGTGGTCATGTTGTATATCAAATTAAAGTGGAAGAAGTGTAGACCTACATGCAAGGTAACACTTTGAATTTACACACACCCTTGACCTCTGGGGTTGGGTTAAAAGGTCAGATATTGAAATTGTGCAGATGTAACTATATTTCTAGCTCACCTGAGCCGAAGGCTCATGGGTGAGCTTATAGTATACCAGTCACTCCGGCGTCGGTCCGTCCGTCAACATTTTCAAACATCTTCTCCTCTGAAACCACTGGGCCAATTAAACTCAAATTGCATATGGAGACTCCTTAGGACGCGGGAACAAAAGTTTGTTCAAATGGTACTGGTCACATGACCAAGATTGCCCATATATGGTAAAAACCCTTTAAAAATCTTCTTCTCCAGAACCAGAAGGCCGATGACCTTGGGACTTGGTATGTAGCATAGGGGGTGTTGGGCCTACCAAGTTTGTTCAAATGATGATCCTAGGTTGACCTTGACCTACTTAACGTCAAGGTCAAATTTGCTTCCTAATGCATTTGAATGGGAATTTTTTTTGAAAAGTTGATTTTTTGAACACTGTTGAAGCCAAAGTCATTATTCTCACTTGATTTGTTCAATCTAGTGTCTATGAATAAAATTCAAAGGTCAAGGTTGACCTTTCAGCCAAGGTCGCTCATATTGGAGTCCCATCAACATATTAAAACATAGTTTTCTCAGAAACCACTCGGCCAATTGAAACCAAATTTCATATGGTAACTCCTTATCATTGGTTAGCCAAAACATATACAAATTGTTATGGTCACATGACTAACATGGCCACCATGCCCATATATGGTAAAAACTCTTTGAATCTTTTCTTCTCTGGAACCAAAAGGCTATTGGCTTTGGGACTTGGTATGTAGCATTGGGGATGTTTGCACAAATGATGAATCTAGGTTGACCTTGACCTAATTTATGGCAAGGTCAAATATGATTCCTAATGCATTTATATGGAGAAAATCTTAAAATGTTCATTTTTCTATAACTGTTTAAGCCGAATTCATAATAGTTAAACCTATTGAGACAATAGTTTTATATTAAGTACCAAATGTCAAGCTGACCTGTGACCTTTTATCCACGGCCACTCATTTGGAATGCCACACACCTATCTAAACATCTTTTTCGCAGAAATCACTGGGCTGTTTGATGGATTATACATTAGATTGTTTAGGTCACTTGACCAAAATGGCTGCAACCTCCATATATGGTAAAACAAAATAAGCTGTAGTTGACCTTGAACTATTTTAGCATTATTAAGGAGATCAGGTGAGTGCCTCAGGACCTTCAGGTCCTCTAGTTTATTAAACTAAGCAATTTAAGATACTTGACAGGCGTTTGTTATGATCTGAATAATACTGAAGGTGAACTAAGGGTTAGATAAATGGGATATATGTTTTGTGATTTACATGTTTCTCTCAAATTACCCTTCGTCGGGGGATATAAATTCGTTGAATTGGTCTTGTTATAAATACGTAATGCCTCTTTAATTCTATCTCCTTAGTCTTTAAGAATGCAATTGAATGCCTTTTGGCCTCTGTAACGCTCCCATGATATAAATAAGACATACCTTCTGAGCTTGTTTTTTATACCTCAAATGCAGGAATCTGTAGGCTATTGCATGACTTTCCCCGATTTTCAATTCTCTTCCTTCTTAGGGCAGTTGTTTTTCATATTCAATCAGCAGTTGAGTATCAGAGTGTTTGGTAGGCTTGTTCAAGCTCCAGCAACTTTGCAATCTTGCAGTCATGAATTGTGTTTCTCTGCAACAGTGGTAGCTACTATTGTCAAACCTTCTACTGTTATCATACCTTCATTGGGGTGAGGGTAGGGGGTAATATATCTACATTTTAATCACCCTTAAATCTGCTGTCATTAAAACACATACAGCAGCTTCTACATTTCTTCAGCAATATTTAGTATTCACAATGTAAGAAATGTTTGAGCCTCACCAGAGACTCTGTGTTCCTCTGTTTAGTACTGCTTCAACCCAGGAAGACCCATCCTGACATGACTGAAAGATTGTTGACTGGGACTTAAAGAATCTAATCAGCAAACTGACAATGTGTGAAATCATTTGTGTAGTGCACGTTTGCACACCACTTGTCATCTTTCCAGAGTCTGCAACGAGGATGCACTCTGCAATTGTCAGTAACTTTAATGAAATCAATTAGGTCTGATTTCTCATGACACCGTCTAATTTATTGTCAAAAGATGATTGATAACGCAGAAATGACAATATCTGCAATCTTGTTAGCTTCGTCATGCCATTAGAAAATGAGAACAACAAAGATGCACACTCTGATCAGCACATTTGTTGTTCACTGTCCAGAAAGCGTAAAAGTAATATACATGGTAAATAAATCTATATTTTCAAGCTTCTATATATGCACCTCTGGTGTTGATGACATGTTTTCCTGTGAAATGGCTCAGTTTAGCTCGCATGCTGGGTAATTCGACATGCGTTTTTGCCATCTGCAGGTTTTCTATATAGTTTTTAATTAACTTTTAAAAAAAAATCATTCAAGAGTCAAACAGTATTGACCCAGATGCCGCCGGACTACTTGTCTGGTCTGATCTTGGTCCAAATCATTTTCAAAGGTTTAATAAATTATATATCCTCATTCAGAACTCACACTATGGCACTTATAATGTAGAATTTGTGACAATTGAGTTCATGCCATTATGTGTGCCACTATGGCATGACAATAAAATACATGTAAATCTCTTCATATTTCTAAAAAGAATTAGAGGGCCAATAAGAAGGCAGCCTATCGGTGTGTACCATGACTACTATGGTACTAGCACAAATAAAAGTACCCATTTACTTGATTGTATCGATTCCTGATCTTTGCACCCTTACTTACTTTCCAATATATAGAGGGTTAAATTGATGCAGGTTGGAACTTTAACTCTTTGCCTGCCAAAATCGGGTGATCAAGAGCCCTGTTTGCATTGTGCTGTGATCAGTTTGACTAATGTCAATATAAACGTCCCCCTGACACAATTATACAGGCTCTGTAAGGTACCACGTGCGGGCAAAGCATGTCCTGTTATCCTTAGATTCGATAAATTCCGTTATGCACCTACGACCTCAACTCTACGGCTTTTAGCGACATTAAATGCTATTTTTTGTGTCATTTTGTATCCCCGCTTTCCAGTAGCTGTTTTTGAAGCATTATTTGCCTGACATTTCAGCACGATACGATGCTTTCTTAATTTGTTTGCACATTATGGAGTCGACACCATATTACAAATCATGAAGACGATTGGGTTACATTATCTTCGTTCTGACCTTCACGTCACAATTTACGTTTTTAAGTGTTTTCATGTTGTGGCCTTAATTTCATCGTTAAAGTGACGTTTTCACATTTCATCACATGCCATTAATAGTTAGTAAGCAAATTCTAAAAGAACTTTTATTCAAAACATATTATAACTACGCAAAAATTATATTTTCATCTGCTGCATATCTTTATTCTTTAAGTATATTTACAACAGTGTTGGAATTATTGGAGCCCTTTCTTTTCATTCTAAAGGTTATCAGTACAGTAAAACCTGCCAAAAGCGGCCAGTCAAAAAGAAGACCAAAAATCGATTTTCAAGACCAATTACCGCTCAATGCAGGTCACAAGTACTGCAGAATGCTCCAAGGGGAGCATTCTGCAATACTTTCGACCTTCATTTACAAGCTACCATTTGTCTTTAAGGCCTTTGTTTTGTCTATTTTTGAGTGGCTGTTTAAGACAGGCACGTGTTACTGTAGATGACACTAGCAGGCAAAGAGTTAAAGGGAAAGACAGTATCAGATGTTGACAAAGCTGGTCTTCCAGCTAATGTAGAAATGGTGTCACTTGTCATTGTAGCAGCAATTTTCTTTGATGGTGGCTGGAAAAAATAGCATGTGACAAAGAAGAAACAAACACATGATATTCTGCCATCACTCATTGCAGACCTTGAAAGAAGCAGTTTTCTTCGACAGAAATTAAGAAAAGCTTAAAAACTGCTAGTGTGCACAATTGTAGTGGTGAGCAACAGCTGTTAGGCTTTCAATGTGCCACTGACAATTTCATAAGAGGCTCTGTGCTTTTTGCGTGCTGGGACTGTGAAGGTATAAGAATCAGCAGAAATATGATCTTTACAATACTAATTTGCTCTGTTCTAAGACTTCCATAATTAATATATGTAAATGTTCTAAAGTTTCCTAAGGCTTTTCTTTTTCTGTTTTCAAATAAAATGTTGGTCTGGAATTCACAAAATGCTTGTCTGAATAGCAAACAGGGAAGACCCTGATCTGACCACTTCTTCAGAAGAAGTCTGACCATGGTTTGCACTGTTTATCTAGGTCTTTTGTCAGACAACAAGTGTTTGAAATTTTAGAGCATTTTACAGCACACTAAATTTGATGGGATTCTGGGGTTTTCTGTTCCAAATTCAAGCATCTTGCATGAAACTAGCTGGGTCTTGCATTTAGAGATTGTAAACAAATGCCACTATACGGTAAAATCTATTAGAGGCCCATTCCCCATTGGACGCCAAAAGAGCCGATTATTCAAGCAAATTTCCCCCAAAAATCTAGCCTCCAATAAAGGCCCACCCACGAATATTGAAAAAAAATCGGTCCTGCGTTATGCAGAAAAGTCTCCAATTTGTTTCTTGTCGTCTGCCTCCAATGAATTGTCCCTCTAAATAAGGTACATTGTTTTTGGCCCTACAGAAATATCAACCCTCACTAGCAAGTTGTGAACCCCATACTGTGTTGTGCCCTGGACAGTGCATATTTAAAGTTTTATCGATACCTAGCGCGGAAATAACCGGTTATCGTGTCAATAGTCTACTACCAACGGACTTTGCGACACTATCATTTCAAGATGGTGACCCTTAACGATAAATTGGAGCTACAGACTTTTCTCCCACTTTTAGCCTCTTAAATAGAGGCCCACCCCCATCTCCGTGAAGGGTAATGATTCTAATAGACGCCCGGGCCTGTAATAGAGATATTGCGGTATATAATCTGGCCTATTACATACTGTACCCTTCTAAATCCTGATCAGTATTAAACAGCAATGAAACTGCATGAAACAAAAGTTAACATCAGCTTTCAGGCATATATTTTATGCATTAGGCCAGAATTTTTTTATTAGTTGATTTACGAACCCTCCTACTGTAATTTTCCGGAAAGTAGGAAAAAAATAAAATTTGATTTCTAAAATTGTTTTTTTATTTTATCCGCCGACTCTAAATATTAATTGTTTGGTTGAAAAAAATAATATTTTTTTGAGGTTCTGTCTGTGCATTTTTGAGAGTGACACTGTTAAAAGTGATTGTCCTGTCCAGATTTTTAAGAAAATGATGAAATATTTAAAGATTACCTTACTAGTTTTACTGTTTTTCTGGAGATATTAAAGAAAAAAAAAGCTCTGAAAAAAAAAAGCAGTCAACTGGTCATTTTTTATTTATTTTGTTTTATCCCCCCCCCCCCCCCCCCCCCCCCGACCCTAATTCCCGTAAATCAACTAATAAAAAAAAAATCTGGCCTTAGACTATAAATCCACTTCCAGACAATAACAATCCACCCTAAGACCTTCCAAATCCTATTCCTAACCCAATACAGAGAAAGAACCAGAGGACCTCGTCACGAGAAAATCTTATGTTGAATGTGAACATTGATAGCACAGATCAACCTGCTCATATGAGCCTTGTCATGAGAAACCCCATCTTAGATCTTCATATAGGTTTAACAACCTCAAATTGAGTTCAACATTTTACAATTTATCTATACAGGGCTGGCTACAGGAGAGATTCTGATCAAGCAACTATCTTATTGCAATACCCTATTTAGTATAATAAAACTATGACAAAGTCACTGTCACATAAAATATAGGACAAGGCTACAACTAGGCTTATGGTGTATATGATTTACCAGCCGAATCTTCGTTTGTAATTCTGCGGTTGTTAAAACACATACGACAGCTTCTAAATTCACAAATTTATTAGATAAATAAAAATTTTCAGCGTAAAATTGTAAATATTTTCTTACCCATAATTTTTAGCATGTTTTGGGTGCTCAAACGAACCGTCTCATTGAGACGGTTCTTTTTGACTACCCACAACATATGTTTTGGTTGAGAAATTAAGAAAATATTTTTCTGTTACACACTCTTAACTAAAGTCCTGTAAATTTGTTCCGCAATAATGATTGTCATTTCCTGGTCATATTCAGTTGGTTGGTTCATATTCATTTGTTGTTAATTGTTTTTAAGCACATTGAATTTCATGCAATGGACTGAACAAGTATAGCAGCAAACAGATTCTTAAGTCTAGCTTTAATTGTCATTAAATAGATTGTTAAGACTAAATAGTCTATAAAGAATGTTCTTCCTCTGTTCATCCATAATTATAGCCCCGCTTTGAAAAAGTGGGGGCTATATTGAATTTGGGTTGTCTGTCATTCCGTAATTCCGTCATAATTTTTTTGTTTCCTCTCAATATCTTGAGAACAGCTTTATGGAATCGAACGAAATTTTGTATGTGCATTTATATTGACATGATCTAGCTTGGGATCATTACACATCATTTTTGGTCCATCTATTTGGTTGCCTATTTCATTCCTATGTCACTGAACTTGAAAGTTTACATGCAAGATTATTATGTCCAACTACCGAAGGGAAGGGGGACATATATTGTTTTTTTCGTGGATCCAATTGGCGTCAGCATTGGCCTTGACGTCAGAGTTGGTATGGCACTTTTTTGTATGGACCAGATCTCATGAACTTGTGGTTGAATTGGAACCTTTACTTGTATTTAACATTGGGGCATGATAAAGACTTGATTATACCCGCTTTTTTCTTCAGAAAAAAAAGGGTATATTAATTTCTTATCAAAGTGGGTCCGTAGCCCTCCGTCTGTCTGCGCGTCCGTCTGTCACGTTTCTTGTAAATGTATCTCCTCTTAAACGGTTAGAGGTAGCAACTTTAAACTTTGTAGTTGAATAGGTCACATGATGTAGAGGGTACTGGGCAACATTTTGTGTGACTTTGATTCCAAGGTCAAGGTCAAAGATCCAATTATGTATTTTCTTGTAAATGTAAATGTAAACCCCAAGATCAAGGTCAAAGGTCAAATATTGAATTTTCTTGTAAATGCATCTCCTCATACCTTTTGGCGTAGCAACTTCAAACTTTGTAGCTGAATAGGTCACATGATGTAGAGGGCACTGGGCAACATTTTGTGTGACCTTGACGCGAAGGTAAAGGTTTAATAATGTATTTTCTTGTAAATGCGTCTTCTCCTTAACCATGGGATGTAGCAATATCAAACTTTGCTGGTGCATAGGTCACATGATGTCGAGGGTACTGGGCAACATTTTGTGTGACCTTGACCTTGGAGTCAAGGTCAAATAATGTATTTTCTTGTAAATGCATCTTCTCCTTAACCATGGGATGAAGCATCATCAAACTTTGCTGGTGCATAGGTCACATGAAGTCGAGGGAATTGGGCAAAATTTTATGTGACCTTGACCCCCTTGACCTTGGGGTCAAGGTCAAATAATGTATTTTTTCGGTAATGCACCTCCTTAACCATTGGCCGTAGCAACTACAAACTTTGCAGGTACTTAGGTCATATGATGTAGAGGGCAATGCTTCATGTGACCTTGGGTCAAATCAAATATTTATTGTAAATGCATTTCCTCCTAAACCGTTGGACATAGCAGCTTCAAACTTTGCAGGTGCATAGGTCATATGATGAAGAGGATACTGGGCAACATTCCGTGTTTGTCCTTGACCTAAGGCCAAGGTCAAAAGTGAAATAATGTACTTTCTTGTAAATGCATCTCCTCCTAAACGTTTGGAAGTAGCAACTTCAAACTTTGCAGATGCTTTGGTTAGCTCAAAAGCGGGTATTTGCGATGTTGTACCATTGACTGAAGTCTAGTTTGGCTTTGATCACCTTGTCCTAATTTTCAAGGTCACAGCGGAGCTAAATAGGTCAATTTTAAACCAAATGGAGCTTGTGTGCAAGAAATATGATGGGGGACATCTGTTTCCTGACTGGAAACAATACTGGTTTTTGTGTAAAATTGGAAGCCTTATAAAATGAAGATTGAGGCTTGTGGCCGCTTGGCTTGCAAAACATCAAGAGAGACATCATTGGATTCACTAGATTTGACCTTATGGATTTGAAAGTTGATAGATGCTCTGGTGGAATCTGTGGGATTTGATAGTGTCTGGGCAGTTAATCTGTAAGGATTCATGGACTGGTTTAGTATTACAATTTAAGGTCAGGTAGATTAAGTTACAGGAACTGTTAATTCTTATAGCTTCACCATACTGTTCAAGATTACAAAAACAGTCATTATATAGGCCATGAGAATCTGGGCTCTGTTCACGAGTACACATAAAGCTGACTTTCATAATATGAGCCGTGACATGAGATTTCCAACAATGTGGTATGTGCGACCAACAAAGCCTCAGATCAGCCTTCGCATAGGCGCTGTCTGATCAGAGCCTTTGCTAGTCGCTTGGATATTCTAAGACTGTTAAGCTACTGACTGAACACAATTTGGATCTTCTAAGCTTAAAAGAGGGCTGTACAGGCTTGTCTGAGTCTACACTTCTCAAAATGCCACATTGTTGGAAATCACGTCACGGCAATTTTATATTTTTATTTATTGAAAATAGTGTAAACCCAGATCAGCTGATACATCACTCACAGTAAAACCTGGAAAATTGGAACTTTGATTTTATGAAATACTCGCTAATTCGAAATAAATTTGGGACTCCCCCAGGATTTAGAGAAGAGGACCTATTCATGATCTATTTTAATAACTGACTAAAATAACATATGTTTTGGGTGCGTAAAAGAAACGTCTCAATTTGAGACGTTTCTTTTATGTGCACAAAACATATACGTATGATAGAAAAAAAAACGTATACTAATTATTTTGGGGGTTATATATTTTTGTCTACCTCCCTATAATTTGAACTACTGATAATTCAAAATAAAACCTAGTTCCGAGGACGCGGAATTTATGAGATTTGACAGTGCTTCTTCTGCGTTCATGGGTTGGGTGTGGGTGGGTGGGGGGGGGGGGGGGGGCTTCAAACTATCAGTCAACCAAATGTGACATATGCTGTTGCTGTGACTAGACCAAGATGCTACTCTGAAGAAATATAATAATACAAACAATTCTCAAGAGCTTTGTAGCTCCTAGACATGGAACCAATATTAGATGATGCCATGTCTTCTTTGATAACTCCATATGATATGGTTTGTATCATTCTATTTATGTTGGAAATTATTTTCTCTATTGACTGTTAATATGTTTGAGATGATGAAGCTTGTAAAAATAGGCTTATCACAGTATAGTAAAACCTGTGTAAAACAGCCACTCTCAAAAAGACCAAAAAGTGGTTTTCAAGACCAATTATCACTTAAAGGTCTTGTGAATCTTCAAAAAACTTTTTTTTTAAACTCCTCATGATTGAAAAGACGGTAATAAAAGAAACAGAATACCGAAACTCCCATAAAAAATCCAAATAGTTATCAAGTTATGAAGGTTTCAATATTTAATTAGATGAAAATATGAAAGAGGCTCTTATGACATCATTTGAGCTTTTTGAAATATTAAATTTATTTATTTCATTTATTTGAACATTATTTAATAATTTATTTGCTGAAAATGATTCAATATGATAAAATACAACATTTGCATATAAAATAACACTTTATATAATTGCTTGGAAACAGCACTACATAAAAAATAACATTTTAAAAACCATGGCTAAATAATAATGTGGGCGGAGCTTAATTTGCTTATTTGCATAATTTTAAAACTTTCATAACTTTTGACTTAGAATTTTTAGATGGGGGTTTAGCATTTTGTTTCTCTAATTAATGTCAATTAAATCATGAAGAGTTTCAAAAATGTTTTTGAAGGTTCACAAGACCTTTAATGCAGGTCAAAAGTATTGCAGAATACTCCAAGGGGAGGGTTCTGCAATATTTTTGACATTCATTATATGAGCTACCATTTGTAATTAAGATCTTTGTTACTGTAGTGTTCAGATGCTTGGGTATTAGCATAAGTATGTCTATTTTGTAGTGACAAAGCTTGCCATGCAACAACCTGACACCACAGAGATCATTAACATGCATGTTGCTGGTTAACCTTTTTGGAAATATTTCTTAAATTATGAAGGAAACTTGACATTTACTGATTTTAACACTTTGGTATATCGCGATTCGAATAACAGGATTTTGATTGTAAAGAAAATTACATACATTATATTTAGGCCAGAATTTTTTTATTAGTTGATTTACGGGAATTTTTTTTCAGATTTAGGGTCGGGGGGACGAAAAAAAATAAATAAAAAAGCTCTGAAAATGACCAGTTAACTGGTCATTTTCAGAGTTTTTTTTTTTTTTTCAGTTTTTTTTTCAGAGTTTTTTTTTCTTCAATATCTCCAGAAACAGTAAACTAGTAATAGGTAAACCAACAATCTGTATTAAATCTTTGAACATTTTATCATTTTCCTAAAAATCTGGACAAGACTATCACTTTTAACAGTGTCACTCTCAAAAATACACAGACAGAACTTCATAAAAATATTTTTTTTTTCAACGAAACAAATAATATTTAGAGTCGGAGGATAAAATAAAAAAAAATTTTTTAGAGTTAAATTTTATTTTTTTCCTACTTTCTGGAAAATTACAGTAGGAGGGTTCGTAAATCAACTAATAAAAAATTTCTGGCCTTACTTGCTCATAATGCGTGTTGCTATGCAAGGTCTTTGGCTTCCTTTGGTTGCTCATAATTTTGATCTTTATCTTTTGATTGGGCTCATAAAAGTGAACCCATGTCTCATTTCCAGTGATGATATTTTGCAAAAGATCGATTGTAACATATTTAGGCATGGTTTCAACAATTGTCGGGTGATTCTTACCAGAGCATTATTTTGCTTTTTTGTAGAGATGGGGTAGCCATCTGACACTTATCCTTCTCTTTTTTAAATAATCTGGAAAATGGATCCTTCAGAAATAGGGAGAACCTACAATATAAGAAAACAGCAGACTCTGTTTTATTGAGTCTGTTCATGAGAATAGGGCGAACCCTGATCAGACTACCTGGATGGATAGGCTTGTCTGTGCCTTTGCTGTAAATTTATCTGCAACAAAAGCAGGTTTTCATATATGGGCTCCAATGCAAGAAAACCTGTCTTCGGGGTTTCTGATAAAGTGGTATTTAGACCAGCCTGCCCAGCTACAGAGACTAGCTAGAAAATTGAAATTTCGCTCGTAGCAAGTCTAGATATTATATTTGCCGATAATCGAATAACAAACGCGCTGATCAGTCTGCGTGGATATGCAGGCTGGTCTGCGCCTTTGTTGTTCCTACACCCCGAAGACAGGTTTTCTCGCGTCCATTATAATAGCTTATTACCCATAGTGTGTTGATGAAGCAGATCAATTAGCTATATTCAGTATATTGAATCTGTAGTAGATCTGGCACCAGCAGAAAATTGGTTATTCTTCAATGCTTCTCTCCAATTCAATTCAATTATGGAATTCTTAGTGACAGCCATAGGTGTTTTCTCTGATGGGAGTTTAATCTTAATGTTTATATAAAAACGGTGATATGTATACTTGCTGACAGTGAAGATCCAGATCAGCTGGATAAATCCAGCTGATCTGAATCTGCTCTGTCTTTCAGATTGTGAATTTGTGGTGGTTATAGCTAATGTGATTTAAAAGTTTATTTTAAAAATGAACAGGATTAAAATATTGTATTTGGAGGGTGTGAAGTTTTTTAACCCATAAAGCGCCAAGAAAAAAATGCATCTGAAAATGCCGTCGGCTGAAGTTGTCTGCTACAAATAATTGCCTAGCATTTACTGACAAATTAAGTATAGAAGCAAACAGTGTGGACTCTGGGTTCACACTGTTTGCCATAGAGGCTTCTTAAACATTTCAGCAGACGAGAAAAGCAGACGACTTTTTGCAATTGGCGCATTAAGGGTTAAAATATGTATCAATGAACCCTTTATATGCTAGTGATTCTTAAAGTGTATTTTGGCAAACAGTGAAGACCCAGATAAAAAATGATGTGGCATTTCATCAGGGTCTCCCCTATTGGCCAAGACAAAAAGATCCTTAGGATAAGAAATACATTTTTAAAAAAAATTAGGACCTGTGCCCCATGGATATTTAAAATGGACCATCCCAAGTTTATAATATCAAACCAGGAGGAAGAATCTATTGGTGCATAAATCGTTAAAAGTAGCCGAAGTCCAACCATTTTTCAGTTGAACATATAATTTTGGAAGTGTTTTTAAGGACTTATTATTATTATCCATTAATAATGAGCATTGTTCATCCAAAACAAATAATAGCTATTGTAAGTTAAGACTACCTTGCAACTGTTTTGAAGCCTCCATTCCATTTGTAATTCTATTGATGGACATACTATCATAATGGAACAGCAAAAATAAAATTTCATGTTTGATATAAAACTTGACGAAGTGTAGTATATTGATAGAATAGTTCATTTTGCAATACCATAGTTGATAAACAACCTTGATGGTGTACTTTCAGTCTAATGTAGTCTATTGATGGGCCTGTAATCTAATGGTATAGCCATCTTGCAATTTCATGGTTGATATACAACCTTATGGTGTACTTTCTATTGTAGTCTATTGATGGGCCTGTAATCTAATGGTATAGCCATCTTGCAATTTCATGGTTGATATACAACGTTATGGTGTACTTTCACTCTATTGTAGTCTATTGATATGCTTGTAATCTAATGGTATAGCCATCTTGCAATCTCATGGTTGATATACAACCTTATGGTGTACTTTCTCTCTATTGTAGTCTATTGATATGCTTGTAATCTAATGGTATAGCCATCTTGCAATCTCATGGTTGATATACAACCTTATGGTGTACTTTCTCTCTATTGCAGTCTATTGATATGCTTTTAATCTAATGGTATAGCCATCTTGCAATCTCATGGTTGATATACAACCTTATGGTATACTTTTTCTCTATTGTAGTCTATTGATATGCTTGTAATCTAATGGTATAGCCATCTTGCAATTTCATGGTTGATATACAACCTTATGGTGTACTTAAAATCTCTCTATTGCAGTCTATTGATATGCTTTTAATCTGATGGTATAGCCATCTTGCAATTTCATGGTTGATATACAACCTTATGGTATACTTTCTCTCTATTGTAGTCTATTGATATGCCTGTAATCTAATGGTATAGCCATCTTGCAATTTCATGGTTGATATACAACCTTATGGTGTACTTTCTCTCTATTGTAGTCTATTGATATGCTTGTAATCTAATGGTATAGCCATCTAGCAATCTCATGGTTGATATATAACCTTATGGTGTACTTTCTATTGTAGTCTATTGATGGGCCTGTAATCTAAAGGTATAGCCATCTTGCAATTTCATGGTTGATATACAACCTTATGGTGTACTTTCTATTGTAGTCTATTGATGGGCCTGTAATCTAATAGTATAGCCATCTTGCAATTTCATGGTTGATATACAACCTTATGGTGTACTTTCTATTGTAGTCTATTGATGGGCCTGTGATCTAATGGTATAGCCATCTTGCAATTTCATGGTTGATAAACAACGTTATGGTGTACTTTCTCTCTATTGTAGTCTATTGATATGCTTGTAATCTAATGGTATAGCCATCTTGCAATCTCATGGTTGATATACAACCTTATGGTGTACTTTCTCTCTATTGTAGTCTATTGATATGCTTGTAATCTAATGGTATAGCCATCTAGCAATCTCATGGTTGATATATAACCTTATGGTGTACTTTCTCTCTATTGTAGTCTATTGATGGGTCTGTAATCTAATGGTATAGCCATCTTGCAATCTCATGGTTGATATACAACCTTATGGTGTACTTTCTCTCTATTGTAGTCTATTGATATGCTTGTAATCTAATGGTATAGCCATCTAGCAATCTCATGGTTGATATCCAACCTTATGGTGTACTTTAAGTCTATTGTAGTCTATTGATATGCTTGTAATCTAATGGTATAGCCATCTTGCAATTTCATGGTTGATATACAACCTTATGGTGTACTTTCTCTCTATTGTAGTCTATTGATATGCTTGTAATCTAATGGTATAGCCATCTAGCAATCTCATGGTTGATATACAACCTTATGGTGTACTTTCTCTCTATTGTAGTCTATTGATATGCTTGTAATCTAATGGTTTAGCCATTTTGCAATCTCATGGTTGATATACAACCTTATGGTGTACTTTCTCTCTATTGTAGTCTATTGATATGCTTGTAATCTAATGGTATAGCCATCTTGCAATCTCATGGTTGATATACAACCTTATGGTGTACTTTCTCTCTATTGTAGTCTATTGATATGCTTGTTATACCCCCGGTACGAAGTATATAGGGGGTATATAGTTTTTGCCTTTTCTGTAATTATGTTTATCTGTCTGTCTGTTTGTCTGTCTGTTTGTCTGTAAACTTTTCATTTTCTGCGCAGGCGCGATACTCAAGAATCGACCTGTCTGCTAAGGCACATCACGACTGAAAAGTCGGATTAGTGTCAATACGCGGTGTACATTACCCAAAACACTACGTTAAAAAGTAGCAAGCACTGGATGGCTGTTAATAATCCTTTTATGGAGACATCAAGTAACCTTTGCAAGCTAAACAATAATAATGATTGGTATTACAGTATTTAGCGATACAATAATAATATGTTATACACTAAAACATATTTTGAAACATGTCCCACATGGCCAGGTCAAAAAAATAGTTTCAGTGACGCGTGATGATGCAGATCAATGACAAGTTTGAATTAACCAATCGGGCGAATCACATGATTTGATGACGCTATCGGTAAACAAGTATGTCGCACGCACCCACAATGCTCAAATCAGATAGGTCAGTATGCGATAGTCATGCCACCTAGCGGTTAGATATTGGTAAACTTTTTTTTCCGTCAAAGATTTCTCAGCAACTACTTGGGTTAGGATTTTGAAATTTGGTACAAAGCTTGATAGTGATGAGTTGTATTGTGTAACAAAAGAACAGCCACATACTGCTTATCAGTCCATTTATTTGTTCATTTTTTTCTTTCTCTCCAATGGAAGTTTCTGTCACAGATTTCTCAGCTCCTATTGGAGCCAGTGTTTTCAAATTTTGTGTACATCTTCAGGATGGCAAAGTGTACATGGAAATAAAGATGCTAATCCTCATTTTGCTTTCTTTTTTCATATTTTTATTTTTTCCTTCTTTCTTTCTTATATAATACATATGGACATTTTTTCTGTCAAAGATTTCTCAGCAACTACTTGAGTTAGGATTCTGAAATTTAGTACAAAGCTTGATAGTGATGAGTTGGACTGTGTAACAAAAGAACAGCCACATATTGCTGATCAGATTCTTTATTTGTTCATTTTTCTATCTCTCCAATGGAAATTTCTGTCACAGATTTCTCAGCTCCTATTGGAGCCAGTGTTTTCAAATTTTGTGTACATCTTCAGGAAGGTAAAGTGTACTGTGTACATGGAAATTAAGATGCTAATCCTCATTTTGCCTTCTTTTTTCAATTTTTCATTTTTTCCTTCTTTCACTCTTATATAATACGCATATACATTTTTTTCTGTCAAAGATTTCTCAGCAACTACTTGAGTTAGGATTCTGAAATTTGGTACAAAGCTTGATAGTGATTAGTTGTATTGTGTAACAAAAGAACAGCCACATATTGCTTATCAGTCCCTTTATTTATTCATTTTTCTTTTTCTCCAATGAAAATTTCTGTCGCAGATCTCTCGGCTCCTATTGGAGCCAGTGTTCTCAAATTTAGTGTACACCTTCAGGTAGGCTAAGTGTATTGTGTAAATGAAAATAAAGATGCTTAAGCTCATTTTGCCTTCTTTTTCAATTTTTCCTTCTGTCACTCCTATATAACACATATGGACGTTTTTTGTCAGAGTTTTCTCAGCAACTACTTGATTTAGGATTCTGAAATTTTGTGTACACTTTCAGGTAGGCAAAGTGTATTGTGTAAATGAAAATTAAGGTGCCAATCCTCAATTTGACTTTTTTTTTTGAAATTTTCAATTTTTTCTTCTGTATCTCTTATATAAAACATATGGACATTTTTCATCAAAGTTTTCTCAGAAACTAGTTGATTTAGGATTATGAAATCTTTGACAATTTTGTCTTTTCTCTGAAAGTGTTACATTCTCTGATGGCTACCGCCGGGGGTATGTGAGCTTTGCTCACTTCTTGCTATATTAATCTAATGGTATAGCCATCTTGCAATCTCATGGTTGATATACAACCTTATGGTGTACTTTTTCTCTATTGTAGTCTATTGATATGCTTGTAATCTGATGGTATAGCCATCTTGCAATCTCATGGTTGATATACAACCTTATGGTGTACTTTCTCTCTATTGTAGTCTATTGATATGCTTGTAATCTAATGGTATAGCCATCTTGCAATCTCATGGTTGATATACAACCTTATGGTGTACTTTCTCTCTATTGTAGTCTATTGATATGCTTGTAATCTAATGGTATGGCCATCTAGCAATCTCATGGTTGATATACAACCTTATGGTGTACTTTCTCTCTATTGTAGTCTATTGATGGGTCTGTAATCTAATGGTATAGCCATCTAGCAATCTCATGGTTGATATATAACCTTATGGTGTACTTTCTCTCTATTGTAGTCTATTGATGGGTCTGTAATCTAATGGTATAGCAATCTTGCAATCTCATGGTTGATATACAACCTTATGGTGTACTTTCTCTCTATTGTAGTCTATTGATGGGTCTGTAATCTAATGGTATAGCCATCTTGCAATCTCATGGTTGATATACAACCTTATGGTGTACTTTCAGTCTATTGTAGTCTATTGATGGGTCTGTAATCTAATGGTATAGCAATCTTGCAATCTCATGGTTGATATACAACCTTATGGTGTACTTTCAGTCTATTGTAGTCTATTGATGGGTCTGTAATCTAATGGTATAGCAATCTTGCAATCTCATGGTTGATATATAACCTTATGGTGTACTTTCTCTCTATTGTAGTCTATTGATGGGTCTGTAATCTAATGGTATAGCAATCTTGCAATCTCATGGTTGATATACAACCTTATGGTGTACTTTCTCTCTATTGTAGTCTATTGATGGGTCTGTAATCTAATGTTATAGCAATCATGCAATCTCATGGTTGATATACAACCTTATGGTGTACTTTCAGTCTATTGTAGTCTATTGATATGCTTGTAATCTAATGGTATAGCCATCTTGCAATCTCATGGTTGATATACAACCTTATGGTGTACTTTTTCTCTATTGTAGTCTATTGATATGCTTGTAATCTAATGGTAAGGCATCTTGCAATCTCATGATTGATATACAACCTTATGGTGTACTTTCTCTCTATTGTAGTCTATTGATATGCTTGTACTCTAATGGTATGGCCATCTTGCTATACTACCTGATGGTGTATTTTCAGTCTATTATAGTCTATTGATAGGCTCTTTGTGATGTCTAATAGTAAAGTTGTCACTTTCCCATTGGTATCTTGGGTCAGGTGTGGTGCTTGATTGTATCGATTCCTGATCTTTGCCCTCTTTCTTACTGTGTAATCTAATGGTATGGGCATCTTGCTTTCTCATAGTTGAAATACAACCTAATGGTGTACTTTCAGTCTCCTGTAGTCTATTGCTAGGATTGTTATCTCTGATATATACAACCTGATGATGTACTATCAGTCTATTGTAGTCTATTGATAGGCCTGTAATCTAATTGTACAGCAATCTTGTAATATCATGGTTGATATATTGTATACAGGAGTGATCATTTCATATGAAATTTATTAAACAAGCCTTTTGTGAGTTTAATGAATTTAATATGTGTAAGATTCTGTTTATCAAATGGCCTTTAAAATGTGATTTTATTGCCTTCATTTAAGTCCGATTATTCAATGAAAATTTGCACTGGTGTCATGGAAGTCGTCATGATGTTACTTGTCCCGACTGAAAGTGTTTTGTAACACGGGGTCATAACATTATTTATGGCATGACATTATCAACTGAATAACAGTAACGTAATATGATAAAGTAGCATTCCAAAATGAAATGCTGTTTTGTGCCATAAGCGCCGAGTGCTAAGCCTACTGAGGTGCCCTAGTGGATTGCATTACTGGTTTCCCAGTATCATATCATCATCAGTTTGTCATTGATAGATATAAGTAGAATAATGTTGGTAAATATAAAGATATGATAGTCTTTATTGCATTCACTCACCATACTCAATATGGCTGCATGGGTTACAAGCCTGTTTCACATCAATCGTACAATGGTTTGGCAGAGCAATTTTCTGTAGGCGTCAGGCCGTGTAGCAGATCGCAGATAAAATTGCATACCTCATGTGGATTTTCACTAAACGAACCGCAACTTAACGATACTCACACGATTGTCTTGCGTTCACACGCAAGGCTGTCGCAAGATGGGCTCACAGATTTGCAAAACTTGCAAGTGGGATGTGAGTCAGTCGTGTAAACTCCATTGGTAGTTGTGTGTTATGTAGCATTCTTGCGGCAGCCATGCAATAAAGCGCAAGGTCATTGCACGGTAATCATGCGGCAGTCTTGCTACATTCATGTGAGTGAGAACTCTTATACTACTCGTAAGAACACCTTGCATGTCTTACAGCAGCCTTGCGTGCCTTGCAGCAGTCTTGCAGCAGTCTTGCATGCCTTGCAGCAGTCTTGCGTCCTCATAAGATTGCACAAGAAACACAAAGAAAATGAACATGTCCAAAATATAGTTTTTGTCCTTGCAGCAGCCGCGCGACCCTGTGATACGATAAAGCAGTCTTGCAGTGTTGCGCACAACACCGTAAGACTGAGGCAGGAAACCCAAGAATTTGTCGTTGAAGAGAGGCAGGCGTACTGCTGCAGCATTTTAGTTAGGTTGATGTGAAACAGGTTTAAAGAAACATTTGACAAAATTCTATTTGCCATAATGCTTAATTAGGTTTTGTGTACAGTTCACAATTTGTACAGTTCAAATTGAATTAAATGGTAGGTCCCGATCTTGTACTGTAATTCTATCATGAATGAATAGCATCATTACCTTAATGGGCTTAATCAAGCAAAAAGCCCATTAAGGTTACAACATTGTTTCTTCCAGGGACCCGTACACAGATATCACAATTTGTGTTGTCAGAGTACAAATTTTGCCTTGTTGTATTATCACACCAGGTAGATGGCAATCAAAAACGTAATCAACAATCAACGAACGCATATCAAAAATCAATAGAAAGAGTGTTTTCGATTGCCATTTGTCGCCAGTGGGGTGACACATGACAATCGAAAACACTGTTTCTAGCGATTTTTGATCTAGGTTCCTCGATAATATTAGCGTTTTCGATTGCTGCCTACCCGGTGTGTTATAGATTGCAATGAGCTCTCATCAAGGTTCTTTTCAGACAGCAAAATGCAAAATGCACTGTGGCAGAATAATATTGACAGGAGCTCTGTGATTTGAGCCGCAGCATGAGATTTCCAACAATTTGACATTTTGACAAGTGTAGACTCGGACGAGCCTCTGCAGCCTCCTTTTATTGGTTAGAAACTCCAAATGGTGTTCAGTCAGTAGCTTAACAATCTTAGAATACTAGAGCGACTTTCAAAGGCTCTGATCAGCCTGCGCGTATGCCCAGGCTTATCTGAGGCTTTGCTGGTCGCACATACCACATTGTTGGAAATCTCATGCACTGGCTCACTTTATCTCACTTGTTTGAAATGTTAAGAAGTAGCTGACATGAAGTTACAAATTGTATCACAAACTCTGTTATTGCCTGTTGATCTTTTTGTTGCCAATTCTTCCAAATTATCTCTTTCATTGCAATCTGCAAAGTCTAATTACTCTGATTGGTTTGGCATTGATTTTGTCCTATTCTCTGAACAGTTAACCTTCTAAATGCTTAATTCTTAAATGAAATCTAGCTATCAGCTTTAACGAATCGTAAATGCTAAATTTGCAGAAAAGAATCTTCCTTTTTCATAAGAATCTATCTGTGTTTAGAATAAATAATGTTTGAAAGAGAGTTCTTAATAAGGTTGTCTAACTTTGTCTTATAACTGTATGATTTGCACGATTTTTTTTTCATTTAAATAATCTCCAAATTTTGTTATTTGAGTAAGGGGCACTATTAAGCACAAAATTTGAGGATGAATTCCAACAGAGTGAAAACCTTTGGATGCCTTTTGCAGAAAAATAAAGATTACAGTAGATTTTTTAATATTTGGAACACTAGTTGCGTGGCAAAAAGGCTTAAACAGACAGTGGAGAAGCAGTCTGATCAAGGCAGGGTTCATACAGACAAGTCTGAGTAAAATTCAAGGTCTTTTCAAGGACTTCTAAAGCCTCTCAAATAGTTTTCATGGACTAAACATTAATGAAAAATACTGATGCTTAGTTAAAAATTCTACCTCAGAAATGCTAGATTGAGATAATGGAGACATCAGTACTAGAAAATTAGTATAAAATTGTTGTGCCTATATTTGGTGCAGCATATGTGGCACAGTAATTGCATACTGATTTAGGTCTCTATCAACAGTGCTAAGTCCTACAGAAAATAGTAGAATTCAAGGACTTTTCAAGGCTGGGTGATTTTCCAGTACTTTTCATTTTCAAAGCCCTCTAATTTCAAGTACTTCTCAAGCCTGTGTGAACACCAAAAGGTCTTCCCTGTGTGCTAATTTGGCAAATAACTTGTGAATTCCAACCCTGATAACCAGTTTTTAGAGAAAAAGTGTTTTTATCATATGACGTCGGGTGTGGGAGTGAAATAATGCCATGCAATAAAAGCGATAAACCACTAGTGGTTTATAGATTTTCGGGAAATGGTATGACGTCCATAACAATTAACGTGTGTACATAATAACAAAATTAGTACGTTTTTACGCCAGAAATGAGACTTCAAAGTAATCTTAATGTCATATGATAAATAGAATCTAACATTCGTGCTCTTGTATTATTGAATTTATTAAACTCGTTGCGAAAAAGAGATAAAATGCTCGGCAAGCCTCACATTTTATCACTTTTCCCCAACTCGTTTAATAAATTCAATAAAACATGAGCTCTCATGTAAGATTCTCTATGAAATTTTAGAACATTTACCATATACCACTGGTTGTACAGTAATTGTGACATGTGGCAAGCCAGACCTAAATGTCTTTGATTGCAGAGAACCTGCCAATATTTAAAACATTTATCTTACTTAGTAGTCATCCTATTACATTCATTCAGTCTGAACTTTCCTTGTGGTGAATGTTTTTATCTCTCTGTGTGTCAACTTATTATCTGTAGGATGATGCTGACAAAAAGGTGGAAAATGCTTCATCTTTTAGGGATATGAGATACTTTAGTATAATGTATGGCCTTGTGGAGAGAAAATCTGACTTTGTTGCATTCAAAGCCAAAGGTGCAGACCGGCCTGAGAATCCTGATCAGCGCTTTTGTTATTTGCTTTCTGAAAAGTATTGCTGAACTTGCAAGAGACAAAATTTCAATAATCTGGTTGTTGCAAACCCCGCGACCATTTGCATAAATGTGAACTACAATTATCTGACTACAATATATAGAAGTATTTTGACCAAAATAATACATTTCTGGTATTGTTTACAATTTTTGTAGTAGGATAATTGTAGTTCATGTTCATGCAACTGTTTTTTTCTAAAGTTCACCCAGCATGTCACAATATTGCAAACGGTATCAAACCAGGAAGTAACTCTAAAAAGACTGATAAGCATGCTGCGGATTGCTCAAAAGCTGTATGTTGGGGTGTAAAGTGATCCATGTAAGATGTATAAATATTGTTCAAACAACAATGTGGCCAAAGGTATCTGTCTCCTTGAAAAAAAAAGCATTTTTTGTTTAAACAGGAAAAACTTTCATGCAAGTAAGAGCTTTTGAAATATATATCCTCTTAATTGTGTCCTTCAACAGTGACCTGCAATGAATAGATTTGTCTAAAGATAGAAGTCTACTTTCAGTTTTTGTAGAAGAAATTTGGCTACTTCAGTCTGTATCCCTATATAGATATTGAATTTATTTTCAGTGAGTGTTGTCACCCAGGGAATGAAATTGTATGGACAGTCTGGTAATTAATCCAATGAAATTTGAGCCGCTGCATGAGATTTCCAACAATTTGCTATTTTGACAAATGTAGACTCGGGCGAGCCTGTGCAGCCTCCTTTTAAGCTTAGAAACTCAAAATGACGCTCGGTCAGTAGCTTAACAATCGTAGAATACTCAAGCGACTAGCAAAGGCTCTGATCAGACTGCGCGTATGCGCAGGCTGATCTGAGGCTTTGTTGGTCGCACATACCAAATTGTTGGAAATCTCATGCACTGGCTCATTTTTCATATTCTAGCAGGTACTCTTAATTTCAGTCTATTAATCCTGTTTGGTTGAAATTTAGAAAGGTAAAGCAATATCATACGGCTGCAAGCAGCTGAAAACTACCAGTGAACAGGGGAGAGAAGATCTTGCATTATATTTTGAGGCAGTTTTGGGAGGGGGTGGATATGACTGTAGCAGTAATGCAACAGGGTCTCAGTGTCTGTACACCTTTCACCTTTGAAGTTATTGATCACCTGAAGAGACTATTACCTAAGAGGATGAGATATAAATTCATCTATCAGAGTCAATTTGTCATTTGTCTAATGAAATTTGTCTAGTGCTAAAATTCCCTCTGCATCCCAACTGAGCATTGTGTAAAACCTAGAATGGCTTGGATTGGAATGGCTTGGATCAGAATTCTGTCATTTTGTATAAAAGGCCAAGTTGCATGAAAATTGATGACGAGGTCCTGAGGTTATAAAAAACTTTCACCTGCTGGTCGGGTCGCTGACTGCAACATTTGATTTTATTTAGACACTCGACTACTGGGCCAGAACACCCAATATACAGAACTATACGTACAGTATGAAAGTTAGTTAGGGTGCAAAACTTGAATAACTTTCAAAGATTTCAAACTTTATGCACATTGAAGGACTGGTATTTTGCATTTTATCGAAAACAAGCATAAATTCCAAAGCAAAGGATTCATAAGCAAACATTTCTTTCATCCTCTTTTTTAGGAAAAAATCACATTTTTGGCATCACCCAACCCTAAAAAATTTTGTTAAGCAGATACACAGCTGGATTAATAAGTGACAATAATTCGTGATGAATATTTTCAGAAGTAAAGAATTGACCAAAATATTACCCTTTTAAACAGCTAGGCCCACTATTTTGTGCACTAGTCGACTGCAACCACCACACAATGACTGCGCTGTTCAAGTACAGTGGTTCTCTAGCGTGGTCTCCATTCCAATAAAATCCATTCCAGTCCATGAATTAGAGAGAACCCACAGTCTGATTGTAAATTTTATCTATCAGCAATCCAATTAAGTTTCACAAGCTTGCATGAAAGTCTTTGAGTCTCAGTAGATGCTTTATTTGATAGGAAGAAAGATTGCTGCAGATGCATTTAATTTTTATTTCTAATAAGTTCATGATTTATTGCTGGTTTTCCTGTTTAATTTTATGACTTTGCTCTCTTGGGCTAATTCTTTGCATGCTAGATAATTATTTTTGCTTTTATATATCAGTTTTTTCAAAATTAACCCATTTAAGCGTAGCGTCCTTTTTATCGGACAGTGATTTTATTTGGGATTTTAGGAAGCTACCTTTTCCTTCACATTTGGGAAAATATTTTATTGAAATTGGGAAAATAAGTGCTCAAATACATGAAATTGGGAAAACAAAGGGCATTTTGGGATTGGGAATGACTCCCATATGAGGACGTAAAAATGGCCAAATAAAATCATTGTGGGACATCGGCAAACAGTGCAGAACCAGAGCAGATGCCGCAGGAAGAGGTGCCTGATAAGCTTCTTCACTGTTTGCTCACTGAATGTACTTTTAAAATTTGAATGAAATTGAAGCTTATTCCCCAACAGTGTCAAAATGGATTCATCCAATTAATAAGGTTGGGAAGTTCCATTAGGCTTAAATGGGTTAAGTTTTTCTAGACACTGCAGCAAATAAAGGCGCAAAAAAAAATTATGCTAATTTTCTCCATTATCTCAGCATTTGCGAAATCGGGTTTCAAAATGAGCCATGACATGTGATTTCCAACAATGTGGTATGTGCAACCAGCAAAGGCTCAGACCAGCCTGTGCATACGCGCAGACTGATCAGACCCTCATGAACCTTAATTTCTGAATCAGTCCTGAATCAGTTTGAATCTCTCTGAAGCAAAGCTTGATTCATCTGAATCCATAGCATGCAGTCTGAATCAATATCAATCCAAATAAATGATTTCTAATTCCTTCTGAATCAGGTTGGAATCATTCTTAATCATTTCTGGAATTTTATGAATCTAATTCAGCATTGATTCATTGTCAGATCAGAAGAATTCAGACAACTGAATAAGTCTGAATCGCTCTACAATACAAAATAAAGTCTGAATCTATCTGAATAACATCTGAATCATTCAGAACTTTCTTCTACCTATTTTTCCAACTCTGAATCTATCTGAATCATTCAGAATTAGTTTTTACCACTTTTCAAAGTCTGAATCTTTATGAATTACATATCTGAATGATTCAGACTAGGGACGGGTCTTTCTGGGTTAATGTGTCTTGCTCAAGGACACAAGGCAGTGACGCCGGTGAGGCTCGAACGAATCCCGCGGCCCCTTGGTCTCAGATGGATGGATGGATGGATAGATAGATACATACATACATACATACACATAGCTAGCTAGCTAGCCTGATAGCTAGATAGATAGATAGATAAATAGACAGACAGACACACACACAGATAGACACACAGACAGATAGATAGATAGATAGATAGATAGATAGATAGATAGATAGATAGATAGATAGATAGATAGATAGATAGATATCGAACTGAAACATGTCTGTCTGAATCTTTCTGAATCGTTGCTGAACTTTTCTAAATTATATATGATCTGAATCTGTCTGAATGTGTCTGAATTATTCAGAAGGAAGTCATGTGTTAAAATGGTGCATGCTCAGTGGATACTTCCTTTTTAAATGTAGTCTGCAGCAGAAAGCAAAGGTGACACACAGTAGAAATCAATATTTAGTAAGTTTTTACTTAATTTCAAGAAATATCAGTGAGAAAAGATGAATGAAGTATGTTCAGAAGACATTAAGTATCATTACTGTTTGTATGTTTACATTTTGTTTATGTTATTCTTGCAACTCATCCCCATAGCTAATTCAGTTACCCCACCAACTCCAAATTACTTATATAGTTCTCTCAGTCTCTTTTGAAAGGCTATGTAGACAAGGATCAAACTACAAACTTAAGGATTATTTACAGTTTAGATGGTAGAAGTGATAACACATTGGGCATATTAAGTCTTAGGTGGGACCAGTAGAGGGAGGGAGCCCATGAGGGAGGGGGTCGGGTGGTGCTGAAATATTCTGAATTTATTCTGAATCTTTCTGAATTTAAGCTGAAAATTCCTGAATTCTGACTGAATTGTGTCTGAATATTACTGATTCATGACTAAATATATCAGAATCATAGTTAAATATTTCTGAATCAAGCTGCACTATTTCTGAACCATTACTAAATATGTCTGAATACCTCGTAATCATGTCTGAATGCTTCTGAGTGTTTCTGAATCATGGCTAAATGATTCAGAACCTTTTCTGATTTTTTCTGAACTACATCTGAATGCTTCTGAATCATTGCAGATAATATCTGAATCACAATGGATTTTCATAAATTGCTAGTCTGAATCAATCTTGAAAGGGTCTGAATAAAGGCTTAAAGGTCCGAAAAGCAGCAAAGATTCAGAAAAGAGGATAATGGAATGACTCAGACCAATTCAGAAATGTTTAAGCAAATATTCAGAAGGTGATTCTTACAGGTTCAGACATGAAATTTCCATGAGGGGAGCCTTTGCTAGTTGCTTAAATATTCTATGACTGTTTACCTACTGACCGAACATCATTTGGAGTTTCTAATCTTAAAAGAAAGCTGCACAGGCTCGTTTGAGTCTACACTTGTCAAAATGCCACATTGGAAATCACATGTCACGTCTCAAATATAAATCATTACTTGTAGTCCTTGAAAACTGTAGGATAGTCTTTTTAAAAAATTTTTGAAAAAGTCCTTGAATTTTACAAAAACTTGGCTGTATGTACATTGGATATTATATAAAAAAGTGAGTATGACCATGAAATGCCACAATCACACGCTACAGATCAACCCACTGCAACATGAGGAAGATACACAGAACACTAAGAGCCACATGACATCAAGAAGTCAACCATAGTAAAGCTGCACCAGCTCTCTCTTCCTCAGCAAGATGAATGCCAAGCTAATACAAATGACACTAATTACTGCATAACAAAACAAGGACCAAACACAAACCCCCCACAAACAATGGGAGCAACAACTATAAACAATGAATCAGCAACACCAGAATTGGTTATCCACTTTTATCAGTAACTGCATTGTTGCACGTTGACCTGATAAACGTTGTCTATCTCACGGCATGAGTCTTTATCAGGTCATCATGACGTTGCACTTGTTGAATGACATTGTCAATCACGTTAAATCGTCAATTACATTAAATCGACACAAAAATAGATAATTACATCATAATCACTAGTTTGAAGATTGAACAAATGTAAACTGATAAATAGAATACCAGGCTCTATTTATCAGCTCTGTTTCGAGAATGCATGTTGAATGGCTCGGCAAGCCTCTCGATTCAACAAAACACAAACCCCCACAAACAATGGGAGCAACATTTATAAACAATGAATCAACAACATCAGAATTTTTTATCCACTTTTATCAGTAAATGCATTGTTGCACATGACCTGATAAACATTGTCTATCTCACGACAAGTGTCTTTATCAGGTCATCATGACATTGCACATTTTGAATGATGTGGTCAATGACTTTAAATCGACACAAAAATATATAATTACGTCATAATCGCTAGTTTGAAGAGTGAACAAATTTGTCAGCTCTATTTATCAGCTCGGTTTCCAGAATGCATGTTAAATCGCTCGGCAAGCCTTACGTTTCCGCAAGCATTTTCAAAGCCTTGCCTGGTAAACGTCATATAAAAAGATCTAATATTCCCTTTATCTAGACTTGCTGAATAATGCTGCCTAAATATTTCAGGAAACAGACAATTTGATAAATATCATCAGATGAAATATATCCGACAAGACAGTAAGATGTCCTCAACATGAGGCCAATGAATAGGCTGATCTAAATGCCATATTGACAGACTTTCTTGTCTTGTGTTAGGTCCTCAGACAATTGTTCTTGCCAGCCCAATAACTTCAGTTATTGATGAAACTAACTTCAACCTTTAACATTGCTGTCTAAATTTGGAATGGTTCTGATAAGTTATTTTCTGCTTAGCACATGGTTAAAAGTTTTCAGGAGTGTTCCTGAATTCAGGACTTTGTTTGAAACTGACTTTCCATAGATCAATTAAGCATTGAATACCATTAAGTAAGTGAGTATGACCAGGAAAATGAATGCCATAATCACACACTGCAGACCAGCTCACAACGTCATGAGAAGAGACACAGAACACTAACAGCCACATCCAGAAGGCAACCAGCTCTCACAAATTTTGTGCATTGAGGTCCTTAGATATGATATTAACAACTAGGTGACTGAAATTTTGGTTATGATATTAACAGCTAGATGACTGAAATTTACAAGACAATTTGGTTCTGACCATGGTGGAATAAAGAAATGGGATTTGTAAATGGTGCTGATAAAATTTTTATTGATTTGACATTGAACACTTATAACGAGCACCTGGACCAGGTATAGTTATCCTTACTTGTAACAAAAAACATCTAATGAGAATAAGGGAATGCAGGCTAATTTACTGAAAATCTGCAAAATTAGTGATTTCAAACCATTACTGCATGTACCGGCATTCTAATTTGTTGTTAACCACTGATTATTTTGTAATTACAAAAGTCTAAGTGTGTGGTTGACAAGTTAAACCTGCAGTTCAAAGCTGTGTCTACTATATTAGCCAACATTCTCAAAACAGTGTAGAGTCAGGTAAGCCTGATCTTCAGCTTAGTCTAAGCTCCTGAGACTGCTCATTCAGGCAGAAGTTCTGCTTGGACCAAAAGAAAAATGGCTACAAGAGCTAAAAATAGAATTGTTTTTGAACATCATCTCCCAAACCAGAACTTGGGTGAGCAATCGAGGGCACCATGACTCTCTTGTACATTTTAAAGCAGTTAATATGGTAAGTCGTTATATATATAATGAATACCCACAACTTAAATTTCCCTCAATATTAAAGGGGTTCAAATTAAAGTGCATTCCCTTTAAAACACATTTAATAAAATCATGAATTTGGATATCATATGATCATGTTCACACAACAGTTTTGGCTCCCACTTTTTACCATGAGGCTTTTGGAGATCGATTTTTTAAGAATTAGATATCAGCACAAGCAAATACAAAAAAAAACTTATAATATATTGTGTGCCGTGATAATTCTCATCATCTGTTAAAATATTTTTTTTTGGTATTTGCTTGTGCACTATATTAATGCCTCTGTTACATGTCTCAAATTTGCTCCAAAATGGTCATTTTCCTATTTTCAGCCTAATTGGGTGGCCATTTTTGCTACTATAGCAACCGTAAAAGTCAAATTAATACCAGACCTTTACACTTTGGCTATTGTTTTAATAAACTAATAAAAAGAAACTTGTGAAGAGCAACTTTTATTTTTTGACCCCATAGGGGGGCCAAAATAGCCTCTTATTGCACATACCCCTTTTATAAAGCAATTATAGGAAAATGACCATGAATGGTCATTTTCCTATAATCCCTTTGTAAAATTCTCCCTTTATAACATGATTCATTTGTAACACGGTTCATTCCTATGGACCACAAACATAACGTTATAAAGGGACTGCACTCTATAGCAACTTCAAGTCAAAGACTGATTGAAACATTGATGACATTCTGCAATGGTTCATAGAGGTCACTGTCTGTGAAATATTGAAGACATTCTCATTAGGTCCATGAAGTGATGATAGTATCTTAAATTGCAGCAATGAATTGATTTGAATCATGTCTCCAGAAAAGAAATATGAAATAACTGTGCTATTAGAAAAAAGAGACCTTCCTCCTATGCATATTTTTATGGCCCAAATTTCAAAGTAAGGACCTATTGCATTTGGATTTCTGTGTTTGCACAGTAATTCTTTTTTGGGTTTCTTGCCATTTAGATTTTTTTCACAAACTATTAGAACACCACCCTTATTGACAAGCATATGATAAGGAGAACCTTATAATATAAATCCATTTTCATTTTGATGAACCTTTAGCTAAATTTATTTATTTTTTTTTTTTTTTTTCCGTCTGTTAATTTATTCAGTACTGCCCTGTAACATTCAGACCTTGGTAGCCCAGGGTAGCATACCAAGATTTTTGATCATGCAACTAGCTCATTCATTCTTCCTTTCATACAATGACATGAAATATAAATACTGAAGGAACAAAGAAACGCAAAAGACAAAAATATAATTTTGCGTGTATATATGACGGTTTGGTGAAATCTCTTTTGAAAATTTCTTATTGAGTATTTATAGCATGTGATGAAATACCATAACAGCAGTTTAACGCTAGATTTTACGCTACAAGATGAAAACATATGAAATTGTAAAATGTGACGTTAACGTCAGAATAAAGATCAAGAAACCCCGTCATTTCCATGTTTGGTTATTTGGCGTCGACTTGACAATGTGCAAATTAAACAAACGTCTGGTTATGCGCATACCAAAATGAATACGTGATCGATAATTACGTTGAACCTGCTGTTATTTGACGGGCACATACTGTTCCTATGGATAAATATCATTTGCACTAAAAACTATCATCATAGTGTATGCTTATAATGACTCGAAGTTTTAATGAGCGCTTAACCTACCATATATTTATCTTATTGCTATAACCTTATTGCTACCCACAAAATTTTGGAATCCAGACCTTGGGGCCCTCAGAAACGGTAGCTATGTCAATAGTCACCGACCGACGACCATGTCAATAGTCACGAAGTGAAACTATGACGTCAGAAATAATTTTTGTGCTCGAGGAAGAAGACACGTGCAGAGAATCTGGATAGAATTTTTTATCAAATTCTAAGTTTCCTTGCGTCTTTTCCTTTTTCACATTGTATTTGCTACTCATTTAATTTATTTACTTTTCGCAAGGTTTGTCCTGCGTTTATTTTGTTCTAATTTGCAATTTTCTCGCGTATTTGATTCGAGTGGAGCTTATGGCTTCCGCCCGTTTATTTTTCAACTACGGTAACTCAAACTCGCGATTCCCCCTCTTCCGCCTGTCCTGTTTTGCCTCCTATGCGTGGTATTTACGGGTACTACGTGCTTGGCTTTCTCTTATTTTTTCAGAAGTGAAACTTGTGAGTTTTATGTTTCTCAGCTTGTTGGCGAAACTTCGAGAGACGCCGCTCATCCATGTCAAGATGGCGAAGAAGGAATCAATGCTGTCAAGAAGAGGCACATTGGTGGAAATGTTTCGGTAGTTCGGGAAGTGATTGACTCCTCGGAGTCCCGCCAGAACTACCAAGAGGGGGAAGGTTTTTCAGATTTATCTGGTTATCCGTTTGAGTCTAGGACTCATCCCCGGGGCTACCTGTCTGAATCACCTTTTAGAGGACAAGTTCACAAGTCCGGAACTAGCTCGATCCGGACCGCTGAACACTGAATTTGATGTCTTTTTCAGACATCAATTCTAACACGGATGTATAGTTTACACAATTCTAACACGGATGTATAGTTTACCTATATGATCCATGATTCAAAGTCCTCTGCCGGACATCGATCTAACCGATGTTCGGTCAGTAAGTATGATGATCAGAAGTCTCAGATTTCAGATCAAGGTCCCTCCGGATCCATGAACAAGTTCGGGAACCGGTTGAAAGGGCACCAAATAGACTAAGAGTCAAGAGTCTCATCCGCACAAGGATCTCTAGGAATCTCTTCCGGACACGAGAACTCTATTTCAGCAAGTGATTTTCTCGAAAACACTTGTCAAACTGTCTCAGGACATAATGACTCTGTTCTTTTCCGGAGGTCTCATTCTCAAGGAGTCTCTACCGGACACGAGAACTATATAGTCTATTTCAGCAAGTGAATTTCTCAAAAACACTTGTCAAACTTCGGTAATTCATGCACCGGTCATATACCGGACAATTACTAATGAAGTTGTACCGGACAATTTCCAGTGGTGAAATTTTAACCGGACACAAACAATCGAGCGCCCCATGGATTCAACACATTGTTATTCCAGAGGCACATTTCTTCCGGAAATCTATGCTTACCTGCTAATCCATACAGATTTAGCAAGCTCCAGGTAAGTCTTCCCGAACAGACCGAGAGTTATTTCTCAGTCTTGTCGTAGATTAAGCAGCGACTTCGTTATCTTAGGGGAGTTAACAAAATAACAAACTACGACATGTACACAAATGGTACGTTCTTTAGGCAATCTGCTTTAGGCATTGGCTATCGGTACCGGACAATCACCGATCTTGGTAGACTTTACCAAATGATCAGTGATTCTCTATTGTTTTAGAGAACAAATAGACCAATCTACCACTACCATCCATTAAGGACTAATCAAGGTCTTTAACAAATGGTGCTTTGGTCATGGATACAGGACTCGAAATATCTGAAAATAGGCACTTGCCCTGCATCACAAAAACTATGGGCATATATGGGAAAAAATTTGATTTTCACTAGAAATATCAAAATTTTCACTTGCCCTGCAGCCTGAGGCACTCGTAAATATGAGCGGACGAGTGCTATTTTCGAGCCCTGGGATACTTTTTTGATCACCAATTTAAGAAAGTATTCTTTTATTCCATCTGATTTATTGACAGATCGGAAGATCTTTTATGGAAGAGTTCTAGTTGAAATCTTCTAGTCTTTGGTATCTTTTGACTAAATCCGTTGACTTGTCAAAATTTTTGCCAATCATATAGATCTAGGATTATTTATATTTATTCTTAGAATCTAGAAGTCAAATCTGAAGGGCCATATATTTATTATTAATAATTATGGCTTGGTATTTCAACTTAAAAGTTTAAATTTTAAGTGTGACCAATTTGTGATAAATCTGGGTAGTTATTTATCAGTTAAATAATTATCATTTGTCTTGTCTGTCTACTTCAAGGGACAGTTCAAGACACCAAGAGAAACAAAGACAAAGTTATTTTACCACTTGTCAATTTTCTCAAGTCACATATGGTCAGGCCACCTGTATCAGAAATCACAGCTACTATGCCTGTTTAAAGAATGGGCTGGCTTAATACAAGTACTTTCCATGTATTTTCCTTTAATAGGAACTAAATACATACTTGATTTATACTTGTTTATTGCTTATTTCAAGCGAACACCAGTTTTGTCACTTTCACTTGCTTTACCAGGCCTCGTAGTGCAGTCCGTAGGGTGCTCACTGCAGATCTAGGGGTCGCAAGTTAAATTCCGGCCTGGTCTCATACTTTCATGGAGATTGATCATGAAATAATTTCTAAGGTCATTTTCCTCCTTTACACTGATTCATTCATGAATTGTCAGTTACAATCGAAAGTATGTTCACAAATTACTGGTTAACCGGGTGCTCAAGCTTTCCCAGGAAAATTGTGTGGTTGGGTGGACTGAGTGTCCCCCCATGACCATAGCTGTTAACTGGGACATAAAGCTACAAAACTTGCTTAGTACTGGTTCAACTGAGGAAACCCGTCCCAACATAAATAAAATTGTTTACTGGGATGTCAAGAATCAATTAACATGATTGTTTCTTAGTTAACCACGGGATAACTTTTTCCATGAATTTTACAAAGCTGTTTTCGCATTTTGTAAGATTTTGGTATACTTCAAGGGCAGGGCTGCTTTATAGCATCCTTTCACAGCAATCTTATGTGACACTGGCCTGCTTTATGCTTTGATTTAATATCAACGGATCAGATCTTGCTCATTGACAGATTCTGGATCGGGTTGAGTAATCAGCTTAGAGATACAGAATATTCAGAACTATTAATTTATTATTAATGCTATTCAGAATATGATTATGACCAGTCAACATTTTCTGAACCATGGTAAACAAATAATTGGAAGAACTTTCCATATTATTTTGTTTTTTGATATGATCACCACCTATACACAATTATACCTTGTTTTTGGTGGCATTATTGATTTTTATTCACAGAAAATTTTATGGTTTGACTATTTGAATATAGTATGTCAAGCACTATTGGTAGGAACATTCATGGCAAAGAGATTGAACTATTTTACCTGATTGAACAAGAGTCGGTAAAAAATTAACCGTGGTTTCTACTATCACTCCAATGAGACGTTAATAGAAAGTCTCTCATCTCCATTCAATACTTAGACACTGTCGGGCCACCATAGGCCCGCCAGCGAAATGCCATTCTAATGGCATTTTGCTAGAGAACCAGTGGCGGCTCACCAGGGAGTTCTCACTATGGTTGGAAAATGGAGTTAAATGCTGTCTACCAGAAAATTTACAGTTTTACCATAGTTCTCTAATAGAACTCTTGAAAGAGTCAGAATCCAAATATTGGGGTAAATAATCCTAATTTGGAGTTAATGAGAACTCGTGAGTACTGATTTTAGTAGTCATTTACTAAAATATGTCAGTATTATGTCTTTTTAAGACATTTTATTTGTTATGGTTGTAAAATTAACTATCATTTCCGTTTTACGACTGTCTAAAACTTAAATGATGTGTTTTATACTAGCTGATGTAAACAAGTCTGACGATTCAGACATTTGTTTTAATATCTATTTACATTTCAGTTTTATTGTGCCGTTTCTAGTCTGCAATCATCTTGACTAGGAAGACAGAGCCGGTTGCAGTGCTTTATCTGTCTTTTGAAATCCGGTGACTGCTAGTGTTCTGTGGCTCTTTCTCACAATAACGTGGGTTAGTCTACAGTGTGTTATGTGGTATTTCCTAATCATACTCATTTACTTTTAATAGGATGGTTAGATTATAACTTTAATCTTCATTCTTAATTCCATTTAAATCAAAATATGTACATTTTGTTTGGATTGAAGGAAAACCACTTTCCTTGCTCTGGTACAGGAGTTATAGGAAGAGATACATGTATAGGGCTAATTTGAAGATGAGTATTAGATACTCTTCATCTCCTAACTCTTCTTTGCTTATTTTCTTGGTTAGATCGAGATCAAGTTAAAAGTCAATGAAGAAGCGTATGAGTCCATGTTTCATCATGAATGTCTTGGTTCTAGACAGACTGGAAGAGTAAGTGGTCTGCTTTCTTTTCATTTGATGGAAGAATTTCTAAGGTCTACTTTCTTCTCGGTCATGAATTGAAGTAAGTAGTTCTATGTACTTCAGATCATCACTCTTAGTCTATAGTACAGGAGACGCTTCATTAGACATGGTTCTAACATTGTTATTAAATCTTGAATAAACTTAGTCAGTCATATAGTTCTAGGAGTATATGAACTGATAAGTTCAGATTAACAATGACAGTTATTTTTGTCAGCAATCACCTAGTATTGCCTGATTAAATATATTTGAAACTATGAAGTCAGACAGTTATGTCAATATATACATTTTATGTATGTATTCTACTTACATTCATACCAGACCCTCTTATGATAATTTCATCAGAGACTTTTATATTGAGAACAGAATAACTACATTAAGATTAATTGATTATAGCTTTTCTGTTTAGTGACTCGGAAGGTTGTTACCTTCTATGTTCTTACTACATGTATCGACATATCATTTTGGTTATGAGACAATTTTCTTTACCAGTGACTAAACCTTTGACATTCTTAGTCATTCTTTTCAGTCTTAGGGTGTCAATAAATTTAATTAAGTATTAGATTTTTCCTTTAATACCATATCTTGGGTTTTATAGGAAATTTCTTCAGATACCAAATTTGTGGTTTGGTTTTCTTCCTGTTATGGAATTATAACATCTTATACAGAAGAAAGATATTATTATTTTTCTAGATTCTGAGAGATTATGGGAAATTTATCAATAATTACTTTCTAATCAAACCAATGAATTTGATAAGAGGAAGGATTATTATTATTCAGTATATTGTTAAATGTGAATACTTGTGAAAGTTACAGATTTATTTTCATCTGATATTACTTTCAAACTTTATTGTGTTTTGGTAAAGATTCAGTAATCTTGCAATTCCTCTCTCAACAACATTTACTTTTCTACTCTTTCAATAGCAAGATATTTGATGATATTTGACATCTCATATATCTCTAGTCTTATGTAGGCTATTGGATATGAGTACTACTGAGTGTGAGTACTTTTTCGGGAACCTTTGGGTTCATTTTTTTGATAAAAATTTATCACAAGATTTTTATCAAATTTGGATAGAGGCCTCTCTAACAGAGAAATTGATTTTAATTTCTTGTATGATAGGAGTAAACTATTCATGGATTCTTTTAACTGAGTTTCTTTATAAGAGAAATCTCTATCGCTTTTATGCTTGTAGGAAAATAAGATATTCATGTCTATTTTCCCTACAAGTGTATGGGTTATGTCTTAATAACAGTCTGAATTTTTCAGATTATTTCATTAAAGCGCATGAGTCATGGACTTTTCGTGCCTTTTGTTGTCTATATATACTTTGCCTTCATTTAGGTATATTATTGAGACAACAATCAAGTATTGTCCTAATTATTCAGTATTAACTGAACTAATTCAGGATTAAATATGTCCTCCCTTTTGAACCAATGTAGGGATCAAAAGAAAAGGGGGGGGGGGGGGGTGGGGAATCTGACCTCTTAATGAGGAAATGATTCATGGCCTTAATTAATCCTAGCCTATGAGGACATATGTCTCATAGATTAAGGATAACTAACTGTTGGTCAGAGATGGTGTTGGAAGTATTAACATATTATTCTTAACTATTTACTTCCAAGCTCTGTGACTGAGGTATTAGATGTTTACATCTAGACCATTTTCTTATCAGTCATCCAGAGATCTTATGCTTTGACAATGTCAAATTTGCTATAAGACTCTCAGTTTATCTCTGGAAATTTATATTTATTGGAATCAACCTTGGTGAGGGAATCCTCCCTCCGGTGGTAGTGATTCTACTAGCAATAAGATAAATATATGGTAGGTTAAGCGCTCATTAAAATGTAATTTTTACCTTATTGGTAATAAAATTAGTTTTAATAAGCGTACCTACCATATATTTATCTAGGAGTTCCCAGCCATCCCAATCCCCCCATTCCCTGAAGTTTTATTACATAATTCATGTAATATTTCTAAAATTATTTCAGACATCATAGTTTCACTTCGTGACTATTGACATGGTCGTCGGTCGGTGACCAATGACATAGCTACCGTTTCTGAGGGCCCCAAGGTCTGGATTCCAAAATTTTGTGGGTAGCAATAAGGTTATAGCAATAAGATAAATATATGGTAGGTACGCTTATTAAAACTAATTTTATTACCAATAAGGTAAAAATTACATGTTTGTTGCGTTTCTTTATTTCTTAAGTATATATAGTACTGATGATAATTATACAATGGTAATTATGGTATACTTACAGTAACGAAGAAAAAAAAATAAAATAAAAAGATTATATATATTTATTGTGATCAGTCTTGCAGGGTTGCCTTCATAGTTAGTTTTTGATTGGCTTGCGCTATAAATAATCATTTTGTGGGGTGGACTGTTATTGTCAGTTTTTTTATTATTTTATCACCAGGCTAATTAAAGTTTAAAATTCTTTAATTAGAATTTCAATTAAATTTATTAAAATTTAAATATTTTTCACTCAGGACATAAGTTTAAAGGTTTAAATCAATAACTGTTTAAGTTTAACTCTCATTTTATCTTATAATCTTATATTGTTTAAAATGCAGAAATCAGCATTCTTTAATTAATATCTGTGTAAAGTGCTGGGCCTGGCTGCAGTCTGGCCAGATCAAATTACACCCTAAGAGTCTTCCTAATTAGAGGCCCTGGAGTCTAGACACTCTTGGAGAAATTGGCACCTGGGTTAGCTTATCAGCAGTGAAGGGTCTCCCATATTAGGCTGTCTCTAAGGATGTTTATTCAAATGGAATGGTAAGAGAGATTTTGATTGGTGGATACAAAAAGAGAGGGAAGAGAGAATGCTGGGAATCAATTAAGATGCAGGGGGTGCAGGATTTTGAATTATTGGGGCAGACAGGTTTTAGATATTGATAAGAGAGGACTGTGTTTTGAATGAGAAAAGAGAATGCTAATTTAGGCGCCAAAATATATAGTTTGAAAAATGTAGATTTAGGTCTAAGAGAGATAATACCTTTGTAAATAGTATTTTGAACTGCCAGGTGGATATTACAGTATGAAGAAGAAAAGAAAACAAATTATAAGTTTGGAAAGAGAACTTTGACTTAGTTTAATTTACCCCTCACAGCCAAGCGAGTTATCAATATGACAAAATAAACTTAGTAAAGTAATGAACTTAAATTGCGCAGGGCGACAAATCGATACCGATAATTATGTATAGAATTCTTACTCAACAGGATTACACTATTAACCATTGGTATCGGTACCATTTTTTTTGAAAGTTGTCAATATCATTATTACTTAAAGCAATCTCTCTTTCAGTCTGATAGAATGTCTTAACTTATAATTTATAAACTTTAAAATTCATTGCACATTTATTATTTCTGCACATGTATATATAGTTTTTGACTATTAACATTAAGAGCTGTATTATTTCCAGCGTAATGTTTGGATAAAGACTTAAGATAAAACTTTTTTCATTTAGGTCTAATATAATTGATTTATATTGGAACTGATTTGTTAACTCTGTAATGAATGCTTTTGTGTGTGAACAGTTCCAGAGCAGATGTGAAATGGTTTCATTTTCCTAAATTTATTACCCTGTAAAAAGTAAATTAGGAGTGCAATGTTTCTATTTGGTTATCTGTGTACCCATTATTATAGTTTCAAAGATGCATAGTAATAAGGCTATTCTATTTTTCTTAAAAACAGGTAAAGCATGATTTTTCACCGCTACGCGCATATGCATTAGTCTGTGGGGGTTCAATATAACTGTAAACTAAGACTACCTGCACGCCCCAAATCAAGGTAAACTTGCCTGTGTTTGTTTACATCGATTCTCATCTATCTTTAAAAGTACAATAGTCACTCAAAAGGCCCAAACACTGTGTGATTAGGAATACAGTGTTTCTAGGTGGTGAGTTTTGATCTTTGATTGAGAGTACAGTTTTTCTAGCTTGTGGGCCAAAACTATATGAGTACAATGTTTCTAGTTGGTGATCATTGATCCATGATTGGGAGTACAATGTTTCTAGTTGGTGATCCTTGAACCATGATTGGGAGTATAGCATTTCTACTTGATGATACTTGAACTATGATTGGGAGTACAGTGTTTCCAGTTGGTGCTCATTGAGCTATGACTGGGAGTACAGTGCTACTAGTTGGTTGATAATTGGAACCATTAGTGGTATTGGTGATTCTTGAATAATGATTGGGAGTACAGTGGTTCTAGTTGGTTATCCTTGAATTATGATATGGAGTACAGTGTTTCTAGTTGGTGTTCCTAGAACCATGATTGGGAGTACATTGTGTCTAATTGGTGTTCCTTGAACCATGATTGGGAGTACAGTGTTTCTAGTTGGTGATCCTTAAACTATGATTGGGAGTACAGTGTTTCTAGTTGGTGATCCTTGGACCATGATTGGGAGTACAGTGTTTCTAGTTGGTGATCCTTAAACTATGATTGATAGTACAGTTAAATATCCACAAAATCTTCATACCCCCAAAAATATTCATTTTCTGAAAACCCCCAAAAATATTGAAATTCAAAATTTTGAACCCCCAAAAATAACCCGAGCCTGCGTAATACATACTATGTATAAAAATTTCAGAGTACCCCCCTGGGATTGAACCTTGATTAGGAGTAGAGTGTTTCTAGCTGGTGATTATTGAACCTTGATTGGTCCAAATACAGTGTTCCTAGTTGTCGATCCATGAATCAAATTGCACTCAAAAGGATATAAATTCTGTGATTAGAAGTACAGTGTTACAAATTGGTGATCTTTGAACCCAGATCACAACTCTATGATTTGAAGAATTACAGAGGTTTATTGGAGGGTGGGGTGGTCAAATGAATAGCTTCTGATTAGTTTATGGATGTCTCTTTTTTTTTATAAAATTTAGCTTTGGGACATTAAAGTGCTGTTTAATAATTATGAAATGGAGATAGTGAATGTTTACCTGATTAATTTTTGAAGGCATTCCAAAACAAAGTACCGGAGTGATGGACCTTGTTAAAAACGAAGAGTACCACTCTTATTGATAACTTGATAATGGTTTTAGTTGAGGATAAATAACATGTTAAAAAAGTTTTACCTTTGTTAAAGTGCATTTCATAATGTAATAGGCTGATTACAGTTAAAATCATCAGGTAAAAGGTTTTGTAAAATAGTTTCCATGTTCCTTGAAAAAAGGTAAATTGTTATAAAAACAAATAAAATTCAAAGGCTTTACAAAGAGGAAATTGGTTTTATCGATATTGAAAATCTAGAACTTGCTTCCTTTGTCTGATTCTTGACTTGTAGTTTTTTGTCATGAAATTCACTGACAAGCAAATTTGGGCTTGAAGAGTTCTCCCATTCTTTTTAGCTCACCTGAATATGAAGGTATTAATTAACCCAGGGAAAAGTACTTGAATATACAGGACTGTCTTGAAAAGTCCTTGAAAATTAAATTTGCCTTGGAAAGTACTGGAAAAACACTCAAAGGCCTTGAAAAGTCCTTGAATTTTACCATTTACAGGATTATTCAACACTGTCTTTGGAGACCTAAATCAGTATAGAATTGTGGTGTCTTTATTTGGTGCAGCATATGCTGCACCAAATAAAGGCACCACAATTTTATAAGTATTTTCTAAAACTAATATTTTAAGTAAAGCAGTCCAACATTTCCGAAGTAGTATTTTAATGTGTAAATCAGTATTTTTATATAAGTTTTCAGACCTTGAAAACAGTAGGAAAGTCTTTAAAAAGTACTTGAAAAGTACTTGAATTTTACACAAACTTGCCTGTATAAACCCTGTAACCTTTAAAGCTCTGATTACAAGTTTTGCTTTAGGTGATAAATTGGATGGTATCTTTCTCCATTTGCAGTACACATGTGGTTTGCAATGAAGGCACTTCAACATCCAAAAGATCCTTGTACCCTATTGCACTCAAAAAAACCAAAACTCCATGCTTGGGAGAACAGACTATTTCAATTTAAGTGATCCTTGAGCAGTTTTCTAGTTGGTGACCCTTGGACCCTGTTGCACTAAAAAAGGACAAAAACTCCAAGATTGGGAAAAACAATATTTCTAGTTGGTGACCATTGAACCCTGCTACACTCAAAAGGATCAAACTCCATGATTTGAAGTACAGTGTTTCTAGTTGGTGATCTTTGAACCCTATTGCACTCAAAAGGACCCAAACTCCATTATTTGGAGTACAGTGTTCTAGTTGGTGATCCTTGAACCCTATTGCACTCAAAAGGACCCAAACTTTATCATTGGGAGTACAGACTTTCTAGTTGGTGATCCTTGAACCCTTTTACACCCAAAAGGACATGTAACTCCATGATTGGGTGTAAAGTGTTTTTAGTTGGTGATCCTTGACCACCTATTGCACACAAAAAGGACCAAAACTCTATGGTTGGGAGTACATTGTTTTTAGATGGTGATCCTTGAACCCTATTGCACTCAAAAGGACCCATTCTCCATGATTGGGAGTACAGTGTTCCTAGTTGGTAATCCTTGAACTGTATTGCACTCAAAAGAAACATAACTCCATGTTTTGGAGAACAGTGTTTCTAAGTGGTGATCCTTGAACCATATTGCACACAAAAGGACCCAAACTCCATGATTGGGAGTACAGTGTTTCAAGTTGTTGATCCGTGAACTATTTTGCACTCAAAAGGACCATACTTCCATGATTTGGAGTAGTGTTTCTAGTTGGTGGACCTTGAACCCTATTGCACACAAAAGGATTATAACTCCATGATTGTGAGTACAGTGTTTCTAGATGGTGATCTTTGAACCCTATTGCACTCCAAAGGACTCAAACTCCACGATTGGGAAAACAGAGTTTCGAGATGGTGATCCTTGAGCCCTTTTTCACTCACATTGAGGACCCAAATTCTACGATTGGGAGTACAGTTTCTCTAGTTGGTGATCCTTGAACCATATTGCACTAAAAAGGACCCAAACTCCATGATTGGGAGGACAGTGTCAAGTTGTTGATCCTTAATCTCTGTTGCACTCAAAAGGCTCATAACTCCATGATTTGGAGTACAGTGTTTCTAGTTGATGGGCCTTGAACCCTATTACACACAAAAGGACCCAAACTCCATGATTGGGAGTACAGTGTTTCAAGTTGTTGATCCTTGAACTCTGTTGCATTCAAAAGGACCATAACTAATTGATTGGGAGTACAATGTTTCTAGTTGGAGGACCTTGAACCCTATTGCACACAAAAGGACCCAAACTCCACGATTGGGAAAGCATTTTTTCTAGTTGGTGATCCTTGAGCCCTTTTGCACTCACAAGGACCCATTTTCTAGGATTGGGAGTACAGTGTTTCTAGTTGGTGATCCTTGAACAAATTGCGCTCAAAAGGACCAAAACTCCATGATTCGAGTACAGTGTTTCTAGCTGGTGATCTTTGAACCCTATTGCACTCAAAGGCCCCACTCTCACAATTGGAAAAGCAGTGTTTTAGTTGGTGATCATTGAACCCTATTGCACACAAAAGGATCAAAACTCTAGATGATTGGGATTTTCAGTGTTTTTTAGTTGATGATTCTTGAACCTAATGCACTAAAAGGACCAAAACTCCACGATTGGGAACACAGTGTTTCTAGTCGGTGATCCTTGAACCATTTTGCACTCAAAAGGACCCAAACTCCACATTTTGTAGTACAGTGTTTCTAGTTGGTGATCCTTGAACTGTATTGCGCTCATAAGAAACATAACTCCATGATTGGAGTACAGTGTTTCTAGATGTTGATCCTTGAACCCTTTTGCATTCAAAAGGACCCAGACTCCAGGATTGGGAGTACAGTGTTTCTATTTGTTGATCCTTGAACTATATTGCACTCAAAAGGACCATAACTCCATGATAGGGAGTACAGTGTTTCTAGATGGTGATCTTTGAACTGTATTGCACTCAAAAGGACCCAACCTTCATGATTGGGAGTACAGTGTTTCTTGTTGGTGATCCATGAACTATATTGCACTCAAAATGATCATAACTTCATGATTGGGAGTACAGTGTTTCTAAATGGTGATCCTTGAACTGTATTGCACTCAAAAGGACCCAAATTCCATGATTGGGAGTACAGTGTTTCTAGATGGTGATCCTTGAACCCTATTGCACTCAAAGGACCATAAATCCATGATTGGGAGTACAGTGTTTCTTTTTGTTGTGATCCTTGAACTGTATTGCACTCAAAAGAAACACAATTCCCTGATTGGGAGTACAGTGTTTCTTGTTGGTGATCCTTGAATCATATTGCACTCAAAAGGACCATAACTCCATGATTGGGAGTACAGTGTTTCTTGTTGGTGATCCTTGAACTGTATTGCACTCAAAAGAAACACAATTCCCTGATTGGGAGTACAGTGTTTCTAGTTGGTGATCCTTGAATCATATTGCACTCAAAAGGACCATAACTTTATGATTGGGAGTACAGTGTTTCTTGTTGGTGATCCTTGAACTGTATTGCACTCAAAAGAAACATAATTCCATGATTTGGAGTACAGTGTTTCTAGTTGGTTATCCTTGAATCATATTGCACTCAAAAGGACCATAACTCCATGATTGGGAGTACAGTGTTTCTAGTTGATGATCCTTGAACTTTATTGAACTCAAAAGGACCAAAATTCCATGATTGGGAGTACAGTGTTTCTAGTTGGTGATCCTTGAACTGTATTGCACTCAAAAGGACCAAAACTTCATGATTGGGAGAATAGTGTATCTAGTTGGTGATCCTTGAACTATAATGCACTCAAAAGGACCCAAACTCCTCGATTGGGAGTACAGTGTTTCTAGATGGTGATCCATGAACTGTATTGCACTCAAAAGGATACAAACTCCAATATTGGGCATACAGTCTTTCTAGTTGGTGATCCTTGAACCCTTTTGGGCTCAAAAGGACCCAAACTGTATGATTGGGAGTACAGCGTTTCTAGCTGGTGATCCTTGAACCCTAATGCACTCAAAAGGACCCAAACTCCTTGATTGGGAGTACAGTGTTTCTAGATGGTGATCTTTGAATCATATTGCACTCAAAAGGACCATAACTCCACAATTGGGAGTACAGTGTTTCTAGTTGGTGATCCTAAATTGTACTGTATTTCACTCAAAAGAAACAACTCAATGATTGGGAGTTAACAGTGTTTCTAGTTGGTGATCCATGAACTGTATTGCACTCAAAAGGACCCAAACTCCATGATTGGGAGTACAGTGTTCTAGTTGGTGATCCATGAACTGTATTGCACTCAAAAGGACCATAACTCCATTATTGACCGGGCCGCGTAGCGCAGTCGGTAACGTGTCTGGCTACAGATGCGTGTCTGACTGCAGATCCAGGGGTCGCGAGTTCGATCCCGGCCCGGTCCCATACTTTAGTGGAGATTGATCATGAAATAATTTCTACGGTCATTCTCCTCCCTTCCGCTGATTCATTCAAGAAGGGTTGTTGTCAGTTACAAGCGAAAGTATGTGCACAAATTACTGGTTAACCGCTTGTTCAAGCCTGCCCAGGTAAAAGTGTGGTTAAGTGAACTGACCGTCCCGCATTGACCATAGCTGTTGACTTGGGACGTAAAGCAACAAAACAAACAAAACAAATAACTCCATTATTGGGAGTACAGTGTTTCTAGTTGGTGATCCTTGAACTGTTTTGCACTCAAAAGGACCCAAACTCCATGATTGGGAGTACAGTGTTTCTAGTTGTTGTGTTCCTTGAACTGTATTGCTCTCAAAAGGACCATTACTCCATTATTGGGTGTACAGTGTTTCTAGTTGGTGATCCTTGAACTGCATTGCACTCAAAAGGACCCAAACTCCATGATTGTGAGTACAGTTTTTCTTGTTGGTGATCCTTGAACTGTATTGCACTCAAAAGGACCCAAACTCCATGATTGGGAGTACAGTGTTCTAGTTGGTGATCCATGAACTGTATTGCACTCAAAAGGACCATAACTCCATTATTGGGAGTATAGTGTTTCTAGTTGGTGATCCTTGAACTTTATTGAACTCAAAAGGACCATAACCTCATGATTGGGAGTTCAGTATTTCTTGTTGGTGATTCGTGAACTGTATTGCACTCAAAAGGACAAAAACTTCATGATTGGAAGTACAGTGTTTCTAGTTGGTGATCCTTGAACTGTATTGCACTCAAAAGGACCAAAACTTCATGATTGGGAGAACAGTGTTTCTTGTTGGTGATCCGTGAACTGTATTGCACTCAAAAGGACCAAAACTCCATGATTGGGAGAACAGTGTTTCTAGTGTGGTGATCCGTGAACTGTATTGCACTCAAAAGGACCCAAACTCCATGATTGGGAGTACAGTGTTTCTAGTTGGTGATCCTTGAGGCTTATTGCACCCTATTGAAACGCAATCCAGATTAATTTATCATGGCATTCATCACTATTCTTCACACCTTATTTCGTTTAGTGTGCAGTTAGCTTTATTTCATATCGAAAATGCTGTAAATTCATCTACCCCAAACCACGCCTACCTTAAACAGGTATGCTTCTATCCAATAACTGTTGGGTTAACCTCAGATTAATTTTGGGAGATTGAACAAGTATGTTTTGTTTGTGGAACTATATCACATGCTAAGGTGATGTTGCATTGGTCTGAAAGTTATTCACTATCAGATGGCTTTGAGTGGCATTCATGGTGTGGTTCAGAAGCATCTATTGTAGGTGACACAGGGATAAAACATGATTCTGTGATCAGTCAGTGTCAGTAGTGTGTACTTTTAAAATTTCTAAATTTTGTCTGTTGCAAAGATTTGGTGGAATTTTGAGGATTAAGACGATTGATATTTGTGAAATTGGAACCCAGACAGACTTCTTTAAAATTGGATTATAAAAATAATGGCAATTAAAGAATCAAATAAAGGTGCCATTTAATCCTTCAGCATCAGCAACAATATTTATAAAAATAAGTGAATAATTTAGACCCTTTTTAGACCAATGAAATCTTCACTTCAGTTTGAAACAATACAGAATACTTATACTGGCTCCAGTCCTTAAAACAATTTTTCATCAATGTGTCATATCATATACTTGTAGCCAGTCTAACTCTGATGGCTCTGTTTAAAACAGAGCCATCAGAGTTTGACTGGCTACACATTGATGAAAAATTCAATGTGTCATATCATATACCCTAGCCAGTCTAACTCTGATGGCTCTGTTTAAAACAGAGCCATCAGAGTTAGACTGGCTACACATTGATGAAAAATTGTTTTAAGAACTGGAGCCAGTCTACAGAATACTCAATAGAATGGTTCATGAATTAATTACGGGCCAACACATGAGGTTTTGGTACTTATCACATATAGGCAAAACCCTCCTTTAACCCTTTCCTTCATGAATATTCATGCAAAACTCCACCCACTATGAATCATTATATAATTTAAACTTTCACGTTTGTACATAGAACACAGCTAGCTTAGTACTGGATCAACTCGGGAAGACCTGTCCCTGTTTAACTGAAAGATTGTTGATGGGATGTTAAAAATCAAATCAAACAAACATAGAACAAAGAAATTACTTGTCAGGTCCACTAGTGTAGGATCATATCTAATCATAATTCCATAAGCAAACAGAGTAGACCCTGATCAGGCAGGTCTTAGCAAGTTTACATATGATACTTTCCAAGATGGGAATTGTGCGGTTGCGCAGGCTGATCTGCGCCTTTGTTGTTCGCAAACCCCGAAGACTGGTTTTGTCATGTTGAGGCGCATATTTAACATGTCAGAAGTTACAATTATTGGTGTTTGTTTCCTTTTGTGGGATTCTAACTGAAAGACATCCATTAACCTGAAGTGGATTGTAGGAACGCTTTTGAATGCGTGAATGACACCTCGTAATGTAATAATGGTAGATTCAACCATCTAGTTAATGTCTATATTATACAAGCTAGCACATATGAACTTATAGATAATAGAGAGGTTTTAAAATCTGTCACACCGTCCCAGACCAAGCCATTAGTTCTGATATATTGGGAGAGTTTTGAAAATGATTTATAGTCCAAAAGTGCTTTTGTAAGCATTCTCTGTGCCCAGTGCATAGAAGTTTGAACTGAGCTTTTGATATGGGCCTCGACTTGACAAAGTAAGTAGGGATGCAAAGATCAGGAATCGAACAATCAAGTACCACACCTGACCCAGGATACCTATGGGAAAATGACAAACTCACAGTTAAGACACCACAAACGAGAGCCAAGAGGCCAGCCCTTTCCCACCACGTGACCACAAGGCACATATAAACAGACACGCACAAAACCTATTTTCGGTGTTTCAGACAAAGGGTAAGTCAAACCAGTCTCCAGTAGAAAATCAAAATTTCTCTTGTCGCAAGTTTTGATATTATACTTTCCAATAAGCAAAAAACAAAAGGCGCTGGTCAGTTTTCTTGGGTCGAGGCCCATATAATACTACTCAGTAATCGTTGAGTATCATGTCAAAGGCTGCCCATAATAATGATCTGCATGGTTGAGTATCGTGACAAAGTGTTGCTCTGAGTAATAATGATCAGCATGGTTGAGTATCATTACCAAGGCTGCCAGTAATTGTGATCACCATTTGTTTTGTTTGATTTGATTCTTTAGGTCCCATCAACAATCTTTCAGTTAAACAGGGACGGGTCTTCCTGGGTTGATCCAGTACTAAGCTAGGATAAATGTGTCTTGCTCAAGGACCACAACACAGTGACGTCTGTGAGGCTCGAACCCGCGACCCCTCGGTCTTGAGTCAAGCACTCTACCATTGAGCCACTGCGCTCCAAATGATACCATCGGTTTGGTATAATGACAAAGGGCTGTCAGTAATAATGATCACAGCATGGTTGAGTAACATTGACAAATGTTGTCAGTAATAATGATTTACCATAGCAGGGTTTCATTGGCAAATTTTGGCCAGTAATAATGATCACCATGGTTGCATATCATTGACAAAGTTTGCTAGTAATATTGATCACCATGATTGAGTATCATTGACAAAGCCTGCCAGTAATAATGGCCACCATGGTTGAGTACCATTGATTAGAAATAAGGATCACTATGGTAGAGTATCTATCACTGGCAAATATTGCCTGTAATAATGAGTACCATGGTTGAGTACCATTGACCAGTAATAATGATCACCATGGTCGAGTATCAATGGCAAATGTTAGCAGTAATAATGATTTAATATAGAAGGGTTTCATTGGCAAATTTTGGCCAGTTATAATGATCACACCATGGTTAAGTATCATTGACAAATGTTGTCAGTAATAATGATTTACCATGTTTTGAATTGTATTGGAAATTTTGGCCAGTAATAATGATCACCATGGTGGAGTATCATTGTCAAAGGCTGCCAGTAATAATTATCGCCATTGTTGAGTAACATGACTAATGTTACTGAGTAATAATGATCACCAGGGTTGAGTACCATGATAAAGGCTGTCAGTAATGTGGGATCAGCATGGTTGAGTACCATTGACAAATGTTGCCAGTTATAATGATGACCATGGTTGAGTATCATGATAAAGGCTGTCAGTAATGTGGGATCACCGTGGTTGGTGACAGTGGTTGACAGTAATGGGGATTATCATGTTAATGGTATCACAACTTATGAATGTGTTTCATGCTTGGTGGTACTTTTTTACTGAACATGTCATGTAACAATGATTGTTGTATACTTTTCTAGAGATCTTTATTTCCCATGGTATTGGACGTTCACCATATTTGTGTGGCTTTTGAATTACAAGAGCTATTTTGTGCCATTATTTGGCTATATATTATTTATTGGTTCCTGGATATGTAATTGATTTAGATGTCCTTTTATTGTTTAATGGCTAATTGGTCATTGTAGAATCTTGGCGAGGACACAGGTCTTATTGAATGGGTGGGGTGGAGGTTTTAAGTTAACTTTCTTTTATTTTTTTTCTGTGTGACAAATATTGTGGTTTGTTTTCTGGCAAAATTAACAGGTAAAGTATTGTCTTGGCCAATTTTAAAGTAAGTTTAAATTTGTTACCCATATTGCCCTCTACCAAAACTGCTCAAAACTTTCTGCATCACTGAACAAAGTTTCCTCCATTGCTAACAGAAACTGGATGAGCTATTTTGTTTGCAATGGAAAGGGCCTGATGTGAACTTTCTCTAATTATGCTCAAATTGTGTGCGGAAATGTGCCGTTATGCAAATTCAAAGGTTACTTACCCTGTCATCGGAAAAAAAGGCTTATAGTACATTATATACGGGTCCTTGACATACGAAACCCTGATTGGGTGACCAGGTACGGCTCAAACCTGGCTGCTCAGCTACAGAGACTACTTAGAATGTTGAAACTTTACAGGTATCAAGTGGAGTTATAGTATATGAGCTGTGACATGAGATTTCCAACAATGTGCTATGTGCGACCAGCAAAGGCTCAGACCAGCCTGCGCATATGTGCAGTCTGATAAGAGCCTTATATTCTATGAATATTAAGCTAGTACTGAGGGAACATTATTTAGAGTTTCTAAGCTTAGTTGGAGGCTGCACAAGTCATGCTCATCCTAGTCTACACTTGTCAAAATACCACATTGTTGGAAATCACATGTTGCGGCTTATATGTACTTTCCTGAAAGCAACGATCATGCGGCTGCTTTGTTATTTGCATACAACAAAATCAGGTTTTCTTGTGACAAACTCTAGAAACAGACAATTTTGCATGACTATACAGAGATCACCACTGACTGAGAAGATTATTGTAAAAACATGTTTTGCTACATAGAATGCTCTTAATTCTGGCTAAATTACCAGTATTGTGGGAAAAGGATTCTGGTTGGATATACTACTGTTTATGAAATGCATTATTGTTTTTATACCTGTTTTCACATCTCATATTTATTAGCTTTTTTTAGGAAAAAAGATATATTAATTTCAAACCAAAGTGGGTCCGTCATCTGTCTGTCCACCCATGCATACATACCTTCGTACATGCATTCGTCCATCACATTTCTTGTAAATACCATTGGACGTTTGCGGTGCATTGGTCACATGATGTAGAGGGTACTTGTCAGTATTTCATGAGACCTAGCTGACTACAGGGTAAAGTTTGAATAATGTATTTTTTTTCTTCTATTCAAAATGCATCTTCTACTTAACCATTGGGTGTAGCAACATCAAACTTTGTATTTGCATAGGTCAACATATGATAATGTAGAGGGTACACGACAATGTTTCATGTTACCTGACCCAAGGTCAAGGTCAAAGGTAAAAAAAAGGTATTTGAGATGGTGTACCATTGACTGCAGTTTAGTATTTAAAATGATTTTGTATAACTGTTTATATTTGAGCCAGTGCATGTGATTTCCATCAATGTGGCATTTTGGCAAGTGTAGACTGGGGCGAGCCTGTGCAGTCTCCTTTTAAGCTTAGAAACTTCAAATGATGTTAAGTCAGTTGATTAACAATCATAGAATACTCTAGCGGCTAGCAAAGGCTCTGATCAGACTGCGCGTATGCGCAGGCTGGTCTGAGGCTTTGCTGGTCGCACACACCACATTGTTGGAAATCTCATGCACTGGCTCATTTATGTTTCTTGACCAAGGCCAGGAACATATAATTTGGTTGTGCGGCAGAACTCATAGGCATATTTATGTGATACAAATAAGCCAAATTTGCCTGTATATTGCAATGCCAATAGGGAATGATAAAGGGTTGATAAGGATTCATAGTCTTCAGATCATTGAGACATGTAAGTGAATTTTTTATACTGTCAAGATTGTGCATACAGGCCCCAAGATAAGCCTGCGTAACAGAAAGTTATTTTTCTTATTTCTCAACCAAAACATATGTTGTGGGTACTCAAAAGAACCATCTCGATGAGACGCTTCTTTTGAGCACCCAAAACAGATGTTTAAACTGATGGATAAGAAAATAATTGCAATTTTAGGTTAAAAAATTTGCTTATTAACTGACCCTATGTGCATATGCATATGGCATTATGCGCTATCTGATCAGTGCATGAACAGATTTTCTTGTGATTGAGACATCTCAGATTTGTTAGTATTGAAATAAGGGCCCTTTTTCCATTAGAAAATGATAAATATTTTTGGTCTCATAATAGTGTATTGTCTGTCCTATTGGCTTATTGGACTAGCCAGTACTGTCATAATACATCAGTAAATAGATATTTATTACATCATATGCTTTCCACTGCTGCTGAGATGGGAAAATATTTTGGCACTATATTGGCTGCTGTTAAACAAGCACTTAATGAGTATGGATGACTTGATACAAACACTAAACATGCTAAATGATTACAAAGGACTTGGCTAATGCTCCTGGAGGGATATTTAGTGGCAGATCCTGTTGTAGAGATCTTAAGTTTGTCATAAAACCAGTGTCAGCTCTTACTAAAACTGCTCCTTCTTATTACCGTACTAGCCTGGATAACCATACAGGATAATTATAGTGTTTGATTGTTGTAGTTGATCAGACTTCAGTTTGCCATGAAAACACTTCAGTTCCTACTAAAAGTGCTTATTCTTGTTATTGTATCATACAGGATATAGTGGTCAGGTTGTTGTGGAACTTCAGTTTGTCAAAAGAATACCTTCCATTCTCGCATTCTTGTTACAGCATTTGCCAGGATGACCACATATTAGTGCATGCAGCAGGTGTTAACCCTTTGCATACTAATGGATTCTTCCTTCTGCTTTGGTACAATAAATTTGGATAGTGACATTGTACATATCTAGGGGTGTCAGGTTATAATTTAAAAAAAAAATTGTATTCTTTTGTCTGAAGATCTTTTTTACCTTTACAAACAGTGTAGACCCAGATGAAATGCTGCATTGTGCTGCTGCAGTTCATCTGGGTCTTCACTGTTTGCAAAAGTACTTGTTTAGGGGTTTCCCGAATACTCAGAAAGCTATATTCTGAAAGCTATTGCATTCAGAATGAAACATGCAACATGGTTAAGCAACCATGACCAATAACCATAAGGATACAGTCTGAATATAAATATGTGCTCAATTAAAAGCATGCCCACATGCACGGATCCAGAGGGGTGGATAGGGGTCCGGACCCCCCCCCCCCCCCCCCCCCCCCCCCGCCCCCTGAAAGGTCACAAAAATATAGGGTTTCTAAGCAATACTGGTCAGGATCCCCTGTAAAACCACAAAGATTCAATGTTGGACCACCATTGTCCCACCAGCGAAATGCCATTTAAATGGCATTTCGCTGGCGGGACGATTGATGGCCCGCTTAAAGTGGTATCAACTAAATAAAAAACGTAGTCAAAGTTGGACCCTCTCCGAAAAACTTTCTGGATCCGCGCATGGCCCAGCTGTGGCATGACAAAAAGCATATAACTTTTTGATCCAACCTGGGAGCAGTGGCTCAGTGGTAGAGGGCTTGACTCAGACCGAAAGGCCGCGGGTTTGAGACTGACCGGCGTCACTGCGTTGTAGTCCTTGAGCAAGACACATTTATCCTAGCTTAGTACTGGTTCAATCCAGGAAGACCCGTCCCTGTTTAACTGAAAGATCGTTGATGGGACTTAAAGAATTAAATTAAACAAAACCTCATATAATCATGCTCATGGTACTCAAATACAGAAGTCTGCTAAGTTTGCAAAATTGGAAAAATTAATTACAAAATCTGATAGGTAATTGTTATGATATAAAGAGACACTCAATATGAGCCAGATCATGAGAAAATCTACATTTGTTTCATGAGAATAACAGACGCTGAGCAGCCTGCTCACAAGACCAGTCTGGTCAGCGTCTTTGTTGTTCACTTTCTGGAAAGAAGCCGTTTGATTTGATTCTTTACGTCCCAGTCAACATTTTTTCAGTCATGTTGGGATGCAACTTCTTGGGTTGAACCAGTACTAAGCACAGGATAAAGTGTCTTGTTTAAGGACACAACACAGTGCCTCAGGTGAGGCTCGAGACCACAAACCCTCAGTCTTGAGTCAAGCACTCTACCACTGAGCCACCTCGATCTTCCACTGTTTGTATATAGGTTGAGTACCTGGCCGCAAAGCAAACAGGAAGACAGGTTTTCTAGCGATACGCCTCGAATAATGTATCTAAAAGTGATTATTGAAATCTAATAGGATAAGACTGGATATTGACCATCAATGCACTAAGATAATAAGGCAAAATATTAACTTATTGAATGCTGGGAAATTTTTCACGATTTTCTTGTTGTCTGCTGATTTTTTTTCAAAATTACTATTTTAAAAAGATGTTTTCAGGAGTACGATCAGTGTGTCAAACAGTTGGGATCCAGATCAGGCCCGACATTTTGTCGGGCCTGATCTGTGCTCAAACTGTTTGCAAAGATTATCAACAGACGTTATGTGTAGGTATAGAGTTAATGTACTTTGATTGTTCATGGAGATGATCATATTTGTTAGCTCACCTGAGCAAGAAGTACTGAAAGTGAGCTACCAAGACCAGTTAATGTCGCTGTCTCTGTGTCAAGGCTCAAATAGTACCACTCTTATGGATAAGCATATGGTTGGGGGCATAGTGTTTCACTAGCACAATTTCTAGTTCTTTTTGAGCTTGGGATTATATCAAACCGCCTGCATATCTACATGGCATGAAAACAACTGATGCCGGGCCATGTAGCGCAGTCGGTAATGTGTCTGGCTACAAATGCGTGTCTGATTGCAGATCCAGGGATGGCAAGTTCGATCCCGGCCTGGTCCTATACTTTCGTGAAGATTGATCATAGAATATTTTCTGCGGTCATTCTCCTCCCTTCCCCTGAAAAGGGTTGTTGTCAGCTACAAGCGAAAGTATGTTCATGAATTACTGGTTAACCGCTTGTTCAAGCTTGCCCAGGAAAATGTGTGGCTAGGTGAACTGACCATCCCGCCATATTAACCATAGCTGTTGACTTGGGACGTAGAGCAAGAAAACAAACAAAACAAACATGACATAAAAACAGCTGCAAAGTTTCAGAAAGCTCTGTTTAACCCATAGCAAACATTGTAGATACAGCTAGGTGTGATGCTGCTGAATGCTCCACCTCATCAGGCTCTACCAAGAACTTCATGATTCACTATTTGCTGTTATGAAAGTCATAATTTCTGCAACCCTTTAAAATGAATAGTAGGCCATTCCAAAGTGACAAAAACAATAAAATGGAGGAGCGGCTGTGGTGTAGTGGGTAAGTCACTTGCCTTGTAAACCAGGGGTCGCAGGTTCAATCCCCAGCTTCATCCGGCTGTCTGATGAGACTAAGCAGTGGCCCCGTCTCCATATGACCTTAGCTGTTGGTGGTACATTAAACACAAACACAACAACACCAATAAAATGGAACTTTCTATTTGACATAAATAGGTTAAACTGTATGAGACGAGAAAAAACGAGTTTCCCCGGAAGACTGATTCAGTTTTCAATGTGTCCCTGCTGCAATTTTAGTTAACATGCAAAGCCTTAGATGGCATTAGTGAAGATTAATAGGGTGGATTAATTCTGACATTGTGTGAATAGGAGAGCTGTAGGAAACTGAACTAGGGTAATTGTTCTAAAATTTGGAACACTTTTCACATTCTTTTCTCAAATAAAATACTGGTTATCAGCGCCGGAATTCACAAAATGCTTGTCAGAATAGCAGACAGTGAAAACCCTGCCTGATCAGACTGCTTCTTCAGAAGCAGTCTGATCTGGATCTGCCCTTTTTGTCTAGGCCTTTTTGGCAGGCAACTACTGTTCGAATTTTAAAGCATTTACCGTAGTAGCAGGTGTTGATGGCTAAAGTGCCTATTACATACAGTAAAACCTCTATAGCCCTCTAGTGCCCAAACATAGAATGCACTATCAGATAACATTTATATTCCACCCAGATACTAGCTTTGGTAAGTCAAATAGAAAACAGGGTCTGAACTTGTGTTGAGGTCAAAGGTGGCCGAGATTGTCATGTAGCATGTTTGCTACCTTGGGCATTAAGTTTTCATGACATGATTTTTAAATGTGAATAACTCGAGTTCTAATTATAATTTCAGGAAACCTTTTTGGATGACAATTTGGTGTAAGAAAAATAATTTATTATATAAAATATATTATGTTTATCTGAAAAGGTGAAGTCAATATCTCAGTTCTTATTTTTGATTTTTTAATGCCCAATGCATCATATATGATACATTTTCGTTTTTGAACTTTTGCAAACTTTGTTGGCTGATAAAACCCATTTCAGACAAATGGTCTAATTAGGTCAAGTTCTAATTGTCCCTCTAGTGCCCGGTGTATCATATATGCTACATTCTTCTTTTTTGGTGCCGTGACCAGGATAGTGGCGTGAAAGTTAAGTTAGACTTCTAGAAAGACAGTTAATATGTTAGGCAACTAGAATAAATCATTTCAGTTGACACCATTTGTCTGAAATGGGTTTTTTCAACCACTTAAGTTCGCCAAAGTTCAAAAACGAAAATGTGTCATATAATACATTCGGCATTAAAAAATCAAAAATAAGAATTGAGATATTGGCTTCACCTTTTCAAATAAACATGATATAATTCTTTTTCTTACACCAAATTGTCTTCCAAAAAGGTCTCCTGAAATTATAATTGGAACTCTAGTTATTCACTTTTAAAAAATAAGTCATGAAAACTTAATGCCCAATGTAGCATATATGCTACATGCGAATCTCGGCAACCTTTGACCTCAACACAAATTCAGACCCTAATTTTTTTTGACTTCCCAAAGCTAATATCTGGTTTTCTGATAGTGCATTCTATGTTTGGGCACTAGAGGGTTAAATGGAAACCCAGATGAAATGCCACATAATGCAGCATTTCATCAGCAAACCGGGTAAGAGGCCAATCGGGGATGCACTTATTTATATCAAAACTGGGTTAATTTTCCGATTGCCATTTATTAATTAAGCAATGTTTTCAGTCATCAAAACCACAATTGTACAGCAGAAATATAACATTATAAATTGCCAAAATGTGTAAGAGAAAGCATAATTTTTGGCGATAGCAAATGCAATTTTATTTAACCCATACAATTGCCTAAGTGTCCTTTTTGTGGGACATAGGCAAACCGTGCAGACCCAGATTGGATGCCACATTCTGATCAGGGTCTCCACTGATTGCTTACAGAATGATCTATCAAAATTTGAATAGATATGAAAACTACCACCAAATAACTCTTTAAATGGACTGATCCAATTGATAATAGAGGGGAATTCTATTCAGCTTAAATGGGTTAAAACAAATATCAGGAACTGAAATGCATCATTATACTTTGAAGCAAACACCGGGCCGCGTAGCGCAGTCGGTAACATGTCTGACAACAGATGCGAGTCTGACTGCAGATCCAGGGGTCGCGAGTTTGATCAGTGCCTGGTCCCATACTTTCGTGGAGATTGATCATGAAATAATTCTACGGTCATTCTCTTCCCTTCCACTAAATCATTCATAAAGCGTTGTTGTCAGTTACAAGCGAAAGTATGTGCACGAAGTACTGGTTAACTGCTTGTTCAAGTTTGCCCAGGAAAAAGTGTGGTTAGGTGAACTGACCGTCCCGCCATGACCGTAGCTGTTGACTTGTGACGTTAAGCAACAATACAAACAAAACAAACTTGTGATCATGGCCCCTTAAAATGCACAATGAACCATTCCAAGTTTATTTGTATCATACCAGATGGAAGAGTCCATTAGTACATGAAGGGATAATTCAGACCTACTTCCTCTTATCTAGAGGCTGGTAATGATGTGTTTAGCATAAGCTACTTGTTGCAGGAATAACGAGAAAAGAATTGCCTTCTTGTTGACAAATTCACAATCTGAACATAGAGGATTAATGAAAAACAATAGCAAATTAACTTAAAATACATTAATCTTTCATTTGTGCCTACACATGTAATTCGTATGGCAGTGGTAGATTCTCTGAGGGATTATATTCATTTCTTCCGAACAAGTCCACTTAACGATGCGGAAAGGACATTGCTGCGGATGAGGAAACATGTAATTGTGAATAGAACTTTACCGCCAAAAGCATGATGTTTGAGAGTATAAGAGAGATTTTCTGATTTCGATGGATTTATGTCAGCAATATTGGGCTAGACCTCTATGCTCATGTACAGAACAAATCCATTATTGCCTTGGGTAAGTATACAATGAGCTACAAATTGAGTGAATTGAATCACCATATTTGACCTTATAATTGTTCTGTAAACCCCTTATATTTGGCGGTATTTTTATTTGGCGCTCTTGGCTGTAAAGTCAAAAATTGCCAAAATATGAGTTTCGAATTCAGTTACACAATAAGCAATAAATGGATTGACACACACCAATAGTATGTTGGTATCCTTATCCTTTTGTACATAGAACAAAGAAAATTACTAGTGTAGGATCATATTTCCATTAGAGTAGACCCTGATCAGGCGGCTCTTTCAAGGTTCTGCTCTGTTTCCAAAAGTATTAAAAGGCGTCAATCACTTCTGTAACTTCCAGCCTATTCAGTTGTGTGATTTTAATGAATACATTGGATTCTGAAGCTGTATGGAAAAATAGTGCAGATCCTGATCAGATTGCTTCTTCAGAAGCCAGCTAGCTGATCTGTATCTACAGTGTTTTCAAAAGAGAATAAATCCAGGTTCAGCAGGATAACGGTTAAAGTGGACAATTATTTGGAGTAAATATGGAAATATTTTTTTTTGCAGAAATGTTTTTACCGCAAGATATTTTCTCACATCTTAATTTGATCCATGATAAAAATGATGTCAGATTCTCTTGCCCAAACTGCGTTCATTAGTTTTTCAGCAACTTTTTCACCAATTAGTTTAGTTCTTGTGCCATAGCTGGAAGGTTTTGTTCCACATTAGAAGGGATGTTCTTGCACACTGGATAAGGATATCGGATATCTTACCCATGCTATCTTACCCAGGACGTCAAGTAAGGTCATCATGTGAAATTGCATCTTAGCGTATTTAGGGACTTCTGGAAGCTTATTTTAAAATATACCCGTCAAAAAAAGAAATGCACCACTACGATTTTCCCATTTTGTTCTCCATTTAATACGAAAATGTTAATTACTATGAAATGTTCATTTCTGATCAATTTTTACTAAACCTTGAGCCTGACGTAGATGAGCATCTATATCTTCCCTTTGTAGGCACAAAACACTTCAAGGCTTTTGAAAGCGTTAATTCAATGCTACTGTCTACATGGAATTCCGAGTATGTTTTAAAGGGGCTCTTTCATGGTATGGGAAATTAACATGGGAGTCTGCCCACGCTTGGAATTTGATAATATTATGTTTATTAATTGTCCTGGGTATGACTTTTATATTTATGTTGCATTTGAGTTTTTATGCAATTCCATTGCTAATTTATGACGTCATGTATGATATCACTACAATACCTTAGGGTATCCAGTTATAATCATTTCTAAAGTAATTGACATATCATGTAACAGGCGCAGAAATGCTTTATTAAATAACTATATCATTGATAAGTTCGTTGATACTATAAATGGCTTTGTATGTATTAGGATAGTGGGTGGGCAATCATTTTTATGAGATGGTACCCCAATTTTCAACTGTATATTTTGTATTCAGTCAAATATGGAATTAAAATTTTCACACGTTACGGTCTTTGTCAAGATACCATATCAACTTATAAACTTTCCATATATGTTAAGAATATGTAGACAAAATTTCATGAAATTCAAGGACCGGTAACATATTTTTCAACTTGATGTAAACACATGGCCCTAATTCATCAAAATGTAAAAAATACAATAATTATGATTCTGTGTAAAACATACTTGAATACTTGCTTAGTTTGAATCACCATGCTAGTACGTTTATTGGTAGAAGTTGATATGTTCAGTGTTTTCCCTATTACTGATTGGAAAAAGACAAAAAACAATATTCTTTCGTATTAAGTGTCATGATTCTTATTTAATGAAGTGCTTACACAATAATATTACTCAAAACGATACAATATGGTGACACTGGACTTACCACATCTAGTTTTGAAAGTTAAAACTACATCTAACCAATGTTACACTTAATATGTAACATTATTAAGAATTTTAATTCATACAGGAGAGAAACCTTATGACAAGTCAGTTCATACAGGAGAAGAACCTTATATCGATGGTTTTATAATTGTAAGCCTCATTAATAAACCTGGTTCACAAGAATAAGCCCCTGTCAAACCTATTGGTTACAATTAACCATTTTGGTCACATAGAACTATTGGCTTCAAAGGTATTGCTAAATTAATGCTTAAATCTTCTCTGTTTATTCTGTTTTGTAAAACTGATGCTGATTTCCATCAAATGGCAACATTTATTCAATGGCTGGATGTATATTTCAGGCATACAGTTTCGTTTCTGGACCTCACTTATTCATGTAGAACACTGTTCTATGATACCTTTGATATGACTCTGTTACACTTAATCCTGGTCACGGCACCAAAATGTGGTTACTCTAGCTCAGTTGGGATGTATAGAAATATTTGGTCTTCTTGTTTTCACACGTTTATTGATAGGATATTATGTTTCTTAAACAATATCATGCAGGACTTGAGAAAGTGATACACATTGTCTTGGCACCTTAATGCCATGACATGGGACCATGACCTTTGGCATTTCTGGCCATTGAATCATTTGAAATTGTCTAAACATGTCTTTCTTTAAGAAAAGTGAAAGTAAATTTAAAATCAACCCCCTTCTGTCGAGTTATTGATTCATTTCAACTAAATAATTAATTTTGCTAAAACTGACCTATACCCATAAGAGGTAAGAAATGACAAAGTTACCGGTTTTGTATTTTCATGAAATTTGGCTCAGATCAGTAGGATATATATGGCATGTTTTTGTGACAATATGATATCTTGACAAAGACTAGAACATATCTATCTTTGGAATTTAATGTTGAATGTTTTGAAAATTTTTGGAAAAAAATATTGAAATTTTATAATCACTTCTTCAGAAAACGTAAGTCATAATATATCCAAATGGTTTTTTGGTATTAATATAATGCCTATGGTATTTTGGATTTAATCTGTATGATAAATCATAGAAATAAACAAAACTATAGATTTAGGACATGGAAATTTAGAGACAGGTGCCACCTTAAAGGTGGAGTACGTCAGGGTTGCTTCCTAAGCCTTATTCTTATCAATCCAATTCAATACATACATTTTCATAGTTTGTATATAACGAGTCATTATTATGCAAAGTTTAAAGAAAATCCATGCGTGGGCACAGATGCAAGACCCCCTTTGCAAAGTATGAAAACTATACGATCATGTCGTTATGTTAGACAACCAATATGTTAATTGATGCATTTTTGTTATTCCAAAACCCATTTTCATCAGTTAGGACCGTTTAATTTGATGAAAACAATGTTGAAATCTTAAAATGTTTTTGTAAGGTTTATCTCCAGTATGGAATCATTATCCAAAAGGTAGTCACAATACCTGGGCTACCTATAGCGTTCAATTATCGGGTATGATAAATTTAAAGATAGACTTTGCAAAGATTAAGTGTCTGAGTACAATTTTGTCTACTGAGATGATTCCCATTGCTTGGATATCATTATAAAAACGCTTATTTCCTGTGACTTTACAATTTGACCCCCACTTGGTTCATGGCCAATTTTCTTTAACAGAATTTCGAAGCCTGGTTGCAAAAGACATGTACATTTGTATTTTCATGGGTTTTATTAAAATTGTTGAAAAATCTATCTCCCAAAGATCTAAGCTTTATATACTGTGGAAGCTTATCTCACATCCAAGGATAATAATCTGCTTTATAAGTTCATGCTTTATTAACTTTGAGAAGATTGTTTCATGCTTTATTGACTGAGAGATTATCTCTTGCTGTATTGACAGTGAGAAGATTATCTCACAGTTTATTGAGTGTGAGAAGATTATCTCATAATTATTTATTGACCGAGAAGATTATCTCACACTGTATTTACTAAGAAGATTATCTCACACTGTATTGACTGTGAGAAGCTTATCTCACAATTTATTGATTGTGAGAAGATTTATCTGATTATCTTGCAATTTATTGACTGTGTAACACCTGTTGAGTTAAAAACATGTTGAATTGCACAATTGTAAAATAAATATAACGCCTACATTTCTTTTCATGTCTGTATATAATAACCCTCACAATAGAGCTTGTCTGATGGCTATTATACCTCTTATGGGACTCTTTGAAATGTCGGCTTCCACACGGTTTTATGAGACAGACAGAAATAAGTCTTTTATTCCTCCAGAGATTCAATATCTCGGCTTGATGGCTCATTGTCAGATCCTGTCTTGGTCTGTCAATTAAGGGCTATCCCTAATTCTGTAAAAGAAATAAGTTTGCCATGCCTGTTCCTGAATTCCAACCAATTAAATGACTATATGAATTAAACTATATCTTGATACCTAATGACAAACAATGTTGACCCAGGTCAGTTGGCTACTGATGAAGCCAGCTGACCTGGATCAACACTGTTTTTAGGAGGATTGACCCAGTGTCGGCAGAACTTTGGAGGCTACTTAAAAAATGGTTGTATCAATGCTTTCATCAAATCAATTTTGTATTTCCAATATTTCATGATGTACGCTGATGCAAATAAGAAAGGCCTGTCTGTCAAGGAATAGAATGGAACTCAATTAGACCTTTCACAGTGGTCATGAAGCTTTAGGTTTAATAAGGTAATTGATGACAGAATACAGTTGAGTCCCTTTATAATGCTATATTTGGGGTCCATAGGAATGGACATGCAGTGTTATATGCAAACCATATAATAAAGGAACAATTTTACATAGGACTTATTAGAAAATGACCATTTTAAGAAAATGACAATTGTATGGTCGTTTTCCTATAATTCCTTTGTAAAATTCCATGGTAAAGATTTTGGGAATCACAGCATGGCTGTGTTATATAAAACCCATGTTTTAACAAGATGTGTTGTAAAGAAACTGCTCTGTACTAATGTCACAAGTCACTCTTTTAAGTACAGATAACATATCTTAGATATGATCACATGTTTACACAAAATTTTTGCTGCGGCATGTCTTCTTTGTGGCTCACCATTGTACTCATCATTTTCCCAGTCATGTTGCAAACGTCAATTGTGGCACTGTTCATTTGCATGCAGGCTTCTCATAAGTGGTTTGTCAGTACAGTACATAGTATAGTCATACTTTTGACTGTACAGTGAAACATGTCTTAAGCGGCCACTCAAAAATAGACAAAACATAGGTCTTAAAGACAGGTGGTAGCTTAGTGCAGGCCGAAAGTATTGCAGAATGCTTCTGCAATACTTTTGACCTGCATTAAGCAATTATCGGTCTTGAAAACATATTTAAGTGGCCACTTAAAACAGGTTTTACTGTATTAGTGAAAGGTGCCCTACTTGAATCAACAATAGAGAGAGAATAATCTCTTTGAAAGTATAGCAGTAGCAAGAGGACATGGGTTTGAACTCATAATCTCACTTTAGCAATCCCACTGTTTTATATCAGTTTACTAATTTTGACTCTCTACCAACTGTCCTATGCTATGTGGAATACACATCATATTTTTTTCCAATTTATCAGCTATGAGAATAGATGAAATATAGAAAAAATATACACCTGGTTTTGTAATATGCTGTCAATTATGTCATCATGGTATAGAGTTGTTTCTGGGAAAATAAACTGAATATTAATGAATGAAAGACAGTGAAGCATTTCTCATTTTGAGGAGTATGAGTTAATTCCTTTTAAAGTAAAGTGCAATTTGCTTTCTTTGATTTATATTTTATCATATCAAACCTTTTCGATGAAAAGGGTCAATATTACAAAAAGCAATTACTATAATTTAATTGCTTTCTTTACCTGTCCTCAAGAGAATGAGAAGCCCTTGCCATGTTGAATATTTTCATATACTACACTCCTCCCCATTTTTTCACCTGTTAATCTGCAGTATTGCATTAAATTTGTAAGCATGTATTTTCAATCAATGTGGAAAACAGTGTGGATCCTGATCAGATGGCTTCATCAGAAGCCATCTGATCTGTATCTACAGTGTTTACAAGAAGGATAAATCCCGGTTCAGCAAGACAAAGGTTAATTGACTGGAAGCAGATCCAGTATTATATGATAAGTCATCAGCATGGATCCCTGGGCTATGCAATGGTTGACAAGTTACCCTAAATAAGAGCAAATTAGAGTTGTATTCAGATTGCTGTATTTCTTATTCTTTCAAAAATGCCTTTGTTTTTGTCCCCCCCCCCCCTTGGAAGCACCCCTATCCACACCCTTCTAGACACACACATATACACACACATATGCACACTACCACTGCTTCTATACACTAAGCCCTACTTTAGAGGCAGTATAGTCCGACCAGTTAAGAGAGACTGGGCGGTTCTTAGCAAAGACACACCCGTGGACATTTCCATTTAAAAATCAGTAAGACAGAGTGTATTTATTCACCTGTGAAACGCTTTTCAGCTGTATACCTGTATACCTGTTGTAGTTTTGAGCCCATTGTCAGAAAAGGCATCTCAAATTAATTTGGATAAAAAGGAGACTGACTAGTCTATATATATGCGCTCTGTAAATGTTTCGAAATTTTAACTATTCAAATTATAATACTGAATAAAAAAATAAAATAATGGTCCGCAATGAAAAATGAATACTATAAATTGGTCAGCACACCTGATGATCGTTCTTATTTAATCGGTGTGTGGTGAAGGCTCCAACGAGCCTTCATGTACGCATAACCTAGTCAGGGCTTTCGCTTCTCGCATAAACAACGTATGCAAGTTGAAGAAGACTCCAAACAACTTTTAGACATCTAGTCTCTCTGGACACGCCAGAATGAGCGATTATTAGAGGCTTTTTCGGATATGCAATAAGACCAAATCTCATGTTTGAATGCCCTTTCCTCATGATCAAGATACTTAACCCTTGTCCCGCTGAATTCTAATTGGCTATTTATTATTATTGTATCAGGCTTAAAAATCAAACCAGTTTTGCCATACAGACAGAATTTGAAGAAAGTGCAAACCTACCCTCCCCCAAAACTTTCACAACATATCCATCCCAGAAAATGAAATGCAGCAGGTCCCCAGCAGCATACTAAAGATAAACGTTTACCAGGCATGCTAACGTATAAAGTTGGTCACCCTTGTCGTCTGCGCTTCAGTTGGTTCCACGAATAAAGCGTACACAGGCTATTACACCCGATTTACTGTAGACTAGTCTTATTTGACAGTGTATGACAGCACTCTGTCTGACACGCCCAGTCTCTGTTAGCTAGACGCACTATACCTGAATGTTTGTAGTCAACTTAACCCGTATCCTGTTTTTTTTTTGCTTCTAAATTGGTTGTCTGCTTGCTACTTCTGCTGCATATAATCAAATGCACTGTAAAAAACTTTTACCATGGAAGTAAACGTTATGGACCCTAATAGAGGGAAAAGGGCTTATAAGAGCACACAATCCTTTTCGAGATGTGAACGTGATATCAAATTCAGATTTCTGGCCAGTCCAATAACCCAACTGATTTGAGTCCACACTACTTCACATTGCAGTCTGGATGAATGGGCTGTCAAATTAACCTGAACATGGCATATAAATCAAGTCTGCAGGTTAAGGGTAACAGATAGTTTGCTTTCCTTCTAAAATACAACATAAGTTTGACCTAATATAGTTTGAAAATGAAGTCGACGATTTTACCATCCTGCTACCAATGTAACAGGTGAAAAATGTTGATCATCTTTGGTTGGTCTAGGCTAGTTCTTTATCCCCTCTATCTTGTCTGGGTCTCTTTCTATTCCATCCTTTGTAACTACGTGTCCTAGAAATTTTACATACTCATGAAGGTAAAAAACACTTGTCTGCTGATACTGTTAGATCACATTAAGACAGTCTAGTCAAAACTATATCCAATATCTCCAAGTTTTGATCAAATCTTAAACTAAAGATTAATAAGGATGATGATCTAAATGGATTACACATTCATGTTTCAACTTTCATTTTAATGTCTCTTTAGTTGATATTTTCTTTAAACATTGTTATGTTGCAGGACTATTTGATAGACCAAACCACATTTTGTTATATTATAAAAGATCCTAATGGACCAATAGCTGTTAATGCTGTTCTTCACTCATGTGATTCCTCCATATTTACTTGATAATATCCAAATTTCATATCAATTGTACTGTCAGAACAAGGTTGAACTATTTAAAACATCAAAAAAAATATTCTGTTTTTGGCAAAGTGGCTTATAATCTTTGACTGTTACCTTATTCAATATTTCATAATCAACACATGGTCTCAATTTGCCATTTTTTTCTGTCTAGTATATTATTTGATGCAAACACTTGGAAGTGGTATTTGCAGCTGCAAGTAAATAAGTTAAGTTCTTGCCTCAAATCTAGGTACAAGTCTGTACCCGTATAACCTGAAATTTACATTTTGTGTCAAAAGTCCTATGGTATTTGAATGTTCTTACAATAATATGTTAATTATGATAATAATCTTGTAGGAAACACTTATATGGATTTTAACAGTATTGAAAGTAGCAATTATCAAATTGATCAATGTTTTATAAAGAACTGGTCTGACAGATATAAAATTATTATCATTTTCTTTCTCACTTAATTCTTATATTACTTCTCATTCAGGATATGTTTGAAGTTGAACATGTTAGAAAAATACATAGTGTGCATAGAACACAATATGCATCTCAAGTTATATCATTGGCAAAGTATCAGCATATAGCATAAACTTACTATTTAAGTTAATTGGTCTAATTTAAGTTAACTGGTCTAAAACAAGTATGGTGTAGTTAGCAAACACTAGACTTCATTCTTACTACAGTCATTATGATCTTCATCTGAGTGGGAGAGAGCAAACAGTTCACCGAGTTGCTTGCAGATTTGATTGAGATGATTTTTATATCATGTTTGCTCATACCTTATCATTCCATCATATTTGAGGGAGGGTTTTAACCAAAAATTCCTGTAGATGATGATTTCAATGTCTGTTTTTTTTTGCGAAATACGGTTTGATGTTACATGTGAGTCATATGTTTCACATGCAATATTTCAAGGCTTATTTTTCACAAAATGAAAGGTTGTCCTCCGAAGCAGTCATGGTTGGCACTTTGAGGGCTAAAATAATAGAATACCATATCTGACCATAGAACTGAATACATAAATCAAGTCTCATATTGCCAATAACAACTCTGCTTTCCCCGATAAAGTTTGCTATTTGAGGTCCAACAGTATAGAACCAGATTAAACTGCTCCTTATGGAGCAGTTTAATCTGGTTCTATACTGTAAGCAGTTGCATGTATGTCTGTATATTTATGATAGTCACAGTATCAAGACCTAATTTGGTCATTCCCAGAGTTTGATTGACTTCGGTTTATTAGATTAATAGAGGAGTCTGTATAGAAATATATTCTATGCCACTGAGCATAACAAAGGACCTATTGTTTGTTTGTGGTATTTGTATTATGGCCTGGTTAACATGTTTATTAAGTTCATGACAAGTACCAGTATAATCCGGGTTGGATTCCCAGCAAGGAATATTTTTCAGCTGGGTCTTATCCTTGTTTGATCATGCCATAAGATGGGGTTCGGACTTTATTTTGCAAATTTAACTTTTCCTCTCATCATAAATGTTGACTTTCTTGAATGATTATGTATGGGGATGTTATGTATAACCATACCTATGTTTGATTATCCACTAATTTAGACTACAGTAGTTGGATGCTTATATTCAATCTCTTAAAATTTACAACTGCACCAGGAAGTCAGTGGTTCCATTCCCTGCTATTAAAGACTGTAACTTTTTCAGTTATGCTTTAAACTTGTTGTGACTTTCATGTTATACGGATTGCAATGGTGCAAGACCAACGCTTAACTTAAAGAGTGGTATTCCTGACACAATTGTTATCCCCACGCTTTTTTAAAAAAGCGAAGGGGATATTGTAATCGCCTCCGTCCGTCCATCTGTCCGTTATGCTATCTCCTCCTAAACCATTGGACGAAATTCAACCAAATTTGGTGTGTGAGTTACTGACATGAATGGGGCGTGCAACGTCAAACTTTTTTTTGGCCCCGCCCCCTGGGGCCCTGGGGAGGGGTCAAAAGGTCAAATATCATTTGATTTCAATTACAAAGTCAATTTCAAAGATTTTTATACAAAACTTTGTGTGTGTTCTCACAAATGAAAGATACAAAACATATCAGACGGGATTTGCATTCTGTCCCCTGGGTCATGCCCTAGGGGTGGGACTTTGGGGCGCTGGGGGTGCCCAGGGGGTCAAAAAAAAATTTCAAACAGGGTCATGTGGTATATCAAATTGACAAGGATGACGAGCAGAACAGAATGCAAGTAAACTTTTCATCCTAGGGTCAAACTAGTGACCTTGGGGTGAGGTCAAAGGTCAAATATTATAATATACGGTTACCATGTCAATTTCAAAGATTTTTATACCGAATTTTGTGTGTGTTCTCACAAATGAAAGATACGAAACATATCAGACGGGATTTTTATTCTGTCGCCTGGGTCATGCCCCAGGGGTGGGACTTCGGGGCACTGGGGGTACCGAGGGGGTCAAACATTTTTTTTTCAAACATAGGTTATGTAGAGTATCAAATCGACGGGGATGATGAGCAGAACAAAATGCAAGTAACATTTTCATCCTAGGGTCAAACTGATGACCTTCCGGTGAGGTCAAAAGGTCAAATATCATTAACATGTCAATTTCAAAGATTTTTATACCAAACTTTGTGTGTGGTCTCACGAATAAAAGATAGAAAACATACTAAACAGAATTTTCATTCTGTTGCCAAGGTCATGTCCTGGGGTGGGGTGCTGGGGGAGTCAAAAACTTTAGCGTGGGGATTTGCGATGGCGCCCCATCGACTGCGCGCTCTAGTTTAATATTGAATATAAGCTGAAAGCTATGGGGAATCTACTGAGATAGATAAGGCCAAATAAAAAAGTAAGTGTGTTTCAGGTACGGGTCTGAAAATTTTAGATAGGGTAGGCACACATTATATTATAATTTTGTGCATTTTGAAAGGCATTTTGCCTTTCAAAATGCATAAAATTATATTTTTCCCAGAAAACCTGGAAAAAACTAAGTTTCACCAGTAAATTTAGGTAGGATCGGGTTACTCTAAACACAGGTATTTTTTTTATTTGGCCTAACCAAAGATAGGAGTGATCCTATGTAACAATACTTTTGGACAAACCTTGTTGTTCTAAACTTTGGTATCTTATCTTTAGCAAACACAGCAAGCTTTGCTTTTGTTCTGATCCGCTCTACAAACTACCAATAGACAATGTAATCTTATCCTATGCTCTGGGAACATCATTAAGTTAGCTAGATCATGAAAAACAAGAATTAATTTCTGTCTGGTCTGATGTTAAAATAATAAAATTAGTTGTTTCATTTTCCTGGAAAATGGTCTCTCATTAAGAAGATGAGCTGCCGAGGCTCTCATTCAGGAGTTGTGCACAGAAGAGTGACATCAGCAAGTAGTTATGGACAATGAATCCCCCTCCCTTTCCCCTTCACCCTGCCAAAGATGGAGGGATATCATTTTGGCATTGTCCATCCTATTAAGTGTCTATCCTTCAGTCTGGAACCATATCTCTATATGGATTAGTCAGATTTGATGCTGCTTTTGATACATGGAGGACTCATTAACAAAAGAGTTACGGCCATTGACCTGGTCAGAATAGACAATTATAGTGCAAAAGCTACATTGGCTTTTGTGGACTGAACTTCAACTTTTTCCAAAGCAACTTCTAACTTGTATGGGATATGGATGCCGTATGTCAGAAGGTTAGCACACTATCTAAAATTTTACCCCACCTCGGCTTTGTTGGAGGTCAAATATTTAATGTTTACTATAACTTAGTCAGTTTTCAAATACTTTTAGTCCATATAATATAAAACATAAACAACTGGATTTTAGAATGAAGGCACAGGTCATATCCCCTAGGTGGACTTTGGGGTTTGGGGGATGCAAGGAAATTTTGCACTAACACACCCTTGTTTGATGGATGGGGCCAGAGCCCCCTCCCCCTCCCCCCCCCCCCCCCAAGAAAATGATATTGTTGCATATCAAATTGAAGGGAATGAAGAGTAAAAAAATGATGTGCAAGCAAAATGTTTGCTCATTCACACACCTTTGAGCCCAGCAGATGTCATTTTCAAATAATGTTGTTTCTGTAAGAAACCGAAATATGGCCTCCATGCAAGCTGAACATTTCTTGTACTTCAACAACAGCAGAATCTAGGGCGAAGATTTGGTACCAGTAAAATGCATTTAAGCCCCCGGTGGCTTAGGCTGCTGTCAGTTCTAAGGCGGTGGTTCTGTTGTTGTTGACTTTTTGTTTATTGTTACTCCCATTGTGGGAGTCTGTAATTGTTCTATGTTTTGTTGTACGTTACTTTATGTCCATTCTAGTATTGCAGTCATCTTGATGGGGAAGAGAGAGCTGATTGCTTTGCTTAATTTATCTTCCTGGTGTCTCGTGATGGTTGAGCGGCTCTTCCTTGCGGTGCCACCGGGTTGTTTGTAGTTTGTGATTGTGGTATCTCCTGATCATACTCACTTACTATTTTTGACATTCCATGTGAAGATTTTCACATGAAATGTCAAGCCTTCCATTGCCAGTAATCTGTGGTGATGTTGGTATCAAAGCAATTTTGGCTGCTTTAGCTAAGAAGACATTTCTGTCTTTTTCAGGGGACCGTTCAGTCTAGTGAGAAGATGCCTCCACAGGGATACAGGAAAACAGTTTGCTGTGAAAATTGTAGATGTTGCCAAGTTTACATCCAGCCCAGGTCTCAGCACAGAAGGTGGGTTTCCCAATCCAGCCCAGGGAGCGCAGTGGCTCAGTGGTAGAGTGCTTGACTCAAGACCAAGGGTCGCGGGTTCGAGCCTCACCGGCGTCACTGCTTTGTGGTCCTTGAGCAAGACACATTTATCTTAGCTTAGTACTGGTTCAACCCAGGAAGACCCGTCCCTGTTTAACTGAAAGATTGTTGAAGGGACTTAAAGAATCAAATCAAACAAACAAATTAATCCAGCCCTGAGGTCATAAAACTTTTTTCATGCTCAACTCAACCAAGCACGAAATTTATCATGCTGATAAATGTTAAAATGCCAACATTTGTTGGCATTTTAACATTTATCAGCATGATAAATAGAACTGAGAGTTTGAAAGTCAAGAAAGTCTTTATTTTTTTCAGCATTTTCGTTTTTATGAGCAGTTGAAATTTCGTGTTCATTTGAGTTGAGCATGAAAAAAGTTTTATAATCCTGAGGTTAGATTTGAAATACAGCCATGCTGCATTTTACCCAATAAGTGCACACTCTTAAAAGTGCAGACTGAGTATAATTTAAGATGAATTTAGGCCCCGTTCTTGAATGTGTGTGTGCATGCGTGCGTGTGTGTGTGTCAAACTTTAACAATTGGCAATAACCTATAGATGGTTCAAAGACTTGACCATGTGGAAAGAGCTTATTTAATATACGAAGTCACTGCTAGCAATGAAAAAAATGTAAGGAAGTCGGCAAAGATCAGGAATCAATACAATCAAGTTCCACACCCAGGACATCAAATGGAAAAATGACAAAAAACACAGGAAAACATCACATACAAGAAAGCCAAGAGGTCAGCCCTTTCCCAACAGGTGACCACAAGGCTGCAAGAAACAGACATGACAGTATGGCATAACAGAAAAAGATTCACAAAAGAAGTACCGCCTTGGAACGGTGAGTAAGAAAATTACTGGAGGGCTTAAACTAATTTCACGGTACAAACCTCACCCTTAATTCTGATGCGGATCTAGAGGCATAGATGTTAACTGATGATGATGTTGACTTTATTCGGATTTGATTAAAAATTGGTAGCTTGTTACCAAATATATTTCATTACCCCTTTCCTCTGACATTGTTATAATTTCTCTCATCTCCATTTATACCTTCCCTTGCTATCGGTGACTTAAGTTGTCATCTGCTACAGTTTGGAACCAGATCAGGAATGACAGAACGTCAGTCATGATCTGGATCTTAACCATTTGACACTCTGATAGTGTTCCTGAAATAATTTTTTGAAAAAGAGAATTTTGAAAAATGTCAGCAAATGGCAACAGACATGAAATGTTACCCAGCATGCAAAGAGCTAAAGCTTATAAGCTGTAAATGTTAAATCCTCTACTTTATTGTAAAGGCTGTTAAGCTCTTGATGTTTTATTATAAAGGTTGTTAACTTGTCAGCAGTTTTCTAGAACTAATGCAGTAAACTTGTGATCTGGTTTTATTATATAAAGCTCTATAAAAGTTAATCTGTTTGAAAGATTTTTCTGTAACCTGTCTTGCCAGGCTATTGATCAACTAGAATTGGCTGAGAATAAAATGCTTCAAAAGGAGACATGATATGAAATTATGATAACAAAGGGGTCTTGCAGTGTCTATCTATTATCTAGTGTTTTTGGCTCACCTTGGCAGGAAGTTCTCAAAGATGAGAATTGTGATCAGTCTTCATCTGGTGTCCGAAATCCATTATTTTATTTTTTTAAACAACCACTGGTCCAAATTTAAGATAATTTCATACAAATGTTCCCCATAATGCCCTCTTTCAAAATTTCACAAATGGTTTGACTCAGCTGAACAAAATGGCCGTCAGAGCTAAAAATAGGTAAAAATCTTTAAACAACATAAACCACTGTTCTAAATTTGAAATAATTTCACACAATTATTCCCCATAAAAAAACAAGTGAGTATGATCAGGAAATACCACAATAACACACTACAGACCAGCCCACAGCACCATGAGGAAAGGCCACAGAACACTAACAGTCACAAGACATCAAGGACGTGACTGAGAAATCTAGCCAGGGCTGCCACCACTATGGACTCCTGGGCTTTGTCCATGGCTAGAACACGACTAACCCAACCTAGATTTCGTCTCTAATAAGACTCTTCAGGGGTTTCCTACTGTGTTTTGGACTCTGTGGTTGAGAATCCAATGATGCTTGAACAGCAATCATTCATGTTTTATATAGTTGTGGGAAGCGGCTCCAGGCTCCCAAAAACGGCTCCTGGAGCCATTTTCAAAGTGAGGCTACATGACTCCCTGACAACAGGCCAAAAAATGGCTCCTGGCTTCCAAAAGTGGCTTGGGGAGCCGCCTCAAATTTGAGGCTGTATGCTCCCCAAAACGGCACAAAATTGGCTCACCAGCTTCAGAAACCAGCTCAGGGGCTGTACCTACGACCTGCCCTTTCTTTGCAGTAGAATTTGCAGGGTGGGGCCTTGCTTCTGGAGTGTATTCCTGGAGATTGGCGGGCTGTGTCTGGTCCCCATCTTACCAGTTCCCATGACAATATATATTGTGACCCAAAAAAGGAGGCCTACAGACACATAAACAACATTTCCAATCATCTAAGAATGTCATGTTAGGTTTATGATGGACAACATTGATGTACTCCCCGGCATGTGGATAAATTATTTGGGGCTTAGGCTAGTATTCACCATTTGGGGAGTTCTATTTGGAGTATGAAAGATGTTGTCTGCAATGAATCTTGGAAGACGTTCGTGAGTGAACAATAAGAAGAAAGTGACTGCGGGGTGGTAGTTTTGATCCAAACTCATCTTGACCCATTTAAGCGATTGTAGCTACTTAGTACATTTGGCATTTTACATCTGTTGACGTTATGGTTGCTAAGCAGTCTCTTCTAGCCCATGTTGGTTGTTGACCATGAAAGTATAGGAGACTGAAACTTCCCTGGACAGAGGCATGCTGCTTATGCCTGCTGTACTGGAGAAGCCCATGCTAATGAATGGGGTTTCACAAGACATCAGGAAGACAATTAAAGTAAAGCTGGTTCTCTTCCCCATCAAGATGATTGCAAAACTAGAAGGACATAAAGTACTGAAAAACAAAACAAGGACTAAACACAGAACCCCTACAATAATGGGAGCATCAATAAACAATGCTTTTACCAAAATTGCACAAATGGTTCCGCTCTGTTGAAAAAATGGCTGCCAGAGGTAAAATGCCAAATTTGAAATAATTTCACAAAAATGCTGCCCATTAATTCCCATCTACCAATGTTGCACAAACAGTTCAACTCTTCGAACAAAATAACAGCCAGAGCTAAAGATTTTAACATCATGAACCACTGACACAGATTTGAAATAATTTTTACACAAGTGATCCTTATAATGGTGAATATTAAATTCTTTTATCATCATAATATCATTTACTTGATAGTTGGTATGTAGCATCACCAAAGTTTGTTCAAATTATGGTTCTTTGGCCAAAATTGGCCCCATATGGGGGTAGAGGCCAAAATTGACCCCATCGATGTCACCTGTTTTACATTGACTTAATGGTGAAACCAGAAAGAAAATCTTCTTGTTTTAAGCCACAAGGCCTAGAGCCTTGATATTTGGTGTAGCATCTACTAAGTTTTTTTTTTTTCCAAACTATGGCCCTGCCCTGGGGGTCACAATAATTGTTTTATACAGGTTTATATAGAGAAAACATAAAAACTTCTTGTCTGAAACCACTAGACTTAAAGCCTGGATATTTGGTAGTGGTCCTCTTTTAATTTGTTCATATTATAATGGTAGTAACACCAGAGGTCATCAGGGGCATGGCCAGTTTCCTATATAGATACCTTTAAACCAAATTCAGGTGAACAATCCAGGGCCACTTGGCCCTCCTGTATTAAAAAGTGCAACACTTATGGACATGCATAATGTTTGGGGGCACTGATAGTGTTTGACAAACATTATTTCTAGTTGCATACATGTCAGTTACAGATAATCTGACATGTGTTTTTGATGGTTAAGCTTTAAGAGAGTTCCTAGTTTTCACCCAGAAATTGCTAAAAAATGCCTGAGCCTGTCACATACATGCAGCGTCCTTTTTCCCCATCATACACAATACAGTGCAATCAGCTGGATTTGCATATATTCTTGATCTTCTTTCTGGAGTTGATGATAGAGCTCTTTGAATTCCTGTTTATCCTAAATTGTCGAACATTCAAGAGAAAACTAACTTTATCATTGTCATGGGCACAAGTCTGGTCGGACTGTCCGATTCCTTGGAATCCGCCACATAATTTTTTCTTGTTTAGAAAATATTTAAAAGGTAAATTTAATTCATGGGAGACAGTCAAAGTTCTAGTCAGACTGCACATTTGTGCAGTCTGACTAGAACTTTGACTGTTTATGTCAGTTTAATGGCTGATTTTTATTGACATGTGTTCCTGTTTTTCCGATAACTTCTGTTGGTCCTCATGGTTATTAGATTTACATAGAAATATTCCTTGTCAGCAACTTAGAAGAATGAAGTTTATTTTTTTTCTAAATTGTGTCACCAAGGGATTTGAACCTTCAGTTCAAATAGAAGGAACCCGAGACATGATTAGTGCAATAGCGTGTGGAGTTCCGTGGGGAATATTTTCTTTTATCGTACATCATATATATCATTGCCTCGTCTCATCGAATTTTTATATTGTCTGAGATTTGATTGGAATCATGAGCATGTCTTTATTTGCATACAGATTAGTTGATGGAATTCCCAAGCACTTAAAGAACCTGAGTCCTTTGCATGCTTAGTAGTTTAAATTCTAACCTGTATCCTCTTAACCCTTAAAGCTCCACCTATAATTTGCAGCAGACGACAATTTCAAATTTTGCCGCTTTTTCAAAAATAACAAATAAGACATGACATTTCATGAGAATCGTCTGCTGGCAGACGATTCTCATGAAATATCATACCTTATTTTTGTCGAAAACTAGGAAAAATTTCACAAAATTTTCCGTCTGCCTCAGTCTTGATTGGGGCTTTAAGGGTTAATGTTTAAATGGTATTAATTTTCAAGAGTCACCAACAGAGAGTCAAGCTGTTAGGATCTTGATCAGGCCTGATACTATACTTCAAGATCCAGGTCATAGAATGAGGTCAGTGGTCGCATGTGCAGAATTTGTGTGCATTCCACACCCGTATGAAAATACCCGCTTGGTTTCCAGGTGGAAAAGACACGTACTTATGTTGCATATTACGCCTGTATCCCGTCTAGATTTTTACTAATATACAGTTCAGGTGGAATTTTATTTTTAATAACAGATCAAAGGAATTCCAAGCGTAATCCCAGACGAAATATTTAAATTAGTCTGGCCAATATGCAAATTGAGAATAATTACAGGCGTGTTTTAAAAATATTCCAGGCGGATTCCTGGCGAATAATTTAAAGGTCTTTTCAGATAAACCGGGTGGAAATTTTGCCAAAAAATCTAAAATGGATTTACAGCAAAATTCCGCCTGGAATTTACCTGGAAAAAATAATTCAGCTGGAATATATACAAACCACTGGGTCACCCAACCAACTACTAACCATGGTCTTGTTGCTTAACTTCACAGATTGTCCATCAGCTTGATCCACTGCACCACACCATCAGTTATTAAAATGGTAGAGAAATAAGACTCTTATCATAAGATTTGTTTCCCTAAAATTATTACTAAATGCAATGCCAAATTACTTAGTGCCAAATTCACCAAAGGAATGATGTCCGATGTTTGGGTCAAATGTTTGAGTTTAGGTATCACAACTTACATGCCATAAATTAAGTTAGACACATTGTATTCAAGATAAGTCTTTGAAATAATCAAGAACACATTTAGGAACCGTTCAATAACACATTTAAAAATGTTCATGGGCTATCTCCGAAATAACCAAGAACAAATGTAAGAACAGTTCAAGAACACATTGTGTTCAAGAATTTTTTTTGAAATAATCAAGGACAAATGTAAGAACAGTTCAAGAATGCATCATGTTCAAGAAAAGTCTTTGAAGTAATCAAGAACAACTGAAAGAACAGTTAAGAACACATCATGTTCAATAAGTCTCTGAAAGAGTCAAGTACAAATTTAAGGACACCGGGTTCAATTTCATTGTGAGAAACCTGCCCAAGAGAATTCACTGATACTGCTACATCTTATCAAGCAAAGCCTTCCTGACCAATTAAGGCAAAAAAAAAACGGTACCTCACCGTGCTTGGGAAAAAGTTAGGGTCCTTTCAAAAGTACCCTGAGAAATGCTTATTTTTGCATTGAGGTTAATGGAAAAGACTAAAATTTTGACATAAATGAGGAAATTTAAGATATACCTGCCCAAGAGAAATTAATGAATTTTAGATATAAGATGAACCTAAACATAATCTGTTAAAATTTGAAATAAAAATCAAAGGTCACCGTCTTATATGAAAAAGGGGTCATCCTAAAAGTAGTATTTTTACATTAAAATTAGTACCTTGGATGGATTTTGTGTAATTTTGAATAGAAATAGTTTGATTTACTTAAGCAATGACTTTAATTATGCATATACTGTGTTGAAGAATTAGTAAGAGGCCAAAAATCTATAAAAAATAAAAGAAGGGTCGTTAAAAAAAGGATTTTTGGTTATGAAAATGTCAATTTTGATTAATTTTGACATAAATGCAGGAATTAAAGCTATAACTGCCCAAGAGAAATGAAAGAATTTTAAATATAAGATGAACCTAAACATAATCTGTTAAAATTTGAAATAAAAATCAAAGGTCACCGTCGTATATGAAAAAGGGGTCATCCTAAAAGTAGTATTTTACATTAAAATTAGTACCTTGGATGGATTTCGTGTCAATTTGAATAGAAATAGTTTGGTTAACTTAAGCAACAACTTTAATTATGTCTATACTGTGTTGAAAAATTAGTAAGAGGCCAAAAATCTATAAAAAAATAAATAAGAAAGGGTCGTTACAAAAGGATGTTTAATTATGAAAATGTCAATTTTGATTAATTTTGACATAAATGCAGGAATTTAAGGTATATATGCCCAATAGAAATAAATGACTTCCATATATTGATGAAACCTAACATAACCAGGAAAAATATGAAATAAAAATTAAAGGTCACCACAGTATATGAAAAAGGGTCGTCCAAAAAGTATTATTACTGCATCAAATCAGTACGTCTGATTGATTCTGTGTAATTCTGAATGTTACAAGCTAAATTTTGCTTGGGCAATAACCCTAATTATGCCTTTGCAGCGTTGGTAAATTAGTAAGGGGCCAAATTGCTACCAAATTCTAAAAGAAGGGTCGTCAAAAAAGGTTTTTAATTATGAAAATGTCAATTTTGATTAATTGAGATATAAATGAGGAAATTTAAGATATATCTGCCCAAAAGAAATTAATGAATTTGGGATATAAGATGAACCTAAACATAATTTGTTACAATTTGAAATAAAAACCGAAGGTTATCCCAGTATATGAAAAAGGGGTCATCCCAAAAGTAGTATATTTACACTAGAAATTGGTACCTCGGTTGGATTTCGTGTAGTTCTGAATGTGATAAGTAAGATTTACTGAAGCAATAGCCCTTAATATGCATTTAAAATGATAGTGAGCTAATAAGAGACCTAATTTCTTCGAAAATGTGAAGAAGGGTCTTTACAAAAACGATTTGTTATTATGAAAATGTAAATTTTGACTTAAAATGAGGAAATTTAAGATATATCTGCCCAATAGAAACAAACAATTTGATGATATTTGATGAAAATGTACATGATCTGTAAAAATTTAAATAAAAAACACAAAGGTCATATAGTATATGAAAAAGGGGTTGTCTGAAAAGTTGTATTTTAACATTAATATCTGTACCTCTGATGGAGTTGTGTATGTTTGAATGTGATGAGTAAGATTTAATGAAGCAATAACCCAAAGATGATCTGTTTCGTTGTAAGACACAATCGCTTTTTGGGTTTTGTCATAATGATTGTCAGTCAATATATAAACTGTCTTTTCACAAGCGTCTAGATAGCCTACATGAGTGAAAGTGTGTGTGATAAAAGATAAATTTCCTTTTTATCGACCAAACATATGACGAAGGGAACCGTCTCATTGAGACGGTTCTTTTGAGCACCATAACCAAATGTTTAACTGATAAATAAATATTCCTTTCCCTTTACCCCATGATTGTAATCAGTGACCTTGCAATTTTTCTATGCTGGTGGTTATTGTTACTTGGTATAAAGGCTAACTTGTAAACTCAGCGCAGTGTTTCTAGACAGCCTACTATGGTGATCAAAGCTTTCCCTACAAAGCATGCACAGATCCAGAGGGGACTGAAGGGTCAATAGTCAATATCCCCGCCCCCCCCCCCCCCCCCCCCCCCCCTTCCACACAAAAAAGAAAAGAAAATCAAAGTGATACTGCTAGATTTTCTTAGGAATCAGCAATTGGACAATACCCTAGCCCCACTCCTGGAAAATAATTGGACCCCATCCTGAAAATGTTAGACAGTCAAACCACCTCTGACGGCTAAATTGTAAGGTAAAGTCGAATATTGCAAAAAATCTCACTCTCAGACCTTGTTTTATTGTCAGGACACCTCCTGCAGAAAAATCTGGATCTGTACATGCAAGCATCCACACACATATTTTACTTTTGAACCTACATGTACCCCTGGGCTGTATATTCATCACTATGACGTTTCAATAAAATATGTTGGGATACCACCAACATAAATTCACAATGACAAACGCTTTTCGGAACCGCTGTTTTCACCAGGACAGAGGTAGAGAAAGGGCAGAAGTAGTGGTTATTGTTTTTAAGTCCTCAACTTATTTTATAAATTAATAAGGGGGCCCAATGGTTTTACAACTAAGAAAACTATCCTTTTCCAAGATCCAGAGAGGGTCCAACATTTTCCAGGGGGTCCAACTTTTTCCAGGGGGGGGGGGGGGGGGGGTCCAAATGCTAATTTCTATAGAAACCCATATAACTTGTGCTTTTCCAGGGTAGGGGTACGGAACCCCCCCCCCCCCCCCCCCCCCCCCCCCTCTTGATCCGCACATGAGAATATCAGGTGGATTATTTGTTTGTTTTGATTCTTTAAGTCCAATCAACAATCTTTCAGATATAAAGGGACGGGTCTTCCTGGGTTGAACCAGTTCTAAGCTAGGATTAATGTTCTTGGTCAAGTACACAACGCAGTGACGCCGCTGAGGCTCGAACCCTCGGTCTCGAGTCAAGCACTCTACCACTGAGCCACTGCGCTCTCACATCAGGTGGAAAGATGCTACCCTTGATTTGCTCAACCGAGAGCTTTTTGCCTGATTTATTTCGACGTTATTGGTTAAAGAACTCACTTTTTATGGCCTTCCATATTTTGTTTTTGCACACAGAGTAAAATAATCAAAGGGGCACAATTGCCGACTATCTGATTTTTTTTATAATCGCAACTGCAATTTAAAATCGCTGTCGACTTCGGAGTGAATATGCAGTCCGGTTTCACGAAAATTCCTGCTTTCAATCACTTTAACCTAGTTGATATTTGTTCTCAGATTGTTAATATATGACCTGGCTGATTTATTGACATTCTTTTTTTTCCAAAAATGCGTTATTTACCGCTCATTAACTTAAACTATTTGGCGTTTCCTCGCAGAAACTGACGTGTATTAGAAGTACGACGTCAAATTGTTTACGGACGATGCGCGCGTGCATGCGCAGCCGTATCGAGGTCGGTGTCCTTAAGAACAGTTCAAGAACATATTTTATTCATGAAATGTTATATTCATTAAATGTCACTGAAAAAATCAAGAACACATTTAAGAACAGTTCAAGAACACCAGAGTCAACACGGCATTCAAGAAAAGTCATTAAAATGTTCAAAAACGGTTTATGAAAACAGAGGTGTGAAAATAGCAAAATTTTATACTTGCCCAGGGACAAGTAAACGGCCATAATGTTCTTGTCCAATGAAAATTTTACTTGTCCCAAAGAACTGATTATAATGCACAAAGAGCTTAGCTCTTACGTTGATACCATGCATAAACTTTTTAAAAACAGTATGAAACCTGATATTAACTCAATTGAAAACAGTGAAGATCCAGATCAGATGGCTTCTGAATTAGTTAAATAGCTGATCAGGATCCACAGTTTTCCATTCAACATGGCATTGTGTGTTGATAATGATTAATTAAAAATGAAATACAGAATTGCATTAAATTTGTTTAAACTTGTCCCACGACAAGTAAATAGAATTTATTTTACTTGTACTGGATGAAATGGGACCAGGTCGGACAAGTCAGGCATGGTATTTCCACACCCCTGATGAAAAATTCAAGAACATCACAAATTCTTATAAGTTGTTGAATTCACAGTTCCTAATTTATGTTCTTGAACAGTTCAAGTACAAATCTTATTGAACAGTTCAAGATTTCAAGAACTGTTCTTGAACTTCTCTCAAGTTAAGAACTCTATTTCACAGGGGGTCAAGAAAGGCCGAAACAAAGTGGATTTGTGCAACAGGCTAGGGTTAATTTTGCCATTGCATCAATCAAAAGATTCAGCAAATATACTAAAGGTTTTTGTGGTTGAGTTATTTTTAATCAGCCGCCATCTTTGTTTACTACGCTCCTAAAATTGGACCAATCAAATTTAAATTTGTTATCACATGTCGGCTATATTGAATTTACTAGACAAGTATAAGCTTTTTAACTAATTTTCAAGGTCACTAGGGTCATATCACTCTGTGAGAAAGTTGTGCATTCTATATTTTGAACTAATGGCCATAAGTTTGAATATTAATAGAAGCAGTCTCCTCTTACATGTAACTAAAATGTGTGAAACATACAGTAGAACCAACATCTTAAAGTCTGATATTTTAGATATTAAGCTTTACTTTCCATGGATGCAGTCATGGTCAACTCTAAGTCCAAAAATTCCATGTTAAAAAAAGTTTTAAGTATAAATAATCCAGGTGGATTTTTTTCCAAGCGGATTATGAAAAAAGAAACATGTTTCTCAAAGTTAAGGTATGAATAATCCAGGTGGATTTTTTTCCTGGCGGACTTTGAAAAAAGTACGCTTGTATTAAAGACATAAAGTACGCCTGGATTTTGAAAAAAATACGTGTCCAGGCGTATTACGCCAGGATTTTCTCAAATCCGTGACCTTTTCGCTTGGAAACCGCTTGGATTCCTGGTGGATTCCGTCTAGAATTTTCGTACGGGGGACATTTCCTGTACAGTACATGACAACCACCTTGAGACAATATGAGAGTGATGTTTCTGACATCTTTTTCAAGGTCAAGGTCATAGAGTTCAAAGGTCACATGTACATAATTTATGTCCTCTATTTCTCATTTACCACTGGGACATTTCTTAACATTTCACACACAAATGTCATGTCCACCTCAGTGAGAGGTCATGTAAGTTGAAGATTTCAGACACCCTGCTTCAAGGTCAAGGTCATAGTGGGAGGTCAAAGTCCACATGTACAGCAGCAAAACTTAGCAAGGGAGCGAATTGTGAAAACAGCTAGTAAATTGAAATTCAAGGAGTTACAGTTCAGTATTCTATAGCAAAAACACTTAGCAAGGGAAAGAATTGTTAAACAGCTGGTAAATTGAACTTCAAGGAGTTACAGTTCAGTATTCCATAGCAAAACCTAGCAAGAGAGAGGAGTAAATTGAACTTCTTTAGTTTTCCATAGCTAGGTGAGAAGGGAATAGATATGAGGAGAGATTACAAGGCAAATTAGGATCCACACAGTTTCCCATGCAGCCTGAGCATAGGTTTAGACTCGGACCCAGTATACAAGAACTGGTAACTATCATACAGGTAAAGGTACATATTAGAAATACATTGTAGAGGCTGAGCTTTCAAAAGTGACGTATGTTAAAGATTAAATTATCATATTTCCATTATTTCTCAGCATATCTGTGATTTTTCTTCAAAAAGCAATGGTTCAATATACTATCTTTAAGACTGTGTTGTTGGGACTCCTGATGCTCAAACATCTACACATTGTAGAACTGCTGGTACTGATTGTGAATGTTTTATTGTATATTCCAGATCTGAAGCGGGAAGCCAGTATATGTTACATGCTCAAACATCAACTGCTGGTACTGAGCGTGATTGTTTTATTTTATATTACAGGTCTGAAGCAGGAAGCCAGTATATGTCACATGCTCAAACATCCAAACATTGTAGAACTGCTTGTACTGAGTGTGAATGTTTTATTGTATATTCCAGATCTGAAGAGGGAAGCCAGTATATGTCACATGCTCAAACATCCAAACATTGTAGAACTACTAGAGACTTACAGTTCCGATGGCATGCTTTATATGGTCTTTGAATAGTAAGTAACTCTGCCAGAGATATCATATTAGTTTTAGCGAAGTTGTCTTTCAAGTAAATGGTGCAAGAAATAAGTTAGTTTTATTCTACAATTTACGAGTGTTTTTACAAATATTCGCTCTTGTAGGCGGGATGAGTTGAAGACAAGTTTCCCCCTACAAGAAGGAATATTTGTATCATTTGTATCACCATCATCATCATCATCATCATCATCATCATCATCATCATCATCATCATCATGAATTTTGGTATGATTTTTTTTTACTTTCAAAATTTGCGGGATCAAAGAAACTTTAGGTTTAATTGTGCGGGATGCATGGGTTGGTGTTGTTTCGCCTTTAATGTCACAATATCTGAAGATAATGTTTTTATAAAATTGGTATCAGTTTGAAGAGAAATTTTATATCTATCAGATCTTGTATAGGAAATGCAAAAATTCAGAATTATTGTATGATTTTTTAATTTTCAAAATTTGCGGGGTCTTCTTACTGGTATGATCATTGTCAGGTAGGTGTTTGTGTGTATTTTTATCAAGCCAACTTCAGCAAGGCCAAGAAAGATCACATCTACCAGATGCTGTAACCACAAGATCTCAGCCTCGAAGCAGCTTATCATATGTTCAGACTGGTTAGGGCATATTGGTGCTTTCAAATTATAAACTCTTCCATTGCTATTGGCTACCTTTGTTGTCTGCTGATAACCTTTGCATACAATTTTGACCAAGATCAGGACCAACAAAATATTGGTTCTGATCCGGATCCAAACCATTTGACACTCTGATAGTGTTCCAGAAAGAATTTTTTGAAAAGGTAATTTTGAAAAAAGTAAGTAGACGACAACAACATCATGAAAATTTATATAGCATACAAAGAGTCAACTACATCTTTGTGCTTTGAGTTATCAGTGTTTGAGTTGCAGAGTAAACCTCATTGTAATGAACATAACTTGGTTGCATGGCAGAAAACATTCTGTGAAGAAGTTTAAATCAATTCAGTTTAATATCCCACTGGTGTCTTAATTAGCTGATACTCATTTTGTTCTAGGAGATTTCATTTATTATTTATAAAAGTAATTTACCGTTCTAAATTTGTGTATTTGTGTTTAGGCTTTTTTTTTTTTCTCACCTAATTCTTCTCTATCCAGTTACAGCACATATTAACTCTGGGCATTCTGGGTAATTTTTCATGTTTTTGTCGCCGTCTGCCGACTTTTTTAAAATTAACTTTTTAACAAAAAATCCTTTCAGGAACACTATCAGCGTGTCAAATGGTTTGGATCCAGGTCAGGACCGACATTCTGTCGGTCCTGATTTGGGTCCAAACTGTTTGCAAAGGTTATCAGCAAACAGCAAAATATCACAGCTAGCAAGGAAACTTGCAGGGTTCATCCTAGGATGGGCCAGATCCATTTTGTGAGACGACTGTTAATGTTTTGCTAAAGTGGACTTATTTTTGGCTGGGCCCCATATACAAGCTATTCAAATCTCATGTCAATTATGCTCTAATGTGGATATTAAGGATTCTTGGGCCCATCAAATTTTGCAAAGGGTCCATAAAAATTTCAAATGGCCCATGAAAATTTGGAAATTTGCATGTATTTGAATGGGATATGGGCCATTGGCCCATTTTAAGGGCCCATCATCATTTTGGGCTGGGATTAACCCTTGGAAAGAGTTAATTCTTATTCTGCTAATATTTTTTGTCCAGACAATGTTGGCGCTTATTACGTCACCTGCATATATTCAAATGCACTCCAGGCATATTTTGTCAAGGAACCCAGATCAGACTTCTCATTGTTTACAATTTAGGCCACCATAGTATATATGCAGAAGAGAGAGTAGACGTGAATAGCAGGAAAGGGGTTAATGAGGTAATCAAGGCTGCCACATGCGGACCCAGAGGGGGACAGGTGGAAAATCAGGCCATCATTAGCCCACCAGCGAAACGCCATTTAAATAAATGAGTCAATTAAGGAACTGCCTCAACCAATTCCGTGGAATCAGACCACGGATGTACATCGAGGATCTACTTTGAAAACAAAGGTGAAAACCTTGACATTGACATTATATAACGTTACGCTGACGTCACAGAAACCACGTTAACACAAAAACAAGTGTGAATGCAGCAAAATGGAGTTTATGCTTTTTTCAATAAATTCGCTAAAGCTGCTGATTAAACTTTTCGGATAATCAGAATAATTAATTTTAATAGAGCTGAACGCACATGCTGCAGAACTAATATTCCATAGGCCAGTTCCGGCTAACAAAATGGAGCTTTTTGGTACATAGTACTACGCGTAATGCTCCTTATATACATCCGAGCCATTATTCGATTCTCGAATTGTGGCGGACTTTCCCGAATGTAAATAAGTGTGCTTTCCTTATAAATGGGGAGCGCAGTCACAGGCTCAGTGTTAGAGTACTTGACTCGAGACCGAAGGGTTATATGTTCGAGGCTCGTCGGCATCACTGCGTTGTGTCCTTCAGCAAGACACATTAATCTTTGCTTAGTACTGGTTCAACCCAGGAAAAAGCGGTCCTGACATAACTGAAAAATTGTTGACTGGGACGTATTAAGAATGAAATCAAACAAACAAACCGTCCTTATTTGGATCTGTGCAGGTTAAAGAACCTTAGCTATGTTTTATTGTAGACTTGCATCTTGCAACCCACATCCCTGCCTATAATGTCCAGCTAAAGAATATAGAGATAGACAGATATATATTAACGATAGATGATTGTGTCTTTCAATGCCTGAAAGTTTAAGGTCTTCTTCCAATGCATGCATACGAGGGTTTCCTGTAATGTGGTCTCCAATTATCCCAACCAATTTGAATTTGCCTATGAGACACACATACATGTCAGCGCTCTATTCAGTGGGACATTGATACTATTTTGTCTCATTTCCCGTAGACGCTTCATGCCTTCCGTCTGTCTAACCTGATTATGCTCTCAAAGATTTTGGTTCTAACAAGATTATATGAAATAAACAAGCGTAGCTCTAGCTTAACCATGATTTTAACCCATTTATGCCTAATAGACTTTCCCAGCTGTATCAGTTAGATAAGTCCATTTCAAATTTTAGGGTAGTTTGGTATTTCTTTTCATAGAATATTTGTAAGCAAACAGTGAAGACCCTGGCCATACATGGCTACATTTTTAGCTCACCTGAGCCGAAGGCTCCAAGGTGAGCTATTAGTATACCAGAGACTCCGGCGTCAGTCGTCCGTCGGTCCGTCCGTCCGTCAACATTTTCAAACATCTTCTCCCCTGAAACCACTGGGCCAATTGAGCTCAAATTTCATATGGAGACTCCTTAGGATGGGGGAACGAAAGTTTGTTCAAATGGTCCTGGTCACATGACCAAGATGGCCGCAATGCCAATATATGGTAAAAACCCTTTAAGAATCTTCTTCTCCAGAACCAGAAGGCTGATGACCTTGGGACTTGGTATGTAGCATAGGGGATGTGGGGCCTACCAAGTTTGTTCAAATGACGATCCTGGGTTGACCTTGACCTACTCAACATCAAGGTCAAATTTGCTTCCTAGTGCATTTAGATGGGGAAATTTTGGAAAAGTTGATTTTTATACCCCGCCACTAAAGTGTGGCGAGGTATTATGTTATACCCTTCGGTGTCTGTCCGTCTGTCCGTCCGTCCGTCCGTCCGTCCGCACCATTTACGATCGATAACTTGAGTATTTATTCATGGAATTTTTTCAAATTTTGCATACATATTGTTATCGGCGATGAGTGGTATGGGATTGTTAATGGGCAAAATCCGTCCATTTTGAACGGAGTTACTGCCCTTTTTCGTATTGGAAAAATGGTTTCTGGTCTGTTATTCCTTTACTGTTCATGATATCTGAATGAAACTTCACAGATATGTTGCACATCAAAGGTTACATATTGTGACTAAGGACCGTCACTCTGACTTTCCCAGTTTGTGAGTTATCTGCCCTTGATAGGTCTGAAAAAAGGTTTTTGACCTATTGTTCCTTTGCTATATGGAATATCTGAATATAACTTCACAGATATGTTTCACATCAAAGGTAACATATTGTGACTAAGAACCGTCACTCTTACCTTTCCCGTTTGTGAGTTATCCGCCCTTGATTGAATTAAAAAATGTTTTTTACGCGTAGTTCCTTTACTATGTGGAATATTTAAATGAAACTTTACAGATATGTTTCACACCAAAGGTTACATACTGTGACAAAGATCCATCACTCTTACCTTTCCAGTTTATGAGTTATCTGCCCTTGATTGATCTGAAAAATGGTTTTTGACCTGTAGTTCATTTACTTTATGGAATATCTGAATGAAACTTCACAGATATGTTGACCAACAAAGGTTACATATTGTGACTAAGGATCGTCACTCTTACCTTTCCAGATTGTGAGTTATCCACCCTTGATTGATCTGAGGATTGTTTTTTGACGTGTAGTTCATTTACTATATGGAATATCTGAATGAAACTTCACAGATATGTTGAACATCAAAGGTTACATATTTTGAGTAAGGACCGTCACCCTTACCTTTCCAGTTCATGAGTTATCCGCCCTTGATTGATCTGAAAAATGGTTTTTGACCTGTAGTTCATTTACTATATGGAGTCTCTGAATGAAACTTTACAGATATGTTGACCATCAAAGGTTACATATTGTGACTAAGGACGTCATATCACTGTCTATCTCAGTTCTGTTGCTATTTAGGCATTATATATCTCACAAAATAACTTTTGGTGCCCCCAGCAGTGGCGGGGTATTACGCAGTGCTTGCGGTGCTTTTATTTGAAAACTATTGAAGCCAAAGTCATCATTTTTGTCTAATGTGACAATGGCTATAAATAAGTTCCAAAGGTCAAGGTTGACCTTTGACCTTTCAACCAAGGCCGCTCATATTGGAGTCCCATCAATATATTAAAACATAGTTTTCTCTGAAACCATTTGGCCAATTGAATTCAAATTTCATTAGAAGACCCCTTACAATAAGTTAGCCAAGATTTTTGCAAATTGTTTTGGTCACATGACCAAGATGGCCGACATGCCCATATATAGTAAACACCCTTTAAAAATCTTCTTCTCCAGAACTAGAAGGCTGATGACCTCGGGACTTGGTAAGTAACATTTGGGATGTGGGGACTACCAAGTTTGTTCAAATGATGATCCTAGGTTGACCTTGACCTACTTAACATGAAGGTCAAATTTGATTCCTAATGCATTTAAATAGGATTTTTTTGAAAAGTTGATATTTTAATTCTGTTGAGGTCAAAGTCATTGTTCTCACTTGATATGTTAAGAGGCAATTTCAAAGGTCAAGGTTGACCTTTGACCTTTTAGTCAAGGTCACTTATATTGGAGGCCCATCAATATATTGAAACACAGTATTCTCAGAAACTACTTCGCTAATTGAACTCAAATTTCATATGGAGACTCCTTAAGTTGAATAGAGTAAATTTGAACCAAATGTTAATGACCACATCACCAAAATGGCGGCCATGCCTATATAAGGTAAAAACCCTTTAAATATCTTCTACTATAGAACCAAAAGGCCAATGGCCTTGGGAATTGGTATATAGCATTGGGGATGTGGGCCCTACCAGGTTTGCACAAATGATGAATCTGGGTTGACCTTGATCTATTTTACGGCAAGGCTAAAATTGATTCCTAATACATTTACATTGGAAAAATCTTGAAATGTCCAGTTTTCTATATAAATGTTTAAGCAGAAATCATAACACTTGTGAAAATGTTAAACCTATTGAGGCACTGGTTTTTATATAAGCACCAAAGGTCAAAGTGAACTTTGACCTTTCATCCAAGGCCCCTCATATTGGGACTGCCGCATCTTTTTCTCAGAATTCACTGGGCTGTTTGAACTCATATTTCATATGGAGTATTCAGTAGATAAAACAATATTAATATGATATTATTTTTTGGTCACTTTATCAAAATGGCCACTCTCCATATATGGTCAAATAAAATATGTTTGAATAATAAGCCTATGTTGACCTTGACCTATTTTAACATTATTAAGGAGATCAGGTGAGCGCTTCAGGACCTTCAGGTCCTCTAGTTTCTAAACTGTTTGCCGATGGAATGGTAGACTTATATGGGTTAAAATGCTAAAAAATGGTTTCTTTGATAATCCAGGAAAGAATATGAAAATATATAATTAGTGTGAGGACAATTCACACACATGATATGGGCCTGCACAAGAGCCTTCACTGCTCACATACACAAAGTATGGATGTAGATGAAGCCTGGATCAGGCCAAAATTTACACCTCTAGCTCCATCAGCATGAAAGGGAGCGCAGTGGCTCAGTGGTAGAGTGCTTGACTTGAGGGGGTTGTGGGTTTTAGCCTCACCGACGTCACTGAGTTGTGTCCTTGAACACACATTAATCCTTGGTTAGTACTTCAATTTTCAACCCAGGAAGACCTGTCCAGACATAACAAAAATTGTTGACTGGGACGTAAAGAATCAAATCAAACAACCAAACATCAGCATAATCATTTATTGGAGGCTTTTGTACATATGGGATAAAATACTGGCTCAAATATTCTTCATCTTTAGCTCACCTGAGCCGAAGGCTCGGAGGTGAGCTATTAGTATACCAGTTACTCCTGTGTCCGTCGTCCGTCCGTCCGTCGTCCGTCCGTCGTCCGTCCGTCCGTCAACATTTTCAAACATCTTCTCCTCTGAAACCACTGGGCCAATTGAACTCAAATTTCATATGGAGACTCCTTAGGATGGGGGAACGAAAGTTTGTTCAAATGTCCCTGGTCACCTGACCAAGATGGCCGCCATGCCCATATATGGTAAAAACCCTTTAAAGATCTTCTCCAGAACCAGAAGGCCGATGACCTTGGGACTTGGTATGTAGCATTGGGGATGTGGGGCCTACCAAGTTTGTTCAAATGATGATCCTAGGTTGACCTTGACCTACTTAACGTCAAGGTCAAATTTGCTTCCTAATGCATTTATATGGGAATTTTTTTGAAAAGTTGATTTTTTGAATACTGTTAATGCCAAAGTGATTATTCTTACTTGATATGTTGAAACTAATGAGACAATGGCTATAAATAAGTTTCAAAGGTCAAGGTTGACCTTTGCCCTTTCAGCCAAGGTCGCTCATATTGTGGTCCAATCAATATATAAAAGCAGAGTTTTCTCACAAACCATTGGCCCAATTGAGCTCAAATTTCATGTGAAGACTCCTTATGATAAGTCAACCAAACTTTATACAAAATATGTTGGTCACATGACAAAGATGGCCACCACGCCCATATATGGTTAAAACCTTTTAAAAATCTTCTATTCCAGAACCAGAAGGCCAGTGACCTTGAGACTTGGTATGTAGTATTGGGGATGTGGGGCCTACCAAGTTTGTTCAATGATGATCCTAGGGTGACCTTGACCTACTTAACGTCAAGGTCAAGTTTGCTTCCTAATACATTTGAATGGGAATTTTTTTGAAAAGTTGATTTTTTGAATACTTTGGAAGCCAAAGTCATTATTCTCACTTGATAAGTTCAATCTAGTGTCTATAAATAAGTTTCAAAGGTCAAGGTTGATCTTTGACCTTTCAGCCAAGGTCGCTTATATTGGAGTCCCATCAACATATTAAAACATAGTTTTCTCAGACAATTCTTGGCCAATTGAAACCAAATTTCATATGACAACTCCTTATGATTGGTTAGCCAAAACTTATACAAATTGTTATGGTCACATGACTAACATGGCCACCATGCCCATATATGCTAAAAACTCTTTAAATCTCTTCTTCTCTGGAACCAAAAGGCCATTTGCTTTGGGACTTGCTATGTAGGATAGGGGATGTGGGCCCTACCAGGTTAGCACAAATGATGAATCTAGGTTGACCTTGACCTACTTTATGGCAAGGTCAAATTTGATTCCTAATGCAGTTATATGGAGAAAATCTTAAAATGTTCATTTTCTATAACTGAGCCGAATTCATAGTAGTTAAACTTATTGAGACAATGGTTTATTAAGCTGACCTGTGACCTTTTATCCAAGGCCACTTATTTGGACTGCCATATACCTATCTAAACATCTTTTTCTCAGAAATCGTTGGGCTGTTTGATGGATTATTCATTAGACTGTTGAGGTCACTTGACCAAGATGTATATGGTAAAAACAAAATTTGTTCCGTTATTTAAAGCTGTAGTTGACCTTGACCTATTTTAACATTATTAAGGAGATCAGGTGAGCGCCTCAGGACCTTCAGGTCCTCTAGTTTATATTTTGCTCTATCTTTTATTTAAGCTTTAATATTAAGTGGTTCCTGGATATGCTGACATCCAACATTGGGTGTTCATGTCATTTTGACATTAACCCTTAATGCGCCAATCGCAACAAAAGTCGTCTGCTTTTCTCATCTACTGAAATGTTTAAGAAGCCGCTATGGCAAACAGTGTGGACCCAGATCAGACTGCTCCTATAGGAGCAGTCTGTTCTGGGTCCAGACTGTTTGCTTCTATACTTAATTCGTCAGTAATGCTAGATAATTATTTGCAGCAGAAGACTTCAGCAGACGACATTTTCAGATGCATTTTTTTCTTGGCGCTTTAAGGGTTAATAATGATATCACTTCAGTACCAGTTAGTTGACTTCCAATGCAAACAATGTGCAAAGTTATCATTTTTATGCCCCCAACTTTGAAACAGGGGGCATGTTACTTTGGGCTTATCAGTACTGAAATGGAGCTATTGGGATCAGTCCTTGTCTGGCATCCATTGCTGTCATGTGTGGCCCTCTGACAACAATTTGCTTTAAATGACCTCTACTCCTATACTACTGGGCCAATTTCAACCAAACTTAAAAATACATGGCCACCGGGGGCGTGGCTTATCGCAGTAAGGAAAACTTAAAAAATCTTCTCCTTTGAAACAGATGATAAGAATTCAAAATAATTTGGCAGAAATGATCACCGGATAAATTTCTACACAAATAGCTAAAACTTAACACTGGTGACAGTAGTCAAACTGCTTGAATGGAGTGAAATCAAGCTTTAATGTAACTAAAGACATAATGTTCCTCCAAGATTAAATCATTTAGTTTGAGCCTGCAGCCAATCATTTAGGTTGGGCACAAGCAGATACTCTGAGAGATTTTGTTAATGGTGGTTCTCTCGTAGTTTTATTGCTATTGATTCCAAGTATTATTTAGAGAATGAAGTCATTCTATGGAATAATTCGGATAATTCGTGAGAAAACTACTTGAGTTCATATTAAAATGCAAATTTACATATTAATGGTTGACAGTCTGAAACCATTGATTTGGTTAGCTCAGCTCAAAGGGGAGCTATTGTGACTTCACTTCACCCCAAATTCATAATTATTTCCTGTAAATATTCTGTGTAAAGAGGAGTGCAGTGGCTTTGGCTTAGTTAGGGTTGCTGGTTTGAGAGTCACAGGAGGCACTGTGTTGTGTCCTTGATCCTTGAGCAAGACACTTTATCCTCTGTTTAGTAATGGTTCAATCAAGGTAGACTGGAAAATATCCTGACATTACTGAAAAATTGTTGACTGGGATGTAAAGCGGAAGGCAAAGATCAGGAATCAATAGAATCAAGTACCACACCTGACTCGGGACACCATATTGGACACCATAAGTGACAAAAACACAAGAAAACATCGAACACAAGAGAGCCAAGAGGTCAGCCCTTTCCCAATAGGTAATCACAAGGCTGCAAGCATAACAAAGGCAAACATCAAACATAAATAACAAAAAGGATCCACAAAAGAAGAACCGCTTTGGAACGGTCAGTAAACAAATACCTGAGAATTTAAACATGTTTAAACATGTTAAACTGTACCAACCTCACCCTTAATTCTGATGTAAATCAAGATGCATAGATGTTTGCTTTGCATTTTCCCTAACTTATCAATACATCATCTCCTAGTACATACAAACCAGGATATAAAAAAAGAGATAAAACAAAGATAAGGACTCAACAGTATATACAACTGAATACTGGAGCAAAAAAATCCAAGTGGGCCCGAGCAAACAAAAGGTCTCTCACACCTAGCCAATTTAGCATGCTGACCCAAATTCAAATTAATTTCACACAATTTTTTTCCACCTACCAAAATTGGTCAAAATGTCTGGTTCTCTGATGAACAAATTGACCACTGAAGGTAAAAATAGAGAAAAAAATCTTTTATCAGCATCTCTTCCTGAAGCAAGATTTCCCTGTCCTTGAAAAAAAAATCTTTTATCAGCATCTCTTCCTGAAGCAAGATTTCCCTGTCCTTGAAAAAAAATCTTTTATCAGCATCTCTTCCTGAAGCAAGATTTCCCTGTCCTTGAAAAAATCTTTTATCAGCATCTCTTCCTGAAGCAAGATTTCCCTGTCCTTGAAAAAATCGTTTATCAGCATCTCTTCCTGAAGCAAAATTTCCCTGTCCTTGAAAAATCTTATATCAGCATCTCCTCCTGCAACAAGATTTCCCTGTCCTTGAAAAAAGTCTTTTATCAGCATCTCTACCTGAAGAAAGATTTCCATGTCCTTGAAAAAAGTCTTTTATCAGCATCTCTTCCTGAAGCAAGATTTCCCTGTCCTTAAAAAATCTTTTATCAGCATCTCTTCCTGCATCTCTTCCTGATGCAAAATTTCCCTGTCCTTGATAAAAACAACACTTTTATCAGAACCTCTTCCTGAAGCAAGATTTCCCTGTCCTTGAAAAAAATGTTTTAGCATCTCATCCTGAAGTAAGATTTCCCTGTCCTTTAAAAAATCTTTTATCAGCACCTCTTCCTGGAGCAAGGCTTCCCTGTCCTTGGAAAAAATATTTTATCAGCATCTCTACCTGAAGCAAGATTTCCCTGCCCTTGGAACAAAATCTTTTGTCAGCATCTCTTACTGAAGCAAGATTTCTTTATCCTTGAAAAAAATCTTTTATCAGCATCTCTTCCTGATGAAAGATTTCCCTGTCCTTGATAAAAATATCTTTATCAGCATCTCTTCCTGATGCAAGATTTTCCTGTCCTTGGAAAAAATATTTTATCAGCATCTCTTCCTGAAGTAAGATTTCCCTGCCCTTGAAAAAAATCTTTTTTCAGCACCTCTTCCTGAAGCAAGACTTCCCTGTCCTTGATTTTTTTTATCAGCATCTCTTCCTGAAGCAAGATTTCCCTGTCCTTGAAAAAAATCTTGCATCAGTATCTCTTCCTGAGGCAAGATATCCCTATCCTTGAAACAATCTTTTATCAGCACCTCTTCCTGAAGCAAGATTTCCCTGTCCTTGTTTTTTTTAATCAGCACCTCTTCCTGATGCAAGATTTCCCTGTCCTCGAAATTTTTTTTATCTTTTTTCAGCATCTCTTCCTGAAGCAAGATTTCCCTGTCCTTGAAATTTTTTTTTTTTTATTAGCATCTCTTCCTGAAGTAAGATTTTCCTGTCCTTGGAAAAAAATCTTTTATCAGCATCTCTTCCTGAAGCAAGATTTCCCTGTCCTTGAAAAAAAAACTTTTATCAGCATCTCTTCCTGAAGCAAGATTTCCCTGTCCTTGAAAAAAAAAATCTTTTATCAGCATCTCTTCCTGAGGCAAGATTTCCCTATCCTTGAAAAAATCTTTTATCAGCATCTCTTCCTGAAGCAAGATTTCCCTGTCCTTGAAAAAAAATCTTTTATCAGCATCTCTTCCTGAAGTAAGATTTTCCTGTGCTTGGAAAAAATCTTTTATCAGCATCTCTTTTTGAAGCAAGATTTCCCTGTCCTTGAAAAAAAAAATCTTTTATCAGCATCTCCTCCTGAAGCAAGATTTCCCTGTCCTTGAAAAAAAAAATCTGTTAACAGCATCTCTTCCTGAAGCAAGATTTCCCTTTCCTTGAAAAAAAATCTTTTATCAACATCTCTTCCTGAAGCAAAATTTTCCTGTCCTTCAGGACACTAATGATAGATTCCTACATTCATTCGACATAAATGGACTAATGCTCAAAGCCAACACATTTACAAGAATGACAAGTCTCTGAAGTGGAGTCTTGACAATTCCAATTGTTGTGTATCTCCCAGTTCATCAATAATTAAACTTCTCTATGATGCTTGAAAAAACCTATACACTGTCAAAACATACTTTCATTTTGTTACAACGTTTTCTAGGGAATACTGTAACTAGTTTGTGATGGTAAAATAATATGGTTAATTGCTTTTTGAGGTAACAGATTTTCAGTGTTTTAAGTTTGTTTTGTTAGATGTCATTGTGTTCTGTGGTAGCAATGCTCCTAACTCTGAAAGCGCAAATTTAATTTGTGAATGCAGCAGAGGCTTGTGACATTTTAAATCCTTCAGAGGACAGATCATGCCTGCTGATTCACTTGAAATATCAGGCCTGATTTGATTCTTAAAATATATTTTTTTGTGAATTGTGTCGTCTGCTACCTAAGTATGCATTAAATGAAAAAAAAATATTCTCTTTAATTTTTCTTGAAAAGTACGTTTTACTTTAAATCTAGCCCCTCGTATATAGACCTATTTGTTATGATGGGCAAAATTTGCATACATACAAGCTTTGCTAACCGAGCTTCGTAGTGAGGTTGGTAGCGAGTTTGACTACAGATCCAGGGCTTGCCCAGGAAAAAGTGTGGTTAGGTGAACTGACCATCTGGACATGACCATAGCTGTTGACTGGGACTTAAAACCTCAAACCAAACAAAGGGAGCGCAGTGGCTCAGTGGTAGAGTGCTTGACTCGAGACCGAAGGGCCGCGGGTTCGAGCCTCACCGGCATCACTGCGTTGTTGTCCTTGAGCAAGACACATTTATCCTAGCTTAGTACTGGTTCAACCCAGGAAGACCCGTCCCGCATAACTGAAAGATTGTTGAGTGGACGTAAAGAATCAAATCAAACAAACAAACAAACAAACCAAACAAACAAACAAACATTCATGAATCCATGTTTGCATAAATTAATTATTGTTTCAAATTGTGCATGGTTCAGATCAACTGAATGTCTTTTTTGCATAAATGTACATATTGTTTTGGCCAGAGTAAATTTAATAGCTGCATGTGCAGTAACACAAGCAATTTTAAATAGAGGATCTTACATGAGTGCTCATGTTTTATTGAATTTATTAAACGAGTTGGGGAAAAGAGATAAAATGCGAGGCTTGCCGAGCATTTTATCTCTTTTTCGCAACGAGTTTAAAAATTTCAATAATACAAGAGCATGAATGTTAGATTCTATTTATCATATGGCAAATACTTTGAAATCTCATTTCTGGCGTAAAAACGCTATGATTTTGTCATCATGTACGCAACGTTGTTATGGACGTAATAACGTTTGCCGTAAATCGATAAACCACTAGTGGTTTACAGATTTTATTGCATGGCGTTATTTCACTCCCAGACGCGACGGCATATGATAAAAAATAGTTCGTCGCCCTACGCCGCCTCAATCATTTCTTTTAATCAACATCACCTTTCACTAAACTTCACAGGAATGGGATCTTTGACCATTTCAAGTTTTTTCAAAGTTTCCATACTAGACAGAATTCTGGTTGCCATGGCAACCAAAGGAAAAACCTTAAAAATCTTGCTAAAACTACTGACCAGATTTGAAAATAATTTGACACAAATGGTCCTAGGCTGTTCCTCTACGAAATTGTTCAATTTTTTTTCATCTCAGATCTGTCAAAAAACATGGCTTTGAGGGGCCTGAGTTATTTTTTCCACATATGGATATACATAGGGTAAGCTTTAAAAATGTTCTCAAAAACTACTCTTCAAATTTGAAAATAATTTGGCACAAACAATCCTTGGGTAGCCCTCTACCAAGAATGTTCAAATTATATTTTGATCTTTTGACCCTTTACTCCATAATAACGCCTCTTGACGCCTTTGAAATATCATGTGTTTGAAAATATTATGGAAAATGGAACATTTGCTCTTTAGGAGCAAATGCTCCATTTTCCATAATATTTTCAAAAATATTCAAAACTTAACTTAAATTTTTCTTGAATTTTTTAAATGTTGTCTAAAAATAGAAAATGATGTCATGATCTTAAAATAGTCCATGGAGTAAAGGGATAAAAAACATCACTCCTGAAATAATTTTTTGAAAAAGTTTATTTTGAAAAAAGTGATCAGACAACAACAAAAGCATGAAAAATTACCCAGCATGCAGAGAGATAAATGAAGAAAAGTGACAGTGGTTTCCTTGGAGTAAAGGGTACTGAAATAAATTTTTGAAAAAGGTAATTTTGAAAAAAGTCCTCAGACGACAACAAAAGCATGAAAAATTACCCAGCATGCAGAGAGATAAATGAAGAAAAGTGACAGTGGCTTGCTTGAGGTGATATTTCTATTGATTTCTGGAAATGGCGCTAACATTGTCACTCAGACGTTATCTAACTTAACTTGTGTCAAATGATACTTATAATGTCCGCTGTCAGCTTGTTGATTATATAAGACTAGACATTAGAAAAACAGTATCTTTGGTCTGCGTGAGAACTGAGCATCCTCAAACCAGTCTGCACAACTCAATTTGGAGAAGAAGAAGATAAACCATTTAGAAATTAAAATAATTGCTAACATTAATAAAACAGAATCCCAACTATGATATTGGACACCTTACTTTAAATTTCATAAATTTTAACAAATATGTTCTTAAAAGGGTATCCTTTGGAAGCAAAGACTGCACCAAAGAACTGAAACTAGAGTGTGCATATTTCCTGGGCCAGACTAGCTAGTTTCTGCCATTTAGACTTCATCAGTGACCCTCTAATAGTTTCAAAGTTCCACAATGAAACCCATGACCCCAAAGGACAAGAATATAAAATCTACACTATAGTGAACACCCAGGTGAACCGCATGTCTAGATTTCGGAGGGTGTTGGCTATCGGAGGTAAACATTGAGATAATGGATGGATAGGGTCTGTATTTATCCGTTTTTATTTCATATTTAAAGTTTCTTGGGGACGAGAGCAGCAAACATGTGGCTTCTATATTGAGTGATAAGGACTCAGAATCTGTTAAATACTTTTGATCCATGTCTGTAGGATTCAGGGCAACTTTTCAAACGGCGAATGTGAATTTTTCAATGAAAAAAGGCTAGTGGTTTGATCATTGCTGGACTTATATCAACCTTTGACACTAATTGCTTGTGCCGCTACCATTCTATATCATTCTCCTGCATGGCTTGTAAGTGCCATATCAAGAACTGCTATTAAAACTTCAAATTTTGAAAATCGCTTACGTTGCTATCGTTTTGATGGTTAGCAAAATGTTCAGAGGACTTACCTCCGAATGGAACGCTATCCATAAACATGACACCATCGTCATAAAATTGCAAAAAAATAAGTGTTGTACACGTCTGTTTGAATTATATTGGACTGATACATTCCAAAGAGAGGTTAAACATTGCAGCGGTAGTTATGAATCAAGAAAAAATAAAATAATACATGTAAATATTAACTGATGAATTCGAAATATTCGTTCAAATCACCGCATTTCCGAATTCAAATGCGATTTAAATTCAAACAGATTCAGTTCAAAAACATGCATTGCTTTCAGAATTCTTGTCATTCTATATACTTACGGCTTATATGTTGATTTTATTCCTTAATGTGGTTCACTATGATATAAAACCATCTCAAAGCAGACCATGTGCAGCCCAAAACTCCTTTGTTTACCTCCGGTTGCCAACACCCTCCGAGATTTGGACATGCGGTTTACCTGGGTGGTGAAGGGCAGGGAGACGTTCTACCGCCGCCACACAGTCCCAGTCACCAGCTGTAGTGAAGTCAAATATGTTCTTAAAAGGGTATCCTTTGGAAGCAAAGACTGCACCAAAGAACTGAAACTAGAGTGTGCATATTTCCTGGGCCAGACTAGCTAGTTTCTGTAAGGTATTTAAGTAAATGTTATGGTCTGACAAAACATGTAGAAACTGATGAGTCTGCTTTAGAATTAGTCTGACCTGGGTTTACGTTAACCAAACTGTCAGAACAATATGGATAACTATTGTCAGTCATACATTTTTCACTCTGTCTAAACATGCTTTCTTGCTAGGGCTCCCCCAAATGAATGTTGGCAGAGCTCTATTGTTTTTGGCTGTGTATCCGTCTGTCCATTCATCCATCCGTTGTCATGGTCACTCTCCAACCCAACTATAACCAAGATGGTCGACAAAATGGCTGCCGCCTATCAGTGTCCGCTGATGTGGGCACTCGTTAAACTTAGTCATTTTTGATCAGATTTCTTCCAAATTTCATATATGGATTGCTTCCATCAAACTCCAGTTCAAGTTTGAATACGGGTTTTGTCCGATGATTGATAACCAAGATAGCCGACAAAATGGCAGCCACCTATCTAATCAGTTTGCACTTCTGGACACTCTATCTTAGTCATGTATTACCAAATTGCTTCCAAATTTCATATATTGATTACTTTACCAAACTCTCGCCCAAGTTCGATATGGGCCTTGTCCGATAATCAAGATGGCCACCAAAATGGCCGCCACCTGTCAGTTTGCACTAATTGTGGACACTTTAACTTAGTCATTTATCACTGCCATTTATCTTCCAAATTACATATATGGACTACTTTCATCAAGCTATTGTTCATGTCTAAATATAGGTTTTGTCTGATGAACAATAATCAAGATTGGCGCCAAAATGGATATCCCTTTTCCACTGCAGGGCATTATGCGGGGCCTTTTGTCAGAGTCTGACTGTTCTAGTGGCAATTGGCTTGTATTTTGTCAATCCTTTATACTGTAAAAGACATTGGAATTTGTTACTGATTTGGGAAACTTTTTCTCAGAATAGGGTAAAATTACCTACATATATTTAATTTGGTAGTCTGGCAGATTCCCATTAACTGTTTTGAAAATTTAGAAGTGTCTTAAATTTCTATTAGCAGTTTGTGTTTTGACTGATATGCTAGGAGTCATAATTTTAGTGTTGCATGTTTGGATTTCATTTGTTTTCAAGCCTCTTGTTTTTGTTTTCAAGACTAATGCCATTTCATCATGATATTTTCTATAAATTAAAATTTCTAGAATTTAGAGGAGGAGTGCAATTGCTCAGTGGAAGAGTGCACAACTTGAGATTTAAAGGTCCCAAGTTCAGGAGCCTTGATGTGTCCTCAATGATCAAGACACTTTATACTCTGCTTTGTACTGGTGTGAACTGGAAAATGTCTTGCATGACTGAAAAATTGTTGACTGGGAAGTAAAGCATCAAACTAAACAAATGAGCAATCCGGAATTTCAGTCCCTTGCTCTTCATCATTGTGCTGGAGGCCTTGTCACAATGTCATCCAAGTTCCACCCTGGAGTTCCTTGGGAGGACCTATATGAAGATGATATAATGTCATTATTGCTGACTCACTGGAAGAATGTGTCAGGAGACTCTTGTTATGGAAAGAAGCCATGGAGAAGAAGGGTTTGAGGGTAAATGCAGAAAAGACAAAGGTTATGATCTGTGTTCCAGGCCTGGACCTGCATTTAATTCAGGTGAATATCCATGCGCTGTCTGTCGTACAGGAGTAGGCAATAACAGCATCTACTGCAACGGCTGCAAACCCGGGGTGCATAAGAAATGCAGCAGGCTACAACAATTGGCACCAAATTCTGACTATAGGTGTGCACATGCAGGGGAACTGCCCACCCTATTGATGGCTGACTGCAGAGTGAAGTTCAGGTCGGACCTTAGGAGCTGGAGGTGGTAGCTTCCTTCGGCTACCTGGGTGACATATATATTGCTTTATGCTGGTAGTGGCTGTGAACTAGAAGTCGCCACATGTGTGAAAACCGCTGGAGCTACTACCAGTTTTCAAATCCAGCCGCCTCTCTTACAGATCCTTAGCCATATGTACAGCTCTTGCCTGCAGAGCACCATGCTCCATGCTAGTGAAACTTGGCCATTGACCAAAACAAACCTGGAGCTCTCACAGGTCAAGGCACGTTACCTTAAATATCAGAGATGAAACCTTAGTCATTATACAATTATTGACTAATGAGGCATTGGATATGATGTGATATCGACCAGATAATATCAATATTGACCGAGGCGGAGCCGAGGTCAATATTGGTATTCTCTGGTCGATATCACATCATATCCAATGCCTCATTAGTCAATAACTGTTTTATTATATAACATTTAGAGAAAGATTTACAGGTATCATTGCACCTGGAAAAAATACTGAACTTATATACAAGTTTTGGGACAGTCAAGTATTTAGCAGAAACAGTGCAAACCTAGATAAGACCACCCTTTTACTATTTTATATATGTTGTGCATGAGTGTGATCATTCAGCATTTACTAACAAGAATTCTAACACGCCTCGCCTGTAGAGCCAATGTTAAAACAGTGTGATATATCAAACAATTATTCACAGCGTTGAAAGCTCAGGGAAAATGTGTGATAGCTGACGTCATTTGTTACTGGTAAATGACGTCATTCATGGCGTTAGACGGTGTAACGTCGTTTTTACGCTTGAAAGACGTTATAAATACATGTAAACGTATGCGACGTGGTCTAAGTATTGGCGGGAGTTCTTCAGTGCACAGGCGGAAAGTCGGAGGAAGCTGAAGAGTTCAAATTTGTTTTCGTCGTTTATTGTGCAATAAAATCGAAATAGATCAGCTCCAGCATGTCCAGTGCGTGATTTGTCGCGTTCTTGGCAACTACAATAGGATTACAAGCGGCGCTTTAGAAATGCAGAACCGGAACGGAAAAAACACAAGCAATCTAATTTTAGTAACTAATATTCACCAGCAAGGGCGCGCCAGCCAGTGAATATGACAATATATTGACTGGCCACGTGAGCGCTCTAAGCCAATGAAAATCAGTATTTTAACTTAGTTATATAATAATGGTTGTTGTTGTTTTTTTTGCAAAAATTTTATTGGAAGTAAAATCTCATTTTGTTGTACGTAAAAATCAAAATGCTGTTTTAAGATGATTTTTTCAATGTAAAATTTGGCATGGCTCTATGGACATAGAAGCAACTTTAACTTTCCTGCCATCCATAATTGAGCCAGTGCATGAGATTTCCAACAATGTGGTATGTGCGACCAGCAAAGCCTCAGATCAGCCTGTGCATACGCGCAGTCTGATCAGAGCCTTTGCTAGTCGCTTGAATAAGTGTTAAGTTACTGACCGAGCAAGTGTTATTACTGACCGAACATCATTGAACAAGTGTTAAGAACATCATTGGACAAGTGTTAAGTAATTGACCGAACATCATTTGTAGTTTCGAAGCTTTAAAGGAGGCTGCACAGGTTGGTCTGAGTCTACACTTGTCAGAATGCCACATTGTTGGAAATCTCGTGCCATGGTTCAATTATAAAAAGTCAAGCTTGTAATCACATGGTCAATAAGCCTAGATGGAGCTGGAATGATCTATAGATAGAGCTCTTACTTTTAATAAGGCGAAAGCAAGTTCAGACAAGTTTGAAGTGCTATTTCCACAGTCCTATCTAATGAGACCTAATGATAGCCGTGACATCCACTCATACAAATCAATTATTGCTTCATTAAGATACTCTTATATAACCCTCGATAAGTCGCCTTGTCTTTCAACAGAAAATTTACCATATTTTTCTGATTTTTCCGTGAAAACATGATTTATTCACGGTTACCAATGTCTCTTCTACTATCGGCGGTCTGTCATGGCTGGTAATTAGATTGGCACATTCTGGGGGAATAGAGGGTAGCATAAGTAATATTATCGTAAGTTAGATGATTTAAAATTTGGTTTAGAGTAGACTCAGACGAGCCTATGTAGTCTCCTATTAAGTTTAGAAACTCTAAATTATCTTCCGTCAGTAGCTTAATATTCATAGAATATTCAAGGGACTAGCAAAGGCTCTGATCAGACTGCGCGTATGCGCAGGCTGATCTGAGGCTTTGCTGGTCGCACATACCACATTGTTGGAAATCTCATGACACGGCTCATATTATGTTGTGGTGCTGATTGAAAAGAGACTTTATAATTGAGCCGCGACATGAGATGTCCAACAATGTGGTATGTGTGACCCGGTGAGCAAAGGCTCAGGCCAGCCTGCGCATACCCTCAGTCTGCATGATCAGAGCCTTTGCTTGTTGCTTTAATATTGTATGACTGTTAAGCTATGGACTGAACATCAGTTGGAGTTTCTAAGCTTAAAAGGAGGCTGCACAGGCTCGTCTGAGTCTACATGTGTCAAAATGCCACATTGTTGGAAATCACTTGTCACGGATCATAATAATTTTCTGCTTTTTCCATGAAAACATATGTTGTGCTGCTGATTGAAAGAGACTTTATATTTATAAGAGCACCACAACATATGGTAAATGTTCTAAAATTCCGAACACATTGCTCTTTCTGTACTCGAATAAAATGTTGGTGTTCAGGCCTGCTTGTCAGAATATCAAACAGGGAAGATCCTGATCAGACTGCTTCTTCAGAAGCAGTCTGATCTGGGTCTGCTCTGCGTGTCTAGGCCTTTTTGGAAGGCAACTAGTGTTCCAAATTTTGGAACATTTACCTTATGTTTTCTTGAAGAAAATTACCAAACCTTGCAAACTGGAAACTTGTCTTAACTTTGGTTATGCTTTAAAAAATCAGTTTTATTGACCCTTTCATCCACTATTTACTGGTAGAACAATTAAAAGGCCCAGGGCAGCCTGTGCATTTGCACAGTCTGATATGGCCCTTTAATTTTCTCAAAATGTTTTCAAAATGTAAGAAAAGCTGACTTTATGCACTAGAGGAAGCCATCCATATTAGGGAAAATAAATTTCCGGACTTATATAGTTTTTGGTTTACAGTAGGCTATATGTATTTCCAGTAGATCTGCAAGCACAAAATTGAGGATATATCAAGACTGTTTATGACATGCTAAGATTTTGATGCTCTAAGGTTCATAATGTTATGTGCAAAGACAACTCTGTAAGGTTCATAAACATATAGCTATATCTGTAACTGTAGAAAAAGAGTACCATTGATATTCTTGTTTAAATATATACAATTGAATTGAGTATGACAAGGAAATGCCACACTTGTAGACCAGCCCATGGCATCGTGAGGGAAAGACTTTAGAACATAGACAAAAGCATCACTTGCTGAGGTAACTGCCAAAATACAAATGCAATGGTCACAATAATAATAATAATAATAATAATAATAATAATAATTATTATAATATATGCCGCGGGTGTCAAGATCAAACCTGTGACCTCTCAAATTTCATGATGGTCCCTGAACCACTGTGTTCCACATTCTATTAATAAAGCATAAGCTTAAGAATATGTGAAAACCAACTTTTTGACAGTTCTACCATAAACTACAAGCCATACATGTGTAAAAGAAATTCCATTTATCACATGACATTGGGAGTGATATAACCCCATGCGATAAAATTGATAAACCACTAGTGATTTACAGATTTTTACATTACATAATGACATCCATTATAACGCTGCATGAAAGATGACAAAACGTTTTTACGCCCAAAATTTTTAAGTAATTTTAATGTCATGTGATTAATAGAACTTACATTCATGCTCCTGTATTATTGAATTTATTAAACTCTTTGCGAAAAAGTAATAAAATGCATTATTAAACTCATTGCAAAAAAGTTATAAAATGCTCGACAAGCCTCACATTTTATCTCTTTTCCTCAACGTGTTAAACATGTGCACTCATGTAAGATCCTCTATTTATGTTGTAATGGTTTCTGTAGAAGGTTTGCCATTTCTTCTTTTCATCAGCTCTGAGAATGGGGTCCATATTTATATTCAGTGAGACTGTTCTTTTCATTATCCACAACATACATTTTGGGTGAGAAATAAGAAAAATAAATTTAAATTAACCACCTGGGAACCTTCAAAGTCGGTCTGTAACATGATATTTTTTTCTGTTATAGTTTATTGTTGCTTGTGTTCTATGTCAAGATTTAAAGATCATTTCTATTTTAAAAGACCTTGAGACACTCAATTATAGACTCTTTCTTACATCAGAAACTTGCGACGTCAGGGGATAGTAATGAATAAAGTCTTACCCTTAATATGTGCCACCTATAATTTGCAGCAGACGACGATTTCAAATTTTGCCGCTTTTTCAAAAATAACAAATAAGGCATGATAATTCATGAGAATCTGGCAGACGATTCTCATGAAATATCATACCTTATTTTTTTTTGAAAATTGGGAAAGATGTCGCAAAATTTGTCGTCTGCTGCAGTTGTGATTGCTGCTATAAGGGTTAAATGACAAAAGTCGAAACTTGCAAGAGGGCATCAAATCTGACCAATGGGTAACAAGATATGGTTTCAGACTCACAGAAGGAAGGATGGATTGATGGATGCACGTACGATGCCAAAACCTCATTCGATGTTCTCATGGTGTAAATGATAAAACAGCCTAGACAAACAGGGCAAACCCAGATCAGAATGATCAGGTCTTTCTTGTTTGCTATATTGACAAGCATACTTGCTTTTGTAACGCGACATCTGATTGGCTAACGTCAAAAATTTGCGACAGTTACCCTGCCATATACTGTCGGAAATAGTTTGACGTCATTAATTACATCACATTTTGTTAGATGACATGCGGCTTTATGTGGCATGTAACACTCAAAAATAAGATAAAACTGCAGAAATGCATTAGAATGGGGATAACCATAATCAAAATTTTCAATTGGGGAGGTACATCGTAAGATATACGTTAGAAAATCACATTTTACGTATCCACTAGTGAGTCGCCATAAAACTAAATTTCTGACCGTATATCTGACGATATACCTCCCCAAATATAAATTTTGAATACAGTTATCCCCTAAGTGAACACCCCCCTTCCCCCATTTACCATCAAACAACTACTCCACTCTCCAATGCTCCTCTTTATCAGGCCTGTGTCATCTGTAATTGGTATAGTGCTAAAGTCTGTTATTTTATAATCTCTAAGCTGGATCTATTTGACAGCAATATTGTTGGGACCCAGACATTGATTTGGCACAAATTAATCAAGATATTAAGCAAATATGAGAGCTGATCGGGTTTTATTACCGGCAGTGATTTCATCTTTGACAGTCTCTTTGGAAAGGCAGCAATTATTAGTCGATGGTCACTTCTAATTTATATTGGATAACAATATATCTATCTTTTTTTATCCATTTACTGTATAATCACACCTTTTGACGCCTTTGAAATATCATGTTTTTGAAGCAAATGCTTTATTTTCCATAATATTTTCTGAAAGTATCCAAAACTTAACTTAAATTTTTATTAAATTTTTTAAAAATTGTCTAAAAATAGAAAATGAGCTGCGGCATGAGATTTCCAACAATTTGACATTTTGACAAGTGTAGACTCGGACGAGCCTGTGCAGCATCCTTTTAAGCTTAGAAACTCCAAATTGTGTTCAGTCAGTAGCTTAATAATCATAGAATACTCAAGCGACTAGCAAAGGCTCTGATCAGACTGCCCGTATGCCCAGGCTGATCTGAGGCTTTGCTGGTCTCAAATACCACATTGTTGGAAATCTCATGCACTTGCTCAAATGATGTCATGATCTAAAAATAGTCTATGGAGTACAGGGTTAAACAAAAATAACACGCTTTTAAGGAGGGAGTGACAGTATTTTGTTGTTTAATATTGGATACTGGATAATTGAGCATGCTTTTGGTCATCTACAGAATTTAAGAAAGAAGTTCCTTATCAGGCTGTTCCTCTAGGAGCAGTCTGATCTGGGACTAATTTGTTTGTGAATGCTTGTCGTGTCAGAATAGTCTACTGTGTTTGCAGTCTGGTCAAATTGAATATGCCTCAAGGATTTGTATATGAGAACTTCAGTGTTTGGTTGAATGTGCAGTATGGTCAAATTGAAACTTTCAAAGTTTGGACACTCATAATCAAGGATAGAGGATTTTTTACTTGTTAATGTTCCAAACAGACTGTTGATATACATGTACACAATCTGGCCCTATTGGTTGTTTCTAGTTTGTATAGAACAGTAGCTGTTTTATTAGGATGTGAACAAATTTAATGCCATGTCTTCGAGACGTGACTGTCCCTCTGATTTTGTTAGTGGGTCTGATATGTGCAGGTCTAAAATTCCTAAGACGGTCTTAATTAACTTTAGTATAGACAATTGTCAGTTCGTGGAGAAATGGTGTTATGCAGTACTCGTCAGTTTGTGTACGGATTATGATGTATAAATCTTTCTTTGCTTAAGCGGTGACTTTTGTTGTCTGCTAATGACCTTTGCAATCAGTTTGGACCCAGATCAGGCGGGGCATTTTTTGCAAACAGTTTGGACCCAGATCAGACCCGACAAAATGTGGGGCCTGATCTGGGTCCAAACTGTTTGACTCTCTGATAGTGTTCCTGAAAGAATGTTTTGAAAAAGTTGATTTGAAAAAAACAGCAGACGGCAATGAAAGCATGAAAAATAACCCAGAATGCAAAGAGTTAAACTTTAGTATTCATGAGGTAATTGTGTTGTGCAGTAGATTCTTGTTCGTTTATGTATGGATTATAATGTATAAAATAGATTGTGCCAAATTTGGTGCAAATATTCTCATATTCTATATTTATGGTAATTTCCATAGTTTAAAAAATCTTGTGTTTTATACTTAGATATGATTTTGACTTATTTAATAGTGTATAAACTTATTTTTGTTAACTCAAAAAAATAAGAAGGATTCTGTGTATAGTCCATATATAGTATGGTCTATAAAATTGACAAAAACCTGTTTGTCATTTTCAAGAAAGTATTTGAAATTATGTGTGACATTTTTTGCCAGGTTTTTCTTAATGGAACACTATGAAACAATTCTCAGTTAACAGGCAGGTTTTAATTTGTAGGAGAGATTTTAAAATATTTGTCAGTTGAGGAATAGCGGTGACAATTTACTGTACAGTATGGATTGTAAATTATAAAACAATATGATGATTGCTTAATATTATCTGAAAGATACAGGGAGTTGTAATTTGTAAAATAAAAGGAAGTATGAATTTTTTGGAACTAAATGGATAGTGATACTTAAAATTTAGTAAGGCCAGAATTTTTTTATTAGTTGATTTACGAACCCTCCTACTGTAATTTTCCGGAAAGAAGGCAAAAAATAAAATTTAATTTCTATTTTTTTTTTAAATTTTATCCACCGACTCTAAATATTATTTGTTTGGTTGAAAAAAATTATATTTTTTTGAGGTTCTGTCTGTGCATTTTTGAGAATGACACTGTTAAAAGTGATTGTCCTGTCCAGATTTTTAGGAAAATGATAAAATATTTAAAGATTTAATACAGACTGTTGGTTTACCTATTACTAGTTTTACTGCTTCTGGAGATAAAAAAAAAAAAAAAAGAAAAGCTGAAAATATTTAAAAAAAAAAAAAAAAAAAGTTCTAAAAATGACCAGTTAACTGGTCATTTTCAGAGCTTTTTTATTTTTTTTTTTTCGTCCCCCGACCCTAAATCTGAAAGAAATTTTCCGTAAATCAACTAATAAAACAATTCTGGCCTAAGCAATGGAAGGAAAGTGACCAGTGGAAGAAGGTGTGAACATATTCTAATTCATCAAGATGGCCAATCACGTGGTCTGCCTGATTAGGTTCATGGACTTTACGAACCAGTAATCGGACGTCACAGGTAAGGAAGATCGTTCTTAACTTTTGTTATACTAAGTCGAATTTCATGTGGTAAAGTGCAAAAGCCCCCTCATATTTTTCTGCACAAAACAGTGTAATAGTTTCTCCTGGGTTCGCTGCAGTTTTCCAGATTGCTTCGACCAACTGAAGTGTGTACCCAATCGTGGAGAATTTTCCGTTTTTTCTTCATTTGGTCGAGGTAATCTGGGAAACTACAGCAAACCGAGGAGAAACTTTGACAGTCTTGTGCAGAAAAATATGAGGGGGATTTTGCACTTTACCCCATTAAATTTGATTTAGTATTACGAAAGTTATGAATGATTTGACTGGTTCAGAAAATCTGTGAACTCAATCATGCTGACCACGTGATTGACCACCTTGTTCATTTTAACTCTTTCCTTGCAAGCAGCAACATTTGTCGTCTACTGATAACCTTTGCAAACAATTTGGACCCAGATCAGGACTGACAGGGGCCTTCACGGTTTGCCAAAGTACTAAATTCTACAGGTGTCACCATGCAGTTAAAGGGACCATTAAAACAGTATGGAGTTTAGACCATTCCGTGGTCAGGATTTACACAGGCTTGAAAAGTACTTGAATTTAGAGGGATTTCTTGAAAAGTCCTTGAAAATAAAACCTGCCTCGAAAAGTACTGGAAAATCACTCAAAAAGCCTTGAAAAGTCCTTGATTTCTACTATTTTCTGTAGGACTTAGCACTGTTGATAAGAGACCTAAATCAGTATAAAATTGCTGTACCTTTATTTGGTGCAGCTGCAGCATATGCTGCACCAAATATAGGCATAACAATTTTATACTAATTTTCAGTACTTATGTCTCCATTATCTCAGTCTAGCATTTCTGAAGTAGAATTTTAACATTTAAATCAGTATTTTCATGAACTTTAAGTCCTTAAAAACTGTTGGAGAGGCTTTTAGAAGTCCTTGAAAAGTCCTTGAATTTACTCATACTTGCCTGTATGAACCCTGGAGGTATTAGGGTTATTAAAGGTAAGGCTAATTTATTTTGTTGACATTTTCTTTTATTGAGAACTTTATCTAGATCAGTTCTGTTCCAGTGGTCTGCTAGATTGGAATCTACAGGGCCAGAATGTATTGATTCCTCTTACAATAAAACACCTTCTGATAATGGAGGCAGTGAACAGGGACACTTGTCTTACTGCTAGTATATAGGAGAAAACGGATTAGGTCTCAAAAGTTTAGACTGCTCTGTCACAATCATCATCATCATCATCATCATCATCATCATCATCATCATCATCATCATCATCATCATCATCATCATCATCATCATCATCATTATCATTATCATCAACATGATGACATCATCATCATCATGACAGTTAATTCCATGACTTGAACATAGGTTTCATTGTTTGAGCACAGCTTACGGTCCTTTCAAACAGCTTTAATGCACTATATATTACATACTTTTGCACAACTGCTGCAATTGTGATTGGCCCTTTAATGCTTATTTGTTTGTTTGATTTTATTCTTTACGTCCCATCAACAATCTTTCAGTTATAAAGGGACGGGTCTTCCTGGGTTGAACCAGTACTAAGCTAGGATTAATGTTCTTGCTCAAGGACACAACGTAGTGACGCCGGTGAGGCTCGAACCCGCGGCCCTTCGGTCTCGAGTCAAGCACTCATCTTTAATGCTTAAATGTTTTCTCAGAATGAACACTGCAAGTGCCAAGTTATCAAGAATTTTTTTTTTTTTTTCTCAATTCATTTCATCATCAACTTTATTCACATGGGGTGCAAGCTTCATTGATTTAGTTTTGTTCGTAATTATGTGAGTTGGGGCGCAACAAAACCAACCTTAAAATGTAGACACTTATCAGTCGATAATTAGAATTTTGTGTTATTCACTATTTAGATGAAAATCTCGAAAATAAAAACACATGAACTGTGAAATACAGTTTGGAATTCAGTAACACACAGGTTTAGATAAATAAAAAAATTTTGGCGTAAAATTGTTAATATTTTCTTACCCATCAATTTTAACATATGTTTTGGGTGCTGAAAAGAACCGTCTCATTGAGACGGTTCTTTTGAGTACCCACAACATATGTTTTGGTTGAAAAATAAGAAAATTAAATTTTCGTTAGGCACTCTTAATGAAAGTCCTGGTAACAAAATAATCAAGAAATGGACACTCATGTATTGAATCAAAGCAACGTTAGAATGGCAGTGTCAGCGCTTCCCCGTGTAGTAAAAACCCCTTAAAAGGGGCTACACTTAAGAAAGCATCAAAATTAAACTTTGCCAACATGTCATAATCTAAAATCACCAAATTTTGATCCTGGGGATATTAAGTATAATACAGTACTTAAATATGGGCCTCCACCCGAGAAGACCTGTCTTCGGGGGTTTGCGAACAACACAGGCGCAGACCAGCCTGCGCATCCCCGCAGTCTGATCAACGCCTTTGTTATTTGTGTTTTGGAAAGTACCTTATCTAAGCTTGCTACAAGTGAAATTTCAGTTTTTCTGACTAGTCTCTAGGGCTGAGCAGGCTGGTTTGAATCTCACTTTGTCTGAAACCCCGAAGACAGGTTTTGTCGCAACGAGGTCCATATGTAATATGGAAATCTCTATAAGAAGACCCATCTTTGCAGTTTGCGCCCAGGTAAGCTTCAATCCAGCCAGTTCAGCTACAAAGACTAGTTAGAATGCTGAAAATTCTGCAAGTGCTTACAACATATTTTTGAAGCCATACCACAGGCATTTCGTACCCTCTTAAAGCACTGCCATTGTCATGGGAGGGGGTTAATTGGGAGTGGGGGAGGATGTTCAAATCTCATCTGTGATGCAGTGATACATCCTTGACAGGGTCGGCACAGGCTTGAAAAGTTCTTGAATATACAGGACTGTCTTGAAAAGTCCTTGAAAATAAAATTTGCCTTGAAAAGTACTGGAAAAACACTCAAAGTCCTTGAAAAGTCCTTTAATTTTACCATTTACAGGAGGACTCAACACTGTCTATGGAGATCAAAATCATTATAAAATTGTAATGCCTTAATTTGGTGCAGCATATGCTGCACCAAATAAAGGCACCACAATTTTATACTAATTTTTTTAAAACTAATTTTATCTTTAGTAATAATGCAGTCTAGCATGTCCGAAGTAGAATTTGAATGTGTAAAACAGTATTTTCATAAGTTTTCAGTCCTTGAAAACAATGGGAAAGTCTTTAAGAAGTCCTTGAATTTTACAAAAACTTGCCTGTATGAACCTTGCTTGAGCAAGGTACTCTATGGCTTGACCTAAGAAAACATCCAACATAACTGAAAGTTGTTGACCAGGATCATCCTGGTCATGATCCTGGTCAACAATTATCAGTTATGCTTTACATCCGATGTAATGTTTAATACGTAAGCTCAAACAAATACAGCAGACAACACTTTAGGATACTTAACTTGACTTTGGTGGGGATAGTGGTAACCTTGTAATTTGAGCAGTGGCATGAGATTTCCAACGATTTGACATTTTGACAAGTGTAGACTCGGACGAACCTCTGCAGCCTCGTTTTAAGCTTAGAAACCTCAAATGGTGTTGAGTCAGTAGCTAAGCAGTCATAGAACACTCAAGCAACTAGCAAAGGCTCTGATCAGACTGCGCGTACATACGCGCTGATCTGAGGCTTTGCTGGTTGCACTTACCACATTGTTGGAAATCTCATGGACTGGCTCATTTGTCTATTTTCAGTATGGATGGTGCTGATCTATGCTTTGAGATTGTTAAGAGAGCTTCTGCTGGCTTTGTCTACAGTGAGGGTGTAGCTAGGTAAGTTGGGTGTCCATGGCAACCTATGCATAGCAGTGATTTCAGTTGTCCCGTTTCAAGGTCATAGAAAGGGGTGTGGAAATAGTAAAATTTTCTACTTGTCCAGGGACAAGTAAATGTCCATAATGTACTTGTCCAAAGAAAATTTTACTTGTCAGATAGTACAGATTAGCTTATACCTTTCTGTGCTTAAACAATTTACCCTTTCGAAAACAGTATGAAACCATGCAGATATCAACTCTCTTGTAAACAGTGTAGACCCAGATCAGCTGGCTTCTGAAGAAGCCAGCTGATCAGGCCGGGCCGCGTAGCGCAGTCGGCAACGTGTCTGGCTACAGATGCATGTCTGACTGCAGATCCAGGGGTCGCGAGTTTGATCCCGGTCCGGTTCCATACTTTCGTGAAGATTGATCATGATATTATTTCTACAGTCATTCTCCTCCCTTCTGCTGATTTATTCAAGAAGGGTTGTTGTCAGTTACAAGCGAAAGTATGTGCACTTATTACTGGTTAACCGCTTGTTCAAGCCTGCCCAGGAAAAAGTGTGGTTAGGTGAACTGACCGTCCCGCCATGACCATAGCTGTTGACTTGGGACGTAAAGCAACAAAACAAAACAAAACCAGCTGATCATGAACCACACTGTTTTCAATGCAACAAGTGAACTCATAATAATTAATCAAAATACGAAATACAAAATTGTATTAACTTTATACAAATTTTGCACTTGTCCAAGGACAAGTAAGTTGAACTTTTCAACTTGTCCTGAATGAAATGGGACCAGGTCGGACAAATCGGGCATGGTATTTCAACAGCCCTGGTCATAGATTGATGTCAAAGGTCACATGAACAGACTACCTGTCAGCTCTATAACCTTTGAACCCCATGCAGGTAGGATTCTATAAGTATGTCACACACATGTCCACTCCATCCAACATGCAAAGCAAAGGAGCACAGTGGCTAAGTGGTAGAGTGCTTGATTTGATATCGATGGGTTGGAGGTTCAAGCCTCACCGGAGACATTGCTTTGACTGCATTGTGTCCTTGAGCAAGACACTTTATTCTCTCCAATATGACTGAAAAATTGTTGACTGGGATGTAAAGAATCAAAACAAACAAAACAAAGTGGAGGTATCAAAGTGCATTCCAAGGTCAAGGTCATAGCAGGAGGTCAAAGGTCACATGTACAGAATTTGTGTCTGATCCAGATCACCTCAGCTCCATATGTTTCACACATATGTCCACCTCTTTGAGTCAACATGCAGAGTGAAGATTTCAGTTGCTCTGCTCTACTCCAAGGTTGTATGTAACCTCATATAATCCTGAACCCCTGTTGGGGTTCACACAGGCTTGAAAAGTACTTGATTTTAGAGGGCTTTTTTGAAAAGTCCTTGAAAATTAAATATGCCTTGAAAAGTACTGGAAAGTCACTCTATTTTCCGTAAACTTAACATTGTTTATAGAGATCTAAACCAGTATAAAACTGCCCCTGCGAAATGGTCTAGAACCATTCTAGAAGAGTTCTAGAATTTTCTAGAACTATGTTCTAGAACTGTTCTAGATATGTTCTAGAACGTTTATGGGACAGATGTAGAACGTTAAATGGGACAATTTTTTGTTCTACAAATGTTCTAGCCAAGGTCAAAAAATTTGTTCTAGAAAAGTTCCAGAAAATTCTAAAAGTTTTTCCTAGAACAGTTTTAGAACAAATCAAGTTTGTTCTAGAACAGTTCCAGAACAAATCTTTAGAACTTTTATGGAACAATTGTAGAACACCCCTCATAAAATGTCCCATTTAACGTTCTATAAATGTCTCGGAATAGTTCTAGAACATCTGTAGAATGGTTCCAGAACTATTCCAGAAATGTTCTAGTGATTTGTTCTAGAACTGTTCTAGAATTAACCTTGGTTTGTTCTAGAACTGATCTAGAACAAACCTTTAGAATTTTTCTGGAACAATTGTAGAACAACCCTAAAAAAATGTCCCATTTAACGTTCTATAAATGTCTTGGAATAGTTCTAGAACATCTGTAGAATGGTTCCAGAACTATTCCAGAAATGTTCTAATGGTTTGTTCTAGAACTGTTCTAGAATTAACCTTGGTTTGTTCTAGAACTGATCTAGAACAAACCTTTAGAATTTTTCTGGAACAATTGTAGAACGCCCTTAAAAATGTCTCATTTAACGTTCTATAAATGTCTGAATCATTCTAGAACATTTTAGAATGGTTCCAGAACAATTCCAGAAATGTTCTAGTGGTTTGTTCTAGAACTGTTCTAGAATAAACCTTGGCTTCTTCTAGAACTGATCCAGAACAAACCTTTAGAAATTTTCTGGAAAAACTGTAGAACAACTCTTCAAATATCATGTCATAAAAACGTTCTTTTAATGCCCCTGAATTTATTTAGAGCATTTTAGAATAGTTTAAGAACAATTTCAGGAATGTTCTAGTGGTTTGTTCTGCAAATGTTCTAATACAACTGAACTTTTTTAAAACAGTTGTTGAACACCTCCCCAAAAATGTCCCATATAGGGTTTGGAAATAAGATTCCATCGAATGCTACCTTTATATATCTGGAAAACTGTTGACATTCAATAAGTAATTACACAATAAATAAATAAACATCAACTGGATAGAGGCCCTAAGTTTGCTTAAATGTTGTTAGTTATTGCCATCCTGTTACCCCATCCATTTCAAAACTTTGTCATGCATTTGACCTTGGAAAAACAGCAACTACAGAAACAATTAGCATTAAAACTTAAGAAATTGTGTCTCAAGCCTAATCACTGTCCCAGACTATAGAATACTGTCAAATTTGCCATCTAGAAACTGCCACAAGTGCTTTTTGGGCTCAGCCTTCATAATCCCTCCAATTATGGCAGCCATGTTTTCCCAACATCAATCTGGTTAAATTAATGATAATGACATGCTTGTTCTAGAACTGTTCTAAAAATGTTATAGAACATTTTTTAACTTTTGTAGAACTTGCTGGCTCAGTAAATTTCAGTAAAATATTTCTCCCGAATTATCAGTGAATTGAAAAATAAATAACATTCATTGCAAAACTGTAACATTGTAGTTTTTAGAAAGCTTATTGGATGTTAACTGCTCAACCTCTGTTTATAGTAATTAAGCCATGATCATCTTCTCATTGTGGTAACATGCCACCCTGTATTACCCCACCCATTTCAAAACATTGTCTTACATTTGCTAAAATACTTACAAACAACAATCCCACCATTAATCAACATTTAAAACCTTAGAGAAACTGTTTCTCAGGTCTACTCACTGTCTCAGGCAATACTACTATCATGTTTGCCATCTAGAAATTCCAAAACAAATGTTTTTGAAGAGCCTCCACATTTTCCCTCCAATTCTAGCAGCCATGTTTTTCCCATCATCCATCTGGTTATGACATGTTTCCTCTTTAAATGTTCTAAAAATGTTCTAGAACTTTTTAGAACATTTCTAGAATTTGCTGGTTCTATAAAAGTACTAAATGAGTTCTAGAACTTAATTAGATTTTTCTTTTACTTGTTTTGCCCTTTTATACTACCAGACCCTCGCTTGCGAGTATTATCAGCAAGTGCACTTTGTACACTCCAGGTTGCAGGATGAAAGCCTACAAGTAATTAACCATATCTAAATTACCGTAGGGTTCTTTAACCTGCACAAGGGGTGATCTTCCCTTCAAAGGGGATATCCAGTTAACGTCCAGATCCAAAGGACCATGCACTTATCTAGTGTCATCCCTGCAAATGACACCAGAGAAAGCGTGTTCAGACACAGAAAGTTTCCTCACCACAAGCAGGGATTGAACCTAGGACCTCTAGCACCAGAGGCAAGTGCCCAACCACTGAGCTACCTGATGCTTTCTGCTCTTGAGAAGTTCCAAAAATGTTCTAGAATTTATTAGTATATTTTTAGAATTAACTAGTTCTAAAAAGTAGGACAAATGTTCTAGAACTTAATTTGAATCATTTTTTAGAAGTTTCTGTCAACTTATTTTGTTCTTGAAAAGTTCTAAAAATGTTCTAGAATATTATTAGAACATTTGTAAAACTAATCGGTTCTTGATTTGTTCTAAAAATGTTCTAGAATATTTCAAGAACGCTTATAGAATGGAAATCAGTTCTAGAATGTGTTTGATTTGTTCTATAACAATGTTCTAGAACACTTGTAGAACAAGAGTTCTAGAACGAACATATTTACCTGTTTAGAACAGTTCCAGAACAGTTCTAAATGTTCTAGAACAGTTCTAGAACACCTCCAATTTGTAGAACAAAATTTCGCAGGGGTGTTGTCCCTTTATTTGGTGCAGCAAATGCTGCACTAAATAAAGGCACAATTTTCTAGTACTAATTTCTCCATTATCCCAGTCTAGCATTTCTGAAGTTGAATTTTAACACTTAAATCAGGATTTTTTTAGTAAACTTTCACACCTTGAACTTTAGAAGTCCTTGAAAAGTCCTTGAATTTTTACTCAATTTGCGCCTGGTCTGATTCTAAAAATATTTCACAGTACAGCCTTATGTCAAATACATATATCCTAAGCCTCTGGTTTGAATTTGAAAGTATTTCACACACACAAATCCACCTACCTTGATTAAGTCAGGCTTACACCAAACTTTAGAAATAATCATAAGATTTTTGGAATTACCAAACAGCCATGTTTATTACAACATGCATGGTAATACATGCACTTCCACATACATGCACTTTTTGCATTTTTAAAGCACTCCAAGGAACAGCTTTATTCTGAGGTTAATTAGATTAAAGCAAGATTGTTTGTTGCTAATATGGTTTAATTATACGTTGAAATATTGATGTGAATGCTTGGATATTCAGACATTTGAATGCATGCTTTGAACCTTAATTACATTAAAGAACATTTATCATATGACGTCGCGTCTGGGAGTGAAATAACGCCATGCAATAAAATCGATAAACCACTAGTGGTTTATAGATTTACGGAAAATGTTATGACGTCCATAATAACGTTGCGTACATAATGACAAAATTATAACATTTTTACGCCAGAAATCAGATTTCAAAGTATTTGTCATATGATAAATAGAATCTAACATTCGTCCTCTTGTATTATTGAATTTATTAAACTCGTTGCGAAAAAGAGATAAAACGCTCGGCAAGCCTCGCATTTTATCTCTTTTCCCCAACTCGTTTAATAAATTCAATAAAACATGAGCACTCATGTAAGATCCTCTATGTATACGTTGAGCTCCTGTTTTAGTAGTTCTCAAATTCCATATTTCAAGTTTTGTTTGATTCTTTACATCCCAGTCAACAACGGCACAGGTCTTCCTGGGTTGAACGAGTACTACGCAAAGATTAATGTGTCTTGCTCAAGGACACAGCGCAGTGACGCCATGGAGGCTGGGACCCGCAATCCCTCAGTTTTATGTCAGGCACTCTACCACTGAGCCACTGCACTCCATATATTTAAGGGATAACTATATTCAATATTTTCATTTAGGGAGGTATATCTTCGGATATACGGTCGGAAATTTAGTCTTACCGTGACGAGCAGGTGGAGCCGTAAAACGTGATTTCCGAACGTCAGAGGATATACCTCCCCAAATGAAAATTTTGAATATGGTTATCCCCATTCTAATGCACTTCTGCAGTTTTGTCTCAAATTGGGAGTTGCAAGCCCTCGGTGCAAGCCGTGTAATGCTGCATTTCATCTATGCAAATGTGACATAATTAATGATGTGGAACTGTTTTCTATACTGACGCACATGTTTGGTGTTATCCAATCAGAAGTCGCCTTACAAAGGCAAGTGCATTAGAATTCAAGTAAAATTTCACAATTTAAAACAAAAGGAAGGCTCTGTGTATTCTTATATGTGCCAGCATACAAGATTTTGGTTCTTATGTTACATTTGAGGGAATGCCTGCACATCTGCACACTGTCAGTCTGGCCAGAGCCTTAACTACTCACTCACACTAAGTAAGGATGTTAATGAAAGCTCAGGCCAAAATTAAGGGCTGTAGCCCCACTGTCTAGCCGTGTATGCAATGTTTGAAGAATGACTTATACGATAAGTAACAAAATCTTATGAAATGGCAAATCTTATACAAGCCTTCAGATAAACATGCAGAATTGAAAATTATTTTTCTTATTTCTCAACCAAAATATATGTTTTTGGTACTAAAATGAACAGTCTCATTGAGATGCTTCTTTATTGTGCCCAAAACGCCTGTTTATACTGATGGGTAAGAAAATAATTACAGTTTTATGCTAAAAAATTCTGCTTATTTCTGGACCTATGATGTTCTTTCAGCCATTATATGAGACAGATCTTAGAGGCCTTACGCTACTGTCACGCCAATGGAATCATTCACAGAGATCTCAAACCACACTGTGTCCTTCTTGCATCCACTGAGAATTCAGCGCCAGTGAAGATAGGTGGTTTTGGTGTGGCGGTTCAGTTACCAGAGTCGGGAAAAATCTCAGGAGGTACTTAAAGAGGACTGCATGCTGGGAAATTTTTCATGCTTTTGTTGTCATCTGCTGACATTTTTCAAAATTATTTTTTTTCAAAAAATTCTTTCAGGAACACTATCAGAGTGTCAAATGGTTTGGATCCAGATCAGGACCGACAGTATGTCGGTCCTGGTCTGGGTCCAAACTGTTTGCAACGGTTATCAGCAGACAACAAAAGTGGCAGCTAGCAAGAAAAGAGTTAAAAATGCTTGTACCCTTGTCTGGGTATTAGAATTGTCTGTAGAAGTGGCTGTTGTGCTTGGCTTGTAAAACAAGGGCTGCAGGTTTGATCCTACTACACTCTTGCTGTCTTTCAGAGATCCTGTCTGTAATCTTTATAAGCCAAGTATCCTTTTAGGGGACATAAGGCAACAGTGAAAACCTAGATAAGATTCTGATCAGGGTCTTAACCTTTTGCCTACAGAATGTTCTACTAACATTTATGGTATATGGGCCGCGACATGAGATTTCCAACAATGTGGTGTGTGCTACCATCAAATGCTCAGACCAGCCTGCACTTACGTACAGTCTGATCAGAGCCTTTGCTGGTCGCTTGAATATTCTATGACTGTTAAACTACCGACTGAACAGCATTTGGAGTGTCTAAGCTTTGAGGAGGATAGACAGGCTCGTCTGAGTCTACACTTGTCAAATTACCACATTGTTGGAAATCACATGCCAGGGATTGTTATTATAAATATGAAAATGACAACCTAACAACTCTAACATTGGAAATGGATTTATCATTTTTGAAAATGATCTGATTTGAAAATGATCTGAAAGTCCATTCAGCTTAATTGTGGGGTAATGTCTGTATCTGTTTATTATGGATTAACCCTTTACTCCATAGGCTATTTTTAGATCATGACATCATTTTCTATTTTAAACAACATTGAAAAAAAAAGAAGAAAAATTTAAGTCAAGTTTTGAATCTATCCGATGAGACTTAAAGCAGCTGCTCCATCTTCTAGGACATTTTAAACCAGAACCACTACCTGTTGAGCCTTTGGGTGCTCCTGGACATAAAACCACAAAGCCATAAACCCACCCGTTTCAGTACAGGTTACTTCCAAGGAACAGCCACAATAAGTTTTTCTGATACATTAATATCTGCTAGGCTCCTTTGGGGCTGATACAACCATGCAACTAGCAATTTAGCAATATACTCCCATGAAACAGCCAGAAGAATAAAATAGACAGTCTATTATTGTCATCCAGGTGCATGATAAACTACATGAAAAGTTGTAATCATTTCTACATGCTCATTTCTTTGAATTAATGAAAGTTGTTGAGAATTTGTTTTAAAAAAGCTTATGGTGAAAAACTGCAAATTGTTTATATTTGCATGACAGCTATATCTCAAAATTCAAGTTCATGAACTGCCTCTTTGCTAACCTGCTAGTTGCATGGCTGTAAAACCCTTGCAAGCGTCTTTTAGGCTTGGGTTACAACACCACCCTCAGGGGCCCTACAAATGTTAATGTATAGATGGCACTCAGCAGAAGATCTGACATCCCCCATTATCATAGGTACTGTCCATGGAATAGTGACCATAAATTGATGCTATCAGAGTTAAAAGCTTGCAGAATCTGACATCTTCTACTGGTTTAGTTTGACAGGCGCTGTCAATTTCTCTGAGCCAAATACAGTATATATCACAGGCGTAATTTACTGGCTGACAGGGTGAATACAGTATCATCCATATAAACCGTAGGTCCAGTGAAACAAAAAAATAAGAGTAAAATTGTGAATATTTTCTCATTCTACAATTTATACATGTGTTTAAGGTGCTCAAAAGACTGATCTCATTGAGAAGATTCTTTTGAGTACCCACAACATATGTTTTGCTTGAGAAATAAGAAAAAATTATTTTCAAATACACGCTCTTATCTGGATGCCTGATGAAAGTATAATGAGAAAATATATTTACATTGTGCGTGAACAACAAAGGAGCAGATCAGCCTGCACATCTTCGCAGGCTGATCTGCTCCTTTGTTGTTCACTGCCTGCACAGTATAATCATTATCATTACTTAATCCATGCTTTAATTTATCAAGGTTGTCAGTGAATCTGAACAGGCTGGTTTGAGTCTTACTCGATCGTAGATTCCGCTTTCTGGTGATCAGTGTCGCTGGAGTCTGATGTATTTATTGTAATTGCCTGAGACAACGGGCTATCTGAGAAAAGAATTTATTTCTACAAGCATTGCAGTACAATCTGCCAGGACACATAGATCAGTCAAATTGGGTTATTATATTGCCAAGCATTAAAAAAAATTTGATTGGACAGCATTTGGAACATATAAATAACTCAATGTAATGCATGCATTTGATTGGATGACTAAAATTTAGGCCAGAGCTACTAAAAAGAATGGAAACTGCTAAGGGTCTTAATTGTGGGCATAAATTTGATTGGATTTCAAATTGTTAAAGCCACGAGAAACTTTGCTAAGGGAAACATTAAGAATGTTTTATTTGTGGTCACAAATTTGATTGGGCAATAATCATCACCAAATTTAATTGAGGGCAGTTAGAAACATGAGAAACTTTGCTAAAGGAAAAGTTAAGAATGCTTTAGTTAAGGGCTTTATTTTCATAAAATAGCTCAAGGGCAGAGTTTACTGTTGCAAATACAAATTTCAGGTTATCGCAATAAACCAGCAATGTTTTATTGGAAAAAGCTACCCCTTTTATTTAAAGGCGAATAAAACTTTCTTAAAACTATTACAAACTGTTCCTTAAGTGAGAACAGGAAATAATTGGTGTTTTGGACACCCAATGCATGAAAGTAGTTGCAGTTTCAAACCTCTCCAAAAGTGTATTAACGTTTAACTGCCAGTAAAAAAAAATGCAACTGAAAATGTCATCAGGTGATGTTGTCTGCTGCAATTTTTCACTTTAACCCTTAAAGGGCCAAAAAAAAATGCATCTGAAAATGTCGTCTGCTGAAGTCATCTGCTGCAAATAATTGCCTAACATTACTGATAAATTAAGTATAGAAGCAAACAGCGTGGACCCATAACAGACCGCTCCTATAGGAGCAGTCTGATCTGGGTCCACACTGTTTGCCATAGAGGCTTCTTGAACATTTCAGCAGACGAGAAAAGCAGACGACTTTTGTTGCGATTGCCGCTTTAAGGGTTAATAACAAGTTAAATTGATTTTACATGCAAGCAGTATGGAGCTGTCTGATCAGGGTCCACACTGTTTGATATAGAGGCTTCCAAAAACCATCGGCAAGAGACAACACTGATGTCAATAGTGTTATGTTGCCATTGGCAGTAAAAGTGATGATGGAGGAATAAAAGTATACCTTTATTTATCATGACATTACTAAGAGGATAAAACATTCTTTTCTGTATATTAACGTTTTCCAAGCCCGAGTGTGATAATGTGTTGCAGCCCAAACCGCTAAGCGGTGAGGGCTGCAACACATTATCACACGAGGGCTTGGCAAACGTTAATATAGGGAAAAGAATGTTATATCGTCATTGTTATATACCTTCCTTTCAAGCACAAGCAGTTCCAAATAATTTTATTCAATTGTATGCAGAAATGTCCACAGTAACATAATGAAGCGTACAACGAATTCACACCGGATTGGTGGCAATCGAAAACGTCAATATTATCGACGAACGTAGACCAAAAATAGTTAGAAACAGACTTTTCGATTGCCTTAAGTCAAGGCGCCCGACTGGCGACCATTGGCAATCTAAAACACTGGTAGTAGCGATTTCTGATCCGCGTTCGTCGATTGTTTAGAGAGTTTTTGATTGCCGCATATCTGGTATGGAAACAAATTTCTTTTTTTCAGCAGAAATATGAAAAATGTATTAAATTATTCTTAGTAACCCTTGTTTCGGATTGTTCTGGCTATGTATTCAGTAGGCCTATATTCAATAAACTCTTCAGATATGCGGCAATCGAAAACGTTTATACTATCGACAAACGTAGATCTAAGATCGTTAGAAACAGAGTTTTTGATTGCCGTTTGTAGCCCGACAGTAAATTATTCATAGTAGCCATTGTTTTGTATTGGTTTGGCTGCGTATTCAGTAGGCCCATATTCAATAAACACTTAAGATAGGCAGCAATCGAAAAGGTTAATACTATTGACGAACGTAGATCTAAGATCGTTAAAACAGAGTTTTTGATTGCTGTTTGTCGCCCAACTGGCGACAAATGGCTATCGAAAACACTGTTTCTAGCGATTTGTGAACCACGTTCATCGATTGTTCAGAGCGTTTTCGATTGCCGCCTGTCCGATATGATAAAGGGGTGTATTTTATGGTAATTGAAGTAGTTTGGTCATTTCTCCATAAAATATTAGCGACGATATATCTTAACTTGCAGACAATGTCCTTGAGCGGGCTGTAACGGCGTTGCAGCCCTCTGCTGCCATGTTGTAATGGGATTGAAGCCCGCGCACAGTGATTTGTCGCATTGCGACACGTTAAATTTAGATGAAACGTACAATTGTCAGCGATTGAAACACTTCAAGTTTCTATAGTAAACACTCATAAGGTATATAACAATAATGAATTAAGTGTCACCTGCAAAATTTGAGCCAGTGCATGAGATTCCAACAGTAAGGTATGTGCGACCAGCAAAGCCTCTGATCAGCCTGCGCATAGGCGCAGTCTGATCAGAGCCTTTGCTAGTCATTTGAGTATTCTATGACTGTTAAGCCACTGACTGAACATCAGTTGGAGTTTCAGAGCTTAAAAGGCGGCTGCAGAGGCTCATCCGAGTCTACACTTGTCAAAATGTCAAATTGTTGGAAATCTCATGCCGCAGCTCTATTGCAGTAGACAACATTTTAAAATATCTTCGATTAGTTAAAAAGTTAAAGGTGTGGGCTTGAAATTTCAAGTCAATAGCTTACAATTCACATGAAATATTAGCCTTATTTGCACCGAACAGTAGAAAAATAAGCACAAAATTTATTGTCTACTGCTCTATTACAAGGGTTAATTATTAAAAAAAGACTAGGCCTGCTATTTATGTTGTATATTGTTGCATGTATGTGGTTTGCATGTTGTGGTTTTACAGATAGAAAAATATGTTATGGCCTTGACCCCTGGGTTGATCTTAGAGAGGATCATGTTGGTAAGAAGCTTCGTACTAACCCTTAATGCGCCAATCACAACAATAGTTGTCTGCTTTTCTTGTCTGCTGAAATGTTTAAGAAGCCTCTATGGCAAACAGTGTGGACCCAGATCAGACTGCTCCTATAGGAGCAGTCTGTTCTGGGTCCACGCTGTTTGCTTCTATACTTAATTCCTCAGTAATGTAAGGCAATTATTTGCAGCAGACGACTTCAGCAGACGACATTTTCAGATGCATTTTTTTCTTGGCGCTTTAAGGGCTTATGCATGTATCTCTAGTACTGCCAGTAACAAAGGTCTGATATAGGCCTCGTAGCCAGAAAACCTGTATTGGGGGTTTCCGTCAAAGCGAGATTCAAACCAGTCTCCTCAGCTACATAGACTATCTAGAAAATTGAAATTTCACCAGTAGCAAGTTTACATGTGGAACTTTCCAAAAAGCAAACAACAAAGGCACTGATCAGACTGCGCGGATGCGCAGGCTGGTCTGGGCCTTTGTTGTTCGCAAACCACCGAAGACAGGTTTTCTCATGTAGCGGCCCATATGTAATGCTTGTGACCTTCAGAAAAACAGCTAGACAGAATTGACTTATTTAACCCATATAAGCCTCGTGCAGACAAACTGTGCCAACCCAGATCAGACGCTGCAGAATGTGGGGTCTGAGCAGGGTCTACACCATTTGCTTACAGAATGTTCTTTTAAAATCAGAATAAAAATGAAAAATACCACCCAACAACCCTTAAAACAGAAATGGATTGGTCCATTTGATTAAGGGTGGGAAAATCCATTTGGCTTTAATAGGTTAAGCATGACCAGGTGTTGGACGATAATAATACATTGACAAAGAATGCATGCTGGGTTATTTTTCTTGTTCTTTTTTTCGTCATCTGTTTTTTTCTTCTTCAAAATTATGTTGTTGTTTTTTCAAAAATACCATCATATTGTCAAAAAGTCAGGCCCAATGTTTTGAGGTATATATCATTTTCTCCTATTATTTCTTGGTTAAGAATGGTGAATTTTGACCCCAGGTGACAAAATTTTGGTCTTGTCCTGGATTCAAACTGTTTAACACTCTGGTATTCCAAAAGATTTTTTTGGTTTTAAGAAATTCTCAAATCAATGATAGGCATGCAAAATTACACGGCATATATAAGAATCATACTAACTGCTTTGCCAGTGTGTCTTAAAATGTATCATATAGCATGTTTGTCATGTACTCGTATATAGCCTTTTAAGAAATTGCATGAGATTTCCAACAATGTGGTATATGCGACTAGCGAAGGGCTCAGATCAGCCTGCGCATACGCGCAGTCAGATCAGAACCTTTGCTAGTCCCTTGAGTATTCTATGATTGTTAGGCTACTGACTGAACACCATTTGGAGTTTCTAAGCTGAAAAGGAGGCTGCAGAGGCTTGTGGGAGTCTACACATGTCAAAATGCCACATTGTTGGAAATCTCATGCACTGGCTCATACATATATAATTTCTGCATGTAATCTAGGGTGATAAACTTGGAAGCTTTATAATAGAAGGGTACCATGTCAAATAGACTGATTCTGAACATTTGCGCCAAGTATTTCTTTTAACTCGCCCCTTGCTTAGCCTAGACTTTTGTTGTCTGCTTATAACCTTTGCAAACAGTTTGGACCCAGATCAGGGCGGAAAAAAGGTCGGTCTTGATCTGGATCCAAGTTGTTTGACACTCTGATAGTGTTCCTGAATTTTTTTTGAGAAAAAGTTTATTTTGAAAAAAGTCAGCAAGAGCTAACAAAAGCATGAAAAAGTACCCAGCACGCAAAGAGTTAAAATGCAGATCAAGAGTACTCAACAAAATTTACCCCAATTTGTACATAAGTTTTTTGTGTGAAGAAACAGTAAAAAGATAAGATTTTCCAAGTTTACTACCCATTGTTTAGTGCCAGATAGTAGAAATGTATGGTTTGAGAATATTTAATACTCTTACATACAATTGTTATATTATGCTTTTACTTATACATTGACACAATATTTAGTGCATATGCCTTTATAAGTGCTCACAAAGTGAATGCAATATAAGCTCCTGAGTTCTAGCATCCCAAATGCTGGAAATGGATTCAGCATGTGGGTAAAAAACAGTGTGAATCTTGATCAGCTCACTTCATTAGAGTTCTGGCCCCGAGGTTATAAAACATTTTTCATGCTCAACTCAACTAAGCATTAAATTTATTATTGTTGGCATTTTAACATTAATTAGCATGATAAATACCACATCTGTAAGTTTGAAACCAAGAAAAGTATTTATCTTTCAGCATTTAGCTTTTTATGAGGGCCAGGATTCTGCACTGTTTCAAAGAAATATGATTTTGTTTAATATGTACTTAATAGGCTGAATACAGTCACTACCACATTTTGCCTAATATTTGGACACCATAATGCCTCACACATTAACATTTTTATGCAAAAATTAGAGCAAGTGGATTTTACTGCCTTTATTATATGGGCCTCGTCGCGAGAAAACATGTCTTCGGGCTTTCTAAGAAAGCGAGTTTCAAACCAGTCTCCTCAGCTACAGAGACTAGCTAGAAAATTGAAATTTCATCTGTAGCAAGATTAAATATGGTACTTTCCAAAAAGCGAATAGCAAAGGCGCTGATCAGACTGCGCAGTTGCGCAGGCTGGTCTGTGCCTGTGTTGTTCGCAAACCCCCAAAGACAGGTTTTCTCGCATCGAGGCCCATATATAGTAGTGATGGAATGGTAAACAGAATCAATTCTGAATTTATTCTGTTGGATCAAGTCTCTCTGTCTGAATAGCTAAGGTAAACATGATATGCTTCGTGCATATACGGGTGTATATGATATGCTTTGAGCATAGATAATATAAGGCTACATATTTTCAGGGAGCCCAGTGGCTCAGTGGTAGAGTGCTTGACTCTAGATTAAGGTATTGCGGGTTCGAGCCTCATCGGCATCACTGCATTGTGTCCTTGAGCAAGACACATTAATCCTTGCTTAGTACTGGTTCAAACCAGGAAGACCCATCCCAACAACGGAACAATTGTTGACAGGGACGTAAAGAATCAAACAAAACCAAGCATACAAGGGTTTATATGCTATGCTTTGAGTATAGATAATATAGGGCTACATATAGGGGTGTATATGATATGCTTTGAGTATATATAATATAGGGCTACATATAGGGGTGTATATGATATGTTTTGTGTATAGATAATATAGGGCTACATATAGGGATGTTTATTATATGCTTTGAGTGTGGATAATACAGGGCTACATATAGGGGTGTACCATATACTAGGCCAAAAAAGAAATGCCGCACATAAAGATTGAAAATATTACGCGTTAAATGAGAGTTACAAAATGACGTCTTTGCCTAAAGGCGCGACGTTAAGATCGATCAAAACGTAGGTTCAAACTGATAAATCAATTTCGTCCGGTGACAATGATAGCTAGGTCAACCCCAGGAACTCATAATCCAAGAATCAGCGCTCAAAAATGTGATACATCGTTTGCGAGAGATTGATGAAAGACCCCCATATACAATGTATGTTTTATATGCGGCGTTTCTTTTTTGGCCTAGTATATATGGTATACTTTGAGTATAGATAGTAACATGCTTCATAAAACTGTGTATATAATATTCTTTGAGTGTAGATAATTCATTTATAGGGCTACATATAGGGGTGTACCCAATATGATGTACGCTGAGTACAGATATTGTAGGTCAATATATGGGATGTGTATGACATGCTTTGAGTTTAGATAATATAGTGCTACATATAGAGATGTATATGGCATGCTTTGAGTAAAGAAAATATAGGGCAACATATAAGGGTGTCCAGGTAATTATTTCTAGAACTTTCAGAAAAAAAGGATATGTTAAACTGTACCAATTGGAAAGCTTCAAATGAAGTCCACAATTTATGGTTTCACGTAGAAATGAGAAAAATAGTACATTCATTATTTTTGGTTGATAAATGTTGAATAGCAGCCTCATGATATTGAAGTAGGAGGTTGGGCGATAAGTCGTCTGCTAGTTATGATTGAGGCTTTAAAGATTAAAGGCATTTATGTCTCTGAGACATTGTCATATATTAGATAAAAGATTTCCATTTATGGCTATAGAAGTTACAAATGAACATCAGACATATCTTGAAGTAAATGGGCCAGCTCATGAGATCTATTAACTTTACTCAAATGCGCAAAGCTTCCTTGAAATGCCCATACTGATGTATTTGGCAGGACTAGAGGTCTAAAATTTGGGCCGAGTATTCATCTACATCTAAACTTTGTGTATGCAAGTAGGGAAGGGTCTTGCAAGTCTACGTCTTCGTTGCCTGACACTACCCTGGGTGAAAGTTTTCTGGATTAATCCTGAGTTCAGGATTTTGACGCTGACTTTCCATAGAAAGTCAGCCTCAAAATGCTGAATAAAGGAGATTATAATTGCTTCTTCGATTAGTTTTCAGATAAACACAATTAATCATTTTAATTTTAAATTATCCATTTTTGTGGCCATCCTGCAAATTTTAAAATTTGAATATCAAAAGTTCAGGATTTTGGAAATTTTGAACTTTCACCCATGCAATATGGTAAGTACTAAAATCTTGTATGTTGGCTCCAATATTTTCTATGATAAGCTCACAACAGAATGCGCTGTTTGTATAGGCCTTTTAGGCAGACAACTAGTATTTGAAATTTTCCTCTACAGAGTGTATAATCATGTGGTCCTGAACTATGTAAGAGTAGCAATATGTTACCCCTTTGTATACTAATGGATTCTTCCTTCTGATCTTAAACAATAATTTTTGGAAAGTCCATTGTTCATATTTAGGGGTATCAGGTTATAATTTTCAAAAAAATGGAAGATCATATTTACCCTTACAAACAGTGTAGACCCTGATGAAATGCAAAAGTACTCATTTAGGGGTTTCCCGAATACAAAGGGTTAAGGGTTCATATTTAATTTATAATGTTTGCTTCATGGTGAAAGTCTTCTGGTGTGCATTAGAATATAAGCAGCAGACATATAAGCAGACGACATTTTATGACAAAATATTGGCAGGATAAGAGTTGATTTGATGCTGAGCTGGTTAGCTTTGGAAAACAAAAAAACAAGAAAGTAGCCAATCATTAGAGGAATGAATCTCAACTCTTAAAGCGCCAATCATGACTGCAGCAGACGACAAAATTTGCCACATCTTTCCTAGTTTTCAACAAAAATGAGGTGTGATATTTCATGAGAATCGTCTGCCAGCAGACGATTCTCATGAAATATCATGCCTTATTTGTTATTTTTGAAAAAGCGGCAAAATTTGAAATTGTCGTCTGCTGCATATTATAGATGGCTCTTTATGGGTAAGCTGTTGCCCCATCCCCATATGACCTTAGCTGTTGGTGGGATGTTAAACACAAACAAACAGTGTATTTTATGATATTTTTTTCTTATTTGCAGGCAGGATTGGTACTCCACACTTCATGGCACCAGAAGTGGTGAACCGGGAGCCATATGGCAAACCTGTGGATGTATGGGGATGTGGTATTCTGATGTTTATTCTGTTATGTGGATATCCACCCTTTATGGGGACAAAGGAACGATTGTTTGATCTCATTGTTCAGGGAAAATTTCATGTGAGTACAAATGGCTGCCAATGAGTAGCTTATGGTACCGCTGCCAATGTATTCATCTGTGTGTACTGTCCTGCCAGCCAAGAGTGACAGTGACATCATGTTTTGTTTACAAAGTTATCAGGGATTTATTATCGATTGATCACTTGTATATTAGTCCTATCTGTAGGATAGGATTAATACACAAGACTTAGTGATCTATCGATTCGTGTTAGCTCAAGTGGTGTGCACAGGTTAATATTTTACTTAACAATTTTAAACAAAAAGATACGTTACTGTCACTCTTGGTTGGCACGACAGTAGCAAACATGACACTGCCGGCAGAGACTCTGTGTTGTGTCCTTCAGCAAAGCATGTATTTATCCACTGCTTTCTACTGGTTCAACCCAGGAAGACCCATCCCAATATGACTGAAAAATTGTTGACTGGGACGTAAATCATTAAAACAAAGTAAACTATCATCATAGCATCTCTGTGCACAAGTCTGAAAATACTTAGCTTATAAACTTTCTAGTCTCACAGTCATTTCCATCCACAACATTTTCGTGAACAAAAGCATTTGTTAACTGGTAGTTCTGGGTCACAAAAAGGAAGTGAGTATGATCAGGAAATACCACAATCACACACTGCAGACCAACCCATGGCACCGTGAGTAAGAGCCACAGAACATTTACAATAACAATACATCTGTAAGACAATAAAAGCAAAGTAACCAGCTTTCTCTTCCTCTTCAAGTTGATTGCAAAACTAGAATGGACATGAAGTTATGGATTACAAATCAAAAGTTTTTTGTTTACAGTGTAACATCAAGCAAACAGATCAGGCCCTGAGGTTATAAAACTTTTTTCATACTCAATTCAGCTGAGCACAAAATTTATCCTGCTCATAAATGTTAAAATGCCAACAATTGTTGTCATTTTAACATTTATTAACATGATAAATACAACATCTTAGAGACTTTAAGCAAGAAACATCTTCATTTGTCGGTATTTTAATTTTTATGAGCAGTTGAAAGTTTGTGCCCAGTTGAGTTGAGCATGAAAAAAGTTTTGATAACCTCGGGGCCTGGTTTTCTTAGTTAAAGCATTTGATCATTGATCTTCGTTCATTTGATAATGGCTGCAACAATATATGCACAGATATATTTATACATAGAGGATCTTTACATGAGTGCTCATGTTTTATTGAATTTATTAAAGGAGCTGGGGAAAAGAGATAAAATGCAAGGCTTGCCAAGCATTTTATCACTTTTTTCGCAAATTTTTTTAATAAGTTCAATAATACAAGAGCGTGAATGCTAGATTCTATTTATCATATGACATTAATCTCATTTCTTGCCTAAAACCATTATAATTTTGTCATTTAATGTATGCAACGTTGTTATGGACGTCATAACGTTTCCGTAAATCTGTAAACAATCAATTTTATTGCATGGCCTTATTTCACTCCTAGACACAACGTGATATGATAAAAGAATATACATTCAAAGAATATTTGATAGGTATGGTACTATTTTCTCGGCTACTTCACTTCATTAATCTCCAATTAGCAATTCAGTTAATTAACAAAAAATGTGATCACTTGATTGGCTCAAATTTATCTGAGAATAGGGTATAATTATTTATTCAGCATGACTGAGGTAAATAAATGGAAATTTGATAAACCTATTTGTGAAGCTTAATGTTAATTAACTCTTGTCATGCTGAATGAATATTTTCATGTTAAAAACAGTGTAGATTCAGATGAGGGTCCGTAATGATTTCATTTAGTGTAATTTTGTTCAGATTCTCAGAAGATTATATAACACACTGAGCATGAAAGGAGCATGCAAAACTTTAACCTTTTAAATTGTCAATAAGACTTGCAACAGACACACACGGGGTAGGTGGCAATGGAAAACGTTAATACTAGCGATGAACGTAGATAAAAAATCCTTAGAAACAGAGTTTCTGGCGACAAATGGCAATCGAAAAGACTGTTTCTATCGATTTTTGATCCGCGTTTGCCGATTGTTAAGAGTGTTTTCGATTGCCGCCTACCCAGTGTGAGACAAAATTTTTAAACTTCACTACAACTACTCGAAACAATATGCCATGCAAAGCATTTGCTTGCAGATGACTTGCATGAAATGGCAAACCTTATTTTCTCCCAAATTGAGGAAAGGCATTACTTGATTTGTTGTCTGTGACAGTTGTGAATATTGCTTTAAGGATCAATTTATTTCAGCAGAACAAGGGTTAATGATCAAGAGTTTAACACTTTGCATGCTGGGTATTTTGCATGCATTTTGTCGTCTGCTGATTGTTTTCAAAATCAACCTTTTAGAAAAATTATTTCAGGAATACCATCAGAGTGTCAACCAGTTTGGATCCAGATCAGGCCCGACATTATGTCGGGCCTGATCTGGGTCCAAACTGTTTGTAAAGGTTATCAGCAGACGACGCTAGCAGGTGAAAAGTTACGGCTTAACTAATTTACTTAGTTAATGATGTTTTAAAAACAGAAAATAAAAGCCAGGAATATACTTTCATTATTTTGGGAACTCAGGTAATGTCTTACGTGAAATGAGTGGAAATATAGAATTTTAAAGGTTTTTTCAAGTGTATTAGCCAGTGATTATCCAGATCAGCCTGCTCACCTGTTAACTCAGCAGGCTGGGTATTTTCATGCCTTTTAATCTGTCATCTACTGACTTTCGTTCAAAATTAACCTTTAAAAAATCTTTCGGGAATTGCTTTCAGAGTTTCAAACGGTTTGGATTCAGATCAGTACCGACATTCTGTCCATCATGTTCTGGGTCCAAACTGTTTGTTAAGTTTATCAGCAGACGACAATAATTACCACCAGCAGGGAGAGTTAAAAGTGTTTTCTGGCTTCATAATTTGAAAAATCATTTATGCACTTTAAAAACTATAAAAAAGATACAAGTTTGGAATTATATTTTTGGTGGATTTTAATGGAGTTCTATATAATTATTGTTCCTGGAAGTGAAACGAACATGCTGTGCTGGACTTTTCTGGTTTATATCTAATTGATGAAATGAACCCATGTACAGTAAATGTTCTAAAATTTTGAACACTAGTTGCCTGTCAAAAAGGCCTAGACAAACATGGTAGACCCAGATCAGACTGCTTCTGAAGATGCAGTCTGATCAGGGTCTTCCCTGTTTGCTAATTTGTTAATTCCAGCCCTAAAAACCAACATTTTATTTGAGAACAGAAAAAGTTAAGTGTTCCAAGTTTAAGAATATTTACTGTAATCAATATTACATTGAGTTTTTGGTCACTCTGAGTGCCAAAGGGTAAATTACCTCTGTATACCAATGGATTCTTCCATCTTGTCTGATACAATAAACTTGAGATAGTCCATTGTACATATCTAGGGGTGTTAGGTTATAATTTAAAAAAATATATATAATTTTCAAAAAAAATACAATTTTCAAAAAAATATTGTATTCTTTTGTCTGAAGATCTGTTTTACCCTTACAAACAGTGTAGACCATGATGAAATGCAGCATCATGCTGCATTTCATCTGGGTCTTCACTGTTTGCAAAAGTACTCGTTTAGGGGTCATCCAAATACAAAGGGTTAAACAAGAAATGTGTAATTTCAGATGAGAGAAAAACAATGGATGGCTGTATCCCCAGAAGCCAAGGATTTAGTACATAGAATGTTAGAAGTAGATGCTGAACATAGAATCACCATAGAAGAGTCCTTAGCTCACCCATGGATCAGGGTAATCCCATATTTTTGAAAACTCTTTATAGCGACATTCTTTGTAACAGCAAAATTCTTTACAACGTCAATTGTATTTGCACAAATGTACCAGTTTGGCTTGAATTTGAATTCAGTATTGAGATTGAAGAATCACTGGTTCAAGACTCACTGTAGACACTGAGCTGTTTCCTTGAGCAAGACACATTATCCCCTGCTGGTTCAACCCAGGAAGATGGGAAATCGTTCCAACATGACTGAAAAATTGTTGACTGGGACATAAAGAATCTACACAAATATCTCAGGCATTACGAGGGTCAGTCAAAAATAACTGAGAGTTGGTTAATATATTTTTACTGGGTCGGCAGTTTTGGCTGAAACTTTAAACACATATAGAATGTAACTTCTGGCTGCATTTAATATTTAAGTTGACGTCTTATCATCTTCAATGTGCTTTTGCTAGGCAACCGAAGACCGTCTCTAAGCGACGAGAGTTCGTGCTGACGACACTTCTGACTAAGCAGCCATGAATTTAAAATCATTTCAAATCTAAAACAGTATTATTACGGACCTTTTATCTCTCCAATTGTATCAAACAATGTGTTAGCAATGTTTTGAAGAAGTGTAATCGATAGTAAATACAATACATGCAATGTTTGTTGCCTAGCAACCAAAATGGATGGAAATTCCAATTTTAACTAAAAGGCCAGATATTGTTGCTATGGCAACAGTTTATTCCTGGGAATATTAAAGATATGCATTCAGATGTCAAAACAATTACTAAATACAATGAAATTGTGATATGATATGATTCTTACTTGATAATACTGCTCTAAAATGAACCGTAACTGGTGGGTGGGGTATATTTTTGGGTGAAATTTTCAGAGAATTTAGTTAATTTTCCTCTTATTTATGTAATAAAATTCCAACGCCTTAATCTCAGTTGTTGCATTTCTCAAAATACATTCACATACTGTATTTGCAGCAAATGCACAAGTTAATATAATTTAAATTTTGTATAGTGTTTCCATGGCAACGCTAAATTCCAGCGTGAAAGCATGACGTTATTTCGCATTTTCCGTTGCAAAGCAACAACAATATATACTTTGCATGGTCTTGTATATTGCATATTCTGACGCAGGACAGTTCATTGCATGCATGTGCCAAATTTCACTAGTGTATGTTAGCCGACGTAAGAGATATGAATCAATTCTCAGTTATTTTTGACTGACCCTCGTAATAATCGAGACCTTGTTTTTGGTCCTGAGTGTGCAGGCATGTGTGTGTGAAACAAACTTCAACCATGGTGTATTAGATTTGTTGTGGGGGCATAATGTTTCAGGAACACATCTTTTTTTAGCTCACCTGAGCCGAAGGCTCATGGGTGAGCTAATAGTATACCAGTCATTCCAGTGTCCGTATGTCCACATTTTCAAACATCTTCTCCTCTGAAACCACTGGGCCAATTAAATTCAAATTTCTTATGGAGACTCCTTAGAACGGGGAACAAAAGTTTGTTCATCGCGTGGTCGCATGACCAAGATGGCCACCATACCCATATATGGTAGATATCCTTTAAAAATCTTCTATTCCAGAACAAGAAGGTCGATGACCTTGGGACTTGGTATGTAGCATTGGGATTGTGGGGCCTACCAAGTTTGTTCAAATGATTTTCCTAGGTTGATCTTGACGCGAAAATTTCTGATAAGTTGATTTTTTTGAAAACTGTGGAAGCCTTAGTCATTATTCTCACTTGATATGTTTAACCTAATGAGACAATGGCTATGAATAAGTTCCAAAGGTCAAGGTTGACCTTTGACCTTTCAGCTTGGGGTCCCATCAATATATTAAAACATAGTTTTCTCACAAACCGTTGGCCTAATTGAAATCAAATTTCATGTGAAGACTATGATAAGTTAGCCAGAATTTATGCAAAATATTTTGGTCACATGACCAAGATTACCGCCACTCACATATATGGTAAAAACCATTTAAAAATCTTCTTCTCCAGAACCAGAAGGCCTGTGATATTGGGACTTGGTATGTAGCATTGGAAATGTGGGGCCTACCAAGTTTGTTTGAATGATGATCCTAAGTTGACCTTGACCTACTTAACGTCAAGTTCAAATTTACTTCCTAATGCATTTAAATGGGAACTTTTTTGAAAAGTTGTTTTTTAGAATACTGTTGAAGCCAAAGTCATTTTTCTTTATTGATATGTTAAACCTAATGAGACAATGGCTATAAATAAGTTTCAAAGGTCAAGGTTGACCTTTGACTTTTCAGCTAAGGTCGCTCATATTGGAGTTTCATCAACATATTAAAACATAGTTTTCTCAGGAACCACTAGGTCAATTGAACTAAAATTTCATATGAAGACTCCTTATGATAGGTTAGCCAAAATTGATACAAATAGATCTGGTCACGTGACCAAGATGGCCGACATGCTCATATATGGTAAAAACCCTTTGAAAATCTTCTTCTCCAGAACCAAAAGGCTGATGACCTTGGGACTTGGTATGTAGCATTGGGGATGTGGGCCCTACCAGGTTTGCACAAATGATGAATCTAGCTTGACCTTGACCTACTTTATGGCAAGGTCAAATTTGACTCCTAATGCATTTATATGGGGAAAATCTTGAAATGTTCATTTTTCTATAACTGTTTAAGCCGAAATCTTAATACTTCGAGAAATGTTTAACCTTATGAGACAATGGTTTATATAAGTACCAAATGTCAAGCTGACATGTGTCCTTTTATCCAATGCCACTCATTTGGACTGCCACATACCTATATAAACATTGGTTTCTCAGAAATCACTGGGCTGTTTGATTGAGTATTCATTAGATTGTTTTAGGTCACTTGACCAAAATGGCTGCAACCCCCATAGATGGTAAAACAAAATATGTTACATTATAAGCCGTAGTTGACCTTGACCTATTTTAACAAAATAGTAAAGAGATAATGTGAGCGCCTCAGGACCTTCAGGTCCTTTAGTTCTTAAATAGTGTCTGTTGCAAATGATAGGTGGTGCTGTTAAGTTTTGTTTATTTCATTGACAGGAGAGAGCCAAGATATCAAAAGCCCACATGTCAGAAACTGTTGACGAACTCAAAAAATTCAATGCAAGAAGAAAATTAAAGGTAAGAGGTGCTATATGCGATGAGTGTTTTCTCTTCCAAAACATCTTTAAAACATGACTTCTAGGTTATAAAACATTTTTTATGCTCAACTGAACTGAGCTTGAAATTCATCCTACTCATAGGAGCAGCAGTGGTGTAGTGGATAAACAGCTCACCTTCGATCCTCAGCTCCTCTCGCCTGTCGGATGAGACTGAGTAACCCATCACCCCATCTCCATATGACCTAAGCTGTTGGTGGGACATTAAACACAAACTCATTCATTCACTCATCCTACTCATAAATGTTAAAATGCCAACAATTGTTGGCATTTTAACATTTATTAGCAGGATAACTGCTTCTTCTGAGTTATTTAAAGTAAGAAAAAAATCATTATTGTTCATTTTGTTTTTTGAGCCATTGAAATTTCATGCTCAAATGAGTTAGCATGACACAAAGTTTTATAATCCCGGGGCCTGGATTTGTCTCACAAGATCGAGCTAAGTTTTTTAATGCTTTGGAAAAAACAACAACATGGGCCTGCTTGCAGCGATTCCATGTGGAGTGAGTGGTGTTCCTGAATCATTCGAGTGTGGTGTAAACATTCTTTGATCACCATTCAACACTGAATCAAGTATTAATTTTTAAACAGGAATCTAGGAAAGATCTGTATAATTTTGCATTTTACCTGCGTCGCCTTGGCGAAACACATGCCTAGCACCTGCGTCACCTTGGCTAAATGCAGGTCTAGTTACTAGTGGGTCCACTTCGTCTGTCCTTTTGGCCGCAACACTTTTGGGGTGCCTAGTTTGCGTAATCTGTAACTCCAAAAGTTTTCATTCCTTTATATTCAAACTTTGCATTATGATTGTTCACACATTGAAGATGGGCACCTTATATTTTGTGCACATTTCATGAATATTTTCTCATTTTTAGGGGTGTTTAACTTAGATATTTTTCCGTCGAAAATGCTTAGATTTTGTCTGGTCTGTGTAATCTGTAACTCCAACAGTTTTCCTTCCTTTATATTCAAACTTTGCATAATGATTGTTCACACACTGAAGATGTGCACCTTTTTATTTTGTGCACATTTCATGAATATTTTTTCATTTTTGGGGGTGTTGAACTAAGACATTTTTTCCGTCCAAAATGCTTAGATGATGTCTGGTTTGTGTAATCTTTAACTCCAACAGTTTTCCTTCCTTTATATTCAAATTTTGCATAATGATTGTTCATACACTGTAGATGTGAAATGTACCACTACATAACATTATGCATTGTTTGATCTTAGATGTACATATTTTGCTTACCCATTATAATGACAAATTTTTTCTTCACAAATTATCAGATGAACATTTAATCATTTTCCTGCCATTCATAACAATTGTTGTCTGCTCTTTCATTTGCTTATATTTACATTTCCAGTCTGAGTCTTCATAGAACACCTTTTAACCCTTTTGCAAACAGAGCAGACCCAGATCAGGCAGCTCTTGTGAGAGCTGCCTGATCAGGTTCTACTCTCATTGCTTATGGAAATATGATATATCTGATCCTACACAAGTGGACCTAAACAAGTTATTTCTTTGTTTTATGTACCAACATGGAAGTTTATTTATATAAATATTCATAGTGGTTGGAGCCTAGCATGAATATTCATTAAGGAACGAGTTAAAGGAACCTTAACATTTGAGATGTTATTCATACCTTCATGAACGGATCAATTAAAGCCACATCCACATACACACCATTTGGGCGGACCAACGTCAACACCATCTAATAATGTTATTTGATTACTGACATTTGTGTGACGTTGAACATGTATTGCCATCAGGGATCAAGCTAGGGGCGACTAGGGCCGAAATTTGCCCTAAATGGGAACTAGGGAGAAGTAGGAGTCTCCCTAAAAAAAAATTCATTCTGTCACCACACAACACAAGCTGTGGTGACAATCTACTACCACTGCATGGTGTTTTCCTTCCATTAAATGGCAATAGTATGTGTAATGGCTAATTTGCTTCTAAATTAACAGAAAATGCCATAATTTTACCCTATGATTTCACCCTATATGACTGTCACTTCTCCCTAATATTCCTGCAGGGAGAAGTCACTTCTCCACTTCTTCCTACTGTCAGGGCCCAGCTTGAACCCTGTGCCATGAGTCGTTAAGCGCAGAAATTTGGCATTTTCGGCTATTCTGAAACCTCCATTATGTGCGATTTAATTCAAAATAACAGGAAACAAGCCAAGTTAGGTGAAAATTGATACTTGAAACTTGACTGATAATATAAAACATATATATAAGTAATAAGTTCAATTTTTGGTCAGTTCATGGAATTGTGAACACATCGCGTCACTTACAAAGCTAACGTGAAGTCCTTGGGGCTTCACTTACTTTGCAAGCGACCGTAAATATTCACAATTCCATGAATAGACCAAAAATTAAATTTATTTCCTAAATGTACTTTGGTAGCCTATATTTCATAGCAGTCTGATCAGGGTTCACAGTGTTTGCTTCTAAGCTAAAAATATTCTCGAATGCATTTGAATATATGCAGCGGACATAATAAACAGACAACAATTACTGGACAGAAAATTGGCAGGATAACCGTTAATCTCACAAATGGAATCCTTAATTTGCTTGGTATAAATCAGAAATCTTTTTCTATGTAAAAGAAAAGACAATTGACTTGTTTTGTTAAAATGTTGACCAAAAAATCTTCTATAGTACTATGAATAGGTTTTTTTTAAGTGGACAAGTTTTTACAATGCTCCACCACCATCTGATTATAATGAAGATAGAGAATACTAAGTGAGTGTCTTTTGATATCAAGTTTACCAGGCAAGGCTTTGAGAACGCTTGTTGACATTGCGAGGCTTGCCGAGCGATTCAACATGCATTCTCAAAGCCGAGCCTGGTAAACTTGATATCAAAAGACGCGAACCTGGTATTCTATTTATCAGTTGACCCATTGTTGAACACTCTTCAAACTAGCGATTATGATGTAGTTTTTTATTTGTGTGTTGATTCAGTGTCATTAGCGACTTCATTCAAAAAGTGCAATGTCATCATGACCTGATAAAGGTAACATGCCGTGAGATAGGAAGCGTTTATTAGGTTATGTTGAAAAAATTCAGTTAATATTAGGGGTGACTGATAAAAGAGGATACCAGAACTGGTCAGTTACCTCCCTTACCTACCTATAACATGTTTCTAACTTTTTCAGGGTGCTATAATGGCAGCAGTTTCTAGTTCAAAATGGACAAGTTTTTACAATGATCCACCGCCATCTGATTATAATGAAGAAGAGGATACAAGTACTGGTCAGTTACCTCCCTTTATATCATATAGCATTAGTTGTCTGTTGAAATCATGCTTATCTTTCCTTGCCTCAAAGATGAGGATAGTCTAAAAAGTAGACATATTATAATGCAAAGATTGTTTGAAATAATAATAATAATAATTAAAAAAAATCTTGAATATGGCATGCATTTCATCTCCTGAAGCGAATAAATGTTGTATATTTGATTTGTGGCTTTACTACTCATGAAAATTCACATTTTTCACTTAACGCAATGAAGTAAATGTCATATTCATTCCAAAACTTTGAATATTTCAAATGTGTGAATTGTTTGTTTGTTTGTTTTGTTGCTTTACGTCCCAGTCAACAGCTATGATCATGGCGGGACGGTCAGTCCACCTAACCACACTTTTTTCCTGGGCAAGCTTAAACTATCTAGCTTGAACAAGCAATTAACCAGTAATTCCTGCACATACTTTTGCTTGTAACTGACAGCAACCCTTCTTGAATGATTCAGCGGAAGGGAGGAGAATGACCATTGAAATTATTTCATGATTAATCTTTTCAAAGTATGGTACCGAGCCGGGATCGAAATGTGTGAATGACTGCAAAGACCAAAATCTAGACATATGCTCCTATTGGATAGCTTTGCATGCATGTTTAGATACTGCCTTTGTGATTGTGTCATTTTTTTCCAAAGAGTTGGCTGAAAGTATGTCTCCCACCAAAAAGTAAGGGAGACATTGTTTCTAAAGTTGATATCATCAGTGTTGGCAAAGGTAGCCCAGAAAATGAATCTCTGTAGACTCTACAGTACACATTCCATTATAACTTTTGAACACCAGGAAGCTAGCCTCATACTCCAGGTCACGGGGGTTATAAACTTTTTTCATGCTCATCTCAACTGGACATGAAATTTCAACTGCTCACATAAACTAAAATGCTGAAAAATAAAGACTTTTCTTGCTTTCAAGCTCTCAGATGTTGTATCTATCACGCTGATAAATTTAAAATGCCAACAATTGTTGGCATTTTAACATTTATGAGCATGATAGTTTTCATGCTAAGTTAAGTTGAGCATGAAAAAGTTTTATAACCTCAGGGCCAGGTGTATGATTAAGTCAGCTGATCAGGTCTACACTGGTTTATGATTCACATGCTGAATCCGTTCTTATGATTAAATTGCAGCATTGGGGATGCTGTTGGCATTTTAACATTTTTGAGCATGATAGTTTTCATGCTTAGTTAAGTTGAGCATGAAAAAAAAAGTTTTATAACCTCAGGGCCAGATCTCTGATTACGTCAGCTGATCAGGTCTGACAAACTGGTTTATGATTCACATGCTGTATCCATACTCATGATTGAATTGCAGCATTGGGGATGCTGTTGGCATTTTAACATTTTTGAGCATGATAAATCTTACACTCAGTTGAGTTGAGCATGAAAATGTTTTACAACCTTGGGGCCAGATATTCGCACTTCAAGGGTAATTCCATAGCCTATACGAGCAGCAATCAATATGCTTTAAGCTTAGATGTGTGATTTCCCTTTAGATTATCAGAACAGCAATTTAGGAGACTCTTTGGTATACGACATCAAGTAAGTTCAGAGGAGTGCTTTCCCTTGTTATGACTGTAAAAGCAGCTTCTGTGCTTAAGATGGATATAAAATCTTCACTTTTTACTACAAACTTTCTGGGCACTGTAATAAAATGTCAGTCAAATGATATAACAATTCATCCATTTATGAAATGCTGACCATAAGTGCTCTAAGACTTTAAGCATTTTTAGCTCACCAGAGCCGAAGGCTCGGGGTGAGCTTATAGGATGGGACTCGAGCCGGCGTCCGTTCGTCCATCCGTCTGTCCACACTTTCAAACATGAATATCTCTGAGATCAGCAGACCGATTGTAATCAAATTTCATCAGAAGAATCATTGGGGTAGGGGATTGACTGCATTAGGTTTTGGGCCAGATCGGATGAGAATTTTGGTTTCCATGGCAACAGATAGCTCCCATAGGGTTATAATGTGGAAAATCTTGTGACCACTCTAGCTCCTTCATTTTTGATTGTTTCTTCTTTATTCTTGCAGGTAAGGAGGACAATCATAAAATCTTGAATGGGTTCGAAATTGGGCAAGATCGAACCAGGGACTTATGAGTTATCTGCCCTTGAGGGTTTGGAAAAATCCCCATAGACTTATTATGGGAGAAATGTTGTGACCACTCCAGTACCTTCATTTTTGGATGGATCTTCTTCATTCTTGCAGGTAACAAGACCAGCCATAAAAACTTGGATGAGTTTGAATTTTGTTAAGATTCCATTGCTGACTTCTGAGTTATCTGCCCTTGAGCATCTGAAAAATCAATGAATAATGTTGTGACCACTCTAGCGCCTTCATTTTTGATGGGATCTTCTTCATTCTTGCAGACAACATGGAAGCTCATAATACCTTGGATGGGTTTGAAATTCAGTAGGATCCGACTGGGGACTTATAAGTTACATGCCCTTGAGCGTTTGAAAAAAAACCCATAGACTTATAATGGGAGAAATGTTGTGACCACTCTAGTGCTTTCAATTTTGAATGGATCTTCTTCATTCTTGCAGACAAGAAGGACAACTATTAAAGCTGGGATGAGTTTGAATTACGGCAAGATTCCATTGCTGACTTCAGAGTTATCTGCCCTTGAGCATCTTAAAAATCAATGAATAATGTTGTGACCACTTTAGCGCCTTCATTTTTGATAGGATCTTCTTTATTCTTGCAGGCAACAAGGAAACCCATAATATCTCGTATGGTCCAAAATTTGGCAGGATCCAACCTGGAACTTATGAGTTACATGCCCTTGAGTGTTTGGAAAAATCCCCATAGACTTATAATAGGAGAAATGTTGTGACCACTCTAGTGCTTTCAATTTGGAATGGATCTTCTTCATTCTTGCAGACAAGAAGGACAACTATTAAAGCTTAAATGAGTTTGAATTTCGTCAAGATCCCATCACCTATTATAGAGTAAGCTCCCCTTGAGCATCTTATAAATTGATAGATAATATTGTGACTACTCTAGTGTCTACATTTTGATTTGATCTTCTTCATTCTTTTATTTAACAAGGACAACCATAAAAGCTTGGATGAGTTTGAAATCTGCAGGATCTGACCAGGGACATATGAGTTAGCTGCCCTTGAGCATCTTGAAAAATCCCCATAGACTTATAATGGGAGAAATGTTGTTACCACTCCGGTGCCTTCACTTTTGATTGGATCTTCTTCATTCTTGCAGGCAACATGGACACCCATAAATTCTCAGATGTGTCAAAATGGGAACTTGGACTGTGGAGTTAGCTGCCCTTGAGCGTCTGGAAAATCTCCATAGGCTGATAATGGGAGAAATGTTGTGACCACTCTAGTACTTTCAATTTTGAATGGATCTCCTTTATTATACCCCCCGCAAACTAACCCCCGCAAACTTTGTTTGTGGTGGGTATACTGTTTTCACGTTGTCCATCCGTGTGTGCGTGCATCCGTTCATCCGTCCGTCCGTAACGTTTTGTTTCCTTAATATCTTGAAGAGTCTTTGCTGGATTTTCATCAAACCTTGCAAAAATGTTTATATATGCAAGACAAATACTTTAGACAAAAAAGTAAGGGCTAGGGGCCAATTCTATAAGAGTTATTTCCCTTTGTAGTTCTAAATGGCTTTTAATATAAGGTTTTATGCATATGCTATTATAGGCCATACACGGGCCGATCAACTCCTACCACAGCTTTTGATGGAACAATTTGATACTTTTCCTTTACAATGTAGACACATTGAACATATGCATGAAGGAGTTTGGTTCAGAAAAAAATAATTTTTGACAAAATGGCAGCTGTGAGAACTTAGACAATTTTTCCCTGATAGGGCTTTTGTATATGCATAGATGGTGCCTTCATGAGCCGATCAACTCCTACCACAACTTTTGATGGAGCAATTTGATACTTTGCCTTTACAATGTAGACACATTCAACATATGTATGAAGGAGTTTGGTTCAGAAAAAATAATTTTTGACAAAATGACAGCAGTGAGAACTTAGACAATTTTTCCCTAATAAGGTGTTTGTATATGCATAGATGGTGCCTTCATGGGCCGATCAACTCCTACCACAGCTTTTGATTGAGCAATTTGATACTTTGCCTGTACAATGTCATACATTGAACATATGCATGAAGGAGTTTGGTTCAGAAAAAATAATTTTTGACAAAATGACAGCAGTGAGAACTTAGACAATTTTTCCCTAATAAGGTGTTTGTATATGCATAGATGGTGCCTTCATGGGCCGATCAACTCCTACCACAGCTTTTGATGGAGCAATTTGATACTTTGCCTTAACAATGTAGACACATTGAACATATGCATGAAGGAGTCTGGTTGAAAAAAAAATTTTTTTGACAAATTGACAACTATGAGAACTTAGACAATTATTCCCTCATATGGCTTTTGTATATGCATGGATAGTGCCTTTATAGGCCGATCAAATCCTACCACAGCTTTTGATGAAGCAATTTGATACTTTGCTGATACAATGTAGACACATTAAACATATGCATGAAGGAGTTTATAATTTTTGTTTGCACAGATTCTACTGAAATCTTCTTTTCAAAACTAAGGTCTGCTGGTTTGAACTATAACTTGCCAAGTTTTTTCACTGACTCTTACTGTGCGGGGGGTATCTAATAAGCATTGCTTATTGACTTTTTTCATTCTTGCAGACAAGAAGGACAACTATTAAAGCTTGAATGAGTTTGAATTTCCTCAAGATCCCATCACCTATTATGGAGTTAGCTCCCCTTGAACATCTTAAAAACTGATGGATAATGTTGTGACCCCTCTAGTGCCCTCAACAGGGTTTCAGCTGGACTGAAATTCGCTTCGGACATTTTGTCAGAGCAGCCCCAATATTGTTCAGACATTTGGAAATTTTTATACCCCCCGCAAACTTTGTTTGTAGGGGGTATACTGTTTTCACGTTGTCCGTGCGTCCGTCCGTGCGTCCGTCCGTCCGTCCGTCCGTAACGCTTTGTTTCCTTAATAACTCGAAGAGTCATTGCTGGATTTTCATCAAACCTTGCAAACATGTTCATATATGCAAGGCAAATACTTTAGACAAAAAAGTAAGGGCTAGGGGCCAATTCTATTAGAGTTATTTCCCTTTGTAGTTCTAAATGGCTTTTAATATAGTGCTTTTTCCTTAATAACTCGAAGAGTCATTGCTGGATTTTCATCAAACCTTGCAAACATGTTCATATATGCAAGACAAATACTTGAGACAAAAAAGTAAGGGCCAGGGGCCAATTCTATCAGAGTTATTTCCCTTTGTAGTTCTAAATGGCTTTTAATATAGTGCTTTGTGCTTATGCTATTATAGGCCATATACGGGCCAATCAACTCCTACCACAGCTTTTGATGGAACAATTTGATACTTTTCCTATACAATGTAGACACATTGAACATATGCATGAAGGAGTTTAGTTCAGAAATTATAATTTTTGACAAAATGACAGCTGTGAGAACTTAGACAATTTTTCCCTAATAAGGTGTTTGTATATGCATAGACAGTGCCTTTATGGGCCGATCAACTCCTACCACAGCTTTTTATGGAGCAATTTGATACTTTGCCTATACAATGTACACACATTTAACATATGCATGAAGAAGTTTGGTTTAGAAAAAATATTTTTTGACAAAATGACAGCTGTGAGAACTTAGACAATTCTCCCTAATAAGGCTTTTGTATATGCATAGATGGTGCCTTCATGGGCCGATCAACTCCTACCACAGCTTTTGATGGAACAATTTGAGACTTTGCCTATACAATTTAAACACATTGAACATATGCATGAAGGAGTTTTGTTCAGAAAAAATAATTTTTGACGAAATGACAGCTGTGAGAACTTAGACAATTTTTCCCATATTAGGCTTTTGTATATGCATAGATGGTGCCTTCATGGGCTGATCAACTCCTACTACAGCTTTTGATGGAACAATTTGATACTTTGCGGATACAATGCAGACACATTGAACATATGCATGAAGGAGTTTGGTTCACAAAAAATAATTTTGACAAAATGACAACTGTGAGAACTTACACAATTATTCCCTTATATGGCTTTTGTATATGCATGGATAGTGCCTTTATGGGCCGATCAACTCATACTACAGCTTTTGATGGAGCAATTTGATACTTTGCGGATACAATGTAGACACATTGAACATATGCATGAAGGAGTTTATAATTTTTGTTTGCACAGATTCTACTGAAATCTTCTTATCAAAACTAAGGTCTTCTTGTTCGAACTATAGCTTGCCAAGTTTTTTCACTGACTCTTACTGTGCGGGGGGTATCTAATAAGCATTGCTTATTGACTTTTTTCATTTAGGACATTTTTTCAGACACTCATTTTACCACCATAAACCGAAAATGCTATCTGCCCTTCTCATAATGAAAACAGGGGTAGTTTTGCTACCATTTCAGATGGTAGGTGCGGCCTGATTGATTGGCTGGCTTTTTATGAAATAAGGAGACTGGACCGTGGAAGTGGGTGGGGTACTGTTTTTTTGCTGCTATTTTCGGCCGCTGCACGACTCGTTAGTCACGGAAAGTGGCTATTTAGGTAATGATGGAGCGGGCAAACTGTTTTGGGGCATATAAATCTTGAGTTCCCGTTGTTTCTTGGTGGCAATTAAGTTTTTTAGTCATTTTATCGGCGAATGCCAATGCAAATATGCTGTCCGCTTCGAAATGAAATCGAGGTAAGAAGTTTACAGGATGCAATAGACCAATCAGGCGTCGCGTTACAAAACTTCATGACTGGTTTGCTTTAGTGAATAAGTATTTTAGAGATAAAATTATGCGAACCAGCCTACCGCTTACAGAAATTTGGCCAATCAGCGATCGTTTTATAAAACAAAAATACTATTGCACCACTGTGCATTACCGTACAGTATGCACTTCTGAAAATCGTCTCGGACAAACTGTCCAAACTGGACAGCAAACTCTCGGACATCTGGAACTATTTTCGGACTATGTCCGATGGCCGACGCCAAACTGAATCCCTGCTCAATTTTGATTGCATCTTCTTCATTCTTTCAGGTAACAAGGGCAACCATAAAAACTGAGATGAGTTTGAACCTTATGTAGAACCAACCTCAGACTGTTGATTTAATTGCTCTTGAACATCATAAAAAATCTGCATAGACATAATATGGGAGATCTTTTTATGACCACTCTAGCACCTTCATTTTTGAATGGATCTTCCTCAGTTTTGCAGGTATCAAGGACACCCATAAAAGCTTGAATGAGTTAGAGTACCCACCACACCTGACCACCAATTACAGAGTAAGCTGCATGTGAGCGTCTAAAATATAGCTGTATAAAGTTGTGACCACTCTAGCGCCTTCATTTTTCATTTGATTTTTTAATCCTTTTAGGTAATCAGGACATACATTAAAATATGGATCGGTCAGATCTCATCACTGACTACAGAGTTAGCTGCCCTTGAGCATCTGAAAATATACTTTCACCATTTTTATTCAGATCTTTTTAATACTTGCAGATAACCAGGACTGGCATAATATCTTATGTTTTTGAATTAGTTCCTGGTCACTGTTTCAAGTTCAGAGTTACCTGCCTTTGAGCATCATAAATTAATGTATCTCCAAACATTATGCTGGCTCCCAGGTGAGCGATCGTTACCCATTAGGCTACTTGTTTCTCTTACTGTTCTAAACAAAATTTCAGTCACCAGGTCTTTAACTTATAAAACATTTATGGTGGAGACGCTGATTGTAGTGTTTAAGGAGCATCTTTTTTGAGCAAAATCTGCTTGACTGAAGCGGTTAATAAGATTGCTTAGTAAAGATAAAAGTTGATTCTTCTCAATGTTCGTCGAAATATTTGCTGATGAGGTTCAATACTGCTCTTGCATGAATAGAAAGAAAATAGTAGAAATATAGTTTATTACCTAACCAGCATGCTTTTAATCCTTAAAGACCTATATATTTTAACCTAAAAGTGGTACCACTCTTGATTACTTTATGGCCCTACTTTATAACTATACTTGGCAGATCAAAAGATTAGTCCTAAAGAGAGGATTATGAGCTTTCTGCATTGTCTTGAAGGGTTTTGCTGTTTTGAGGATTACCTATACCTGTGTACTAGATATTTAAGTGATAACTAAATTCCCAGTATGGGGCCCTGAATTGCAGCTGCAACTTATTAATGCACATTTTGTTAAATCTTTCTTACTTTTCATTGAAAAGAAGTTTTGATAATTTATATGGAATATTGAATCTTATCACTTGGTTTCTTAAAGCAGAGACAAAATTTGCAAATGTTTTCTGCATCAAATGTTTGCCTTTCAGTGGCAGATCTAGAGAGTGTTCAGGGGGTTTCACTTGAACCCCACTCCCAGTCCCCTGTTTTTAAATATCCTATGAAAATGAAATAATTTGGTCTCAGTGAGACCAAATTATTTCATTTTCATTCCTGCATGTTTAGAAACTGAAATGAAGTTTGATCCTTAGAAGTAGAACCTAGAATGAATGCTTTTGGAATGTAGTCTATTCCCAAACCTGCATGTTTAGACCAAAATAATTTAGGAATAAAGTTTATTTTCTCATTCACAAGGAGCTGTGTCCCAGGTCCTGGACTCGCTGGAAGAAATCACATGTTTAACAGACTCAACGACGGGGGAGGCCGAGTTTCTGGAAGAGGTGCTACAAGATACAAGATTACATAACCTTCTCAATGTGAGTACCAGGTCCCAAGATTATAAGGATCCATCATGAGTCTGAGGGTGGGATAGAAAAATCTGTTCCAAGATCATCGTTTGGCATCACAAGGCTTGCTGAGTGATGACAAACTGTGATTGCGAGGAACGGATTTTTCTATCCCATACTTGCAGGAATTATGGATTCATTTTCTTGCTCACCATTAAATATCGTATTTTTATGCTACCAGAAGTTCCTGAATACGCTGAGATGCGACATAACATGATTACGTCACCTTAATGTGAATTTGATGTCACTTGTCTTTCGACGTGTGGCTGTTTGAGTTTTATCTTTCCCACAGGTTGGTACAGGGTATGTGAAATAGAATTATCTCAAATGGGTAGAATCAGCGGAAATCCTGATCTGGTGTGCTCGACTCAACTAATCATGAAATTTCAAGTGCTCATAAAAACCAAGAGGCTAAAAATAGATATTGTTCTGAAACTCTCATGTTGTACATATCCTGCTAATAAATGGTTAAATGCCAATAAAGAAGCGCTTATGAGCCATGCTCAGTTGAGTTGGGTGCCTAGTATTGTAGTCAATTTTTATCCCTACTTTTTCCATGCTTTTTGTGGAGGGGCACATGAAAGCCTGTAGTAGAAGACAAATTTTGGCAAGTGTGCGAGTATTTCCTTTCTTTCTGTTGTATACATTCTTTTCTCCGGGACGTTACTCCTAGTAAAGAGACATAAAGCTTAATGACAAAACTTGAGAGCGAAAAATTGTGTTGCATCCCTTGATGGGCAGAAGAAATTTGACTGCATCTTTCTGAGTTTCAAATAAATACCTGAAATGAATGAATAAAAAAATAAGAATTATGAATATGACCTCCCTTAATAGGACGATGGGTGACTTGATTAGCTTGTGCAGACAGATTTTGACTCGTTCACTAACAAACCATAACAAATGGGTTATATGAGTCGCAACATGAGATTTCCAACAATGTGGGACCAGCAAAGCCTCAGATCAGCCTGCGCATACGCGCATTCTGATCAGAGCCTTTGCTAGTCGCTTGAATATTCTATGACTGTTTAGCTACTGATTGAACATCATTTGGAGTTTCTAAGCTTAAAAGGAGGCTACACAGGCTTGTCTGAGTGTACACTTGTCTAAATGCCACGTTGGAAATTACATATCACGGCTCATATAATTATGAAGCGTTATCACTGGATTATGACAGCTTGTTATATTAGCCGGTTTCATTCTGGATACTGATAAACACATACTTTAGCAAACAGTGAACACCCAGATGAAAAGCTGCACTGTGGTCCATAAAGGGGCTGGCAGAAGTTGCCAAGGCTTGGGGTGGTTAAATTCATGAAGTTACAGAAGTTACTAAACTGTGGTACATGAAGTGACTAACAGAGAAGTACATGTAACTAAACTGTTGACCTTGAAGTGGTATAAATAGCTAAACTGTGGTCCATGAATTGGTAAACAGAAGTGATTTAATTGTGCTCCGTGAAATGACCAACACATGCGTTTAAATGTGGTTCATGAAATGGCTTACAGAGCTGACTACACTGATCCATGAAACTGTGGTCAGTGAAGTGACCTACGTAAGTTGCTAAATTGTAGTCAGCTTACAGAAAGGCTTACAGAAGTGGTTTAACTGTGATCAATTAGGTAGCTAAAATCTGGTCCATAAAGTGACTTAACTATAGCCCATGCAATGATTTACAGAAATGGCGAAACTGTGTTCCATAAGAGATTAAACTATAGCCCATGAAATGGCTTACAGAAATGGCTAAACTATAGCCCATGAAATGGCTTACTGAAGTTGCTAAACTGTTGTCCATTAAGTGGCAAATCTATAGTCCATGAAATGGCTTGCAGAATTGGCTATACTCTGGTCAATAAAATGGCTAAATTAATAAGCCATAAAATGGCCTGTAGAAGTGGCTAACCTGTGGTCCATAAAGTGGCTAAACTATAGCCCATGAAATTGCTTGTCGAAGTGGCTATTCTGTGGTCCGTCAAGTGGCTAAACTATAGCCTATCAAATGGCTTGCAGAAGTGGCTAACCTGTGGTCCATAAAGTGGCTAAACTATAGCCTATGAAATGGCTTGCAGAAACAGGGAGCATAGTGGCTCAGTGGTAGAATGCTTGACTCGAGACTGAGGGGCTGCGGGTTCGAGCCTCACCAGCATCACTGCATTGTGATCCTTGAGCAAGACACATTTATCCTAGCTTAGTACTGGTTCAACCCAGGAAGACCCGTCCCTGTTTCACTGAAAGATTGTTGATGTGACTTAAAGAATCAAATCAAACAAACAAAGAAAAAGCTTGCAGAAGTAAAGTGGCTAAACTGTGGTCCAAAAAGTGGCTAAACTATAGCCCATGAAATGGCTTGCAGAAGAGGCTAATGTGTAGTCCATAAAGTGGCTAAACTATGCCCATGAAATGGCTTGCAGAAGTGGCTAACCTGTGGTCCATATAGTGGCTAAACCATAGCCCATGAAATGGCTTGCAGGAGTGGCAAACCTGTGGTCCATAAGGTGGCTAAACTGTAGCCCATGAAATGGCTTATATATGTGGCTATACTGTGGTCCATAAAGTGGCTGAACTATAGCCCATGAAATGGCTATACTGTGGTCCATAAAGCGGCTGAACTATAGCCCATGAAATGGCTTCCAGAGTGGCTAACCTGTGGTCCATAAAGTGGCTAAACTATAGCCCATGAAATGGCTTGCAGGAGTGGCTATACTGTGGTCCATAAAGTGGCTGAACTATAGCCCATGAAATGGCTTGCAGGAGTGGCTAACCTGTGGTCCATAAAGTGGCTATACTGTAGCCCATGAAATAGCTTACAGAAGTGGCTATAATGTGGTCCATAAAGTGGCTAAACTATAGCTCATGAAATGGCTTACAGAGGTGGCTTTTCTTTGGTCCATAAAGTAGCTAAACTTTAGCTTATGAAATGGCTTACAGAAGTGGCTAGTTTGTGGTAAATGAAAGCAGCTATCAAAATGGCAAAGTTATGCCCATAGAAGTGATTAAATTTTCCCATGAAAAATGGACAATGTTTCTTTACCAAATGACGACTTTTATGATGTTACTGTTAATCAGTGGATAACGTCATGTCAAACATAATGTTATGACCACACGCTAAATAACACTTTCGGCGGGACAACATCTGTTACAACAATACAAACATTCATGGAAATAAACAAACTTTGAAGGCGATAAAATCACATTTGAAAGGTCATATGATAAACAGAATCTTACAATCATGATCATTTCCATATTAAATTTATTAAACTCGCCAAAGGCTCATTTAATAAATTCCATATGAAATGATCACTTGTAGTAGATCCTTTATTTACCATATGTTGTTACTGAAACCTGCAATTCTTTTCAAGAGGTTATTAGAATAGATACATACAGTAGTTATCTCACCTGTGTTACACACGGATTGTTTCACAGGTGAAGTGTGGCCAGTTGGCACCAGACTAAATTAAATATTTATATTAGAATAAATAGTTCTCTATAGAGATCTCATACCGATACATAAACAATAAAGAAACCATTAGAGATCTAGATAAAGTACCACTTTACAGAAATTAATAGTTTCATAACAATTTCCCATTTAAATGCTATTATTATGGACTGACATTGTGTAATTTCATTAAAATCATCTCTATGAGATGATTTTAATGATATTATACATTAAAGTCTTTTCAATGATAAAAATGTACACAATGCTTAACCGTAGCCTGGAATTTACATTTCTCTAGATTAGAGGTGTAATTAAGAATGAGGCTTTTCTTATTCTCCCAAGAAAACATATGTTGTTGGTACTCAATGAAAGCGTCTCAATGAGACACTTATAATAATGGCCACAAAAAATGATTTTGTGGAAAAATAAGTACTATTTCCAATGCTTTGGTTGAAAAATCCATCTTAACTAGGGGTATGAAAGTATGTATATATATATATATAATAAAAATAAGTATTAAATCAGGTATCTGATGCTAGTAGTTGTTTTACACAGATTTGCTTTTAAGAAAATTCATCAGTTTCTTGGAATAGTATTTAAAAGCTTTGGATTTTTTTCTGGTGAAATTTTGGATTGATTTATATGTTATTATTATCCAGTGAACTTGGACAGGTCCATTTTCAGTTTTGGTGCAACTAACATAATTTGTTTTTGTTTTAGAAGTTCCTTAATTTTTATGATGTAGGGTCGCTGATTTAATCAGTTATCCCAAGAGCCATAATTAACATACAAAATTATTTTGAAAATCTGATCAAGAGTGCATAATTAAAAATTAACTTTCTTATTTTTCAACCAAAACATATGTTGTGGGTACTCTCAAGAACCATCTCATTGAGATTGTTCTTTTGAGCACCCAAAACTTAAGTTCAAACTGATGGGTTAGAAAAAAATCACAATTTTCCACTTAAAAATTTTGTTTATCTTTGATTGGCAGAAGCTTAAAATCACAACTGCAGCAATCTAATAAATCTTGATATTCCATTTGAATCAGCTGCTGGGAGATGATTCAAATAGAATATCAAGCCTTGCATGGTTCATTAAGGAAGTGAAAAAAATGTTGGTGGCGCTTGAAGGGTTAAGGTTCTCCCCAAAGAAGAATGGACCATCCTTAAATACTTCAAACAAACAGAGTAGAAGAAACTATTTGCTACAAATATGTTATTAGACGTCATTATATTATGTTATTAATTAAGTGATTTTGTATTGGCCCAGTGATCTCAGACCTGTAACTGAGCGAATACAAAATAACTTTATTAACGATATTTTTATTTATTTTATTAACTACTTTTATATAGCACTTGTACTGGCAAATACAGTAAAACCTGTGAAAAAAACAGCCACTCAAAAATAGACAAAACAAAGGTCTTAATGACAACTGGTAGCTTAATGAAGGTCCAAAGTATCGCAGAATGCTCCAAAGTCCCTTTGGAGCATTCTGCAATACTTGTGACCTGCATTAAGCGATAATCATTCTTGAAAACCATTTTTGGTCTTTTTGAGAGTGGTCTTTTAAATTATACAGGTTTTACTGTATGTCTGTTTGAAACAGCTGACCTGAGGCTAATACTGTTGACCTCAAGTCAATATGGAATGACCTTTGATCAATACAGTGTAGCTATTAAAAGAAAAGGTATTATGAAGGGTTAAGATGGTGTTAAAGTATATGAAGAAGGTGAAACTATATGTGAAGCTACCACCAAAGAAGAAGAGAGAAAAGGTAAAATCCTCATGTCATTTAGGTGTCAAAATAAACTGAGGGATGATGGAGTGTGGTGGCTCCGAGGTTGAGTACCGGGTCGTATAGCGCAGTCGGTAAAGTGTCTGGCAATAGATGCGAGTCTGACTGCAGATCCAGGGGTCATGAGTTCGATCCCGGCCTGGTCCCATACTTTCGTGGAGATTATGATATAATTTCTATGACATTCTCCTCCCTTCCGCTGAATCATTCAAGAAGGATTGTTGTCAGTTACAAGCGAAAGTATGTGCATGAAGTACTGGTTAACTGCTTGTTCAAGCTTGCTGAGGAAAAAAGTGTGGTTAGGTGAACTGACCGTCCCACCATGACCATAGCTGTTGACTTGGGATGTAAAGCAACAAAACAAACAAAAATCAGCGGTTGAGTGTTAGACTTGACATCCAAGGATTGCTGGTTCATGACTCACAGGAGGCTTGAGCTTGACACTTCATCCCCAACTTAGTATTGGTTCGACTCGGGAAGACAGGAAACCGTCCCTACGTAATTGAAATTATGTTGACTGGGATGTAAAGCATCAACACCAACAAAACAACTGTGATTATTTTTAAGGCTTGATTGTAGTCTCTAAGAGGGCTTTCCTAGAAAGGCCTTGAAAATTAAGACTGCCTTGAAATGTACCGGAACATCACTCTAAGCCTTTGAAAAGTCCTTGACTTTTACTATTTTCTTTAGGACTTTACAATGTTTATGAAGACCTAAATTGGTATAAAAGTGTTGCAACAAATAAGGGGGACAAATGTACAGTGTATATTAATTTGGTACTTCTAATTTAATCATTATCTCAGCTCTCAGGTCTTCTCAAAGTGATGCCAAAATGATGTTGTGTGACAGTAGACAAGCAGTAATGCTGAACTCTTTATTCCTGTATGTTGATCATCTTTTAGTAGTAGCTTCCCTTGATATAAATTCCTAGAAGCCGACTTTTGATCCTTGAAATGTGAATTGTTTTCAGTGATGTACCTGAGGCATTTTATAGAATACTCACTCTAGATTGGGGTCTGGGGTTACTCCCCCAGGAGGCAAAACCCTGGCGGAAAATGATTTTAGAGCATTTCACAGGGCTAAAATTAGCCATCAAGGCATGCAATTAATACTGTTAGTTGCAATTTTCTTCCAAAAATCAAAAAAGGTTACTAAAGACCCTATACTGGCAGCGTCGAGTTGTACAATCATGCATTTATGTGTAAACATAGGTACGTCCCTGGCTTTAATCCCAAAAAATGTTTATTGTAAAATTTTAATTTTGGGAACCAAATACCTAATTCATGTTAATTTGATCCATGTTCAAACAGTGTTGTGGAGTAAATTTGAGATTTTCTGAATCCCTGGATCAAATGCAGTAGTTTGCATATTAAGAGTAAATGAACAGGGTTGGCACAGGCTTGAAAAGTACTTGAATATACAGGACTGTCTTGAAAAGTCCTTGAAAATTCAATTTGCCATGAAAAGTACTGGAAAAACACTCAAATTTACAGTAGGAATCAACACTGTCTTTGGACACCTAAATCAGTATAAATTTGTGGTGTCTTTATTTGGTGCAGCATATGCTGCACCAAATAAAGGCACCACAATTTTATACTTATTCTCTAAACAATATTATATTATATTATAATATGTATTTGATTCCTGATGAAGCCAATATGGCGAAACGTTGGATATTAAAGAATAATTAAATGTAAACATTCGTGTTGGTGTTGAATTTTTTTTAATTTATTATACTTATTCTCTAAAACTAATACCTTAAGTATTTTAATGTGTAAATCAGTATTTTTCATAAGTTTTCAGCCCTTGAAAACAGTAGGAAAGTCTTTGAGAAGTCCTTATTTTACACAAACTTGCCTGTATGAAATTTGATAAAATATTGGAGGAATACAGAACCTATAATTCTTTTATGGTCTATGGGTCTTTTCTGGAGAAGACATTCCACCTGTTACATACCTGTCTGTAAGCCTTCAGGCTTATCAGTTTGAAACCCATTTAAATTCTCTTGCCTAATAAATGGCATGGAACAATGTGAATAATGTAATCAAATGTTTTCTTCATTTTTCAAACTTCTTCATTTCCTATTCATGCCATTAACCAGTTTGATAAGTTTGACAGATGCTGGAAGCCTAGTATCTCTATAATCATCATATTTAAGTCTGGCAGGCTGCCTCGCTTATCTCCCTGAATAATCTTCATTATCTCCCCTTTATCTCTGCTTGCAGGAAAATCTGATTTCTGTGAAATATAACATTGATCATACCAAAAGAAAAGGAATGGTGGTCTACTTGGGGTGCAGTCAAACCTGGCCTCGAGGTTATAAACCTTTTTTCATGCTCAACTCAAGTGAGCATGAAATTTCAACTGCTCATAAACACTAAAATACCAACAAATAAAGAAGTTTCTTGCTTTAAGTCTCTCAGATGTTGTATTTATCATGCTAATAAATGTTAAAATGCCAACAATTGTTAGCATTTTAACATTTATGAGCAGTATAAATTTCGTGCTCAGTTGAGTTGAGCATGAAAAAAGTTTTATAACCTCGGGGCCTGTCTCAACTCTTTGCTTGCTGGTTAATTTTTCATGTTTTTGTTGTCGTCTCCTGATTTTTTTCAAAATTAAATTTTTTCAAAACTGGTTTCAGGAACACTATCGGAGTGTCAAGCGGTTTGGATCCAGATCAGAACCGACATTCTGTCGGTTATGATCTGGGTCCAACAGTTTGCAAAGGTTATCAGGAGACCACAAAAGTTGCCACTAGCAAGGAAAGAGTGAAGCAATCTGTCAATGTACAGACCCAAACTGCTTGCTTTAAGCAGGTGCATGCTGATAGCAGGTAAGCGGAAGTGATATAGTTTTGACATTGCCCCTCCACATGCAAATCTTATACCCGATTTGTTTCTAAACAACCTAGTGCCATTTTAAATGTGCAAATATTTTGAAATTAGACTGAAATTATAATGTTCTGCTGTTGATCCCATCATAAATCCCGGGTTCGGCACCAAATGTGGTGAAATAACATAAAACTTCTTCATGATAAAATAGTATGATTTAATTTACCACAGAAAATAAACTCTATGGTTATTCTATACCTTAAATAATAACACATATAATGTCCCGTTGTTCTCAACAGCATTTCCTTAAACCTGCTCACTGTATTCGAGATTACTGCATCCAGTCTGTAACTCAAATGTTCCACCAATCACCATTCTTGTGTAAATGATTAGTGCCATTTTAGGTTGATGCCCATAAAGTTATTTGTTTAGAAAAGAAGGCAATTATGATGCCAAAACTTATAAGCTTTTTATTTAATGGACTTCAAAATTTCCCCCAAAGTTATATATAGCACTTTCTCTTTATGGGCTATGATTGCCATAAGACAGGTTTTACTGTAATAGGTATTTGCAAGGCTATTCTTTTTTAACCTGGGTGATGCCAAACGTGGAAGTATGGGTTGGAAGAGTCGGATTCACATGTCAGAGGACATTTTAATGAACACAAAAAGTCTCTATTTTAATTGGAAACAGCAAAGGGCCAGTTAAGCAAAAAAATCAGCGTAAAAGTGTGATTATTTTCTTATCCATCAGTTAAAACATGGGTTTTGGGTGCTCAAAAGAACCGTCTCATTGAGATGGTTCTTTTAAGTACCCACAACATATATTTTGGTTGAGAAATAAGAAAATAATTTTCAGTTACGCACTCTTATCTGGGGGCCTGAAACAGTCTATGTTTTAATGTGATGAGCTGAAAATTTGAATTTGAGAAGAAAGAGGTATTTTTTAAAATTGATCACTTTTCAGTGGATCACCTGGATTACCATCTCCTACCAAGGGTTGCGATTGTCTAATCTAACCCTTGGCCCCACAGCTTTGATTTTCTCCGATTGAGTACGTCATAAGACGAAAATAGTAACAATTAATATGATCAACAAGTATTAGCTTTTCAAAAAAGCTGGCTGTTGTTAAGCCCTATCATTGTATGTATTCTTGCCCACTGCATGCTTCCATTTTGAATTTCTAGAGCTTGTACATGTAGATTTATTCTTTGCTTTGATTATTAACATCTGATTTGTGATTTGTTACCGTTTAACACATGCTTCCAGCGAGGATGTTGCTTGATCTTTTGAAAGCACCCGACTTATGCATGGTATGTTATGGTAATGTATCTAGCATGCGAGACATTTATGGAAAATCATTTGACAACACTAGACAGCACATTTTTCTTAAAACTGATGCCAGAAAATCAAGGTCACAGTGGTCGCTTAACTGTATATGTAGAGACTCCGTGACCCCAAGATGTGTTCACAAACCAAATTTGAGATTCGTAGGATTTATTCTCGTGACACGATTTTTCTAGATCTGATGGCAGTGGTAAAGGTGCGTGACGCTCCATGGCCCTAAATGCATTAAGACACGAATTTTGGCATTCCTACCAAAAATAATATAGGAGATATACTCCGGATATGATATGAACACTCAAACACTTAGGACACTGAGGACAGGTAGTTTGATGACTATATGCTTCCCTTTGGGGGCATAAAACCTTTTCGTCATGACCGTCATAAGACAGTGCCTGAATTCATAGTAATTCTATGTGATCAGATGTGGATGACAAACGTATAACTACGTTTACTGATGTGAAGTTTGCTCGCACTCTTTGCCAATCAAGGACGCTTTGACTTTGGGACATTTTTTTCTTTCGCCAGCTTTTTTGAAAAGCTAATACTTATTGCGTTTATATAAGCGGCAGGGCAAATTGATGCTATAGGTAGCCCTACAGATTTCACAGACAGTTTACTTCGTGCTGTAGGTCAACCCACGATATTTGGTACCCCACTCGTTGTTCGGCAGCGAATAAAATATAGCCTGAGCACAGCATAAAGGTTTGGTCGAAACCTGAATTTGATGTGTGTTTTGATTGAAGTTTATATAAGCGGCCGGCCATGGCCGACCGAAATCACAAAGCGGTGCAAAAAATCGATAAACACAAGGCCCCCAGATAAGACGGCGTAATGAATTTACATTCAGTTTTCTTATTAACAACTAATATATACGCTTAAGGTGCTCTAAAGAACTGTTACATTAAGATGGTTACTTTGAGCACCCATAACATAATTTTGAACTGAGGGTTAGAAGAAAAATAAATAATTTTACGGCAAAACTTTGCTTATAAATCTGGACTTATGGAGACTTAGCAGGCGGTGTATATTAGATGCCGATAAACTGCTACATTCAATCTGATTGGCAGGAAGGGATTATCGAAAAAATCCTTCCTGGCGTTTTCATTGGTCGATAAGTCTGCACTAATAATAAATTTTGAGGGTCTTGAGGCGAAGGGTTTGTCGAAAGGTAGATACGACGAAACCTTCGCTGTTGAAGATGTTAGATTACCTGTCTTTTAACATCATTTAGATTCTTTTGTACCCTTTCTGTTAGTCAGTCTACTATTGCTCAATTAAGAATAAACAAGGGGAGACCATTTTGGAACACTTGAGTGTAGATCAAAGGCCAGGACTGACTTGTAAAGGCTTTAAATAGTCCTACGTTTTGCCTCCCCACAGAGGGCAGGCACTTTTCTGGGCATCATTGAAGGACTGATCTAACAATATGCTTACTGTATTTGCATATGTTTCAAGGTACATTTTTCTAACATTATTAAGTGGGGAAAGTCTCTGCTACTGTTCTTCTTCTTCTTCTTCTTCTTCTTCTTTCCACCCAAATGTTGTCCTGAGTTCTGAAATTTGGCGATATGGTAGATATAGATGTGAAGTTGTGCAACAGGGTTTCAAAATTCAAAATGTTTGACTCTAAGGCTGGACCACGGGTGTGCCCAAAACCACCCAAATTTTGTCTGGACTATTGCTTACTAACCACTCAAGGGATAGTTCTGAAAGTTTTTGGATATGATGAATATTGACATAAAGTTTTGCAAGAAAGTTTGAAATTTAAAATCCCTGACTCAAGGGCTGACCCTGGGGGCTGACCCAGAGGCATGCCCAGGCCCAACCAATTCTGAAAGTAACCATTGAGTTTCCCACCCCTAAGCCATATATTTTCATGTTTCTTATGATAAGATGCAAGCCCCACCCCATTCACTTCATAAAAGGCTTAATATCTGACAAAATGAAATGGTTAAGGTCCCCACCCATAAACCCTATATATTCATGTTTTATATGATAAGACACATTAAATAACACTGACCAGGGGGTCTCCTGCTGCGTGCCCGGGCATGTCCCACCCCCTTTGCTACATAAAAGGCTTAATATCTCTAAAATGGTTCAGATCCCCACCCATAAACCATATATATTCATGTTTCATATGATAAGACACATTCAGTAACACTGACCAGGGGGTCTCCTGGAGCGTGCCCGGCATGCCCCACTCCCTTTGCTACATAAAAGGCTTAATATCTCTGAAACGGTTCAGATCCCACCCTTAAGACATATATATTCACCTTTTTTATGATAAGACGCATTCAGTAACACTGATGGGAAAATCCCCCTCCCCGGTGTGCCCGCCATCCCCCCCCCCCACCCACCCACCACCCTATTCAGTGTATAAAAAAGCTCAGTACTTTTACCGTTCAGGTCCCCACCCATAAATCATATACATTCATGTTTCTTATGGCAAGATGCATTCAGTAGCACAAATAGGGAAGTCCCCCCGGGGATGCCCCACCCCATTCACTTCATTAAAGGCTTCTTAACTGACACACCCTTCAAATCCCCACCCCTAAACCATACTTATCCCTTAAAGGGCCACCTATAATTTGCAGCAGACGACAATTTCAAAATTTGCCGCTTTTTCAAAAATAAATAAGGCATGATATTTCATGAGAATCGTCTGCCAACAGACGATTCTCATGAAATATCATACCTTATTTTTTTCGAAAATAGGGAAAGATTTCGCAAAATTTGTCGTCTGCTGCAGTTGTGATTGGCGCTTTTAGGGTTATGATAAGACAAATTCAATAACACTGACCATGATGTCCACTGGGCATTGGGGGCTGGTTTAGGAGACTTTATAATCGCTATAGGTTATAATCATATCTTATTATATATTGGCCTCGTTGCGAGAAAACCTGTCTTCAGGGTTTTTGACACAGTCAGAGCCAAACCAGTCTCCTCAGCAACAGAGACTAACTAGCTTACCCAGGAGACACACGACCAGAGTTTAAAATGTGGGGAGGAGCTTCAAAATCAGTGTTTGTTTTAGTGTTAAAAATCTGTCAACATCAATTTGCTAGCAAGACTCTCAGTTGTTAAAATAGCAATCTGCATCCTGCATTGTGACAAGCATTTTTACAAATCTACACCAGAAAGCTTGATTAATGTTTAGCCAGCAATAACTTTTTTCTTAAAATGTTGTCTGCATTTCTAGTCTGCTGCACACATTTAAATGCACTTCAGACTAGAATTTTCATGGAGATTTCTTTTCATGGAAGACAATGTTACGGGGGAGCAGTCTGATCTGGGTCCATATTGTTTGCAATATAAGCTACATAAGAGCTACATAAGAACATCAACAGACTAGAGAAGCAGACGATAAGTGGCTAAATACTGTTTCATTTGAAGAAAAAATTACATATCAGTAATCTTAATTTATGTGTGTTTTGTAAAACAAATGTGTAAGCTTTAAACCAAATTAGGTGGCAGCAAAACTGCCACCTCTTATAATATGAACTAACACTTATTTTTGTGCAATAAACAATCTGCGGTAAAACATTTTCCAGTGATGAGTCTTAACATTTCTACCTGTAGTTAGGTGGCAGCTTAACTGTATAAACTTACACTTATTTTTACGCAATAAACAATCTGCGATAAAACACTTTCCTATGATAATTCTTTAATATTTCTACCTGTAACATGGTGGCAGCTGAACTGCCACCCCATATGGTATAAACTTACACTTATTTTTGTGCAATAAACAATATGCGGTAAAACATTTTCCGATGATAAGTCCTTAACATTCCTACCTGTAGTTAGGTGGCAGCTGAATTGCCACCCCTTATGGTATAAACTTACAGTTAAATAGCATACATTTCAGAATTTGGTGACAGCAGAACTGCAACTGATCCTTGTGTAACATTACAATTGCTTTAAAAGCTATGTTTTATTCAATTGTCACAATCTAGATTACAGCAACAACAATAACAGGTAGAAGTGTTAAGGATTTATCACTTGGATTTTTTCATCTCATATTGCCTTAGTACGAAAATAAGTGTAAGTTTATACCAAAAGGGATGGCAGTTCAGCTGCCACCTAATAACCTGTAGAGATGTTAAGGATTTATCGCCTGAAAACATTTACCTCGTATTGTTTTAGTATAGAAATAAGTGGAAGCAACAGCCGATCCTTATCCGCTACTTGGTGGAAGTTTATACCAAATGTGATGGCAGTTCACCTGCCATCTAATAACAGGTAGAAACTTTAAGGATTTATCGACAGATAATGTTTTAACTCATATTGTTTTAGTACGGTAATAGTTGTAAGTTTATACAAATAAGGTAGGCAGTTCAGCTGCCACCTAATAAAAGGTAGAAATGTGAAAGATTTATCACCGGTAAATGTTTAACCTCGTATTGTTTTAGTACAAATATATATCTGTTATTAGGTAGCAGCTGAACTGCCATCCCTTTTGGTATTAACTTACACTTATTTTCGTACTAAAGCTGAGACATCTCTACCTGTTATTGTTGTTGCTGTGATCTACATTGTGACAATGGAATAAAACATAGCTTTTATACCAATTTATTAATGCGATAAGCATTATAACTTCCAGTTTCCCAGGGAGCACACTGTATAAACAATTAATCTTGCAGTTTTGAAGAGCAGTTGACATTAAATAAATAGTTGCTGCTGTGGAGATGGATTAAATGTTAATTGACTTACTAGAATCTAGTAAGGCAATTGGTCTCTGTCCTATGGGTAAGCTAGAGAATTGAAATTTCGCTCCAAGCAAGTCTAGATATGATACTTTCTAAAAATCGAATAACAAAGGCGCAGATCAGTCTGCACGGATGCACAGGCTGGTCAGCACCTTTGTTGTTCACACAACCCCGAAGACAGGTTTTCTCATGTCGAGGCCCATTTGTATTTAATTTTCACATGCAATATGCAACAGCTGTTATGTCCATTTCAAAGTCGATAATCATTGTATTTTGCAAATAGACAGATTAAAATTGGATTAAATTTGTACCTAAAAGTAAACAAAAAAGACAAATAAAAATGTCAATATTAAGAAAACATTGAGTCAAAAAATAGGATTTCATCACAAACGGAGGTAAATATTTGTTCCCCTTTGCCATATTTATATGTGTATTGAAGACTTAAATCACTATTTGAACATAATAAAAGAAATGGCTTTTTAAAAAACAATTAGAAAAATACATGTAGTGCTTTTTTACATTATGATTTTTTAAAAGCTTTTCTTGTTGGGTCAGCTGATGATGTTTGTAAACAGTTTGGACCCAGATCTGGACCCACAGAATGTCTAAGCTGTTTGACACTCTGATAGTGTATCTGATAGATTTTTTAAAAAGTAAGCATACAACAACATATTTACATAATAAGTTGGGTTTTCTCCTGACAGGGTCACCACCTGTCTCAGGAACTGATAGGTAAAATTGCTGCCTGGTGCTGAGGTAGAGAGATGGATGTGGTTACCTTTGATAGATTTGTGATTATGGATGAAGAGATTTGTGGAATTAAACCTAGTTAACTCATTGCATGCTGGGTATTTTTTTTTCATGCTTTTGGTGTCGTCTGCTGACTTTTTTCAAAATTAACTTTTTCAAAAAATTCTTTCAGGAACACTTTCAGAGTGTCAAACGGTTTGGATACAGATCAGGACCGACATTCTGTCGGTCCTGATCTGGATCCAAACAGTTTGCGAATGTTTTCAGCAGACGACACTATTAGGCAAAGAGTTGTCTGCAAGATAAGGGTGGTGTCTGATATTACACCTGGATAATAGTGGTTGAATTTAATTCTGAAAAATATATGAATGAGTTTCGTACTTTTGTTTTTGTTTACATTTTTTTTCTGAGACTTAAAAGCAGTAACAGAAGCGAGGATTTAAATTTATTCACTTATTATACATTGAAAAAATGTAGAAAATGATAAGCGGATTAAAATTTCATGTGAATTTTTGTGAGAGTCTCATGATGTGAGAAACCTGTCTTCGCAGTTTCAACAAATTGGCTCTTTCCTTGCTAGTGTCAACTTCTCTCGTCTGCTGATAACCTTTGCAAACAGTTTGAACCAAGATCAGGACGGACGTAACTTCGGTCCTGATCTTGATCTAGTGTCGACCTGTTGTCTGCTAATAACCTTTGCAAACAGTTTGGACCCAGATCAGGACAGACAGAATGTCAGTCCTGATCTGGATCCAAACGGATTGACATTCTGATAGTGTTCATTTTTTTAAAAAAGTTAATTTTGAAAAAATTTAACAGACAACAACATAAAAAATTTCCCAGCATGCAAAGAGCTGACGCTTGAAGGTATCTGCTTAGCTACATAGACTGACTAAAATCTTGAAATATTGGATGTAGTGTGTGAAGCTGTTATAATACTTTCCAAGCAGCAAATAATGAATGAGTTGATTGGCATTTCTTGTTGACATACATAATTATACCCCCCGCAAACTTTGTTTGTAGGGGGTATACTGTTTTCACGTTGTCCGTGCGTCCGTCCGTCCGTGCGTCCGTCCGTCCGTGCGTCCGTCCGTCCGTGCGTCTGTCCGTCCGTCCGTCCGTCCGTCCGTCCGTCCGTCCGTCCGTAACGTTTTGTTTCCTTAATAACTCAAAGAGTCATTGCTGGATTTTCATCAAACCTTGCAAACATGTTCATATATGCAAGACAAATACTTTAGACAAAAAAGTAAGGGCTAGGGGCCAATTCTACTTGAGTTATTTCCCTTTGTAGTTCTAAATGGCTTTTAATATAGGGCTTTATGCTTATTCTATTATAGGCCATTGCTGGATTTTCATCAAACCTTGCAAACATGTTCATATATGCAAGACAAATACTTTAGACATAAAAGTAAGGGCTAGGGGCCAATTCTATTTGAGTTATTTCCCTTTGTAGTTCTAAATGGCTTTTAATATAGGGCTTTATGCTTATTCTATTATAGGCCATACACGGGCCGATCAACTCCTACCACAGCTTTTGATGGAACAATTTGATACTTTGCCTATACAATGTAGACACAATGAACATAAGCATGAAAGAGTTTGGTTCAGAAAAAATAATTTTTGACTAAATGACAGCTTTGAGAACTTAGACCAATTTTCCCTTCTTGGGCTTTTGTATATGCATAGATGGTGCCTTCATGGGCCGATCAACTCCTACTACAGCTTTTGATGGAACAATTTGATACTTTGCCGATACAATGTAGACACATTGAACATATGCATGAAGGAGTTTGATTCACAAAAAATAATTTTGACAAAATGACAGCTGTGAGAACTTAGACAATTATTCCTTAATATGGCTTTTGTATATGCATTGATAGTGCCTTTATGGGCCAATCAACTCCTACCACAGCTTTTGATGAAGCAATTTGATACTTTGTCAATACAATGTAGACACAATGAACATATGCATGAAGGAGTTTATAATTCTTGTTGAACTTAGACAATTATTCCCTTATATGGCTTTTGTATATGCATGGATAGTGCCTTTATGGGCCAATCAACTCCTACCACAGCTCTTGATGGAGCAATTTGATACTTTGCCAATACAATGTAGACACATTGAACATATGCATGAAGGAGTTTATAATTTTTGTTTGCACAGATTCTACTGAAATCTTCTTTTCAAAACTAAGGTCTTCTTGTTCGAACTATAACTTGCCAAGCTTTTTCACTGACTCTTAATGTGCGGGGGGTATCAAATAAGCATTGCTTATTGACTTTTTTCATTAAATTTGTAAAGCCTTGCTTGTTTTCTTTAATTCACAAAAACAAAACAAAATTTAGGTCTAATTTAACCCTTTACTCCATAATAACGCCTTTTGACACCTTTGAAATATCATGTTTTTTAAAATATTATGGAAAATTGGAGCAAATGCTCCATTTACCATAATATCTTCAAAAGTATCAAAACTTAACTTAAATTTTTCCTGATTTTTTTCAATGTTGTCTGAAAATAGAAAATGATGTCATGATCTAAAAATAGGATATGGAGTAAAGGGTTAATGCTATGAAAACATTACTTACATTAATATTCTCATAAAAGTGGAAAGAACTCATCTACTTGCAATAAATATGGTATTTAAATGTCTCAAAATTTAGAATAATTAACATAAAGTGCAGGATACCTGGCTTTGCTATGGGCTTGCTAAAACAGCTGCAGTTAGTGCACATGATACAAGATCTCTCGGAACTCAGTGGTGCACCTGTGTTAAAAATGAATGCGGATATGTCTCATAGTTTCTACAACCAGGTCTACGCCATGCTCTGGATTATGGGACCAGGATATACAGTAAGTGGAAAATTTACACTTTTATGCTGAATGGAATTTCCCATCCTTGGGAATTAGAAGAATCCATTCCCAATTTAATGGATGACCAGTTTACATTTTATATGCCCACAAAGAGAGCTCTGGTGACATGTAGTAATCAAACTGTCTGTCTGTCTGTCCATCAGTCTGTCCAAACCTTAGTTGTGTCCGAAGCATATCTGCAATCCCAAATTTGGTCTGGGGATACATACTGATTCGGGGTCACTGTGACGACCTCTGGCCTCATTTCTAGAAAAATCGCTACAAAAGCAACTGGTTCAGAACGGACAAGTCACATACAATGTACTAAAAATAGGATTTATAAAAGGGCCACAACTCTTGAAATTTCTTACCTAGACATGCTGATGATATGCCCATATCATATTCCTCATAGTTTCCAAAAAGCTTCATTGAATTACGGTCATTGTAGTTGAGAAATATTGTTCACAAGAATTATGTACAAACAGACGGACATCCTGACAAATGAAATGATAGTGTAGATAAAAAAACATTGTGGATAGGGAGCGCAGTGGTAGAGTGCATGACTCGAGACTCACCGGCATCACTGCATTGTGTCCTTGAGCAAGACCCATTAATCATAGCTTAGTACTGGTTCAACCCAGGAAGACCCTTCCCTACATAACTGAAAGATTGTTGATGGGACATAAAGAATCAAATCAAACAAACAAACAAAACATTGTGGATCATGATCAGCTGGAATACAGTGTAAGATTTTCACAAGTAAAATATGATGATTCTTGGAGTCATCTGTATTCAGAGGCGTACCTACATGTACACAAATACACATGTGCGTACAACTTGACTTTGCAAGTATAGGGTTTTCAGTTACAGCCAAACCTTTCTTAAGCGGCCACTAAAAAATAGACAAAAAATGATCTTAATGACAAATAGTATCATTATGTAGGTCGAAAGTACTGCAGAATGCTCTTTGGAGCATTCTGCAATACTTTTGACCTGCATTAATCGATAATAGGTCTTGGAATCAATTTTTTGGTCTTCTTTTTTGAGTGGCCGCTCAAGACAGGTTTAAAAGTATTTAATTTGATTTTTGGAAGAAGAATGCAACTAATAGTGTTTAGTTGCGTGTCTTGAAAGCTCATTTTAGCCCTTTGAAATGCCCTAAAACCATATTCTGCCACATGGCTTCCCCCTTAGCCCCATACAGGGGGAATAGCCCCAGATCCGCTCAAAAGTGCGTACCCTATAAAATGCCTCAGGAACGCGCCTGGTATTTGTAAGGTGGGTTTGAAGATGGTGGTGTATTGAATAGATAACTATGTACTAAAATTTTCATAAAGATGTAGAATTTCATTATATCCCAATGAAAGGGCATATTTTGGTGGCTTTTGCCTGATCCTTGCCAGCTTTATTGCATTGTAGTCCCAGAATATCTGCTTTATGCCAAGATATTGCATTTTCATGAGATCTTGACAATAAAACAAACAGTTGTCTGAATTTTCTTGTTATAAGGAGACTAGGTATTATCCAATTTACGAGGCATCAGGCAAAAAGATGCCTTTACAAAAGATTACGGTTAAACAATAAAAAATTCTCTGCATCACAATTTGGCGATGTTAAATGACTGACATATTGACGTAGTTTATTTTTGGTATTTTAATTTCTGACCTTTAAAGTTATTTTCTTTTCCATAGGGGCTACTCCTTTAAAGGAAAGAACATGCTCCTTCTAGATCCAAACGGTTTGACACTCTGATAGTGTTCCTAAAAGATTAATTAAAAGTTAATTTTGAAAAAAAGTCAGCTAATAACAACAAAGCATGAAAAATAACCCAGCACACAATGAGTTAATGATACAGCGTCCTGCTATAGCTTGTATTGTAGTATGGCCGATGCTTTTTTCTTTGATCTTTGCTGATGTTTAAATCAGATACCCTAGAATAACGACGAAGGAGGAGGTTAAAACCGTACGCTAAAGGGGTGTTTAGACGGCATGATTTAGTCGTCCTGACTTAGTCGTACATTACAAATCAGCTCGTGTAAACACTGCTATTACAGAGTCATATATGATTTTAGAGTCAGGACGACATGTATTGGGGGATAGAACTGGTTCTATTTGCCATTACAAAATCATGGCGAATTAGCCAATCAGCTTTGAGGTCACTGGGGTTAATTGCTTTTGGAGCAAGATATAAGAGATAACCCTATATATGCCAGTATTTTGTCCTGAAAATGGTGTCTACTTATTAACCTGCTGCATATATTCAAGTGCACTTCAGGGGAGATCTTATCACTATAAACCCTGACCAGACTACTTCTAGGGAAAGTCTGATCTGGGTCGATATTGTTCTCTATAAAGACTACCTAAGAACTGAAGCAGATGAAATAGCAGATGACCAAAGTCGTGACTTGCGGGAATGAGTTTTAACACATGTTCTTAGCTATAGCAATGCAGCGATGTAGAGCATGATGAGATAGCTCAAGGTGCCCAGCCAGTTTTCTTCACTGTTGAAAGAAATCACACATGACATTGTAATGCCGTCTAAACAGAAAAATCATACATGACAAAATCATGTATGATTTTGTCAGGCTGACAAAATCATGCCGTCTAAACAGGCCTTAACTTCCAATTTTAGTTAAACAGTGATGTAGGCGGTAACTATCTAAATCGCGACAAATAAACCCGTAGGTAAATGTAATATAATTGACAGCTTAGGCCGGAGGCAGGGAGGAGCGAATGTAAATTTCGTCAGGTGTCAGTAACATGTGTTTTTTTGCGCCTGCGCCATACTACAAGCTAATTAAATAAAGGATTCTTCCTCGGCTTTCTGTTTAAACAAGAAAGCCTCAGAAAAAAATCCTTTATCTATTACTTGTAACAGTTGTCATCATGTGACCATTTTGTTGTTTCTTATATATGTCATGTTAGAAGTTTGGTAATTGGGTTCGCGCTGAAGAAAAATCAATCTACCACCAAGGAAATAAGCATAGGTCTAGAGATAAAGAAAAATGTTGAGCATAAAAATGTTAATATTTTCTTAATCGTAGGTTGTAACATATGTTTTGGGTGCTCAAAAGAACCGTCTCGATGAGACGGTTCTTTTGAGTACCCACAACATATGTTTTGGTTTAGAAATACGAAAATTAATTTTTAATTACACGCTCGTATCTAGAGGCGTGAGTAAGGCGATCATTTTTGAAGATACCTCAGAGAATAAGAAGCAGACATAAAGTCCTAAAGAATCTTGTAATACATAGAAAATGATAATATCTGATCAGAATTTGACAGCGGTTCCATCATATATATGATAGAGGAAATCTTTTGATAACATTTACATAACTTGTACAGAATATTTTATGGGCCTTAATGCGAGAAAACCTGTCTTCGGGGGTTTGCAAACAACAAAGGTGCAGACTAGCCTGCCCTTCCGCGCAGACTGGTTAGCGCCTTTGTTATTCGCTTTTTGGAAAGTATCATCTAAACATGCTACACACAAAATTTCAATTTTCTAGCTAGTCTCTGTAGTTGAGCAGATTGGTTTGAATCTCTCTTTGTTGGAAACCCCGAAGACAGTTTTTGTTGCTATGAGGCCCATATTATTCCTTGAGGTAACGCCGTGTTTGTTCAGAAATTATAGTCTGCGTGTCTCGGTGGCTCAAAACAATGTAGGGACATCATTAAAATAAACCTGAGAGATTTGGCCAGCATGTAAAAAGGAGTGCTGACTTCTTTAATCCTTTGAGGACCAGAAACCCCCAAATGGGTGTCATGATAAGCAATTTAGACCCAGATGAAATGTCTGCCCTGTTTGCTATGACAAAATCAATTAGGTGTGAGTGAAAGGTGGTGTCATAATTGGGTAATATGTACAATATTTGTAACAGTCCAAGTGCGGATCCAGAGGGAGGGACAGGGGGTCCGGACCCCCCCTGGAAAATCACAAGTTACATGGGTTTCTATAGAGAATAAGCAATTGGACCCCCCCTGGAAAAGTTGGACCCCCCCTGGAAAATGTTGGACCCCCTCTGGAACCTTGAAAAATGATAGATTTCTTTGAAATTGACCATTTGACTTCTGTAAAATGAGCTGAGGACTAAAAAACAAACAAAAAAACGTTGTCCCCCTGACGGAAATTCTTGGGTCCGCGCATGCAGTCAATCCTGCAATATTACACTGTTGTAAACCTGATGTCATTACGAAACATCCCATCCCATTGGGTCTGAAGTGGTTTTAGGAAGATGTTGACTGTACATTATCACTATTTCTTTTGGAAGAAAATTTTAATCAGTGCATTAGAATGGGGATATTCTTATTCAAAATCTTCTGTTTTTAGGAGGTCTATCGTCAAGTTTCCCTAAATGCAAATAATATTTTACGGCTCTGCTGATGCCTTTCTGAGTTGGTGGGTGTGTAGGTAGGTTACATATGGTTCAACTTTGACAATATTGATTAAAAGGATGATATGCCGTCACTGACAAGAACACCTTAAGCTGTATGCCTATGAAGCCCATACTGTAAAGCATTTCCAAATAAGAATTACGGTAACTAGAATTTATTGCAGCGAGACTGCAAATTGAACTCAAACATCATGTATTTGTAAAGTAAGGTATTTTCACTGAACTTAAGGTCACATCAGACCGACTTCCGTCAGTCCAGTCAGGTCACATATCATGAGTTATTGAAGCTCTTAATGAATATGAAACAATATATTCTGTTATATGAGCTGCTACATGAGATTTCCAACAAAGTGGTATGTGCGACCAGCAAAGGCTCAGACCAGCCTGCGCATACGCCCAGTCTGATCAGAGCCTTTGTTAGGCGCTTGAATATTCTATGATTGTTAAGCTACTGACTGAACAGCATTTGGAGTTTCTAAGCTTAAAAGGAGGCTGAATAGGCTTGCCTGAGTCTACCCCTGTCAAAATGCCACATTTTTGGGAATCACATGTCATGGCTCATTTTCTTTTATATGTGTTACCGTTGTCATTTTGATGTACGTAACGGTTCAAAAACAGTGTTCAATGAATACCAAACTGTTGTCTTAGGAACCTAAGCAATGCAAATATCGCGTCTTGAGTCTCCCAAATACCCAACTCATGAATATTTATTTTCTTTTGTCTGAAAGAAAACTAAATGTATCTGAATTGTCATCTATAAAAAATAAATCTTGTGAACCAAGAGGCATCAGTATTCCATCAATATTCAGGGATTCCCCTACATAACAAGTTTTAAGAGTCCTTAAGGCTCTCACTACCCTGAGCTGAGGGTTCCTTAAAGGGTCCTCTTTTGACTCACATATCAAATTAGTGCTATCAAAAATGATAATATGGAGAAATTTCATTTATGTTAGAAATCTTTATAAGCTTGCAGAAAAAAAATTAAATTAAATGTTTTTTCTTTAATATGAAAAACTGTGAGTCAAAGAGTAAGATGAATATAATTACAATACAAGGCTATACCCCTGAAAAGAAAAAAAATTGCAGCATGTTATTATGACAGTCACTGGAGCATGTAATGTAGGTCAAGGTCATTAGATCAGAGTATCTTGGCAAGCAAAAATTACTGCTGCAGAGAAATACACTGTACTGCGAAGAATTATGACACCCACTTGGAGTGTAAAATGTAGGTCAAGGTCATCCGGTCATAGTGCATGCTCAAAGAGGATGCTGAAGGAAAGCAAGGTTTGCCACTAGCAGCTACAATTGCTGCAGAGAAACACACTTTAATGTAAATTGTTGACAGACATGGATAGATTGACAAAAAATCATGACAAAAATGTATGCTAATCTTGAATGGCTATGACCACAAAAATATAAATTAATTTATGGGTGCAATTGCTTGTTTTACATGGAACATCCCCATGATGCCAATCAAAGTTGGTTTTCATAACATTTCTCATGTCATTGTTATTCTCACATCCCATATCTAAAGGTACATAAAAATGCAAAATATTTACAGCACTGAAATATTAAGCCACAGACACTGGAACATGGGTGAAAGTTTTCAGGATTGTTCCTGAATTCAGGATTTTGAGGCTGACTTTCTGTGGAAAGTCGGCCTCAAAAGCCTGAATTTGGCAGATTCTAATAGTTTCTTTGGTTTATTTTCAGTTTATCTAAAGACAATTAATTGACTGTTTAAACTTGAAATTGTTGATATTTATAGGCATACTGCAAGTTTTAAGATATTATTTTCAAAAGTTCAGGATTTTGGAAATTTTGAACTTTCACCCATGCTGGAATTCCACTGGAATTTTCACTGTGTTTCCAGTGGTATTTCATTGTACATCAGTAGAATATTTTAGTGGTATTTCATAAAATTCCACTGGTTTCCATTGGAATTCCTGACAATTTTCCACTGTCATACTAGTGATATTCCAGCAGAATACCAGTGAAATATTTCAAGAATTCCACTGGTATGTCAGTGGAATTCCACTGGAAAAACAATGCAGTTCCACTGGAAACCAATGGGATTCCATTGTAATTTCAACTGATATAGGTACTTCTGAGATTGCACTGGAATAATGGCAGTATATCCACTGAAATATTGCACAATAAAATCACTATCTGCATGCATAGGTCCAGATACATTAAACCACTTTATATTCGCAGCATCAAAATTTGGTGATTTTGAAAGACTGACATATTGGCGTAGTTTAATTTTGGTGGTTTCTCAATATAATGTCCTTTAATGTTGGTTTCTTATCTCATAGGGGCTACTCTTAAAGGAAAGAATATGCTCCCTAGGGAGCATATTCTTTCATTTAATAGTAGCACCCTTTAAGACATATTTTCTTCTACGTTGCAATATATGCTACCATTCAAAAATTATTTTTTGATGATACAGATACCAACATACTAAGGATGTGTTGTCTATTGTAACTGAATTCGAAACTGTATTACGCAGACTCATATTTTGGAGATAAAAGTACCCGCCAAACATATATGTTTTACAGTAATCTATCATTGCGATTATTTTCTTAATAATCTAAAATCAGATCATTTGACACCCAATTTTATCAAAATTTCATATATGCAATCTCTCACCCAAATTCTAATATTGGTTTTATTGGATGTATTGTTACCAAGATGGCCACAAAAATGTCTGTTTGAACTTGTGGCCACAATAACTTAGTCATTTGTCAGTCACAAAATTTTCATTTGACACCCAATTTTATCAAAAATTTTGTATATGCATTACTTTTATCAATCTCTTGCCCAAATTCTAATATTGGTTTTGTTGGATGTATGGTTACCAAGATGGCCACGAAAATGACCTGTCTGTTAGAACTTGCTGCATTCTGATCAGGGTATTCCCTGCTTGCTATTCTCAAATTTTGTGAATTCCATACTTAAAGCTTGATGACCAACATTTTATTCGAGAACAGAGCAAGAAAAATAGTGGAAATTTTAGAACATTGACCGTATAAAATTATACTGATTCATTAAGGTTACATTTCTAAATTTGGAAAGGTACACAGAATGCCTTGTAAAATCATTGATGTCTGTAGGAATATGATTGATTTCACAGCAAGACAACTTTATTTGGAAACCCATCTATCTTCTGGCAGCATCTTAGGTCATTGCATAATTGAAGCTTCCAAAACAAACAAGAAATCAGAATGTAGAGAAGCTAATTCTGTTAGTTCAAGGTCTGATTTAATTTGTTACACGGGCAGTCTTGATCGTCTAACTTAACCCTTTGTATTCGGGGAAACCCCTTAAACAAGTACTTTTGCAAACAGTGAAGACCCAGACAAAATGCAGCTTAATGCTGCATTTCATCAGGGTCTACACTGTTTGTAAAGGTAAAAAAAATCTTCAGACAAAAGAATACAATATTTTTTTTAAATTATAATCCGACACCCTAGATATGTACAATGGACTATCCCAAGATTATTGTATGAAAGCAGAAGGAAGAATCCATTAGTATACAAAGGGTTAAAGGGGGTATGGGAGATAGTTCCTGTTATTTCTGTGTCATGAACTTTATCCTTTGGGTACTCGTAGGATTTATCTCAATGACAATAACTGCAGTAAAAGTTTAAGACAAATATGTGCAAAATATCATACTGTTATCCCCACAATTTTGACAAACCTTAATGCCTCGGTTACATTTGCTACGGTCGTAGTACCATTTATTTGTCTACGATTTTCTCTACGATTTTTTCGGCATCGTAGGCGACTATAAGCTACGACTTATGTGTTTACATTGCTCACGATCACCTTACGATTTCTTCCGGCGACAAACTAGGACAAAACCTTACAGAGACCTTGCGGATATCGTACGACAACCATAAGGTTATCGTACAATCATCGTGTTAAATTCACAAATCGCACGATGCCCATACGATGACCTTGCGGAAGTCGCAAGGAGTCAGTACGCTGACTGTGCACTTGTCGTTTATTATGTGCTAAATTTAAACGGCCATCCATGTTCATTTTTGGATACACATTTCAAAGTCATGTGATCGCAAATCGTGCTATGAAGAGGCTAGTGTTTTAGTTGAACATGGTCCCAAGGTATGGGATTGATGATACCATACAGCTTGTTACGTTTGTGTATATTTTAATGACAATCTTTTAAATAAATTTTAAATACTTTATCTGAGAGTATTAAAGCAAAAAAAATCTTTATTTTTCAGCATTATGCATTTTATCTTTCATGAGCAATTGAAATTTCATGCTCAGCTGAGTTGCCTCAGCATTTAACCTGTGGGCCTGGTCTTTTATGGAGGCAAAGATGGTAAATAATCATAAAGGGCTGTAAACTAAACCCAGCTCAAATGAAAAGCATGGTTTATCCGAAAAAAATAACCATTAGATGTTTGTCGGCTAATGTTGTCATAAAGATATTGGAAAGGGATATTGGAAATTCTTAGCAACGCGATGGAAATGGTTTCTCGGCGAAACATATAAGTAAAGATCGCTGCTGATTCTGTCCACCTTTGTTCTAATAGTTACATTAATTGATATACACGATTGATCAATGGATATACAAGTGGTTTCTACTAGATATCCCTCAAGGATGATTAAATCTGCAGTTGCAGATATATTTAGTGCTTGAAGAGTTCAGGAACATTGCATAGACTAATATTAATGTCTTAAATGCTATATTGACTTGTGGAATCTTCCATCGAATATATGATAATACTGAAGATTCAGAAAATTGTATAGACTTAATAACAATGGCTCAATACTTTATCAACTTGTGGAATCTTCCATCGAATATGATCTTGGCATGATTTAGTATATAATGTAGGAGATCAGAAGTTAGAATTTCCAGTTTGAAGTTACTTTCTGAAGATTTTATTTTGTTTTGGCAAACAGTGCAGACCCTGATGAGATGCCACATTTTGTGGCATCTCATCCTGGTCTGCACTGTCTATAAATGTACCCTTTTACATGTTTTCAATCATAAAGGGTTAGTTGATATACTGGTTCAAGGGAAACTTGTAAATTTGTACTTTTTTGAAGTAAACATATTTCCGTTCAAATGATCATAGCTCTTTCTTTTGAGGCTAGTTAAAGCAGTTGGGCAGACAGCAGTTTATAGATATTATTTTTACTGAGAAATTTGGTTCAGGTCACACTATTTCCATAGAGACACCCCTGCGAAATTTTGTTCTACAAATTGGAGGTGTTCTAGAACTGTTCTAGAACATTTAGAACTGTTCTAGAACTGTTCTAAACAGGTAAATATGTTCGTTCTAGAACTCTTGTTCTACAACTGTTCTAGAACATTCTTATAGAACAAATCAAACACATTCTAGAACTGATTTCCATTCTATAAGTGTTCTTGAAATATTCTAGAACATTTTTAGAACAAATCAAGAACCAGTAAGTTCTACAAATGTTCTAATAATATTCTAGAACATTTTTAGAACTTTTCAAGAACAAAATAAGTTGACAGAAACTTCTAAAAAATAATTTAAGTTAAGTTCTAGAACATTTGTCTTACTTTTTAGAACTAGTTAATTCTACAAATATACTAATAAATTCTAGAACATTTTTGAAACTTCTCAAGAGCAGAAAGCATCAGGTAGCTCAGTGGTTGGGCAATGAGACGGTTCTTTTGCGTACCCAAAACATAAAACATGTTTTGGGTGAGAAATAAAGAAAACAATTTTCCAATACGCACTCTTATCTGGAGGCCTGGTCCTTTGGATGGGGACATTAACTTGATGTCCCCTTTGCAGGGAAGGTCACCCATTGTGCAGGTTAAAGAACCCTACGGTAATTTAGATATGGTTAATTACTTGTAGGCTTTCATCCTGCAACCTGGAGTGCACAAAGTACACTTGCCGATAATACTCGCAAGCGAGGGTCTAGCAGTATATAGAGAAAGTAAGAAAAAAAGGGCAAAATAAGTAAAAGAAAATTCAAATTAAGTTCTAGAACTTATTTAGTACTTTTATAGAACCAGCAAGTTCTAGAACTGTTCTAAAAAGTTCTAGAACATTTTTAGAACATTTAAAGAGGAAACATGTGATAGCCAGATGGATGATGGGAAAAACATGGCTGCCAGAATTGGAGGGAAAATGTGGAGGCTGTCTTCAAAAACATTTGTTTGGGAATTTCTAGATGGCAAACATGATAGTAGTATTGACTGAGACAGTGAGTAGACCTGAGAAACAGTTTCTCTAAGGTTTTTAATGTTGATTAATGGTGGGGTTGTTGTTTGTAAGTTTTTTTAGCAAATGCAAGACAATGTTTTGAAATGGGTGGGGTAATACAGGGTGGCATGTTACCACAATGAGAAAATGATCATGGCTTAATTACTATAAACAGAGGTTGAGCAGTTAACATCCAATAAGTTTACCAAAAACTACAATGTTACAGTTTTGCAATGAATGTTATTTATTTTTTAATTCACTGATAATTCGGGAGAAATATTTTACTGAACTTTACTGAACCAGCAAGTTCTACAAAAGTTAAAAAATGTTCTAGAACATTTTTAGAACAGTTCTAGAACAAGCATGTCATTATCATAAATTTAACCAGATTGATGTTGGGAAAAACATGGCTGCCAGAATTGGAGGGCTTATGACAAAAAAGCACTTGTGGCAGTTTCTAGATGGCAAATTTGACAGTATTATAGTCTGGGACAGTGAGTAGGCTTGAGACACAATTTCTTAAGTATTAATGTAAATTGTTGCTGTAGTTGCTGTTTTTCCAAGGTCAAATGCATGACAATGTTTTGAAATGGGTGGGGTAACAGGGTGGCAATAACTAACAACATTTAGGCCAACTTAGGGCCCCTATAATAATTCTCCTCCAGTTGATGTTTATTTATTTATTGTGTCACCTGCATTTGGGGATTACTTATTGGGGTTTTAAATCAATGTCAACAGTTTTCCAGATATATAAAGGTAGCATTCGATGGAATCTTATTTCCAAACCCTATATGGGACATTTTTGGGGAGGTGTTCTACAACTGTTTTAGAAAAGTTCAGATTTTTTAGAACAGTTGCAGAACAAACCACTAGAACATTCCTGAAATTGTTCTAAAACTATTCTAAAATGCTCTAAAATAATTCAGGGGCATTAATAGAATGCTTTATATGACATTTTTGAAGAGTTGTTCTACAGTCTTTCCAGAAAATTTCTAAAGGTTTGTTCTGGATCAGTTCTAGAAAAAGCCAATGTTTATTCTAGAACAGTTCTAGAACAAACCATTAGACAATTTCTGGAATTGTTCTGGAACCATTCTAAAAATGTTCTAGAATGATTCAGAGACATTTGTAGAGCGTTAAATGGAACATTTCTAGAGGTGTTCTACAATTGTTCCAGAAAAATTCTAAAGGTTTATTCTAGATCAGTTCTAGAACAAACCAAGGTTAGTTCTAGAACAAACCATTAGAACATTTCTGGAATTGTTCTGGAACCATTCTACAGATGTTCTAGAACTATTCAGAGACATTTATAGAACGTTAAATGGGACAATTTATGAGGGGTGTTCTACAACTGTTCCATAAACATTCTAAAGATTTGTTCTGGAACTGTTCTAGAACAAACCAAGGTTAATTCTAGAACAGTTCTAGAACAAACCATTAGAACATTTCTGGAATAGTTCTGGAACCATTCTACAGATGTTCTAGAACTATTCCGAGACATTTATAGAACGTTAAATGGGACATTTTATGAGGGGTGTTCTACAATTGTTCCATAAACGTTCTAAAGATTTGTTCTGGAACTGTTCTAGAACAAAATTGATTTGTTCTATAACTGTTCTAGGAAAAACTTTTAGAATTTTCTGGAACTTTTCTAGAACAAATTTTTTGACCTCGGCTAGAACAATTGTAGAACAAAAAATTGTCCCATTTAACGTTCTACATCTGTCCCATAAACATTCTAGAACATATCTAGAACATAGTTCTAGAAAATTCTAGAATAATTTTAGAACATTCTAGAACAGTTCTAGACCATTTCGCAGGGGCAGTTATGTGTTACCTGTCCATTATTCCTAGAAACACTACATCTGCAGTTGCAGTTGTATTTAGCATTTGTTTGTTTGTTTGTTTGTTTGATTTGATTCTTTACATCCAATCAACAATCTTTCAGTTATATAGGGACGGGTCTTCCTGGGTTTAACCAGTACTAAGCTAGGATAAATGTGTCTTGCTTAAGGACCACAACACAGTGATGCCAGTGAGGCTCGAACCTGCGGCCCTTTGGTCTCGAGTCAAGCACTCTACCACTGAGCCACTGCGCTCCCTATCATAGAGTTTTTTGAAAAAGCTAATTTTGAAAAAAGTCAGCAGACAACAGCAAAAGCAAGAAAAATTACCCAGCATGCAAAGAGTTAGGATAAAGATGGCACATGATTTTTTTGTGACGTGATGAAAAAGATCTAAAATTGTGGTTGTTAAATTAACCTTCTTTGTGCAGATATTCAATTATTATTATTTCTGTATTATGACTTTGATGCTATATTGGAAATCTTCTGGATAATTCTCTGTGCCTGATACTAGTGAAAAGATAGGCTCCTGCTCAAGTGAAAATTATACTCAGGGAACGCATCCTCGGTAACCCAGGCATGACCCATTCCGTACCCACTGCATGCACTGTGATGAATGCAGTGGGTACGGAATGGGTCATGCTTGGGTTACCGAGGATGCCAGGGACATAGCTTGCCTAAAATTCCCCATTCTGTATCCACTGCATGCACTGTGATGAATGCAGTGGGTACGGAATGGGTCACGCCTGGGTTACCGAGGATGTCAGGGACATAGCTTGCCTAAAATTCACCATTCAGTACCCACTGCATGCACTATGATGAATGCAGTGGGTATGGAATGGGTCACGCCTGGGTTACCAAGGATGTCAGGGACACAGCTTGCCTAAAATTCAATGTACGCAATTGTGGGGATGTGGTTTATGCATATATGCAAAAATTAAAAAAACAACAAAAAAACGAGGATGTCTGTTACTTGGGACATAGCTTGCCTAAAAGTCAATGTACGCAATCGTGGGGACGTGGTTAATGCATATATATATGCAATTTTTTTTTTTTTTTTTTTACAAATAGCATAGACCGTGATGAGACACAACATAATGTGGCATCTCATCAGGGTCTGGGATATTTGCTATTTTCAACACATTCTTAGTAAAGGTGGACAATATTAACTTGTTCATGGGGATCTTAGAGCAGATAATGCCATCATATACACATTTTGTATGAGTTTCAGAACTGGAATAGAACAATGCCATATTTTTGGGTCAAAATGTGTACGCAAATGCGTTTTTGCGCATATGGTAGCTATGCACATGGTACTTGCCTTATTCAACATAATAAATGCAAAAGGTTTTAAAGATAAGTGGGCATTTAGTACTTTATCAGTACATGTAGTAGGATTTTCTGTTTTCCAGTTTTAAAGTCCATTTCATTATTATGTCGCCTGCGATGCATGGCAGATACATAGGGATCGTCATCTGCAGCGTCACACTTTTGGTTTCCGATCAATAATTTTTGAGAGGTAATTTTTCATCAGTTTCATTCAAGTTTACAGAAGGGTCAAATTTGGAGATCAGGCGACACAGAACTCTGGCTAGCATTTTTTCTCGTGTGGATGAAAAAGTGTTGATCATGATCAGCTGCAGAATCCACACTTTTTATACCCCGCCACTTTAAAAAGTGTGGGGTATTATGTTATACCCTCCATACAAAAAATTGCGTTCAAGTGTCCGTCCATCCATCTGTCTGTCCATCTGTACGTCTGTCCATCCGTCAGCGCATCGTTTTCACTCTCTGATTGGAGCATTTTTTAACAAATTTTCTTCAAACTTGGTATGAGAGTCGATATTGTGAAGAAGTGTTCTTGGATTGCAGATGGGTAAATTTTGACAAATAAGTACAGAGTTACGGCCCTTGATTGGCGTGAGGAATTTGTTTTCACTCTCTATCTTCGGCATTTTTTTTACCGATTTTCTTCAAACTGGGTATAAAAGTTGATATTGAAAAGTAGTGTCTGTGGCGGGGTATATGTTGCATGCCTGCAGCACTTTTATTCAACAGAGGCTACAGAATTTCAAATAAATTATGTGCATATAATGCATGTATACTTATTTGGTCTTCAAAATCACCATGTCTTTAAAAAAGGAACATTTTTCATCTGATACAAATGATGAAATAAATGTAGAACCCAAGCATTATCAATGTAAGGAAGGACATGGAAGCTTGTCCAATGAACAGTATATATCATAAATAACAATTCCTTAGGCAGTCATTGTGATTCCTTTTATCTCAGAACATTGTGAGACCCTAATGATCATCTTTAACATAAAATTCTAAAATAGAACCCTTACAGCAATAATTGGGCCAGCTCAATTTGCATGTGATCATTAGGGTCTCACAATGTTCCAAGATAAAAGAATCACTGAATGACTGCCTAAGGAATAAAACCTGTCTTGTGGGTTTCTGATCAGATCATATCAAAACCAGCCTACTCAGCTACAGAGACTAGCTAGAATAGGGGAAGTTTGCTTGTAGTAAGTAAGTTTTGACATGATACTTTCCAACAAGTGAACAACAAAGGCCCTTCTTTTCAGTACATTGAGACAGTTCTTTTGAGTACCCACAACATATGTTTAGATAGTGCATAAAAAGAGAGCAGATTTCCGGAAGGACATATTTTGTTACACTGTAACGGTGTAACAATATACAAGGTCAAAGAAAGAATAATAATATACAAGGTCAAAGAAAGAATAACAATATAGTGGGACTACACTGAACTGTTACTAATGCAAGATAATGACAAAAGTGTAAAAAATTGGACATCCTCCACTGAAACAACTGAAACAATGTAAATCAGTAGAAAACCAATGAAACGGACTGTAAACATAAGTAACCAGCATCTACCTTGTAAAAAAATTGGACATCTTCAACTGAAACAACTGAAACAATGAAATGAATAGCTAATGAAACAGACTGAAACGATAAGTAACAAGCATCTTCAAGAGATTTTTTATAGACACAATCTGCCTTAAACAGCTGAAACAAGTGTAACGAATGAAACGGGCTTAAAAAAATTGGTCATCAACCACTGAAACAACTGAAACAATGAAAATGAATAGAAAACTAATGAAACAGACTGTAACAATAAGTAACAAGCATCTTAAGAGATTTTTTATAGACACAATCTGCCTGAAACTGCTGAAACAAGTGTAAGGAATGAAACAGACTTAAAAAAATTGGACATCTTCTACTGAAACAATGAAAATGAATAGAAAACTAATGAAATAGACTGTAACAAGAAGTAACAAGCATCTCTAGGAGATTTTTTATAGACACAATCTGCCTGAAACTGCTGAAACCGGTGTAACGAATGAAACGGACCTAAAAAAATTGGACATCTTCTACTGAAACAACTGAAACAATGAAAATGAATAGAAAACTAATGAAACGGACTGTAACAAGAAGTAACAAGCATCTTCAAGAGATTTTTTTATAGACACAATCTGCCTGAAACAGCTGAAACAAGTGTAACGAATGAAACGGGCTTAAAAAATTAGACATTAACCACTGAAACATCTGAAACAATGAAAATGAATATAAAACTAATGAAATGGACTGTAACAAGAAGTAACAAGCATCTTCAAGAGATTTTTTATAGACACAATCTGCCTTCAAGGTCTCACAGTACTATTGCATTTTCCTATATAGTTTAATGCTCAAAATACACACGTTATTTCTACAGGACATCTCCTTGATCATTAATCAACACTCATTCCTGTTCAAAAACACAAGAGAAACAAAATAAACAGTGAAAGCCCAGGTTTCGCCAGATTGATTTTCTAAAATATCTTACAGTTTGTGGAGACCGTACTTTTTTTCAAATTTCCTGCCGCTCGGGCCCAAGAATACACTGACCTAGAAAAATTCTTTTCCCAAAGTGGAAACAATACAGAATTAACTGAAACTTACAGGAGCTGTCTGGCTAAAGGAGAGCTTCTAGTATATAAAATAAATCATGACCAGGTATCAGCAGAGCAAAAATTGGGGTTGACCAAAGTACGCCCGTACTTGTTTCTAATGCTCATAAATCTTATTGAACCCGCACTCACGGTGCCTAATCGTACAGTGATACCTTGAAGATTACATTTGTAAGAGGGGTTTTTTTATGCTGAAATGAGCAGCAACACCATATGCATCAGAAATAGTGTATTGAAAGTATGATCAACATATAATATATACAAATAGCAACATATAGAACAATGCATACCAATCAGCTTTACCCTAACATGTCTTAACCTATGTCCTGCTGAATATATGTCTAATTGTTTATGCTGTACTAATTTCTGAAACCTAGCTATGATATTTCACAGACTTAATGAAAACTGTGTGGATCCAGGCCAACACTGATTCCCATTAAGACACGGCAAGTTCAGCGGGACAATGGTTAACATTTATTTGTATCTTTGGGGGAATATTCACTTGGCGCAAGAGGTACAAACCGCTTGGTAGGATGGGGTGATTGGAAATGCATCCCTTATCATACATGATTAAATTAATGCCTGTCATAATAATATCTGATGCTTCAATACTTTATACAGAACTTTAAGCTCAGCTACCATGCAGGTATACATTTATATGTTCTGCCGTAACCAAAAATTTCCCTTAATGTGGACTGAAGATTCCAGGTGAAATATTTAATTCTTACAATATAAAATGCAACTCAGTCCAACCTTATTCACCTAGTAGAAAATGCACGTAGTGCAATTCATAATTTAAACTGGACAGAAGATTCCATTTTTTACAAAAATGTTTAAACTCAAAAGCAAACCAGTCTAGTTACTAGAAAATAGAGAAAATGCTATTTTCTGTGAAAAATTAAGAGCAATAAAATTACAAGAAAATAATTATAAATTCTTACCTGAAATGAGCAGCAACACCATATGCATCAGAAATAGTGTATTGAAAGTATGATGCATGGTGTGTAAGGCGTAGAGCTTATATACTGCTCACCTCAGTTTGAGGCCAATTGACACCTGAATTATTTATAATTTGGAGTGTTTAGCAGGCAAACAGTAAATCAGCAGAAGAATGGCCTTGTTAGGGAAAGGAATAAAATGTCAATTCTATGACTGTCTTGCTTACACAATATTGAGCCATTTCCAATATCAATAAAAACTACAGAGAGATCACATCTTTGTCCTTGTAAATAATTAAGATTTTCATAATAGAATTTAGAGAACCATATGTTAACATGTAGGAACAAGTCCCTATCTAACTAGCTGGTTTTGTGTATCTCGCCTGTATCTCGCCTGACCTTTGTGCTAACTTTTTTAAAGAGTCTTCAGTAAGAATGATATAAAGATAATTATACATATAGCCCATATTTACAAACATCAGTTATGAAAAACAACATATTTATTTACATATACATAATAGGCTGCAAGGAGCTTTGTGATACATTTAACATTCTTAATTAAAAATCTACCTATCTGCATATAAAGCTTTCTATAATAAAACAAAATAGCAAAGAAAATGTCACCTTGAGGAACTCCAGATACAGAACATGCCTCAAAGATATTCCTACACGGACAGCCGTTTTCGGCTATTTTTTTAGGAAAAAATTATTGTTTTATAGAAAGATTTGAATGTCAGATATCTGACTTAAAAAGAAGGTCTGAACAACTTTTTAACAAATTGACGTGGATATGACATAGAAATATTAAAAAAAGTAAGGAATCTATCTCAATGCAAATCTTTATCTAGCTCCAAATATGTAAAAAATGCACAGCCAATGCGATTCATTTGACTAAATCAATGCAGAATAAGCTGAAGAAAAATGTGATTTGGCCAACAAACGTTTAACATCCCTAATCAAAAGGCACATAAATATCTACAAGTGGATTTGCAAAGAGTTTACAATATACATCACATCACATATCAGTGTAATATAGAATTTAAGCCAATAGCAGTGTGACTGAAAATAGAATTTAAGCCGACAGCAATGAGACTACAGATGAACAGCACGCACGGCTAATCGACAGCAGCAAAAATATCAAATCAGCCATAATCAGCTGCTAAAAGCCAGCAAAAGTGGTCAGTCCTGTAGGATGTGTTTAAAAATGATTCAAATCTTTGGTTCAAGATAGACACTAATGAAAGTGTCTCTTTTCTATAATTATGTGTTGGCTTGCTCCGTTCGAGACACTATGTCAGGTACAGTGTAAAGGTGTGGGTGGGGTATGGTTTTCCAACAACAGCAGGTGAAGACGCCAATTAGTGTAAGAAGTGCTTTCCTTAATTATTCTATCCAGATATATAGTCCACAGACATGACAATATTTTGGTAATCTTTGTGTGCACCAAAAGCCTCTCAATGTTGATACCGTACGGTTCAGTACTGTGATCATCTGGTTGCATACATCGGCTATTGTGACTAACTAGCAGGTCCTCGGTAAAGAAGAAAATCGTTTAATTCACATTAACAATGCACTGGGCAGTTAGGAATAACCTATTTCTATTTTTAAATGCAAGTTCCTGGCTTCCCTATTCAACTGTGCGATAGCTTGTCTTCAATGTCAATAAACTGCACTTCCTACAGTCAGTTTCCCTCGAGCAATATTCAATCTTTGCCCACAAAATCATCAAAAAAATATCAAATTCAGCACCTTTCATTTCTATTTTTATCATAATTTACATATTCATCAAAAAATCAGAACAAACCCAGCCTGCGTCACTCAGACCATAACAACAAGTGTTCAGAACATATGATCAAGTTATTTCTTCAAGGTCTCACAGTACTATTGCATTTTCCTATATAGTTTAATGCTCAAAATACACACGTTATTTCTACAGGACATCTCCTTGATCATTAATCAACACTCATTCCTGTTCAAAAACACAAGAGAAACAAAATAAACAGTGAAAGCCCAGGTTTCGCCAGATTGATTTTCTAAAATATCTTACAGTTTGTGGAGACCGTACTTTTTTTCAAATTTCCTGCCGCTCGGGCCCAAGAATACACTGACCTAGAAAAATTCTTTTCCCAAAGTGGAAACAATACAGAATTAACTGAAACTTACAGGAGCTGTCTGGCTAAAGGAGAGCTTCTAGTATATAAAATAAATCATGACCAGGTATCAGCAGAGCAAAAATTGGGGTTGACCAAAGTACGCCCGTACTTGTTTCTAATGCTCATAAATCTTATTGCACCCGCACTCACGGTGCCTAATCGTACAGTGATACCTTGAACAGCTGAAACAAGTGTAACGAATGAAACGGGCTTAAAAAAATTGGTCATCAACCACTGAAACAACTGAAACAATGAAATGAATAGAAAACTAATGAAACAGACTGTAACAATAAGTAACAAGCATCTTAAGAGATTTTTTATAGACACAATCTGCCTGAAACTGCTGAAACAAGTGTAAGGAATGAAACAGACTTAAAAAAAATTGGACATCTTCTACTGAAACAATGAAAATGAATAGAAAACTAATGAAATAGACTGTAACAAGAAGTAACAAGCATCTCTAGGAGATTTTTTATAGACACAATCTGCCTGAAACTGCTGAAACCGGTGTAACGAATGAAACGGACCTAGAAAAATTGGACATCTTCTACTGAAACAACTGAAACAATGAAAATGAATAGAAAACTAATGAAACGGACTGTAACAAGAAGTAACAAGCATCTTCAAGAGATTTTTTTATAGACACAATCTGCCTGAAACAGCTGAAACAAGTGTAACGAATGAAACGGGCTTAAAAAATTAGACATTAACCACTGAAACATCTGAAACAATGAAAATGAATATAAAACTAATGAAACGGACTGTAACAAGAAGTAACAATCATCTTCAAGAGATTTTTCATAGACACAATCTGCCTGAAACAGCTGAAACAAGTGTAACGAATGAAACGGGCTTAAAAATATTGAACATCTTCCACTGAAACAACTGAAACAATGAAAATGAATAGAAAACTAATGAAACAGACTGTAACAATAAGTAAAAAACATCTTCTAGAGATTTTTATAGACACAATCTGTCTGAAACTGCTGAAACAAGTGTAACGAATGAAATGGGCTTAAAAAAATTGGACATCTTCTACTGAAACAACTGAAACAATGAAAATGAATAGAAAACTAATAAAACAGACTGTAACAATAAGTAACAATTAAGCATCTCTAGGAGATTTTTTATAGACACAATCTGCCTGAAACTGCTGAAACCAGTGTAACCAATGAAACGGGCTAAAAAAAATTGGACATCTTACACTAAAACAACTGAAACAATGAAAATGAATAGAAAAATAATGAAACAGACTGTAACAAGAAGTAACAAGCATCTTCAAGAGATTTTTTATAGACACAATCTGCCTGAAACTGCTGAAACAAGTGTAACGAATGAAACGGGCTTGAAAAATTGAACATCTTCCACTAAAACAACTGAAACAATGAAAATGAATAGAAAAATAATGAAACAGACTGTAACAAGAAGTAACAAGCATCTTCAAGAGATTTTTTATAGACACAATCTGCCTGAAACTGCTGAAACAAGTGTAACGAATGAAACGGGCTTAAAAAAATTGGACATCCTCCACTGAAACAATGAAAATAAATAGAAAACTAATGAAATAGACTGTAACAATAAGTAACAAGCATCTCTAGGAGATTTTTTATAGACACAATCTGCCTGAAACTGCTGAAACCAGTGTAACGAATGAAACGGACCTAAAAAAATTGGACATCTTCCACTGAAACAACTGAAACAATGAAAAAGAAAAGAAAAGTAATGAAACGGACTGTAACAAGAAGTAATTAGCATCTTCAAGAGATTTTTTATAGACATAATCTGCCTGAAACAGCTGAAACAAGTGTAACGGGCTTAAAAAAATTGGACATCAACCACTGAAACATCTGAAACGATGAAAATGAATAGAAAACTAATGAAATAGACTGTAACAAGAAGTAATAAGTATCTTCAAGCGATTTTTAAAAGACACAATCTGCCTGAAACAGCTGAAACAAGTGAAACGGGCTTTAAAAAAACTGGACATCTTCCACTGAAACAACTGAAACAATGAAAATGAATATAAAACTAATGAAACAGACTGTAACAAGAAGTAACAAGCATCTTCAAGAGATTTTTTATAGACACAATCTGCCTGAAACTGCTGAATCAAGTGTAACGAATGAAACAGACTTAAAAAAATTGGACATCTTCCACTGAAACAACTGAAACAATGAAATTCAATAGAAAACTAATGAAACAGACTGTAACAATAAGTAAAAAACATCTTCTAGAGATTTTTATAGACGCAATCTGTCTGAAACTGCTGAAACAAGTGTAACGAATGAAACGGGCTTAAAAAAATTGGACATCTTCTACTGAAACAACTGAAACAATGAAAATGAATAGAAAACTAATAAAACAGACTGTAACAATAAGTAACAAGCATCTCTAGGAGATTTTTTATAGACACAATCTGCCTGAAACTGCTGAAACCAGTGTAACCAATGAAACGGGCTAAAAAAAATTGGACATCTTCCCTTGAAACAACTGAAACAATGAAAATGAATAGAAAACTAATGAAACAGAATGAAACAAGAAGTAACAAGCATCTTCAAGAGATTTTTATAGACACAATCTGCCTGAAACAAGTGTAACGAATGAAACAGGCTTAAAAAATTGAACATCTTCCACTAAAACAACTGAAACGATGAAAATGAATAGAAAAATAATGAAACAGACTGTAACAAGAAGTAACAAGCACCTTCAAGAGATTTTTATAGACACAATCTGCCTGAAACTGCTGAAACAAGTGTAACGAATGAAACGGGCTTAAAAAAATTGGACTTCTTCCACTGAAACAATGAAAATGAATAGAAAACTAATGAAAAGGACTGTAACAATAAGTAACAAGCATCTCTAGGAGATTTTTTATAGACACAATCTGCCTGAAACAGCTGAAACAAGTGTAACAAATGAAACCGGCTTAAAAAATTGGACATCAACCACTGAAACAACTGAAACAATGAAAATGAATAGAAAACTAATGAAATAGACTGTAACAAGAAGTAACAAGCATCTTCAAGCGATTTTTTATAGACACAATCTGCCTGAAACAGCTGAAACAAGTGTAACGAATGAAACTGGCTTTAAAAAATTGGACATCAACCACTGAAACAACTGAAACAATGAAAATGAATAGAAAACTAATGAAATAGACTGTAACAAGAAGTAACAAGTATCTTCAAGCAATTTTTAATAGACACAATCTGCCTGAAACAGCTGAAACAAGTGTAACGAATGAAACGGGCTTAAAAAAATTGGACATCTTCCTCTGAAACAACTGAAACAATGAAAATGAATAGAAAACTAATGAAACAGACTGTAACAAGAAGTAACAAGCATCTTCAAGAGATTTTTTATAGACACAATCTGCCTGAAAGAGCTGAAACAAGTGTAACGAATGAAACGGGCTTAAAAAAATTGGTGTCCAATTTTTTTAAGCCCGTTTCATTCGTTACACTTGTTACAGCAGTTTCAGGCAGATTGAGTCTCCACAAAATCTCTTGAAGATGCTTGTAACTTCTCGTTACAGTCTGTTTCATTAGTTTTCTATTCATTTTGATTGTTTCAGTTGTTTCAGTGGAAGATGTCGAATTTTTTTATGCCCGTTTCAATTGTTACACTTGTTTCAGCAGTTTCAGGCAGATTGTGTCTATAAAAAATCTCTTGAAGATGCTTGTTACTTGTTGTTACAGGGCGTTTCATTAGTTTTCTATTCATTTTCATTGTTTCAGATGTTTCAGTGGTTGATGTCCAATTTTTTAAGCCCGGTTCATTCGTTACACTTGTTTCAGCAGTTTCAGGCAGATTGTGTCTATAAAAAATCTCTTGAAGATGCTTGTTACTTATTGTTACAGTCCGTTTCATTAGTTTTCTATTGAATTTCATTGTTTCAGTTGTTTCAGTGGAAGATGTCCAATTTTTTTAAGTTGGTTTCATTCGTTATACTTGTTTCAGCAGTTTCAGGCAGATTGAGTCTACAAAAAATCTCTTGAAGATGCTTGCTACTTCTTGTTACAGTCTGTTTCATTATTGTGGAATTGAATTCCATGATGAACCCCGTTCTTTGACAATAATTTCTTAGCTACTGATGCAAATTCACTTTTTCTTAGCAAAATAGATAAGGATTAAAAAAGCGTAATTGAAAATATTTTTTTCAATTTTTTATGTGATTTTAAAAATAGGTGTCATAGGATAAAAATTTTGTCACTTTACCAATTCTTATTTTTCACTATTCCCTATTTGTACCTAAACAGGGCGTGGCTTTGTGACAACTGTAAGGTTCAACAACTATCCACGAAACCTTAAAATGCATATACCAAGCTAAAATTTATTCTGACCACAGCATGGTATCGCAACTAAATGTATTTGTTTTTACATGCGCGGATCCAGAGAGGGACAGGGGGTCTGCACCCCCTGATAAATCACAATTTGCAATACTGGTCTGGACCCCCATAAAATCACAAGCTTTAAAAGCTAGAGTTCAATGTTTGGCCATCTTTGGCCCGCCGGTGAAACTCCGTTTAATTGGTGTTTCGATGGCGTAATATGGCGTCTCGCTGGCGGGCCGATGATGGCCCACTTTTAGCGCTTTTCGGTTATTCTCTGCCCTCATCAGACAAAAAAAAACGTTTTTAGAAATCAACTCCCTCTGGCAAAACTTACTGGATCCCATAATGCTTTGGATTTAGCAGCCCACTTATATTATTATTCTGAATGCAGGCTAAAGTCGCTATGAAAAATGATGATTATGAAGATAAACCACTTGACCACTGGCTAGCAGAACGTTGCTTATTTCACACGTGCATCACGTGACGTGAGTCCCCAACACACAGCGGATATAATATGCAAAGTTTAAAAAAATGGAATAATATGTAAGAGGACTGAGCTCACAAAGTACACACTGGTGGACGTTCTGGTACATAGATATACCGACAGACGGGCAAACAGACCCATTTTAATTGTCTCCGTTTACTATAATGTCGAGAGACAGCCAGGCTAGCCAGAACCAGTGAGATGCCATTATAATCACTGGTCCCAAGAAATAATTTAGGAAGCCTCACGAGCTGCCTTCTTTTACAAACAATGAAGACCCAGATGAATCATCAGAGTCTACATTGTTTGTTAAGGTTAAAAAAGGTCTTCGGGAAAAATGCAATATTGTTTTAAAACTTATAACAGGGCACCCCAAGATATGTATAATGGATTATCCCAAGTTGGTTGTATCAAACTGGAAGGAAGGTCCATTAGTACACAAACGGTTAAGCAGTGTATGAGTTTCTCAGGTTCAAAGCCCAGGACACCTCTAATTTTTAGCTGCATCCTTAGTAATTCAGGAAAATATGGCAGTTAAGTTTGGACTTATTAGTTGGTATATGTAATAATTTACCTGTACGAATTTTACCTGCACACTTAAACTGAACCACATCATTTATTGAGGTAATAAGAGGGTAAATATGAAGTGAAAATTTCTAAGTTATTAATTTTTACAAGAGACTGGAGTAAAAAGTTGAGCTCCATTTAGAAACAAAACTTAAAACTAGCTACGCTTTCTATAAATATATTCATATTCACAATTTTGAAGCGATTCGACAAGTCTATTGAAATTTAAAAAAGAAAAACGGGGTTCATCATGAAACCCCCCTTCACAGTAGTTTTCTATTCATTTCCACTGTTTCAGTTGTTTCAAGGGAAGATGTCCATTTTTTTTCGCTCGTTTCATTTGTTACACTTGTTACAGCAGTTTCAGGCAGATTGTGTCTATAAAAAATTCTCTTTAGATGCTTGTTACTTATTGTTACAGTATGTTTCATTAGTTTTCCATTGAGTTTCATTGTTTCTGTTGTTTCGGTAGAAGATGTCAATTTTTTTTAAGCCTGTTTCATTCGTTACACTTGTTACAGCAATTTCAGGCAGGTTGAGTATACAAAAATCTTGAAGATGCTTGTAACTTCTTGTTACAGTCTGTTTCAGTAGTTTTCTATTCGTTTTCATTGTTTCAGTTGTCTCGGTAGAAGATGTCCAATTTTTTTAGGCCCGTTTCATTCGTTACACTTGTTTCAGCAGTTTCAGGCAGATTATATCTATAAAAAATTCTCTTTAGATGCTTGTTACTTAATGTTACAGTACGTTTCATTAGTTTTCCATTGAGTTTCATTGTTTCAGTTGTTTCGGTAGAAGATGTCCAATTTTTTTAAGCCCGTTTCATTCGTTACACTTGTTACAGCAGTTTCAGGCAGATTTAGTCTACACAAAATCTCTTGAAGATGCTTGTAACTTCTCGTTACAGTCTGTTTCATTAGTTTTCTATTCATTTTGATGGTTTAAGTTGTTTCAGTGGAAGATGTCCAATTTTTTTATGCCCGTTTCATTTGTTACACTTGTTTCAGCAGTTTCAGACAGATTGTGTCTATAAAAAATCTCTTGAAGATGCTTGTTACTTTTTGTTACAGTCCGTTTCATTAAGTTTCTATTGAATTTCATTGTTTCAGTTGTTTCAGTGGAAGATGTCCAATTTTTTTAAGTCGGTTTCATTCGTTATACTTGTTTAAGCAGTTTCAGGCAGATTGAGTCTACAAAAAATCTCTTGAAGATGCTGGTTACTTCTTGTTACAGTCTGTTTCATTAGTTTTCTATTCATTTTCATTGTTTCAGTTGTTTCAAGGGAAGATGTCCATTTTTTTTTCGCTTGTTTCATTTGTTACACTTGTTACAGCAGTTTCAGGCAGATTGTGTCTATAAAAAATCGCTTGAAGATGCTTGTTACTTCTTGTTACAGTCTGTTTCATTATTTTTCTATTCATTTTCATTGTTCCAGTTGTTTCAGTGGAAGATGTCCAATTTTTTTCACTTTCATCTTTATTTTGCACTTATAATGCTGCAGTGTAGTGCTAAAATATTGTTCTGGGCAGCTTGCACTGTTATATTGTTACACCGTTACAGTGTAACGAAATGTGTCCTTCCGGAAATCTGCTCTCTTTTTATGCCCTATATGTAGATACATATGTTTTGGTTGAGAAATTTGAAAGATTTTGATTGCGAGAGTCTAGATTCTGTACATATTTCTGCTTTCATACTTTGTGCGTGTGTATGAGCAGTGAAGGCTCAGGTGAGACTGAGCATTACTATAATGCTGTGGCTTGTCTGCAAGTGTTCTGTTTGTCTATGAAATCAGTAATAAGGCCAGAGTTTTTTATTAGTTGATTTACGGGATTTTTTTTCAGATTTAGGGTTGGGGGGACGAAAAAAAAAAAAAAAAGCTCTGAAAATGACCAGTTGGCTGGTCATTTTCAGAGCTTTTTTTTTTCTTTTTTTTTTCTTTTTCAGAGCTTTTAATTTTTTTAATTATTTTTTTATATCTCCAGAACAAACAGTTAAACTTAGTATAGGAAACCAACTATCTGTCTTAAATCTTTAAATCCTGCTTAGGACAATCACTTTTAACAGTGTCACTCTCAAAAATACACAAACAGAACCTCAAAAATATATCTTTTTTTTCAACAAAACAAATAATATTTAGAGTCGGCGGATAATTTTTTTTTTTTAATTAAATTTTTTTTTCTACTTTCTGGAAAATATTAGTAGGCGAGTTCGTAAATCAACTAATATAAAAATTCTGGCCTAAAATTCCATGAGTTGACTGTATCACTTTTACAACGTTCAGTCAATATTCAAATTCGACTCTTTTTTCAATATGTGGGATTTATCTTTGAATCATCTTTTCTGAAATGTCTCTCGACTCCCACATTAATTTAGTTAGCTCTTTCCTTGCTTAAATAAGTGGCAACTTTTCTTGACCCAAACCATTTGACACTGATGGTATTCCCAAAAGAATTTTTTGAAAAAGTTAATTTTGAAAAAAATCAGCAGAGGACAAAAAAGCATGCAAAATTACATGTTATATTGTGTTGGCATGGTTTCAATAACATTTATTATCATGTGACCAAAGGCCCTCAATGTACATCCGAGGTCTGATTCTACGGAATTTGCCAAGGAGTTCCGAATGTAGCAGACAGCATAGTTAAGCATGTTGTCTATTTTAAATAATTTTATCTTTTCAGACATGAATGAAATCACACTAAATAAAATTTCATTTAAGACTTATCATTTGACCCATCATGGCCGCAGCAGACAACAAATTTTGCAATATCTTTCTTCATTTTTTTAAAAAATAAGGCTTGACATTTAATGTGAATCGTCTGCTGGCAGGCTTGACATTTAATGTGAATCGTCTGCTGGCAGGCTTGACATTTAATGTGAATTGTCTGCTGGCAGGCTTGACATTTAATGTGAATCATCTGCGGGCAGGCTTGACGTTTAATGTGAATCGTCTGCTGGCAGGCTTGACGTTTAATGTGAATTGTCTGCCGGCAGGCTTGACGTTTAATGTGAATCGTCTGCTGGCAGGCTTGACATTTAATGTGAATTGTCTGCTGGCAGGCTTGACATTTAATGTGAATTGTCTGCTGGCAGGCTCGACATTTAATGTGAATCGTCTGCTGGCAGGCTTGACATTTAATGTGAATTGTCTGCTGGCAGGCTTGACATTTAATGTGAATCGTCTGCTGGCAGGCTTGACATTTAATGTGAATTGTCTGCTGGCAGACGATTCACATGAAATATCAAGCCTTATTTTGGTTTTTTGAGGCAGGAAGGAAATTTGAAAATGACGTCTGCCGCAATTTGTAGGTGGCACTTTAGGTTAAACACTGACATAGTGTTTCCCACAGCCTGAAAAAAGGGCAGGGTTCTGGCCAGAAAAAGGGCACTTTTGATGCGTGAAAATCACCCAAAAGGGCACTTTTGTTAGAACAGACTTTTCAAATGTGACTTAGATAAAGGATTTTATGTCTGTTAAAAGGTTAGAATAGCTTCTAGTAGAGCATAGGATTCATTGGGATAACAAAAAGTTATTTTATAAATACAGTAAAAATTAAAATATGACCACTTTTTATATTAAAATGAAAATAAGGGCAGGAGGGGGAGCTTTAGGGCAGGAGGGGGAGCTTTAGGGCAGCAGGGTGCTCCCCCCTGCTATTCCTCTTTATGGGAAACTCTACTGACAGTTGTTATTTTAGATGGTTCTTTAGGGATATGTATTGATTCCTGTGTGTGGCTGTAATTACCACTGTGTGAGGTGCAAATGATGACTGCAGCAGACGCAAATTTATGGGAGCTTGCTTCATTTTCATGGCATATAAGGTTTGATATTTCATGCATGCAGATGGCACATGTGATTGATCTTCAAAAGAAAAACTTAACTCCTTCCTTGTTAGCGGCGATTTTTGTCGTCTGCTGATAACCTTTGCAAACAGTTTGAACCCAGATCAGGACGGACAGAATGTACATCCTGATCTGGATCCAAACCGTTTGACACTCTGATAGTGCTCCTGAAAGAACTTTTTGAAAAGTTAATGCTGAAAAAAGTCAGCAGACGATGTGACGACAACAAAAGCATGAAAAATTACCCAGCATGCAACGAGTTAACATAATTCTTCAAAGGAAACTAACTTATGTATTGAAATGGCATCTGCTGTGGATCATGTAGGAAGTTAACTCATAACTGCAGCAGACGTCAAAGTTTGCGACATCTTTTACATTTGCAGCGAGCATGTATATATGGCACGAGTTTAATATTATCGAGCCAAACAGTTTGTTCATTTAAAGAAGTGAGTTAACCCTTTTCCCAGCATTCAAGTCATTTGTCGTCTGCTTTCTCATCTGCATGTGTTTTTAGGTAGTCTATTTTGCAAACAATATGGAACCAGATCAGACTGCTCCCTCCTGGGAGCACTCTGATCAGGCAGGGTTCATAGCATTTGCTTCCATGATAAAATCTAGTCTGAAGTGCACTTAAATATATGCAGCAGACGTAAAAAGCAGACTACATTTTCAGGACAAAAATATTGGTGAGATGCGGGTTAAGTTTTGAAATGTTGTAGGCTGTTATTTATTGGGGGCTTTAAGAATTGATATAAATGGTTCAAAAAGACAATAATTAATTAGTTCTGTAGTCGTTTTTTTTTTTAAATGATCATATGCGTTCCTCAATTGAAGATTCCATGGAAAATTTGTGAATACCATAAGGGATGATTGTCATAGATGCGATAAAGTTGCCTAGGATGTTTCCAGAAAATTAAAGAAGAATTGAATGGTTGTCTGCTTAACGTTGTAAAAGGAATAAAGTGGTGAAGTTGGGAAATTAAACATTAATTGTGATTTGGAATAATAACAGTTGCAGAGATGTAATAAGGAAATTGAACCTGTGGACAGACTTTTATTGTAAGCTTGATGGAATGGCTGTGGCACCATATTTGATTAAAATAAAGTACTCTACACAGACAAGATTTTTTTAGAGATTTTTTTTCTGAATGTGGGTGTAGTATGAAGCCTCTGAAAATTAACTCATTGCCTTATACTGTGTGCCGTCTGCTGATAACCATTGCAAACAAAATGTCGGGCCTGTTCTGGATCCAATCTGTTCGACACTCAGATGGTATTCCTGAAATAATTTTTCGAAAAAATTGAATTTGAAAAACATCAGCAGACGACAATAAAGCATGAAAAATTTCCAAGGTTGGGATTTCTAAGAGTTAAAGTGAAGATCAGGCTGTGAATCTGCATAGTCTTGATCTGCATATTTGCTGTTCACTGCCAAGAGATTTAAATGCACCAGTCATTTGCAATGGTCATGCCCCACCCTTGGGCCTGGGAAATTATAAGCGGGGATATTGACTTTTCACTCAGCAAAGCCCAGGTATACCCTGCACTGTAGACTTTCCAAAGTCTGTTAATTTTTCTTCTTCTATCTATTAGTTTTTTTTTCTCATAAACTTCATCTTCGAAAACTGAGCGAAATTAACATTTTAAGTCTATGATAAGATTTAACAATAAGCGGGAGGTTTATCTAAAATCAATTCTGAAATTTAGGGACTTGGGCAAGTCTACCTGCACTGTGGGGACATTGTTTATGTCATATTCCTGGTAAAGGTCCCTGCCCAAAGGGAATCATATGATATTATTTTAGAAATCACTGGACAACAATACAGAGCATACAAAAAAAAACAAAAAACAAAAACATGGGTAACTTTTTGACATGCAAAGGCTTGCCGTCAGTTCTTTGCATCTAGGGAGTGGAGACTCAATTGTGTATAAAGACTGAAAAGGGGTTGGAAGTAGTCAGTCAATAATACTAAAATAAAGATGACTATATATCATTCTCATTAACAGTATTTACCATGTACAGCAAAAGAGCACACACTATGTCAGAATAATCTTGTTTTATGACTAAACATTTTCTCCGCAGTAATCGGTGGGAATCAAAAGCCCCGGGTATCTACAGCCCTGCCAGGACACCTCTTAGGTGAAAATAGGGTACTAAGCTCCGCGATGCCCCTACAAACCTCAGCCCCAGGGAGGTTCTGGTTGCAAATGACTGAAATTCTGCTTATTGACAAGTACTGTGTCTTAATTGTTGGTGACTTTTATTGGTGACATTAATGAGTAACTTCTGGTTCCTAAGTTCTAACTCAATATTCCTAATGCAGATGCCAATACCATTATAAGCACTCACTCTGGTTGAGAGGCTAAAAGGGGTGCCACTTAGCCCATTTATGCCAAATGAAATTTCCTACTATTATCAATTGGACCAGTCCATTTCCCTTTAAAGGGGTGTAAGGTGGTCGCTTTCATTTTTATTCAAATTTTGATAGAACATTCTGTAGCAAACAGTGGAGACCCCGATCAGACGCTGCGTTCTGCGGTGTCTGGTCTGGGTCTCCATTGTTTGCCTATGTCCCACAAAAAAGACGCTAGGCTTAAATGGGTTAAACCTTATCATGCTGAGTATTTATACTACACATTCCACAATTTTAACAGTGGAGCCATGTTCTGCGGCGCCACTGTCTGCCTGTGTCCCACAAAAAAGACGCTAGGCTTAAATGGGTCAAGATTTTCATGCTGAGTATTTATACTACACTTTCTACAATTTTATCCAATTAACTTGCAGGAACAGCAAAGTAGAAAATCATAGTGTGCCCATCTAATTATTTTCAAAAATCAGCATTGCTTACTAGAAATTTGAACCGCTGCATATTCTATTACTGACAGGACTTTTGCTGTTTTGTTGTGATTTGGAGGGGGGAAGAATGGGCTTGCCTGGTCTCCCCTCCCCCCCTCCCCCACTCCCTCCAAAATTTCTTTTATTCTATTTATCTTTTCAATCTACTCTTTCACTGTATCTCAGAACTTATGAATGAACTAAAACAAGGAGGCAGTCACATTTTCAAACCATCAAGCTAAGTGTCATCTTCTACATTATAAAGCATGTCCATCAAGGACTTTTTAAAAGTGTTTACTAGGTTTGCTTTGTCAAATATTTTATTTATCGGTCTCTTAACAACTCTAAAAACATTTTTATGGTCACAGAAAAATTGTTACTGTTACTACAGATTCAATGATCAGAGCCTCAGAACATTGACTACCATTTCATGGGAATGTCAAATCATGTCTGATTTTTGCCATAAAATCCAATCAGAGACTTTTATATCTTCAGTTAGCATTTCAAAGGTTTATAATTGTGAGATTTGATTTTATATAATTCCGAACTGTTGCCATGACAATTAAATAGCCATGATCACTATCACATCATTAGGCACCTTAGTTGGGTCATAAGAAAACCTGTCTTTGGAGCTTCAACCATTAGTTTCCACTCAATAACAAGCATACTCAGCTACAGAGAGTAGCCAGATAGACATTTGGCAACTCAGATAAAGTAAATGCAGTATTATACCTCAGGAGCCTGTAGCTCTGGCCTGATAGTCTTCCATAGCCTCAAAACCAAAAGCTATGATATGATATCATAGAAACTTGACAACTTAGATATAGTAAATACAGTATCATACCTCAGGAGCTTGAAGTTCTGGCCTGATATCACTTCCATAGCCTCAAAACCAAAAGCTATGATATGATATCATAGAAACTTGACAACTTAGATAAAGTAAATACAGTATTATACCTCAGGAGCCTGTAGCTCTGGCCTGATATCACTTCCATAGCCTCAAAACCAAAAGCTATGATATGATATCATAGAAACTTGACAACTTAGATAAAGTAAATACAGTATCATACCTCAGGAGCCTGTAGCTCTGGCCTGATATCACTTCCATAGCCTCAAAACCAAAAGCTATGATATGATATCATAGAAACTTGACAACTTAGATATAGTAAATACAGTATCATACCTCAGGAGCCTGTAGCTCTGGCCTGATATCACTTCCATAGCCTCAAAACCAAAAGCTATAATATGATATCATAGAAACTTGACAACTTAGATATAGTAAATACAGTATTATACCTCAGGAGCCTGTAGCTCTGGCCTGATATCACTTCTATAGCCTCAAAACCAAAAGCTATGATATCGCTATATAGTGATCTATCAGGTTTTAACCCATATAAGCCTAGAGTCCTTTTTGTGGGACATCGGCAAACAGTGCGAAACCAGATCAGACGCCGCAAAACGCGGCGTCTGATCAGGTTCTCCACTGTTTGCTTACATAAATTTCTTTTAAAATTTGAATAAAAATGAAAAATACCACTCAACATCCCTTAAAACAGAAATGAACTGTTCCAATTGATAATGGTAGGAAATTCCATTCCAAACTTCAGGCGCTCGTGATTATACCATCTTTTAGGCACAGATCAGTTTGCATAGGCTGAATTATGTGCCTTTGTTGTTCACGTATGGCAATAAGTCACAAAAGAATGGATGGATTTTGCCTGAATAGGTGACAGTTTTGTAAGGTTTTGGTATTTTATTCATTTTTTATGGTAAATATGTTTTCTATTAGATTTGTCTACTGTTAAAAATAAGACCCATGTTTGCTTGGGAAAATAGTCTGAATAGTTTTAAAATTGCTGTCTGCTGCATATAATTGTCGTCTGCTTCATTTAGCCATAGAATGCAAAAGACATAAGCTTTTCCAAGCTCCGTTTTATAATGTGATTGTATTAAGCAGGTATTGAACAAGCGGCTTGTTTAAAGCTCAATTTGTTGTTACCATGGTAACAAAAGTACATGCTAAAGAAAGATGGTCAACATCGTCTCCAGTATCCGCTATTTTAAAACTCTCTAAATCATTTCCAAGTGAAGGACGGATAAGTGGATCACCTCGGTGTACTAAAAATGTCAGCTTTTCACCTCAAGTGAGAAGAAATACAGAGACGCAGTCCAAGAAGAAAGTGACACTGTATGGTTGGGTAAAACCCGGGAACCCTAGACGGTCTGTTCCATATGAAGTTCACCACTACCATTGCTGGGTAGGTATTGTTCGCTGGTTGAGTGGGAGCGGGAGTGGGAGGTTGATTCAATCTTCATGGCAGATTGCTTATATTGAACGATTTTGTTCGTTAACCCTTGTCCAGCCAATATTTTTGTCCTGAAAATGTTGTCTGATTTTTACGTCTGCTGCATACATTTGAGTGCGCTTCAGACTATATTTTATCATGAAAGCAAACACTATGAACCCTGATCAGACTGCTCCCAAGAAGCAGTCTGATCTGGGTCCATATTGTTTGCAATATAGGCTACCTCAGAACATAAGCAGACGGCAAAAGTCATGATTGCTGGGAGAAGGGTTCATAACAAAAAAATCTGAATCTGCCTTGTCTTCTGCTGTTTCTATATCAAACAGTGTGAACCCAGGTCAAACTGCTCCATATGGAGCTCTCCGATCTTGATTATTATAGTTCACACTAGTTGGTTATTATGGCCACCCTCTGAGCCATTATTATAGCTCTTTGTATGCTGGGTAATTTTATTATGCTTTTATTGTTGTCTGATGACTTTTTTCAAAATTATCTTTTTCAGAAAAACTTTCAGGAACTGTGACTTATGATAAGAGTCTCAAACAGTTTAGATCCAGATCAGGACTGACAGTCTTTAGGTCCTGGTCTGGGTCCAAACTGTTTTCAAAGGTTATCAGCTTTCGACAAGAGTCAATGGCGAGGATAGAAAGGGTCCAAATCTGCAGGATTCTACTTGTACCAGTTTACAACAATTTTTTGTCTTTTATTAATCATAATTAGAAAAGTTTCCTACCAGGTGCTGCATTCATCATCTTGTCCTACCAAGGTTTGCGATTGTCTAATCTAACCCTTGGCCCCACAGCTTTGATTTTCTCCGATTGAATACGTCATAAGCCGAAAATAGTAACAATTAATATGATCAATCACAAAGAGGTGCAAAAAATCGATAAACAGCAGGCCTCCAGATAAGACGACGTGATTGATTTACATTCAGTTTGCTTATTTAACAACTTAAATGTACGTTCATTGTGCTCAAAAGAACTGTCACATTTAGATGGTTATTTTGAGCACCCATTACATAATTTTGAACTTAAATTTGGAGGAAAATTAATAATTTTACGACCAAAATCTTTGCTTATCTGGACTTATGGAGACTTAGCAGGCGGTGCACATTTGATGCCGCAAAACTGCTACATCTAATCTGATTGGCAGGAAGGGATTATCGAAAAAATCCTTCCTGACGTTTTCATTGGTCGATTAGTCTGCGCTAATAATAAATTCTGAGGGTCGTGAGGTGAAAGGTTTGTCGAAAGGTAGATACGACGACACCTTCGCTGGTGAAGATGTGCATTCATATGAAGATAAGGAATCACCCTATTTTTAACCCATAATAGTGCTAGCTATATATAGCCTTCTCATTGCAGGCAAAAGTATTCCCCATTACTGTTCTGCCAGCATAGAGTGACAGTGACGCCATGTTTTGTTTACAAAGTTATCAGGGACTTATAATCGATAGATCACTTGTGTATTAATCCTATCCACAGGATAGGATTAATACACAAGTAATCTATCGATTCACTGTAGGTCAAGTGGAGTGTACAAGTGAATGTTTTACTTAACAATTGTAAACAAAACATGACATCACTGTCACTCTTGGCTGGCAGGACAGTACCATACTGGGTGAACAGTCGTGAACTGTTGACTTTCAGCAATTGACAATAATGGCTCTCAAGGCTCATTCAGCTCAAATGACATGCTTCCATGTTGGAATTGTTTTGTTTTGTTTCATTCAAAGATATTAAGCATCCATTTAACAATTTTAGCAAATCTGTATAAAAAGCAAATAAACTTCCCATTAAACATTGAAAATGCTATTCCCAGTCAATTGGAGCAAATGACTCTTCTGTTTTTATCTTGAAAGTCATTTCCCTACAGGCATCTGTATTTAACCTATTTAAGCCTGGTGTCCTTTTTATGGGACATCAGCAAACAGTACAGAACCAGATCAGACGCCGCAGAATGCGCCGTCTGATCAAGTTATGCACTATTTGCTTACAGAATATACTTTTAAAATTTGAATGAAATTGAAACTTACCACCCAACACCCCTTAAAATTAAAAGGGATTGTTCCAGACTAGCTACTAGTCTGATATCATATTCTTTTTTATAAATGATAATTTCATTTTGAAATGATAATTTCTTTAATCTCCCTCTTTCCTTAGGTGTGGATGTCAAAGAGAGAAAGAGATGAGACTGGCTATATGAAATCAATTTATAATGAATGAAACATAAAGTAAAATTGACAAACACATCAAGGTCTAGGAGCTAGACTAGGATTGCTCCAATTGATAAGGGTAGGAAATTCCATTTCCGCAAACCGTAAATGGGTTAAAACTGAAATTTGTTGATCAGCGCAATTATTAAGAGATAGATTGATAATCTTGTTTCTGTGGGTTGCCAGTAGGGTCACGACCTACTCCATACTTTCACCACTGATTCAAGAAGGGCAGTTGTCAGTTACTGACAAAAGTTTATAAATGAGTCATATACTAAATATAGGATAATTACTGAGGAATTTGCCCAGGAACAGTCTACTGTTCGCGCTAGAGAACCACTGTATTCGAAGAGCGCAGTCATCGTGTGGTGGTTGCAGTCGAGGAGTGCACAAATAGTGTACCTAGCTGTTAAAAATGTAAATTTTTGGGCAATGTTTTACTTCCTGAAAATATTCATCACGAATTATTATCACTTATAAATCCAGCAGTGTATCTTTGTGGGTTGAGTGATAGTCGCTAAGTTGTGCCAAAATGTGATTTTTCCTGAAAAGAGGATGAAAGAAATTTTTGCTTATGTTCTGGAATTTATGCTTACTTTGATAAAATGCCAAATACCAGTCCTTTAATGTCCACAAAGTTTTAAATCTGAGGACAGAGCATTTTGAAAGTTATTCAAGCTTTTCATACTGTACGCATAGTTAGAACTGTATATCGGGTGTTCTGGCCCAGTAGTCGAGTGTCTAAATAAAATCAATATGTTGCAGTCAGTGATCCGACCACTGGGCCAGAACACCAAATTGGCTACTCCCTGGGGGTCATTGCTCCCATAGACTCATTATGAAAAAATATATAAAAGCCTTCTCGGAAACCATGAAGTCAACAGCACAGGTGAGTGGAATAGGCTGATTGAGCTTCTTGTTATATTAGGATTTAGGCCAGAATTTTCAGAATTTTTTTATTATTTTTTTTTTCAACGAAGCAAATGATATTAAGAGTCCATGGATATTTTTTCAGAGCTGTTTTTTTTTTTTTTTTAATATCTCCAGAAAAAAAGAGTAAAACTTGTAAGGTAAACACCAACAGTCTGTACTAAATCTTTAAATATTTCCTCATTTTTCTAAAATCTGAACAGGACAATCACTTTTAATAGTGTCACTCTCAAAAATACACAGGCAGAACCTCAAAAATATTTTTTCACCGAAACAAATAATATTAAGAGTCGATGGATATTTTAGAAATTAAGTTTTATTTTTTCTACTTTCGGGAAAATTACAGTAAGAGGGTTTGTAAATCAACTTAGAATAAAAAAAAATCCGGCCTTATGATTCACTTGCATGTCACCTTTTCCTTTGATTTTATATATCATTCTGTTAAAAAACTGAGTAAACTTTTGTCCTGCTCAATCTGGAAATAGTATTTTAAGGAAACTGGGTAGGTCCTGATCAGCTGGCTTCCTCAGAAGCCAGCTGATCTGGATCTACATTGGTTTCCATTCGGCCTGTGATTCATTGGTATTGAATTGAACCCTTCAGTCAGTAGTAGCGAATGAGGGATATTAACTTGTTCAGCAGAACAAAGCAAAGAAGGATGGAATAATGAAGGTTTATAGATTAGAGCTGAACTGATATTTTTTCTGACAAAAATCCTTAAACTTTATATTTCTGCTTTTAAAAGCTGTCATGTTAATGGTGGATATGGAGAAAAAAGCTCTTTGGAACATGTCTTTACCGAGTTCCATGGAATATGGCTTTCGGCATCTTGTATAGTTTTTGTCCATGGCAGGATTTCAATTATTGACTGATATGTAAATTGGATTTCCTTAAATTTATTTTTTCCCCCTCACCATCCCATCAGCAATGGTGATTTATGGTATTTTTTTCTCTGGATACCAGCTTGCTTCTTAAATGATCTTTTCTTTTGAGCTTGAATCCAGATCTATGTAATGCAATCAGATCTTCTCATTTTTTTATATAAAAGTTTGACATCCATTGTCTGTGCATGTCATATTTTCCCAAAGTCAATATTTAAAAAATGCCACTAGTAGCCGAAGATAAAGACAAAATATCACATTTAGATTTCCAGTTGATACTTGTATCTCTGAAGAAACAAAAATTAGCAATGCTATGAACGCACAGAGATACATTCGTAAGTATAAAAATATACGAATGGCTTCATAGCAAACTACGCAAGATTCTGCAAATTCCACTTAGAATTATATGTTGAAATAAGAAAGAATCCGCTCATTTACACTTTAGTCAGCTTATAGTATTTGGAAATTTCAGATGTGGGCAGTGCTCTGTTTGATTACTCCAAAACTGTAGATTTGTATAAATATGGTATTTGTCTTAAATAAGGATAACATTTCTCTCCGCTAATTACAATTGTCTCCAGTTGATACATTTACGAGGGAAAAACACTTGTCAGTTTGTTAAATATTATAAGAGATGACAGTTGATTCACATCAATAGTCTGAATTCTCTTGGGAATGATTGTCATGTTTATTTCTAAGCTCTTATTATTAGGCAAAGAAATGTGTGCTTTTTTGTGTTTTAATTTCAATATAAATGAACTTGTCTAACATTGGAACAGTTTTTGCCTTATTATTTGAGAAAAGTTTAAGAAAGTCGCTGTGAATTTTCTTTTTGAAATATGGTTCAATCTTGTAAACTTAAGTGCATGTGAACTGAGTTTACATTTTGAATTGTCAGTAATTTGAATTTTAACAAGTTGAACAACAAAGTTTAACATTACCAGAGAATATGGGAATCATACAGAACTTTTTCAAAATTTTAACCCTTAAAGCGCTAATCACGACTGCAGCAGACTACAATTTTTGCGACATTTTTCCCAATTTTCTACAAAAATAAGGTATGATATTACATGAGAATCGTCTGCCTGCAGACGATTCTCATGAAATATCATGCCTTATTGGTTATTTTTGAAAAAGTGGCAAAATTTGAAATTGTTGTCTGCTGCAAATTATAGGTGGTGCATTAAGGGTTAAACTGCTACTTCCACAATAGACTGTTGTATTTCCCATTGACAGTGTGTTGGCTGTAACAGTTGTGTTCCCCATAGTCTGTGTTTGGTTTGATCCTACAAGACTGTGACTGCTCTGTTTCTTATTGACTTTTGGGTATTCTATTCCTCATAGACTGTGAATGCTTGGTACTAAAAGGTATATTCCTCAAAGGCTGTGACTGTTCTATTCCTCATAGGCTATGGCTGTTCTATACCTAATAGGCTGTGCCTGTTCTGTACCTCATGGGCTGTAGCTGTACTATACCTCATAGCCTGTGGCTGTTTTATACCTCATAGGCTGTGGCATTTCTATACCTCAAAGGCTGTGGCTATTCTATACCTAATAGGCTGTGGCTGTTTTATTCCTCATAGGTTGTGGCTGCTCTATACCTCATAGGCTGTGGCTGTTGTATACCTCATAGGCTGTGGCTGTTGTATACCTCATAGACTGTGGCTGCTGTATACCTCATAGGCTGTAGCTACGCTATACCTCATAGGCTGTGGCTGTTGTATACCTCATAGGCTGTGGCTGTTCTATACCTCACAGGCTGTGGCTGTTCTACACCTCATAGGCTGTGGCTGTTCTATACCTCACAGGCTGTGGCTGTTCTACACCTCATAGGCTGTGGCTGTTCTATACCTCATAGGCTGTGGCTGTTCTATACCTTATAGGCTGTGGCTGTTCTATACCTAATAGGCTGTGACTGTTCTTTTCCTCATAGTCTATGCTGTTCTATACCTCATAGGCTGTGGCTGTTCTATACCTCATAGGCTGTGGCTGTTCTATACCTCATGGGCTGTGGCTGTTGTATACCTCATAGGCTGTGGCTGTAGTATACCTCATAGGCTGTGGCTGTTGTATACCTCATAGGCTGTGGCTGTTGTATACCTCATAGGCTATGGCTGTTCTTTTCCCCATAGTCTTTGGCTGTTCTATACCTCATAGGCTGTGGCTGTTCTTTTCCTCATAGTCTATGGCTGTTGATACCTCATGGGCTATGGCTGTTCTATACCTCATAGGCTGTGGCTGTTCTATACCTCATAGGCTGTGGCTGATCTATACCTCATAGGCTGTGGCTGTTCTATACCTCATAGGCTGTGGCTGTTCTATACCTCATAGGCTGTGGCTGTTCTTTTCCTCATAGTCTATGGCTGTTTTATACCTCATAGGCTGTGGCTGTTGTATACCTCATAGGCTATGGCTGTTGTATACCTTATAGGCTGTGGTTGTTCTATACCTCATAGGCTGTGGCTGTTCCATACCTCATAGACTGTGGCTGCTCTATACCTAATAGGCTGTGGCTGTTCTATACCTCATGTGCTGTAGCTGCTCTATACCTCATAGCCTGTGGCATTTCTATACCTCATAGGCTGTTGCTATTCTATACCTTATAGGCTGTGGCTGTTTTATTCCTCATAGGTTGTGGCTGCTCTATACCTCATAGGCTGTGGCTGTTGTATACCTCATAGACTGTGGCTGTTGTATACCTCATAGGTTGTGGCTACTCTATATCTCATAGACTGTGGCTGTTGTATACCTTATAGGCTGTGGCTGTTGTATACTTCAAAGGCTGTGGCTGTTGTATACCTCATAGGCTGTGGCTGCAGTATACCTCATGGGCTGTGGATGCTCTAAAACTCATAGGCTGTGGCTGTTCTTCACCTCATATGCTGTGGCTGTTGTATGCCACATAGGCTGTGGCTGTTTTATACCTCATAGGCTGTTGCTGTTCTTTTCCTCATAGTCTATGGCTGTTCTATACCTCATAGGCTGTGGCTGTTCTATACCTCATAGGCTGTAGCTGTTCTACACCTCATAGGCTGTGACTGTTGTATACCTCATAGGCTGTGGCTGTTCTATACCTCATAGGCTGTGGATGCTCTATACCTAATAGGCTGTGGCTGTTCTACACTTCATATGCTGTGGATGCTCTATACCTCATAGGCTGTGGCTGTTCTACACCTCATATGCTGTGGCTGTTGTATGCCTCATAGGCTGTTGCTGTTCTTTTCCTCATAGGCTGTGGATGCTCTATACCTCATAGGCTGTGGCTGCAGTATAACTCATGGGCTGTGGATGCTCTATACCTCATAGGCTGTGGCTGTTCTACACCTCATATGCTGTGGCTGTTGTATGCCTCATAGGCTGTGGCTGTTTTATACCTCATAGGCTGTTGCTGTTCTTTTCCTCATAGTCTATGGCTGTTCTATACCTCATAGGCTGTGGCTGTTCTATACCTCATAGGCTGTAGCTGTTCTACACCTCATAGGCTGTGGCTGTTGTATACCTCATAGGCTGTGGCTGTTCTATACCTCATGGGCTGTGGATGCTCTATACCTCATAGGCTGTGGCTGTTCTACACCTCATATGCTGTGGCTGTTGTATGCCTCATATGCTGTGGCTGTTTTATACCTCATAGGCTGTTGCTGTTCTTTTCCTCATAGTCTATGGCTGTTCTATACCTCATAGGCTGTGGCTGTTCTATACCTCATAGGCTGTAGCTGTTCTTTTCCTCATAGTCTATTGCTTTTCTATACCTCATAGGCTGTGGCTGTTCTATACCTCATGGGCTATGGATGTTCTATACCTCATATGTTGTGGCTGTTGTATGCCTCATAGGCTGTGGCTGTTGTATACCTTATAGGATGTGGCTTCTCTATATACCTCATAGGCTGTGGCTGTTCTATACCTCATAGGCTGTGGCTGTTCCATACCTCATAGACTGTGGCTGCTCTATACCACATGGGCTGTGGCTGCTCTATACCTATTAGACTGTAGCTGCTCTACACATCATAGGCCGTGACTGCTCTATACCTCATAGGCTGACTCTGTTCAATTCCTCATAGGCTGTGGCTGTTGTATACCTCATAGGCTATGGCTGTTGTATACCTCTTAGGCTGTGGCTGTTCTATACCTCATGGACTGTGGCTCCTCTATACCTTATAGGCTGTGGTTGTTCTATACCTCATAGACTGTGTCTGTTCAATTCCTCATAGGCTATGGCTGTTGTATACCTCATAGGCTGTGTTTGTTGTTTACCTCATAGGCTGTGGCTGTTCTATACCTCATGGGCTGTGGCTCCTCTATACCTCATAGGCTGTGGCTGTTCTATACCTCATAGGCTGTGGCTACTTTATATACCTCATAGGCAGTGGCTGTTCTATACCTCATAGACTTTGACTGTTCAAATTCTCTTTGTTTGTGACTTTTCAAATCCTCATTGGCTGTGGATGTTGTTCTTTTTCTCATAGTTTTTTTTCTTATGGGTTGTGATTAGCCCTGGGTCTGTGGTGTTGCCACAAAAGATAAAAAAATTGCAAACAACAGTATTGACAAATTATCAAGTTTGATGTTTGATGCATGCAATTTGCCTTATCACTTATTTATACGCTTGCATGCTTTAGTTGTTCGAAATTTTTTTTTATTTCATCATATTGGGTATTGATCTACTAAAGCATGATGCCATCTTTGACCGATTTACACCTAATGGAATCCATTTCGAGTTTAAGGGTTGTTGGGTAGTAAGTTTCAGTTTCATTCAATTTTTAAGAGTACATTTTGTAAGCAAACAGAACAGAACCTGAGCAGATGCCCCGTTCTGTGGCAGATCAGTTGTTCAGCACTCGGACTGAGTCAGTTTGCCATTGTCCCATAAGAGGGACGCTATATATAGGCTTACAACCAGGCAACCATCAAGTTAGCATTTCATTCGAATGAAACATCTAAAGATAAGCTGTCAATAATATAAAATTGGCTATCTATTACTTGTCATCCAGATGCATGCCAAACTACACAAAAACTTATTCATTTCTACATGCTCATTTCACTGAAACATAAAAAATAGTTGAGAAGTTTGGGAAAAATTTGTTTTATGGTGAAAAACACTCATTTATTGAATTGACATATGTTGTAGGTGCACATTGAAATGTACCAACAACATAATATGTTACTGAAATTAAGGAAACCAATTTTGAAATATACACTTAACAAGTATCATGTCCATTGGCTTTCCTCTTTTAAACATCTCAAACTGCATCAATATTGAAATACCTGGCTTTTGCTAACTTGGTAGTTGCATGGCTGTATATGGGTTAACAAATCTCAATCGAAGATCATAATGGGCCAACACATAAGATTTTGGTACTTATCGCATAATGTGAAAATAAAGCGCCACCTATAATTTGCAGCAGTCACAACAATTTTAAATTTTGCCGCTTTTTCAAAAATAACAAATAAGGCATGATGTTTCATGGGAATCATCTTGGCGATTTAAAGGTTGAGCCTCTGACATATCCAGCATGGTAAGAGGTCAAAATTTTTAACTGAGTCTTCACCTACATCCATACTTTGTGTATGCAAACGGCAATGGTACTTTTGCTCTGAGGATCACCTGAGCCTCTTCCTGGTGTCTTTTGATTGTTGTGTGGCTCTTTCTCGCTTCAATTTGTGATTGTGGTATTCCCTGATCATTGTTTGATTCTTTACGTCCCATCAACAATCTTTCACTTATATAGGGATGGGTCTTCCTGGGTTGAACCAGTACTAAGCTAGGATTAATGTGTCTTACTCAAGAACACAAGGCAACGACGCCGGTGAGGCTCGAACCCGCTGCCCCTCGGTCTCGAGTCAAGCACTCTACCACTGAGCCATTGTGTTCCCTTATTTCCTGATCATACTCACTTAGTAGACACTTACTATTCACTGCCCAACAATGGGATAAGTACTAAAATCACATGTGCTGGCTCATATGTTGCCTTATTGGTCTTATCACATCAAAAATTATAAGGAGTGGAATAGGTTTTGATGATTGGAGTTTGAAGGCTGTTCTATTGTGCAGTGAGTTAGAAAAAATATGTTTGAAATGACAAAGTTAATTCTACAGCTAAAACAGTATAACCTGACTCTTAGTGGCCACTCAAAAATAGGCAAAACAAAGGTCTTAAAAAATGATGGTAGCTTAAGCAGGTCCAAAGTATTGCAGAATTCTTGGAGTACTCAAAAATAGGCAAGCAAAGGGCTTAAAAACAGATGTTAGCTTACTGCAGGTGGAAAGTATTGCAGAATGCTTGGCGCATTCTGCAATACTTTTGACCTGCATTAAGCAATAATAGGTCTTGAAAACCAATTTTTAGTCACCTTTTGACAAACTGCCTACTTAAGACAGGTTTTACTGTAAAAATAAAATCTATATAGACTGCCAGCTCAGAGATAAAGCACTGTAAAATTCTCAGAATTAAACATGACCGGGTGGCATGGTAATATTAATTGATTCCTAAGCTCAACTGATTTGGATGGGATTATCCCAGTGCTGATCTCTACCATTGTTCAGAAGCTTTGTAATGTAAAACACAACAATGCTCCTTAAATCAAAAATCACATTCTCTAAGCCTATGCTCGGACAAACCATCGTATTTACCTAATTTTTCAGACAGATTATGCCTGAGAAAATTAACTCTGCAGCCCGAAACGAGCTTTGCAGAGTCTGTTCCTTTAACAGTGGTCCAAACTGAAATTGCAAACAATGGTGTTGTCAGAACACTGAAAAAGTTACACACATCAAAGGAAGACCACTGTATCAAGCAATAATTCTCTACAATTACATCCCTTTTCAACATGGGAACTTCTCTTAGGGAGCAAATTCTTCCCTTTAAGAGCAGTTTCTTAAGGTATAGAAAACCACTTTTACCACATTAGATGAGCTCCCTTGATCCTTGCTAATTTCATTACGCACGTGCTTATACTGTGTAAAATGGGAGCTTAGCTAATGCCAAAGGCTATCTGCAGATGACAAAAGTTGCAGCTAGCACTGAGCAAAGAGTTTTAAAAAAACTTGAATTGCTAACAGTTGAGATGAAAATAGTCAAGGAAATTTATTTCCAATTCCTTTACTTTCCAGTTTCATTAATAGCATTGCACTTACCAAAGACAATTTGAGATTTCATTTAGTCTTTTCTGTACTCATTGGTTTTCTGTCTGTTCATTTGTCCTTTAAAGTTCTGGCCAAAAGCAGTAGACAGCGCTATGAACAGACTAGTACAGCTTGAATTCCACAATATCAGAACTTTCACTTGATTTATCAAAGCAGATCTATTGTCAGAACTAGAGATAGTAGTGCTTAATCAAAAAGTAATTTTCATATTTCTCAAAACATGTTGTAGGTCTTCAAAAGAACCAGATCAGGCATGACACTCTTTGATTAGCAGCATTTAGTCAAATATGGGGGTTAAATAATACAGTAAAAGTTTAGTATAACTACCCTACCCTATCATTCTTCCCCGCAGGCCCCACCTCCACATGACCTGACATTACAAACTAAAAAAGTTACTAGGTCAGCACATAAGCCTACTATTGTAATAACTAACTGTCAGTGGCACAACTTGGGACAAATCTAGTTGTCTACAGACTACAAGTACAAAATATTTCTTTTTTTTACAAAACCATAAGAAATCATTAATATGCTGTCACTGTCTGAGAATATACACACGTCTTGTCATGTAAAAGTAGACTGATATTCAGTCTCCTGCAATTCCAGTTTCAATTTTACAAAATCATCTTCAAAAAGTAAAAGATGCCACCATCACAAACTGCAGACCAACCAACCCATGGTGCTGTGAGGAAAGACAAAAAACACTAACAGCCACACGACAGCAAGTACACGATAATGTAAAGCAACCGGCTCGGAGTATCACTTAGGAAATGCCACCATCACACACTGGAGACCAACTCATGGCGATGTATTGGGAAGAGGCACTCACAGCCACATGACAGCAAGTACACAATAATGTAAAGCAACTAGCTCTGAGTATCACTCAAGAAATGCCACCATCACACACTGCAGACCAACACATGGCGATTTAAGGAAGAGCTATAGTACAGAACACTCACAGCCACATTACAGCAAGTACACAATAATGTAAAGCAACTAGCTCTGAGTATCACTCAAGAAATGCCACTATCACACACTGCAGACCATCACATGGCGATTTAAGGAAGAGCTATAGTACAGAACACTCACAGCCACACGTCAGCAAGTACACAATAAAGTAAAGCAACCAGCTCAGAGTATCACTGAAGAAATGCCACCATCACACACTGCAGAGTGCAGACCAACTCATGGTGCTGTCAGGAAGAGCACACAACATCAGGAACACAATAAAGTAAAGCAACCAGCTCTGAGTATCACTCAAGAAATGCCACTATCACACACTGCAGACCATCACATGGCCCTGTAAGGAAGATCTTCCTTGAGGCACAGAACACTAGCCCTCCCATCCTCAGCGAGATGATTGCAAAACTATTGAAAGGATACTAAGTACTGCATAACAAAATAAGGAATAAACACAAAACTCCCAGACACCATGAGAGCAACAATAAACAATAAATAAAAAAACAACAGAATCACCGCCTTAGAACGGACAACAGCGGAAGCTACTGGGGGCTTATATTGAATGCATTTTACTGTCCCTAGATCTTGTTTTGACAGCGGCTGGATTTCATTTGAATTGCAAATAGTGAAGATCATGATCAGACTGCTCCTGAGGAAGCAGTCTCTGATCCTGTACTGTTTTTTCAGGTATTCTAGCATTTGAACTTGACTTCTATATCCAGGGTAATCAGTATACTGTAAAACCTGACTGTCCTGTGTAAAACATCCACTCTCAAAAAAAAAAAAAAATGATTTTCAAGACCAATTATTGCTTAATGCAGGTCAAAAGTATTGCAGAATGCTCTAAGGGGAGCATTCTGCAATACTTTCAACCTTCATTAAGCTACCACTTGTCATTAAGGTCTTTGTTTTGTCTATTTTTGAGTGGCCGTTTTACACAGGTTTTACTGTATGTATAGAAGATGCCTATTTTAACCAAAAAATGTCTGAAATTACTATACCATGAAAACAATTAGTGTGGTGCCCCTCAAGCTGCACTAGTATGTTAAAGCTGGTGGACCTTAAAGCCAATGTATAGAATATCTCTAAGGATAGCTCTCATGTGGCCTGTCAGGTTTTCTTGCGGCAAGACCCACGTGGCAATGTTTCAAGCTTATTTAGTGGAATCATTGATTCTTGGGTTACTTTGGTGTCTGGAGTTGCCAAACCATCTGGAGTTATAGCAAAATAAATGTGTCCTGTCAAGCGGCACATATTTACCCTAAAAGTTCTTGGTAGGCCTTGGTCAGATTGTTATGATTGCCACATTTCCTAGTCAGATTCACCTGTATTTCTATGGTTTTAACCCTTTACTCAATAGGCTATTTTAGATCATGACATCATTTTCTACACTGACCCAAAATGAAAACTTTACACTTTATTTCTTTGAATAACTGTTTTGTAAGTATACATGTCGTTGTAAGGTTTACGCATGCATATCGAGACTTCGTCGTAGATAACGATTATGCAATTTTTATTCAAATTCCATGTCTATTCAAGTGCCAACGCCTGAAAAACGTGATCCTTACGTTGCACGTGCTGAGGAACACGTGGTTCATTAACAGCTTTAAAACCAACAAGAAAACACTTGCAGCTGAGTACTGGTAATAAAAAATAATTTATTGTTACAAAACGCTTCCATTCAGCGACGGCACGTCTTTCCAAAGATCAAAGAAATCAAGTTATTGGCGTGCTCATGGCGGGGTCTACGGTAAATGATATCGCGCATTATTTTGGCTGCTCTAGACAGGCTATTCATTATCTTATGAACCGGTACAACAAAACTGGGCATGCCAGAGTTCATTCAAGACATGGTCGCGCACGTGTGATGACGTTACGTTCTTATCGCGTTAACTCACCTACGTAATCGTTTTAAACGGCAACCATTATTGCTCGTCTTTAAGGGGTTCATGCACAAAAGATAATTAGTCATTTCGTGCAAAATAACGGACCTGACATTTTCCAGCATGGCAATGCGAGGTCTCACACAACACGTAAATAACCACATAATTCCATGCTAGAATAACGTCAACCTCTTGCTTTGTCTGCTTCATCCCGGGTCACGAACCCTATAGAACACGTATAGGATGAATCGGGTCGGAGGGTCAGGTCCAATCACCAAATGGATGCGTTAAATGACTCCAATATGCACCTCTGTTAGCACGACTTACGTATCCCTAACGTGCTCATACAACTTTACGTAAATTCAATGAGGCGACGTATTCTGCTTAGCATTCGCAAAAAATGGAGGTCACACTGGTTACTGATGATCTTTTTAACATCACTTAAAGCACGCAGTCAGTAATTTCTGGTTTCCAAAATCAGTGTGACTGTTTTAATTGCTTTTAGAAATTTTTATTTTGACCCCTCTGAACTGAATTATTCATAAAAGTTATGCAATTTATGATTTTCATCCAATATTTTTTTTCAGAGAACCCGATAAGGCATTGAAGATTCGATGACCGAAAATATTAACCCCGAAAACTTAATTTATCATCAAAATATATACTTTTGAATACTATGTAAAGTTTTCATTTTGGGTCAGTGTATTTCTAGACATTGAAAAATTCAAGAAAAATTTAAGTTAAGTTTTAAATACTTTTGAAAATATCATGGAAAATGGAGCAAAAGCTCCATTTTCCATAATATTTTCAAGTGCATGAATTATTTCAAAGGTGTCAAAAGGGGTTATTAAGGAGTAAAGGGTTAACTTACAGCCAGATCTGAGTCTTGCAGGATGCATGGATCATTTTGTTGGTTTTTTCATTGACAGTGGCTCATTTGCAAGTTCATTTTCACATTTATAAAGTTTCAAAAGAAGCATAATTATCATTGTCAGGGGAAAAAATATTTCAATATGATACTTGTCCTGCAGGACAAGTGACTTACAATTTTCACTCGTCCTGCAAACGCATGCATTTGTCCTTTAAAAGTGCATGCAATAGTAAATATGTAATATGACTTAAAAAATTCTTTATATCACTGCTATAATGATATTTACTCAGTCAGTTTCATAACTGCATCCCATATACTGACAACTAGATTTAACAGTCAATACTCAGAAAATGCTTGTTTCACCCTAAGATTTTTCACCCTTACATTTGAGTAATTCTCCCCAAAGCACTCGTCTTACAGGCGGAGTGCTTTGGGAATAATTGCTCGTCCTTTCAAGATTTCACTCGTAATTACGAGGGGACCAGTTGAAATTTTGTCCCATGAATGTTAATTCTTTAATAATCTTTCAAAAGGAGCATTTTCATGGACAGTAGCTCATTTACAAGTTCATTTCCACATTTCAAAAGAAACATAATTACCAATGTTAATTCTTTAATAAACTTTCAAAAGAAGCAATTTTATGAGTTAATTCCCCATTCTAGGAAATTGTCACATCACTGTAATTCTCACATTATCACACAATATCCAGGGTTACCAGTGAACTGTATTTTCAAATGCTCTTTCTGAATTATTAACTGAATGTTGAAAGGGCTCTATGATCTGAACTTACACAGATATGCTTATGTGGAGGGTGTCTATGAACTGAGCTTTCAGCCTTTCACATATTCATGTTGAATGGGATTTCTATGAACTGAACTTTGACATACTTAATGAGCTGAAGTTTTACATACTCCTGTTGTAAATGGGTTTCTATGTACTGAACTTTATGTTTTATGAGCTGAAGTTTTACATACATTGACATGTTTTATGAGCTGAAGTTTTACATACTCCTGTTGTAAATGAGTTACTATTAACTGAACTTTGACATACTTTATGAGCTGAAGTTTTACATACTTTGACATGTTTTATGAGCTGAAGTTTTACATACTCCTGTTGTAAATGGGTTTCTATGTACTGAACTTTGACATGTTTTATGAGCTGAAGTTTTACATACATTGACATGTTTTATGAGCTTAAGTTTTACATACTCCTGTTGTAAATGAGTTTCTATGAACCGAACTTTGACATACTTAATGAGCTGAAGTTTATCATATATATTCTTGTTGCGTTGGGTTTCTATGAACTGAACTTTGACATACTTTATGAGCTGAAGTTTTACATACTTTGACATGTTTTATGAGCTGAAGTTTTACATACTCCTGTTGTAAATGGGTTTCTATGTACTGAACTTTGACATGTTTTATGAGCTGAAGTTTTACATACTTTGACATGTTTTATGAGCTGAAGTTTTACATACTCCTGTTGTAAATGAGTTTCTATAAACTGAACTTTGACATACTTTATGAGCTGAAGTTTTACATATATATTCCTGCTGAGTTGGGTTTCTATGAACTGAACTTTGACATTCTTTGAGCTGAAGTTTTACATATTCCTGTTAATATATATATGGGGTTTCTAAACTGGATTTTGACATACTTTATGAGCTGAAGTTTTACATACTCCTGTTGTAAATGGGTTTACTTACTCCTGCTGTAAATGGGTTTTTATGAGCTGAACCTTGACATACTTTATGAGCTGAAGTTTTACGTACTGTTGAATTGGGTTTCTATGAACTAAACTTTGACATGATGAGCTTACGTTTTACACCTCTGTTGAATTTGGTTTCATGAATTGAACTTTTACATACTTTATGAACGAGCTGAAATTTTACATACTCCTGTTGAATTGGGTTTCTATGAACTGAACTTTGACATACTTTATGAATGAGCTGAAATTACTCCTGTTGAATTGGGTTTCTATGAACTGAACTTTGACATACTTTATGAGCTGAAGCTTTGAATATTCCTGTTGAATTGGGTTTGAAATTATATGAACTGAATTTTGACATACTTTATGAGCTGCAGCTTTAAATATTCCTGTTGAATTGGGTTTGAAATTATATGAACTGAACTTTGACATACTTTATGAGCTGCAGCTTTAAATATTCCTGTTGAATTGGGTTTGAAATTATATGAACTGAACTTTGACATACTTTATGAGCTGCAGCTTTAAATATTCCTGTTGAATGGGGTTTGAAATTATATGAACTGAACTTTGACATACTTTATGAGCTGCAGCTTTAAATATTCCTGTTGAATGGGGTTTGAAATTATATGAACTGAACTTTGATATACTTGAGCTGAAGTTGAGCACACTCCTGTAGTAAGTGGAGTTTCTGTGAACTAAATTTTGACATACTAAGGCCAGAATTTTTTTATTAGATGATTACGGGAATTTTTTTTTCAGATTTAGGGTAGGGGGGACGAAAAAAAATAAATAAAAAAGCTCTGAAAATGACCAGTTAACTTGACCAGAAAAAAAATAAATAAAAAAGCTCTGAAAATGACCAGTTAACTTGACCAGAAAAAAATAAATAAAAAAGCTCTGAAAATGACCAGTTTCAGAGCTTTTTTTTTTTTTTTTTTTTTTGATTTTCAGAGCTTTTTTTTATTTTAATATCTCCAGATAATAGGTAGACCAACAGTCTGTGTTAAATCTTTAACTAAAATGGACAGGGAAATCACTTTTAACAGTGTCACTCTCAAAAATACACAGACAGAAACTCAAAAATAAACTATTTTTTTTCAACGAAACAAATAATATTTAGAGTAGGCGGATAAAATAAAAAAAAATTTTAGAAATTAAATTTTTATTTTTTTCCTACTTTCCGGAAATTTACAGTAGGAGGGTTAGTAAATCAACTAATAAAAAAATTCTGGCCTAAGCTGAAGTTTTCATACTCCTGCTGTAAATGAGGTTTCTATTAACTGAACTTTGGTATACCTGAATGAGCTTAGGTTTTACTTACTTCTGTAAATGGTTGTTATGAACTGAACTTTGACATAATTTATTATACTCATGCTAATAAAAAGAATTAAGGCCACCACAATATACTTCTTTGTTTAAAATAACTTCAGACATGAACATGTTATGATAACAAATTTATATATTGTAGTTCATATCTTGTATGACCGCCACCTTTATGAATGCATTCTATGAGCCTTTTGCGCCTGCTCAAAAGAAGCCATGGGTTGTACCCACCCCACCCCTTGTGGAATGCATTGCATATTGTTTAACTAGCTAGTGTTCCAATCCGGAAAATGTTGCGGCTGGGAAGGGATACCATCATGTACCCACCAGTCCAGATTATCCCAGGGGTGGTCGATCAGAGATGGATTGGGACCTAGGAGGCTGGTCAAGGGGTATGCCATGGCCAGCTTGCAAACAGTTCTTTGCCATAGTGCACTTATGCTGGCATTGTCTTGCTGGAAGAGAAAATTGTTTCAAACACTCTGATAGATTGGCACGACATGTGTGTGAAGGCCTTCATCCACATAGCGTTGGCCTGTAAGTGACCAGCAAATTACTATGTAAATCAAACGAACCTTATACGAAGCTCAGGGTGGCCTTCTTTTTCTTAGCATGAGTATATTTTATGAACTGAAGATTTATATACCATACTCCTGATGAATGTTTTTTATGAACTGAACTGAACATTCACATACTTAAAGAGCTGAAGTTTTACATATTACTGGGGAAATGTTACTTTGAATTATCAACTTTTTGTCGGAATTTAACTTGAGCTGAAGTTTTAACACAATACTGTTGAAGGGGGTTTCAATGAACTGAACAGCAGTAAATGCTTTCGTCAGAATATTTATATTATCTACATGTAAACTCTTGAAATGCCCCCTGTGAACTGCACCTCTTTGATTTTTTCTCAAACTGAACTGAGCGCTAACAAATTCTATAGCTTGCACTTCCAGTCGCTTTTGTTGGTTTATATGATTAGCACTCCCAGTGATTTCAATAAATTGCACTCACAAATGACCTTGTCATTTAGGACTACTTTATGTTGCTGTTCATCAAAACTAGCATCCTTCTCGTTGCTTCTAGATCGACACCATTCAAGAGGAAAGGAAGAATTAAATGCGTCCATAAAAGGACAAATAAATCATGATTTCTTAGAGCTAGACAGTTTTCTGAAAAAGAAGCCTATGCAGAAATACATAAGCATAAACTATGGCCAATTGTCACGTTTATTGTGTATTCGATTCCTGGAGCAGTATTAATGCCTTCAACCTTCGCCTGAACCGATTCACCTAACCAGGAAGACCTTGTACAAAAAAATAGTCCCTGATCAGACTGCTCTTGGAGCAGTCTGATCAGAGACTATTGTTTTTAGCATTTATAAAATTTCTTTTCAATTAGAATAGATGGATCGGTCCAAATCTTGAAAGGGAGGATTCCATGTTAAGAATATAGCGTCCCGAAGGTTAATGCCTTTGAAGATGTTAAGCCAGCCAATGATCAATGCTATCTGTTATAGGCGCAGATAAGGTTATGAATGAGAAACTAATTGTCAATAGATGTGTTATTTCTGCACACACGCAAATACGGGGGGATCCCCATTGGTACTGCCTCACTAGAGGTAGTTCCAATGGGTACCTGTAGGGTAAACGTGTTTGGCCTTTAAAATGGTTATTTTGGAATGATCACCCTGTCTGTAGCTGTGTTTTTGAAGAACATTTTTGGTCATTTGCCACGGAATTGATCCTCAAACAAGAGCTGCTTAGCTTCTTCTTCAAACTGACCTGACAAATGAGATCTAATTAACGGCTTAAAGAGGAATGATTCTATCCTTCATTGGCACTTATTCGTTGGTTCAATACTTCCTGGCAATTTGAAGCAATCTTAACCCATAAAGGGTACTTATAATTTGCAGGACAAAACATTCCTAGATTTCAAATATTTCTCTTCAAGAGCAAAAAGGCTTGATTTTTCATGTGAATCATCTGCCAGCAGATGATTCACATGAAATATCATGCCTTATATGCAGGGAAAATGGAGACAGTTGCGTGTCACAAGTGTTGGCAATATGGTACAGTTTTAATTTGCACTTTAAGGGTTATAAAACTTCTTAATGGTCTTATCAAAATGGCTAAAGGGTGTCTTACATAGACAGAAAGTTTAGAAAATTGTCACAAATTTTTCGTTTTCTGTCATAGCTATCATCCTTATTGGAACAATTAGGGTTAGATTAAACTGCTTCCCAAGTTCTCAGGCTTCTGGAGGGTGGCTTTAATTGGCAGAATGTTCAGATCATTTGGGCCGCAACGCGAGAAAACCTGTCTTCGGGGGGTTGCGAACAACACAGTCTGATCAGCGCCCTTGTTATTCGCTTTTTGGAAAGTAACATATCAAAGCTTGCTAAAAGGGAAATTTTAATTTTCTACCTAGTCCCTGTAGCTGAGCAGGCTGGTTTGAATCTCACTTTGTAGGAAACCCTGAAGACAGGTTTTGTCGCGACGAGGCCCATTTTATAGTTGTACAAAGGGGATGCTAGGGGGATGCATCAAACTTGCTATAGCATTGTATGGTTAAAGCTCGGGGTCATTTAAGCTGGGACTATTTTGCTTATATTTTTAATGCCTGTAAAGCGCAGTGGCTCAGTAATAGAGTGCTTGACTCAAGATCGAGGGGTTGCCAGATCAAACCTCACCGGTGGCACTGGGTTGTGTCCTTGAGCAAGACACATTAATCCCTGCTTAGTACTGGTGTAAACCTGGTAGATCTGTCTTGACATGACTGAAAAACTGTTGACTAGGACATAAAGAATCAAATAAAAAATAAAATTTCTTGTATACTGTCAGATCCTACATTTCCCTGACAAATATTCACTGACTTGTTTGAACCCTGGTAGGAGTACATTGAATGACAGTTCGATTATGTTCAGAGTTTTATTTCTCCCTGTCCAATATTTAGCATACAAATGGCTAGCTGTAAATCATCTGTCAGCTAGTCGGAATTTCTAACTATGCAATTTATAGAAAACAACGAAAATTATATTTCAAAATTTATTAACACAATATTGGCACCATAGGGACCAGCTCAGCCGAAATTGCAAAAGAATGATAATTCTACCTGTAGGCACAGGCAGGTAATTATCAGCAGCAATGAAATTTGGGGGGCTCGAGCAAGTGTTGCTGAATCTTAAGATAGATTTCAGGAACATGAGCCTATCCCCGTCCAAGTCTGAGGTGTTAGTTCAGAGAGCATGCAATGCTTCAAAACAAAAGCCTGCAGCAGAGCTTTAGCAACTGTTGAGAAAGGCACATTGCAAGTCTAGAACAGTATCCAGCAGAACTCAGTAATGCTAGTCTGAGGTGTTAGTTCAGAGAGCATGCAACGTTTCAAAACAAAAGCCATTGGCGAGCGTTATGAACAGATCCTATTGCAAGTCTAGAACAGTATCCAGCAGAGCTGAGCAATGCTTAGGCTGAGGTGTTAGTTCAGAGAAACATGCAGCATTCTAGAACAGTACCCAGCAGCCAAGCACCTAAGAATTATGGTGTTGGTTCAGTGATGTTTAAACTTCAGAATAAAGGCTTTTAGCTGACAGCTTTGGCAAATATTCTCAAGCTTAAATAATGATTGCAAGGATTGCTTTTCAGCGTAACTACCAGGGAAAGAAAATAAAAATACATTAAAAGGTAGCTCAAGTAGGCTGCACTGGTCCCTTAAAGATCCAAACTTTGAAGGGTGGTGGACTTGGGGTTGTGGAGGTAGTTTAAAAATGTCAGCACACTATCTTAGATCCTTTCACTATGCATATGCAGAAGAAACTGACCAATTAACCTGACCCACATACTGAATACACAATTGATTATTATACAACACAGCTGCTATTATATTACCTGGAGGTCACCTAGTTCTGGAAAATGATAAGGGTCAGGAAATAATGTGTATTTACTTGCTGAGAAGTCAGATAGACTTCATTCCAAAGATCATATGCAAAGCTCTGCCTGCATTATCTTATGTATCTATAAACCTTACTTAAATCCAAATCATTTAAGTTTTTCATTTATAGAAAACAACGAAAATTATATTTCAAAATTTATTAACACAATATTGGCACCATAGGGACCAGCTCAGCCGAAATTGCAAAAGAATGATAATTCTACCTGTAGGCACAGGCAGGTAATTATCAGCAGCAATGAAATTTGGGGGGCTCGAGCAAGTGTTGCTGAATCTTAAGATAGATTTCAGGAACATGAGCCTATCCCCAAACGAGATGTGTTTAGGTCTAGTCAATAGAGAGGTCCCTGGTGACTGAATTTATCTAAATTATATTGACACCTGAATTATACATCGAGTTGACCCCAAAATTTAATTGAATGAGAAAGAATTTAAAGAAAAATAATAATAATAAGTCCACCACAATTCAAAGAATGAACCATAAAAATTCTAATATGGATGTTGAAATGTTCTGATTGAAGCATCAGCTTCTCCATGAGTCATATGGGCACATCAAAGTTCTCTGTGTGTGATACACATTGATGCTAGTTTTTCGTTCAAAATGTAGCACATCATTGTCTGTTAAAATAGGATAAGCATACATATTTGTAGCAACATGAGATTTTCAGCAATATGGTAGCCTCTGATCAGCCTGCACATACTTGCAGTCTAATCAGAGCTAGTCGCTTGGATATTTCATGACTGCCATGCTACTGGCGAATCATCATTAGGAGTTTCTGAGATTAAAAGGAGGCTGCACAGGCTTGACTGATTCTACACTGGTTAAAAACTATGTCACATTGCTGAAAAGTACATGTTGGGACTCAATTATATATATACAATAGTTAAAAAAACGTATTATTCCACAGAAGTACATGTTGTTTGAATTGAAAGGAATTTATAATGAATTATTATGATGAAATATTTCTCCTTATTACTGCTGAGTATTATTCCGATTCTGAATGCCGAATAAGCACGACTTTGTATTCCAATATTCACTGGATGGTGAATAAACACTATAATTCCGTTTAACAATGCCACTTATGTAGACATCAAATAATGATGAAATACTAATTCCAAGGTATGTATTCCAATACACTGAATGGTGAATAAACACAATAATTCCGTTATGAATATTAATTCCAAGAATTGACACAGAATACAGAAAACACTTTAATGATCCTATAACATACACCATAACCTCTTTATAACACTTATCTGGTCCCAATCAAGTCTGCATTAGCTACCTGATCCCTGCTATAACCAGAGTTATAAGCAAAAATCAGTCCAAGACATTTGATGGTCCGGCAATGACTTTTCAAACCCTGTATAAAGAATAGTGTTATATAGAGGTTGATATGTACACATGATCTCAACACTTGTTTACTGCACTTAAGAAAATACTTCATTCACATTATAAACACATCTTATGAACAAGCATATATGATCCAGCAGGGAATCCCAGGTATTATTAATAGCACATTTTTCTCTGAGCTTCAGACACAGCTGATAATGGTGTGTGAATGTACCTTATATAACAATCTGAAGACCACCTTCCCAGTGTTTTAATTAAATGGTCTTCAATTCCTGCTTTACTACAACTACTAGCTGCCCCAATTCTAAATGAATGACCTTGTCCCAGTTGGCTATGATCCAATCCCATGGATTGCAACACAGTTTTAAGCTGTTGCAAGAAAAAATGTCTTGTGAGAGGCTGTAACTTGTCATTTAAGAAGAATGGCTGACCTTTTCTCTTCAAGTGGCTGGGAATAGTTTTAAGGTAATTAAGCACAGCAGTGACTGGACATACAGAGTGTCCAGTTCTAAATAAATTCACAACTACTCCTCGTCGGAAAGGGTCAGTTTTTGATGCTTTCAAAAGTATCTTGACACTTGATGAATCTTCTTCAATAGTAACATCATCCATTGTTAAATTTATCTGTGGGTCAAAAACACTTTTGCAAGTGAATTCACCACATCTTAGAAAACCAAAGAAAGCTACAGTAAAAGCAGCCTCTAACATTATATTTAGAAATGGTGAGAAAAGTCCCTTCCTTATCCTTTTGCACATGTTGTGCAAAATGTCAAAAGTTATAGGCAGTCTACTCCGTACCGTTGAACCTTGAATTCTCTTAATGGCTCTTAAAATTGTATGTAAGCGCTCCAGATTGGGGCTAGAATCACACAGTGGGTTCTTGATGCCCAGTTGTAAGTAATGAAATCTAATTCCATTCAAGTATAATTTGATTGTACCATATTTCAGATGTAGGACACTGAAACAATGAGCCACAAATAAGATGAGCATATTTTCATCAACCACAGGTATTGATCCATCACAAATAAAGTTATTCAAGGCTAAGAATGTTCTGAAACATCTCATACCTGTATTGTATGCTTGTTTAGTTCTACCACCCACAGCTTCTGACCATAAATAGTCCACAACAGAGTTTAAGGATAGATTATTTCCTGGTAGGGAATACATGGTACTGGATCCTTCTCTGCATCTGGAGCTAGCTGACGAAACCTCTCCTCCTGAAATCTCGAAATAGCATCACTTATAGAATTTTTTATACCAGGTATAAATTCTGAGTAGAAGCTGAAATTGTTTGTGGCGGCACACCATGTTAAACGTCTCATCAACAACATTATACTTGAGCATTTTGACCTTCCTTTACGTAGAATATGAACTGTGCCTAAATTATCACATCTGAATATAATACGCTTCTTAGACCATTGATGTCCCCAAATCATTGCTGCCATGACTATAGGATACAATTCTAAAAATGCCATAGACAGAGATTTGCTTTCTGAAGTATTCATTGACAGCTCCTTTGGCCAGGAGCCCTGGAACCATTTTCCAGCATAATAACCACCAAAACCTTTAGTAGATGAAGCATCGGTAAACAGTTCAATATCTTCATTTGTAACTGTGCTATCTATAAAAAATGAAACTCCATTCCAATGTTGCAGGAATTTTTTCCACATTTTCATATCCTGTTTACAGTCATCATTTAAATACACAATGTCATGGTTATTATTTACACCTTTTGTCAACTGTAACAAATATGACATAAAACTACGTCCAGGCACAATAACTTTAGAGGCAAAACTCATGTGTCCTAATAAACTCAAAATTGCCAATTTAGTACAACTAGTTTTCTTAGAATATTTATGTAACATTTTTATAAGTCTCTGTACTTTATCTTGTGGTAGCTCAGCTTGCATGTTCACTGAATCTAAGATGATTCCTAAGTATTCCAGCTTAGTGAGGGGACCCATTGTCTTTTTTGGAGATAAAGGAATGTTTAATTTTTTGAATAACATAGTCAGTAAAGCCATTGTTCGATCTCCTTCATTGGTAGCTGGTTCAACAGTCAAAAAATCATCTAGCAAATGTATGATATTGTCTATTTTGTATTTATGTTTTGCAATCCAACATATAGCAATTGAAAGTTGGTCAAATAATTTAGGACTTGAGCGACACCCAAATACCAATCTTTGATAGAAATAGTATAAAGTCTTCCATTTGATACCAAACATACTCCATGTCTGAGGTTTCAAGGGAACTAATTTGAATGCGTCAGAGATGTCACACTTGCACATAAGGGCTCCTACACCTGCACTTTTAATTAGTCCAATGGCACTGTCAATGGTTACATAAGTTAATGAGTTTGTTTCCTTATCTATTAAGTCATTAATACTGATCACACTTGAGTGTTCATATGGTGCTGAGAGATCAACTATTAAACGTTTTTTCTTTGAATACTTTCCTTCAGCAATGCCAATAGGTGATACTCTAAATATGCCAAATGGAGAATCTTTGAAAGGCCCCAACAGGTATCCCTTATTCACTTCATTTTCTATTAAATGGTCAACGTCAGATGGCTGTTTACGCGCAGATTTATTATTTCTGCATACGTAAGTCTCTTTGGGTAACTCAGATATTCCAGGATCAAAACCATCTTTCAAGCCAGTGCATAAATAATTCACAAAGTTTATATCTGGATGTCCCTTAAGATCTGATCTAAGTTGTTCAATGTTTATTGGTGTTGTTGCCTGTAAGTTTAAGTCTAGGGGTAGTCATTGATTACTTTTCTCAAACTTCTCTTGTGGTTTCTTGTCCTTCCCTTTGACATTATTTTCTCCATTGTCATGTGTTTTGGCTGGACATTTTGTTTTAGGATGAGGGCTAAAACAGTCAAAACACAAATGCAAGAACTTGCAAGCTGGTCGTTGGCATGATCTTTCATTGTAATTAATACAAAGTTGTCTTCCTTGAAAGAGAGGTGCTTTTTTGGCATTTCCAGAAGTACCATAAATTGTCTGGGGTTTATTATATCCAATATTTCCTGGATTAGGTTTTTTCAAATTTGGGTTAACCAAGAGAGGGCAAAAGTCAGATGCATGATTAACACTGAAACAAAGTCCACATACATTTATTTTCATTCCAGCAAACATGGTGCAGAACAAACCATTGTCACGGATAGACCAATCCACTTTAACCTGTCTTTGATGCAGCAAAGCTGCCGCTTTGGCTGAGAATGCCTTATGGTAGTCATAGAAACGAGTCCCTCCAAAATTGTTTGCCATTTCAACTACATCTCTTTCGTACTGATCCAATTCTGTTCTACGATGTGGCATGACCTCACATATTATGTTTTTGTATTTCCCAAAGGCAACAATAAATTCACCCAAAGTTAGATTTTTTGATAGTCTAGGATCCCCAGGTTTCATGATATATTCAATCCCATCAAAGTCTACTCGCCTGTGTTCAGTTGTAGAGTCATTGCTGGGTATTAATAACAGAGCTAAATTAATGTCCTTACCAGCAAGTATCTGTGACCTGAGATGGGGTGAAACAATTTCTACATTTCTGAAGCTCTCGGCTGCCACTCCTGGTTGCCTCATTGTTCTCATAACTTTGTCCATATCGAAAGTCTGATGAGATGTCTGGTTTAGCATTCCATTTATATTCCTATCCACGGTTAAAACACTGTCTGGCACAGAGGCTGAAGCTGTATTACTACTGAGCCCTGTGTACATGTGATTGGCTGGATAAGTATGTTCAAGGCCTTGAACATAACTGGCACTCTGTGCTGATCCACTGTTTGCCATAGCTGTCAACGCTTGAGCGGCTGCTGCTTCAACTCCCACAGTGGAGTTCTCATTTGTGACAGTTCTAATGACTTCATTAGAAACTGCAGTTTCTGGAATAATGTCTTGAATATTATCCTGAGGAGTTTTATTTTCCATAAAAATCTGAAGTAGTGCTGTAACACGTAAATTATGAGGCACTTTAATGCCAATGTTATTTATTTCTGTAATCAGTTTTTGTTTAGTCCAATTCTTTGGATTACTCATATCCAGCTCACTGTCTATTTCAGAGCTCTTTCTTTTTGAAGCTCTTCTTTTAGAAGACATTTTACTGTTACTGAAGAATCACAGTTTATTTGAGAATAAATCACACTTTAATAAATTGTTCTTTTATATCGAATGATACAGAATTTAATGTAACAAACTGATATTTAAATATTAAATTATTTAGTTTAAAAATGTCAGCACACTATCTTAGATCCTTTCACTATGCATATGCAGAAGAAACTGACCAATTAACCTGACCCACATACTGAATACACAATTGATTATTATACAACACAGCTGCTATTATATTACCTGGAGGTCACCTAGTTCTGGAAAATGATAAGGGTCAGGAAATAATGTGTATTTACTTGCTGAGAAGTCAGATAGACTTCATTCCAAAGATCATATGCAAAGCTCTGCCTGCATTATCTTATGTATCTATAAACCTTACTTAAATCCAAATCATTTAAGTTTTTCATATATCTCGCGTAAAGCTTTTAGAGCTTGTCAAAATTACATGCTGAGGAACAATATCCGTAACACTAGTTAACTTGCTGTCTTCTTACACGCAAACTATCAGATATTTTGATGTATCGTAATAGATCTGATATATATAGAGTTATCTGGCTTGGTCCAAATGAATGGCCTGTGTTGTTGGTAAAATGTGCAAATTGGCCAGCCCATGAGATACTTATCGTTACGGTAACAGCTGAGACAGCTTGTGCAAGAATGGCTTTAAAGTCGCAGTGACAGCTGAGACAGCTTGTGCAAGAATGGCTTTAAAGTCGCAGTGACAGCTGAGACAGCTTGTGCAAGAATGACTTTCAAGTCAAAATGACACCTAATGCAGCTTTTTAACTCACCTGAGCCAAAGGCTCATGAGTTAGCTAATATACTATGCACAATAAGTTTAGCAATTCCTTATGTTTCGCAACTTTTTGTGCTCATCTTTGTGCAGTGCCAATCAATTTCAATTGCAATGACGAGAACAGGATCTTAGGCAAATGAAACCACGAAAGTTCAGACGCCATCCTTTAAATAGGCATTTAGGGAGAGCAATAATTGCAGAAGGGGTCAGTAGGCAAAAATCACATCCGTTGTAAGTAATGCTAAAATGATAAGCATGTGATTTGTCGTTTGGTGGTCTTTCATCTTCCGCATGCATCATACGCATATAAAAACTATTGGTTATGTGACAGATGTGATAGAGATTTCATGCTGAAAAAACCAGCTGCCATCAATGACGTCAAAACGTAGTCATCATTTGATTAAACTTCTAATGTTAATTGGCGTGCCAATTCAACAGAGACTCAGTTTACAAAGATATCATAGGCTTACAATGTAACTCATCTTATGGTTGATTAAAACCTTAAGTTATTGAAAAATTGTGCGACGCATTTGCGAGATAATGGTGACGTTAGATTTTATCTTTTGGCTCGTGCACTGTAGTAGTGAAGATGTTTCATTCAGCATTATTTGTCTGAATGTGTTTGAAGGCATCAAGCAGTTTTACTTGTTAATGTGGTTCAAGAAAACCAGACTAGAAACACCTTTTAAAGGTGATAACGTAAAAGCATTAGTAAAAACGTCAAATTGTGAAAACTTGGTCCTTTATTTCTCTGAGAAAGATGAGAAAAGTGCAGCATTTGCTATGCTTTTTTGGTTTTTGGTGACCAAACAATCGTTTGAATATGGTTTCAGCTTCCCCCAATGATCAGTAATACCCACGTTACCTGCTAGTCTTAAAATTAAACGTCACTTCTAAGCACGGCCGCAGCGTTTGGTAATTCTGTATTTTTTTAAATGAAAGATCTTGTCAGATGATCGGCGCTTGTATCTTCATGATAACAAATGAAACTTGAGATCTGATGTGGATGGGCTCGAGCATACAAAACAATTGCTAAATTTATTGTGCATAGTATAGTATAACAATGACTCCGGCCTCCGTCTGTCCGTTATCCGTCGGCCCTCCGTCAACATTTTCAAACATCTTCTCCTCTGAATTCACTGTGCAAATTAAACTCAAATTTCATATGGAGACTCCTTAGGACGCGGGAACAAAAGTTTGTTCAAATGGGCCTGGTCATGATGATGACCAAGATGGCCGCCACACCCATATATGGTAAAAACCCTTTATAAAAATCTTCTCCTCCAGAACCAGAAGGCCGATGACCTTGGGATAGACTATGTAGCATTGGTGATGTGGTCCCTACCAGGTTTGCACAAATGATAAATCTAGGTTAACCTTGACCTACTTTATGGTAAGGTCAAATTTGATTCCTAATGCATTTATATTGGAAAAATCTTAAGATGCTTATTTTTCTATAACACTTTTAGCCGAAATCATAGTACCTGTGAGAAATGTTTAACCCAATGAGAGAATGGATTACCAAATGTCAAGCTGACCTGTGACCTTTAATCCAAGGCCACACATTTGGACCACCACAAACCTATCTAAACACCTTTTTCTCAGAAATCACTGGGTTGTTACTGGACCAAAATGGCTGCAACCCCCATATATGTTAAAACAAAATGTGTTTCATTATAAGCTGTAGTTGCCATTGACCTGTTTTAAAATTATTAAGGAGATCAGGTGAGCGCCTCAGGACCTTCAGGTCCTCTTGTTCAAGAGTGACTTTCGAGTCACAATGACAGCTAAGACAGCTTGTGCAAGAATAACTTTCAAGTCACAGTGACAGCTGAGACAGCTTGTGCAAGAATTACTTTCAAGTCACAGTGACAGCTGAGACATCTTGTAATAGAATAACTTTCAAGTCACAGTGACAGCTGAGACATCTTGTAATAGAATAACTTTCAAGTCACAGTGACAGCTGAGACATCTTGTAATAGAATAACTTTCAAGTCACAGTGACAGCTGAGACATCTTGTAATAGAATAACTTTCAAGTCACAGTGACAGCTGAGACATCTTGTAATAGAATAACTTTCAAGTCACAGTGACAGCTGAGACAGCTTGTAATAGAATAACTTTCAAGTCACAGTGACAGCTGAGACAGCTTGTAATAGAATAACTTTCAAGTCACAGTGACAGCTGAGACATCTTGTAATAGAATAACTTTCAAGTCACAGTGACAGCTGAGACAGCTTGTAATAGAATAACTTTCAAGTTACAGTGACAGCTGAGACATCTTGTAATAGAATAACTTTCAAGTCACAGTGACAGCTGAGACATCTTGTAATAGAATAACTTTCAAGTCACAGTGACAGCTGAGACATCTTGTAATAGAATAACTTTCAAGTCACAGTGACAGCTGAGACAGCTTGTAATAGAATAACTTTCAAGTCACAGTGACAGCTGAGACAGCTTGTAATAGAATAACTTTCAAGTCACAGTGACAGCAGAGACAGCTTGTGCAAGAGTGACTTTCAAGACACAGTGACAGCTGAGACAGCTTGTGCAAGAGTGTCTTGCAAGTCACACTAATATTTTGAGGCATATTGTGCAAAAGTGACCTTCAAGACACAGTTACAGCTGAGACAGCTTGTGCAAGAGTGACTTTCATGAGGCAGAATGTGCAAATCTTCGAGATTTCAAGTAGTTAAATCTTTACCTGCTTTAGTGTCATCTGCTGATAACTTTTGCAAACAGTTTGGACCCAAATCTGGCCCAACAAAATATCGGGCCTGATCTGGATCCAAACTGTTTGACACTCTGATGGTATTCCTGAAAGAATTTTCCGAAAAAGTTGATTTTGAAAAAAACAAAAAAAAACAGCAGACGACAAAAAAAGCATAAAAAATTTCCCTGGGGACAAAAAGTTAAGGCTATGCTATGTAGAGCTGCACATTTGCACAGGCTTGTATGGTCCTTTGGTGCATGCCTATACATACATTTATCCTGAATTCAGGATTTTGAGGCTGACTTTCCATAGAAAGTCAGCCTCAAAATGCTGAATTCAGCAGATTATAATAGCTTCTGATTAGGTTTCAGATTATCTATATATATAAACACAATTAATCATTTAAACTGGAAATTATTCATTTTTTGTAGGCATCCTGCAAGTTTTGAAATTTGATTTTCTAAAGTTCAGGATTTTGGAGATTTTGAACTTTCACCCATGTGTATGCAATAAGTACCAAAATCTTGTGAGCTTGTGAAATCCCCTGTGAAATTTCAAGCACTGATTATGAACTAAACATTTACTGTCCAAGAAATACACATGAACTGAAAATACATAAAAAGTTAACAAAAAATTCAAGAATCTCAGAACTGTTTATGTAGAAGAACTTTTCATGTACATTAAATGGCTGCTTGTTAATTTATGAATTGAAATTTCTGGAATTTTTTATGAGCAGACAACTCTTAAAAAATTCTTGGATGGATTTTATGAACTGCTTATGAATTTTTACAAGACTAAGTTCATGGTCGGGTCTTAAAAAAAGCTGCCATTTAACGTTAATGAACAATTCCTGAAAAATTCATGAAGTGTGCATAGATGGTTCGTATAAGGTTCTACTGGTCATTCAGTATTGGGACTCACGTGCAGTGGGATTTAAACCCACAATCCCATGCCTCATTTTTCAACCCTGTCAATATCACCCCCTTCCCCGTTCTTTGCAGACAACAAAAGTTGTTGTTAGCAAGGAAAGAGTCTTCAGGAGAGACAAATATCACAAGGCTTTTTAGCACTGTATCTGCTGTTATTTCCCCTCTCTGGTAGACAAGTAAGACTATAAGAATCTATCATGAGTGTGAGGGTAAGATAGAAAAATCTTTCCCGAGGATCGCCGTTTGGCATCACAAGGCTTGCTGAGTGATGACAAACGGTGATTTCAAGCGACAAATTTTTCTATCCTACCCTCACACTAATATTGGATTCTTTTTCTTGCTTACCACTGTTTTTATTTATTTATTTATTTTAAAATAAGCTTCCAGAAGTCCCTGAATATGCAAAGATGCAATTTCACATGATGACGTTACTTGACGTCCTGGGTAAGATAAGATTTTCTATCCCTGGGTAAAATCTCAGATATCCTTATCCGGTGTGCAAGAATGTAGATTTCCATGGGCATTTTCTTTTATTCTCAACCAGAGGTCTGCTCGATCGAGTGCTTGTTTGTGTGAACATTACATTAATGTTGAACTATAGCCAGCGCTTGCTCATTAAAAAATGGCTGCACCCTGTAAATAGCTAATCAAATGCATCCAATGTTTGGAAAGAAAGCGAAACAACCATCTTCCTGCAATTTAAATTGTTTTATTTCATATATCCACACAAAGAAAGAAACGTAGTCATTCCAAAAATCAAGTCTGAAAAATTGGTAGCATAGTCCTTCACGAAATCAATTATGATTATCAAGTACTATAGCCCTCTTGGAATTTTGGGCGAAACACCTATCGAGTTGAATCGTGAGTGCATGCAAGTGCTTGGGCGAGCAATTGTGTTCAGAGAGAAAGCGCTAGATGCATGGCACTCTGAGCGCTCACATTGTTTAACTCACCTCAGGAACTAGACTCAGAGACAGTTCTTTTGAGCACCCAGTTCGTTTGAGCACATTCTTAAATTGATGGATAAGAAAATAGACAAATTTTGCGTATGCTTTTTCAGCAGCCTAGATGTTTGTTTGATCTTCATCTCTTTTAGTTTATTTGATTAGCCTTTATCCTTCTTTGACTGAAACAACTGAAGTTGCAGACAAAATGATGCAAAATGTGGTATAAATTAAAATAGACTTTTGGAATCATTGTGATCACTCAGTATTTAACGTTCTGAGTTATTGTGATCACTCAGTGTTATTCCAGTATCACACAATGTATAGCATCCAGCCTTATTGTGATCACTCAGTGTTTTAATAGTGACCTGAGTTATAGTGATAACTCAATGTCTAGAATCATGAGTTACTGCATGATCACTCAATATCTAGCATGCTGAGTTATTGTGATCATTCAGTTTCTAGTATTCAGAGTTATTGCAATCACTAGCATCCTGAGTTATTGTGATCACTCACTGTCTAGCATTCTGAGTTACTGTAATTACTCACTGTCTAGCATTCCAAGTAATTGTGATCACTCAGTGTCTAACATCCTGAGTTATTGGGATTTTCTCAGGATCTAGCATTCTGAGTTATTGTGATCACTCAGTGTCTAGCATTCTTAGTTATTGTGATTACCCAATGTCTAGTATCCTGAATTATTATGATCACTCAGTATCTAGCATTCTGAGTTATTGTAATCTCACTCAGTGTCTAACATTATTAAATATTGTGATCACTCAATGGCAAGCATCCTGAGTTATTGTGATCACTCAGTGTCTAGCATCCTGAGTTATTATGATCACTCAGTGTCTAACATTCTGTGTAACTGTGATTACTCAGTGTTTAGCATTCAGAGTTATTGTGATCACCAGTGTCTCTTGTCCCGAGTTATTTTGATCACTCAGTGTCTAGCATTCTGAGTTATTGTGATCACTCAGTGTCTAGCATCCTGAGTTATTGTGATCACTTAGTGTTTTGATAATGTTCTTAGGTATTGTGATCACTCAATGTCTTGTATCCTGAGTTATTGTTGATTACTCAGTGTTTTGCATTCAGAGTTATTGTGATCACCAGTGTCTCTTGTCCTGAGTTATTTTGATCACTCAGTGTCTAGCATTCTGAGTTATTGTGATCACTTAGTGTTTTTGATAGTGCTCTGAGGTATTGTGATCACTCAATGTCTAGTATCCTGAGTTATTGTTGATCACTCAGTGTCTAGCATTCCGAGTTATTGTTGTCAATCAATGGCTAGCATCCTGAGTTATTGTGATTACTTAGTTTCTAGCATCCTGAGTTATTGTGATTACTTAGTTTCTAGCATTCTGAGTTACTTTGATCACTCTGAGTAAGTATTGTGAGAAGTGAAGATATCGGAATATTTTGGGTAAATGTGATATAGACTTCAAAAGCTGTTTTCCATATTTATGTAAATTAGTGTCTGGCTCATGTTTACAAATTTCAGATTACGTTGTTATGACACAGTTGGGATAGGATAGGTTTGCCAAGCAAAACATCCAAAACTATAAGTGCAAATGGTACACATGATAACAGTTGAATGAATACAAATACAGATCTTTTTGGGGTTCTTAGACCCAGTTGCTTGTAAGGGGCTTGTTCTCCTATTTAGGGGGAACCCAAATACCATAGAACAACCTCGGCCTGACCTTAAACTTATGAGTCCTCTTAGTTTAGATTCCTGGTCCTAGTATAAGCTTATCACCTGGTCTTAGTAAAAGTTTCACTGGAGGAGGATTCCTGGTCCTAGTATGAGTTTATTCATAACCTGGTTTAAGTATAAGTTTATCACTGCAAGAGGATCTCTGATCCTAGTATGAGTTTATTCATAACCTGGCTTAAGTATAAGTTTATCACTGCAATAGGATCTCTGATCCTAGTATGAGCTTATAACCTGGTCTAAGTATAAGTTTATCACTTGAAGAGGATTCTTGGTCCTAGCATGAGTTTATTCCTAACCTGGTTTAAGTATAAGTTTATCACTGGAAGAGGATTCATGGTCCTATTATGAGCTTATTACCCGGTCTTAGTATAAATTTATCGCTGCAAGAGGATCGCTGGTCCTAGTATGAGCTTATCACCTAGTCTTAGTATAAGTTTATCACTGGAAGAGGATTTCTGGCCATTGTATGAGCTTATTACCTGGTCTTAATAGCTAGGTTTATCACTGGAGGAGATATCTTGTCCTAGTATGAGCTTATCACCTGGTCTTAGTATAAGTTTACCACTGGAAGAGGTATCTTTTTCAAGGTCAAGGACAAACACAAAACGTTGCCCAGTATCCTCCACATCATATGACTAATGCACCTGCAAAGTTTGAAGCTGCCATGTCCAACGGTTAAGGAGGAAACACATTTACAAGAAATATTTGATTTGACCTTGACCCCAAGGGGGTCAAGGTCAAATGAAGACCCAAGGTCAAGGTCAAATTAAGCATTGCCCTCTACAACCCTACAAAGTTTGAAGTTGCTACTGCCAATGGTTAAGGAGATGCATTTACAAGAAAACACCTTATTTAACCTTGACCCCATGCAAGAAAATACATTATCTGACCTTTGACCTTGACCTTGGGGTCAAGGCCACATGAAAAGTTGCTCAGTACCCTCTACATCATGTGACCTATTCAGCTACAAAGTTTGAAGTTGCTACGTCTAACGGTTTAGGAGGAGATACATTTACAAGAAATGTGACAGATGGATGGACAGACAGACAGACGAACGATGGACCGACTTTGGTACGAATCTAATATACCCTTTTTTTTTAAAGAAAAAAAGCAGGTATAACAAGCTTACTTTTTGTCACTCCTGCTTCTAGCACTGAGATTCTGTGGTCTGTTCTGATCATAAGAAATTGATTTGGTTTGAGATCCCTGTCTTGTTTCTTTGTCCCTGATAACTGTATTAATTAGACCCCAGAATATTCACAATACATGTTTTGACGAATCAATTAGGTTAGTCTCATTATCTAGACCAAAGGCATGACTCTTAACCCATGTAAGCCTAGAGTCCTTTTTGTGGGACATAGACAAACCGTGCAGACCCAGATCAGATGCCGCAGAATGCGGTGTCTGATCCGGGTCTCCACCATTTGCTCACAGAATGTTCTATTAAAATTTGAATAAAAATGAAAAACACCACCCAACAACCCTTAAAATGGAAATGGACTGGTCCACTTGGTTAGAATAGGAAATTCCATTCGGATTAAATGGGTTAATAGCATATTGGCCCAATTGTCAGATGGAGTAAGTTAGACATCGGAGTAACTGTAGTGAAAACAGTTACGGCGATCAATAATCAAGTGATGTTTGGTGATCTGTTTTCTCAACTTTGTCTTGTGACATTACCAACACAAATGCTGAGATTTCTGTATGCTGTCTGTCTGTGTGCTATTCCCAGTAATTAAATTAAAAGAGGCTCCTTTTGATAATTTGCAGTCGCCGACAATCGGAATCTTGTGGTTAAGTTATCGATGGGTTTGATTGTTTGCTTTTCTTGGAAATAACGTGGATATTGCGTAAATGTGCAGACAACAGTCTAGTGTGATTTTTCTGGTTTCGTTATTTCAAGATGTGTTTCTGTGCTGTTTTTGTGAGTTCTCATTTAAGGATAAGATTGTGGATTATCTTGGGAATAGACTGTGTGGTAGGATTCCATATGTTCAAGAGGAGTGTGTAGGCTCAGTGGTAGTGGTAGACTTGAGATCGAAGGGTCGCTTGTTCCAGACCCACCAGAGGCACTAGCTGCCTTGTGTCATTGAGCCAGACACATTATGTTCTGCTTTAAGTACTCAGGCTCAGCCCTGGAAGACATGAAATTTCCCGACATGACTGAAAAATTACAATATAGTCCCTTTATAACACAACTCACTATGACAAAGATTTGGATATAACACTTTTATTTTGGGATTCCCAAATTGTTTTTACATGTACCATAGAATTTTACAAAGTAATTATTGGAAATAAGTGGTCATTTTCCTATAATTTATTCGTAAAATTGTCCCTTTTTAACGAGGTTCACTTATAACCCTTATAACACCAGGTTCCATTTCTATGGACACCAAACATAGTACGGGCCTCAACACTAGAAAATTTAACCTGTCTTCGGGGTTTGCGAGCAACAAAGGCGCAGACCAGCCTGAGGGTTCGCGCAGTCTGATCAGCGCCTTTGTTATTCGCTTTTTTGAAAGTATCATAACTAAAGTTGCTACAAGCGAAATTTCAAATATCTAGCTAGTCTCTGTAGCTGAGGAGACTGGTTTGAGTCTCACTTTGAAACCCTGAAGTCAGGTTTTGCCGTGTCGAGGCCCATATTATAAAGTCAAGACTGCACTGTATCTTCTTGACTTACTGTAAATTCGGAAATTTTCGTGAGGGATTTATTTTTAAGAAACTTCGCCATGAAAATAAAACCCTCTCAAAATGCCGAAATCACTCTGTGGTTTACTAATATACATGGATCATGGCCTAGTTGCGAATTTTTAGCGTCACAAATATGTCCTATAACGCTATTCGCAAAAATAAATTTCTCGCCAACATTTCCGGATTTACAGTAATCATGTCAAGCCTTGACAGTGTTAAATAGCTTGGTTATTCAGGCACCCAACTTACTCAGAATTGTGTAGCTTAGACCAGTCCCAGGAACTCTTCTCTGATCAGCTGATTTGATATTTAAATGGCATTCTTGGCACTAATCCTCCCACTGGTGATATGGTATAACATACAATTTGCAAATGACATTAAATCAATAGCAAGAATGTGTTATTTCTAGTAGCAACTGTTCATATAGCTGATAAGGACAAGTCACACACAGATGACCGAGGGGCTGCGGGTTCGAGCCTCACCGGTGTCAGTGAGTTGTGTACTTGGGCAAGACACATTAATCCCAGCTTAGTGCTGGTTCAACCCAGGAAGACCTGTCCCTACATAACTGAAAGATTGTTGATGGGACGTAAAGAATCAAATCAAACAAACAAAAGGTTAATTGCTTTTATTGTACCCTTGATGTTTAGTAATGCCATATCTATCTAGATCCTGGTTAGGTTAATTGCTTTCATTGTACCCCTTGCAATTGGTAATGCCGTAACCTAGATCCTGGTTAGGTTAATTGCTTCCATTGTGCCCCTAGCAATTGGTAATGCCATATCTACCTAGATCCTTGTGAGGTTAATTGCTTCCATTGGGTAATGCCATATCTACCTCAAGATCCTTGTTAGGTTAATTGCTTTCATTGTACACCTAACATTAGGTAATGCCATATCTACCTAGATCATAGTAATGCTTTCATTGTGTCCCTAGCAATTGGTAATGCAATATCTACCCAGATTATGGTTAAGTTAATTGCTTTCATTGTGTCCCTAGTTTGGTCAAACAATATCTATGTAGATCCTGATTAGGTCAATTGCTTTCATTGTGTCCCTAACATTAGATATTGCTATATCTACCCAGATTCTGGTTAGTTTAATTGCTTTCATTGTGACCCTAACATTTGATAATGCCTATCTACCTAGATCTTGGTTAGGTTTATTGCTTATATTGTGTCTCTTACATTAGGCAATGCCATATCAACCTGCGTGCTGGTTATGTTTATTGCTGTCATTGTGTCCCTAGCATTTGGTAATGCCATATCTACGTAGATCCTCATGTTAGATTAATACTTGCTTTCATTGTATCTCTAATGTTTGATAATACCATATTTATCTAGATCCTGGCTAGGTAATAATTGCTTTCATTGTCTACATTCCCTACCATTAGGTAATGCCATATCAACCTAGAACCTGGCAATGTTAATTGCTTTCATTGTCTACATTCCCTACCATTAGGCAATGCCATATCAACCTAGAACCTGGCAATGTTAATTGCTTTTATTGTGTCCCTAACATTAGGTAATGCCATATCAACCTAAAACCTGGCAATGTTAATTGCTTTTATTGTGCCCCTAACATTAGGTAATGCCATATCAACCTAGAACCTGGCAATGTTAATTGCTTTTATTGTGTCCCTAACATTAGGTAATGCCATATCAACCTAAAACCTGGCAATGTTAATTGCTTTTATTGTGCCCCTAACATTAGGTAATGCCATATCAACCTAGAACCTGGCAATGTTAATTGCTTTTATTATGTCCCTAACATTAGGTAATGCCATATCAACCTAAAACCTGGCAATGTTAATTGCTTTTATTGTGTCCCTAACATTAGGTAATGCCATATCAACCTAGAACCTGGCAATGTTAATTGCTTTTATTGTGTCCCTAACATTAGGTAATGCCATATCAACCTAAAACCTGGCAATGTTAATTGCTTTTATTGTGTCCCTAACATTAGGTAATGCCATATCAACCTAGAACCTGGTAATGTTAATTGCTTTTATTGTGCCCCTAACATTAGGTAATGCCATATCAACCTAGAACCTGGTAATGTTAATTGCTTTTATTGTGCCCCTAACATTAGGTTATGCCATATCAACCTAGATCCTGGCTATGTTAATGGCTTTTATTGTGTCCCTAACATTAGGTAATGCCATATCAACTTAGATCCTGGCTATGTTAATGGCTTTCATTGTGTCCATAACATTAGGTTATGCCATATCAACCTAGAACCTGGCAATGTTAATTGCTTTTATTGTGTCCCTAACATTAGGTAATGCCATATCAACGTAGAACCTGGCAATTTTAATTGCTTTTATTGTGTCCCTAGCAGTAGGTAATGCCATATCAACCTATAACCTGGTCATGTTTATTGCTTTCATTGTACCTCTAACATTAGGCAATGCCATACCTACTAGATCCTGGTTAGATTAATTTCTTTCAATGTGTATAGCACTTAATAATGCCCAATCTACCGTGATCCTGTTTAATAATTGCCTTCATTATGCCTCAAACATTTTGTAATACCATATCTACCTAGATCCTGGTTAGATTAATTGCTTTCAATATGTCCCTAGCATTTGGTAATGCCATCTCTATCTGAATTCTGGTTAGATTAATTATTGCTTTCATTGTACCCTTAACATTAGGTAATGCCATATCTAGATAGATCCTGGTTATGTTAATTGCTTTCATTGTGTCCCTAGCAATTAATTTAGCCATATCTACCTAGATCCTGGTTAGGTTAATTGCTTTCATTGTACCCCTGAAATTAGGTAATGCCTGATATTTACCTAGATCCTTGTTAGAGTAATTGCTTTCATTGGACCCCTAACATTTGATAATGCCATCTCTTCCAAGATCCTGGTTAGGTTAATTGCTTTTTTTCTTCCCCTTAAGGCCGTTTGTAATGCAATCTCTACCTTGATCAAGGTTAGATTTAGTACTTTCATTATGCCCCTAACATGCTGTCTCGATCAAGGTTAGATTTATTACATTTATTATGCCCCTACTATTTGGTCATGCTATCTTGATCAAGGTTAGATTTAATACTTTCATTATGCCTCTTACATTTGGTCATGCTATCTTGATCAAGGTTAGATTTAATACTTTCATTATGCCTCTTACATTTGGTCATGCTATCTTGATCAAGGTTAGATTTAATACTTTCATTATGCCCCTAACATTTGGTCATGCTATCTTGATCAAGGTTAGACTTATTACTTTCATTATGCCCCTAACATTTGGTCATGCTATCTTGATCAAGGTTAGATTTATTACTTTCATTATGCCTCTTACATTTGGTCATGCTATCTTGATCAAGGTTAGATTAATAACTTTCATTATGCCCCTAACATTTGGTCATGCTATCTTGATCAAGGTTAGATTTATTACTTTCATTATGTCTTACAATTCGTCATGCTTTCTTGATCAAGGTTAGATTTAATACTTTCATTATAACTCTTACATTTCGTCATGCTATCTTGATCAATGTTAACTTTATTGCTTCCATTAGGTAATGCCATCCCTACCTTGATCAAGGTTAGATTTATTGCTATCATTATGCCCCTATTATTTGGTAAGCAGCCATCTCTACCGAGATCAAGGTCAGACTTATTGCTTTCATTTTGCCCCTAACATTTGGTAATGCCATCCCTACCTTGATCAAGGTCAGATTTATTGCTTTCATTTTGCCCCTAACATTTGGTAATGCCATCCCTACCTTGATCAAGGTCAGATTTATTGCTTTCATTTTGCCCCTAACATTTGGTAATGCCATCCTTTCCTTGATCAAGGTCGGATTTATTGCTTTCATTATGCCCCTATTATTTGGTAAGCAGCCATCTCTACCTAGATCAAGGCCTTCATTTTGTCCCTAACATTTGGTAATGTCATCTCTTTTATTCTCTAGATTTTTGCCATATAATGAGTCTTCCTCCAATTACCCTGATCTGTCTATGATATGGATGCAGAGAGCTAACTTAACATATTTACAATACATGAGGACTGGAGACTAATTGCAAATCAAACCCCAGAGATTTTCATTAAATGGTTTCACTGAATTAATCCATCTTTTATATCTGTTCTGTTGCACTAAGTCTCCAGAATGGTGTCAGTTTTACAGATTGTCTCCAAGGACGAGGACGCAGAAATAAAAATTATACTCTTATTACTCGTTCCTTGCTGGCAGCAACTTTGTCATCGGCTAATAACCTTTGCAAACAGTTTGGATCCAGATCAAGACCGACAGAACGTCGGTCCTGATCTGCAACCAAACTGTTTGATGCATATATAGTGTTCCTAAAAAAGTGAATATTTTGAAAAGTCTGCCGAAGAAACAATGTCCAGCATGCAATGAGTTCATTTAATGGATGATATTGTAGGAGAGCTAGCTCCTCTGTGGCTTGTCTCTATATTGACTGGTTTTAAGTGCAACTTTGCAACTTAGCCAGGTCTGTAAGTTGGTAGTGGAATCTGATAGCTCCTGATTGCAAGTGGATTGGAGCATGTTGGAATGGTCGGCCTTTGGTCATGAGCGGGTTTGAATTGGGTATAGTATTTTGCCTAGGTAATCTGACAGTCTTTGATCCTGAGTGGGTTTTTACTCTTTAGCAAGGTGGACAGATAATCTACCAGCTTTTGAACCGAGTAGCATATGCCAGCTTTTGATTGTGAGTGGGTTTAAACTCATTATCAAGGTGGATAGTATAATCTAACAGCTTTTGGTTGTGAGTGGTTTTGAACTGAGAAGCATATTGGGAAGTTAATGTGACAGCTTTAGATTGTGAGTAGGTTTGAACTCAGTAGCATATTGGATACTTTTGATTGTGATTGGGTTTGAACTCATTAGCAATGTGGATAGATAATCTAACAGTTTTTGGTTGTGAGTGGTTTTAAACTGAGTAGCATATTGGGAAGTCACAGCTTTTGATTGTGGGTGGGTTTGAAACTCAGTAGCAGATTGGAAAGGTAATCTGACAGCTTTTGATTGTGAGTGGGTTTGAACTGAGTAACATATTGGAGAGGTAATGTGACAGCTTTTGATTGTGAGTGGTTTTGAACTCAGTAGCATATTGGAAGGTAATTTGACAGCTTTAGATTGTGAGTGGGTTTGAATTGAGCAGACTACTGGGAAGTTAATGTGACAGCTTTTGGTTGTGTGTGGGTTTGAACTCAGTAGCAGGTTGGAAAGGTAATCTGACAGCTTTTGTTTGCGAATGGTTTTGAACTGAGTAGCATGTTGGATAGGTAATATGACAGCTTTTGATTGTGAGGAGTGGGTTTGAACTCAGTAGCATGATGGGAAGATAATGTGACAGTTTTTGATCGTGAGTGGGTTTGAACTGAGTAGCATATAAGTTATCTGACAGCTTTTGATTGTCAGTAACATGTTGGGTAGGTTTTCTGACAGCTTATGATTGTGGGTGGGTTTGAACCCAGTAGTATGTTTATAATAGGTCATTTGACAGCTTTAGATTGTGAGTGGGTTTGAACCCAGTAGTATGTTAGAAAGATAATTTGACAGCTGGTTTGGCTGGCTGACCCAAGGTTTGGTTGAATTATGTAATTTCGTGTCATATGGCTCATTTTTCAATGTTTTGACATTTCTGTGTCGAATATCTATCGTGGAGGTCATTCTGAAATTGATTTTCTAACAACTTGAAGAGCTATGTAATCTTTGAACAAGCAAGTCATTAGTGTGTGTCTTCTGATCTCTAAAGCCGCCAGGAAATCGGAAGTCTGAGATGCGTGTGGAAGGAAATGGTCGGCAAAAGAACCCAGACGGGACAGCTCTTGCATGCAATTAATCTGTAATGTGAAATTCAAACAAAAGCAGAACGGTACCACCTTTCAACCGTATAATTATGACTCTTTGATTGCAAATTCCCGGCACTCAAAATTGTAAATAGCCGGTCTGCATAGCTCAATCTGAAATCTTTGTACTCCAATGATAGTGTGCATGGTTTCAACCGCATAATTATGACTTTTGGATTGCAAATTCCCGGCACTCAAAATTTTAAATAGCCGGACGGCATAGCTCAATCTGAATTCTTTGTACTCTAATGATAGTGTGCATGGTTTCAACCGCATAATTATGACTTTTGGATTGCAAATTCCTGGAACTCAAAATTTTAAATAGCTGGTCGGCATAGCTCAATCTGAATTCTTGTTACTCCAATGATAGTGTGCATGGTGACAGTTTTTGATCGTGAGTGGGTTTGAACTGAGTAGCATATAAGTTATCTGACAGCTTTTGATTGTCAGTAACATGTTGGGTAGGTTTTCTGACAGCTTATGATTGTGGGTGGGTTTGAACCCAGTAGTATGTTTAATAGGTCATTTGACAGCTTTAGATTGTGAGAGGGTTTGAACCCAGTAGTATGTTAGAAAGATAATTTGACAGCTGGTTTGGCTGGCCAGTACTGGGCCGGGACGGTTAATGATTTGTGTGTTTATTATATGACGGGAACTCCCGAAGGCTCAACCGAAAGTGGTTTTATGGAGAAGCCGGGAATCGAACCTGCGACCCCTGGTTTACAAGGCATAGCGCTTATCCACTACACCACTGGGGCAGTGCAAAGTTCATGGTTTCAAATAGTTGTCTGTCCACATACATTGGTAAATAACAAATTTGATTTTACCTATTATCGGCGAGAAGTTCAATTTATTGAGGGTAGAGGGGTGTTGGTTATATGCGTGGTTGTTTTGGATTTGTTATGTGTGTTTTGGAGCACTTTTTAGCCCCAAGTATCTGTGCAGCAGACCACTCACATGAAATGTCAAGCCGCATTTCCCCGCAAAAGCAATAAAGATATAAAAATGTGAATGCTGTTAAGACCTGATTGGTGCTTTTAAAATGGTATAAATATAGAATACTAGGTGAGAAGTTTACCAGGCAAGGCTTTGAGGACGCTTGTTGACATCGCGAGGCTTGCCGAGCGATTCAACATGCGTTCTCAAAGCCGAGCCTGGTAATCTTGATATCAAAAGAAACGAGCCTGGTATTCTATTTATCAGTTTACCCATCAAACTAGCGATTATGACGTAATTTTTTGTTTTTGTGTTGATTTAGCGACGTCATTCAAAAACTATTAATGACTAGCAACGTCATTCAAAGAGTGCAACGTCATCATGACCTGATAAAGGTAACATGCCGTGAGATAGGAAACGTTTATTAGGTTATGTTGAAATAATTCAGTTAATATTAGGGGTGACTGATAGAACACACTATGGAGCCTTATGTACAGTTATCTGTGACAAAAACTTTTGAATCTTTGTGAGAAATGAATTCTGGGTCAAATACTTTGGATCATTCACGCTCATTTTTAAATAACCGTCATGACCGTTCTATGATTAGACTCTGTGCCCTGTTATGGATACTTAAAATACAAGAAGATTGTTACGAACGTAGAAAAGCACAGAATCGCCACGAAGGTCTGCAACAGCCGCTCAAGTCAGAAGAACTCCTGGAGGGTGTAGCTACTGGTGTTAATACTCCTAATCAGGTGAAATGAAAAAAAACATTGTTTTTTGCATTTGAGCGTAAAACTGTCAATTAAAAGTTTTATTACACATCAATTTAAACATATAATGTTTTGGGTGCTCAAAAGAATCGTCTCATTGAGACGGTTCTTTTGCGTACCCACAACATATATTTTGGTTGCGAAATAAGAAAAATAGTTTTCAATGACACGCTTTTATCTGAAGGCCTGATCAAATTGATTGTACTCATATTACCTAAGCCCAAAAAGCGTTTTGACTTTCTGAGTGCAGGGGGTGGGGAGCTTAAGTTTACTCTTGCCAAACAGTTTGTTCCCAGATCAATCTCCTGACAGATCAGTCTCCTCATCTGGACACTTTGATAGTATTCCTGAATTATTTTTACTTTTTTTGAAGTTAGTTTTGAAAAAAAAAAAAAAAAAATAGCTGAAAATGAAAAAATCATAAAAAAAATCCTAGCATGCAAAGATTGAAAGTTAAAGTCAAATAAGCTCATGAAGAAATTATAGAAAACTACTGTCCTGCCAGCCAAGAGTGACAGTGATGTCATGTTTTGTTAACAAAGTTATGAAGGACTAGGAATCGATAGCTCACTTGTTTATTAATCCTATCTGCAGAATAGGATTAATACACAAGTGATCTATCGATTCACATTATAAGCTCAAGTGATTAGTGTACACATAAGTGTTTTACTTAGCAATTGTAAACAAAGTATTATGTCACTGTCACATTTGGTCGACACGACAGTAGCCTCTTTGTTAAAAAAAATGAAAAAGTTTCTAATGTTTATGGAGATTATGGCCATTTTGTACAATTTGTGAAAAGTTTGGGGGTGTTGAGATGTTTTGCTTTAATTTCTTCATAATTGTTAATTCAAATTTTTTTTCTTTGATGACAATAAGAGAGGAACGCAGTGGCTCAGTGGTAGAGTGGTAGACTTGAGGTCGAAAGAATGGTGTTTTGGACTCACCGGCGGGTACTGCGTTGTGTCTTTTAGCAAGACACATTATCCTCTGCTTAGTACTGGTTGAATCCAGGAAGATAGGAAATCGTCCCAACATGACTGAAAATGTGTTGACTGTGATGTAAAGAATCAATACAAACAGAATCTTTTATGATGTCCTCAGTCATGCGAATGGAACTTAAACCTTGTATCATCGAGACTACATTAAACAGAACCATTCTTTACCCCAACAAAAGGAAGACATTCAGCCAGTCGCGACAATCATCTAGGACCAGATTCTCTATAATTGGTGTTTATGACCACATATGGATCCTTGTAATTTGATCTTAGACTCGTAGAAAGATATAAAGATTCAGTGGGTGATTTTGTTACTTATCTATCGCATTGATGAGCAGCTAAGGCTCAGATGAGCCTGCCCATGCATGAGCTGTCGTTGTTTGGAAACAACAAGGATGGGAAAAGATGATGGCTCAGAGCCAAAATTTGATTTCTAGTCCAACTGGACACATAAACTCTTTTCCTTCTTTTTGTTGTATGTTGTTTCAAGATGCTGACAAAAGCAGAAAAAATTGCAAGACAAAATGTGTTGTGTGTATGTACCTTGAAATATCTTAACCCTTTGTATTCTGATAGATATCCCCATACATAGATGGGACTGCCCAATTTGTACTTTAAGGGGTCATAGGTAGAATTTTCTGAATTATGATGTATTTCTGTCCCTGATGGTTGTTTTAATCTTAGCAAACAGTGCAGAGCCTGATGAAATGCAGCATCATGCTGCATTTCATCTGGGTCTTCACTGTTTCTCAAATTGTACGTTTATGGGTTTCCCATATACAAAGGGTTGAAATAGGCACTTGCCCTGCATCACAAAAAATATTAGCATAAATGGAGAAAATGTTAATTTACATTTATGGAAATCATCCAAATTTCCACTTGCCCTGCATTCTGAGGCACTCGTAAATATGAGTGGACAAGTGATATTTTCTACATCTGTACCTGTATCCTATTAATGCATCTTGAGCATTATTTAATGGCTACTCAACTCAGTGGACGAGATGCTTCAAATGAGCAGCGTAATTTAAATGTTTTCATGGAAAAATAATTGGAAAATTTGATATTGGCATACAGACAGTGTGGACCCAGATCAGACTACTCCTCAAGGAGCAGTCTGATCTGGGTTCACACTGTTTGCTTCAAAGATGTTTAAAGAACCAGCATTATTTAGTTGCGATTAGCAGACGAAGAGTTAACCCTTAAAGCGCAAAAAACAAAAATGCATCTGAAAATGTCATCTGCTGAAGTCGTCTGCTGCAAATAATTGCCTAACATTACTGACAAATTAAGTTTTAAAGCAAGCAGCGTGGACCCAGAACAGACTGCTCCTATCTCATCTGGGTCCACACTGTTTGCCATAGAGGCTTCTTAAAGCTGCATAATCTGTAACTTTTGATATTTTCATTTTAAAAATAATGTTTCTATTTTTCAAGAACACAGTAAAAATACTAAAATTCAGGTATACATTTGAACTTTTTCGCAATAATTAATAAATTATTAGTGCCAAAACAACAGCATTTATGTTAAAAATTAACTGTCTAGAATTATTGGAGGGACGCAAATAATTACAAACAAGAGAAAATACACCTGTTTTTATTAGATAATTCACTTTTTCATGCAGTTTTCAACTGTAGAAGTTAGATTTATTGTGACAACATAACTTTATTCTACTTTTGCAAATGATTTAAAAAGAAAATATTTTTTTTGAAAAACGTTCATAGTTACAGAGTATGCAGCTTTAAACATTTAAGCAGACGAGAAAAGAAGACGACTTTAGTTGTGATTAGCAGACGAAGAGTTAAGGGGTCCTTTCTTTCTCTTTTCAGTTATATGACAAGATCAATACCCAGTCTGTGAGCCGTCCCAAGAACCCCTCAGCTGATGCTGTCAGCAGAGCTAGAAAGGTAGGTGACAGAATACAGTATACCCCTTTATTAATCCTGAGCATTTTTAGGGAGCTCTATTGTTTTCGGCTTGTCCGTCTGTCCGTGGTCACTCTTACTCAGTCATTTTAAATCAGATTTCTTCCAAATTCCATATATGGATTGCTTTTATCAACCTCTAGTTCAAGTTCAAATGTTGGTTTTGTCCGACATCCGATAATCAAGATGGCCGACAAAATGGCCGCCACCTATCAATATCCGCTGTCGTGGTCACTCTAACTCAGTCATTTTTAGTCGCATTTCTTCCAAATTTCATATATGAATTGCTTTCATCAACCTTTCACTCAATTTTGAATATGGGTTTTGTCAGATATCCAAGATGGCTGACAAAATGGCCGCTACCTATCAATGTTCGCTGTCGTGATCACTCTAACTTAGTCATTTTTTATCAGATTTCCTTTCAAATTTCTTATATGGATTGCTTTTATCAAACTCTCATTCAAGTTCGAATATGGGTTTTGTCTGACGAAGGATAAGCAAGATGGCTGACAAAATGGCCGCCGCCTATCAGTGTCCGCTGTTGTGGTCACTCTAACTTAGTCATTTTATATCGGATTTCTTCCGAATTTCATGTATACATAGATGGCTTCCATCAAATTGGAATACCAGTTTAAAAAAAATAGTCCGACGAACTATAACCAAGATGGCTGACAAAATGGCCGCCACCTATCAATCTGCTTTTGTGGACAATCTACCATAATCATTTATTACCCTATTACCTCTAAATTTCATATATGGATTACTTTTATCAAACTCTCGCTTCGTCCAATAACCAAGATGGTCGCCAAAATGGCCACCACCTATCAGTTTATACTTGCGAACACTCTAACTTAGTCATTTATCACCCAATTTCTTCCAAATTTCATATATGGACTTCTTTCATCAAACTATTGTTCATGTCTGAATATGGGTATTGTCCAATGAATGATTATCAATATTTACGCCTTGGGGATATCCCCTTTTCGCTGCATGGAATTAGGCAGGGCCCTTTGTCAGAGTCCGACTGTAGTATTTTTTGTTGTTTTTGATTCTTTACGTCCCATCAACAATATTTCATTAAACAGGGACGGGTCTTCCTGGGTTGACCACCTTAGCATGAGTGATCTAATAGTATACCACGGCAGTGACTCCGGCGTCTTCGTGCACATAATTTCTCTTGTCAGGGTGCCCACCTGTCAGGGAAAAGTCAGGGAAATTTGATTTTTCTTCAAGGTCAGGGAAAAGTCAGGGAATTCTGTAAAATGGTCAGGGAAATTAGAAAATCTTCAAAAGTCAGGGAAAAGTCAGGGAGTTTTAAAATCTTACTGTGTTAATCACGCAAAAATTGAACAAACAGATATGAGATGATGACTTCAACAGTTTTAGGGTGAATATGATATACAATCCAGTTATTTTTGTCTTGGTTAGTAACTGTTATTTTATTCTAAGACCTAATTTTTGGTCATATTGTTATAACTCACCCAAGTCAAAGGCTGAAGTGAGGTATGTTAATGAGTATATTGATGGTCTGTTTTCGTTGTCTGTTCACATTTTCAAAGAAGTATATATCTCGAGTTGTGATCAATTTTCATGTAAAGCACATATGGTAGGGGAAAGGATGCATTAGGTTTTTAGGCTGACTGGATTTGAATTCTAGTTGCCAATTGGCCCATGGGCAACATAAAGCTCCCATAGACATCAAAAATTTAAAAGGTGAGCGAGCCGTCAGAGTTCGTGCCATTTAAGTTCAGGCCCACAGCTTATATATTTGATATAAAGCAATGTCCAGTGGTACCCTACATAAATCCTGCCAACCATGCCCTTGGGGTCAAAATCCTTTGTCCACACCCTGCGTGTCATCATCGTCCATTGACTATTAAAGGAAAAAACCTCTAAAACCATGAGGCCCACATTTAATATATTATGAATAAATCATTTTTTAGTAATCCCCTGCATAAATCTTGCAAACCATGCCCTTGAGGTCCAAATTGGCCATGTTCTGGGGGTCATTTGCTCCCATAGACTCATATTTAAAAAAAAAACTGGAAAAATTCTCTGAAACCATGAGGCAAACAGCTTAGGTAAGCAGTATAACACATTAACAAATAATCCTATGCAACAAAAATGTATGTAATGTTCTTTTCTTACACGCTTGCTACCTGGTGTTTGTCTTTTTTATTTAAACACATATTTCTGATCTAAAGCTCATACATATTAAGGATTAAGTTTGATTGATGTCCGTATTGATAAAACGCGGGTGTAGCAGACGGCTGTAAGGGGAGGAGGCGGGGGCGAACGCGCGGTAAAATGGTCAGGGAAAAATGAATTTTGGTCAGGGAAAAGTCAGTGAAAAGTCAGGGAATTTCATTTCAGACTAAGAGTGGGCACCCTGCTTGTAACTGACAACAACCCTCCTTAAATCACGGAAAGGAGGAGAATGACCATAGAAATTATTTCATTATCAATTTCTACAAAAGTGAGAGACCAGGCCGGAATCAAACTCGCGAGCCCTGGATCTGCAGTCAGACTCACTATCGTCCGCGCAATGGGTCCCAGTTCACTTGAGCATAGTGTGTGCTCAAGGTGAGCTTTTGATCTCCATCATCTGTTGTCAACAATTGCTACAAATAACACCGGATTTTGTACTCATCTTTATAATTATGGCCCTCTTCAATAATTGTTTAAATGGTTCCATTCCTACATGACTGAAGAATTGTTGACTGGGACCAAAGGCATCAACTTAAGCGCCACACTTTTTTATCGACATGATGAATCCATATATAGATAATGAATTGAGCTGTGATATGTGATTTCCAACAATGTGGTATTTCGACAAAAGTAGACTCACAAGAGCCTGTGCAGCTACCTTTTAAGCTTAGAAACTCCAAATGATGTTGGATCAGTAGCCTAAGAGTCATGGAATATTCAAGCGACTAGCAAAGGCTCTGATTAGACTGCGCATACGCGCAGGCTGATCTTAGAATTCGCTGGTCGCACATACCACATTGTTGGAAATCTCATGTCACGGCTCAATTGTCATTTGTGCCAATGGACATATAGTTGCCTGAGCTATCTTATGATATTAATCAAGTAGTTTCGTATTGGCCCAGTTACAGTTTCAAGGTCACTGTATTAATTGGCCTGAGGCTGAAGGCCAAGGACCAATACAGCTGACAGAGGACCTGTTACTGGGACAATACGAAATCACTTGATTAATGACATTTTATTAATTAATTTAATTATAGCACTTTTACATTCAATTTGACCTCAGTTTAATACAGCTGACGTCAGATTAATACTGTTGACATCACATCAATATTTATTGACTTTGGATCAATACAGTGTAGTTAATTAATGTATTTTACAGTCAACCCTCTTTACAACGACACTGTTTGTCACCAAATAATTTGAGGCTGAACTGAATTTCTGTTGTAATGAATTTAGTTTTAAGCTAAACTGGTACATTTGTGCAAATACTATTGATGTTGTAAAGAATTTTGCTGTTATAATGAATGTCACTATAAAGAGCTTTCACTGTATCAATAAAGTCTGTTTTTGCTGTAAATATCTGGGCCCTTTGTTATTTTAGGTTCTTGATACAGTAGTAGAGCATCATGGGACAGAAGCACGAGAACTCCAGAAAATACTTACTAGACCACACTTCAAGGTACGTCTCAAAACAGCTTATTTTGAACTTTGGTAAATGTTCTAAAATTTCAAACACTTTTTTTAGCTAAAGTCAGCTATTTGGATCAATCAATGTCCATCATTGTGCCTCGTCCATCGTCATGCGTCGTCAACAATTTCCTTTAAATGACAACTCCTCCTGCACCACTGAGCCAGTTTTAACCAAACTTCATAGGAATGTTCCTTTGATGACCCTCTACAAAGATAGCTAAAAGAAATTTGATCTGTCAAAAACATGGCGGCCAGGAGGCGTGGCTTATCATGGTAATAAAATTTTTGAAGATCTTCTGAAACCGGTGGTCAGAATTCAAAATTATTTGGTAGAAATAGTCACTGGAAGACCATCTACAAAAAAAGCTAAAACGAATTTGATCCATCAAAAAACATGGCCGTCAGCTGTGGTCAGAAATGAAAATAATTGCTAAGGTGACCATAAACAAAAATAGCTAATAGAAATTTGATCCGTCAAAAAAACATGGCCGCCAGGGGGCGTGGCTTATCATGGTTACAACAACTTTGAAGATCTCTAACTGGTGGTCAGAATTCAAATTAATTTGGTAGAAATGATCACTGGATGACCTTCATCAAAATTGCTAAAAGAGGTTGATCCATCAAGAAACATGGCCACCATAGGGGCATGGCCAGTTTCTCTTATGTACCTTTGTAAGAAACTTAAAACATCTACTGAAACCAGCGATCAGAATTGAAATTGATTTGGCAAAAATTGTTTTTAGGTGACCCTTTACAGAAATAGCTAAAATAAAGTTGATCTGTCAAAAAAACATGTCTGCCAGAGGGTGTGGCTAGTTTCTCTTATGTACCTATCTCATGTGAGCGATTTTAAAAAAGTGTCATTTTGACGCTTTTGTCTCTTTCTATACTCAAATTAAATATTGGTTATAAAGGCTGGAAATCAGAAAACGCAAAGTTTTAGAATGGCAAACACTAGACATCTGATCTGGGTGACTTCCATGTTTGTCTAGGCTTTTCTGGCAGGCAACTACTGTTCGAAATTTAATAACATTTATCAACATTTCACCATACTATAGTTCTGGATTTGTTGTCCAGAACCCTGGCCAGAACCTTTTTGCATAAGGTTTGTAGCAGTGATGTATTTGGTCACAAACAGAGAATCAGGGTCCGAGAATCAATCACTATTACTAACATATTTGGCTTAAATGTTTCCTAAGTTGATTGGTCATCTTGCTCTGATCTTGTCTGTCAGTTTATCTTTTGCAATATTTAGGCCTCACAGGTTTAGATAAACAGAAATTTCCAGCGTAAAATTGTAAATATTTTCTTCAGTGTTCAATCTAGGATTGCAGCAAAGGGGGCCGACCGGGCCCATCCAACCTAAAATAGGGGGCCATTTAGAAAAAGAAGGGGCCCTCACATAAATAGGTGATAAAACAGTAAATTTCTTATAAGACTGATTATATTTAAAAATACCCAGTGTATAGAATATGGGTGTAAGAAAGAGAATGCCCATGGTACATTATACCTAGTTAATTGTTGATTTTGAAAATATTTTTGGTGTATACTACCTGCAGCAACCATTAAAATGGAAGGGGAAAGCACAAATAAAATGCTTGAATAATGACTTAAGAGGCCAACCCATCATGAAAAATTTTGGGCAGGGTCTCCCCCTTTATAGAATTTGCTTGAAAATGACTAAGTCAACAGACTGAAAAATTGGGCAGGGGTTCCCCTATACATATTGATTTTTTGTTCACCCCCAGCCCTTTTCCCCGGCCAACATAAAGTAGGGGTAAGATAGAAAATCTGAAGAAGGGGGGTGGGGTACTTGGAACTACTGAAACCTACACCAAGTACCAGCTCCTTCAGGTCTGATAGACAAGAAAGATGAAGATAGCCAAAGTAAAATCTTACCTCTTTAATTTTCCATCTCAACTGAGTCCCATTTTATACACCATAACTAAGCTAGCTATTTTATTAGCTGTTTGATAAACTTATCTGGACAAGTTTTAAATGTAACTCTTTCAGGGGAATTATCTGTTAAAATAAAAGAAGCAAACCACGGCTGTTTTTCAGATCTTTAGACGACACAACACCCAGGGGGGGGGGGGGGGGGGGCAGATAATAAAACGGAAGGTTTTTTTAAAAAAAAAAAATCGTAGTTGCACGATCAGTATGCTAACAGTCGTAGTAGATTGGTTCCCCTTTTTCATTGTCCCCCGCCTTTTCGAAGAAAAGCGGAGGGACATAGTTTTCGGCATTCCGTCCTTCCGTCCTTCCGTCCGTCCTTCCGTCCGTCCTTCCGTCCTTCCGTCCTTCCGTCCCCCTAATATAGTAGGTACCTTGTGTGCGCAACTCCTCCTACAGTTTTATGCCGATTCTTTCGAAACTTTACAGATGTTTTAGTCATGGTCTGAAGATATGCATGTGGTTTGGATATTATCCTGAGATTATTTTTTGTCACTTTTTTCGCAATTTGAACTTAGTCATTTTTAGGCGTTTTTACTATCAAAGTGAAAAGATAGTGGGTACCTTGTGTGCGCAACTCCTCCTACAGTTTTATATCGATTCTTTTGAAACTTCACAGGTGTTTTGTACATGGTCTGAAGATATGCATGTGGTTTGGATATATTCCTCAGATTATTTTTTAACACTTTTTCCGCCAGTTGAACTTAGCCATTTTTCTGACATTTTTACTATCAAAGTGAATGGATAGTGGGTACCTTGTGTGCGCATCTCCTCCTACAGTTTTATATTGATTCTTTTGAAACTTCACAGGTGTTTTGGACATGGTCTGAAGATATGCATGTGGTTTGGATATAATCCTCAAATTATTTTTTATCACTTTTTCTGCTATTTTAACTTAGGCATTTTTCTGGCGTTTTTACTGTCAAAGTTAATGGATACTGGGTACCTTGTGTGCGCAACTCCTCCTACAGTTTTATGCCGATTCTTTTGAAACTTTACAGATGTTTTTGTCATGATCTGAAGATCACTTTTTCTGCTATTTTAACTTAGGCATTTTTCTGGCGTTTTTACTGTCAAAGTTAATGGATACTGGGTACCTTGTGTGCGCAACTCCTCCTACAGTTTTATGCCGATTCTTTTGAAACTTTACAGATGTTTTTGTCATGATCTGAAGATATGCATGTGGTTTGGATATTATCCTGAGATTATTTTTTGTCACTTTTTTTGCAATTTGAACTTAGTCATTTTTAAGTGTTTTTACTATCAAAGTGAAAAGATAGTGGGTACCTTGTGTGCGCAACTTCACAGTTGTTTTGGACATGGTCTGAAGATATGCATGTGGTTTGGATATAATCCTCAGATTACTTTTTATCACTTTTTCCGCTAGTCGAACTTAGCCATTTTTCTGGCATTTTTACTGTCAAAGTGAATGGATAGTGGGTACCTTGTGTAATTTGAACTTAGTCATTTTTAAGTGTTTTTACTATCAAAGTGAAAAGATAGTGGGTACCTTGTGTGCGCAACTTCACAGTTGTTTTGGACATGGTCTGAAGATATGCATGTGGTTTGGATATAATCCTCAGATTACTTTTTATCACTTTTTCCGCTAGTCGAACTTAGCCATTTTTCTGGCATTTTTACTGTCAAAGTGAATGGATAGTGGGTACCTTGTGTGCGCATCTCCTCCTACAGTTTTATATCAATTCTTTTGAAACTTCACAGGTGTTTTGTACATGGTCTGAAGATATAATCCTCAGATTATTTTATCACTTTTCTAAGCTCTAATTTGCTTGTTTCAGCTTTTTTTTCTACCAGACTGAATAGATAGATGGTACCTCAGGTTTTACTCAGAACTTGGGGCTATATTCATGAGGAAACTTTAAAACCAGGTTTACTTAAAAAATGGTGCAATTTTTTCTTCACACATAACATGATATGTGCTTTATTACGAAGTCACTCCATTACATTTTTAGTAGTTTCAGGCTTTCAGCTCACTCTTCTTCAGTTCCAACAGACACAGCTTAGATACACCTTATAAAGATTTCATATTTTTAGAAATTTTTAATATGCTATGTAAGTATATGTCAATTCTATTTCTGAATGTATGCCTTGCTAACCCTTTCTCATTTAAATAATAAACAATAATGGCGGGGGACATAAATTCTCTGAATTTGCTTGTTAAAAGCTCTACTTCCGTGTTTAATGAAAGGGAAACCAAGTAAAAACTGTAAACTTCCGCTTTTCACCACGATGTTTCATGGTGATTTTTACGTTTTTTAGCTGAAATTTTTGCATATTTTCCAACCTCATAGGATTCGTAACGCGCCATTTTGGCCCCAGTAGACACCGAACTTGCGCCATTTGCCTTTAAAAGGGGTCAATGGCGCAATGGCGCGCTCTAGATTGAACACTGTTTCTTACCCATAACTTTTAGCATATGTTTTGGGTGCTTAAAAGAACCGTCTCATTATTGAGACGGTTCTTTTGAGTACCCACAACATATGCTTTGGTTGAGAAATGAGAAAATTATTTTTTTGTTACGCACTCTTAGCTAAAGGCCTGGGCCTTCCGTAACTTTCGAACCATACTTACTTGCTGGGGTCTTGAAATTTGACCCCAACCATGCTGTATAGTTTTATATTCACCTCTCATTCCTCATTTTCATCCAATCAACTTGCTGGATTTCAGTTATTATATATTGTGTAAGAAATTGAAGGAGAACAACTGCTATGAGCGGTAGAAGGAACACCTGGAGATCGAGTATGAAATCTGCTACGCACACAGCTAGTCATCTCCCTGGAGGGGGTATGGGGGTGGGGGCACTGATTGGATGTTGATGATACTCTTGCACATGCATGTTAATAAAAAGCAACACGATGACGATGATGATGTACAGTAAAACCTGTCTAAAACGGCCACTCTAAAAAAGACCAAAATTTGGGTTTTAAGACCAATATTTATGGCTTAATGCTGGTCAAAAGTATTGCAGAATGCTCCATTCTGCAATACTTTCGACCTTCATTAAGCTACCATTTGTCATAAAGATCTTTGTTTTCGACCTTCATTAAGCTACCATTTGTCATAAAGATCTTTGTTTTGTCTATTTTTGAGTGGTCGTTTTACACAGGTTTTACTGTATGTACATGTATTTACAAGCAGAATGGAAAACTGTGGCTTCGAAGAAACCAGGTGATCTGAATCTGCACTGTTTTCAAAACAGAATATATCCTGGTTTAGCATCCAGATATGACATTTTACATTGTTTATGACTTATCAACTTTAAAAAAGTTGGTTGGCATATTGCTTTTGGCTTGCCTGTCAGTTTTTATTCTACATTTCTTAGACCTTCTGTAAATACAGAGACACACTTGCTGTGGTCTTGAAGTCAGGGTTCCCACAAGCTCTGGAAATCATGGAAAACCTTGACAATCCCTAAAATAAGTTCCATGCATGGAAAAATCATGGAATTTGTAAAAACCTGAATAATCATGGAAAAATCATGGAATTTTGTGAAATAATATGAAAAAAGCACCTGTAGCCAGAAAACTAGCTGTTGGACAAGCTAGTTTTCTAGCTACTGGTGGTTTCAAGTTTTAATTATTATAAAATGCATGCATGGTTTATAAGCATGCTGTTGTTGCTGCATTCCCCATTTATGCTCAGCATGGTGAAGTTGATGCTAAGAGGGGAGGTTGAAATCTGTGCATTAAATAGTCATGGAAATTACATTGTTGATCATGAAAATCATGGAAAAATCATAGAATTGTGTTTTTGAATTTCTGTGGGAACCCTGTAAGTCTATTTCATGGATTCTCCTGTTATACAAACTGATGGCTGGGGGAAATAAACATAAATGTTTTTCAATAAATCACTATTGAAATGATCTCCCTTGGAGGCTTTATATCAAGGGAAGTCACTCTATGATAGATACAAATGGTTCTTGCTTGCAGTTGTCTGATTATGCTAGAAATAAACTAAACCAGTTCTGCTGCAAAATGGTCTGATCCGGGTCTCCACTGTTTATCTATTATTTGAATAAAAATGAAAAATACCGCCCAGCAATCTTTAAACCTGAAATATTTAAACCCATACAAATATTTTCACCAAACATTTGGCTGCGACTTGTGATCAGCCACAAAGTCAATCGGGAAAGTCCGGCACAATTCGAGAATCTTATCAGGCCTCGGGTGTGCATAAGGTGCATTACACAAAGTAGTATGTACGAAAAAGCTCCATTTTGTTAGCTGGAACTGGCATAAGAAAAATTAGTTCTGTAGCATGTTGGTTCAGCCCTATTAAAATCCATTTTTCTGATTACCCGAAAAGTTTAATCAGCAGAATAAATGAAGTTTATGGGTTTTTCAATAAAATATCGCTATATCGTTGTGAGTACTCAATGAGACTGTTCTTTTGAGCACCCAAACATATGTTTAAATAATTAGATAAGTACAATTTAAGGCTCATGATATTTATTTATAAATCTGGATCTTTGCTCAATGTTTCTGTTAAAAAAAATTCTCTCAGATCCTCTTTATATAATGACTAATTGAGAAGCATGGACATCTGGCAACATTTTCATGTACATGTATATGTATATTTATCCTTCTATAGCGATAATGAAATTACACAACTTGGATGACTGGAAGTCTTTTGTGGACACTGGAACCTGTTTTTTTCCAAATTTTATATAAATCGATAGCTTCCATCAAACTCTCACCCATTTTGTCCGATGAAGATAAGCAATATTGCCGCTTTGCTCTTGTGGACATTCTAACTTCATCATTTATCATCCGATTTTTTCCACATTATATATGGATTGCTTTCATCAAGTTCTTCCCCAAGTTTGACTGCGGATTTTGTCCTATGAACTATAAACATTATTGTGGGCAAAATGGGTGTTCCCTTTTCACTTTAAGGCATCATGGGGGCCATTTGCCTGTTCTAGTTTGTGTTAATAAAACTTGTGTGCTTATTAGGTAAAATATTGTAATGCTTGTATTACGTTCTAAAATTGTTACCACATAAAAACCCTTGATAGACGCATAGAGAGCAATCTACATAGGCCATTTAATGTTCATTATTTGGAGAAACATTCCCTGATTCTAAACCTTGATTGCTTTAAATTAATTCAACAAAGCCCTGTTTGTTGGCTCATAGATCCGTGCTTGTTGACTTTCGATTAATTCAGAACCTGTGGAAGCTTAAATGGGAAGCAACTGGGCCAATACAAAATCACTTGATTAATGATATTTTTATTGATTAACTACTTAATATATAGCATTTTACAGGCAAATGTGTCTGTGTCACACTGGTTTGACCTCAGTTTAATACAGCTGCCCTCAGACCATATACTGTTGCCCTCAAGCCAATATTGATTGACCTTTGATCAGTATAGAAATCCATACAGTGTAGTTAATTAATAATGTTTGTTATTCTGAGAATCATTCCTAGTGTTGCCGAGGTTATAAAACTTTTTTCATACTCAACTCAGCTGAGCATCCTGCTCATAAATGTTAAAATGCCATCAATTGTTGGCATTTTAACATTTATAAGCATGATAAATACAACATCTGAGAGACCTAAAGCACAAGACTTCTTTATTTGTCGGTATTTTAGTTTTTATGAGCAGTTGAAATTTTGTGCTCAGTTGAGTTGAGCATGAAAAAAAGTTTTATAACCTCGCAGCCAGAACCCAAAACTTGATTGCTTTAAATTACTTTGCAAACAAAGCTGCACTATTTGTTGGCTCATAGATCCATGCTTGTTGACTCTTGACTCTCCTAATATTTGAGCCGTGACATGTGATTTCCAACAATGAGGCATTTTGACAAGTGTAGACTCAGACGAGCCTGTGCAGCCTCCTGTTAAGCTTTGAAACTCCATATGATGTTCAGTCAGTAGCTTAAGAGTCATAGAATATTGAAGCAACAAGCAAAGGCTCTGATCAGACTGCGCCTATGCGCAGGCCAATCTGAGGCTTTACTGGTTGCACATACCCCATTGTTGGAAATCTCATGTGGCGGCTCATTTTTAATTTGCCTCCTATCCTCCGTGACAACATTGATTTTACTCTATGCCCTCTTCTGATTGCAATATTCAGGGTTAATACACCATAGCAGTCAATAGTTTGAAAAATTGAGTGGAAAACAGCAAATCTAGAATGCTTGCCCTAGTAATGAAATTGAGGATGATGTCGGTTCAGGCCATGTCATTCAGATCAATGCCAATCATAGCACAGAAATTGACTCATTTTTCAGCCTTCTTGCATTTGAGAGAAATCATATAAAAGATGCCTTACAGCAACCCTAGTGAAATCAAGTGTGCTGGGTCGAATTCATTTTTTTTTTCCAAACATTATATGATTAAAGCCTTTTGAACAAATTCAGTGAAATCATGTGTGCTGGTTCCAAAGTTTGTAGGTTCTCTCACATTCAACAAGATCTATGATTTTAGATTGTTCAGATATTTACTTTTTTCACCGTTACATTGCCACTGATTTCCCAAATTCTCATAAACAAGAATCTAAAAGGTGGGGAAAAAATGAGTGCTTAAGGAAGGTGCTGACTTAAAGTTTATTTGTATTGTTTCTCATGCCACTGGGGCTATGATATTTTGGTTTCTTAAGACAGGTTATCATATGACTTGCGTCTGGGAGTGAAATAACGCCATGCAATAAAATCTGTAAACCACTATTGGATTATCGATTTTCGGGAAACGTCATGACGTCCATAACAACGTTGCGTACATAATGACAAAATTATAACATTTTTACGCGAGAGTAATCTTATTGTCATATGATAAATAGAATCTAACATTCGTGCTCTTGCATTATTGAATTTATTAAACTCGTTGCGAAAAAGAGATAAAATGCTCGGCAAGCCTTGCATTTTATCTCTTTTCCCCAACTCGTTTAATAAATTCAATAAAACATGAGCACTCATGTAAGATCCTCTATTTATTGCATATAAATGCGGGAAATTTTTAAGACAGGGTAGACCATACAGTGAAGGCCCACTTGGGGCAAGGCTGTTCTGAGTCTTATTGTCGATGTTTTATTTAGCCATCATGTAACAATCGTCTTAGTCAGGAATTGTTAAATCTCTTCTTTTTAAACTTAATTAAGGAATTGGGCTCATCTTATTATTTCTCCAATGCTGTTTTCCTTGCCAAAACTTGTCAAACATTATACATTTTATCCTCAAAGGTTTTGTGCCCTTCTATTGAAATATGATATATCTGATCCTAAACAGCCGTACCTGACAAATAATGTACCAATCAAAGTGGGTGGAGCCTAGCATGAATATTCATGAAGGAAATAAAAGGGTTAATTAAGGAATAGCTGAAACCGCTTATTAATTCTCAAATGCTATTTTCCTTGCCAAAACCAGTCAAACAATAATCATTTTATCCTCAAATTTTTCGTTGCCTTTTTGTGAATTTCTAATAAACCAATCAATCTATAATATATAATTATCTTTTAAGAATCTGTTATTTGCATATTCATCTTTGTCTTTGTTCTAAAAGTTTCCTTTGCAACCTTGTTACAACCAGGCAACCACCAAGTTAGCGTTTCATTCGAATGGAACATCTGAAGATAAGCTGTCAATAATATAAACTTGGCTATCTATTATTGTCATCCAGGTGCATGCCAACCTACACAAAAACTTTTTCTACATGCTCATTACGCTGAAACATAAACAGTAGTTGAGAAGTTTGTGAAAAACCTGTTTCATGGTGAAAACACTCATTTATTGAATGGACATATGTTGTAGGTGCACATTGGAATTGCCTCTATGAGGCAATTCCAATATGTACCAACAACATATGTTACTGAAACTAAGGAACCCTATTTTGAAATATACACTAAACAAGTATCATGTCCATTAAACATCTCAGACTGCCAATCTGTATTAAGATACCTGTCAGTATATGGCAAATTGTTTATATTTACATGACAGCTATATTATCAAATTTGATTTGGTGAACTATGCTTTTGCTGACATGGTAGTTGCATGTTTGTAATTTTCTAATTTAACAAACACATTAAGATCTCTAGAATTTCAATGTTTGCAGGCTTGTCTGATACTTCATTCTAAGGAAATAGTTTGCTGAAACAGTTTGTTAATTATGCTCCCGCCATGACAATGGCCGGGGCATAAAGTGTTACTCCTGTCCGTCCGTCCGTACGTACATTCTTACGTACGTACATCTGTCAAACGACGTCCACTTTCTAAGTCGAATACTTTTGATCAGAATTTTATGAAACTTGGCCACATTGTTAAGTACCATGATGTCTTCTTCAAGTTCGATAATGGTCCATATCCGACCATGCCTTCAGTAGTTATGGCCCTTCGTTTGTGAAAATTCACCATTTGAAACAATGTCCACTCTCTAAGTCGAATATTTTTTATCAGAATTTTATGAAACTTGGTCACATTGTTTAGTACCATAATGATTTCATCAAGTTCTATAATGGTCCATATCGCACGATGCTTTCAGTAGTTATGGCCCTTTGTTTACGAAAATTCACAATTTGAAACAATGTCCGCTCTCTAAGTCGAATATTTTTTATCAGAATTTTATGAAACTTGGTCACATTGTTTAGTACCATAATGATTTCATCAAGTTCTATAATGGTCCATATCACACCATGCTTTCAGAAGTTATGGCCTTTTGTTTATGAAAATTCACAGTTTTAAACGATGCCCGCTCTCTAAGTCGAATAGTTTTGATCAGAATTTCCTGAAACTTTGTCACATTGTTATGTACCATGATGTCGTCTTCAAGTTTGATTATGGTCTATATGGCACCATGCTTTAAGGAGTTATTGCCCTGGGTTTATGAAAAATCATCGTTTCTAAGATGAATAGTTTTGATTATAATTATTTGGAACTTGGTCACATTATTAAGTACCATAGTTTCTTCAAGTTTCAGAATGGCCCATATCGCATCATGCCTTCAGGAGTTATTGCCCTTTGTTAATGAAAATTCCCTATTAATGCAAATTTGGCAACAGCAGGGGCATTCGTGTCCTATGGACACATTTCTAGTTTTCTATGAGTATTTCCCTTGATGGATCTTGCTGTTTTTTTATGGAGGCAACTGCTAGGCAATGTCTTTCAAAAAATCTGTTTAGATGTCTAAATCGCAAATAACTAGATTTCTTACTCCCAGTAAAAAGTTAGGGAATCAATACCCGTACATTGACTGAGCCGTGTCAAGGGGTAATAAGAATCCATTATAAGTGTCCACATACAATAAGGAAATGCTACCCATGTTTATATAGTCCATGTGGGAAGATAATATCTCACCCATGTGTGTCCATGTAAGATATGAGTGTCCATGTAGGAAAGAGATATCTCACCCATGTCCATGTGATGTGGGAAAGAGATTTCTCACCCATGTGTGTCCGTTAAAGATATGAGTGTCCATGTAGGAAAGAGATATCTCACCCATGTGTGTCCATATTATTGTGAGATATGAGTGTCCATGTTGGAAAGAGATATCTCAACCATGTGTGTTCATAAGATATAAGTGTCTGGGTATCTAGAATACAATTGTCCATGTAAGATACTGAGTGTCTGTAAGATATGAGTGTCTGCAAGATACGAGTGTCCTTGTAAGGTATACCAAGACTCTGATCAGACTGTCATGTTGATGAGAAGATCCAAATACCACGATAAGCGTTCTATCATCGGCCCGCCAGCAAAACGCCATTTAAATGGCGTTTCGCTGGCATGCTGATGATGGCCAAACATTGAATGCTGGCTTGGTGGCTTTTGTGATTTTTCAAAGGATGGGGACCAGTATTGCTAAGTAACCCTATATTTTTGTGATTTTTCATACCCTCCCCCTCTCTCCGGGCATGACCTTATGCTGGATACTGGCTCAAATGAAGGTACTGTTTTGTATGAAGCAGCTTGTCCTAATTTCATTTTTGTAAGAGAAGCTGATGTCTGTGATAGACATCTCAGACAGCTAATAGAAAAACATATTTCATTATAACTTGTCTAACATGAAACTCGGATTTGAGTACTATCCAGGGAAAAAGTTTGAAATATGGTGTAACATAGGGAGACTGTAGAGCTATTAAGACATTGAAAAAGATATATTAACAGTATGTAGTTCACAAAAAAATTGGTTATTGACTTAGTTATCTGACATTTTTGACCTTGATCAGCCCCAACACAACATTGGGCCTGATCTAGGATACAGACTGTTAGACACTCATATCAATGGTATTCCTGTAGATTTTTGGGGGGTAAGAAGAAAGTTTAAAAATTAAAAAATAACTAGAGCGCGCAGTCGATGGGGCGCCATCGCAAATCCCTACGCTAAAGTTTTTGACACCCCCAGCACCCTGCAGTCCTACCCTATGGCATGACCTTGGCAACAGAATGAAAATTCTGTTCAATATGTATTCTATCTTTTGTTTGTGAGAACACTCACAAAGTTTGGTATAAAAATCTTTGAAATTGACATGTTAATGATATTTGACCTTTTGACCTCGCCCCAAGGTCACCAGTTGACTCTAGGATTAAAATGTTACATGCATTTTGTTCTGCTCATCATCCCCTTCGATTTGATATGCTACATGACCATGTTTGAAAAAAAAAAATGTTTGACCCCCTGGGTACCCCCAGTGCCCCAAAGTCCCACCCCTGAGGCATTACCCAGGCGACAGAATAAAAATTCAGTCTGATATGTATTGTATCTTTCATTTGTGAGAACACACACAAAATTTGGTATAAAAATCTTTGAAATTGACATGGTATTTACCGAAATTTAATGATATTTGACCTTTGACCTTGCCCCAAGGTCACCAGTTTGACCCTAGGATGAAAATTTTACTTGCATTCTGTTCTGCTCGTCATCCCCGTCGATTTGATATACTACATGACCATGTTTGAAAAAAAAAAAAAAATTTGACCCCCTGGGCACCGCCAGCGCCCCCAAGTCCCACCCCTGGGGCATGACCCAGGGGACATAATGAAAATCCCGTCTGATATGTTTCGCATCTTTCATTTGTGAGAACACACACAAAGTTTGGTATAAAAATCTTTGAAATTGACTTTGTAATTGAAATTAAATGATATTTGACCTTTTGACCCCTCCCCAGGGCCCCAGGGGCGGGGCAAAAAAAAAGTTTGACGTTGCACGCCCCATTCATGTCAGTAATTCACACACCAAATTTGGTTGATTTTTGTCCAATGATTTAGGAGGAGATAGCATAACGGACAGTCGGACCGACGTACTGACGGATGGAGAGACGGACGGAGGCGATTACAATATCCCCTTCGCTTTTTTTAAAAAAGCGTGGGGATAAAAATCAGTAGACAACAAAAAGCATACAAAATATTATCCAGTATGCAAAGAGCTTAGTTTTTTTTTCTTTTGTAAAAATTGTTCCCTCTGGCTGGGAATGACATATCTTTTTTAGCTCAGTAATCCAGAAAATCTTGATATTATTTGTGCAGTGGGTCCAGAGTTATAAGAGCATCAGAAAATCATTTCCACAGACAGCCCCCTCAATCTGAACTTCTGTGGCTGTGACTCCCTAGCACCAGCCTCTAACTTATATATGTATTGGGGAGTTTTTTTTTTATTTTAGTGATTTGCACTTCCCTCGATTCTGTATGGAATTACTAGTACTGAATGGTTGCACCTGTCATATCTCCTGAGTTTTGCAAGTCCTAGAGATGGCATAACTCAGTATAACAACTTTAGTGGTTTACTCCCCAGTAACTGCCTATATATTTGGGGAGTTTTATGTTTTACTGTATGGAAATACTAGTACTGAATGGTTGCACCTGTCATATCTCCTGAGTTTTGCAAGTTCTAGAGATGATATAACTTTGATGGTTTACTCCCCAGTAACTGCCTATATATATGGGGAGTTTTAATTCTTCAATGGATGGAACTTCCCTCGATTCTGTATGGAATTACTAGTACTGAATGGTTGCATCTGATATCTCCTGAGTTTTGCAAGTTCTAGATCTGGCATAACTCAGTATAACAACTTAAGTGGTTTACTCCCCAGTAACTGCCTATATATTTGGGGAGTTCTATGTTTTAACCCTTAAAGCGCCAATCACAACTGCAGCAGACGACAAATTTTGCGAAATCTTTCCCAATTTAAAAAAAAAAGTATGATATTTCATGAGAATTGTCTGCCAGCAGACAATTCTCATAAAATATCTTACCTTATTTGTTAATTTTGAAAAAGCGGCAAAATTCGAAAATTGTCGTCTGCTGCAAATTATAGGTGGCGCTTTAAGAGTTAATGAGTGGAACTTACCTCCTGAATGGAATTACTACTACACAGTAGTACTGAATGGTTGCACATGATATCTCTTGAGTTTTGCAAGCTCAAGAGATGGTACAACACAACTTGGCAACCAGTTAGGAGTATACTTTATAACTTAACATTTTGCATGCTGGATAATTTTTCCTGGTTTTTTGTCGTCTGCTGATTTATTTCAAAATCAACTTTTTTGAAAATTTTTATCAGGAATACCATCAGAGTGTCAAATAGTTTGGATCCAGATCAGGCCGGACGTTCTGTCGGTCCTGACTTGGGTCAAAACTGTTTGCAAAGGTTATCAGCAGACGGCAAATGTCGCCTCTAGCAAACAAAGAGTTGATAGTCACTTGAAAGTATACTGGGTCATGTGATGAATTCTTATTTTATGTTGGATACAATAATGATTGGATACTCCTTTTTAACAGGTTGCAATTTCAAAATTTTGTTGTAAATGTATTTCTGTTTTATATTTGCAAATAGTGACGACCCTGATTACATGTCACAGTTTGGAGCATCTCATCTGGAACTCTCATTTATTGGGTATGGTAAATGTTCTAAAATCTTGAACACTAGTTGCCTGCCAAAAAGGCCTAGACAAACAGGGGAAAACCCAGATCAGACCGCTTAAGGTCTTCCCTGTTTGCTATTCTGACAAGGGTATTGTGAATAACAGCCTGAACATTTTTTGAGAACAGAAAGAGAAAAAAAAAGTGTTCAAAATTACAAGAATAGAAAAAGAAAAGTGTTCAAAATTTTAGAACATTTACATAGCCTTCGCAAGCAGTTTGGACCCAGATCAGGCCTGACACATCGTCTGGCCTGATCTGGATCTGACCTATTTGACACTCTGGTATCTCTGAAAGTTTCTTTTAAAAATAGTTTGTTTGTTAGCCCACCTGTGAGGTATTTTGATCGGTCTTCCTCCATCATCCGTCAGTCAGTAAACTTTTTCTTTAAACAACATCTACTCCTGAACCACTGATCCAAACTTCACAATATGCAGGTTCTCCATAATGCCCTCTACCAAAAATGCATAAATGGTTCCGCTCCACCAGACAAGGGCTGCCAGAGCTCCAGATAAGAAATCTTTTACATGACATCTTCTCCTGAACCACATGTCCAAATTCAAAATAATTTAACAGAATTGTTCCTCTTGATACCCTCTACCAAAATTGCACAAACCGTTCTGCTCCTCTGAACAAAAGGGCCACCAGAGCTCCAGATACAAAATATTTTTAAAAGACATCTCCTCCTGAACCACTGGTCCAAATTCAAAATGATTTCACAGAATTGTTCCTCATAATGCCCTTTATCAAAATTGCACAAATGGTTCTGATCCACTGAACAAAGGGACTGCCAGAGCTCTAGATAAGAAATGTCTTTAAACGACATCTCCTGATTCACTGGTCCAAATTCAAAATTATTTCACAAAATTGTTCCTCATAATGCCCTTTACCAAAATTGCACAAATGGTTCCACTCCACTGAACAAAAGGGCTGCCAGAGCTCCAGATCAGAAATATCCTTAAACAGCATCTCCTGAACCACTGGCCCAAATTCATAATAATTTCACATAATAATTCAATTTATCCTCGTGATGCCTTCCACCAAATTGCACAAATGGTTCCGCTCCACTGAACAAAGGGGCTGCCAGAGCTCTAGATAAGAAATATCTTTAAATGACATTTCCTCCTGAGCCAATGGTTTAAATTAAAAAAAAATCACAGAATTGTTCCTCAAGATTGCTTCTACCAAAATTGCACAAACAGTTTCCCTTGGCTTAATACACGGGTCACCAGAGCTCTAGATGAGAAATGTCTTTAAATGACATCTTCTGAACCACTGGTCCAAATTTAAACTGATTTTCCAGAAATTTTCCTCATGATGCCTGCTCTACCAAAATTGCACAAATGGTTTTGCGCGGCTCAAAAAGGGTTTGCAGAGCTCTAGATAAGAAATATTTTGAAATGAAATCTCCTGAACCACTGGTCCAAAATCAAAATAATTTTACAGAAATGGTCCTCATGTGATCTCATGTTGCCCTCTACCAAAATTGATCAGAAGGTTCAGGTTTGCTGAACAACATGGCTACCAGGCCCCGGAATTACAATGCCTCCTTAGAGTTAAGGAAGACTTAAGTTAAGTATTGATTTTTCAGGATCCGAAAAATAACGTTTAAAACTGATTAAATTCAAAATAGTTTTAATCTTTCTGAAGATCACAATGATATCTTTGACTTCAAACACCACATCGATCCAGGCTATTTATTTAGCATTTAATATAGCATGTTGAAATATCAATACTTAACTTAAGTCTTGCTTAACTTTAAGGAGGCATTGTAATTCCGGGCCCTGAGCTCAAAATAGAAATATCTTTAAATAATATATTATCTCCATAGCCACAGGTCAATACATCCTATACTCATATGCCAGGACTCAGGTGAGTGATTCAGGGCCCTAGGGCCCTCTTGTTTTTAAAAAGCAAGCAGACGACAAAATAGCATGCAAAATTTCCCAGCATAAAAAGTACCCTTTTCAAGCTGGATGGCCACCAAAGATGTGTAAGTGTTATCTACATATGATAATTTAGATACTAGTGTTTTAACCCTTAAAGCGCCAAGAAAAAATGCATCTGAAAATGTTGTCTGCAGAAGTTGTCTGCTGCAAAAAATTGCCTAAAATTACTGACAAATTAAGTATAGAAGCAAACAGCGTGGACCTAGAACAGATTGCTCCTATAGGAGCAGACTGATCTGGGTCCACACTGTTTGCCATAGAGGCTTCTTAAACATTTTAGCAGACGAGAAAAGCAGACGACTTTTGTTGCGATTGGCTCTTTAAGGGTTAAATGTGAGTGATCTATACTTTGGAACATATGGCTACTTGACCTGGTGATCAGAAAGAAAGTCACAGGGAAAAAACACGGAAGAATAGTCAAGGTAAAAATTCGCAGAAAAAAAGTTACAGAAATATGTCACAAAAAAAAAAAAAAAAATAGGGTAGCTTGTTTGGTTTGTTTAACATCCCATGCAGTCAATACATGCCTACCAAACGCTGGAATGCTCAACATCTGGTTAAATATTAAAAACAACTGCTCTATGAAGAAAATTAAAAATCGGGGAATGTCATGTAACAGCCTATGGATTCCTGGGTTTGTGGTATAAATACGAGCTCAGAAAGTATTCTCATTAGGTCATATTTACTTTTCGCGCGATAAACACATTCCTGTCAAATTCTGGTACACCTATTTTACGCGAAATGTAAATCTGACAAAACGAGAGAACTTTCTGACCTCAAATTTATACCACAAACATAGGAATGCATAGTCTATTGCATGACACAACCCTATTTTCGATTATCTTCCTGGAGGAATTGTTTTTAATATTCAACCAGATGTTGAGCATTGGAGCGTTTGGTAGGCGTGCAAAAGAGTACCACACTTTTACAGTACTTTGCTTGTAAATGACAACAGCCCTTTTTGAATTAGCAGAAGGAGGAGAATGACCATAGAAACTAGTTCATGATCATTCTCAAAGAAAGTATGGGCCGGGTTGGGATCAAACTCACAACCCCTGGATCAGCAATCAGGCTCGAGCTTCCAATCTAACTCTTGCCTTGCTAGCCGCAACATTTTCTGTTGTCTTCTGTTGATAACCTTTGCAAACTTTTTGGACCCAGATCAGGACGGACAGAATTTGCGATCAACCAGGGCACAGACCAGCCTGCGCATCGGCGCAGTCTGATCAGCGCCCTTGATATTCGTCTTTTGGAAAGTGTCATATCTGAGCTTGCTACAAGCAAAATTTCATTTCTCTAGCTAGTCTCTTAAGCTGAGGAGACTGTTTTGAGTCTGGCTTTGTCGGAAACCCCGAAGATTGGTTTTATCACGACCAGGCCTAATTATGACAATGAAATTATGATCATTCCTGTGGTGCTTTAAGGATTAATGTCTTAATTATATTTGGGAAATATTCTGTTGAAGTTGTATGGCAATAAGAGCCTGTTTTGGCTGATAGAAATTTTTTTTTTTACCCAGACAAAACCATTAATTGCTTTTTGTGGTGAATTAGGCATTCTCTCTATTGTCAGTAATGTAGCACTCCTAGTTATGCTATGGAAAAAGCAACATCTTAACATCTTGTCTTACAGTCAAATTGACAAGTCTATTTCTTAGTTAAGAGTAACATTATGTAGTTCAGTTGATCTTGCTTCAATGGAAGCATCGGTCAGATCATCATGTACATTGGTTAAATCATCATGTACATTGGTCAGATCAATGTATACATTGGTCAGATCATCATGTACATTGGTCAGATCAATGGGTACATTGGTCAGATCAGCATGTACATTGTTCATATCATCATGTACATTGGTCAGATCATCGTGTACATTAGTTAGATCATAATGTACATTGGTCAGATCATCATGTACATTGGTCAGATCAGCATGTACATTGGTCAGATCATCATGTACATTAGTTAGATCATCGTGTACATTGGTAAGATCATCATGTACATTGGTCAGATCAGCATGTACATTGGTCAGATCAGCATGTACATTGGTCAGATCATCGTGTACATTAGTTAGATCATAATGTACATTGGTCAGATCATCATGTACATTGGTCAGATCAGCATGTACATTGGTCAGATCAGCATGTACATTGTTCATATCATCGTGTACGTTGGTCAGATCATCATGTACATTGGTTAGATCAGCATGTACATTGTTCATATCATCATGTACATTGGTCAGATCAACGTGTACGTTTGTCAGATCACCATGTACATTGGTTAGATCAGCGTTCATATCATCATGTACATTGGTCAGATCATCGTGTACATTGGTCAGATCATCATGTTCATCATGTACATTAGTTAGATCATAATGTACATTGGTAAGATCATCATGTACATTGGTCAGATCAACATGTACATTGGTTAGATCAGCTTGTACATTGTTTATATCATCATGTACATCAGTCAGATCATAATGTACATTGTTTATGTCATCATGTACATTGGTCAGATCATCGTGTACATTGGTCAGATCATCATGTACATTGATTAGAGCACCATTTACATTGGTTAAATCAGCATGTACATTGTTAATATCATCATGTATATTGGTCAGATCATCATATACATTGGTTGGATCATCATGTACATTAGATAGATCATAATGTACATTGGTTAGATCATCATGTACATTTGTCAGATCAGAATCTACATTGGTTGGATCAGCATGTTTATTGTTCATATCATCATGGACATCAGTTAGGTCATCATGTACATCTTTCAGATCATCATGTACATTGGTTAGATCATCATGTTTATTGGTAAGATCATCATGTACATTGGTAAGATCATCATGTACATCAGTCAGATAATAATGTACATTGGTCAGATCATCATGTACTTTGGTTAGATCATCATGTACATTGGTAAGATCATCATGTACATTGGTCAGATCAGCATGTACATTGGTTTGATCATCATGTACATTGGTCAGATCATCATGTACATTGGTAAGATCATCATGTACATCAGTCAGATAATAATGTACATTGGTCAGATCATCATGTACTTTGGTTAGATCATCATGTACATTGGTAAGATCATCGTGTACATTGGTCAGATCAGCATGTACATTGGTTTGATCATCATGTACATTGGTCAGATCATCATGTTCATTGGTAAGATCATCATGTACATTGGTCAGAACATTTAGGCATTTGTTTGATCATCATGTACATTGGTAAGATCATCATGTACATTGGTCAGATCAATGGGTACATTGGTCAGATCATCATGTACATTGGTCAGATCATCATGTACATTGTGGTCAGATCATCATATATTTTGGTTTGATCATCATGTACATTGGTTAGATCATCATGGTCAGTGGCTAGATCATCACGTTCATTGGTCAGATAATCATGTACATTGGTCAGATCATCATGTACATTGGTCAGATCATCATGTTCATTGGTCAGATCATCATTTTAATAGTTTAGATCATCATGATCATTGGTCAGATCATCATGTACATCAGTCAGATAATCATATACATTGTGGTCAAATAATCATTTACATTGGCTACGTCATCATGTACATTGGTTAGATCATCATGTACAGTAGTAAGATCATCATGTACATTGGTCGGACCATCATTGTCATCGGTTAGATCTTCATGTACATTGGTCAGATCATCATGTACAATGGTCAGGTCATCATGTACATTGGTCTGATTACCATGTACATTGGTTAGCTTATCATGTACATTGGTAAGCCGTCATTTACATTGGTCAGACCATCTTGTACAGAGGTTAGATCATCATGTACATTGGTTAGATCATCATGTACATTAGTTAGACCGTAATGTACATTAGCCAGATTATCATGTAAATTGGTCAGATCATCATGTACATTGGTCAGATCATCATGTACATTGATCAGATCACTGTGTACATTGGTTAGATCATCATGTACATTTGTCAGATCATCATGTACATTTGTCAGATCATCATGTACATTGGTCAGATCATCATGTACATTGGTCAGATCATCATGTACATTGGTTAAATCATCATGTACATTGGTTAGATCATGATGAACTTTAGCTAGATCATCATGTACATTGGTCAGATTAACATGTACATTGGTTAGATCATCATGTACATTGGTCAGATCATCATGTACATTGGTCAGATTAACATGTACATTGGTTAGATCATCATGTACATTGGTTAAATCATCATGTACATTGGTTAGATCAATATGTACATTGGTCAGATTAACATGTACATTGGTTAGATCATCATGTACATTGGTCAGATCATCATGTACATTGGTTAAATCATCATGTACATTGGTCAGATCATGATGTACTTTAGTGAGATCATCATGTACATTGGTCAGATCATCATGTTCATTGCTTAGATCATCATGTACATTGGTCAGATCATCATGCATCTGTGGAAGCCTTGGTCAGATCCTCATGCATCTGTTGAAGCTTGGTCAGATCATCTGGCTCTTGTAGAAACCTTGGTCAGATCATCTGGCTTCAGAAGAAGCATTGGTCAGATATCATCTTGCATGGGAAGAAGCATTGGCCAGATCATCTGACTACTTAAGTTAAAGAGGAGCATTGGTCAGATCATCTGGCTTCTGTAGAAACCTAGGTCAGATCATCTGGCTTCAGAAGATGCATTGGTCAGATCATCTGGCTTCAATTAAGCATTGGTCAGATCATCTGGCTTCAGAAGATGCATTGGTCAGATCATCTGGCTTCAATTAAGCATTGGTCAGATCATCTGGCTTCAGAAGAAGCATTGGTCAGATCATCTGGTTTCTAATTAAGCATTGGTAAGCTCTTCTCTGTAATTGCTGGTTACAGAATCATATGGACTTGACAAAGAACAGTATTTCAGTCATTTCCATATTTTGAGTGAGCTGACTGGAATTCTCCTATTGTTCCGCTATTGGGTCACTGTCTAGCCACGCGTCATCTGGTTCCTATTTACATTAGCTTTACAAGAGACAGGGACATTGTATACCAGGTTTGGATACAGTGACAAAATAGCTGTATAATACTGTGCTCAACAATGTATTCACATCAGATTTTATAGCTTAACCTAACATGTCAGGCCTGGAATGATACCAATTACGGCTGCCTAATTGTAGCATTTTGTTCCAATATAATGCAATCAATCTTTATTTAGGCACAGTAGTTCATTAGAACTCCTTATTATGCATGCACTCAGCTAGTGCAAGATCAACTTGAACAAAATCAGGGTAGTTCTCATTGATCTATTACGTTGGAAAGCTATGGCCCTGATCAGACTGCACATTTGTGCAGTCTGATCCGGGCCATAGCTTTCCACTGTTTTGCAGCAATTTCTACCAAATGAACCTCATTTGTTGCCGTTATAATCCGAGAAATTAGTTTATGGCTTTACGACATAAATCTAAAATAATTGAGATAGATGCCTCTATGTGATAGGAAACATTGTAAAACTGTTAACAATGGAGCGAATCAATATTTTCCAATCCTGAAGAGAGAGAATTTACGATGGATATTGGACGAAATTTGTTGAAGATGCTTCTAAACAGATTTATGGTCGTGATTTGAAAGGAGAGATATTTACGTTAATAGATTTATCTGCTGTTATGAATATTCTGTGTTGATACAATTCTTAAGTTTGTTTTTGGGTATTCTTCTATATTGAAGACTGTGTACACCCAGATCAGCTGGCTTAATTCAGGAGATGTCAGCTGATCAGGATCTACACTACTAGCTTGCCAGTGTGCTCAATGTGAGCTGTTGGGATCGCTTAGTGTCCGACATCCCAGTGGGGGTACTCTAATAGTTTCATATATTAAGTAGGCTCAAACCATTTTTTGGGGTTTAAAGTTTTGAATTTCAATATTTTTCAGGGTTTTCAGAAAAATGAATATGTTTTGGGGTATGAAGAAATTGTGGATATTTTTGGGGTCATTACAAAACTGCACTGGGGGGTCATTACTATACATATTGGGGCTTTTTCTTAAGGTGGGAATGATTGTTTTGGGGTCGCTAAAGTTTGGAATAATTTTTTGGGTATGCCTAAATTCCTGATTTTTTTTTTTGGTAAACAGTAGATGCTGGGTTCAAACCCACGTATCAAGAAAAATTGAGAGTACTCGCCCTGGATCCAGCATAGGGTGTTGTGCCTCATCAAATATTTGCTTTAAATGACAACTCCTATACCAATGGGCCAACTTAACCAAACTTCACAGGAATGTTCCCTGGTTGACCGTATACAAAAGTATAGCTAAAACGAATTTGGGGAGTGCAGTGGCTTACAGTGGGAGAGTGCTTGACCCGAGACCGAGGGGCCGCGGGTGTGAGCCTCACCAGCATCACTGCGTTGTGTCCTTGAGCAAGAACATTAATCCTAGCTTAGTACTGGTTCAACCCAGGAAGACCCATCCCTTTAAAACTGAAAGACTGTTGATGGGAGGTAAAGAATCAAATCAAACAAAGGGAGTGTGGATTAAGAGGCACAAAATGGTTATTAGGTGACCTAGACTGGTTCCAGTCCTTAAAACAATTTTTCATCAATGTGTCATATCATATACTTGTAGCCAGTCTAACTCTGATGGCTTTGTTTTAAGACAGAGCCATCAGAGTTAGACTGACTACAAGTATATGATATGACACATTGATGAAAAATTGTTTTAAGGACTGGAGCCAGTCTATAGGTGACCCTAAGCAAAGATTCCTCAAACTAATTTGATCCTTTGAAAAACATGGTCACTTAGGGATCTTATCTCGTTAGCCATTGATCAGAGTTAATTCACTTAGGGCTGAAATGGTAATTTCCATTTAGTTTCTACATCATTTTAGTTTCCTTCACTTAAATTTTCCATGCAAAAAGTAAGTGAGTATGATCAGGAAATACCAGTCTAATTGAAAATACTGATCCATCAAAGATTCATAGCTAAATGTTGGGCAGGATAATGCTATCCCTGACCTAATAAACAGCCATTCTCAGGCGAGAGACCCAGGGCATGAGGGCCTTCTTGTTTTACTTGGCCTTATCTTGGCCTTTCCCTATTCTTTAGACATGAATCCTTAAAGTTTACATTAACCTAACTGCATACATTTTTTGTCAAAAAAACACAAAACAAACAAAATTAAGTAAAGTAAATAAGAAAGGGGGACATCGCATATCCAACCAAACATTTCAAATTAATCACATGCAATTGTCAGTGCTGACCAATTTGCTACGAAAATTAGAAGATTCTTCTAGGAATTGTACTGTGCTGCTTGATTTGTGCTTTTATAAATGGCTCTATACAAGTCCATCTTGGAGTCAATTAATCAATAATGATTGCCCATCCTTTGTTTTTATTCCTTGGAGGACACATGAAAGTTGATACTTTAGCTGGCTGTGGCGGAAGTTTTTGCAAATTAGATCTTAGAATTGGACATAATTGGATATAAACGTGAGGGTATCTGAATGAAATGAGCCATGGCATGAGATTTCCAACAATGTGGTATTTTGACATCAGTAGACTTGGATAAGCCTCTGCAGCCTCCTTTTAAGCTTAGAAACTCCAAATTGTGTTCAGTCAGCAGCTTAACAATCATATAATGCTCAATTGATTAGCAAAGGCTCTGATCAGACTGCGCATATGCGCAGGCTGATCTGAGGCTTGCTGGTCTCACATACCACATTGTTGGAAATCTCGTGCACTGACTCAAATCTGAGCACGCCATGAGAAACGTTTGCTACTATTTAGGCCTGCTCAGCAACAGAGAACAGTTATAAGCTGGGAGGTTCAAATCTGACAAGTACTGACAAATGATGAGGCTGATCTGGATCCAATCTGTTCGATTCTCTGAAGACATTATACCTGAATTCTTTTTTTTGAAAGCGTAAATTTTGAAGAAAAAACAACAGCGGATGACAAAAAAGCATATGAAATTACCCAGCAAGCAAATTCAGTGCAATCCCTTAATTTATAACACACCTCATTATTACATGGATTTAGATATAACATGGTCATATTGTGGCTCCTAAGGAATTATAGGAAAATGAACATTGGAATTTTTACGAAGAATTTTACAAAGAAATCATGGGAAAATGACCATGAATTAGGTCCTATTCCTATAACTCCTTTGTGAAATTGTCCCTTTAAAACATGGTTCACTTAAGACAGGGTCCATTCCTGTTGACCCCATTGGGGTAGCTGCCATTACGCACAATACACATGTGCGTAATGAAAAAATGTACACATTGACTGGAGATCACCAAAGGTAGAGATACTGTTTTTCTCATAACATAAGGGACTTCTCTTAAAGGAAAGAGTTTGCTCCATCTGGGAGCAAATTCTTTCCTTTAAGTGAAGTCACCATTTTGAAAAGAGATGCAATTAAAGAAATCACTGCTCATTTCAGTTGACTGTCTCCCTTTGATGTGCGTAAACAGCTTGATGTTCTGGTTACGCCCTTGGACCCCAAACATAGGATTATATAGGGACTGAATTGAAGTTAACTCTCTGGCTAAGAATATGCCATTTATGGTAGACTTTGGGGTCATTTATCCAAACATTACAGAATATTCCGGCCCTGGATTAATATTGGCTTGTATAGAAGTAGAGGCAACAGCCTTCCAATTGATTTTATAGGCGGAACTTTCTTTATCAGAGTATTATAAATTGATAACCATTTTATGGTCTGGAAAATATAGAAATAATGTGATATTGGATTTTTCTTTGTACATAGTTTGTAGAATTAATGTGGTATGTTTTGTTTGTTTATCTGTGTATAAGACTTTTATAAAACAAAACAAAAATCTGAATTAAAAGTACTCCAGATAAGAGATTGTATTTGTGAGTATTTTTTTTTTTTTTTTAAATCATTGTGGCTGTTTTCAACAATGAAGAGTGCATCAGATTATGTTGAAACAATAGATAATGCATCAGAATCATTTGATGCAATAAATAGTGCATCAGATTATATTGAAACAATAGATAATGCATCAGAATCATTTGATGCAATAAATAGTGCATCAGATTATATTGAAACAATAGATAATGCATCAGAATCATTTGATGCAATAAATAGTGCATCAGATTATATTGAAACAATAGATAATGCATCAGAATCATTTGATGCAATAAATAGTGCATCAGATTATATTGAAACAATAAATAGTGCATCAGAGAATCACTTACTACAACAATGAGTGTGTCAGGTTTTATTGAAACAACAGACATTGCATCAGAATCATTTGATGCAATAAATAGTGCATCAGATTATGATGGTACAATAGATAAGGCATCAGAATCATGTGATACAGTAAATAATACACATTATTATAACAGTGACTTGATCTGGCGTACTGTATCACGTCGAGTTGATGAGGTCAAAGTATCGGATTACCCGAGATGCGAAGCATCGACGGTGATCTGATGCTATGACCTCATCCACGAGATATGATACAGTACGCCAGATCAAGTCACTGTTATGATAATATGTTTATAATATACCTTTTTCTGACATTATTCTGATTTTATAAATTGCTTTGTCCTTTAATTCAGAAAAAATGTGGGAACATTTGCCATTACGTTTCGTTTCTTGACGTCACATCATCATGTTTTGCGTCTCTGGTGCCATGCTTAAAATTTACTTTACGCAACATCGCCGCAAAAACAGGTAACCCACATTAGCCTCGTTTTAAAGGATAGTGATACAGATTCAGAAACTCTCAGTTCGTTGATCCGGCTTTCTGTATCAGATGGCCAGAAAACAGACCGTTCAAACATTGTATCATTTATAGGTATATAATAATGTATCAGATTATGATGGTACAATAGATAAGGCATCAGAATCATGTGATACAGTAAATAATGTATCAGATTATGATGGTACAATAGATTAGGCATCAGAATCATGTGATACAGTAAATAATGTATCAAATTATGATCGAACAATAGATGAGGCACCAGTCTCAATCATGTGATACAGTAAATAATGTATCAGATTATGATGGTACAATAGATAAGGCATCAGAATCATGTGATACAGTAAATAATGTATCAAATTATGATGGTACAATAGATAAGGCATCAGAATCATGAGATATAGTAAATAATGTATCAGATTATGATGGTACAATAGATTAGGCATCAGAATCATGTGATACAGTAAATAATGTATCAAATTATGATGGTACAATAGATTAGGCATCAGAATCATGTGATACAGTAAATAATGTATCAAATTATGATGGTACAATAGATAAGGCATCAGAATCATGTGATATAGTAAATAATGTATCAGATTATGATGGTACAATAGATAAGGCATCAGAATCATGTGATACAGTAAATAATGTATCAGATTATGATGGTACAATAGATTAGGCATCAGAATCATGTGATACAGTAAATAATGTATCAAATTATGATGGTACAATAGATAAGGCATCAGAATCATGTGATACAGTAAATAATGTATCAGATTATGATGGTACAATAGATAAGGCATCAGAATCATGTGATACAGTAAATAATGTATCAGATTATGATGGTACAATAGATAAGGCATCAGAATCATGTGATACAGTAAATAATGTATCAGATTATGATGGTACAATAGATTAGGCATCTGAATCATGTGATACAGTAAATAATGTATCAGATTATGATGGTACAATAGATTAGGCATCAGAATCATGTGATATAGTAAATAATGTATCAGATTATGATGGTACAATAGATAAGGCATCAGAATCATGTGATATAGTAAACAATGTATCAGATTATGATGGTACAATAGATTAGGCATCAGAATCATGTGATATAGTAAACAATGTATCAGATTATGATGGTACAATAGATAAGGCATCAGAATCATGTGATACAGTAAATAATGTATCAGAGTATGATGGTACAATAGATTAGGCATCAGAATCATGTGATACAGTTAATAATGTATCAGATTTTATTGGTACAATAGATAAGGCATCAGAATCATGTGATATAGTAAATAATGTATCAGATTTTATAGATACATAATTGTGCATACATATCATTTGATACAATAAATTGTGTGTCAGATTATATTGGTACATTAGATAATGCATCAGAATTATTTGATACAATAACTGTGCATACGTATCATTTGATAAAGTAAATAGTGTGTCAGATTATATTGGTACATAAGACAATGCATTAGAATCATTTTATACAATAATTGTGCATACGTAACATTTGATAAAGTAAATAGTGTGTCAGATTATATTGGTACACTAGATAATGCATCAGAATTATTTCATACGATAATTGGCATACGTATCATTTGATAAAGTAAATAGTGTGTCTGATTTTATTGGTACATTAGATAATGCATCAGAATTATTTCATACAATAATTGTGCATACGTATCTTTTGATAAAGTAAATAGTGTGTCAGATTTTATTGGTACATTAGATAATGCATCAGAATTATTAAATACAATAAATAGTGTGTCAGATTTTATTAGTCATTAGATAATGCATCAGAGTTATTTGATACAATGAAAAGTGCATCAGATTTTATTGATACAATAGGTAGTGCTTCAGAATCATTTGATACAGTAAATAGTGAGTCAGATTTTATTGATACAATAGACAGTGCTTCAGAATCATTTGATACAATAAATAGTGCTTCATTATCATTTAAGAAGATAAATAGTGCATCAATATAATTTGATACAAAATAGTGTGTCAGATTATATTGGTACAATATATTTTGCATCAGAATCATTTGATACAATATGTAGTGCATCAAAATCATTTGATACAGTAAATAGTTGTTAGGTTTTATTGTTACATTAGATAATGCATCAGAATCATTTGATAAAGTAAATAGTGTCTCAGGTTATGATGGTACATTAGATAATGCATCAGAATCACTTCATACAATAAATAGTGCATCTGAATCACTAACAAGTTCATTGGAATTTATTCAAATGTGGTATATTTGTATAAATTTTTTATTTTTGGGTTTGGATTTATAGTAGATGATCTTTAGGAGCAGCTGCGGTGTAGTGGATACGCCACTTTCCTTGTAAACCAGGGATCACAGGTTTGATTCCTGGCTTCTCCAGTCTGTTGGTTGAGACTTTAAGATGTGGCCCCATCTCCATATAACATGGTTAGTAACATCAATAACAATAAATCACACTGAATCTTAAAATGAATCCAAAACTTTGCGGCTATATTATCTGTTCGCTTGGGTGCTTTAAAGTGTTTTATGTAATCTGACAGTTCTTGGGAATGTTTTTTGTAACACTTTTCTTTTGTTGAGGATATTATTGAAATAGTCCCGTGAGATATTGGTCAGTATTGATAAAAACTCCTTATTTGTCATTCTGATAGATCTGTATCAAGGGATTCATATCAATGATTGGTATCTGCAAGGAGACTGCAAAATGTTTTCAAAAGCTTAATCTTATCTATACTATAAGAACCTATGAGGGGGTTGAGGGGCAAATAGAAAGTCTGCCCCCTAGGATCATTTATTGGCAACTGACAAAAATGGGGAGGACAGTGAGTGCTGAACTTGAAAAAATATTAATGGAGATCCCTGTTCGTCAGCCTTATGGGAGTTATTTAAGAAATGAATTTAATTTATGGAATGTTCATGGAATCATGAATACTTCGGATCTCTTGCAAAGTAAGTGAAGCCTAAAGGGCTTCATGTGGCTTCATGTTAACTTTGCAAGAGACCCGAAGTATTCATGATTCCATGAACATTCAAAAAATTGAATTCAATTTTGTTTGTTTTGCGCTGGCGACTCGGGTGTGGCACGCTGTCAATCACAACACCGGTATCCCTTCTGGTGAATGAATTCCATGTTCAAAGCGTATTGCATGGGAAAGTGAGCTTGGCAGCTGTCTATCAAATTAGTGCAATTCATGAGGCAATGAACGGTTGCAAAAATCTAAAGATTCATTAAAGAATTGCTTCGAAAATGTAAATATTTTGCTATGTCCTTGCGTAAGGTTACATGTATGTTAAGCAGAGCACAGTGGCTCAATTGGTAGAGCTCTTAATTTAAGGCTAGGGATTGAAGGGTTGTTAGTTAGCGGAGTCACTGTGTTGTGTCCTTGAGCAAGACACTTGATCCGGCGCTTAGTACTGGTTCAACTACTCAGGAAGACAGGAAATTGTTCAGACATGGCTGAAAAATTGTTGATTGGGATGTAAAGCATCAAAACAAACAAACAAACAAACAAAATTAGGCATCTGTAAATCTGACTGCAGCACCACTCAGGAAAGCATCAAGTCAAACACAAAAAAGCAAATGACAAGACTTGCAAAATCTTCAGTCTGTGGCCATCTAGAAGGGCAGTGTTAGTTACTCATGAAACTGGGTTGATTGATGCTAGAACCTTTGCAAACAATTAGACCCAGATATTATTTGCTTCAGTCATAATTGGTGCTGCAAAGATTTACACTTTCCTCGTTGGCAGCAACTTTTGTTGTCTGCTGATAACCTTTGCAAACAGTTTGTACCCAGATCAGGACCGACCTTCTGTCGGTCCTGGACCGACCTTCTGTCGGTCCTGATTTGGATCCAAACCGTTTGACACTCTGTTCCGAAAAGATTTTTTTTAAAGAGGTCAACAGACGACTATTGAAGCATAAAAATTAGCCAGCATGCAAAGAGTTGAAACCCATCAGTTTGAAGAATTTAATAATTGAGCCGTGGCATGGGATTTCCAACAATGTGGTATGTGCGACCAGCAAAGGCTCAGACTAGCCTGTGCATATCACAGGGGGTTAACTCAGTCACAGTGCGGGGTGATTCTTTATGAAAGTTGTCAATGATGCTTTATGAAAAGGGTTACAGATTCTTTACTTTGGGTTAATGATTCTTGACAAGATGCGATGCTCATGCCAGAAACGGGGTGAAAATGGTTATATTAGACAGTTTTAGGGTCAAATTTTGTTAAAAGACATACAAGCAGCATGTTTATGATAGTCTATGCATTTATTATACAGTTTAGCTGTCCAACAATTCACCAATTACAATAGAGATGCTAAGTTGCAACAAATGACATATGTGTATATTTCATAGTTTTATCGAGCAAAACATGCTTGGAAACGAACCATTATATTATATATTTGGTATATGAAGCTTAAATTCTTCCTTAAATATACGTTTTAGCCAATTCCAAAAATTTTCGAAGTTAATGGTTCTTTATGAAAGGTTACAAATGCTTTATGAGCCTAAAATTCGGGTTATAGGTTCTTTTAGAAAGTTGTTACATATTCTTTATGAAAGAAGTTACAGGTTCTTTATGAGACAAATGCAATTTCGTCCTGATATACAGCCGTAATGCATTTTTTGCACCAATAAATGGGCCGCAATATGAGATTTCCAACAATGCGAGCACCAAAGGCTTCAACCAGCCTGCGCATATGTGCAGTCTGATCAGAGCCTTTGCTAGTCGCTTAAAAAACTATTGACTGATTAGCATTTGAAGTTTCTTAGCTTAAAAGGAGCCCGCACAGCCTCGTCTTAGCATATTTGTGTCAAAATGCCACAATGTCCATGTGCGGATCCAGAGGGGGGTAGGGGGTCGAGACCCCCCTGGAAAATCACAAGTTATAGTTATATGGGTTTCTATTGGACCCCCATCCCTGGAAAAAGTTGGACCCCCCCCCCCCCTGGAAAATGTGTAATAAAACCATGGTACCCACTCTTTAAACTGTTAAATAAGTTGAGGAGCCTGGACCCCCCCCCCCCTGACAAAAAATTCCTGGATCCGCACATGGTGTCCTGGTACAAATTCCTTCGGTGGTGTCCGGTTGTGTTGATGCTGTACTGGAAAGAAGTTGAATTTCGACCTATTGACCCCATCCCCGGGGTCTGGATAGGTAGGTTGGGGGGTGGGGGAGGAGAGGGGAAGTCAACAATTTTTCCATCATGTTAGGGCATTTCACACTTTACTAAGCAAGCTTGTCCTATTTCCCCACAGACCACAAATCCCTGAATCATCAAGAATCGATGTTAGGATACGTTGAGAATTGTATTTTTTTCATTCGTGATGTTCTACGATTCAGTTACGAAATAGGTAAGAAACAGTTACGAATATTCGCGGGATTCGTCTGGATTCGGCCTGAGTGCCGAATTCACTACGATGTACAATAACCCTATTAATAAGTTAAAGAATAGATCACGAATTAGTTGAGAATACGCCGAATGCAGCACGAATTGGGTGCGAATTAACAGAAATCCACGACCATCCGTGATGATTCGCGAGATTTTCTCTCACCTCTCACAACAGTTATAAAAGAAGCCCATCCATGCTTGGGGGATCAGTTCCCGGCAAAATGAATGTTCCTCGTTTGTCAGCTGTAGAATTGATCCTGCAACTTGAGTGTCTAAAACAGCTACTTATATAGCTAGAAGAAAACAACTACGTTAGTGTCGAGAGGCCCTGGCCCTGGCTCTTTGACTTGGAAAAATATGGTAGTTCACCATCAGCAAAACCACCAACCAGGAGCTACTGACTGATCCTGATTGTGCTCCTGAATCTGCCAAATTTGTTTCAACTTCCAGGACTGGCTCGAATGTATGCGCGTGATGGGGTAGTTACTCTGAGGAAAAGTCCTTCTACTATCTCTTCCTTGGTTTCATTGCTTGTCTTAATATCCCGAATACCCACGAATGAGTTGAGAGTAGCTACGAATGCCTAAAAACGCATCTGAATCGATTGCGATTCAGTTACAATGTCCAAGAATGCATTAGGAAGGACCTCGGACAGTTTCCTATTCAATCTGCCCAAATTTTGACAGCCTGTGGCTAGGATAATGCATAACTGACAACTATAGTTTTGTGCTTAAACCAAACCCTTACATTTAGTGAACCTATCAATATAAAAATATTTTGAAAATATTGCATAACTATGCCAGGAAGTTAGGGTTTAGGGGGTGGGGGTAATCTATGTGACCAAATTTCATTTCACAGAAAGTCAAAGATTCGTCGAGTATTCACCTAAATACATGTAAATATTATGTTTGCGGCATAAAAATTGAGGCGAAAGTGATGGGTTTGCATAAAATTCGGGTTGAGAAGATTACATTGTTTCATCTAAAGAAGTGTGCTGTCAATGACTTTTGACTATTACCTGTAATGTTTCAAGTTCATCCAGTTGACATGTGCACTGAGGTGTATCATATCTGCATACTGTATAAATCATAGTCTAGATAAACACAGATGTTGAGCGTAAAATCGTTAATATTTTTCTTACACATCAGATTTTATCTACAATGTGGTGCTTAAAAGAATTGTCTCATTGCGACGGTTCTTTTGAGTACCCACAACATATGTTTTGGTTGAGAAATGAGACAATTAATTACTTTGTAAGCACTCATAACTAAAGCTCTGATGCATGCCATTTACCTACAGGTCTTTACAAAATAAGTTTCTAATAAGGTTTTATAATAAAGCGTTTTTGAGCATTTTGACATCGTTCCCCCCCGTGACCAATCATGCCGTTTTTATATGATGTGTGAAATGTAAAACTACAACTGTATGCAAAAGGATTAGTTTGGTCACGGGGGGGGAAGCACTTCAGTAAAACTTTTTCTATTTTCTATATGTTGGATAGCAAAAACAGAGTTTTCAGCCCATATTTTTCAATAGGTACTTGTCCAATGAGAAAACGGCTTTTGTGGATAAGTCGAGGATTGAACCTACTATCTTTCTCATAGAAAAAATATCATTTTCTTTGAAACTTTTCTCTGGTCATTTTTATGGGCAATCCTTCATTAAGACTGTCCGAGGTCCTTTGTTACGAATCAAGCATGATTTTTCGAATCGGGGAATTTGTGGCCAAGTTTTGAACAGTTCAAATTTTTTGATCCCAATTCCCGATAGGCCTACGAATTGCATGAACTGACTACGGATTGTATGATTCAGTTATTATTAAGATCTTCGAGATCTGAGTACGTTAAGCCCACGAATCCAAATATTTGTCAATTCGTGGCGATTTGTGGGATTCGGGCCCTGTGTGGAATAGAGGTATAAAACAGTACTTTTTGCACATACTTTCACTTGAAACTGACAAGAACCCTTCTTGAATCAGCGGAAGGTGGCGAATGAATGTACTTGTATATCTGTTTTCATGACCAATCGCCAGGAAATAATGGACTTTGGTTGGGTCGCAATGGAACTCACGAACCCTTGATGAACAGCTGGGCTTGCCTCCGACTGAGCTACGGGACCCAATAAAATTATACTCTCATATGAATATTACCGATAGCATGAAGGTGTATTACTGATATCCGTCGTAGATGCTAATATTGCCCCTATGAATCCATACCAACCGCAACCATTCCAAATCAGTGATAGAGTGCTTGACTCAGAACCGAGGGGTTGCGGATTCGAGCCTCACCGGCAATACTGCTTTGTGTCATTGAGCAAGACACATTTATCCTTGCTTAATACTGGTTCAACCCAGGAAGACCCGCCCCGACATAGCTGAAAGATTGTTGACTGTGACATAAAGAATCAAATCAAACAAACAAGCAAGAGCTACCATTCCACAGCTTATCTTATGCTGTCCTGAAAATTAATTTATGTCTGTTCAAACATCTTTGAGATAGTAGAAGAAGAAAAGGCAAACGAAGAAGTATTTTAGAGGAATGATGATTTAGTTAAAATACATCAATATCAATAAAAATAAAATAAAAAAAAAACATATGAATAAAAAATCATATCTCATCAGACTTAATAATTTGGCCGCGACGCGAGAAACCCTGTCTTCGGTGTTTCCGACAAAGTGAGATTCAAACCATCCTGTTTAGCTACAAAGACTTGCTAAAAATTTTAATTTTTGGCTTGTAGCACATCTAGATATGATACTTTCCAATAAGCGATTTACAAAGGCACTGATCAGACTGCGCAGATGCGCTAGCTGGTCTGTGCCTTTATTGTTCGCAACCACCAAAGACAGGGTTACTCTCGGGAGCGCATATGTATCGATATCAATAATTGAGCCATGACATGAGATTTCCAACAATGTGGTATGTGCGACCAGCAAAGCCTCAGATCAGCCTGTGCATATGCGCAGTCTGATCAGAGCCTTTGCTACTCGCTTGAATATTATATGAGCGTTAAGCTACTGATTAAAAACCATTTGGAGTTTCTAAGCTTAAAAGGAGGCTACACAGGCTCGTTTGAGTCTACACGTGTCAAAACGCCACATTGTTGGAAATCACATGTCACGGCTCAATTTAGTTACAGCGTTGACCCAAAATCTGTGAGCCATGCTGTAAATATGGGTTTCGTGCCCATGTAGGCCAATCTCATTATATTTTGATTATAACTTCACATGGTTATAACTGATCCCACGAAGGTGCGCCGCATACAACACTTAACCACCAACTCCCAAAGTCAAGGACACAACTTTGGCTCAAACCTGGTCCGGAATCTAATGTATTGGCACAACTCTCAGCCACCATCTCCCAAGTTCAAGGTAACAACTTCAACTCAGATGTCTGTCCATCGATCATACGTGCTTCGAGTCCTCTCTGTATCTCAATAACAGTTTAAGACATCTTCATGAAACAGATATCAATCAACATAAGACAACGTGTAATACACAAAGACTTTAACTCTGTTTTACCCTTTTTAAAAATAAAAATAAAAAAAAATATATGACCCGTTAAAACGGAAAATTGTAGATTTTGAAATTTAATTGTGTTCGCTCTGTAATAGAAGTACCTCGCCCAAAAAAACAGTTTATTATATGGTAAGTCTAGAAATATTTTCTTACAACAAAAGCTGTTTGCTTTTGTCGTATGCTGAATGTTTTTGAAGCCTCTTAGGCAAACAATGTAGACCCAGAACAGACTGTTGTAGTTTGCTTCTGTGCTAATATAATTGTCAATAATCTAAACAAATATATGCAGCAGCCGACTTGGGTGTAATGATCAAATGCAGTTTTTGGCTAGCTTTTTGAGGTTGCATCAGACGTAATGACTTTTATGCTTGATTGTCACTCACCGAATGAAGACATGTTTTTGCATTTTTGCAGACAGATGGTGCAGATGCGTCCGCATCTATGTTGTTTTTTGTCAATTTTAAAAACTACACCCAATATTTCAAGTCTAGCTAGCTTTTATAGCTCAAGAAGAAAATGCACGGAGCACCTTGGCGCCATCTTGTATGCTTCAATCACTTTTCGTGCTACATCAAACGCTATTCAAGGGCGGATCCTGAAATTTTTGTCGGGATGCGGGGAAGGGGGACCAAGCCTTTGTAGAAAGAGTACTTGAGGGTACCCCCTCCCCAAAATCACACGCACCCTTTCCCCGAGGTATGTGACTTGGATAATGCATAAAAGGATAATGTTCGCATATACATGAAGGAACCAATGAAGCTTGGCTTTTTAAAGGCCAAAACTTTAGATGTGCCGTAAGCGTAAGTGAGGATTATCGCCTGTACAGACTCAAAAGCCGTACACTTTTCTTTATCACACCAGGTAGGTGGCAATCGAAAACGTTAATACTATCCACGAACGCAGATCAATACCAGCAGCTGCAATTATAGTTCTCTTCGCTGGTTGTTTACTCATAATTTGAAAACGAAACAATATCTAGCAATGCACAAAGCGATTAAACATACCAGGAAGGCGGCAATTGAAAACGCTCTTAACAATCGACGAACGCGGATAATAATCGCAAGAAACGGTGTTTACGATTGCCAATCGGGCGACAAATGACTATAGAAAACCCTGTTTCTATCGATTTCAGCCAAAACAAGTTAAGTTCACCAATTGCAGCCAATTTTTGTCCCACATTTTTTTTGGCTTAGATTTTCATTTTTATGTTATTTTTATCCCCCGACCCGAAAAGGATCGGGGGATATAGCGATCAGCCTGGCGTCCGTCCGTCTGTCCGTCTGTCCGTCTGTCCGTCTGTCCGTCCGTCTGTCCGTCCGTAGACAAAAGCTTGTGCGCTCAATAACTTTTATACCCTTTGAGATATTTTGATAATATTTGGTAGGCATGTATATCGGGTCAAGACGGTGTGTCGCGTGCAAGAATGGTTGCTCTCCCTTGCTGGCCTTTTGAGTTATCTCTCTTGAATGAACTTTATAAGGGGAAGCTTGTGCGCTCAATAACTTTTATACCCTTTGAGATATTTTGATAATATTTGGTAGGCATGTATATCGGGTCAAGACGGTGTGTCGCGTGCAAGAATGGTTGCTCTCCCTTGCTGGCCTTTTGAGTTATCTCTCTTGAATGAACTTTATAAGGGGAAGCTTGTGCGCTCATTAACTTTCATACCCTTTGAGATATTTTGATAATATTTGGTAGGCATGTATATCGGGTCAAGACGGTGTGTCGCGTGCAAGAATGGTTACTCTCCTTTAATGGACTTTTGAGCTATCTCCCTTGAGTGAAATTTAAATTTTATAGGGGGAAGCATGTGCACTTTATAATTTTAATACCCTTTGAGATATTTTGATAATATTTGGCATGCATGTATATCAGGTGAAGACGGTGTGTTGCGTGCAAGAATGGTTGCTCTCCTTTAATGTTATTTGAGTTATCTCCCTTGAATGAACTTTATAGGGGGAAGCTTGTGCGCTCAATAACTTTAATATCCTTTGAGATATTTTGATAATATATGGTATATATGTATAATAGGTCAGGGGGGTGTCTTGCATTCAAGAATTGTTGTTCTCCCTTGCTGGACTTATAAGTTATCTCCCTTGAATGAACTTTATAGGAGGAAGCTTGTGCACTCAATAACTTTAATACCCTTTGAGATATTTTTATGATCTTTGGTAGACATATATATATAAGGTGAAAACGGTGTGTCACATGCAAGAATGGTTGTTCTCCCTTACAGCCCTTTGAGTTATCTCCCTTGAATGAACTTTTGTGCTCAATGACTCATATCATTTGAGATATTTTGATGATATTTAGTATACATATATATCAGGTCAAGACAGCTCCCGCTTGTTATCCTTTAGAGTTACTTCTCTTGAATGAACTTTATAGGGAAAGCTTGTGCACTCAATATCTCTTATACACTTAGAGATATTTTAATGATATTTGGTATATATAAATATCAGGTGAAGACAGTGTATCTTGTGCAATAATGGTTGCTCCCCTAACTGTCCTTTTGAATTTTCTCCCTTGGTGTATCACCTGCAGGCATGATTGCTTTTAAATTACAATTTAAATAAAATTGGTTATGTCTGGTCAGGAAGGTGTGTTACATGCAATTATGGTTGTCCCAGTCATATAGCTTTGAGATATTCTGGTTTGATAAAATTTGATATAGATACAGAGTGACTCAAGATGTATTACATATACCGATGACAACTTAACTATTCTACTTAGATATTATGTATGTAGTTACTTAGAAATTATTCCTTGCTTTCAGTTTTAGGTATTCTCTTTATCATTTCATTATTCTCGTTAATTTTTACTGGCACCTTCAAAGCATCCACAATACAAAATTATTATATGTTGGTCATACACACTTGTTCACACCTTCTGCTCTGAACACCAAACATTCCAGGTGTTTCAATGATTTTTCATGATTTTTCATATGCATATTTTTTCTGTTATAGGTATTAAGCAAAACAAAACTGTCATTTGTACATGTCACACATGGACCCTTTCCAGACACAAAACACCATAGTATTTATTCCATATTTGCTTATCTATAACAATTCACCTGTGCTTACTCTGTTATATCTCCTCTAGTTTTGTGTTTGGGTTATCTCCCACGAACAAATTTTATTCGTGAAACTTTGTGCTCTTAATAACTTTTATATCTTTTAAGAGTTTAATGGTTTTAAGTATAAATATATCTTTGAGTCACAGTGTGTTGTTCGGTTTAAGAATGATTGCTCTTTAGGGCTTACATTTTAACGTACCTCCCTTGGATGAATTTAAATGTAAAAATGAAGTCTCTACAGTCAGCCTTCCACTTTTGTTCGCAGTGACACTCAGTATTATCACATCAAATATATATACTAGGTTGGCTGCTTGTAACTGCATATCAATTTCTTTTTGGTCGGGGGATTTGCCATCTCCTCTGATGGCTATTTTTTTACTTATTGGTATATGTCGATTAGATAATGATGTCTAAAAATGTGCTCATCCACAAATTTCAATTCATTCAGCCTCACAAAGAGCACCACTGAACTTGAATGTGAATTACGTTACTGCGACGAAGTACACTTGTACATACCAAATTTCTTACAAGACTGAACTATTTAAGAGTTTTTATAGCATGAACTTCTACTTGGATCTCTTGTTGATCAAATACGCCTATTATATAGAATTATCATGTTTTTGCTTCTCAGCAAGATCTAAGCAGGTCTGTTATGAATTGACAGTGGAATTCAACTGTAATTCTCTCATAACAACTATTGTTTTAATTGTATCCATCAAATTTGAAGAGTTGACCAGAAAAAAAAATGGTTTTGAAACAGCAGACGATGAATACTAAAAATTACGTTCTTTTTTGGTATTGGAAATAATTAATTGTATTCTTGTATAAAGAACATTGTGCCAATACGTGGGTAACGTAATTCACATACCTTACACTCTGGTCTCATTTCCTTCGTAGAAACATATATTTTTCTGCAAAATATAAGGTATAGTGTGTGGCTTAACACTTTTTGTATCATCCTTTGCACATTGGAAGTAAGCTGTTGCATCTAGTTTCATTAATCTTGTTGGAATAAGACTTTAAAATATGAATATAGAATAATGATTTAAAATAGTCCATATATTTGAAAACTTCTTGTGGCTCACTACAAACTAAGACAATGCAGAATAAATAATTTAGCTTCAATAAATGCCTTTTCATGTACATATATTACAAAAAAGCAAAGTTTGCATCATTCACAAAGATACACTCTTCTCAGAAAAATGTCAAAATGTTCATGGTAACGTAATTCACTTATCCAAATTGCTCAAATCAATTGAAGATAAGAAGTTATAAATTCAAGTTAACTATTTTATCTATCATATAAATCATAGAAGCTTTCAATATAGTAAGTCATGAGAACATTTGAGTTCACTGTGATCAACTGGAATGGACCAGGATGCAAAAGCGAGAGTGCCAATTTCAAAGTTTACACATAAACTCACCAATAAACCTTCTTTGGTAGCAGCAACTAGATAAAATGGTTTGAAAAAGAGAAAATAACATTGAACAACAAGTCAGAAACTTATAATCACCGCCGATTTGTTGACTTTGGCCCCTTGATTGGAATTATCTGGGGTTTTTTTTGCAGAATGTGAATTACGTTACCTACTTGTGAATTACGTCACCTATGTACCGGGCCGCGTAGCGCAGTCGGTAACGTGTCTGCTACAGATGCGTGTCTGACTGCAGATCCAGGGGTCGCGAGTTCAATCCCGGCCCGGTCCCATACTTTCGTGGATATTGATCATGAAATAATTTCTACGGTCATTCTCCTCCTTCGGCTGATTTATTCAAGAAGGGTTGTTGTCAGTTACAAGCGAAAGTATGTGCACAAATTACTGGTTAACCGCTTCCTCAAGCCTGCCCAGGAAAAAGTGTGGTTAAGTGAACTGACCGTCCCGCAATGACCATAGCTGTTGACATGGGACGTAAAGCAACAAAAACAAACAAACAAACAAACATCACCTATGTTTAATCCAGCTCATTTCAAAAAACATACGAACAATCCCTTAGAGACTTACACTATTCGATTCTGTTTTTCAAACAGATTACTTTGCATATGTTGCGTTGATATAATGAGTATCTTTGTAAGTTACATGAACAGGGGTGTTGATGTACCCAGAGCAAATAGGGATATCTTTGTTAAAGTAAAATAACAACTGCAATATGGTTTAAATTGATCTTTATTAACTGGGGCAGATTTGCTTTGGTTAAAAACAAACATTGTGTTTCAGCTAGTGTATGCATTTAGAGAGGTATTTTGATTTTAGTAAAATTGTAGTAACGTAATTCACAGTAACATAATTCACAAATTTATGTTTCCACTTATCTTTTTCTATGCAAACAACTTCTTGTAAAGTTCTTGTATGGTTCGTTATATAGATAGGTTATAGTTCTTACATTGGCGTCAATTGCAATATTTGTACCTCTTCTTATTCAAATAATACACATAGGGTAACGTAATTCACAAAACTGCAGATTTTTTTATACAACCTCAGATATCTTTTCATCTGCGAAAATTTAACAAATGTTTTCGCAAATTCATTTCTTTTGTCCATGCACATATTAATCCTCTTGATATAGAGATGTTTGATGTGAGCTTTACATGCATGGTTTGTAATTTGTGAGTTGGTTAAATTGGTAACGTAATTCACATTTGATTGTGGGACATTAATCATCTACACTTAAAAAAAATTGTTTTTCACTTTTCAATCAAATGCTGGACATTAAATGAAAGGTTTATATGTGTATCAATAAAATAAAGTTGAAAACTGCTTATAACAACAACCATTTGAGCATAATTCATTCTTAAAATCACATACTATGACGATGGGACAGCATTTTTTGGCAATTTTGGAGGTACTTGCTGTTGATAAACGTCGTAAGGAATGACTATTGGCCATTTCCAATGTTTTTCTTTTACTTGATTGTTAAGACATAACCCTAAACTAAACTTATACACCTTAAAGTGTTAGAAAATACATTGTTTACATGCTAAAATGGGGATGGGACACGAAAAAGACCGAATTGGTGAACTTAACTCGTTTTGGCTGACCTAGAACGAGAAATCTGGCGTCTGGGTTCACAAATAGTTTGCTTTTTATAGGTAATTTGTTAGATTCTAATGATTGGATATACATGTATCATTAGGCGAGGCAAGTTTACGAATTTTGAAAAAAATCATTTGTATTTCTTCTGGGTACTCAAAAGAACCGTCTAAATGAGATGTTTCTTTTGAGAATCAAAACATGTAAATAGTTGTTGTCTACATGTCTCTTTTTGTTTATCAAGAGCAGACTAACAAGTAAGATTAAACTTATTATGGACAATGTTTGCCTTAATCTGTCATGCATGTGTGGGGCGCAGTGGCTCAATTGAAGATTTGCTAGTTCGAGACTAACAGACGTCAGAGTCCCTGTGTTGTGTCCTAGAGCAAGACACCGAAACTGGTATAAAACAGAAGGATAAGAAATCGTCCCGATCCGACTGGGATGAAAAATATTAAAGCAAACAGATATTTTACCGGCTGCTTATTACTGGATCCACCCAGGTAGACCCATCCCAACAGACCGAAAGATTGTTGACTCGGGCGTAAAGAATCAAGCCATGCAAGTCAAAACAAGCAAACGAACAAACCAAATGCTCCTACTCTGCACTGTCAGGCTCAACTCTCACTAATTCATGTGAAGTCCCTCCAAATATGCTGAGCCACCCAAACCCCATGAATCCACCGCATGCTCCTTTTGGGAGTTTCGAAAAAGACATATTGATGTCCCGGATACAATGGTAAAGTAACGGATGGTGATAGCAGGGTTTGGATATTTATGATGCATGGGAGGATCCAGAAAATTCTGTTTGGGGGGTTGGGTGTCCTGAAAACTCTATTTTAGTTTTTCACAGAGGGCAGTGCGGACCTGGCCTCCTTTTCGAAGCATTTGGACCCAAGGGGTCCTATTTCTTCTCGAGGTTGTCAATAACAGTATTTCTAAGGAAACATATAACAACTTGTGATCTTCCATGTGGGATGCAAACCGGCTGTCCCCGACCCTCGGGACACGCACATGCGATGCTTAGCTAACAATCTGAACTCTGTAGCTCAGTCAGTTGCCTATCTGCTTAATATGCAAGCAGACAGGAGATCGCACCCAGCATATTTTTCATGGAGAGTTGTTTCCTCTCCTGATGATTCAAGAAGACCAAGTTGCCAGTTACTTGTATAAGAATGAGCAAACGTAATGGTAAACTGTCCTACAGTAGGCTTGCATAGGAACACTGTAATTAAGTTGACCACAGCTGTTTACCATAGACAACAAATCAAATCAAACAACAGTTAAATTAAACGAAATCAGAGACTATGTCTCGGCATCTCTGATATAATATTGAAATAAATCTTAACCTTAATCGTAATGGTAGGGCGTGATTTGGATAGGATTGGGCCCTTTTAGTCTCTCCCTGTCTCTTAGAGGAGTCCCAACATGACAGAAATATTGTTGACTGGGTCGTTAAGTCTTAATTCAAACAATAAATAAGTCAGGGCTTCAGTACAAGGTCTAATTGCCTTGATATTTGATTCTAAAACCATTAACATCTTTGCAAATTCTTTCATAAAGCATCCGAACCCTTTCATAAAGAACCAGTTATCCGTCATTCGTACAGGTAAAGAACCTGTTACCAAAATATGTTACTGATTCTTTACCACTTTTTTTTGGCTTGTCAATATTAGTCATTTAAAATAGGCCCTTTATAGTTTTACATGAGGAGAAAATGGATTTTTTCAAACACATTTAGATTGAACTTAAAGTTGTATGCACACTATCTTTGATGGAATATGTACTTTGATAAATATACTGATTTTTGTTATGGGTTTTAACAATATCTGAATTAAACCGCTCATCAATCCCTGACACATAAACCATCATCGCAAAGATTGACAGAGTAAAACCATTAGCTTTTCAAATATATGAATTAATAAAAAATAAAATACTTTCGGGCTTCGAGAATCTTACGTTTAATGCAGTTTCCCATCACCTACCTTATACCGATTAAGGAAATCATAAAGCACCTGTAACCCTCTCATGAAGCATCATTGACAACTTTCATAAAGAATCACACCGCACTGTGACTGAGTTAACCCCCTGTGCATATGCGCAGTCTGATCAGAGCCTTTGCTAGTCGCTCGATTGTTTTACGAATATTGAGCTACTGACCGAACATCATTTATTAAAAGTGGAGACTGCACGTGCTGGTCTGAGTCTATTCCAGTAAAAATGCCACATTGTGGGAAGTCACATGTCACGGCTCAAATTATTATGAAACTGACACTTTTGATAAATACTTCTGTGTGAGTGACCCTGATGGCCAATTTGATTAAAATCTCAATCTTAATTGTCAATTTAGATCTGACAGCCATCGATCACAGATCATATTTTCTTGACCTTCTATTTAACTAATCAGATTTCAGAAAACCTGCAAGTGATCATAAGAATCAACAGCATTCCAAGCAGTGCTTCTTTCTTACTTTTTCTCGCTTAAACAAGGTTTTTTCTAAATTGGGAATTGAACTTTAAAATATCGAAACAATTTCTTCTAAATTGTCAATTTAGATCTGACAGTGTCATTTTTACTGACCTTCTATTGAACCAATCAGATCTCAGCTTTCAAAGCAGTGATGGTAAACCAATCAGATTTTATCTTTTTCAGAACAGAGAAAGTAATAGTGATTAATAACCTATGTTCTTAAAGCTGGAAATCTGATTGGTGTCACTGTCACTTCCTGTATTCCAATAGCTGAAATCTTCACTTCCTGTGTTCCAAAGCTGAAATCTGATTGGTGTCACTGTCACTTCCTGTCACTTCCTGTGTTCCAAAAAAGCTGAAATCTGATTGGTGTCACCATTAAACTTCCTGTTTTCTTAAAGCTGGAATTCTGATTGGTATCATTGTCACTTCCTGTATTCCAAAAGATGAAATCTGATTGGTGTCACTGTCACTTCCTGTGTTCCAAAAGCTGATATCTGATTGGTGTCACCGTCACTTCCTGTGTTCCAAAAGATGAAATCTGATTGATGTCACCGTCACTTCCTGTGTTCCAAAAGCTCAGATCTGATTGATATCACCGTCACTTCCTGTGTTCCAAAAGCTCAGATCTGATTGATATCTTGTCACTTCCTGTGTTCCAAAAGCTCAGATCTGATTGATATCTTGTCACTTCCTGTGTTCCAAAAGCTCAGATCTGATTGATGTCACCGTCACTTCCTGTGTACCAAAAGCTCAGATCTGATTGATATCTTGTCACTTCCTGTGTTCCAAAAGCTCAGATCTGATTGATGTCACCGTCACTTCCTGTGTTCCAAAAGCTTAAATTTGATTGGTTTGTAGCTATTTAAGTTCTAGCCGCTCGATCAAGGGTCATATTGTTTGCTTCTTTGATAAAATTAAAACTGGTCTGGAGTGCATTTCAATATATGCAGCAGATTTAGTAAGCAGACAACATTTTATGGACAAAAAAAATAGCATTTATTAGGCTCAAGTTCTGTATTATGTTCTTTGTTTACTACAGGCATTACTTCAAGCCCATGACGTAGTGGCCCATGAAGTGTACGGTGATGAAGCAGTACGGGTAACCCCACCCCCAATACAGCCATACTTGAATGGAGACATGGAACCAGAGACACCGGACAGTGCACCGGACACAGAGACTGTGACACGAGTTAGACTAGTACAGTTTCAAAGGAATTCAGATGAACCTATGGTAAGATGGCTGTCACAAAAGTGACGGTCCTTGACCTTGCTAGAGATGACTTTTGTCATCTGCTGATAACCTTTGCAAACAGTTTGGACCCAGGTAAGGACCGATAGAATGTTGGTCCTGATCTGAATCCAAACCATAATTTTGACACTCTGATAGTGTTCCTGAATGAAGCTTTTGAAAAGGTTAATTTTGGAAAAAAAGTTAGCAGATGACAACAAAAGCATGAAGAATTACCCAACATGCAAAGAGTTTAAACACATTTGAGCCAGCACATGAGATTTTGAATCTTATTGCAAAGGCCCACATTGATGTTACAAGCCGGCCAAGAGATCTGAATTTTGGTCTGAGTCAGGCTATGCAATTGTGTTTGCTTGCCTTATCTTTCATTGCTCGACAATGGCTGGCATAAGTGCCAGAATCTAATGTGGATGCTCATATATGGACCTTGTCGCGACAAAACCTGTCTTCAGGGTTTTCGACAAAGAGGGACTCAAACCAGTCTCCTCAGCTACAGAGGCTAGCTAGAATATTGAAATTTCCCTAGAAGCATGTTTAGATATGAAACTTTCCAGTAAGCAAATAACAAAGGCACTGATTAGTCTGCGCTGATGCGCAGATTGGTCTGCGCCTTTGTTGTTCGCAAACCCCCAAAGACAGGTTTTGTCGCGACGAGGCCTAAATAATATTGAGGGCAAAATGCCCTGTCTGATCTGTGTTTTCGTTTGTGATGATTTTGTCAAGTTATGGCTCAATAATATAGCTTCATAAAGTATATGTCAAATGAAGAAGAGGACAGATTCTTAAGTCATTCCGAAATACAGTAAAACGGCCACTCAAGAAGAAGACCAAAAATTGGTTTCTAAGAGGATTATTCTGCAATACAGTAAAACCTGTCTTAAGCGGCCATTCATAAATAGACAAAACAAAGGTCTTCAAGACAAATTGTAGCTTTAAGTAGGTCCAAATTATTGCAGAATGCTCTCTTGGAGCATTCTGCAATACTTTTGACCTGCATTAAGCGATATTCGGTCTTGAAAACCAATTTTGGTCTTCTTTTTGAGTTGCCGCTTAAGACAGGTTTTACTGTACTTTAGACCTTCATAAGCTACCATTTGTCATTAAGATCTTTGTTTTGTCCATTTTTGAGTGGCTGCTTAAGACAGGTTTTACTGTAGTCACTCGCCTGAGTGACTCATTGGTATTGGGTTCAGACCAAGTCCTGTATTTTGTGCAACTGCTGCCCAGAAAGTAATCCAAGCAGTGACATGATTGAATATTCAAATTTGCTTGCAGGAATTTTATTGTTTATTTATTCTGACAGTTTATTGACATTGGCGTATATTGCAGCAATATATTGGGATGATCAGCTTGAAATTAGCTTGATCTGTAGAGTTATCCTGGACCTACACACAATGCCGGGCTGCCTAGCGCAGTCAGTAACGTGCCTGGCTACAGATGCGTGTCTGACTGCAGATCCAGGGGTCGCGAGTTCGATCCCGGTCCGGTCCCATACTTTCGTGGAGATTGATCATGAAATGATTTCTACAGTCATTCTCCTCCCTTCCGCTGATTCATTCAAGAAGGGTTGTTGTCAGTTACAAGCGTAAGTATGTGCACGAATTACTGGTTAACCGCTTGTTCAAGCCTGCCCAGGAAAAAGTGTGGTTAGGTGAACTGACCGTCCCGCAATGACCATAGCTGTTGACTTGGGACGTAAAGCAACAAAACAAACAAAATGGACCTACACACGAGATTCTGGTAATTACTGCATTATCGAGCTGTCTGCTGATTATCTTTGCAAACAGTTTGGACCCAGATCCGGATGGACAAAAGAATGAGCCTGAACTGAATGCAAACTGGATCAAACTGTTATATATTTTTAAAAAAACTTTGAAAAAGTCAGCAGACGACATAAAAGCATGCAAATTTACCCAGCATTCAAAGACTAAGAGTTAATGAGAGTTACTGTAAAATCCTATTTCAGGGTATTACGTTAAAGCTGATGGATGATGGTAGATGTACGGTAGCAAGAATTATGCATGGCGGCATGATACACAGACAAGGTGAGGTCACATGCACAATAAACTTAGCTTATTATTCTGATAAATTTCCCCCGATCTTATTTTTTCTCATTGGGACAGTTCTTTTGAGTGACCAAAACTATTAACTCATAGAGGCAGCTTTTTACACCTTCGCAAACAGAGCAGTCACTGATCAGGCAGCTCTTATAAGAGCTGCCTGATCAGGGTCTACTCTGTTTGCTTATGCAAATATGATTAGATATGATCCTACATCCTACACTAGTGGATCTGACAAGTAATTTCTCATTTCTATGTACAAATGTGAAAGTTTATTTGATGAATTATTCAAAGTGGGTGGAGCTTAGCATGAATATTCATGAGGGTAAGCATTAAATTGATGGATGAAAAAATAATCACAGTTTAACCGTTCACTCCATAATAATGCCTTTTGGCGCCTTTGAAATATCACATATTTGAAATATTGTTGAAAATGGAGTATTTGCTTTTTCCATAATATTTTCAAAAGTATTAAAAACTTAACTTAAATTTTTCTTGAATTTTTTCAATGTTGTCTAAAAATAGAAAATGATGTCATGATCTAAAAATAGCCTTTGGAGTAAAGGGTTTTGCTTGTCTGGACCTATATGCCTTTGGTCATAGTAAACAGCATCAGCTTTGGGTGGTGCATGAACATTAATCTAGTGTGGTGAAATCTGTTAAACATCTCGAACCTGTAATCCAATCCAGGGTTTGCAAAGGCTTGAAAAGTACTTGAATATACAGGGTATTCTTAAAAAGTCCTTATAAACTTAGCCTGGCTTTCAGGCCCTGAGTTTAAGGTAAACTACTCCTACTGAACCAAACTTTTCTCTGATATAATCTCCCTTCTGAGCTCTAACTGATAGCCCTATCAGAGAAATATTAGAAAGTAGGACTCCAGTTATAAGTGGGTTTTTAGCTCACCTGAGCTGAAGGCTCCGAGTTGAGCTATTAGTATACCAGTGACTCCGTCGTCCGTCGTCCGTCCGTCTGTCGTCCGTCCGTCCGTCAACATTTTCAAACATCTTCTCCTCTGAAACCACTGGACCAATTGAACTCAAATTTCATATGGAGACTCCTTAGGATGGGGGAACAAAAGTTTGTTCAAATGTTCCTGGTCACATGACCAAGATGGCCGCCATGCCCATATATGGTAAAAACCCTTTAAAAATCTTCTTCTCCGGAACCAGAAGGCCAATGACCTTGGGACTTGGTATGTAGCATCAGGGATGTGGGGCCTACCAAGTTTGTTCAAACAAAGATCCTAGGTTGACCTTGACCTACTTAACGTCAAGGTCAAGTTTGCTTCCTAATAGATTTAAATGGGAATTTTTTTGAAAAGTTGATTTTTTGAATACTGTTAAAGCCAAAGTGATTATTCTTACTTGATATGTTGAAACTAATGAGACAATGGCTATAAATAAGTTTCAAAGGTCAAGGTTGACCTTTGCCCTTTCAGCCAAGGTCGCCCATATTGCGGTCCCATCAATATATTAAAACATAGTTTCCTCACAAACCATTGGCCCAATTGAGCTCAAATTTCATATGAAGACTCCTTATGATAAGTCAGCCAAAATTTGTACAAAATATTTTGGTCACATGACAAAGATGGCCGCCATGCCCATATATGGTAAAAACCTTTTAAAAATCTTCTTCTCCAGAACCAGAATGCCAGTGACCTTGAGACTTGGTATGTAGTATTGGGGATGTGGGGCCTACCAAGTTTCTTCAAATGATGATCCTAGGATGACCTTGACCTACTTAACGTCAAGGTCAAGTTTGCTTTTAATGCATTTGAATGGAAAATTGAATTGAAAAGTTGATTTTTTTAATACTGAGGAAGCCAAAGTCATTATTCTCACTTGATATGTTCAATCTAGTTGCTATAAATAAGTTTCAAAGGTCAAGGTTGATCTTTGACCTTTCAGCAAAGGTGGCTTATATTGGAGTCCCAATAACATATTAAAACATAGTTTTCTCAGACAATTCTTGGCCCATTGAAACCAAATTTCATATGACAACCCCTTATGATTGGTTAGCCAAAACTTATGCAAATTGTTATGGTCACATGACTAACATGGCCACCATGCCCATATATGGTAAAACTCTTTAAATCTCTTCTTCACTGGAACCAAAAGGCCATTGGCTTTGGGACTTGGTATGTAGGATTTGGGATGTGGGCCCTACCAGGTTAGCACAAATGATTAATCTAGGTTGACCTTGACTTACTTGATGGCAAGGTCAAATTTGATTCCTTATGCATTTATATGGAGAAAATCTTAAAATGTTCATTTTCTATAACTGAGCCGAATTCATTAAAGTTAGACCTATTGAGACAATGGTTAATTAAGTACCAAATGTCAAGCTGACCTGTGACCTTTTATCCAAGGCCACTCATTTGAACTGCCACATACCTATCTAAACATCTTTTTCTCAGAAATCACTGGGCTGTTTGATAGATTGTTCATTAGATTGTTTAGGTCACTTGACCAAAACGTATATGGTAAAAACAAATTTTTTTCCATTATAAGCTGAAGTTAACCTTGACCTATTTTAACATTATTAAGAAGATCAGGTGAGGGCCTCAGGACCTTCAGGTCCTCTAGTTTAAGTTGCAGATTTGTTTTAATTATCAGTTAGACGGGGGCCAGTCTATTATAAACTAAATATGCCTTGAAAAGTACTGGAAAATCACTCAAAGGCCTTGAAAAGTCCTTGAATTTTACTATTTTCTGCAGGATTTAACACTGTTAATGGAGACTTTAATAAGTATATGCTGCACCAAATAAAAGCACTACAATTTTATTTTAATTTTCTTATACTAACATCTTCATCTCAGTCTAGCATTTCCGAAGTAGAATTTTAACGTGTAAACCCATATTTTTCATAAGTTTGTAACCTTGAAAAGAGTAAGAAAATCTTTACTTAGTCCTTGAAAAGTCCTTGAATTTTATACCAGCTTGCCTCTATGAACCCTGCAATATTCAGTATGCATCATTGCTATATTAGGAGCGCAGTGGTAGAGTGCTTGACTCGAGACCGAAGGGCCGCAGGTTTGAGCCTCACCGGCGTCACTGCGTTGTGTCCTTGAGCAAGAACATTAATCCTAGCTTAGTACTGGTTCAACCCAGGAAGACCTGTCCCTTTATAACTGAAAGATTGTTGATGGGATGTAAAGAATCAAATTAAACAATCAAAACAAACATTGCTATATTACAGGAACGTTGCATGTTGGAGATGAGATTCGGGAGATCAACGCAATCGGTGTTCAGAATCAGAGTGTAGAAAACCTACAGAAAATGCTGGTATGTATGTAGATTTAGGCCAGAATTTTTTTATTAGTTGATTTACCAACCCTCCTACTGTAATTTTCCGGAAAGAAGGAAAAAATAAAATTTAATTTCTAAATTTTTTTTTTATATTTTATCCACCGACTCTAAATATTATTTGTTTGGTTGAAAAAAATAATATTTTTTTGAGGTTCTGTCTGTGCATTTTTGAGAATGACACTGTTAAAAGTGATTGTCCTGTCCAGATTTTTAGGAAAATGATAAAATATTTAAAGATTTAATACAGACTGTTGGTTTCCCTATTACTAGTTTTACTGTTTCTGGAGATATAAAAAAATAAAATTAAAAAGCTTTTCAGAGCTTTTTTATTTATTTTTTTCCTTCCCCCCCCCCCCCCCCCCCCCCCCGACCCTAAATCTGAAAAAAAAATCCCGTAAATCAACTAATTAAAAAATTCTGGCCTTACATGCCACCGATATCATAGAACATTCCTGTGTGCACTGGGCAAACTTTGATGTGAGGAAAAAGCATCTGTTCCATAGGCATAGTGTTTTACAAACATATCTTCTATGAGTATGGAAGTTGCCTTAACCCCTAATGCGCCAATCACAACAAAAGTTGTCTGCTTTTCTCGTCTGCTGAAATGTTTATGAAGCCTCTATTGCAAACAGTATGGACCCAGGTCAGACTGCTCTTTTGGGTCCACGCTGTTTGCTTCTATACTTAATTGGTCGGTAAAGTTAGGCAATTATTTGCAGCAGACGACTCCAGCAGACGACATTTTCAGATGCATTTTTTTCGTGGCGCTTTAAGGGTTAAATATGAAAGTAAACTTTTATTATGGCATAAAAAGTTGTGTTGCACGCTAATAACAGTCATGTTTTAACTGGCACAAACCCATGTACATGTATTAACAAGGCAATTCATGCGCTGTTAATGCACAGATTTTACACTTTATTAATACACATTCTGGGGCTGTCACAAAAGTTGATGTCATCAACAGTATCCTGCATATAAGTGAACATAACTTAGTGATGTCAAGATGATGTAAGTCTTTGCACTGGAACAGGCTTTTTAAAACCCACTTATCAATAATGCTTTTGTGTGCTATTACTATACTACAGAAATTCAACTTTGCAAAGAGTTTTCATCATAGTTTTCATGCAACAAAAATGACTTAGTTCATTGATAGCAATCAAGTGTGTTTTTCTGATACATTAACCTTGCTAGGCCCTTCAGGGCTTGTTAAAACCATCACCGTTCAGGCTTGGGTTACAACACCTACCTCGGGGCCTAGAAGATGTTAATGCATAGAAAATCATGTTGGTTCCCTATATTATTGCATGGAAATTGGTGCCTCCCACTATTAAAAGCTACATTTTAACTGCCACACACCCATCTATTAAAAAAGCAATTCACATGTCGTTAATGCACAGCTTTTTGACCTTACATATACCCATTCTAAGGCCATCACAAACTTTGACACCATCAACAGTAGCATGCATAGAAGTGAACATAACTTAAAGTTACATGTATGTTCACTTCTATGCATGTTCAGAGTTCGCACAGGCTTGAAAATACAGTGTTTTCTTGAAAAGTCCTTGATAATTCAATATGCCTTGAAAAGTACTGGAAATCACTCAAAAGCCTTGAAAAGTCCTTGAATTCTACTATTTTCTGTAGGACTTAGCACTGTTAATAGAGACCTAAATCAGTATAAAATTGTTGTGCCTTTATTTGGTGCAGCATATGCTGCACCAAATAAAGGCACAACAATTTTATACTAATTTTCCTGAACTAATGTCTCCATTATCTCAGTCTAGCATTTCTGAAGTAGAATTCTAACACTTAGATCAGTATTTTCATTAGCATTAAGTCCTTGAAAACTGTTGGAGAGGCTTTTAGAAGTCCTTGAAAAATCCTTGAATTTTACTCATACTTGCCGTATGAACCCTGATGTTACTAATGATGGTGTCAAAGTTTAATATTGACTTGCTCTGGAACTGGCATTTTTCATGCATTGCGCTCCATTTTAGGTAGTACAAAAATGGAATTTTTCGAAGCATTTTCTCCATAGTTTTCATGCAGCAAAATGCCTAAATGCAATAATAGCAATTAAACATACTATTCTGATACATTATGGTGTGCTAGACCACTTGGGGGCTGTTTAAACTCACCTTTCAAGCTTGGGTTACAACACCACCTTCCTGGCCCAGCAGATGTTAATGTATAGAAAATCATGTTTGATCCCAATAGTATGAAATTTGAGAATATCAAAGATATGCATATGTTTTCCAGCATTGAGTGACAATGCCGAAATGTTACTGATTACATCTTTTAGTAAATGAGCAGCGACATGAAATGTCCAACAATATGGTATGTCTGACCAGCAAAGCCTCAGATCAGCCTGTGCATATGCACAGTCTGATCTGAGCCTTTGCTAGTTGCTAGTTGCTTGAATAGTATATGAGTGTTAACATAATTTGGAGTTTCTAAGCTTAAAAGGAGGCTGCAAAGGCTCGTCTGAGTCTATACTTGTCAAAATGCCACATTGTGGAAATCACATGTCATGGCCCAAATGTTGCTTTAATTAATGGTTACACAGGCTGATGTGGCTTCTGAGTCCAAACCCATAAGGGCCCTGTCACATACGCCCATAACTGCCCACCCATAACAGCCTGTGTGACAGCACCCAGAGCATCTAGCATACTATAAATTCGGAAATTTTCACGAGAGTTTAATTTTCACGAAACTTTGTATATGCGAAGTTTCGTGAAAATCAAACCCTCAGGAATTTGCGATATAACTCTGTCGTTCACTGATATAGGTTAATCATGCACTGTTAGCAATTTTTTTACGTCGTAAGCGTGTCTATTAACGCTTTTCGCGATATTAAAATTCTCGCGAAAATTTCCGAATTTGCAGTATGCAGATGTGTGCATACACATGTAATGAAAAGTTTAAAACATGACCACATGACATTAATCTCGACCATTGACCTGCTTTTGAAAATAATAAGCTTTAATGTGTACCTAGAGCCTTGATATTTCTCAACTTTATAACCTTCACCTTTAACCTACTTTGAAAATAAATAAGTAATAGTTCAGTATAGATATACCACGAATTGCATAAACTCTGCGGGCAGCCATGTTTCAAAAGCACATTTTGTTCTGTCAAACAACAATAAGGCAAGATCCTTGCTTTAGTGATCTTTCAGTTTTGAAGTTAAATTATCAAATTATATTAATTCATCACTGACAGTCTGTTAAACTAAATTGAAATTACCAAAACCGGTAATTTCGTGTTGTATGTGTTTTCGATGTCTTGCATTTTCTAGAAGTCCCTGCGAGGAACAATCAGTTTCAAGGTTATTCCGAGTCAGCGTGCCGTTGTAGCGAGGGAAAGATTTGAAAATAATAATACGAAGGAGGTAAGTGGTAAAAATAGGATGACACTGTTCCTTTCATTGTGGCCTCGGTGTTCACACGTTGAAGAGATAGCTTGTGGAAATTGTAACCAGTTCGGCTAGGCCCCCAGATAAGACTTCATAACTGAAAATTATTTTAAAGATCTAATATCTTAATATTTTACAGGCCTTTAATAAGAGTGTATAATTAAAACTAATTTTCTTATCGCTAAACCAAAACATATGTTGTGGGTACTCAAAAGAACCGTCTCAATGAGACGTTTTTTTGAGCACCCAAAACATATGTTTAGATTTGATAAGTAAGAAAAAAATGACAACTTTACGCTCAAATATTTTGCTTAACTAGACCTATGCAGTTGTAAATTTTTTGAAAAAGCTCTTCCTGGATGAACAAAAAAAAAGGGTCCAGTTTTGACGTAATCAATTTTTGGCAAAAAATGGATAGCAGTTTAACCTATCAACCCTATTGCACTTTGTCTGTCCAAAGTCTTCAATAAATTGATATTTTTAAAGACATTTCATTAGTCAAAGATCTGAAAAATTAAAATTTACTGAGAACAGGGCGAAAAAGTGTTCTAAATCATTATAAAGAGGTCCAGTGTTGCAATTTTCACAAGATATTCTCTTTTGAAATTAAGTTGTTGCCAACCTGAAGAAAATGGTCAGTTTTAAGTGCTATTTTTCACCCTAGACACATGTGAAAAAACAAAAGTCAAACCAGTCTATATCTAGTTGATTGCATGCCCTCCTTCTGCTGAAGTAATGCATGCAAAATGATGATAAAAAAGCGAAAAAATCTTAATGTTTGAAAGGCATTTAGATAAGATCAGTACATATTTAAAATTTAGTATTCTTATTTCTCAACCAAAGCATATGTTTTGGTTACTCAAAAGAACTGTCTCAATGAGACAATTCTTTTGAGCACCCAAAACAAATGTTTAAACTGATAGGTAAGAAGATATTCACAATTTTACGTTCTGATGTTTTTTGTATATCTTGGCTATTAATTGACCATTGCCTTCATTGAGCACCATTTACTCTGTAGTTGTCGGCTTCTTTCCTTTAGACTGTAATTTTTAATGTAGCTGCATTATTGACCAACGGAAAAAAATATCTCTGTTAGAACCTAACCCAATAATGGCTAACAACACTTCAGATTGAGTACCGTGTAGTCCCTTTATAACACATTTCGTTATAACATTGATTTGTATATAACACGGGTCATGTTGTGGCTTCCAATTTTTTAGCATGGAATTTTACAAAGGAATCATAGGAAAATGACCATTTCATGGTCATTTTCCTAAAATTCCTTCGTAAAATTGTAAATTTTTAGAAAAATGACCATTAAACGGTAATTTTCCTAAAATTCCTTTGTAAAATTGTCTCTTTATAACATAATTCACTTATAACACAGTCCATTCCTGGACCCAAAACATAGCGTTATATAGAGACTGCACTTGCACTGTACAATGCTAGATTAGACTTTATTGATATCAAAAACATCCGTTGTGTTTCTCAATGAAAAAGTCTTGTGATGCTTCCAATGTGTACATACAACACATGTTTTTGTTGAGAAAACTGTTAATTTGGAAACCCTTTAATATCTGGGATTTGGAACTCTAAATCAGAAAACATTTAAGTGGATTAAAAGCTATTGTTCAAAAGGAAAGAAGTCCATCCTCATAACCTTTCTGTGTAAACTCTTCTTATGGCAGAATTTTGAGATGAGAATCTCTTTATGGGATTTGTTTCCCTTTTGTTTTCTTGGAGTCCTATTAATAGTCAGAATGTTCAAAACTGAATGGAGTTTTTCTTGCAATGAGGAGTTTTATAGCGTTAAATCGCTAACATTTCTTGATACAGATAGCAACATACCATGGACCAGTGTCCATTTATCACTGTTTTTGTCTAACTAAATTCAAAACAAAATTTCATTTTCTTTTATTTTAGTGTTTTGTGTTTTTATCCCAAATAGGGCCAAATTAAAGTTGCCACCAAACATAAGTTTTTTTACAGTAAAATGCTATACTTTAGTTCACCCAGAATTCAACATTTTAAGTGGGCTTTCCTGGCTAAATTTTGGCTCTCAAAAGATGCATAGATTTTTCTTAAGTTGTTATGCAAAAGTTTTTTAGGGGAGTCTGGGACTTGATACGTTTCATTAGGAAAACCACAAGTGCTTGAAAATTCTGCCAAAAAAAATGAGAGTTTGTACAGACAAGTTAACAATTCCTTTGTTCGGCACTTTCTGCTTATAACCTTGACCTTTTGTACATTGCTGATTACAGAGAGATGCACACGGCAGTGTCACACTGAAGATAGTGCCTAGTTACCGATCAAACACATCACACTGTGAGGTAAATTACCCCACCCACTTCTAGGCATGGTATCCAAGGGAGAATTATTATTAACTCTGTCATTGTTCATTAACAAAATGCATTTGTATACAGTACAGCCTGTGTAAAATGGCCACTCAAAAATAGACAAAACAAAGGTCTTAATGACAACTGGTAGCTTAATGAAGGTTTAAAGTATTGCAGAATGCTCCCTTTGGAGCATTCTGCAATACTTTGACCTGCGTTAAGGGATAATCGGGCTTGAAAACCATTTTTTGGTCTTTTTGAGAGTGGCCATTTTACACAGGTTTTACTGTATGTAGCCCTAGATATAGCTATATTTTTAGTTACATTTGTAACTCTGTTTAGTTAGCATGCTGGGAACTTTTTTTGATTTATCGGGACTTTAGTTAAGAGCGTGTAATAGGAAAATAATTTTCTTATTTCTCAACCAAAAACATATGTTGTTGGTACTCAAAAGAACCGTCTCACGAGTCTTTTGAGCACCCAAAACATATGCTAAAAATTATGGGTAAGAAAATATTTACTATTTTACGCTGAACATTTTTGTTTATCTAAATTATGATTTTTGTTAGTCTGCAGATTTTTTCAAATTTATCCTTTTCAAAATTATCCTTTTCAAAATTTTCTATCTCAAACAGTTTTGATCCAGATCTTGTGCGACATTTTGTTAGACAGGATCTTGTTCCAGACATTTTGCAAAGGTTATCAGCAGATGATAAAATTTGCTGCTAGCCTTAATTTCAACAAAAGTCAGGAAAAAAATTGTTGATGAGGCATAGGTGATTGACCCTTTAATGATTTTGAAAAAAAAATACAGCTTTTGTCTAGGGCTGAAAAGTTTACCTTGACCTGGGGAAAGGAGACCTGAGGCACTGACTGAACCTCCAAATTTTTTTTTTTTTTTAACAAACTTGACCCTTTTTTGACTGGAAAAGGATAAACAGATTCATTGACAATCATTGTAGACCAAGATTAGATGCCACATTCTTTGACATCTTGTCTTTGTCTATACTGTTTGCTAATATAATCTTCATGGAAACAAAATCATATTTCAAAAAATTCCAGTCTGTGATTGCCACAGGCTTAAAAAAAAATCCACTCATTCATTTGAATTTTACGTGTGCCTCTGGCTGCAGGGTAAATGAAAATTTGGATGATTATCAATGTAAATTAACTTTTTTTTATATAACTATGCCAATAATTTTTGTACTGCAGGGCAAGTGCCTATTTTAAAATATTTCAAGGCCATATGAATGTTCCATTATCATCATCATCATCATCATCATCATCATCGGGTTTTGATTAGCTAAGCGTGCAGGTGCAGGAGCTTCTTCCACATCAATGGCCCCCTCTCCAGGTACATTTTGTAACTGGCTAGCTGCACACAGAGCAGATCTTACCTTAGGTAAGACTGCCATTTGTATATTTGTAGCGAATTTTTATGGCAGGATGCCCTTCCTTTCACCAACTCAGACACTTTCGGCAGTCCAAGAGCTCCGCCTGTACCCTGCTGACTTGGGCTGTGTGCTCCAGCGTTAGCACCATGGAAAAGTAGTGCTCTACCACTGGACCACTGCTACCACACTGGGAAGTCGGTCTGTTGACTCCCGCTGGGAAGCTACTGTCACCCAGGTTGTGACAGGCTAGTTTCGGGCATAGCTGCCACTTTCTAGTTTTGTGTGAAGGTCTAGAGAAAACTCCTAGATGGGTGACCCTCCCGGGTTAATGAGCCCCATCTACCCACATGTTACAGGTGGTACTGGATTAAATGGTTACCAGTAGCAAGACCACTCTTGAGAAAAAGACCAATCTGATCCTGACCGCAAGACCAATCTGGACCTGACTAAGTATTAAATGATGTATAATGGAGCATTCATGCATTATTATATCAAAATTGATGGAAAAATTAGTCAAGAAAGAGTTAAAAGAAAAAATACTATTTGACTTGAACCCCTGATGTTTCAACAGGACCTCAGGGTACTGTAAATTCACCCCTGGCCTACTTTAACAGTCAAGGTCACATGGTTTCTGAGTCAAGACATGCAGAAAGGGCAATTTAATCTTGATCAGCCTTGCACAGGTGGAAAGGTTAATCTAGACATTTTACCAGCATAATTGAGGACTATCATGCTCTTCTCATATGCCTAAGAAGTTATTTAGTTTTTAAATAATAAAAGACAGATTTCGCACATTTATTTTTTGGCTTGTAATAAAAACCTTAATTATACTCAAGGCCTTTTCTCATGTGCTGGTTCCCACTTTATATTGTTGCTTTTGTTCATGTATAAATATATTGCTTTTTAGATATTTTTTGATTTGTAGAATATACAGGTGTGCGGAAAGGTATCTCCCTTTAGCATGCAGAGATATTATTTTGTATTTTACCCATTAATGTCTAGTGAATTATTCTTTCTGGCATTATGTACAGGCATATTTTAAATTTTAGCATAAGTAAGGGGTGACTGACATCATATCATTTGAATATTGATCATACTTTCTTTGGAGGTTACATATTTTAATGCGAACAGTACATATCCAGATCAGATGCTGCATTATGCAGCATCTGATTTGGATCTACACTGTTTGCTTATGCTTATTTTCATTTTATTCATCGATAGGTTACATGCATTTTAACAAAATGTCTGTTCAATTATTTCTACAAGATCTATCATATCTATAGGTTACATGCATTTTAGCATTCCTGTTCAATTATTTCTACAAGATCCATCATATCTATAGGTTACATGCATTTTAGCATTCCTGTTCAATTATTTCTACAAGATCCATCATATCTATAGGTTACATGCATTCTAATATTCCTGTTCAATTATTTCTACAAGATCTATCATATCTATAGGTTACATGCATTCTAGCATTCCTGTTCAATTATTTCTACAAGATCCATCATATCTATAGGTTACATGCATTCTAACATTCCTGTTCAATTATTTCTACAAGATCTATCATATCTATAGGTTACATTCATTCTAGCATTCCTGTTCAATTATTTCTACAAGATCCATCATATCTATAGGTTACATTCATTCTAACATTCCTGTTCAATTATTTCTACAAGATCCTTCATATCTATAGGTTACATGCATTTTAGCATTCCTGTTCAATTATTTCTACAAGATCCATCATATCTATAGGTTACATCCATTCTAGCATTCCTGTTCAATTATTTCTACAAGATCCATCATATCTATAGGTTACATCCATTCTAGCATTCCTGTTCAATTATTTCTACAAGATCCATCATATCTATAGGTTACATCCATTCTACCATTCCTGTTCAATTATTTCTACAAGATCCATCATATCTATAGGTTACATCCATTCTAGCATTCCTGTTCAATTATTTCTACAAGATCCATCATATCCATAGGTTACATGCATTCTAATATTCCTGTTCAATTATTTCTACCAGATCCATCATATCTATAGGTAACATGCATTCTAACATTCCTCAATCCTGTTAAATTATTTCTACAAGATCCATAAAAAGAGATTACTGCCGATGGTATATGTCAGATAAGCAAATATTTTGAGCCTAAAATTGTGATTATTATTTCATCCATCTATCTAAGCATAGCGCTTGGGTTCTCAAAAGAACCGTCTCATTGAGACGGTTCTTTTGAGTACCCACAACATATGTTTTGGATGAGGAATAAGAAAATTGTTTTTTAATTACACTCTCATTTCTGGAAGTCAGGGTTAGTAGTCTCCCTTAGTACTGGAAAATCTAAACATACTCTCAAATCAGTGAAACAAAATAACTTGCCGAGCCCAACTGATCCAAGCTGAATTGTCGAGTAGGCTAATAATCTGGACTGCCCCAGCCTAAATTTTTCTTTTTGTTTAGTAAGTGCCCCATAACTCAATAATCAAACTATATTTGTCTAGCTATGATGGCCCAGACACACTTCTGAGCAACATTTAATTAAGTCTCTGCCTAAACTGATATAACAGAGAAGACAAAATGGGCTTTGACGGGAGAAAACCTGTCTTTCGGGGGGTCGCTAATAACAAAGATGCTCATGATCAGTCTACGCATGCAGACTGATCATGAGCGCCTTTGTTATTCACTTATTGGAAAGTATCATATCTAAACTTGTTACAAGCGAAATTCCAATATTCTAGCTAGTCTCTGTAACTGAGCAGGCTGGTTTGAGTCTCACCTTGTCAGAAACGCCACGGCCCAAATGATTTTCTTACATAACTGCTACTTCTCATGTAAACATGTCAAGCCAAATAACAGCTCTTGTAATTTGGCAAGACTTAACAACTTTTTGAGATTATTTAACTTCATTTAGTCTTGGGTTTACTGCCCTACTGGTCATTTAATTCATTGGTGACCCCATTCTTAACGTGCTCCAAACGCATATTCCTGAACTTTAAGGTAAAAAATATCTGAATGCATTTAGGAGTTACACCAGGCCACGTAGCACAGTTGGTAACATGTCTAACTGCAGTTACATGTCTGACTGCAGATCCAGGGGTTGCGAGTTTGAGATCCTGGCCCGGTCCCATACTTTCGTGGAGATTGATCATGAAATAATTTCTAGGACCATTCTCCTCCCTTCGGCTGATTCAAGAAGGGTTGTTGTCAGTTACTAGCTAAAGTATGTTCACAAAGTACAGGTTAACCCCTCAACCAAGCTTGTCCAGGAAAAAAGTATGGTTAGGTGAACTGACCGTTCTGACATGACCATAGCTGTTGACTGGGATGTAAAGCATCAAACCAAACAAACAAACAAATTTAGGAGTTACGAGAATAGAAAGGGTTATAATGATGCCAGTCACTAGAATTATATGCTGTTTGTTAATCACACTAATGACTTGTGCACGGCAAACAGTGAAGACCCAGACTAGATGCTACATCCTGCATCATCATAGTCAGTGTCTGCACTGTTTGTTACAGTAAAAGTCATTTTCAGCAACAGAAACCATTCGAAAATTTCATCCAGATTTGGGATATATGCTTAAATAGATTTGGTGACAACTCCCTGTATCTTCAGCATGTATTTTTAGTTTCACTCTGTGGCTTCACAGTATTGTACACAGAGAAAACTTTTAGCTCTGCTTCTGGCAAACCAACAATGTGATGTAAGCTGGCCTTATACAAGGCCATTTATTGTGTCTTGTATAATTGAGACTTAACAATCCCAATTTAATGTTATTCAATCAAAATGCCTGTAGAATTGCAATAACTGGGTAAAAAGCTGCCTTCAGAATTTATGAAATACAGGGGTTAGACACAGCATTTCTATTTACAATAAGATGAGGAAATGCTGCATTAGAATTTACAATAGGATGGGAAGACACTGCATTATAATTTACAATAAGTTGGGAGAGTAGCTGCATTAGAATTTACAATAAGATGAGAGACCCTGTATTAGAATTTACAATGGATGGTGAGATGGTTAGACTGCATAAGAATTTGCAACTAGATGTGAGCCACTGTATTAGAATTATTATAAGGTGATGAGACACTGCACTAGAATTGACAATAAAATGGTGAGACACTGCATTAGAATTGACAATAAAATGGTGAGGCACTGCACTAGAATTTTCAATAAGATGGCGAGACACTGCATTGGAATTCACAATAAGGTAGTGAGGCACTGCATTAGAATTTACAATGAGGTAGTGAGGTACTGCATTAGACTTTACAATAAGATGGAGGAGACACTGCATTGGAATTCACAATAAGGTAGTGAGGCACTGCATTAGAATTTACAATGAGGTAGTGAGGTACTGCATTAGAATTTACAATTAAGTAGTGAGGTACTGTATTAGAATTTACAATAAGGTAGTGAGGCACTGCATAAGAATTTACAATAAAGTAGTGAGGTACTGCATTAGAATTTACAATAAGGTAGTGAGACACTGCATTAGAATTTACATAAGGTAGTGAGGCACTGCATTAGAATTTACAATAAAGTAGTGAGGTACTGCATTAGAATTTACAATAAGGTAGTGAGACACTGCATTAGAATTTACAATAAGGTAGTGAGGCACTGCATTAGAATTTACAATAAGGTAGTGAGGTACTGAATTAGAGTTTACAATAAAGTAGTGAGGCACTGCATTAGAATTTACAATAAGGTAGTGAGGTACTGCATTAGAATTTACAATAAAGTAGTGTGGTACTGCATTAGAATTTACAATAAGATGGAGGAGACACTGCATTAGAATTTACCATAAAATGGGGAGACACAGCATTAGAGTTTACAGTAACCTGATGTGACACTGCATTGATTTGGCAATAAAATAGGGAGACACTGCATTAGAATTTACAACAGCATGATGTGACACTGAATTTCAATTTGCATTAAGATACGTCTTGAGACTCTGAATTAGAATTTATAGTTAGATGGTGAGACACTGCATTTCAATTTATAATCAGATGAAGAGACACTGCATTAGAATTTACTATAAGATAGAGACACATTGCATTAGAGTTAAACAGGCACTGAATTAGAATTTACAATAAGATGATAATACATGTACTCTGCATTCGAATCTAAAGTATGGTGGAGAGACATTGCATAAGAAATTACAATAAGATAGTGAGATCCTCAGACACTTTATTAGAATTTACAAGTAAAATGAGACTACATTAGCAGTTACAATAAGTTTATGAGACTTTGCATGCAAATTAAAAATTTAAGGCCTTACAATAAGATGGTGAGACATTGTGTTAGAATTTACAGTAAACTGTTGAGACATTGCAAGGGAATAGTGAGGCACTACATTACAATTAACAATTTAATGAGACATTGAATTTAAATGTACAATGAGGTATTGAGGCAAAGTATTTGATTGCCATAGCATTTATTGTAATATACAGTTGCATATATTTAGAAAGTAACCATTGCATTAACAACTGAACAATCTTGATATTTATGTCCATAAGAAATTACCACTTTTCCACCAGTTTTGACTTCAATTGAACAGTTAAAGAGCATTGACCTGGCAGTTTTAACTGGGGCTTAGGTTTAAAACCACTCAATCCTACCAACCATGGATGGGTAGCCAAGACATGTTTTAAAGTTTCCTTGTACACATTGTTGGTTTTCCTATTGATCTGCCTATTTTATATTACAGTAAATGTTCTAAAATTTTTGAAATCTTTTCTCGTTCTGTTCTGTTCTAAATGTTGGTTATCAGGGCTAGGAATTCACAAAATGCTTATAAGAATATCAAACAAGGAAGACCCTGATCAGCCTGCTTCTTCAGAAGCAGTCTGATCTGAATCTGTACTGTTTGCCGAGGCCTTTTTTGGCAGGCAACAAGTGTTCAAAATTTTAGAACAATTACCATACCCTTATTCTTCTATAAATTATATATTGGCTTTTGAAAATATTGTAGATCCAGATCAGCACATTTTAGAGCCCACACTGTTTGTCATGCAGCCTGTTATTTCATTAACTCTTTGCCTACTAGTGTCGTCTGCTGATAACCTTTGCAAACTGTTTGGACCCATTTCAGGCCCAACAAAAATGTCAGGGTTTTTTTGGGTCTTAACTGTTTGACACTCTGATAGTTATAATTCCTGAAATATTTTTTTTCAAAAAGTTAATGTTGAAAAAAATCAGCAGATACCAAACAGTTGTGAAAAAAATTACTCAGTATGTGAAGAGTAAATTTTATCAGCAGGACAGGGGTTTGATATTGTGATGTGGTACTGTCTTAAGCGGCCACTCAAAAAAGACAAAAGAAAGGTCTTAATGGAAAAAGGTGGCTTAATGAAGGTTGAAAATATTGCAGAATGCTCCCCTTCTGCAATACTTTTGACCTGCATTAAGCGATAATTGTTATTGAAAACCAATTTTTGGTGTTCTTTTTGAGTGGCCGCTTAAGACAGGTTTTACAGTACTTGAATTATATTATAAGTGCATGTTACACAGTTATTACTATAAAATTTTGAACTTTACAATTTTTACTGCCAGTCAAAAATGCAGATGAAAATGTTGTCTACAGATGTTGTCTGCCGCAATTTTTTGCTTTTACCGTAAATCCAGTCTTAAGCAGTCACTCAAAAGAGGACCCAAAATGTGTTTTTTAGACCGAAGTCACTTAATGCAGGTGGATCATTCTGCAATACTTTTGACCTGCACTAAGCCACCATCTATCTTTGAGACCTTTGTTTTGTCCATTTTTGAGTGACCGCTTATGACAGGTTTCACTGTATAATCAGAGCAGTTGCAATTTTTGCTTGAACAATCAGGGCATTTTAGTCAGTTGTGCACTCTGTATGATAGCACTAGTATTAATAAACTGTTCGCTTACTGTAAAGACGGCAACTTTAATATTCATATCTGGGTGTGACTCGGCTATTTCATCTGCTAAGAAAGGGAAATCAGATTTTATTTATAATTTGGTAAAGAGTTAATAAGCTTTTTGAGCCGCGCAAACGTGTGTGCATTTCATGAAAATCTTAACCGTATACACACTTTACTCACATTTATTAACCCTTAAAGCGCATAATCACAAAATGTATGTTTTTGTCGTCCACTAAACTATTTGAAGCCTCATAGATAAACAGTGTGAACCCAGATCAGTCTGCTCCTGTAGGAGCAGTCTGATCTGGGTCAACAATGTTTGCCTCCCTGCTTACGTTAAATAGACGTTTTCAGATGCAGTTATTTTGCTGGCGTTTTAAGGACTAAATAATGACTGAGGTGGTGGCACAAGATGATACAGTTACTTTTGAATAAAACCACACCTCATTTTCAGCTTTTACCTATGTCTAAGGTTGACCAGTCCTAATTACGCATTCATGAGGCGCTGCCTTTACAGTAAGCAAAAAGTCAAAGAATATTATAGCACACTATGTAACTTGATAGATTGTTTACATGAATTTATTATGCCATTCAATCTATTAGTGCCATTCCATTATTAATATGGATAAAATGTGTAGATGAAAAACAGTGTGGATCATGATCAGCTGGATTCATCAGAAGCCAGCTGATCTTGATCTACACTGTTTTTAAAGAGCATAGAGAATCTTTTTTTTTGTTTTTGTTTGATTTTATTCTTTACGTCCCAGTCACCACTTTTTCAGTTATGTCGGGATGGGTCTTGCTGGGTTGAACCAGTTCCTAGCAAGAATAAATGTGTCTTGCTCAAGGACACAACACAGTGACACCAGTGAGGCCCTCGGTCTTGAGTCAAGCAGGCTACCACTGAGCCACAGTTGTGCTCCCTACATAGAAAATCTTTAAAAAATTATGTGCACAACATCTACACTGTGTGCTTATTAGGTAAAAATATTAGATTTCACCTTAGATTTTTCACTATGTAAATGTTATTTATATGTGTGTATAGTAATATATTATTTTGCACTTTGAATGATAATAATATTGTATTTTAGTTTGTACTCTGTATGTTCATTTATGGTTTACTCAGCCCCCTTCATGTGCTTCACAACCAATCGGTTTGTGCAGAAATTAAAATTTTTGGCCAACTTAATCACATATTTTGTCAATGTGTGTAATATCTAATAAGTAAAATCATGAAGTAAATCGGTGAAGTGGTCAATGCAGCTATTTCCAATGGGACAGAAGGAGAAAAAAATAAATAGATCATATATCATATATTACAATTATAAAGAACTTAAGTGGTTCACTTGCTTCGCCTGTTCCCACTTAATTTCTTTATAATTGTAATCTATACGTACCCCCAGAATGCACAATGTATAATTCACATGCGATAAGAGTGAAGTTACAAAACAGATTTATTGTTAGAAATATGAAAGAAATGCTTGTAAATATATGCTAATAACTGGAAATTCTTTGGTTTATTTAATAGCAATTTGGAAGGAGTGTAGTTCACAGGTCTAAATTTACAAAAAATTTAGGCTTAAAAATGTAAATATATTTATCCATCAGTTTTAATGTATGTTTTTGGTACTTATTTAGACGGTTCTTTTGAGTACCTACAACATATGTTTTGGTTATATAATTTTTAATTACGTAACGTTATCTAGTGGCCTGTAGTTCATAAAATTACCCAGCATGCAAAGAGTTATTATATTGTTTTATTTCACCAGATCTATGTTCGCGCCTTGTTTGAATATGAACCCAGAGATGATGATCTTATTCCGTGTTCACAAGCAGGAGTTCCATTCAAAGTTGGAGATGTACTCAGGGTAGGTCTCTTATAAAACTGGGGAGTTAAATTGTTTAACCTGTTTTTATCACATGATGTCACAGCTGGGAGTGATATAGCACCACGTAATAAAATCGATAAACCACTAGTGGTTTGCAGATTTTTGGGAAACGTTATGACGTCCATACCAATGTTGCGTACATAATGACAAAATTATAACGTTTTTTACGGCAGAAATTGAGATTTCAAAGTAATCTTAATGTCATATGATAAATAGAATCTAACATTAGTGCTCTTGTATTATTGAATTTATTATCCCCACGCTTTTTTAAAAAAGCGAAGGGGATATTGTGATCGCCTCTGTCCGTCCGTCTGTCCCTTATGCTATCTCCTCCTAAACCGTTGGACGAAATTCAACCAAATTCGGGGCGTGCAACAGCAAAAAAATTTTGGCCCTGGGGAGGGGTCAAAAGGTCAAATATCATTTAATTTCAATTACAAAGTCAATTTCAAAGATTTTTATACCAAACTTTGTGTTTGTTCTCACAAAAAAAAAATACAAAACATATCAGACGGGATTTTAATTCTGTTGCCTGGGTCATGCCAGGGGTGGGACTTAAGGCGCTAAGGGATGCCGAGGGGGTCAAAAAAAAATTTTTTCAAACATGGTCATGTGGCATATCAAATCGATGAGGATGAAGAGCAGATCAGAATGCAAGTAAAATTTTCATCCTAGGGTCAAACTGGTGACCTTGGGGTGAGGTCAAAAGGTCAAATATCATTGAATTTTGAGTAGCATGTCCATTTCAAAGATTTTTATACCAAACTTTGTGTGTGTTCTCACAAATGAAAGATACAAAGCATATCAGAAAGGATTTTCATTCTGTGACACTGGTCATGCCCCAGGGTGGGAATTTGGGGCGCTGGGGGTGCCCTGGGAGGGGGGGGGTTGGGGGGGTCCGGGGTAAAAAATTATTTTTTTCAAACATGGTCATGTGGCATATCAAATCGACAAGAATGACGAGTAGAACAAAATGCAGGTAACATTTTCATCCTAGGTTCAAACTGGTGACCTAAGGGTGAGGTCAAAAGGTCAAATATCATTAAATTTTGGTTACCATGTCAATTTCAATTTTTTATACCAAACTTTGTGTGTGCTCTCACAAATAAAAGATAGAAAACATAATGAACAGAATTTTCATTCTGTTGCCAGGATCATAGGCCAGGGGTGGGACTTGGGGTGCTTGGGGGGGTCAAAACTTTAGCGTGGGGATTTGCGATGGCGCCCCATCGACTGCGCATTGTAGTTAAACTTGTTGTGAAAAAGAGATAAAATGCTCGACAAATCTCTCATTTTATCTCTTTTCCCCAACTCGTTTAATAAATTCAATAAAACATGAGCACTCCTGATATTTAAATCGATAAACCATTAGTGGTTTACATATTTTATAATGTATGTAATGACATCCATAACAATGTTCCTTACATAATAACCAGATCTTGACTTTTTCAAGCCAAAAATTTGATTTCAAAGTAATTTGATAAATAAAATCTAACATTTGTGCCTCTGTATTACCATACGGATATGGCTAAATACTGATAGATAAGATTGTTAACCCATAAAGCACCACCTACATTTTGCCGCAGACGACAATTTCAAATTTCGCTGCTTTTTCAAAAATAACAAACGATATTTCATGAGAATTGTCTGCTGGCAGACAATTCTCACGAAATATCATATCTTATTTTTTTCAAAAATATAGGAAAGATGTGCAAAATTTGTCTTCTGCTGCAGTTGTGATTGGCGCTTTAAGGGTTAAGTAAAATTCACAAGAGCACTAACTCGATCAGCCATATTTTTGGAATTTTCGGGGGTTGGTTGCCCACTGATAACTCTTATTAGTGATGAAAACAAGCAAAAGCTGGTGTATGTGTGTTTGTGTTTAACACCCATCGACAGTCTAGGTCATATGGAGATGTTGTCACAGCTGAAAGTTTTGTTTAACAGACTGGTGAAGCTGGTGATCAAACCTGCAACCCCTGGTTTACAAGGCGAGTGGTTTATCCACTATACCACAGTGGTTCCACAAGATCTTGTATGTCAACTTGAAATATTATCATTCAATATATTTAAGGGCTGCTTTAAAAAATCTTTTATTATAATTTCAGGTAATAAGTAAAGAAGACACAAATTGGTGGCAAGCCAAAGTATATGACTCATTAGCTAATGAACCTGCTGGTCTCATACCCAGTCCCGAGTTACAAGAATGGCGGACAATGTGTTCCGCCCACGAAAAAGCCAGACAAGAACACAATGGTATGTGTCAAAGCCCCAGAAACTTTTTTTGTAAAAATATCTGTTGTGGTGTTACTTGGTAGCGTCTTTCATACAGTCAAGAAAAATCAAAATTATGCAAGGTTTATTTAAGTATTTCGTTTGGATCTGTTTTTGTTTCGGAATCCTGTTGTCATAGTGATAAGTTTAACTCTTTGCATGCTGGGTAATTTTACTTTTTTTTACTTTTTGGGGGGGGGGGGGGGCACAGTGGCTCTGTGATAGAGTTCTTGACTCTAGATGGAGGGTTGCAGGTTTGAGCCTCACTGGTGGCACTGTGTTGTGTCCTTTAGCAAGACACTATATCCTCTGCTTAGTACTGGTTCAACCCAGGAAGACCCGTCTCGACATAACTGAAAAATTGTTGACTGGGATTTAAAGAATCAAATCAAACAAAATCAGAGAAGAAAACACAATTTAATTTGGAAATTATAGCCTGTGACACCTTGATATATACAATGGACTATCCCAAGTTAATTTAATCAAACCAGAAGGAAGAATCCATTAGTGCATAAAGGGTTAACTTCATTTTCACATTTCAGCACACTGTTCTTGGTTTGGTCGGAAAAAGAAAGACAAATATTTAGCAAAACATAACTCAGTATTTGACCAACTAGAAGTGAACACATATGAAGAGGTTGTACGCCTTCCTGCCTTTGTTAGAAAAACTTTAGTTCTTTTAGGTAAGTCATAGAGCCAGAAAGTCTAGCGTGATAAATTACAGTACCATTTAAATGTCTTAAAGGGAAACGCTCACCATATAATTAATGATCTTTGAATGAAAGGATTTGTCTATCAAATCACTTTGCTGCAAATTTTATCAAAATCTATCAAGAAATAAAGAAGTTATATGTGTTTAAAGTTTCCATTATTTCTTTTATGGAAGCCGCCATATTTGTGTGTTTATGACGTCATAGCCTCCTAAATGAAACAAATAAGATTTGAAAAATAATTTTCACTCTATTTTTATGTATATGTCTAATATAACAATAAATGATCATTGATGCAAGAAAGTGTGTGATTCTATGTTAAAATAAAGATTTTATGCATCTTGATAAATTTTCATGCATTTCATTAGCATCTCATTATGTATTCAAAATGGCGGCTGTGACAGGATGTTATGAACAATTCATTTATTTATAACATTCTTAATTCTCAACCAATTTTGATCAAGTTTGCACAAAAATTGTTTGTGTGCAAATGCCTGTCTTTTCAGACACATTTACTTCTTGATCTGCGTTTTCCTATAAAAAAGATAATTATGATAAATGTGCTAAAATTTAGACAAATTCTCTTTCTGTTGTCAACTAAAATGTTGGTTTTCAGGGCTGGAATTCATGAAATGCTTGTCAGAATAGCAAACAGAGAAGACCCTGTTTAGACTGCTTCTTCAGAAGCAGTCTGATCTGGGTCTGCCATGTTTGTCTATACCTTTATGGCAGGCAACTAGTGTTCAAATTTTAAGAACATTTACCATAGATGTTGTTTGGAGGAGCCAATTTTTCTATGTTCATCTGATAGCTTTCATGTATGAAGGTATGTCTATAGGACCAGTTAAGCAAATATAATTTGCGTAAAATTGTGAATATTTTCGTATCCATCAGTTTAACCATGTATTTTGGGTGCTCAAAAGAACTCTCTCATGGAGACGGTTCTTTTAAGTACCCACAACATATGTTTTGGTTGAGGAATAAGAAAAATAGTTTTTCAGTTACGCACTCTTATCTGGAGGCCTGTATGTCACATAACATTTTCTTGCTTGTTTTTTTTTTTTTCAGGTGCTCATGGTGTAGGTAGAAGACATATAAAAAATACCCTCATAACAACGCATCCTGATAGATATGCATATCCAATTCCTCGTAAGTACTCCTTCAAAACATTTACGGCTTATTCCTTGGTGCGGACTGCAGTAGTGGCTCAGTTGGTAGAGCGACTGGGGATCGAAGGTTTGCTGGTTCAAAGACACCCTATTTGCTACCTAGTACTGGTTCAACCTAGCAAAACAGGAAATTGTTCTTACATGACTGAAAAATTGTTGACTGGGATATAAAGCATAAAAAATAAAAAAAAAAATTAAATCCTTGTTATCACAGTGGTGAATCCAGGATTTCTTGATAGGGGGTTCAAATTTACAAAGGAGGTTTCCATTTGTTAATTGTACCTGATTAGTTGATATTTTTTCCAGATTTTTCTAAAATTCCCCATGAAAATGGAATAATTTTGTCTCAATGGGGGAATTAAGCGAACCTCATGAACCCCCTCTGGATCCCCCACTGAATAACATTAATATCCTCATTGGCCCAAAGTTTATAAAGCTTGTAGATTATACATGTACGAAAATTCTTACCAAAATCCATCCGAACTACAGGTGGATTTCAGGAAAAACTGACATGGAATTTCAATTTTCCATCTGGAATTGACAAGGACATGGAATATTTGCAAAAATTCAGGTGGGATTACCAAAAGATTCCATGTGGAAGCCAGCAGTCTTTGATCGGATTCCAGCTGGAAACTTTCAAGCACATGGAATTTCTTTCTCAGGATTTTTCCAGATGGAGTGTTTCCAAATAGTTTAAAAATCCACATGGAAACTCTTAAGGACAAGGAATTTAAGGACTTAAGAATTGCATCTGAAAAAAGTTGTCTCCTTGAGTCATCTGCTGCATATTATATGCTAACTGTCTGCTAATGTATGTGATAAAGAATTTAAATCTGATTGGTCCAATTTTAGGAGCGCAGTAAACAACAATGGTGACTGATTAAAACAACTAACCACAAACATCTGATAGTTGAATGGGTTAGTATTTTTGCTGAATCTTTTCCTGTATTTTTTGCAATTGATGCAATGGCAAAACTAACCCTAGCCTGTTGCACAAATCCACTCCGTTTTGGCCTTGCATTTTATGACTTTCAATTTGTGACCCCCTGTGAAATAGAGTTCTTAACTCAAAGGCAGTTCAAGACCAGTTTTTGAAATTTAGCAAGAATTCTTGAACTGTTCAACGAATAAGACTTGTACTTGAACTGTTCAAGAACATAAATTAAGAACAGTTCAACAACTTTTTAAGAATTTGTGATGTTCTTGAATTTTTCATAAACTGTTCTTGAACATTTTAATGACTTTTCTTGAATGTTGTGTTGACACTGGTGTTCTTGAACTGTTCTTAAATGTGTTCTTGATTATTTCAATGACCTTTCATGAACATAATATGTTCTTGAACTGTTCTTAAATTTGTTCTTGATTATTTCAAAGACTTTTCTTGAATATAATATGTTCTTGAACTATTCTTACAGTTGTTCTTGATTACTTCAAAGACTTTTCTTGAACAAAATGTGTTCTTAAGCTGTTCTTACATTTGTTCTTGGTTATTTCAATGACCTTTCATGAAGATAATATGCTCTTGAACTGTTCTTACATTTGTTCTTGATTTTTTCAAAGACTTTTCGTGAACATAATGTGTTCTTGAACTGTTCTTACATTTGTCCTTGGTCATTTCAGAGACAGCCCATGAACATTATTAAATGTGTTCTTGTACTGTTCCTAAATGTGTTCTTGATTATTTCAACGATTTATCTTGAATGCAATGTGTCTAACTTAATTTATCAGTCACACCTAATATTAACTGAATTGTTTCAACATAACCTAATGAACGTTTTCTATCTCACGGCATGTCACCTTTATCAGGTCATGATGACGTTGCACTTTTTGAGTGACGTCGCTAATGACGCTGAATCAATGCAAAAATAAAAAATTACGTCATAATCGCTAGTTTGAAGAGTGTTCAACAATGGGTAAACTATTAAATAGAATACCAGGTTCGCGTCTTTTGATATAAAGTTTACCAGGCTCGGCTTTGAGAACGCATGTTGAATCGCTCGGCAAGCCTCGCGATGTCAACAAGCGTTCTCAAAGCCTTGCCTGGTAAACTTGATATCAAAAGACACTCACCTAGTATTCTCTATTTATAGCACCTAAACATGATATTACATTGTCTTGACAGGAAGCATTTGTTCAAATACTGAGCATGGTGGGTACATGTGACATATTTGTTTACCAAACGCGTCACAAAGTCATGTGATTTGCCCGATTGGTTAATTCAATATTGTTTATCAAGCAGCTTCATCATCATGATCACGTGTCACTGAACCTGATTCTTTGAAATGGCCATGTGAAGAATGTTTTCAAAAATGTTTTAGCTCATAAAATATGATCAGTCTATGGCCAATTGCTATCAAAGATGACTAGATGTCTCCATGAGGTGGATTATTTATAGGCATTTAATGCTTGTTACTTTTTAATGTAAGGTTTTGAGTAATGCATACCACGTATTGACACAAACCCGACTTTTCAGTCGTGATGTCCCATAACAGACAGGTTGATCCTTTTAGTATCATGCCTGTGCAGACAATGCAGACCCAAACAATGGAGATAATTCACTCTGTGAAATTGGCACTTAGTAATTTGGCATAGCACTAAGTAATACTTTTAGGGAAAGACTTTTGATAATAAGAGTCTTATTTCTCTAACATTATATTAACTGATGGTGTGGTGCAGTGGATCAAGCTGATGGACAATCTGTGAAGTTAAGCAACAAGATCGTGGTTAGTAGTTGGATGGGTGACCCAATGGTTTGTATATATTCCAGCTGGATTATATTTTTCCAGGTGGAATTTTTGCAGGTAAATTCCAGGTAGAATTTTGATGTAAATCCATTTAGATTTTTTTAACAAAAATTTGCATATTTCGCCTCATTTTGTTACTATATATAGCTTTCCACTTGTAATTCATCTCATGTGAGGGAGAAAAAAATCCACCAGTATTTTTTTTTAAGATTCCATGTGTTTAAATACACCTGGATTCCAGCTGGACCTTTTCGTACAGGTAGTTGATGTCATGCATGACTGAATTTCTTTTAAGTAGGCTGTAACCTTAACACAAACAATCCAAAAATAACATCATGTAAATCCAATTGAAACATAGGAAAATTAAAATTGACCCGGTGCATGAGATTTCCAACAATGTGGTATGTGCGATCAACAACTCCACAGATCAGCCTGCGCATACGCACAGTCTGATCAGAGCTTTTGCTAGTCCCTTGGGTATTCTACGATAATTAAGCTACTGACTGAACACCATTTGGAGGTTCTAAGCTTAAAAGGAGGCTGCAGAGGCTCATCCGAGTCTACACTTGTCAAAATGCCTTGTCATTGTTGGAAATCTCATGCACTGGCTCATTAATTATTGTTCACTGACTGAAACTACACATTCGATCAGTACATGATTCATTAAGTGACTTGTCATAATTATTTCAGACACAACGCGGCCTCCTAAACCCTCGGAAGAAGATGGCAAAAATTATTACTTTGTGACGCATGAGAAGATGATGGAGGAGATTGCCGGGAACCAGTACTTGGAGTATGGTACCCATGAGGATGCTATGTATGGAACCAAGCTAGAAACAATCAAACAAATACACGAGGCAAACCTCATGAGTATACTTGATGTCGAACCACAGGTCTGTTTGATATTCACAGATATGAGTGTGTGATTATTATAGATTTATTTTCTTATTTCCAAATCAAAGCATATGTTGTGGGTACTCTAAAGAACCGTCTCATTGAGACGGTTCTTTTGAGCACCCAAAAACATATGTTTGAATTGATGGATAAGAAATTTTTACTATTACATGCTCAAACATAAAAAATGGATTTTCTTATTTCCAGACCAAAACATATGTTGTGGGTACTCAAAAGAATCGTCTCAATGAGATGGTTCTTTTGAGCACCCAAAACATATGTATAAATGAATGGATAAGAAAATGTTCACAATTTTACGCTCAAAAAGTTTTTTAGCTTGACCTATTAATACCATAGTAAAAGCAGACAAGATATGAGCCTTGTTGCAAAAAACAAAAAAAACTATACTAGATTTGCAACCAGGAAAAGTTCAAACCAGCCCGTTCACATCTTATTCTTCAAGGAGACTGGTTTGCATGTTCAAGGTTTTCTTGTATTGTGGTATGATGTAACTTTGGTATATACACATTATCATAATAGTAACTTGATCTGGCGTGCTGTATCACGTCGAGTGGATGAGGTCATACCATCGGATCACCCGAGACGCGTAGCGTTGAGGGTGATCCAATGGTATGGCCTCATCCACGAGACGTGATACTGTACACCTGATCAAGTTACTATTATGATAATATGTTTATTATATGCCTTTTTCGCTCACCTGAGCCTTCGGCTCATGGGTGAGCTAATAGTATACCAGTCACTCCGGCGTCCGTCCGTCGTCCGTCCACAATTTCAAACGTCTTATCCTCTGAAACCACTAAGCCAATTGAACTCAAATTTCATATGAAGACTCCTTAGGACGCGGGAATGAAAGTTTGTTCAAATGGTCCTGGTCACATGACCAAGATGGCTGCCACGCCCATATAAGATAAAAACCCTTTAAAAATCTTCTTCTCCAGAACCAGAAGGCCGATGACCTTGGGACTTGGTATGTAGCATTGGGGATGTGGGGCCTACCAAGTTTGTTCAAAGATGATCCTAGGTTGACCTTGACCTACTTAACGTCAAGGTCAAATTTGCTTCCTAATGCATTTAAATGGGAAAAATTCTGAAAAGTTGATATTTGAAAACTGTAAAAGCCTTAGTCATTATTCTCACTTGATATGTTTAACCTAATGAGACAATGGCTATAAATAAGTTCCAAAAGTCAAGGTTGACCTTTGACCTTTCAGCTTAGGTCACTCATAATTGAGTCCAATATATTAAAACATAGTTTTCTCACAAATCTTTGGCCCAATTGAACTCAAATTTCACGTGAAGACTCCTTATGATAAGTTAGCCAAAATTTATGCAAAATATTTTGGTCACATGACCAAGATGGCTGCCACGCCCATATTTGGTAAAAACCCTTTAAAAATCTTCTTCTCCATAACCAGAAGGCTGATGACCTTGGGACTTGGTATGTAGCATTGGGGATGTGGGGTCTACCAAGTATGTTCAAATGATGATCCTAAGTTGACCTTGACCTACTTAACGTCAAGGTCAAATTTTCTTCCTAATGCATTTAAATGGGAAATTTTTTGAAAAGTTGATTTTTTGAATACTGTTGAAGCCAAAGTCATTATTCTCACTTGATATGTTGAAACTAATGAGACAATGGTTATAAATAAGTTTCAAAGGTCAAGGTTGACCTTTAACTTTTCAGCCAAGGTCGCTCATATTGAAGTCCCATCAACACATCAAAACATAGTTTCCTCAGAAACCACTAGACCAATTGAACTCAAATTTCATATGAAGACTCCTTATGATAGGTTAGTCAAAATTTATACCAATTGTACTGGCCACATGACCAAGATGGGCACCATGTCCATTTATGGTAAAAACCCTTTAAATATCCTCTTCTCTTGAACCAAAAGGCCGATGGCCTTGGGACTTGGTATGTAGCATTGGGGATGTGGGCCCTACCAGATTTGCACAAATGATAAATCTAGGTTGACCTTGATCTACTTTATGGCAAGGTCAAATTTGATTCCTAATGCATTTATATGGGGAAAATCTTGAAATGTTTTTTCTTTCTATAACTGTTTAGGCCGAAATCATAATACTTGCAAGAAATGTTTAACCTAATGAGACCACGGTTTTATATAAGTTCCAAATGTCAAGCTGACCTGTGACCTTTTATCCAAGGCCACACATTTGGATTGCCCCATACCTATCTAAACATCTTTATTCAGAAATCACTGGGCTGTTTGATGGAGTATTCTTTAGATTGTTTAGGTCACTCAACCAAAGTGGCCGTAGCCCCCATAAAACAAAATATGTTCATTATATAAGACGTAGTTGATCTTGACCTATTTTAACATTATTAAGGAGATCAGGTGAGCGCTTCAGGACCGTCAGGTCCTCTAGTTTCTGACATTCTTACTGATTTTAAAACCTGTTTTGGTCTTTATTCCCAAAAAATTGCGGGAACGTTTGTCGTAACGTTACGATTCTTGACGTCACGTCAACCTGTTTTTCCGTCTCTGGTTCCATGCTTGCAATTTCCTTTATGTAATGTAGCCGCAAAAGCAGGTAACCGATGTTAGCCTCGTTTTAAAGGATAGTGATATGGATTCAGAAAATCTCAGTTCGTTGATCCGGCTTTCTGTATCAGATGGCCAGAAAACAGACAGTTCTAAAGTCGTATCAGTTATAGGTATATAATAAGTCTATTTATATTACATGAAAAGCTGTAATCATACTGGTACCCCAACGACCCCCCACTCCATGAAAGGGGGACCCTGAGAGGTACATATTTATTTGGGTGTGGTTGGGTTAGCAATGACTTTAGAATTTGACATATGTCCATGATATCTTGAGAACTAGCTTGCAGACATGAACAGACTTTGCATGAGTATTGGAGGATAGAGAATTAATAAGATCTTGGTGACCTTGACCTCATTTGAAGGTAATTAGAGAGTTTAATTGCCAAATGTATGGCAAAAGCGCTTGTTTCCTTAAAGCCTCACAAACCTGTTGCCAGATTTGAACCAAATCCATGTGGTTATAGTATTTGGATTAGGTTTGCGTGACCTTTACCTATTTTTGAGGCAGTTTGAGACTTAAACTGCAAAATTCATGGCAGAAATGCTTGTTTCCACGACTTCTCGTGAAACTGTTGCCAGATTTTAACCGACTAGTTTTTGGTTCCCTTAGGTTGTGTTGGCCTTACATTGGCCAAATACCAAATATGTGTACCCCACTAAGTGGAAGGGGGGGACATTGATTTTGGTGCAGATCCTCTAGGCATTGGCATTATTTTGACTGTGTTCTGTAACTAAAAAACAGTTGGTGAGTTTTAACCAAATTTATCCGGCTATAAAACTGACCCATGATGAAGAATTAATTGGGTTGACATATACTTTAATCATCCTTTTATCCATAAATTTGTTCATTTTTCAGAAAAATCCAAATCTCTGTATTTCTCTTTTTCTACTATATAGACAAGAAACGAGTTATTACAGTGCAATCCCTTTATAACAAAATGTTTGGAGTCTATAGAAATGGACCTTGTTATAAGTGAACTGAATTATAAAGGGACAATTTTACAAAATGACCATTTAATGGTCATTTTCCTATACATGTAATTCCTTTATAAAATGACATGGTAAAAAAATTTGGGAGCCATACCATGACCGTTTTATTTCCGAATCCAATGTTGTAACTAAGGCATATTATTAAGGGACTGCACTGTATTTTTTGAAAAAAAAAAAAAAAAATGAAAAGAAAATAAGAAATTTAAGGTCATGCACTATTGGGGTAAAGTTGTTACCTCATAGGCTTCATTGTGTCTTATTTTAATTAAGATATTTGTGAGAGTTTGGTTTTAAGCAGTGAAGGTTGAGATAAGACTGCACATCTGTGCAGTGACAACGGAGCCTTCACTGTTTGCTCACCAAAAGTAGACCGAGCTATGTATCACAGTCGGTAACAGGTCTGACTGCAGATCCAGGGGTCACGAGTTCGATCTGGCCGGTCCCATACTCTCGCGGAGATTGATCATGAAATAATTGCTATGGCCATTCTCCTCCCTTCCGCTGATCAAGAAGGGTTGTTGTCAGTTAAAGTATGTTAAAGAAGTAATAGTTAAATGCTTAGTTAAGCTTGCCAAGGAAAAAAGTGTGGTTAGGTGAACTGATTGTCTCGAGCTGTTGACTGGGATGTAAAGAACCAAACCAAACAAACAAAACCCAAAGTAGGGAAGTGCTTAAGGCTCTGGCCAAAATTCGGGTCTCTTGCCCCACTAGATTGCTAGATATTTATATTTAAAGAATGACTCATGGGTGAAAGTTTTCAGGATTATTCCTGAATTCAGGATTTTGAGGCTGACTTTCCACAGAAAGTCAGCCTCAAAATGCTGAATTAGGGAGATCATAATAGCTTCTCTGATTTATTTTCTGTCTGTCTAAGGACAATTGACCATTTAAACTTGAAATTGTTATTATTTAGTGGGCATTCTGCAAGTTTTAGGCTTGGAGTTTCGAAAGTTCAGGATTTTGAAATTTTTGACTTGACTTGAACTTTCACCCATGATGACTACATGTGCATATGGGATAAGTATTAATATATCATGAGAAGACTCAATTGTTTAAATTTTTTTTAGATGTATCATGATTTATGCTTATTATTTCAGGCCTTAAAAATCCTCAGAACTCGAGAGTTCTGTCCCTTTGTAGTGTTTATTGCAGCACCAACAATCAAACCAATACAAGAGGTAAACAGAATGGCGGGAATGCTTTCGCAGACCATGAATGTCGTCTGCTGGATGAATTAAAATTTATTTTTGCATGTCAAAAATCATTGATACGAAAAGATCGTAAACATAGGATATTTTAAAGTGTGCAATTAATATTTAAAAATGCAATGTAGTTAAATTCACATAGACACTAGAAGCTTTTGATACCCATTTTGAATAGCAATGTCAAAATTTTACACCAATTTATGTCATATATATATATAAATTGATTAAAATTTTGGGGTTTTAGAAGCTGTGAAAAAATGAAATCTTGACTGACACTCTGTGTCATATATCTGTGATTTTTGACAAAATACACTACACTCTTGATATATCAAAGCCACATAACTAAAAGTATAAGTTTTGTGATTTTTTTGTTCTGTATTTCAAATCAAAAGCTGTGTTTTGGGGGTTTAACAAGAACGGTCTCTCCTAGACAGGACCACATATATTTTAGTGGAAAATAATCAATATGCTTAATTGATAGCTCAGATAACTCAAGGGTCGCTGGTTAGAGCCTCACCGGAGGCACTGTGTTGTGCCCTTGAGCAAGACAGACACCTTATGATTCAATCCAGGAAACATCCCAACATGACTGAAACATTGTTGATTGGGATGTATAGCATCAACACAAACAAAGAAATGGAATACTCAAAGAAAAAAAACTCTGTCAGTGTGGTCTTTGAGTGAACAAGTGTGAACTGTATTATACATAAATTAACAGCATGTGATATAAAAGCTGTCATTTTATAAGGTATGTGATATACTCCATAGCAGCAGATTTCAAGGTCATTGTTCAAGGTCATCAGATCAGAGGCCATACGAGCCAGCACACAAGATTTTGGTATTATAGAGCTATTCAGTCACTGTAAAGGCGGCAAATTTAATATTCATATCTGGGCGTGGTTCAGCTATTTCATCTGCTCAAGAAGGGAAATCAGGTTCTATCTATTTGGTAAAGAGTTAATAAGCTGTTTGAGCTTCGCAAACGTGTGTGTATTTCATGAAAATCCTGTCCGTTACATTTATTAACCCTTAGAGCGTCAATACAACAAAGGTCCTTTGCTTTTGTTATTGGAAGCCACTTCAACAAACGGTATAGACCCAGATCAGATGGCTCCTGTGGGAGCCCTCTGATCTGGGTCCACACTGTTTGCCTCTATACTAACGTTAATCAATTAACAGACATTTTCGGATGCAGTCACTTTTCTGGCGTTTTAAAGATTAAATAATATGTATTGTGTCTTTATTGAGTAAGAGGCTCAAGATGACACAGTTTCTTTTGAATGAAACCATGCCTCATTTTCAGATTTTACCTATGTCTAAGGTACACCAGCTCTAATTACTCATTCATGAGATGCCGCCTTTACTGTAACCAAAAAGTTCAATAATACTTATCGCATAGGCGACCAGCTAAGGCTCTGAGATGAGCCTGTGTATCCGCACAGTCTAATTGCTGCTAGTAGAGCGATTGCTGCTAGTATACATAAAGAATGGAAGTAGATAAAGAGCCATAGGGCCAGTTAAGCAAAGATATTCAGCGTAAAAGTGTGGTTATTTTCTTATCCATCAGTTTAAACATGTGTTTTGGGTGCTCAAAAGAACCCTCTCATTGAGACGGTTCTTTTGAGTACCCACAACATTATTTTGGTTGAGAAATAAGAATTTTCAGTTACGCACTCTTTGGGAGCCTGAGAGCCACGCCAAAAATTTCATTTCACTGATTTTAAATCTGCTGCTCTGGAGCTAGTACCAGTAATAATCGCATGATTTTTTTTCAGCTTCATTTTTCGTTTCAATATGGCGCTATGTTTGTTAAAAGCAAGCAATATCTTAAGTGTCCCAATATCAAAATTAAGAACAATCAATTATCATGAAGCTGCTTCTGAGAGTGATATAAGGCCATGTAATAAAACTGATAAACCACTAGTGGTTTACAGATGACAACGTCACATAAATTTGGCAAACCTAGACCTTTTCATACCAAAAATGCAATTACCAAAAAAATCATATGATGAAAAGAATCTAGCATTCATGCTCCTGTATTATTAAAATCATTAAACTCATTGCAAAAAAAGCAATAAAATGCTCTGCAGGCCTCGCATTTTATCGCTTTTCCCCAACTCTAATAAATTAAATAAAACGCGAGCACTCATGTAAGATCCACTATTTACAGATTAACTTAGCATGAACAAGAGACCTAGCCTGGAAGGTATAAAGCTTTTTATGCTCAATTCAACTGAGCATGAAATTTTAATCATGCTCATAAATGTTAAAATGACAACAACAATTGTTTGCATTTTAACATTTATCTGCAGGATAAATACATCTGAGAGCTTTAAGCCAAGAAAAAATAATATTTTGCAAAATTTATGTTTTTGCAGTGCAGGAAGTATAAAAAATGAAAAGGGTCATTCTAAAGTATTGCTTGCCATGTCTTTGCCCATGGACTTATTTTTGTTGCATTCTTTCCTCAGGGATGGCAAATTGCTGCCAAAATGTTCTGCAAAAAAAAAATTTCAATAGAATTTTGGAATATATTTTTCCTTTCACCTAGTATTTAAATGCAAGGGTGGAGGAAATAGGCTTGGGATAAAGGTTAGATGCTTTTTCACCCACAAATTAGTGATATTGTTCCATTTCTTAAGTGTGTAATAAAAAAAAAATCGTTTTGTTATTTCTCAACCCAAACATATTTTGTGGATACTCAAAAGAACCATCTACCAGGCCCCGTAGCGCAGTTGGTAACGTGTCTGACTGCAGATCCAGGGGTCGCAAGTTTGATCCCCGCCAGGTCCAATACTTTCGCTGAGATTGATCATGAAATAATTACTACAACCATTCACCTCCATTTCGCTGATTCAAGAAGGATTGTTGTCCGTTACAAGTGAAAGTATGTGCACAAAGTTAATGGTCAACTGCTTAGTCAAGCTTGCCCAGGAAAAAAGTGTGGTTAGGTGAACTGACCATCCCAACATGACCATAGCTGTTGACTGGAATGTAAAGAACCAAACCAAACAAACAAACAAAAGAACCATGTCAATTTTGAGCACCAAAAACATGATAGGAAAATAATCACAGTTTTACTCATAAAAAGCTTACCTACCTGGACATTTTGAGTACCCACAACACATGTTTTGGTTAAGAAAAGAGAAAAATAATTTTTAATTATACACTTTCTGGAAGCCTGACAAAGTTATTGTGAATTTTAGAGGAAAGAAGCTTTGTTACTAACCATTTATTTTCATTTTTCTTATTATTTTAGCCAGGCTGTATCTACTAAATGCTTTATTATGCTGTCTCCTTTTCTGTTTTCTTAATTGCATGATGCATCTGTTGATGTCCTATGTTCACAGGCTCTGAAAGTGTTACGGTCGGCTGAGTATGCGCCCTATGTAGTATTTATAGCCGCACCAAGTGCACGTGACCTGCAGTTAGCAAAGACTACTGGTATTGATGTAAGTCTGTTAGACTATTCTATTGTGTTTGCACGTCTCGAGTCTTTTATGTAAATGGTACTCATTATCAGTGACTTAAATAAGAGTGACTGACAACTCCATTTTTCAGCCAGATAGGTATGTCGGAGCATGTGTCACGTGACTAACACCTAGTGCGCCATTCATCGTATACACAAAATGGCAACGCAGCCTTGATGAACTTCTGCATTTGTATAGTACATTTGAAGAGTTTGCTGTATGGTATATATCGCTCATTGCTATTTCTTTTTAATAGCAATGGAAAAAAGATACAAAATATCACTAAATGTTACATTTAAATGCAATGTTAAAACTAATCCTGTCAGGCTGTGGAGTTATCACGGTGTAATATTTTATGAAAGTTGCGGAATTCATCAAATATGGCTTCAACAATACCTCTTTGATTGTGATGAATAAAGCTTCAAACATGGCTATGTCTGTGTCTCTATTTACTAATTTTCATAAACTAAGATGCCATGTGATTCATAATCGTCGTAATTATACTATTTTGGTGTTTGTAAAGGTGTTAAAAGCTTTGGTAAACAATATAGAAATTATGCTGTGTATTCCAAAACCGCGATAAAAGCAAATCATGTAGACAAATTATATCGATTTCCCCTTATTTACCTGTGTAAGATGCCCGACAGAGCTAATTGAGTTGAGTATTGGTATTTTATTGGAGTTTCTAGTCACTCTAAATATACGTCACTGATAATATACTCAACAGTTGTATAACAACTCAAAATAAAGAACTTTTTAACTCTTTCCTTGCTAGCGGTGACTTTTGTCATCTGCTGATGACCCTAGCAAACAGTTTGGACCAAAATCAGGGCCAACAGAATGTTGGCCCTGATTTGGATTCAAACTGTTTGACACCCTGATAGTGTTCCTGAATTTTTTTTTTAAGTTTATTTTGAAAAAAGTCAGCAGATGATAAAAAGCATGAAAAATTACCAAGCATGCAAAGAGTTAAAAAGAAATTTGAACATGGCTGTTTACAACTGTCTAGAATATTGCAAAGAAATAAAATTACCTGAACATCTCTAAAAAACAATGGTCAGAATTAAAAACTGTTTGGCTGTAATGTTCATCAGGTGACCTACAAAAGTAGTAAAAGCCCATTATTCATTAAAAAATGGCCCGCAGAGGGCTTGTTTCCTTTATATATCTCTATAAGAAACTTTAAACATCTCTTAAAACAGTGTTCAGAACTTGAAATGCTTTGTTGGTAACCCTCTACAAAAATGACTTTGGTTTGTGAAAAAAACATGACTGCCATTGGTCATAGCTTATTGCTGGGATAATTCTGGTTCACAGATATAATTGGCATTTCTGGGGAATTTCTTAGAAAAGTAATTTAGAAAACTTTTAAAGGGGAATACAATGTTCATTAACCCTTTCCCTCATGCATGTTCATGCTAAGCTCCACCCACTATGAAACATTATACAAACTTTCATGTTTGTACATGGAACAAAGAAATTACTTGTCAGGTCCAATAGTGTAAGATGATATCAAATCAGAGTAGAGCAGACCCTGATCAGGCAGCTCTCACAAGAGCAGTCTGATCTGGGTCTGCTCTATTTGCAAAAGTGTTAAAAGGCATCTCTATGGGGTAAAGGGTTAACATTGTACATTAAATTCAAGACTTCCTAGAGTGTACATTTTATTGTAAAATTTCTCAAAATAGTTTGTAAAATAAATTATAGCAATCAAAAATCTGAGTTCTAATATCTAATAAGCCAATGATTAAATATTTAAATTTTGAAAGTCAAATCAATCTAAAATTTCATTGCAAACTGTACATATTTTTCTTTTTCAAATTGATCTTTTATTCAGCAGAAGAATCAATAAAAATACAAGGCTAAATTGAATAGCAGGCAATAATTTATTATGTTAACGCATATATGAATAGGGCTGTGTGACATCACAAATCCTATAATGGCTGCCTTCCTTCACTTTCCACTTTGTAAAATGTAAAGAAAATATACAGCAAAACCTGTGTAAAACGGCCACTCAAAAATAGACCAAACAAAGATCTTAATAACAATTGGTAGCTTAATGAAGGTCCAAAGTATTGCAGAATGCTCCCCTTGGAGCATTCTGCAATACTTTTGACCTGCATTAAGCAATAATTGGTTCTGAAAACCAATTTTTGGTCTTTTTGACAGTGGCTGTTTTACTCAGGTTTTACTGTATTTTTTTCATTTGATCTGGTTTGCTGGAGATGACATGTATTTCAGAGTCTTGTTGTTTCAACGGTCATTTCTCTTTTAAAAAATTTTCTCCTGAAACCAGCTGATCAAAATTGATAATATTTTTTTGGCAGAAGTGGTCAATAGATGATCTACAAAAAAAAAACGTAAACCAATTTGATCAGTAGAAGAATATGTCACCAGCGGCATGGCTGGTTTCCTTTATATAAATATATATAAGAAAATTAAAACAAATAGAGTGAATGAACCAATTCACTGTCAGCCAAAGTACCTGTTATCGGCATCCAGAGTAAAAATGGTTAAACAAAAATATGGCGAGAATCTCTGCTACTGCTGAAACCCATCCAAATTTAGTCTCAGCCCCAACTAAAATTTAAAAATGATCTTTTTCCTTGTACAGAACTGTAGTGGCACCATAGTCATACTCTTTGACGCTTGGAGATATCTTTTGCACATGATATTTTGGTACTTATCGCAAATGCACAAAAGCCTCAAATAAATCCCCATCCTGGTGTATCCTGTGGGGCTAGAGGTCTAAATTTTGGTCTGAGTCTTCATACATCTACATACTTTGTGTCAATTGGAACTGCCTCGGCCAATTCAGCGAAATTCCGTGGAATCAGACCTAGGATGTACATCGAGGATGTACATTGAGGATCTACTATGATAACCCAGGTGATAATGTGACGCTGACATTATATAATGTGACACTGACATCACAGAAACCATGTTAACACAATAACAAGTGTGATTGCAGCAAAACAAACGGCTTAAATGAAATTTATGTTTTTTCAATAAAATATCGCAATAAAATATCGCTATAGCGATATTTTATTGAAAAAAAACCATAAACTTCATTTATTTTGCTGATTAAACTTTTCAGATAATCAGAATAATTGATTTTAATTGAGCTGAACACACATGCTACAGAACTAATTTTCCATACGCCAGTTCCGGCTAACAAAAATGGAGCTTTTTTGTACATAGTACTACGTGTAAAGCTCCTTACAGACACCGGAGCCATGATTCGATTCTCGAATTGTGGCAGACTTTCCCGAATGACTTTGTGTATTTGAGCATTGAATGTGCAGGCTCAACTGAACTTTCGCTGCTCAACATGCAGCAAAAGGACCACAATCTAATGTACACATGTGGTCAAATCCAGCAGAGAAATTCCCTTTTTAGCTCTTGGTGAGCTTTGTTATTACCTGCTGTGTGTCCAGAATGTCAACAATTTGCTCTAAAAATATCTCCTCATAAATTTACCAAAATTCACAGAAATGAACCTTGGATGGCACTCATTTAAAAGTTGTTTTAATTGATTCAGTGCAAAATTATGGTTGCCATAGCAACAGAAAGTATCAATGTCAAAAACTACTGACACAACTAGTATAGATTAAAACAATAATTTTGTAGAGATATTTGAATAAATATAATGTAAAAATAGTTTTAAGCTTACATGTACTGTATGTAAGACATTTCGGTAATAAATTTCGCTCAAATGGTCCTTGGGTGGCCAAGTACCAAGACTGTTAAATTTGTTATATATAGAACAAAAAGCCTGCCAGAACAAAAAAGGGTAAAGTCTTTTAAAGGATATCTCCGTCAAAACTAATATAGGAGTTATGCTGATCCTGGAAATATCCAAACTCTATTACAGTGTAGATTCAGATCACTTCTGCCAAAATTTTATAGTAACCATATTGCACTCAAAATGATCAAAACTCTTTCTTAATTAATCATAGTGCACTCAAAATGATCAAAACTCCTTTAATAAACTATATTGCACTCAAAATGGCCAAAACTCCTTTAATAAACTATATTGCACTCAAAATGACCAAAACTCCATTAATAAATTATATTGCACTCAAAATGGCCAAAACTCCTTTAATAACCTATATTGCACTCAAAATGGCCAAAACTCCTTTAATAAACTATAATGCACTCAAATTGACCAAAACTCCTTTAATAAACTATATTGCACTCAAAATGGCCAAAACTCCTTTAATAAACTATATTGCACTCAAAATGGCTAAAACTCCTTTAATAAACTATAATGCACTCAAAATGGCCCAAACTCCTTTTAATAAACCATATTTCACTCAAAATGGCCAAAACTCCTTTAATAAACCATATTGCACTCAAAATGACCAAAACTCCTTTTAATAAACCATATTGCACTCAAAATGGCCAAAACTCCTTTAATAAACTTTATTGCACTCAAAATGGCCAAAACTCCTTTAATAAACTATATTGCACTCAAAATGACCAAAACTCCTTTTAATAAACTATAATGCACTCAAAATGGCCAAAACTCCTTTAATAAACTTTATTGCACTCAAAATGGCCAAAACTCCTTTAATAAACTATATTGCACTCAAAATGGCCAAAACTCCTTTAATAAACTATAATGCACTCAAAATGGCCAAAACTCCTTTTAATATACCATATTGCACTCAAAATGGCCAACACTCCTTTAATAAACTATTCCACACTCAAAATGGCCAAAACTCCTTTAATAAACTATAATGCACTCAAAATTATCAAAACTCCTTTTAAGAAACTATGTTGCACTCAAAATGGCCAAAACTCCTTTAATTAACTATATTGCACTCAAAATGGCCAAAACTCCTTTTAATAAACCATATTGCACTCAAAATGGCCAAAACTCTCCATGGAGTTTTGGCCATTTTGAGTGCAATATGGATGATTATGATTTTTTTTTTTTTGCAGGATGGAAGCCTGGAACGACTTGCCAAGGAAAGTGACTTGTTAGAAAAAGCATATGGACATTACTTTGATCATAAAATAATAAATAATGACATTTCCGAAACTATAGCACAGTTAGAAGAAGCAATAGACAAAGTTTGTTCAAGCCCACAATGGGTCCCTGTTAGTTGGGTGTACTGAATAATCCAGACAAAGTGATCATTGAAAATATAATTTGGCATAATTCTGAACTTTTTAAGGAACTGTAATCTTTGTATACCCATTGGATTTACCTCATAAGGCTGTTCCATTTTGCAGCCACATGAAATGTTTTTGGGAATAGAATTGGATTATTCCAAATTATGGGTTCGTTGGTCACTTATACTGAAGTTATGGCAGAAAAGTGATGAAAAATCTATAGCAAAATAACAAGTCAACAAGAAAGTTTGAGTTATTGCTAGATTGTTATTGTTAGCTAGCTGTTGCAGAGATTGCTGTTGCTTGCTAGCTGCAGGTTAGATTGTTATTGTTAGCAAGCTGCAGGATTGATGTTACTGAGAAGGGTCGTAGAAAAAGTGACAGAACTTTGCAATGGAAATTATAGCTGATCTTCAATGGATGAATTGAGGGGGATAGGTAGAGGCAAGTGTATAATGGAGCTTAGTATTTAAAACTGTAGTGCATTATAATGGACAGATTGAAATGTTAGATTATAAGGGACAGTTTTAACTACTGGGTGTATTAATACCGGTAGATGTATCATACACTAAATAACAAACAAGATCTGACTGTGCACATCTGTGCAGTCTGATCTGATGAATAATGATACACAGACTATTATGCGGGCCTTGCCGCGAGAAAACCTGTCTTTATGTCCATTCTAGTATTGCAATCATCTTGATGGGGAAGAGAGAGCTGATTGCTTTGTTTGGTTTGTCTTCCTGGTGTCTCGTGATGGTTGAGCGGCTCTTCCTCACGGTGCCACGGGGTTGTCTGCAGTTTGTGATTGTGGTATTTCCTGATCATACTCACTTTTTTCGGGGTTTCCGACAAAGCGAGTTTCAAACCAGTCTCCTCAGCAACAGAGACTATCTAGAAATTTGGAATTTCACCTGTAGCAAGTTTACGTATGATACTTGCCAAAAAGCGAATAATAAAGGCGCTGATCAGACTGCGTGGATGGGCAGGCTGGTCTGCCCTTGTGTTGTTCGCAAACCCCCGAAGACAGGTTTTCTCGCGTCGAGGCCCATACACTATAGTGTATGTATTTAGCAAGATGCAATTTGATGTACATACCATTTGTGCACTGTAGTTTATGTATAAAGTGGCAGATTACAATGAACACTATTATAATGTATGCATTCAAATGACAGATAATGATATACAGACTATTGTATACTATAGTGAAACAATTAACAGCAAGATTATTATGTATAGAATATTAGTACACTAAGGTGTATGAAATAAGCTGGTGGATTATGATGTATAGACTGTAAGTGCTCTATAGTATACAGAATAAACTGGTGGAATCTGATGTATAGACTGCAAGTGCACTATAGTGTATGAAATAAACTGGTGGAATCTGATGTATAGACTGCTAGCACACTATAATGTATGAAATAAACTGATGGAATCTGATGTATAGACTGCTAGCACACTATAATGTATGAAATAAACTGATTGAATCTGATGTATAGACTGTAAGTGCACTATAGTGTATGAAATAAACTGGTGGATTATTATGTATAGAGTGTTAGTGCACAATAGTGTATGAAATAAACTGGTGGATTATGATGTATAGACTCCAAGTGCACTATAGTGTATGGAACAAATTGGTGGATTATGGTGTATAGAATGTTAGTGCACTATAGTGTATGGAATAATCTGGTGGATAATAGTGTGTAGACTGCTAGTGCTTAATGGTGTATGCAATAGACCGGTGGGTTTTGGTGAACAGTTTGAAATATAAGGTGCTCTAAGATGGGTTATATCTGCCTGATGGAGAGCTTGGGGTAAATGGGACTATTTTAGATTAGTTATTAGATGACCAAGTTATTCTTTATCCTTAGATGATGGTGAATGAGATAACCTTCCATATTTTTACTAAATATCAACACAGATAGGCCGGAGCAAAAGTGTAACCCCAGATTAGATTGCTCTGACCATGGTCTAAACATAAATAATTCTTCTTTCACTCTGTATTTCAAATTTTCGGCCACTTGGCCTTTCTAAAAGGCCAAGTGGCTGAAAATTTGAAATACAGAGTGATGGAAGAATTATTTGTGTTGAGACCATGATCATTCAGGGCAATCTATATTTCAAACTTTCTCAAATGCCAAGTGGCCGAAAATTTGAAATATACAGTGGAAGAAGTCAGCCACTTGGCCTTAGACAAAGGCCAAGAGACCGAAATTTGAAATATAGAATGGACTGGCTGGTATATGATAATTCATTGATAAAATCATCTGTTTAGTTGTTTCATCTCATATATGTGTTTCATAACTGAGCAATTTTGTTCTGTGAACTTCACCACTTGCTTATGAGCCACTACATGAGATTTCCAACAATGTGGAATGTGCGACCAGCAACGGCTCAGACCAGCCTGCGCAAATGCGCTGTCTGATCAGAGCCTTTGCTAGTGGTTTTACTATTCTATGATTGCTAAGCTACTGACTTAACATCATTTGGAGTTTCTAAGGTTAAGAGGAGGCTGCTAAGTCTCATATGAGTCTACACTTGTAAAAATGCAACATTGTTGGAAATCACATGTCGCGGCTCATGTATTTGAGCCATGCCGTGAGAAGACCTATTTGTGCATAGTAGGCCTGCACATCTCTGCACTCTGATCAGCTTCATTACCAGTTAACTCTTTGCCTACTGGGTAATTTTTCATCGTTTTTTGTTGTCTGCTGAATTTTTTCAAAATCAACTTTTTCGAAAAACTCTTTCAGTAATACCATCAGAGTGTCAAACAGTTTGGATCCTGATCAGGCCCGACATTTTGTCGGGCCTGATCTGGGTCCAAACTGTTTGTAAAAGTTGTCAGCAGACGACTCTAGGAGGTAAAGAGTTAATGTTACACCTGCTTCATCCAACTAGTCTCTGTAGCTGAGTAGTCTGGTTAATGAATTATATATCTGCAAACCAGGAAGATGGGATTTCTCATGATGTGACTTATATCTAGGTATGCTTTAAGTCAAACCTGTCTAACAGGCCACCTGTATTAAGCAATCACCTACCATAGGAGGTAAAATTTCATTTCCCAAAGTATCCATTTCAATACAAGTCAACCTGTATTAAGCAAGCAACTGCCTTAAGCAAGCATTTTAATCATTCCCTTGGGTGCTTGCTTAAGACAGGTTTGACTGTTGTAAATGAAAATGATGTAAAATAATCATATCTAAAAGGTTTGTGTTAACAATGAGAACAACTCATATCGTAATAATACTGTCATGGTTTGTAATGGTATAACTATTTATCAGGATTGAGAATCTAAAATCTACTTATATTTATCTCTAATGTTGCCTTTGAGAGTTAAGTTGCCATTTTATTTTTCCCATTTTTTTTTCTTTCTTGTTATTATATACTACACAAGATACAGTAATAATATTCCAGTTACCTATTTGATACTTTAATATTTAAGTTCTTCAATATTAACCTTGTTCTTAAGTAGCCCCCAAGTTCTTCAGTATTGGCTGAATTTTTCAATATTGGCTGAGTTATTTAATATATCTGTATACCAAGTTCATCAAATTTGGCCAAGTTCATTAATATTGGCCGAGTTTCTAAATATTGGCTGAGTTACTCAATATTGGCCAAGTTCATCAATATTGGCTGAGTTATTTGATATTGGCCAAGTTTGTCAATATTGGCCAAGTTCATCAATAATATTGGTCAAGTTCATCAATAATATTGGCCGAGTTCTTCAATACATGCCAAGTTCATCAATATTGGCCTAGTTTGTCATCAATATGATGTAGACATATTTAGCCAGTGCCGATACTGTATAAATGCTGTTTATTGATTATACTGGATAGGTTGTTTTAGATTTTTAAATACAATTATATTTAATTGATATAAATATTACTAGATATAGATATTATATATGGAAGGGGCTGTAGAACTTGGATCTCATTCTATAATAATAATCTGAATTGAACACAAGATTTTTTAGAAGGAGCTCAGTGTTAGATTTGAGGTTGAAGGGTCACGGGTTTGAGGCTCATCAGAGGCACTGCATTGTGTCCTTGGACAAGACACTTTATCATCTGCTTAGTACTGTTTCAACCCAGGACGACCAGTAACTGTCCCGACATGACTGAAAAACTGTTGGGGCGTAAAGCATCAAAACCAACAAAACAAAATTGCAAGTCAGCTTTTGGATCCAACTTTGAATGAGAATATTCCATTATTACATGACAGGCATGTAATATCATTATAACAAACCAATGAATGTGCCAGCTAGTGAGATTTTCGTTCTTATCACATATGCATAAATTCACTCTTTAACCCTTTCTGTCATGAATATTCATGCTAAGCTCCACCCACTATGAATAATTATACATGTATAAATAAACTTTCACATTTGTAGGTAAAACAAATAGATTACTTATCAGGTCCACTTGTGAAGGATCATATCTTATCATATTTCCATAAGCAAACAGTAGACCCTGATCAGGCAGCTCTTACAAGAGCTGCCTGATCAGGGTCTGCCCTGTTTGCAAAAGTGTTAAAAGGTGTCTATGAGGTAAATGGTTAAACATGCATGCACAGCTATCTAGTGGTACTAGAGGCCTAAATTTTGGCATGAGCCTTCATTTATGTTCCTTCTCTGTGCGTGGTGAGACTGGGCAATTGCTCATGCCATTGGTGAAAGTTTTCAGGATAATTCCTGAATTCAGGATTTTGAGGATTATTTGATGAACTAAGGAGATTATATTAGCTTCTCTGATTTATTTTCAGTCTGTCTAAGGACAATATACCATTTAAACTTGAAATTGTGTATATTTAGTGGGCACCCTGCAAGTTTTAAGATTGAAATTTCGAAAGTTCAGGATTTTGGAAATTTTGAACTTTCACCCATGTCATGCTCATCTGGGCCTTTGCTGCTGGCATACATGATAAGTACCAAAATCTCAGAATTTTTGAAAGCTGTGACATGCTCAGGTTAAATGCATAAATGGTTAAGCATGTGTGATACACAACTTTTGCCTAAAGGCTGAGGTCAAACTAGTATGACACAAACGCATTTGCCTGCAAAAGTGATATTTGTTTAGTAGTTAATTTAAAAACAGTAATCAAGTGATTTTGTATTGGCCTAGTTACAGGTCAGAGGTCAGCTGTATAGGCCTGAGGCCTTTGTCTAAGATCAATTATAGCCACCTGGGCCAATATGAAATCACTTGATCAATTACAAATAATATTGCAGCCTAAATCTGACTTGTAAAAAATATGAGCCAGCAAGTCCCTAATAGATATAAATGGATCAAAGCTAAAATTCACAAGTTATGTACATTCTATTTCTGTCTTTGATGACAGTTTTTATCTAAGAAAACAGTGTAGACCCGGATGAGATGCAGAATCACACCTGATTCTGACCTATTTTATTTCTTATTGTTCATGTTTCAAAACCTGTGTAAAACGGCCACTCTCATAAAGACCAAAAATGATTTCCAAGACCTATTATGCTTAATGCAGGTCAAAAGTATTGCAGAATGATCCAAAGCATTCTGCAATACTTTTGACCTTCATTAAGTTACCATTTGTCATTAAAGCTGCATAGTCTGTAACTTTTGATCTTTTAATTTTAGAACTAATGTTTCTATTTTTCAAGAATACAGTAAACAAACTGAAATTCAGGTATATATTCTACCAATTTTGTAAATCTTAGCAAATTATCAGTATCAAAACAACAGCATTTATGTTAAAATAACCTGTCTATAATTATTGGAGGGACGCAAATAATTACCAACACACCTGTTTTTTATAAGATAATTCACTTTTCCATGCAGTTTTCAGCTATAGTGAACAGATTTATTGTGAAAACATAACTTAATTCTACTTTTACAAATGATTTAAAAAGAAAATAAAAAAATTGAAAAATGTTCATGGTTGCAGACTATGCATCTTTAAGACTTTTTTTGTCCTTTTTTGAATGGCACTTTTACTCAGGTTTTACTGTACTTTTTCATTAGAATTTGAAAAACTGATAACCCTTTTCCCGCTTTTCACCACAATTGTTATCTGCATTGGCTTATGTACTTTGCCTTGGGTGGCTTATATTTCAAACAATATGGACCCAGATCAGGAGAAGTCTGATCAGGGCTCATAGTGTTTGCTTCATTGTTAAAATTAGTGTGGAAAGCATTTGAATATATGCAGTAGACATGATAAACAGATGACTTTTTCTGGACAAATAAATATCAGCAGGAAAAGGATTGAATATATGCTCAAAACTTAGGTTTTAGACATATATTAGAACAGCCTCATAGATACACTTCTAATGAGATTTGTCAGCCTATGTTAATGAAGCTAATCCTTATCCTGGCAATAATGTTGCCCCAAAAATGTCATCTGCTATTAAGTCTGCTGCATGAATTCATATGAACTCCAGAATAGTTTATCATGAAAGCAAACACTATGAGCCCTGATCAGACTGCTCCTTAGGGAGCAGTCTGATCTGGGTCCATATTGTTGGCAATATAGGCTATCAAAATACATAAGCAGATCGGAGAGCAGATTGCAATTGTCGTGAATGACTAGAAAAGGGATACATATGCTTCATACAAACCTCTTTAAAAGAATATATGACATTACTGAGAGCATGGTATTTTAGAGGGCACTAACTTTGTTATGCCTCTTGCACTCAGAAAGGCAAAATTGCAATGGAGTTATGGCCCTTCTGAGTGCATTATGGTTGAATGAAAATTAACCCATCATTATATAGAGTCCTGCATAGTCAATTATATGTATACAGACTGTATTGGACCAAAATTTTGTTTACCCAATAAAACATACAAAATATGAAGTTTGTGTCATTTTTTATTCTTTCAATTATATGGCAATAATGGAGTGCAGTGGTTGACTCGAGATAGAGGGGTTGCGGGTTGGAGCCACATCGGCGGCACTTTGTTGTGCCCTTGATACATTAATCCCTGCTCAGTACTTGTTCAACCCAGGAAGACCATCCCGACATAACTGAACAAGAGGGCCCATGGGCCCTGGATCGCTCACCTAAATCCTTATAATTTTTGCCCCAGGGGCAAAAATTGAACAAACTTGGTAGAGGTCCACAAGGTGATGCTACAAACCAAATATCAAGACTCTAGGCCTTGATGTTTCAGACAAAAAAAAAATCATGTTTTTCCCTATATAAGCCTGTTAAACATGCGACCCCTGGGACAGGCCCAATTTGGATCCAGGGGCATAATTTAAACAAACTTGATAGAGGTCTACTAAATGATGCTACATACCAAATTTCAAGGCTCTAGGCCTGTGGTTTTAGATAAGATTTTTTCATGTTTTCCTATTTAGCCTAATATGCAAACCATGTGACCCCTGGGTCGGGACCATCTTTGGCACCATGGGCATAATTTGAATAAATGTGGTAGAGGTCCATGAGGTGATGCTACATACCAACTATAAAGGCTCTTGGCATTGTGATTTCAGACAAGAAGATTTTTTCATGTTTTCCCTATATAAGCCTAAGTTAAACATGTGACCCCTAGGGGCGAGCCCATTTTTGGCCCCAAGGGTATAATTTGAACATACTTGGTAGAGGTCCACTAGTTGATGCTACATACCAAATACAAAGACTCTAGGCCTTTTGGTTTCAGGCAAGAAGGTTTTTTTTCATGTTTTCCCTATATAAGCCTATGTAAAACATGTGACCCCCGGGGTGGGGCCATTTTTAGCTCACCTGAGCCGAAGGCTCCGAGGTGAGCTATTAGTATACCAGTGACTCCGGCGTCCGTCGTCCGTCCGTCCGTCAACATTTTCAAACATCTTCTCCTCTGAAACCACTGGGCTAATTGAACTCAAATTTCATATGGAGACTCCTTAGGATGGGGGAACGAAAATTTGTTCAAATGTTCCTGGTCACATGACCAAGATGGCCGCCATGCCCATATATGGTAAAACCCCTTTAAAAATCTTCTACTCCAGAACCAGAAGGCCAATGACCTTGGGACTTGGTATGCAGCATCGGGGATGTGGGGCCTACCAAGTTTGTTCAAATAATGATCCTAGGTTGACCTTGACCTACTTAACTTCGAGGTCAAATTTGCTTCCTAATAGATTTAAATGGGAATTTTTTTTGAAAAGTTGATTTTTTTAATACTGTTTAAGCCAAAGTGATTATTCTACCTTGATATGTTGAAACTAATGAGACAATGGCTATAAATAAGTTTCAAAGGTCAAGGTTGACCTTTGCCCTTTCAGCCAAGGTCGCTCATATTGTGGTCCCATCAATATATTAAAACATAGTTATACCCCCGCAAACTTTGTTTGTTGTGGGTATACTGTTTTTTATGTTGTCCGTCCGTCCCACCGTCCGTCCGTGCGTGCGTGCGTCCGTCCGTCCGTAACGTTTTGTTTTTTTAATATCTTGAAGAGTCATTGCTGGATTTTCATCAAACCTTGCAAACATGTTCATATATGCAAGACAAATACTTTATACAAAAAAGTAAGGGCTAGGGGGCAATTCTATTGGAGTTATTTCCCTTTTTAGTTCTAAATGGCTTTTAATATAGGGTTTTATGCTTATGCTATTATAGGTCATACACAAGCCGATCAACTCCTACTACAGCTTTTGATGGAACAATTTGATATCTTGCCTATACAATGTAGACACATTGAACATATGCATGAAGGAGTTTGGTTCAGAAAAAATAATTTTTGACAAAATGACAGCTGTGAGGACGTAGACAATTTTTCCCTAATTAGGCTTTTGTATATGCATAGATGGTGGCTTCATGGGCCGATCAACTCCTACCACAGCTTTTAATGGAACAATTTGGTACTTTGCCTATACAATGTAGACACATTGAACATATGCATGAAGGAGTTTGGTTCAGAAAAAATAATTTTTGATAAAATGACAGCTGTGAGAACTTAGACAATTTTTCCCTAATAAGGCTTTTGTATATGCATAGATGGTGCCTTCATGGGCCGATCAACTCCTATCACAGCTTTTAATGGAACAAATTGATACTTTTCCTTTACAATATAGATACATTGAACATATGCATGAAGGAGTCTGGTTGAAAATTATTTTTTTTACAAAAGGACAGCTATGAGAACTTAGATAATTATTCCCTTATATGGCTTTTGTATTTGCATGGATAGTGCCTTTATGGGCCGCTCAACTCCTACCACAGCTTTTGATGGAGCAATTTGATACTTTGCAGATACAATGTAGACACAGTAAACATATGCATGAAGGAGTTTATAATTTTTGTTTGCATAGATTGTACTGAAATCTTCTTTTCAAAACTTAGGTCTGCTGGTTTGAACTATAACTTGCCAAGTTTTTTTTTACTGAATCTTACTGTGCGGGGGTATCTAATAAGCATTGCTTATTGACTTTTTTCATTTTCTCACAAACCATTGGCCCAATTGAGCTCAAATTTCATATGAAAACTCCTTATGATAAGTCAGCCAAAATTTATACAAAATATTTTGGTCACATGACAAAAATGGCCCTCACGCCCATATATGGTAAAAACCTTTTAAAAATCTTCTTCTCCAGAACCAGAAGGCCAGTAACCTTGAGGCTTAGTATGAAGTATTGGGGATGTGAGGCCTACCAAGTTTGTTCAAATGATGATCCTAGGGTGACCTTGACCTACTTAACGTCAAGGTCAAGTTTGTTTCCTGATGCATTTGAATGGGAAATTTTTTGAAAAGTTGATTTTTTGAATACTGTGGAAGCCAAAGTCATTATTCTCACTTGATATGTTCAATCTAGTGTCTATAAATAAGTTTCAAAGGTCAATTTGGTTAATCTTTGACCTTTCAGCCAAGGTCGCTTATATTGGAGTGCCATCAACATATTAAAACATAGTTTTCTCAGACAATTCTTGGCCAATTGAAACCAAATTTCACATGACAACTCCTTATGATTGGTTAGTCAAAATTTATACAAATTGTTATGGTCACATGACTAACATGGCCACCATGCCCATATATGGTAAAAACTCTTTAAATCTCTTCATCTCTGGAACCAAAAGGTTATTGGCTTTGGGACTTGGTAGGTAGGATCAGGGATGTGGGCCCTACCAGGTTAGCACAAATGATGAATCTAGGTTGACCTTGACCTACTTTATGGCAAGGTCAAATTTGATTCCTAATGCATTTATATGGAGAAAATCTTAAAATGTTCATTTTCTATAACTGAGCGGAATTCATTATAGTTAAACCTATTGAGACAATGGTTTATTAAGTACCAAATGTCAAGCTGACCTATGACCTTTTATCCAAGGCCACTCATTTGGACTGCCACATACCTATCTAAACATCTTTTCCGCAGAAATCACTGGGCTGTTTGATGGATTATTCATTAGATTGTTTTAGGTCACTTGGCCAGAATGGCTGCAACCCCCATAAAACAAAATATGTTTCATTATAAGCTGTAGTTGATCTTGACCTATTTTAACATTATTTAGGAGATCAGGTGAGCGCTTCAGGACCATCAGGTCCTCTAGTTGACCCCAGGGGCATTATTTGAACAAACTTGGTAGAGGTCCACTAGGTGATGTTACATACCATATAGCAAAGCTCTAGGCCTTGTGGTTTGAGACAAGAAGATTTTTGAATGTTTTCCCTATATAAGCCTATGTAAAATGTGTGACCCACGGATCGGGGCCATTTTTGACCCCAGGGATATAATTTGAACAAACTTGGTAGAGGTCCACTAGGTGATGTTACATACCAAATAGCAAAACTCTAGGCCTTGTGGTTTCAGACAAGAAGATTTTTTAACGATTTCCCTATATAAGCCTATGTAAAATGTTTGACCCCCGGGACGGAGCCATTTTTAGCCCCAGTGGTACAATTTGAAGAAACTTGGTAGAGATCCTCTAGGTGATGGTTTCAGACAAGAAGATTTTTATGCCCCTGAAAAAGTTGAAGGGTCATATTGCTTTGGGCTTGTCCGTCCTTGGGTCCCTCCGTCCTTCTGTCTGTTACAAATTTTAAGATAGGGTTTTGAAATTTCATAGATGGATTCCTGATCAAAAAATAACTGACCCCTATTTTTTTTATCAGGATTATCTCCCTTTTGTGGAGTTATGCCCCTTTTTAAGGGTCATAATGAAATTTTGTAATCAGGATATTTCAAAAACTATAACATCTAGGAGCTTCAAACTTGCTCAGCTTATAGCTGATAATGAGTAGATTACTTAGTGAAAATTAAAAAAAAATCATTTTATTTTTTTGAGTAATTGCCCTTTGCAAATTTGGACATAGAAAACTTGATATCTCAAAAATCATTATAGCTAGGAGCTTCAAACTTGCTCAGCTGTAGATAACCTGGTGAAAATTAAAAAAAAAAATCATTTTCTTTTTTTTGATTTATCGCCCTTTGCAAATTTTGTCATAGAAAACATGATATATCAAAAAGCGTTTCAAATTTAAGATAGGGTTTTGATATTTCACAGATGGATTCCTCATCAAAAATAACTGACCCCTATTTTTTTATCAGGATTATCTCCCTTTTGTGGAGTTATGCCCCTTTTTAAGGGTCATAATGAAATTTTGTAATCATGATATTTCAAAAAACCACAACAGCTAGGAGCTTCAAACTTGCTCAGCTTATAGCTGATAATGGGTAGATTACCTGGTGAAAATTAAAAAAAAATCATTTTATTTTTGTTGAGTTATTGCCCTTTGCAAATTTGGACATAGAAAACTTGATATCTCAAAAAAACGTTACAGCTAGGAGCTTCGAACTTGCTCAGCTTATAGAGGATAATGAGTAGATAACCTGGTGGAAATTAAAAAAAAAAACATTTTATGTTTTGTTGTTATTGCCCTTTGCAAATTTTATCATATAAAACTTGATATCTCAAAACGTAACAGCTAGGGGCTTCAAACTTGGACAGCTGATAGAGGGTAATAATTAGATTACCTGGTGAATTATTTTTTTAGTTAATGCTCTTTGCATTTTTTTTAGTTAATGCCCTTTGCAAATTTGGACATCGAAAACTTCCAATAAAGATATCTCGAAAACTATTACAACTAGTTGGTCAACTGAAAGAGGATGATGAATAGATTACCTGATGAAAAAAGGCTGGTAGACAACTAATGGTTGGGGGCATAGTGTTTCATAAACACAAATTCTAGTTAAAGTTTCCATCTCGAAAATCTATTTTTAGCCTCTGTGACCTAGATACGAGGGACGTTTTTTATGTTCGTAGAAAGATAGATTTAATGAAAACGGCGAAAGTAAATGCATACATCATGCATATATTTTAAAAGATTGGGCTTTTATCTATACATGCAACCTAAAATTATTTCAAAATGCTTTACTTTAATGAATTCTAACAGGCAAATACATACCTATCTATCGAACACTGGAAATATGATAGAAATATGACATTTATGGACTTAGTCTCTGACAGAACGTTAAGCCCCTATCTCACTGGACTGCGACTGTTTTGCGATAGCTGGCGACAGACATCGCGAGTGGGTCCCAAAGCAGTCTCGAAACAGTCGCCAGTGATTCGTAATTTCCTTGCATGTGTCGCCAAGTGGTGCAAAGTAGTCGCGAAAATTTTGAACATGTTCAAAAATTTTATGCGACAAAATTCCTCACAAAATGGTCGCAAAGTCATCGCAGGTGTCTCGAAACCGTCGCGAACTTGTCGCCGACCCCTCGCAATTTAGTCGCAATCATTTTGGAACACGACATATTTGCGAGATAATTAAGACTAAATTGCGAATCAATTGCGACATAAATGAGACACTTCGCGACAACATTGCGAGCAAATTAAACTAAGCGATGTTCTGGTGAACGTCGTGAGACAGTCGCACGAACGTCTCACGACTATCGCGCGAGTATCTTAAATTACTCACAATTATGTCGCCAAAGGTTCGTTAAAAGAGTTCCTCCTATCTGAGATGGTAGTTCCCTCCAGATGTTGGTAAGGCATACTTAAGTTTACATTTTCGACAAATTCCAGTTGTCAAGTATTCTTGCTATCTGAGAGGATAGTTTCATATAAGAGGGGGTGGACAGGGGGGTACCTCATTCCCAGTTCCCTCCCCCTTTCCCCCCACTTCCCTCCCCCTTCTCCCCCACTTCCCTCCCCCTTCTCCCCCACTTTCCTCCCCCTTCTCCCCCATTTCCCTCCCCTTATCAGATTTTTCCCTCCCCCTGATAAAATTTTGTTCTTATTCAAGAACTAAAGCGTATATATGTAAGTGAAGAACTAAGAATGGTTCACCATAGACTCAGCTGTCGTATTTTCATGCACAATTACTCAGTAGGCAAAGAACCAGACTATCTCCAGATCAATGTCTTTTCTAGAACCAGCAAAGGAAACATTATTTATACTAGGCAAAACAAAAACCTCTTGTTTATGGTCACTTTTTGCGCCTACTCAATTTTGAGCCTTTTGGGGATATTAAGGTCTATTTTCTAGACTTTTTAAAGGATTCTTGTTATATTTTTTTCATACAAAAAAGTTTATAAAAAAAATTGCCAACCTATCGACCTCTTAACATATTGAAGATATTGAAGAGGTTACGGCGAAAACAATATTGATTTTTTTAATTTTTGGCCTTACTTCTAAAATCATTAATACAGGTACATGCTTTGCGCTGCTCTTAAAAATTGTGTGTCAATTAACTCTTTTTGCATACTTGGTATGCTGATTTGTTTTCAAAGCTAATTTTTTCGCAAAAAAATAAAAATCAGGAATACCTGGCGCCATCAGAGTGCAAAAAGTGTTGGGTCAAGACCAGGGCCGGCAGAATCAAGATCAGGCCTGATAGACAAACTGTTTGCAAAGGTTATCAGCAGACTACAAAAGTGTATAAGTATTAGGATATTCTGCTGGTGTTGATTTATTGTTGATTGTTACTCCAATGGTGGGATTCTGTAATTGTTCTATGTTTTGTTGTAGGTTACTTTATGTCCACTCTAGTTTTGCAGCTTTGCTTCTAAGTTTGCCTTCCTGGTGTCTCGTGATTGTTGTGTGGCTGTGCTTGGCGGTGCCTTGGGTTTGTCTGCAATTTGTGATTGTGGTATTTCCTGATCATACTCACTTACTATTCTTGTAAAAAGTTTGTTTTAGAAGAACTATAAGGGAGACAAGGAAGGGTTCATATGCATGATTTTGAGTTGGCGAGATATATGCTCTAAGGAACCTTCATAAAACTCTTTCACATTTGTAGAAAAATAGATTCTAGTATGAACATTGTTGGGTGTAGGCCTAACTCTTTTGAGCACGAATCTCAATACTTGATTCTTGTGAATGTCACTTTAAAGCTGCATAGTCTGTAACTTTTGATCTTTTAATTTTAGAAATAATGTTTCTACTTTTCAAGAACACAGTAAAAAAAACTAAAATTCAGGCATACATTTTACCAATTTCGTAAATCTTAACAAATTATCAGTATCAAAACAACAGCATTTATGTTAAAAATTAACCGTCTATAATTATTGGAGGGACGCAAATAATTACCAACAAGAGAAAAAAAAAACATATTTTTATAAGATAATTCACTTTTTCATGCAGTTTTCAGCTATAGTGAACAGATTTATTGAGAAAACATGACTTAATTCTACTTTTACAAACACCATTTTTAGAAAAGAAAATTTTTCGAAAAATGTTCATAGTTGCAGACTTAGTCTCTTTAAAATACGCCATTCATCGATATTTTGACAGATCAAAACACTAGCATACCATGGAGGTCAGCCTTATAAGATCGGTGAACCCTTTTTTTTTTTTTTTTTTTTTTTTTTACAAAAGTCATTCTCTAGCGCGGACAGGGACGCAACTTGCCCTAAATTAATAGTCTGCACTTAAAAATAGCGTATGCTGATGAATAACTTAGATGAGACGCCGTAAGGATGAGAGTAGTAATGCACGACACCATTTCTACTGATGAGACGCCACAAAATGAAAATGCCGCATCACGGTCCGCGCGCCACGATATAACACTCTAGGTAGTGGTGTACAATATAAAATCTTTAAAAAATCAGGGCCTCTTTTTTTTACTTCGATTTTGGGTGCCGAACCTTCAAAGAAAGTAATGCCACCATAAACATGATAATACCTGTCACAATTGGAAACACCTGCCACAATTGGATTTAGGCAGATTAGAATTGCTTTTCTACACACACTTTGTATACGTATTGCCAGGAATAAAACTGGCATATAAAAATTCACTAGTTTCGGTTTAAAACGTACTCTAATGCGTTTTTGCGTAAGCGGTAGCTATATCATACGTCCCTGACGAAATAAATAAAATAGTTATCGACGGCAGCTGAACGCCGTTTAAAAGTATAAGAAGCAAAGGGACACAATCCAATACGGAGACTGATAAATATGGACAGAATTGCTACTTTTAAGACGCCCGAAATTACTCGAAACCAAGACTCGAAAGTGAACTGCGTCCTTCTTAGGCCCTTATATGACTTAAAGGTCTAAAGGGTATCGTTATGGATCATTTTATATGAATTTTCTAGTATAAAAAAGCAATTTCGCCCGCCAATTTTTCCAGACCCCCGCCCACAATTGCCCCACTTCCCGCCCCCTCTACTCCCGCTTCATGTCAATTTTGATTTGATTAGGCTCATCATGCCATATCGTTATCGTTATCTCGTAGAGTTCCGACGCACCCGGATAAACCGGTAAAAGGGGGATAATGGATAAAATGTTCTAAATACTAAGTCACCAACACCAATGTACTGTACAATATAACACAGTGAGTAATCAATTGAATATCTTCCAACACCACAAGAAGTTCTATGTACACGAATGAGCTTTTTTTCAGTTAGTTTTGTGGATTTAAAGATTGGAAAGATTTGCACAGCTGCTTATGTGAGGGCCAATCTGATATCTGGCAGACTTTGTTACAATAACTGAAGCTTTTACAGCCTGTACAGCGACGTAATTCTGTCTGTCTTCCTTTTTTTCAGGCAGTGCGCACACACTATGTCCGAAACTTCACTACTGAAATGCTCCACTGCAGCCTCTGCAGATAGTTTATTTAAATCCGAATGAACTTGGGCTGTGCCGACAGGTTCCCTTTCAATGGTTAAATGACTGAATGACTGAGAAACAGAAGATGTACGTTCCAAGGAGCCAGATTTCTCTGGCTGTCTGACCACATGGACCTGTGGACTGGCTACATGTACCGTCTGGGCAATTAGAGCATGCGCTTTCTCGACTGACTATCTTAAGCTGCTTGATGGGCCATCATAACTGTGCAATATAAACGAGTAACTTTTTTCTAACTCAATATTTGCTACCATTCAACAGTCCAACACACCTAGCAGCGTGACACCTCCCAACAATCTAGCTCCTTCCAGCCCTCTAGTTCCTTCCAACAGCATAGTACCTTCCTAGTCTGAAGTTTCAATGTTTATGTTTCTTGGTTTATCATTTCTCGCAAAACCATCGTGCGACAGTCGCACGACCTTCGCGCGACAGTCGCACGACAGACACACGACATTCGTGAGGAGGTCGTGAGGCGGTCGATGGTAATAAATGCTTGCAATTTCATCGTGCGAGTGTCTCGCGAATGTCGCACGAATGTCGCGCGAATGTCGTGAAACATTCGCCAATGATTCGTGCGACAATCGTACGACATTCGTGCGACTGTCGCAAATATGTCTTATTCACCTATTCGGTGTGACCGCAATGTGATTATGGTTGCAATGTCGTATTTCTGTCGCCAAAATGTGTCTCAAATAAGTCTCGAAATAGTCGTAAATTGCTCGCATCCCAGTGAGATACTAGCTTTAGCAACCGGCCGCGTGTGGCTTATCTCGTATTAGTTACGCTTATCTCACATGGGTAGCGATGTGGGACAGATTTTTCCGACAGCGAACTTACATAGGGATCACTCGATCTCGCATGCGTTGGTATGTGAGAAAGATTTTTCCGACAGCGAGCTTACATAGGGATCACTCGATCTCGTATGCGTTGGTATTTGAGAAAGAATTATCTCACATGGGTAAATTCAACGGAAAACTCGATCTGGTGTGCGAGAAAATATTTTCTTGTCCGACTCAGTAAGGTTTTGGCTATGCTTTGCGATTAGAGCAAATCTGTCAAAGTACATGTAAGAGAGACGGCAAAGATCAGGAAACGATACAATCAAGTACAACACCTGACTAAGGATACCACATTGGAAAGTAACAAAAATACAATAAACATCACCAACAAGAGCCAAGAGGTCAGCCCTTTCCCAGCAGGTGACCGCAAGGCAGCAATGAACAGACGCAAAAGCATGAGAAGCACAAGACACAAAAACACAAATGATCCACAAAAGAAGTACCGCCTTGGAACGGTCAGTAAAATAAACAGGCCAAAATAAGTTAAGCACCTGCTGATTTTTTCCATAGATTTAATGCAAAACCTTTCATGGCCTTTGTTTTATCATAACATTTTACTAAATAAAGAATTTTGCACACAATTTACAGCGAAGTAGTAGCAATGTTTCTTCTCATCATGTGCTACGTTTCACTAATATTGAAAAAAAAACCCTAGCGCTTCACACTTTTTCCAGTAAATGTCCCGTTTCGTTCCCTATCACTCCTATAGTAAGATTGGCAACAATATGGGTACTCTTGGAATATTAAGAACATATCAAAAGACAATCTTTATTTTCAATTAAATCTTTGCGTATTTACAGCTAAGATATTGTTGCCTAAGTTAATTTGAGTTAAAGTTTCAATGGTTTTAGATAGTTTTTATAATAAACAACTTAACTTCAGGAAGGGCTTAACTTATTTTGGCCATTTTATTTTACTTGAGGGCTTAAACCGGATGCACGGCGCCAACTTCACCCTTAGTTCAGTTATGGATCAAGACATCGTTTATAAGAAAGTACTATCATATATAGTATGAGGACTTTGAACTGTTACGCAAACTGAACTTTTATTGAACTCAAAGCGCTAGACCAGATTTATACACCTTTATGACATTTATACCGAAGTGATAAATACGCAAAATAACATAACCACAATATTCCAATATTAGCTTTTCCAGAAAATACCACCCAGTGCATTTCCTGAAAATGTCACACACAGGTCATAGATCAGTTAAGAGTGCGTATTGGAATTTTTTCTCATCCAAAATATATGCTTTGGGTACTCAAAATAACCGTTTCAATGAGACGTTTTTTTTGAGCACCCAAAACACATTTTTAAATTAATGGGTAAGAAAATACTTGAAAAAAATACGCAAATAAGATTTCCTTATCTGAATCTATAGATCCAGAAAGTTTCGTCCGTGGGGAGGGGTTCAGCTATGGCGACGTTTAGTTTTATTCCTAAGAAAACCCAGTATACAAAAAGCGGGCCAACACTGGCCCGCCAGCGAAACGCGATTTATGGCGTTTCGCTGGCGGGACAATGGTGGCGCTCCACGAATAGCTAAGAAGCTTTGTGGAAGTCCATGGGTCCGGACCAATATTCCTAAGAAAAACTATAGTTTTGTGATTTTCCAGGAACCAGGAGCGTCTGGACCCAGTCCTTAACCCCTCTGGATCCGCGCATGAGTTGCATTAATTATTTTCTTGATTTGAAAACAGCATTCGCCTAAAATTTAATACATGTACTCGGCGGCTAAAAGGAGCCGCTATGTTGTAGTGGACAAACAACTCCCCTTCTGAACCAGGGGTCGCTGGTTCGATCAGTAAGAGACACACCTCGATTTTTTTTGCGGCCAACATCATTACTAAATTATTTAAAAAATCATCCGGCATTTAATTTTTGGAATGTTAATGGAATCATGAATACTTCGGATCTCTTGCAAAGTAAGTGAAGCCCTTCAATTGAATTTATTGCTTGTCATGATTTTACAGTTTATTATAAATACATGTATCGAAAATATAAAACTTACAACTTTGGAAACAAAACAGTTTTGTATTAAATATGCAATTGTATTTACGGTATTGTCGGAGTGTAAAACGGAACAGTCAGCGTGAACACGTACATCCAATGGAGCAAACGAGAGGCTTGTTTCGCATGTGCGACTCGGAGGTGGCTCGCTGTCAATCACAATACCAATGTCACTTCTGGCCTAAGCGTGTTGCGCGGTTAAGTGAGCTTGGCAGCTGTCAAATCAAATCAAATCATTCTTTATTTTCTCTCAGTCCAAGTACATTGGCAACATGAGGTACAATAAACAATAAGGGGTACAATATATGAGGCATAAATGAAATAACATGAATACAGACGTTATTGCATGCATATTGTAAAACTCGTACATATAATGGCGTCTTCTAAATTTATAATGGAGCAGTGTTTACGACGTGAGCAGTGAATGTTTTTAGAGACCAATAGGTATAATGATAAAATAGGGAGATAGAGAGAGAGCAAACGCCCCATTATTGACGTATTTGCTCTCTCGCTCTTCCTTTTCCCGCTGTAAAGCGTGGAGAGTCAAATTTCTGAGTTCAAATACAATTTTGAGATTTGGGAAAATAATGATTGTTAAAAGTAATTTAGGCAGTATTTGACTAATAAATTTGGGCAGGTCAGGTTATTACATTAACTAGGTTAGAATATGGTTCAGTAATTAAGAGAGGCTGACTGTAACCATCGAGCATTGGTCCATTAAAACATGGAAAGTGTCAAAATTTTAGATTTCAAAAAAACTCTGTGAATATGATAACAACATGTCCCGAGTTCTACTGACGAAGTTTTAAGGCTCACCGTGCCATCGTTACCATGGTAACGCCCTTTTTGTTCCAATCCGCTAAATAATTAGACCGCTGCCTAAGTTTCACTGTAAATGACAAGACCATTGCATTTGACAGGATTTTTTTTTCATTTCATGCTTTTGGGAAATGTATTTTGGTGCTGTTAAGTGCGTCATGCGGACTTGATACGGAGGTATCAGAAAATTATAAGCATTTATAGGCCAAAATTGGCCCTCATTTTCGGCGACATATTGGCCTCGCATTTTTCTTTATATTTCGCAAGGGCAACCACTTCCAGAGAAAGTGGAATCTACCCATGGTTGACCACATTTTGAAGTTACAAAATGCGTATAGTTTAGGTGTAATCCTTTTGATGTGGTTTATTTATCCGAACTTGAAAAAAGGAAAAATCGGCGTTTTCATACAAAGGGAGAAAACTAGTACGGAGAATAATTAAGCACCTTGGTAGCTCTTCTTTGGGAGTGATCGAAAGGCCCTAATATCGACAAGCGGACGACAACTACATTTTAACGGTAATACAATGGTAAAAATTGCCGATAATTTCTGTTTGTAAGTTTTAACAAGTTAACACATGTCCTGCAAAAGGAATAGCGCACAGTGGATGATCTTACTGTTATTTTTTAAAAAACAGTGAATGCGTGAAACAAACGAGCATGATTCCGTGTTGTTTTTCGGATGATACACAGGTTCGGTAAATACAATTAAGATATTAGTCGTTGCATGAGATTAACAACAATGTGGCCATTTTGACATGTGTAGACTGGGACGAGCCTCTGCAGCCTCATTTAAGCTTAAAAACTCCAAATGGTGTTCAGTCAGTAGCTTAACAATCATAGAATACTCAAGGGACTAGCAAAGGCTCTGATTAGACTGCGCATATGCGCAGGCTGATCAGAGGCTTTGCTGGTCGCACATACCACATTGTTAGAAATCTCATGCACTGGCCCATATATATTACGAGATAGAGTCTAATAGACTGAAAGACTATGACCATCACCAGGCACTGGTGATGTTTATAATGTTTCTCAGAATAATGCAAAAATTGTTACTCTCCAGGCTCCAGCCTCAAGGTAAGACTTCCTTTATTCTGTCTAAAAGGGTGGTGATCAGGACAGGTGATGAGTCTGATGACTGATATGGGGTCTTTATATTTGCATCCCAATGCCCTTGAAACGGAGAAAGCATACATTGCAATGCGCAACTAGAAATAGCCATGTCATCTATGGCCAGTCCTGGCCCTGGCCTGCACGAAAAGATGATAGTGGTTTATAATGTAGCAGGCCCCATAAGCATGGTGCTGAAGCAGGTATTATTTTTAGTCAGCAAAATCTATCCATATGACAGTGCAAGACAGATTTCTTTAGGATAAGAGAAATCTATTCAAACTTGCTTGCTTTTCTAAAACATACAAAACTGCTCTAAGGTGATGTTTCAGTTATAGAACATCCACTGTTTATTGTTTATGCTCCCATTGTTACCTGCTAATCACCTTTGCAGATTGCAGGTCTTGTAGACTGTAGTGTGTTGACTCCATCAGTATGTGCACCTAGTTTGTCTAATCTATAACTCCAAAACAGGTCTCCAGATAAGAGTGCAAAATTGAATATATTTTTTCCTATTTATCAACCAAAACATATGCTGTGGGTTGTCAAAAGAACCGTGTCAATGAGACGGTTCTTTTTGAGCACCTAAAACACATTGTTTAAATGGATGGGTAAGAGAATATTTACAATTTTACACTTGAAAAATTTGCTTATCTTGATCTTTGTCCAAAAGTATACATTCCTTTTTATTTAAACTTTGTTTAATGAGTGTTCACACATATACAGTTTTTGTAAACCTATTATTTTGTGCTCATTTCATGTATATTTTTTTGGGGTGTTGAACTTAGACATTTTATCAGTCCAAAATGTTTATATTAGAATTGTGAAAAAGCCTTTTCGGCATTCTATTTTATTCTTTATTGTCTAGATTTTGACCAAACGGGCACAGGTACATCACTTTGAGTAGTTAAAAATTAATTAGATTTTGGAGACCTTGATCTAATTTTGAAGATCATCAGGGTCATATAACTTTGAAAAGAGTGGGGGTGGGGGTGGGGGAACAAAATGTTTTCTTCTGAAAATTCCATCTACATGTAGTTCTTTGTTCAAATGCTACTCAGTTTAGCACATCAGGGTTACCAAGGCACTGTTGTTTAATTTTGATTGCTTTTTATTAACAGGCATCAGCGTTTCTTACCCAATGTCATAACTACTGCTGCAAAGACCCCTGTGTGTCAGTAGATGTCCAGGAAGTGAGTGTAGAGGACCATATGACAGCTGATGACTAATATTAAACTTAAAGTAAGTAAAAATGTTAATATAGATTTTGACAGCTGATTAATTAAAATTCCTTTTAGTTTACCTGTAGAAAGTACAAGACAGGCTTACAAGTAGTCCTACTTTTCCTACTTTTTTCCTACTTTTTTGACCTCTTCCTACTTTTTTCCCACTTTTCTTCATAAAATTCCTTCTGTTCTTACTTAATGCGTAGGAAATATGTCCAATCTGTGATCTCTCTGTCTTGTCCAACAATTAAAATTATTGTGATTGTTGTCTCAATGAGACAGTTCTTTTGAGTACCCACAACAAATTATTAATATTGAAATTGATGGAAAAAAGGCTTAATTTTATGCAAATAAAATGTTAAGGGCTAAAATAAAAACATGCGTGTTTCAGGTTACCCGACTGGCCTAGTTTTTGCCCCCAACTTTATTTTTCAGCATTTTTAGGGGATTTCCCAATTGGGTCATATTGCCTCTTTAAATAAGGCAAACCTTAAAAAAATTGTTTTGCTGCCACCCTACTGATAATTTTTCAAGTGGGTACTGTAGGTAGGTAGGTATTTTATTTTCTCTGATTTGTCAAAAAACATTAAAAATAAAGAAAAAATAGAATTAAAAAAAAAAATCTCCAAAACTGCCATAAATGTTTATGGGTTGGTGGCATTTTGAGTGAGTCTCACTCATCGCCTGACAGCCAGCTCACAATTTTTTAAGGATAGTCTAAAAATATTTTACTACCTACCATCCCTATTTTAAATTTCATGTAACCAGAAACACGCATATTTTTACACTAATATAGACCATTGGAATGTTTTAGATTTCTTAAAAATATTTTCAAATCAAAAAGTATGGAAGTTTTATTTTGTCATGAAGCAAGTGCTCTTTTCCTACCTACCAAAGGTACCACCCCTATTTTAAAATTTCATGTAAACAGAAACACACATATTTTTTTCACACTAATTTGGGTCATTGGAATGCTTTAGATTTCTTAACAATATTTTCAAATCAAAAGTATGGAAGTCAGGGCTTACCCTGCCATTAGCCATTGTAGCCATTTGATACTAAAATGTAGAGTGGCTACAAATATAAGTCATTGGCTAAAAGTACATTCTAGGGGGGTCAAAAAATATATATTTGCGAAAAAGTGTATTTGGATCAGCATTTGGATTTTCCAATATTGCTTTCATTATGCCTTCACAGTTTATTGCTGTGCCATATTTTACTCTGAATACTGAATTTTTCAATACCATCAGGGTGTCAAACAGTTTGGATCCAGATCAGACTCGACATTTTAACGGGCCTGATCTGGGTCCAAACTGTTTGCAAAGGTTATCAGCAGACAACAAAAGTTGCCCCTGGCCTGCAAAGAGTTTAATACAAAACAACTTGTTGATACTACTTTCTTTTTCCATTTGCTTAAATTGCTGGCTACAACAAATTCTGAGCCAGGGTAATTAAGCTCTGGAAGTTTTATTTTGTCATGAAGCAATTGCTCTTTTATCAATTGAAAAGTGTTACACACAGTGTAAAAAAGAGATTTAATGTGCATCTGCCTAACCTGATCTAAAGCCCATTGATTGCTGCCTAGTCATTTTTAAAACCTAGTCTTTGTCTAGTTAGGCATATTATTAATGGCTCCCATTTTTTTTCCAGATTTTTACCATGTTCACATTAAAGAGACGGCAGTATGTGTATTTGATGGTTCATTCCAAGATCAAGTAACATTATACCTCTAGGAAAGTGACCATAGATGAACTAAAACAGCCAAATTACTAACACTGGTGTTGATGCAGAACAGGATTGTCTATGGGACAATCATAAACTTGATACCAATTAACTGTACACTTTGTGTTTATGGGGACAAAGACAACAGTAGGCCGGCCTTATGATGAAAAAACTTGCTAATCAAAAAATACTTTTCATATTTCAACCAAAATATATGGTTTAGGTACTCAAAAGAATCCTCATGAGAAGGTTCTTTTGAGCACCCAAAACAAATGTTAAAATTGATAGCTAAGAAAAAATCCACAATTTAAGCCCAACATTTTTGTTTATATGACCAAGCATTGAAAAAAATTAATGTTTAACTGTGTAAAGTCTTTAAATAAGCTGTATTATACAACACATTCCACAAATCAGAATCAATAGCTCATTAATGCGTACTTTGACAAACAGAGATAGCACAGATAAAATGCAGCATAATGCAGCATAAAGGACCATCTAAAAATTTATTGTATTAAATCAGAAGGAAGAAACCATTAGTGCAGAAAGGGTTAATTGATTTTCAAAATAGCCTTTCCTGTGTCTCCTAATACCATATATGTAGTTTGGCAAACAGTGAAGACCTAGTTGAAATGCCACATGCAGCAACATTTCATCATGGTCTTTACTATTTGTTAACACAAAATTGATCTTCAGAGAAAGAAGTACATTTTTATGGCCCCAAAGGAATTTTTGAAGGCATAATCACACTGTCCGTCCGTCCCGCTTCGTGTCTGGTGCATATCTCATAATATATTCTTTGAGGTAGGAATCCCAAATTTGGTTTGTGGATGCCCCTTGTGATGGCAGAGTGTGGTGTACCATTTTTGTGTCACTGTGACCTTGACCTGACCTAGTTTTTAGAATAATCGTGTCCTGAGTATATCTTTTATATTATTTGAGGTAGGAATCCCAAATTTGGTGTGTGGATGCATCTTGTGATGACAGAGTCTCACGTACCATCCTTGGGTCACTGTGACCTTTACCTGAACTAGTTTCTAGAGTACGCATTGAGTCTGTTGCATATCTCCTATATTCTTTGAAGTAGAAATTCCAAATTTGGTGTGTGAACGCATCTTTGAATGACAGAGTGTTGCGTACTATATTCAGGTCTCTGTGACCTTGACCTCTGATCTAGCTTCTAGAATAATCATGTCCAGAGCACATCTCAGACTCTCTTATATTATTTGAGGTAGGAATCCAAAATTAGGTGTGCAGATGCATCTTGGGATCACGGAGTGTTTTGTACTATTTACGAGTCACTGTGACCTTGACCTCTGACCTATTTTTTAGAATAATAGTGTCCAAAGCATATCTCTTATATTATTTGAGGTAAGAATTCGAAGTTTGGTGTGTGGATGCATCTTTTGATGACAGAGTGTCCATACCATCCTTGGGTCACTGTGACCTTGACCTCTGACTTAGTTTCTAGAATCCACAATGAGTCTGGTGTATATTTCCTATATTCTTTGAGGTAGGAATTCCAAACTTAGTGTTTGAATGCATCTTTGGATGGCGGAGTGTAGCGTACCAATTTCGGGTCACTGTGACTTTGACCTCTGACCTAGTTTTTAGAATAATCATGTCCGGAGCATATCTCATATTATTTGAGGTAGGAGTCCAAATTAGGTGTTTCGATGCATCTTGGGATGGCGGAGTGTCATGTACCCATTTTGGGTAACTGTGACCTTGACCTCTGACCTAGTTTTAGAAATATCGTGTCCTAAGCTTATCTCTTATATTATTTGAGGAAGGAATCCCAAGTTTGGTGTGTGGATGCATCTTTGGATGACCAATGTGGAACTTTGACAAGTGTAGACTCATACGAGCCTGTGCAGTCTCCTCTTAAGCTTAGAAACTCCAAATTATGTCTAGTCAGGAGCTTAACACTCATAGAATATTCAAGCGACTAGCAAAGGCTCTGATCAGACTGCGCATATTCGCAGGCTGATCTGAGGCTTTGCTGGTCGCACATACCACCTTGTTGGAAATCTCATGTCGCGGCTCAAACAGTTCTACTCTGTTAAACAAATGGGTGACCAGAGCACTAGATAAGGAATGTATTTAAACTGTCTTAAATGTTAACATTGATTAAATATTGTTAATAAGTTCAATAGACTTGTCACCTGCATATCAGTAGTGTTAAGATTATTTAATAATTAAATATGTGATTGAGGTCTACACCTTGCTTCAAAGCTGCATATTCTGTAACTATGAACATTTTTCGAAAAAAAAATATTTTCTTTTTAAATCATTTGTAAAAGTAGAATTAAGCTATGTTTTCACTATAAAAATGTTCAGTACAGCTGAAAACTGCATGGAAAAGTGAATTATCTTATCAAATAGGTGTATTCTTCTCTTGTTGGTAATTATTTGCGTCCCTCCAATAATTCTAGACCGTTGAATTTTAACATAAATGCAGTTGCTTTGATAGTGATAACTTGCTAAGATTTACGAAAATGGTTTTGTTTGTTTGATTTGATTCTTTACGTCCCATCAACAATCTTTCAGTTATAAAGGGACGGGCCTTCCTGGGTTGAACCAGTACTAAGCTAGGATTAATGTTCTTGCTCAAGGACACAACGCAGCGACGCCGGTGAGGCTCGAACCCGCGGCCCTTCGGTCTCGAGTTAAGCGCTCTACCACTGAGCCACTGCGCTCCCCGTACGAAAATGGTAAAATGTTCACCTGAAATTGAGTATTTTTACTGTGTTCTTGAAAAATAAAAACATTATTTTTAAAATTAGAAGATCAAAAGTTACAGACTATGCAGCTTTAATATTGTTTCATCCACTCTATATTTTGGATAAAAAATAAACACATCCATTTGAAGTCCCACTCGTACATATTTGTATTACTATATCAAGGGTAAATTTACTCAACAACAATTTTCCAGTCTCCATGCTGAAACGTCCTTAGCTAATAATGCTCTTCATGTAGCAAAATTTCTGAAGTTGAACAGGCAGAAATGAAATCAACTGGAGACAAAACCATAAACACAGGGGTTTTTTTTCCATTGAGTTACAAATAAAACACATTTAGAGGGACACTTATGCATTTACCATTTTCGACCACTGTTAAGTTGAATGAAACTCAACTAAAGAAACATTTTTGCACATGTGTTTCCACTTTTTTGACCTGGTAAGTATAGAAAATGTCCAATTGTGAACCAAGACTGATTGAAATATAAAGAACTGGGCATTTTGCTCTGCAGCTGGTTGCCTAAAAACAAGGCAGTATTACCAGGAAATGTTGCAATCACAGACCAACCAAAGGTACACAGAAAAAGACACTCACACGGCAGCAAGAACAAACACAACATTTTGTTTGCCACCCATATACAAATATGGATGAGAAATTGACAGAAGCAATCTAATATGAAATTTGGAATCAATCCTAAGTAAAATGACTAAGTTCAAATAGTGCCCACGAAAGAGGATGGACGTACAGATGGACAAGTCCAAAACAGTAGAGCTCTGCCAACATTGGGCGAGGTCCACCAACCTAAAGAAAGTTTGAATCTTGAACTCTTACTTTTGGATCCAGAATGTCCAAGCCTGAGCTGAGAGAAAACGTTTTGTTCATGTGCATGAACTTTAGCTTATCCCCAATACACATCTCTCCAAATAATCTGGAAAAACGGATCCTTCAGAAATAGAGAGAACCTACAGCAGACTCGGTTTTAGTCATTCTGTTTATATGAGAACTAATGTAAAGTGCAACAATACCCACACACCCTAGCACCGGCTTAAGTGGTATTCTGGTTTTTGCCCAGGTTTAAAAGAATCAAATCAGTCAGCCGAGCCGCAGAGACTAGCTAGAATATCCATTTTTTTGCATTTTCAGCTTAATATACTTTCCATAGAGCAAACAACCAAGGCGCTGATCAGACTGCGCAGATGACCATGCTGGTCTACGCCTTTGTTGTTTTCCTCTCACAAAGTCCGGTTTTTTGCGTCAAGGCCAATAAAATATTAGTGTCCCGGATGACAAGACACATTTTTTACACTTTGGGTACGCCTGATCCCTCCAGTTCATAATTAAGAAGACTTGGTTTCTCTGAAAAGGTCCAGATAACCACCTTGAAACTAGTAGCTGTTTATGTGAACCAAATCTGGTTGACAGCTTGGCGTGATCGAACTGTATGTGTATCGGTACGACATCGAAATTGAGAAAATTCTGTTTTGAGGTCGGACTCATCACTCTATAGGACAAGGTACCATATCCCAAAATTACAACACTTGGATAGCAGTCAATAACTCAACTTGTTATATGGTTTGTTTACAATAAAGGCCATACTGTTTATCAAACCATATTCATTTTTGAACACCAATTTTTTATGTCTTACACGTTTCTCTGAGAACTTATATAAGTAAATGTGCTATATTCTTCATGGGTAACACACATTTCCTCTTCATAACTTGTAAAATGCGTTGCCATAACAACCAGGTGTGTGATCTCATCAGACCTTTGCCTCTAGACTGAACTCAAAATGGTTACATGTCATATACATAAATCAACAAAGTCCTGATACTAACTAGAGTAGACCAAGTTGTACTAAAAAATTTGTTTGTTTCAATTGATTCTTTACGTCCCATCAACAATCTCTCAGTTACACAGGGACTGGTTTTCCTGGGTTTAACCAGTACTAAGCAAGGATAAATGTGTCTTGCTCAAGGACCACAACGCATTGACCCTGGTGAGGCTCAAACCCGCGGCCCCTCGGTCTCGAGTCAATCACTCTACTACTGAGCCACTGCGCTCCATTCAAAAATTTACACTGTTGTCTATGATCTTGTTGCCATAGCAACCAGTTTTATTCTTTTATCCAACACTATTGATAGCAGCTCACAAATTTTATTACGGCAAAGTATGTTTATATGTTTCATTAAGTTCAAATGCAGATTGATGGAGTTTTGCTGTTCAAAATATAATGCATCTGTATTAACATTGGTGGGTGGGGTAATGATCCCCCAAAATTTCTATCATTTACTTTGTAACAGATCTTAAGTCAGCCAAATAACCATTCCAAGAAGCTATAGAATAACAAAGTATTGCCATTGAAATGGTAAAAAGTCTCAAATTAGCACAAAAAATTATTCTAGGTGTTGAAATGCTAGTGTTTCCTTAAAAATTCAAATTGTCAACATAGGTAAAGTTGCGGGGCTACTACTCTTCTATTTGAAGAGGATTACACCTAACTATTATTGATACTGCTTGTACTCAAGTTGGTCTTTTGAGTTATAATACAATTTTCTTTCAATGTGGTTGCCCTTGTAAATTATAAGAGGTCAAAATTGCGCAATTTCTTAAAAATTGAAATGTGCTTGATGGGTACCTAATGTCTGTTGCCATGGTAACGTAATCAAACATTTTTATGGGTAAAATAGATATTGTTATGATTAATAATATAAATGTGTTTTCATAACATAAGCTCATTGTGTTACATTATCAAAGAGTAAGTCAGGATTCTTCGATGAAAACAGACAAAATTGGCTATTTTTCATTTCCCAAGTACTGTTGCCATGGCAACAGTATTTACTTGGATATCTCGAAAACTACTGAACATATTTGAATAATTTTTTTATGAATCTTCATCATTTGTCCAGGGCTACATCTGGTAGAAAAATAAGCAAATTCAAAATTTTTGAGTTTCCATGGAATGCTTGATGGTTACAGTCAGCTTCTCTTAAGCATGCTTTTCTCCCAATAATGATATTATTGAGGTTACTATTGGGGGTTACCTCCGTTTAGAGATTTCTCCCTAGAGTATCCTCAAGAGTCATTTTGGGGAAATTTATCCTTAAAAGTTATTTTTTTGGCAAATGTTGTCTAGAAAGGAATATCTGACGTTACATAATATATTGCATAGACAAGTATACAGATATTATATAAATATAACATTCTTGAGAGGGTGATAGTCGAAAATATCATCCCGAGGAATGTGATTATCAACCGAGGCGCAGCCGAGGTTGATAATCATATTTCGAGGGATAATTTTTTCGACTATCATCCTCTCAAGAATGTTATATTTATTTTATTGTACCGAATATTATTCCTTATTTTTTTCTACCCATTTTTCCTCTAAACATGGTGCGGGAAGTTCCAAGGACAGCACAATGCGCATTTGCTACAAATGGATGAAATGATATTTTTCACAAAAGGGCTGTGTTTGTACACAGTTTTAGTGTTCGGGTTGATCATGATCGCCGTTTAACTAAATCCTGGCCGCATTATCACTAATGACGGCGAATTTTATAGGCCACTTAGCAGCGTCGCTTGGATCTACAATGTAAATGGAGTTACTAAGAATGGTGCGGTTTTGATGCAAAACCAAAAATTTCGCCTAATCTGCTCAATTTTGATCTCAAAGTGTTCCTGTCGTTCTAACTAAGAAAACGAGTACCCACACTTTATGTTTCTGCATATGGGACAATATTAGCTGTTATCGGTTTTATCTCCCCGATTATTTCCCTTGAATATTGACCACTCCCGCAACTTACCTGTTGAAAACTGTGGCATGAATTACACAGAAAAGTATGCAACCCTTTAAATAAATTATTAATAACTTACTTATTATTAAGATGCCATTATTTTATAAGTTATCAAAAAAAAATTTAATGTTTTATCTTTATAATGATATAAACAAATACGAAATAACTTAATATTTAGTTTTGTCAAATTGTTCATCTTTTTGACTGGTAAAATCCCATTCATTTCTATGTAAACTGACTGCAAATGCCCTTGGTGAGCCTTTTATGACCCCAAAATAATCATGTTCTGATATTTTCTCGATGTTTTATAAGTTATAAATGGTATCTCGATCACCCAACGATATCAACCATATAAGTTTCACAGAAATAAAATAAATTTTAGTTCTGTCATTTTTAGGTTGAAAATTGAGTTTAAGCGCCTTCTTGAAAGGGTGGAAAAATTACTAAGTTCTCATAGTTTGTGTCTATTAACCGCACTATTCAATATGCGGATAATGGCGAGAAACCTAACATCATTTTTAAATAGAAATTTAAGGGGAAAACTTAGCTGAATGGGAGACAAGATACTGAAAAAAAAATCTTAAAGGAAATTGTTAGAAAATAACATTACCATAACTTATCACACCGAAATAAAAATCATTTTTATTTATTACAAGTTGCTTCAATTTATTTTTTATTTCAAATATAACAATTATTATTTTTATAATAATAATTATTATTTTTATAATAATAATATCACCAGTCGGAATTGACATGGGGATATCGCAATTACTTTTAGACGTCTGCTCAAAAACAAACAACTTTTTTAAACATTTCCTATATTTAAGGCCGAAATTAGCCGCACACTAGGGATACAGCGCGGGCACAGTGCTTGACCCACTTTTAGACCACATAGGAAACGTACTAAATTGGACGTGCAGAGAGTGTTCAATTCTTAATTCAGTTATGAAGGCCCTGCACGTCCGTAAACGAACTGGAAATAATCGAATAATAATAATACTTATTATTATTATTATTATTATTATTATTATTATTATTATTATTATTAATGCCTAAATTTATTCGAAGACTTTCATCGGGCAGTATATTCGTACTTCATTCTCACACCGGATAGGCGGCAATCGAATACACTTATATAATCGGCGAACGAAGATCAAAATATTTAGAACCAGAGTTTTTGATTGCTAATCGTGGCCCGAATGGTGACAAATGGCAATTTAAAACTTTTTCTATCAGTTTTTGATCCGCGTCTGTCGATTGTTAAGAGCGTTTTCGATTGCCACCTATTCGGTGTGCCTCTGGTGAGAAACGATTTTGAGACGTTCATAACGGGATATGCGATAATCCTAGGTGTCAGATAATCCCTCGGGCTAAGGTCTTATCTCGGTCATAAAATACTGATTTTACGGTTTTTACCGATTAAACGACTCTGCATAAAGTGTCCTGTGTGGAAGCCTTGGCATTCTACTAAAAACTTATGTAAAATAAAATGGTGTGTATCAGATACCCAGGCTGATCACAGTGTTCGTGTTCTGTACACCCTTCTTACTAGTTTTGTCATGCGGCGTCTCGTCAGGGTCTTTACTGTTCAGTATAACAACCTTTTCGGTCATACTACCAAAACTGTCACTTCATGGGTAGATGCTCAGACTGCGCAATTGGTGTCGTTTGAATTCTACTAATGTTTAGGCTTTGCAATTACAGTAAAAGACATGCATATATTATGACGAAGAGTACTAAAATGAAGCAAAATCAACAGTGTAGATCCAGATACTTTATAACAAGATGTCTCTCCGTGCCCGTATTTTTGTAAGAATTGAACAGTTAAATAAATTGTAAACTAATACTTAAGTTTTAAGTAATGCCATTTAATTTTTCCGGAGAAGGTTAAACTTGAACGAACAGCAAAGGTTCGGGTGAGATGGCACAGCGCGGTCATGCCTGATCCATTGCTGTTTGCGTTCCATATCTCTCAGTTAAAAATTCCCAAAATACACAGATTTAAACAAATCTCTTCACACCGAGCTGATCGGGACCAGTAAGAACCAGACCTGACCAAAAACAATTTATAATTTCAACCGTAAACAGCAATGGGACTGATCAGACTGCGCTGATGATTTACTATGCGCATATGTTGTTCCGAGAATTCATGCTTAACAGTAGCATCTGAGCAGTGAACACAAGAAACTGCGATGAGCATGTAATATATGCACAGACTGGCCTGCTCCATTAATGTTCGCTGTTGGAGAGCTGAAACATAAAATCATGCAGTCGTTTTATGATGTGGTCATCTTATTGACGCAGCGGGAACTCAGTGGGAGTTCGCTCATCTGCGTTAAAAGTGTGAAAATAGTTGATAAGGATTTGGCCTAAAGCGACTGTTCTCATTTATTTTGACTGCGTTATAATCCTTTATTATGTTTTTTAACTTGAAGCGAAGACGCTGATCAGACCCTTTTTGTCAAACTCAATGTTCTTTACCTCGGACCCAGTCCGAGTCTTTACAGATGTCGGCTGATTTTATTTTCGAAAAAAGTGTACAGTGTGGATCCAGATAAAGATCGAGCTCACCACATTTCTGATAATTCGTTTACTGATTATTTTTGGTAAATTAAGCCTGAGTGATTATCCGCTTACCCACTTTCAGTTTTTCAACCTGAACATGAAAATACTGTGGGTACGTGTACTCAAAAATGGTCTCAATGAGACGATTCTTTTGAGCGCTCTAAGCAAATGCTAAAATGTTGGAACAATATTATGCTGGATTTTCTCTTATCAAGACCTATGCCGAGAGAAGACCCAAATCAAGCTGCGCATCTATAATACTGGTAAACATGAAAAAACACCGCATTAAAAAGTCTAGAGGAAACTGAAAAAATGACCAGACCAGACCAAATAAGCACATTTGACCATACCGCCGCCGACGGCCTTGTTTGGTGAAGCTGTGTTATTTCTAAATCACTGCGGATGCGCAGGCTGGTCTGCGCATTTGTTGTTTGCAAAACCCCGCAAGACAGTTTTCTCACATCGAGGCCCATATTGTGTTTTCTGAACATTAAAGGGGACATATTAAAGTTCCAAATCCAATAAAATATGGAAAGAAATGTTACTAAGAGCAAAACATATAATTTTTGTGGTAAAAAATAAGTATATCTTCGTTAATTAGACCGTTGATTAATTGTTAATGATAATTTATTATCCTGCTTATCCAGTAAATTCAGTACTCAAGTGCTCATGCACTCAATTCAGAACACACGAATAGTGGACAAACATGTTTTACATTTGGAGGTGAAAAATATTTTTCTTGATTTCAATTAGTTGAGCATGCATACTCCAATTTGAACTATTTATGTAACATAAATGAAATTGGGTACCCTCTTAGACCTCTTTCGTCAGCACACAAAACTATACAGCAAATACTATACACTCAATGCCAGACTAATATCATGGATACCTGGACGCAGATACAATCGATTTCGCGATATAGTCGCCGCGGTGTAAGGGGGACAATTGACTTATCGATTATCTAGGTGATCAAGAACCACAACTTCCCTGTTAAGCCGGGCCATAGTTCTATTTGACTACAAATAACGAAGTTATATGGAGATGAAAGTGACCAGGCCACAATCTGATTAAAACCCGATCTACGCTTACTATGTCCGTGGCTAGATCGGGTTTTAATCAGATTGACCAGGCCATGGCATCATGCATGTATCCGCCATTGTAAAGCTAGCGTCTCCTCGCGCAAACGAACGAACCGTACGCGCATCAAAGTCGCGCATGTGATAGTATATAAATATAACATTCTTGAGAGGGTGCTAGTCGAATATATCATCCCGAGAAATGTGACTATCAACCGAGGCGCAGCCGAGGTTGATAATCATATTTCGAGGGATGATTTTTCGACTAGCACCCTCTCAAGAATGTTATATTTATTTTATTATACCGAACATCTTCTAACCATGGTGCGAAAAGTTCCAAAGACAACGCAATGCATACTTGCTACGAATGGATGAAATAATATTTTTCTCAAAAGGGTTGTGTTTGTAAAAAGTTCGAGTTCTCAAACTGGTCGTCATCGTCGTTTAAACAAATCGTAACATAATCACTGATGACGTCAAACTTTCAGGCTACTTAGCTGCAGCATCGCTTAAATCAACATTGTAAATTGAGTTGCTGTACAAATGATGCGGTTTTGTTGCAAAACAGAAAATTTCGTCTGATCTGCTCAATTTAGGTTTCAAAGTGTTCCGCTCGTTCTAACTAAGAAAATAAGTACCCACACTTTATGTTTCTGACCACAAATAACAAAGTTATGGGAAGTTTAAAGTGACCAGGCCATGGATCACACATGTGTCCGCCATTGCAACGTGTGTAAGTTAGCGTCTCTTCGTGTTAACCAAACGAACCGTACGCGCATCGGCGGCGCGCATGTGATAGTCGAAATTATCGCAGGGCGATAGTCGAAATTAGCACCTACCGGCCTACGGAGGTTTTACATGGGAATTCAATGTGAGGTATAATAATCGAAATTACTGCCCGCCGGCCTATGGAATTTTGACATGGGAAATGTATGTGAGGTATAATAACATTAATTATTCTTCAGGTGTAACAGAGGCTCCGTTACCACGGGGGTAATACCAATTTCGCTATTTTTGCTGGCGACCGGGACGGTACTGCGTAAAGCTGCTATCGACCGAGGAGTACGGCTTGCGACCGGTGGGTACGGCTGTCGACAGATAAACAAACCATCAAATTCGACGGTAAGTGTGCTAATTTAGTGTGTGTTCCTACATTTTGGTGTTTAAACCGTTTCTTGGATAGCTTGCTAATGTTCTAAATGATTTGCAGGCCTGGCTATTAGCCCGTTTTAACGCTGGGCGTACTTCAACGGATATTCACCAAAAACTAAATAAAATCAGAATTCCCAAGAAAATTTGCAAATCGAGGCGATATGATGTAGATATATTATAAACTTACATGATTACCTTTAATCTATGAATGTGCATGTTGTTATATGCCTCTGTGGTATTTTTATATTTTTTGTGATACTGCTGTCGACCAACAGTAAATTTGCTGGGTACGGTTGTCGCCGTTTACTGTATACGGATGTCGACGATTCAACGAGAATGTAAACAGATTTCGTTGCTGAAAAATTAATAGTTTAACACTGAAAAATCTAATTTTCTACGTCATTTAGTTTGTGGTCATGTTTTAGGACCATGTCAACAGTTTTTAGTCATACTTGGACCATATCCGGTCTTCCTGGGTTGAACTAGCACTAAACAGCGGTTATAGTGTCTGGCTCAAGGAAATAGCTCACTGTCTCTGACGACTCTCGAACTATCTACCATTCGATCCCCAGTCTAACGCTGTATCAATCTGAGCCGCCACTGTGATTGGTACGAGCCGTTTGGATTAACATATTGGACTACAGCTTGTAAGGAACTATTAATATGCATAATCAGTCATGTGTTTTCTAGTTTTGCAATTATATTGACGAGGAAGAGAGAGATGATTGCTTTGGTTTAATTGTCTTCCCTATGTCATGTGACTGTGTTCTGCAGCTCTTCCTCGTGTAGCTGTGGGTTAGTCTGCATTGTGTGATTGTGGCATTTCCTGACCATGCTCACTTACTCCTGCATGTTAAATGTAAAGCGGAAATTGGCAGTTTTTGCATATAATTACAGCAAATGTTCAGACGTGTGTGCATTTGCACATTCTCTTCCGAAATTGCTGGGAGCGCAATGGCTCAGTGGTAATGTGCATGTCTAGAGACTGAAGGGCTGCGGGTTTGAGTCACATTAATCCTTGATTAGTAGTGGTGCAACCAAAGAAGACCAGTCTGGACATAACTGAAAAAGTGTTGAATCAAATCAAACAAATAAACAGAAACTTCTGCCAACGTGACCAGTGTTCAGACATTTTGTTAAGACTGCGTAGCATACAATTAATTTTCTTATTTCTCGATCGAAATATTTGTTGTGGGTACTCAAAAGAACCGTCTCAATGAGACAGTTATTTAGAGCACCAATGTATGTTTAAACAGGTAGATAATATTTTACTCTCCAAAAATTATTTATCTAAACCTGCCTGTTCGGGCTGAACATGCGACAATAGAGACACTGAATGACCCTTTTTCTATGTATGCTGCAAAGGCTCTATAAACCGTAATATGCTCGCGGTTATCCCATTTCCTGTTGACTTTCTGAGTATATACCGGTGATCACCAAGCAGGCACATAACCTTGACTCAACATTGATTCAATGTATGGGGTTGAATCAATGTTGATTCTATGTTGAGTCGGCGATTTGTGCCTGCTAGGCAGATCAGCAAGTGCGGATCCTGGATTTCTTGATAGAGATTCAAATTTTCATAGAGGGCGGGGGGGGGGGGGGATTATTAACTTTACCTGATAGTTTTTCTGAAAATTCTTCATGAAAATGAAATAATTTTGGTTCAAAGCGAACCCCCTGAATCCCCCTGGACCCGCCATTGATCAGACGAGGCTATGTTATGGTAAAGCACGGGGAGGTGGTAGGGCGTAGGGGGTCTGATATATTTTTGTGGGGGGGGGGGGGGAGGGGGCAAATTTTATGTTTTAGGGTGATGGGGGTGATTGCCTCTGATAGGAAGCATTTTTCAAATACCGATCCTTTGTGTATTGCGCCTGCGCAGGTATGTGTGTGTTGGGGGAGAGTAAAAATTGGGCTTCTTCTTTTCGGGTCATTTTAGGATTTTTGGTGGTATCGCTACAATTTGAACCAGCAGATGCAAGGGTCCTGGTAGAGCATCCTGTCCCACGCTGCCCGAGTTGTACGTCCGTGCTTTTTGGTGTACACGTCAATTCGCCCCCCCCCAACCCGACAATTACTTTATAATAAGACCTTGTGAAGCTAATATTTTCTCGTGCCATGGAGATATTCTTTATTCGCTATTGGAATATTTTCATCACAGTGACGTCAGAACAGAGTTTCTTCACTAAGACAGCTTCGAACACTATTGAAGTAGATCTATTTTGATAAGTTTTATATGTTTCTATTATATGTTTAGCTCTTTCTCAATGTAATTTTGCACCCTTGATTTGTTTCATGTTGGCCAGTATTCCTACATTTGGTTGATATACATAGTAGCCAAGTAAGTTACCGAAAAGCAAGGGATGTGCTCAACTAGTGCTTTAACCTGAACACAGAACAGAGCAGAACCGAAATATAATTAGACGCAAACTATACAGTTTCAAGCCTAGCCTATTATATTAGCAATAAACACAATTTACGGGAAGATGTCAAATCAGTCAAGCTTTATAATAAGAAGAAGGATAATAAACATGTACATAAACAATGGTCTTGGAATGAGAATTATTTTAACGCAATCAATCTAATCAGTCCTAATTTACAAGGATATAGTTGTCTACGCCCAGTGGCTGGGATACTATCGAAGTTTGGCTCGTTTGCATGTAACTGGAAGTGTGACGCGTGTGGTATTGCCACATTTGTGACTGCTTATAGGGACGCCTCTAGTCAAAACACTATGAATATGAATGTGAATAAAGGCTTATCTTGATTTTTGACATCTACTTTTCTTTTGAAATCAGCCTAGACCTCTGATTTACTTTGCTGGCCCAAGTTGGTTTAAAAAACAACAAAAAAACAAAACAAAAAAAAAAACAAGCGCAGGTGTTGTCACCAGCGCGTGATTCACCACCTACCGATACACCATTTTGGCAATTTTTGTTACCATAGCAACCACACCACAATCAATTTTATGTGACGCCAAGAATCACGTGCATAACCAGCACCTGTTCACATACCAAGTTTCATCAAGCTAGCTTTTATCTGGGATAAGTTTGTTTTTGCAACAATTTGACTATTTCTGTTACCATAGTAAACGCAATGTTCTTGCAACGGCGAAAAATATCGTTCATAATTAGCATATTGCCAATTAATCACATACCAAGTTTCATGAAGCAATTTTAAATAGTTTTTTTAGTTATCTCAGATTCTAGATTACAGCGGACAGACAGATGAACAGACGGACAGTGAGCGGGTATACCTATAGTCCCTACCAGAGTAAACAGCGGAAGGAGTCTTACAATTGAGACCACCGGGGTAGCTAGGAGAGAAGCTTAGCTGGTTAAATCACTTAACCATGCCCCTGCCTGTCTGTCTGTGTTTCTGTCTATCACAAACCATTTTGCCCGACTCGTTCCAATGTCAAAACGTTCCAAATGGTCGAATACAAAGAAAGAAAGTGGTTGGGATTTTGGACCATCGTCAAGTTCAGGTTCTAAGAGGTACTGGCTAGCCTGTCTGCATTGATGAATGTATGTCTGTCTGTCATAAACCAACGTTGCCCTTGCTCAAGACAATAACAATTTGTATCAGCTTTGCGTAGGCCATTTTTTTTGTAAAAGCTGATACTTGTAGGTGGGTATATCAAAAGTTCCGTTATACTGCAAAAGAAATTTCTCTTAAAATGTATTGCACGGATCCAGAAACGTTTGTCTGGAGAGCGGGCTATTATCGGCCCTACAGCGGCTTCGCCATTGAAATGGCGTTTCACAGGCTGGCCGATTGTGGACCAACATTAAATGCTGACTTCGTAGCTTTGCGAGTTTTAGTGGGCTCCGAACCAGTATTGCTAAGGAACCCTATATAGGCCACTGGCTGGATATGGTTTACCTCCCCCCTAGGGGGAATTTTGTAGACCATATTTTTCTTGAAGCCTAATGTCTTGCAAGCATTTTGCAACATGTTAGCCCTCTGACAATGGCAGCGTTAAGCTGTAACAGCCTGTTACATACGTTACCCTACAAAATATTTTATAAGTAAAATTATTTTTAAGACTTCAAAAAAATGCAAAAGATTAGGTAAGATTTCCAAATTGGTTATATTTTCTAAGTAAGCTATTACTGGGCCATAGATATTGACATTTGAAAACAAATATAGTCACCCTCAATGTAGTGTATGTTACATTTTTTCAGTGAACCCCCTTTAAAATGAAAATTGAATCTCATATAGTTTGTCTTGAATTTTGTTGAAACCAGTTTATGTTCATTAATTTGGTATTATTAAAAAGCTTTCTTATTTACCTTTTCAAAACTGCAAGCCTTACCTTTCTATCTTATATACTTTTTGAGTTATTAGATGTTGAATATGGTAGCCCCATATCACACAAAAATGTTAAATTGTTATTTTCTAGACCTTTCGCTGCCTAAAGTCCCCTTTCCCTACAGGGGGAATTTTTGTAAACTATAATTTCCAGATACTACATTATATAAGCCACAAAATGAAATATGTTAGCCCTCTGAGAGTGGCAGCGTTAGCATGTAACATTATGTTACGTACGTTACCCCTCAAACTAACTTTAATTTTTCTGATAATGCCTCCAACATGACTTATTCACACTTTTTTCAAGTCTGGTACAGGTTTAAGAACTTCTTATAACACAGTTACATAATTTTAGCATTTATTTTATAAATGTCTTGAGTTTTTGCTGTTATATATGTTACTTAGTGTTTTATGTGTTATTTCCAAGTATCAGTATGGCAGTAATTGACTATACATGTATAACATCCGTCAGTTAATATAGCAAATCCATAAGGCTGCTATTTAGATGAATTGAAGTTCTAAATTATGGTGTCGTATACTATTTTATAGCCCAGGTTGCATACGTTACTCTCAGAATACCATTAAACGTTCAAGATAAGGTCTCCAACACGACCTGCTTGTACTTATTTGCATGCTGGCACAGGTCAATGTACTTCATTTTACTCTGGCTCATTTGCTGAGGAAGTAACTCAAACATAAAATACCATAAACACTCTTTTCTTTTATAGAGACATCAAATATAGTTCACATAATACTCATGGAAAGTTTGTAACATACAGTGTAATACGCGAGTAACAACTTAAAAGATCAAAGAAAATCCATCAGGATGTTTCTTGCAAAGCTAGCAACTCTTCATATATTATCCAATGGTTTAAAGAATTGTCCAATACAGCTTATTAATCCTCTATCAGATTCATCTTGCAAAGATTTTGCAATATGCTAGCACTCTGGTGATGGCACCATTACCTTGTAACAGCCAATTACATATATTACCCATCAACATCTGTGATAATTTTAGTAAATGATATGACTTCTGAAAAGTGCAGACCATAAGGTAAGATTTCCAAACTGGCTATATCATCCAAGTAAGCTATTTTTGCATCCCAGATATGGACCTTTGAAAACAAATATGCACCCCAAAGTGCTACGTATGTTACATTTTTTTTCATTATTCCTATATAAATGATTTATGAAACTAATATAGTTTGATATTTTTTTAAATATGAACATGCTTACTAATTCAATTTGTATTTGAGAATGTTTATGTGCCTTTTAGAATCTGCAAATAGTATGTTTCTATCTTTTATAAGGTATGAGTTGTTGAGCTTTGAACATGGTTACCCAATGTCACACAAAATGTATAATATAATTCTGTTGCTCTTTGTTAGGATACAATCAAGTTTCTTTCAGCCAGAGGTACTCCATTTCCTTCCCATATATTTTCCACACATTGTGTCCATATCTGGAAAGCCTTACTTGTTTTCATGGGAAAGACTTGATAGTAAAAAGTTCAATCTTTGTATGTACATCTTGAGGACAGAAAAGCAGGATGGAACATGACATTTGAATTAGTCAGTATATGTGTATGGCATTTTTTGAGAAACATGTCGTACTGCAGCTTATTCACCTTTACATAAATAGCACATGTTAGGGCTTCATGTCACTGATGAGTGCCTAGAGCAACTCTTAGTTTGCTTTTCTATCCTGCTTAGAATATAGATGAACTAGTGAAGAGGGGTTCTCTATCAGTTTGATAGGAACAACCTTTCCGTGGTACTAACACATTGGCACATTGGTAGTGTCACAATCTGTTAAACAGTGTATGACTGAAGATCTCTTCCCTCATATTATGGCAAACGTTGTTGACACTCAAAATGAGCACCTGTATTTGCATGCACCAGTGTTGAACAAAACATCCAGGTTATCCTCTGCGAGAATATTTGTAAGACTTTATATTATAGACTGCTACTTATACATTGTATATATGTATCAGTGACAAAACCAACAGGTCCTACCTTTCGTGCCTGGTTGAATAGTGCCTGGTTCCATCAGATCCTTGAAGGTGACAAGAAAAGCTATTATGCTCTGTAGTATGGCATTACCATCAAAGTTATGTGCAGCACTACATGGTCAATCTTATGTTTGTTCAATGTGTGATTGCAATCCATGCAGAAGTTTAGACTTGTCAGTTTTGGCGGAAATCCTATCAGGAGTTGTAAGTAACCATGGTACGGGTCCCCCAAAGGAACTGCAGTGTCAACTCTAGGTCAACATTATGGCCAATATAAAGGTCATGCTGACCAAAGACGCTCCTTTAAGCTCTCATCTGGCTGTTTACATTTTGTAAATTGGAAAATCTCTTCTTGACCTCGCAAGCCTCAAAGCTTTATTACCTTGTAGCATTTAATTGGGTTGTGAAAGACAGATTTTCAACTAAAAGTGAGTCAATGAAGTCTGCAACAGCCTTCCTGGCAATGTCATCAGCCTCAATAAGATCCTTTGCTGTGCCAGGCTTAGCAGGAACACTCAAAGACAAAAAGTACAGCCCATTGTCTTCAAAACTAGAACTAAAAAGATTGGTGAAGCCAGAAACTGCCACTAGAACTCCTTCTACTTTGCATCGGAGCAGGTTGAATATTTCATTTCAGTCCATTGAAGAGATGTTTTAATATATTGAGCTCTGATGTGATGAATAATACACCATTCCATCTGTAGTACGAAGTGTAGTTCTAGCTGCTGAAGCCTATAATACCTCTTTATTGTTTGTCTGATAGTTATGTCAAAAGCATTTCTCAAGCAAAGAATCAATAATTGTGACACACTAAACCCATTTTGTTGAAGTTCTTTGCATCTGTGATGTGTATCAGACAAATTTTGAGTGTAATCGGTTACACAGGTACATATTGTGCGTAGTTGTTGTGATTGTGTGCAATGAACTTTGGGTACAAGGCATATAGATAGAGCTGACATGCAATTCAAAGTTGTTTTCCTTATAGCCCTAATCAGTGTCAACACCATCTGAATTATATCCATATACCTTGCCCAGAACTGAGCTGTTTCACAGTGACTGTCTTTCAGAACTTCCGATTGGAATGCAAGGTATCTACTGTTTATGTGAGCAAACAGCAAAGGTTGACAGATCACAAAATCATAATAGTTTAAGTCACCATAAATTAATAAGAAACTTCAATTTGTTTCAGCCTTATAAATTTGCTAAATTCTCTGACAGACTTTATACATGTAAAGTCAACAACTGCTATACAGATATTCAGGATAACTTATGTATCATTTGGTAACACACATAACAGTTAAAGTACAAGGCATTTATTAAATGAATACCTAAAATAGGTAAACCAGGTTAAAAGAAGTTCACAAACCTGAGCCAGCATGCAAATAAGTATAAACAGGGCTTGTTAGAGACATTAACTTGAAAGTTTAATGCTATTTTGAGGGTAACATACGTAACATGGGCCTGAAGAAAAGTGTAAGCGACCATAATAAAGAACTTTAAATCATTTGAGTAGCAGCCTTACCAATTAACTATATTCTGTGACAGATGTAATACATGTATTGTCAATAAATACCATACTGATACTCGGAAATAACACAGTAAAGACTAAGTAACGTATATAACGGTAATAACTCAAGACATTTATAAAATTGATACTAAAAATATGTAACTGTGCTATAAGAAGTTCATAAACCTGTGTCAGCATGCAAATATGTGCTAACATACCATGGTTGAGACATTATCAGGGACGTTTAATGCTATTTCGGGGGGTAACGTATATAACGTGATGTTACACGCTAACGCTGCCACTCTCAGAGGGCTAACATCTTTTATTTTGTGTCTTATATAATGTAGTTTCAGAAAATCATAGTGTACGAAATTCCCCCTGGGGGGGGAGGGGGGTCTATAGCCAGCTCAAGGCCTAATAGTATTGTGATTTCCCATGGGTCCGCGCCGCTCCCCCTCTGGAAGCGTGCATGAATGTACAGCAACCCCGATAATTTCACTCTTAGAGACAACATCCCTAGCATGTGACATAGTAGCACAAACAAATCACGCGTGTCCAATATATACGGATCAAGAGGAGGGGAATGGGGTTCTGGACACCCTACATACACAGACAAACACACACACGCGCGCGTGCGCGTCTTGGCAGATCACAGGGATGTAGGTTTGCTTAGGAATACAGGTATTGACCCCCTCCCCCCCCCCCCCCCCCCCCCCGACAGTTCAAAAAGCTGTCCAACCAGCATTCTTCTGCCCGCCAGCGAAACACCTGGTCCACTCCCCTTGAAGCAACAATCTGGATCTGCGTATGCAATTATTTTAACCTCACATTTTGCGCAAATGAATGCTCCCTTGTTTAACATAAGCGTGTTGTGCAGCAGATAATTTGTTGAGAAATATGCTCACTCCACAAAGGCTTGAACTTCTGTGCTCATCCCGCCCCTTCAAAAATGCTTTGCGCCAACGTTAATTTTTCGAAAAGGCTCACCTAGCCTTAATATTTTTTTCTTTCGTTTTTGTATTTAAACTTGAAGTGCCATGTTTTTCCAACATTAATCTTCAAGAGTTTCTACACATATTTGCAATCCTATTCCTCTAACATAGATTTTGCAGTTTTATTAAGTATTGATTGTTTAGGATGACAAAAATAACGTTTCAAACTGAGTAAAAACAAAATAGTTTCATTTTTTCTGTAGCTCACAAAGATATCTTTGACCACAAGTAATGCACTGATCCTGTCAATTTATTTAGCATTTAATATATAGCTTGTTGAAATATCAATACTTAAGTCTTCCTTAACAATAAGGAGGCATTGTAATTCTGGGCCAGGTTTTAAGTTTATAAAGGGTAACCAAAATATTTTTTTCTAATTTATCAACCAAGACATAATTTGAGCCGTGACATGAGATTTCCAACAATGTGGTTTGTGCGACCAGCAAAGGCTCAGACCGGCCTATGCATATGCGCAGACTGATCAGAGCCTTTGCTAGTCGCTTGAGTATTCTACTACTATTAAGCTACAGACCAAACATCATTTGGAATTTCTAAGCTTAAAAGGAGGCTGCACAGGATTGTCTGAGTCTACACTTGTCAAAATGCCACATTGTTGGAAATCACATGTCATGGCTCATATTATGCTGTTGGTACTCAAAATAACCGTCTCATTGAGACGCTTCTTTTGAGCACCAAAACGTATGTTAAAATTGATGGATTAGAAAATGTTTACAATTTTACGCTCAAAGTCTATCTTAACCTATGAGTTTGCTTCACTGACCTGCTGTGTGGATTTAAATATATGGGAGAGATGGAATGTAGTTATTATTTGAGAATGTTGCGCCTTTTAGATACCAATCCTCTTAAAACCTACAATTTTGTTCATTGCTGCTAGTGGAAACTGCCTGAAAAAACAAATTTCAGTTATAGCCATAGAATAAATCGTGTATTTAAAGCCCAGTGCATGATAGATATTTTTCATATCTCGTCGGCAGCCGTATCATTCAGAATATGAAATCCTCGACAGCCGTATCACTGGTAGTTGACAGCCGTTTCATGGCATTTTTCTAGGGTCCATAAAATTTCCCATAGTGCAAAAAATATGCCATTCGCACTTGATTGAAGAAGCTCAAATGACAAATAACATATATAAGGCGTTTCGTTGTTTTTGCATTATTCTTAATACGTTAGATTAATGATAATCTATGAAAACTGGATTTTTCGAGAGAACCTGTAATTTAAAGTGTTTTTCTTAGTCACAAACTCTAAATAACTAATCAGACAAATAGCACACGTCCTCTTGGAAAAACTCTATAGCGTGTGTAGACGATAAAACTTACGCTATGACCCCTCCAGAAGCGTTCAACTCGGGACCCCCCTATACCGACAGCCGTACCGACCGGTCGCAAGCCGTACTCCTCGGTCGATAGCAGCTTTACGCAGTACCGTCCCGGTCGCTAGCAAAAATAGCGAAATTGGTATTACCCCCGTGGTTACTGAACAGAGTCACACATGCGCACCTGAATAGAGGTATTAGTTCATGCAGCCCGAAAACAGCCTTGCCGAAATCGAAACTCAAGATCTGAATCTAGGCTGCATACCCTATTATTATAGTTTTAGCTTTTTCTTGTTCGAGATCGTTACAACAAATGTGCTGAACGGATTGCGTGAATACGTCAATCAAATTTATGTCATTTACGAGGCTATATTTACATTTCCACTGCGAGTCTTTAAATGAACCTTTACATTTGAGATGTGGTTCATACCTTCATGAACAAATGGATTTAAGCCACACCCACATACGCGCCATTTGAGCGGGCTAACGTCAGGTCTATCCAATAACGTTGCTTGTTTACTGACGTTTGCGTGACGTTGAACACATATCGCCATGACGTTAAGCGCGGAAATTTGGCGTTTTAGCTATTCCAAACTCTACGTCATGTCTGAATTAATTCAAAATATCTGGAAAACCAGCCAAATTAGATGAAAATTGAAAATTGATACTTGACTGATATTATAAAACGTAAATATAAGTAATGAATTCAATTTTTGGAATGTTCATGGAATCATGAATACTTCGGGTCTCGTGCAAAGTAAGTGAAGCCCGAAATGAACGGTTGCAAAAAACTTAAGATTCATTAAAGGTTTTCATCGCAAATGTAATCTTGAAGTGTACAAATGTAAATGTAGCGTGTATCATTGAACTTTTTGGTTACTGTAAAGGCGGCACCCCATGAATGCGTAAATAGGACTGGTCTACTTTAGACATGGGTAAAAGCAGAAAATGAGGTGTGATTTTATTCGAAGGTAACTGCATCATTGTACCATAACACCTTAGTACAGACAGTAATTATTTAAACTTTATAACGACAGCAGAATAACAACATTTGAAAGTGTCTATTTATCGTTTAATATAAGTATAGGCGCAAGCAATGTGGACCCAGATCAGACTGCTCCTATAGGAGCAGTCTGATCCATAGGCGCAGTCTGATCTGGATCTACACTGTTTGTTAAAGAGGTTTCAAAATGTTTCAGCAGACAACTAAAACAGCACGACTTTTTGTGATATGCGCTTTAAGGGTTAATATATGTGAGGTCAGTGTATATACGGTCAGGACAATCATGTCATGCACGCACGTTAGCGCGGATTCAAACGCTCATTAACTCTTTACCACATTATAAAAAAAATTAGCAGATAAAATTGCCGAACCACGCCCATATATGAATATTAAAAGTAAGAAAGAGGGCACAGATCAGGAATCGATACAATCAAGCACCACACCTGACCCAGTATACCAATGGGAAAGTGGCAACGTCATAATTAGACATCACAAACGAGAGCAAAGATGTCAGCCCTTTCCCAGCAGATGACCTCATGGCATCAACAAACATACGTGTATGAAAGCACAACAAAACAAGACAAAAATAACATAAATGATCCACAAAAGTAGCGCCGCCTTGGAACGGACAGTAAAAATATTTTACTGGAGGGCTTAAACCGCCTTTACAGTAAGCGAAACGTATATTGATATAAACTGTAAAACGTATGTAGCATAGTGCACCATATTTTGGGGCAGATGGGGGCAGATGAACAAACATTGATTTTGGTGTAAGTTTTTGACTGCTTTAAAACTTGATAACTTCAACTAAACACGGCTTCAAAAGTTAAGCACCACCTAAATTTTGCTGACATTTTCAAACTACAGTAGAGACATTTTATTAAACATGGAAAATCTTTTGTTGTGAAATTCTGCATGAATGTTTTAATAAAAATTTAATAATATATCTGATATTCGATTTTTGCTACAAAACCATGAGTTTGCGCGACTTATCAAAACTTCTCCCTATCTCCCTGAAAACGTCAGGAAGTAACTAACCCTGGACATCTAAAAACAAATTGCGTGCCCTTCATACACAAACTCTTCAACATTTATTCATGCATTAATAAACTTTTCACATACTGTAAAGGCGGCAATTTTAATATTCAAATCTGGGCGTGGTTCGGCTATTTTATCTGCTGAGGCAGGGAAATCAGGTTCTATTTATAATTTGGTAAAGAGTAAATAAGCTTTTTGGGCCGCGCAAACGTGCATGCATTTCATGAAATTCCTAACCGTATACACACTGAACTCATATTATTATTATTATTAACCCTTAAAGCGCATAATCGCAAAATGTATGTTTTTGTCGTCCACTAAAATATTTGAAGCCTCATAGAAAAACAGTTTGGACCGAGATCAGACTGCTCCTATTAGGAGCAATCTGATCTTGGTCCACAATGTTTGCCTCTATGCTTATGCTATATAGGCATTTCCAGATGCAGTTATTTTGCTGGCGTTTTAAGGACTAAACAATGTTTTGCGTCTACACTGAGGTAATGGCGCAAGATGATACAGTTACTTTTGAATAAAACCACGCCTCATTTTCAGTTTTTACCTATGTCTAAGGTTGACCAGTCCTAATTACGCATTCTAGGGTGCCGCCTTTACACGGGTGGTAAACCTAGGAACTACCACGAAATTGTGTTAATGTAATTTTGTTCCCAAGCCACATCCGGGACACGTCGTGTTAGTTTCAATTAAGAAAGGTTGGTGTCATTTCATTTATGTTTTATTTTACAACTAAGAACAAACAATGGTGAAATCCGACAATGTGGTTCCGTGTAAATATGTCTCAGCGTCCCCTCTAGCACAAAATTTTGTATGAAAAGTTATTTTCTTTCTTAAGACTTGTGTTTCTCCACTGAGCATCGGACCAACTTTCACCAAAGTTCGAAGGATTTTAGCCCATAGCTGTCAAATTAAATGGAATTTGATATCATTTGACGATGAAAATGATTAAAAGACCCTTAATAAACGTTCCTACACAGAACAAATCTGAGCATTTTCTCGTAAACGATTCATGCCCCGCTCGTCCTGTATGTTAGTTTACAGCTCACCACTGTACAAGAAGGCTGTTTGAAGGACAGCCAAATCCCCCGCTGCAGAATCCCATAACATCAAAGCATAATCTTGAACTAGGGTGAGCGTCTAGCCGAACCACGGGTCCTGCACATCGTCTCACCGAGAGAAACGCTGAGTGACACAGTTTAACGAAAATCTTACAAAGGGTTCGGAAGATATGGAGCGGACACTAACTTGAAGAGTAATTCCATTACCTTTCAGTGTGAGCTTGACCTTGACTGTGCGTAACTGAGTCATGGGTTCTGCACAACGTCTCAATGAGGGGGGCATTTGAGTGAAAAATCATTTAGACATAACCAGACGCTAAATTGAAGGGTGAAAATATCCCATGACCTCGAAATGTGACCATGACTTTATAAAGTCTTGGTAGCTGAGTCATTGCTTCTGCACACCGTCTCGCTGAGAGGAACATTTTTGTGAAACTTAATGAAAAAATCTTTCAAAGGGTTCTGGAGATATGTAGCTGACACCAACTTCAAGGGTAAATCCCATGTCCTTGAACTGTGACATTGACCTCGAGACTCCATAGCTGAGGCATGTGTTCTGCACAACGTCTCGCCGAAAGGAACATTTGGGTGAAGTTTAATGAAAATCGTTCAAAGGGTTCAGGAGATATGGAGAGGACAGGAAATTGAAGGTAGTAAATCCCATGTCCTTGAAAGTTGACCTTGACCTTGAGACTGAAGACCCGGTTTATGGGTTCTGCACACCGTCTCACTGAGAGGGACATTTTGGATGAAGTTAACTATAAATCGTTCAAAGGGTTCAGAAGATATTGAGCGTCCAAAAAATTGAAGGGTAAATCACACAACATTGAAGTGTGACCTTGACCTTGAGTAAAGTTTAATGAAAATCGTCCAAATGGTCCACTTAGACTGTTGTACAGACACAGCATATAAAAACAGCCTAGTTGAAAAAATATAAATGATCGACCACTGCCACCTTTTATAGTTTACATATCTAATCATTTCTGCTATTGTTGGTGAGTAACGGGGATGACAGTAACATGGATTACAAAAAGTAAGTAATCTCCTACTTGATTTGCTGTCTGGAAGAAAGAACTTTAAATTCTTTACACAATAATATTGAGGCACATATTTATTTAGTTTTTATTGGTTTGCAGCATAGACATTTTATAGAAATATGGGTCACAGGGATGACAGATTACCCCTTCTTCGTTTAATTGTTTCATATTTACCTCTGAGCAATCTTTTCTTAAATAATGCAACGTTTTTAGAAAATTGACACTCCTTACCTCACAAAAGAGCAGTGCAAAGTAATTTTCATAAGTAGTAACTCTGTAAAATCTATAACTGTAACTGTGGTCGCAAGAATGACACAAACTGTGGGACAGACCTAAACACACATGTCACAGCTACAAAACAAAACCAAATGTTATTTTTTCTGTCATTAGTAGATTTCTGCCAAAGACTGACATCACGTCTCTGTTTGTTCTGCTTATACAGGCATTTTTGTCCAACTTAAGTTCAACACTCACTATTTTGCGATGGGACAATCAATTATGAGGGGGTAACCCTTAATTAATTTAGGAAAATAAATGAACATCTGTACTGAGTGTTCCAATCGGATAATCGACAAATTTAATCAAAACATACTTCCAAAAGCAGGATATTTGAACTAGAATAAAATATGCAAGTATTTGGGCGTGGGACAGGAATTCCTCCCCTTTTGTAGAATGACTTATGTGTGTCTGTTTCTTGTTTATGTTCTAATGTATCTCTTCAGGTACTATGTGCTGGTATGTGATTGTAGCATAACCTGGTGGAGATATCGGTTTCACAAAGGGCTAATAAAACGCATAACAACAATTTATGTATCAGTCTTCAATTTTATTTTCATGAAAAGTCATCGTGGTCAACCTCTAGCCTAAATTACAGCACCGAATGCAATGATAATAATGAATCAGGGACAAAACTTCCTTCCTTTCTTTGATGGAAATGGACAAACGTACAGTAGACTACTTACGATAACGCCGTATCATCGCCGATGCAAGGTCGCTGCATCGAATATGGCACAACATTACACGTAACGCCGCTTACAGCAAGACATATTTTTGATGCATGTCTAAATTATCTTTTTTAAAGATATATTGGAATAATAACGCAGTGAATGTATCCATTTATGTCAAAGAAAGAAAAATGTGGATATCTTATAAAGCCAATTTTTTAGCGTAAAATTGCGATTATTTTCACCCATCAGTGTAAACATGTGTTTTGGGTGCTAAAAAGAACCATCTCATCGAGGCGGTTCTTTTGAGTACCCACACCATATGCTTTGGTTGAGAAATAAGAAAAATAATTTTCTGTTACGCACTCTTATCTGGGGGCCTGTTAGATTGAATCAACATCAAGTGAAATATCTATAAAAAGCTCGGAAATTCCACAAAAAAGCAGATCCGGGCATTCCTTATACCATATACCACAAGCAAGCACTTGTCTATGTAAACTTTTCTATGTAAACTTGTCTATGTAAACAAGAGACAACAAAAGTACAGTTCAGCGTACGGATCCTCGCCTTCTAGTCGGCGCCTTTTTTCCGCTGTTTCAACGGTATGTTATTTCTTGGGCTGGCACTTTGCGAGCAGCAAAGGTCTCAGGCGAGACTGTGCAAAAACGCAGCCTCGCCTAAGCATTGGCTTCTCGTCAATGCGTCAGGTATCAAAATTGCACGTGCTTGCCCGTTTGTGGTGTATATGAAATACCCTGTTTCAAGCTAGTCTCTGTAGCTGAGCAAGCTTGTTTAAAGACCTTTTTTCATATAACATGTTCAATCATTTTCTGTTTGAAATAATAAGCCTATTAAACTGTGCTGTTGTGTTTCGCTGATACTCAAATATTTTTTTCACAACATGTAACAATAATGAGGTCAATAATATTACACATATATTACGACAACAACAAATGCTCCAATTCTGTAGTACTATTTTTCATGTTGCCTCTTTAATCAGGGACTAATAACAAAACTATTACCCCCCGATTCTACGTGTATCTTAGACATAGGGCCAGCTAAGCAATTTGTTAGCGTGGAATTGCGATTATATTCTTACCCATCAGCTTAAACATGTGTATTATAGGTGTTCAAAAGATTCGTCTCATCGAGACGGCTCTTTTGAGTACTCACAACATATGTTTTGGTTGAAAAATAAGAAACATAATTTTCTGTAACATACTCTTATATGAGGGCCTATATCTACTGAAGCGTCACATTCAATAAATTAACAAATAAATATACTATGCACAATAAATTTAGCAATTGTTTTGTAAGGATGAGTTCATCCACGTCAGATCTCGAGTTTCATTTGCTGTCATACAGATACAAGCGTCGATCATCTGACAAGATTTTCCATTTAAATATATTCAGAATTACCAAACGCAGCGGCCTTACTAAAGTGACGTTTGATTTTAAGACTAGCTGGTAACGTGGGTATTTCTGATCATTGGGGAAAGCCGAAACCATTTTCAAACGATTGTGTGGTCACTGAAAACCAAACAAGCATAGCAAATGCTGCAATTTTTCTGAAATTTCGCCGAGAAATAAAGGACCAAGTTTTCACAATTTGACGTTTTACTAATGATTTTACGTTATCGCCTTTCAACGGTGTTTCTAGTCGGGTTTTTCTGAACCACATTAACAAGTAAATGGTCGCACCATTTTTCAGTAGCTTAAGGTTTTAATCAACCATAAGATGAGTTACATTATTACATGTAGCCTATGATATCTTTTTAAGCTGATACTCTGTTGAATTTAAACGCCAATTAACATTAAAAGTTAAGTCAAATGACGACTACGTTTTGACGTCATTGATAGCAGCTGATTTTTTTCAGCATGAAATCTCTTAACACATCTGTCACATAAGCAATAGTTTTTATAGGCGTATGATGCATGAGGAAGATGAAAGACCACCAAGCGAAAATCACATGCTTATCATTTTAGCATTTCTTACAACGGATGTGATTTTTGCTTACTGACCCCTTCTGCAATTCTTGCTCTCCCCAAATGCCTATTTAAAGGATGGCGTTTGAAACTTCGTTGTTTCATTTGCCTAAGATCCTGTTTTCGTCATTGCAATTAAAATTGATCGGCACTGCACAAAGATGAGCACAAAATAGATGCGAAACATAAGAAATTGCTAAACTTATTGTGCATAGTATAGTATGGATTTGTTCAATGTAAATTTCATGAGAATGATTATCATACACAATAACAGTCTTCATATAATATATATACAACTGATCACTAACAATAGTCAACGAAAATAACTGACAGGAATTTTTACATTAATATTTTTTAAGAATTATATACATCTCAAAAAGTCAATTTTGTAGCATCTGGTATTATACCACCCTTACCAACTTAAGCAAAAACTATCTCATAACGTCAAGGTCTACACTGATGTAAGTGGTATAAATAGTTATACCATGTTTGTCCACCTATACGTAAGATAATCCACCCACTAAAGCTCGTGGATTATCTCCTTATTACATAACGAAGAAGCTTTAGCCTAAAGCCTATTATTCAAACCAAAGAACATAAGCAACTTAAAAAAACTCAATGCTTAGATTAATTGGATTTTTTTTTCTAAGATACAACGCTTTACATCAGAAGTTTTTAAGCAACGTAAATAACGTGTGCATCTGCGTAGGGTACGATCCCGTGAATATATGGCCGTTTCACTTATGTCAATTTTATCATATGACGTCGCGCGCGTCTGGGAGTGAAATAACGCCATGCGATAAAATCGATAAACCACTTGTGGTTTACAGATTTTCGGGAAACGTTATGATGTCCATAACAACGTTGCGTACATAATGACAAAATTATAACGTTTTTACGTCAGCAATGAGGTTTCAAAGTAATATGATAAATAGAATCTAACATTCGTTCTCATGTATTATTGAATTTATTAAACTCGTTGCGAAAAAGAGATAAAATGCTCGGCAAGCCTCGCATTTTATCTCTTTTCCTTAACTCGTTTAATAAATTCAATAAAACATGAGCACTCATGTAAGATTCCCAATTTAAACATAACGTTGTCGCGGTTTCTGCTACTTACATGTATAAGGCATGTGGAGATTCACATTTTACGACATGAAATTATCCACTTAAAACAGTGGCATTTAATAGTGATAATACGATACTTGATGGTAACAACGCAATATTGCTACAGTTTATACCCCTATTCCACACAGGCCCCGAATCCCACGAATTGACACGAATTGACAAATATTTGGATTCTTGGCTGAATCGTACTCTTAACTGAATCGCACAGTCCGTAGTGAGTTCTTGCAATTCGTAGGTATATCGGGAATTCGGCTCAAAAGTTTTGAATTGTTCAAAACTTTTGCCACGAATTCCCCGATTCGAAAAATCGTGCGTGATTCGTACCAAATTCCTGAGGCATTCTTGGACATCGTTACTGAATCGTAATAGATTCGGAGGCGTTTTTGGGCATTCGTAGCTACTCTTAGCACATTCGTGGGGAATCGGGAGATTAAGCCAAGCAATAAAACAAAGGAAGAGATAGTAGAAGGATTTTCCCTAAGATTAATTACCCCGTCACGCGCATGTGAACAGTCCTAGAAGTTGAAACAGATTTAGCAGATTCTGGAGCACAATCAGGATCAGCCAGTAGCTTCTGGCTGGTGATTTTGCCAATGGCGAACTGCCATATTTTTACAAGTCAAAGAGTCTGGGTCAGGGCCTCTCGACTTTAACGTAGTTGGTTTCTTCTAGCTATATAGGGAGCCGTTTTCAACACTCAAGTTGCAGGATCAATTCTACTGCTGCTTTACGAGGAATATTCATTTTGGATCTAATGCCCCAAAGCATATATGGGCCTTTTTTATAACTATCGTGAGAGAAAATCTCGCGAATCGTGGCGAATCGTCGCGGATTTCTGTTAATTCGTGCCCAATTCGTACTGCGTTCGGCATATTCTTAACTGATTCGTAATTGATTCCTTAACTTTCGTGCAGCATTTTCTAATGTTATTTTGCTAATCGTTATGAATTCTTGCGCGATTCCAGCCGAATTGAGCCGATTCCCCCGAATATTCGTAACGACATCGTATCTGAATCGGGACTGACTCGTAGAGCATCACGATTGGAGAAAAAAAATATAATGAAACCTCACGAATCCTCCCGATTAAAGAAACAATCAATTCGTGGCGATTCGGGCGATTCGTGGCCTGTGTGGAATAGGGGTATAACAAAACCACAAAACAGAACATGTACTGTTTACTAACCTTATTGGTGACATTCTTAGAGGTCAATTTAAATCTTCGAAAATCAAATTTTATCAACTATATTTAAGATATATGACAGCCAGTATTGTGAAACCAACACGTTTTCATGTATTTCATGCATGCGTTTGCAGTAAGTCAATCAATTTTTAAAAAATACACGAAACAATTTTGAATTACAGGTTTTCTTGTGTAGAATGCAGAAATCGACACGTTTCGTGTATTTTCTGTATGCTTCTTTGATACGGTGTCAAATTGGTCAGAATGGCAGCTTTACTGGCCTTAAATACTAAACTGTTGCTTTAGCGGTTACAATTAACCCATTTATGCTGATTGGAATTTCCCACTGTTATCAATTGGACCAATCCATTTCCGTTTCAAGGATGTTAGGTAGTATTCTTCATGTTTAATTAGATTTTAAAAGAAACTTCTATTTGCAAACAATAGAGAACCTGATCAGACGCGGCGTCTTGCGGTGTCTGATCTGGTTTTGAACTGTTTGCCGATGTCTGAGAAAAAGGACGCTAGGCTTATATTGGTTAAATGGAAAAACCGGTTAGTGTTATTATCACAAATGTGCTTATATATGTAAGTTTACTCTTTGCATGCTGTGTGTCAGACAATTTGGATCCAGTTCAGGCCCTAACGTTTAGTCATCCCTGATCTGGGCCCAAACCATTTTCCAAAATATTAACAGGCAACACTAGTGGATAAAGAGCTAGTAACTAGAAATAGGACAGAAATATGAATATGTCCCGATTGATTGATTGCAAAAATAATAAGTGAGTATGATCAGGAAATACCACAATCACAAACCGCAGACAACCCCATGGCACCGCGAGGAAGAGCCACTCAACCATCACGAGACACCAGGAAGCCAAATAAAGCAAAGCAATCAGATCTATCTTCCCCATCAAGATGATTGCAATACTAGAATGGACATAACGTAACGCATAACAAAACATAGAACTATTACAGACTCCCACAATGAGAGTAACAATTAACAAAAAGTCAACAACAGCAGAACCACCGCCTTAGATCGGACAGCAGCCGAAGCCACCCGAGGGCTTTAATGCATTTTACTGGTACCAAATATTCGCCCTAGATTCTGCTGTTGTTGAAGTACAATAAATGTTCAACTCATATGGAAACCTTCTAACTAATGCAATGTATCATCATTGAGAAACACACTAATCAAATTAGCACGCCATGAAGAAACAAAGAAAAGGGCTCATGACTCACAGATAGTCAGAGCTAAAGAAAACCTCAAGTTTAGCCACGGTGGGTCCAGCTACAGATAGGCATCAGGCACCAACCCACCAATTAAAGCTTTACGACAGAGCCGTCCTAGAGTCTGAGGCTTGACCCGCCGTCGTGCAATTAAAGAGTAAACTATAGCTATAAACCGTGATTGGGTTTAAAACCAGGCATGCAGACTGTCGCATGACATCAAAGTTGTATCCAACCTTGATATAATGTTTTGCAATATTTTTTAATTGATCACTAAAATAAGGTTTTCCAACAATTCGTTTGAATTTGTAAACTAAATCACCTTAAAATGTAGGTTCTGATATGCCTTGTTGCAGAAGAGTCTTGCAAAACGCCAAGACCTTGTAGTTTTCAAGACTTTAAATGCTGTTTAAATATGAATAATAAATGTGTCCTGATTGATTCCAAAGTCTTGCAAAAAAAGCGAAGTCCTTGTAACTTTCAAAATTTTAGATGCTATTTAAATATGAATAAGGAATATGTCCCGGTTGATTGATTACAAAGTCTTGCAACGTCACTTGCAAGAAAGGAAAGGTCTTTATTTCATATCCATTTTAATAAATTAGCGTCACAAGAAGCAAACAATAGGAAAATAAATTACAGTGTAATTATTGATATTTTTAAATGGATGGACAGAGCACATCTAAGTTAAATGCGTGTAATAAATAAATTGTGAAGTGAAATGTTTAGACGATTTATAACCTTGGCCAGCACATCATGAGGTTTTGATACGTATCATGTGTGGTTGCGTATCGGAGTCAAATAGCGCCATGCAATAAAATCGATACACCACTAGTGGTTTACAGATGTTCGGAGAAACGTTATGACGCCCATAACAACGTTGCGTACATACTGACAAAATTATATTTTTTACGCCAGAAATGAGATTTCAAAGTAATCTTAATGTCATATGATAAATAGAATCTTACATTCGTGCTCATGTATTATTGAATTTATCAAACTCGTTGCGAAAAAAAGAAAATGCGAGGCAAGTCTCGCATTTTATCTCTTTTTCTCAACTCGTTTAATAAATTCAATAAAACATGAGCGCTCCTGTAAGATCCCCTATTTATCGCATAGACGAGCACCGGCTGCATACAGTACAAGTGTAGTGGTCGTCTCAGATTAAAAATTTAGATCTTTACCATCGCTCGATAGCTGCGCATGCTTTTTCCAAGCATGAGTTTATGCATATGCGCAAGGCCATACTTTAAACAGGCATGCGCAGTTTTCTAGTGGGGCTAAAATATCACGAGCTGGTCCAAATAGCGTAAAGTTCATTAAAAGTAAAGAGATGCTGTTCTTTTGAAATTTCTGAAGGTTTTGAAATTGCAGCATATATTTAATACTTCAACTAGGCCAAACCCAAATACAGATAACGCACCACGATTCTTAAATGATTAAATACACGATAGTCACATGAATTTGCTACATTGTAGAAGCAGAGAGATGTATATTTGCACTTGTACCCGTAGATGTTTCGATCACACAACACAACATTCTGAATTATAAGGATAAATGAAATGCAGCCGGGAACCACTCATGAGTATGATATGCACTTGATGGTTGTCACAATTGCACATGAGAATGAGTATTTTATAGAAATGGATATGAATAATGATATAAATGGTCTCAAACACACGCGACAATGAGTATTTAAATGATATATGGATAGGCAAACGTCTTCAACAAGTAAACATGGACAACATAAATGATAACAGTCATACATTTCATATATGTGAAACTCAATTCACATTTCTTGATTTGAGAATCGCCCCTTCTAGTGCGAAGCTATAGTTTTGGCAATCACTTAAAACAATTAAGCACTGTTTCTATGTCTTCGAACTTAGTCTTTATATCAGCAAACAGTGTATACTCAGATGATACGCCACATTCTTTAACATATTATCTGTGTCTAAACTGTTAAAGTACCCACTTACAGTTACAGGTGTAAAGTCAAGAAAAGGTTTAATAAATAAATTAGCACAGATAGAACTGTGTTTAGGTGCCTAAATGCACGTTTCCATTTCAGTCAATTACTAAATTTTTGAAACTGAGTTTGAACATGCATCTTCGTCTGCATTTTCGCTGCTCCAATGCACGGGTGAAAAGTAATAATTTCCAAAGCCCTGCATTTTCGAAAGTTAAACTTTAAAAATTGTGGCATTCCTACAAAAATGTAGATTTTAAGTAAAAATTGTCAACTGACTTTAAATAAATGAAAAATGGAACAGGGAGGCTACTTACAATTTGCCTAATTTAGTATTTTCAAAATCCTGTATTCTTGGATAATCCTGAAAAATTTCACCCATGCATGCGCATATGCGATAAGTACCAAGAAGTGCATCATCTGGTTTGATAAATAGAGAATACTAGGTGAGTGTCTTTTGATATCAAGTTTACCAGGCAAGGCTTTGAGAACCGTTGTTGACATCGCGAGGCTTGCCGAGCGATTCAACATGCGTTCTCAAAGCCGAGCCTGGTAAACTTGATATCAAAAGACGCGAACATGGTATTCTATTTATCAGTTTACCCATTGTTGAACACTATTCAAACTAGCGATTATGACGTGTTTTTTATTTTTGTGTTGATTCAGCGTCATTAGCGACGTCATTCAAAAAGTGCAACGTCATCATGACCTGATAAAGGTAACATGCCGTGAGATAGGAAACGTTTATTAGGTTAAGTTGAAACAATTAAGTTAATATTAGGGGTGACTGAAAAAATGTATTATTCGTGTACGTGGTCCCCAAGGTTATAAAACGTTTTTCATGCTCAAATCATCTGAGCGTTTTCCTTTCAAGGCCTCAGATATTGTATTAATCATGCTTATAAATGTCATAATGCCAGCAATTTATGAGCATCATAAATTGAGCTGAGCATGAAAAAGTTTTATAACTTCGAGGCCAGGCGCAACTTCTAATACAACGTATTTTGCTACGCTTTCCTAAATTCGAGATATTAAATAAATAAATAGGAAAATATTTAAAAAAATAGATTCTGTCTCTCTTCATCAAGTTTAAAGCTCTGGGTCCCTGTATCACATATACTGACGTCAACAAAAACGCCTCACCCAGAAGTAAACTTAAATGTCTCTAAGATTGATCAGACTAAAGTTATAATTTTTTGGGCATTATAACATCTCATCAGTATAGCGTATCTCATGGAAACAAAATTGATGTAAGAATATTTTAGGCTGAGAAAACGACCTCAGTTTGAGACCGGGGTTACCAGTTTCGTGTGACACGGGATTTTAGCCACTTATGCGTTGTTTTAGACTCAATCCTTTAACATGAAAACTAGTTTAACCGTTTTTGAATCGTCTCTAATTTACCGAAAATGCGTTCATAACGTTTAAACAATGTTTAAACCCAGGGGGGGAGGGGGGGGGGTACTCTGATATTTTCACACATACGTAGCCTCGGCACATTTTTTTTGGTTAAAAATTCTGAATTTCAATATTTTTATGGGTTTTCAGAAAAATGAATATTTTTTTGGGGTATGTAGATTTTGTGGATATTTTTTTGGGGTCATCACAAAATTGGGCTAGTTTGAGGGTCATTTCTATGCAATTTAGGGTCTTTTTTTAAGGTCAAGGTACAGAATTGGGATATTTTTTGGGGTTGCTAAAATTTCAAATATTTGTTTGGGGTGCTTGAAATTCCTGAATTTTTTTTTGGGTGAACGGTTAATGCTGGGTCCGAGCCTACGTATGCGGAAAAAAATTAGAGTACCCCCCCCCCCCCCCCCCCCCCCCCCCCCGGGGGCTTTTAAAATAATGTCTTCAATCTTGATTGTCGTTCATATCACGCAAAGGTCAGTTTTCTGTGATGTTCTCTCAGTCTGTATTTCATTCTAACGTCATTTGTTGGTGGTAAAATTTCATGCCCATGATATCTGGCATCTGGCTCAGTCTTTTGACCAGGTAATAGTTCGAAGTCACACTGATGTACAAGATTTAAAACATACCATTTTGCCTGCAAGATTGCTAGTTTCCGTCCTGGGCACAGTGAACCAAACGCTAAAAGTGGGGTTTTAACTTCCCGACCGTTTTTGTAAAATGTGGCATCTACGAATCTATCATACTTGAATTCCTGCAAAGTAAAGAACAGTATGTTTAGTGGATGTGTCATTTACAGGAGTTTCACTAATAGTGAAAGTATTCATTTTAAAATACTAAAGACATGACAAAGCATTTAAAGTCACAAAAATAGAACAAAATTAAGTTGTAAATTGTTTGACTGTGTAGCTCTGAACCAGGGCAATTATGAAAGAGCATGTAGTTGAAATGTATTTTTAACTCTAGATAAAATATTAAAGGTCCGTTTGAGTTCAGGGTGTGTGCGTAATGTCCATTTTACAACATTGAATATACAACCTACTTCATGAAATTAAATTATTTCATGCTATAAAATAGCTGGGTATATTGTCAAAATATACCCACCAATGGGTCTTGGTATATTTCTGGATCCTTGTGTATTGCAGGTGGGTACATGGCTATCCGGTCTCCAGCCCGAATGTTGAACTTTGAGCCATCTTCCATTTCAAAAGTCGTATCTTTTGTTACTCCACGCACCATAAAGACACCACTGGTCAATCGCATAACTTCGTTGAGGGTACTATCTGAAAATTGAAAGCAAAATCAAAATAAGTCGATCAGTATTTCAGCATACATATAAAGAGGGTATTTACTTTTTTGAGGTGAATACCAAATATATTTCATCAAGTGTGTTGAAAACATCAGAATTTTCATGAGTGCGCAGCACGAATGAAAATTTCGATGTTTTCAACTCACGAGATGAAATATATTTGGTATTTACTAAAAAAAAGTAAATTTACTTTTAATTTTATACTTTTTTTAGAAGATTTACAGTTAATCAATTTGTTAACCATGCTTCAAGCCGAATCACAATAAAGTAAAAGAAGACAAAGGAGTATTTGTGACAGAACACCTTGATCAATCTACATGATCTGTAGCCATCAGGACTAACAGATAAAAAGAAATTTATTCAGCGTCAAAGTGCGAGACAAGTGACGTCATAAGCGACGTCATAATTTGTTGATGACGTTGCGTAACATAGGTTACATGCATTGCCTGCCTCACTGAAGGGGGAGGTGTTGAAATTTCAAAATCGAAAAATTTCAGCAAATCTCAATTATTTTGGTACCAACATGTTCCTCATATTCTAACTAAGAAAATGGCTACCCACACTTGATGTTTTTGTTCACAAATAAGAAAGTTATAGGTGTTTGAACTTTCGAAGTGAGCTGCATTAAGTGAATGGAAAAGTCAGAGGTGATCAAAAAACCGCTACAGTTAAAATATAGGCTGATATGATTGATATCATATCATTTCACTAGTGATTGATATCACTTTTATTTGTTTTTGATATGCATTGATTTCACTGCTAAGTATGAAATAAAGAGCATTCTAATGCACTTGCTTTTGTAACGCTACTTCTGATTGGATGACGTCAAAATTTTGTGAAATGTGAAACCTGTGCCATTTTTCACAGATATCATATTTTGTATATTTTCTGGGATCGTAACAGAAAATATGAACCATCACATGCATTCTAAAACAGTTTATTGCAAACATGTTGGCTGTTTATCTTGAAAGTATTAAACACATATTTCCGCTGCGTAAATGTACAGATTATACACAATAGGGATACCAGCATTTCGAAGTGTTTCTTAACATTGTATTTATATTGAAAAACATCACAATTTCCTCATGATACGCACCAACGTTTTAAACATTTTCAGCATTAATTTCAGCTTTACCATTGAAAAGGACAGGCCTTCATATTAGTTTGAACCCTCATTTAATTAACCCTGTATTAATACATTTTGTGCTGTTTTGTAACAAGTTATTTATTCATACTGTTTAGGTTTAAGAATATGAGAAAATCATAGTTACCTAATATTGGTAGAGTGTCAAGCTCTTTCATGTCAAACTTGATCATTTCATCTTTGTCGTACATGTAGTACTCAGCTTTCCTTTCTATTGCGTCCTTGACCTCTAAGCTGAGTGCCTTCAGAGCTTCAGGGTGTGTCATCAGAGTATATATAAACCAGAAGATTACTCTAAACGTGTTGTAGTTTACGTGTAAGTATACCAAGTTATATCGGATCATGTCGTTTTCCGTTTGACCATATGACTTCATATGCTGAAGCGCATACTTTACGAAAGGTGAAACATCCTCTCTGCTTAAAATCTCAGCGGAGCTTGGCTGTTGTGTGAGGGTTTCAAGGGCTTTGCAGGCTTCTGGGAACAGCTTCACAGGAAGACCAAGCCAGAGAAAGTTGAAGTACTTGTGAAACACGTCAAAGTTCTTGTATACAGTGTCTGCCTTGAAGATATCGTCCGGTTTTTCTGTTCCAAACACTGTTCTAAACAAAGCCTCAAACATTGTCTTAGAAGCCATATTACGTAGTCCATCCTCTTTCCAGCGGAAATCAAGCAGTTCTTTCGTTGTATTACCGTTAACGTCCATGGCATGTATGGCAGCAAATGAGTCATTCAGATGTCGTGAGAACTGCCGCATTCCAGTAAGAAGATGTTGTCCCTTGACAGTTTTGCCGGCTTCTTTGATCATGAGTTTAGAATTCTGTATTCCAAATCCAAAAACGTTCATGTTGACTTGCTTCTGTATCTGGTCAAAATCGAAGTTCTTCTCCTTGCAGAATCGTTCGTACGTGTGTGGGTCATTGATGATGGTGAGGTGTTGGTGCAACAACTGTATGGTGAATATATCTCCATGCTTCGCTTGTTGTGTGTGAATGAATTTTACTGCATTTTCCTTAAATGCCTGTCCACTGCCCCATAGAATGTTTCCACGAACAAGCGGAGGCTCCCCTTTCCGCCTGAAAAAGACCAAGATTACAAGTGTTAAAGTATTGTTTAATTTGTGCCTCTGTACGAAAGATCATTCACGAGAGTTTTAGCGTGCATTTGCACTTTCTGTATTGCGATATATGAGCCAGTGCACAAGATTTCCAGCAAAGTGGCATTTTGACAAGTGTAGACTCGGACGAGCCTCTGCAACCTCCTTTTAAGCTTAGAAACTCCAAATGGTGTTCAGTCAGTAGCTAAGCACTCATAGAATATTCAAGCGACTAGCAAAGGCTCTGATCAGACTGCGCGTATGCGCAGGCTGATCTGAGGCTTTGCTGGTCGCACATACCATATTGTTGGAAATCTCATGCACTGGCTCATATTTGAAGTTTAAATTGGTGTGCCATAATAACGTACAATTATTGATAAATGAATTTAATACAAGATGTGCCTCAACGCTAGATACCCTGTCTTCGGGGTTAATTCGATCAAGCCTGCTTAGCTACAGAGATCGCTAGAAACTTGAAATTCCTTGGATCGATATTTTGGTTTTGTTATGCAGTGGCTCAATTTTAAGAGCGGAACTTGCTAGTTGATACTAACGTCTATACAAGAAGCTCAATTGTTTCTTCGTGAATACTTATAGATATGAGAAACCAGCTATGACAAATACGTCAGAATGGTGATGCGTTGATAAACTGACAGCTCACATAGTCGTTACGATCCAGTCTTCCGTAAGTACATGTATATTAATTTTTACAGTCTGGTACTTATGTCCTGTAACAGGTGACCTAACCCTGGGGAGCGCAGTGGCTCAGTGGTAGAGTGCTTGACTCGAGACCGAAGGGCCGCGGGTTCAAGCCTCACCGGCGTCACTGCGTTGTGTGCTTGAGCAAGAACATTAATCCTAGCTTAGTACTGATTCAACTTAGGAAGACCCGTCCCTTTATAACTGAAAGATTGTTGATGGGACGTAAAGAATCAAATCAAACAAAACCTAACCCTGGGTCAACGTACTATTAATAGTATCGTGTTATATAACAAGTGTGATCTTGCTAATTACTACAAGCAATAAATATAGCAACAAGGATAGTCAGTACAGTTTGTTACCATAAAAGGCTCTTAAGAAATATTTTTGCATAGGCTTGAATGTACACTTCGCTTTTGCAGGCCAAAACAAGCAAGTACGTGCAATACATAGAGTTGTGGCAATGATTTTTGAAGTGCAGTTATGCAGAAATGTACATCCACTTGTATGCCTGTTTAAGTATAAAGCAATGCTTAAATAAATTACCTTCTTCGTAAAAAATATTTTAAGTAAACAGCAACAAGTGCCACCACAGCAATGGTCAGGTATACTGTCACAGAGACCATCTTAATGAGTTCTTCGTCTGAAAGAGAAAGTTTCAGCAATGTTAGGAATTTGACTATTGTAATATAAAAAATAATACGAATACATGGATAGACCATTCCAAGACATTTTGATACTTACATGTATCGCACATGCGTAAAAATCCTCATTTAAACGCACATGCCAACGTATCCAGCGGGGCTAGATGTTTAAAATTTTGTCAGTAGCTTTATCAACATCTATACTTTGTGTATGCGAGCAGCGAAGGCCCTAACGAGTCTGCGCAAATTTCGCAGACTCGCCAGGGCCTTTGCTTCTCACAACGTCGCTTGAAACTGGGAGCATGCTCTTAGTTACTCATAGTTACTTTAAAGCTGCATAGGTTGTAACTTTTGATATTTTTATTTAAGAACTAATGTGTCTATTTTTCAAGAACACAGTAAAAAAAACTAAAATTCAGGTAAGCATTTTAGCAATTTCGTAAATCTTAACAAATTATCAGTATCAAAAACAACAGCATTTATGTTAAAATTAACTGTCTATTATTATTAGAGGGACGCAAATAATTACTAATAAGAGAAAAACACACCTGTTTTTACAAGATAATTCACTTTTGCGTGCAGTTTTCAGCTACAGTAAACAGATTTATTGTGAAAACATAACATAGTTCTACTATTACAAATGATTTAAAAAGAAAATATTTTTTTTGAAAAATGTTCATAGTTGCAGACTTAGTCTCTTTAAAACCAAATCTCATAACTGTATCTTAAAGGAAGATCATCGATCGAATGTGTGATAATATTCGAAAACTGTGGTACTGTTTAAATAATTACAAGCAAAACAATTAGATAAAACGCGAAGTTAAATAATAATAAAAAAGTTTCCATTGTTCAAAATTAAAAGTTAAACACCATTTCAGTTGCCTGTGGTTTGTAAATAATATGTTAAATATTTGACTTGTATTGTCTTAACAATGCTCTGGAAATAGATACCTCGCCTGATAAGCGATAAGACTCCTCCTCTAAAATAATCAAGCAAAGGAGAGTATTTTTTTTTCGATATCCGTCAGCGGTTATTTATATATCGTTATTTCCATTCACTGTTCGCTGTGGCTGTGAGAAGAAATATACAGCTCATTAGTATTAATATAACACCAGAACGAGGCACCGCTGGTAAAGAGAGTTCCAAGCTGGCTAACTGATATTAAAGTAATAGTGTTAGTTCCAAAACAATAGTACATCATATGACATAAGATAATTCTATTTCATACCTATATAACCTCTAATTTAATTGAAGAATATGTAAATTCCACATGAAATGCATTTACACAGGAAATCCAGCTCAATAAGTGCTGATATATTAATGACTTATATAGGCTATTTTACTCTCCAAAAATGATAATTAATATGACGTTAGGTTGCTTTGCTTTTTTCCTTGAAGCAACTAGATTTTCAAGTGGTGTTTAGGCTTATATGCAATGTAATCTCATTTGTTAATGCATTCCAGACCTTTGCAAAAGTGTAAAAATACACAAAAATCATGATTACAATGACCCCTCCTGCTATGTCAAGAACGAAATAATAAACAAATGCTTCAGTTTTTCACAGTAATGTAGGGATTGTATTACAACTTTAGAAAAAACTGTTACCATACATCTTCCAATCCGATGTCCTTTAGTTTCATTTGAGAAATTTTGTCTGAATAGACATGGATGTTGAGCTACAGATAAGTCAAACCTCTTTATAACGTCATTCTTTATAACAGAATATTCACTATCTGACATAAAGTTGCAGGAAACGGATCTATTTCCATTAAAATTCCCTCGTTATAACAGAATATTCACTTAACGACACCGACAGTAAGTTCTGGGAACATATATATATATATATATTTTCAATTGAAGACAATATATTCATTATAACAGAATTTTTACGATGTGCTAGTCAATTTGGTGATCAGGATATGGTCGTTTACATGAAAAGGTTTCTGTCACATTTGATAAAAGGGATACTTTTGGAATGTTCATGCAATATGAAACTGGACTGATGTATAGTCTTGGAATAATAGCATTTAAATTCATATGTACAATACTTTCTTTTATCAAATGATTATGATGTGGAAATCTGGTACTGGTCCCCAATTCGTTATAACAGCAAATTCGTTTAAACGTCAAAGATAGCTTTGAACAAATATGGTCGTTATATAGAGGGTTGACTGTATTAGGTTTCATTTACATGTTATAATGTTTTAACACGTTTTGCTTCGTCCCATATTACAGATTACCATTAAATAAAGCCAGCAGATTATCACTTCTGCCCAATGCTGAGTAGCAGAGAATTGCCCTCAAGCCCTAAACTGTCCTCTCACACCAACACCGAAACATTGTACCAACACAGGAGCGGGTGGACGACTTTTGGAAGATCTCAGGGTTAAGGTGTATTAAGGGGGGTTGACTTTTCTGATTTTACCCAATTTTTCTGAAATATCCCATGAAAATGAAATAATTTGGTTGTAAAGGGAGGTTCAATCGACCTCCTGCCCCAATCTTGCACCCACTGCAACAATTACTCGAAAAAGTTATATTAACAGCGAGCAACACAATATTTGTATAATAAAAATGTATAATTTTGTGTGATCATACGTAAGTTTTAGGTTACACTTTTTGTAATTAACTGCTATATGCTATGTTCTTTCTTTTGTAGAAGAAAATAAAAATAATGTGTTGACAAATGCCTTAAAAGTTTGAACTATGAATGTACATGCAATTCTAAGAGCGGAAAGTATTTGTGCGGTCTGATATAATTGGCATTAGAATTCAACTGTTGAGGACGTCTGACATTTACTCCTGGATAGTAATTTTCGGCCATAAAAGGCCTAAGGAACCCATTTTCTTCCGTCTGAATACATATACGTGAAACAAACACCTACGAGAGGCAGCCGCTGCTTATACCCAGTAAACTTATGGTTAGGCTGGGGCCACCATGGACTTGCAATTTTCTTTATTGTGCTTCCTGTTTGTTTATGTTGATCAATGCTCTACGTAATAGTCAATAATTTTCAGTCAAGTCGGGACAATTTCCTATCTTTCTGGGTTGAACCAGTACAAAGCAAAGGATAAGGTATATTTTGCTCAGGGACACAACGTAGTGCCTCTGTTGATTCTCGAACTAGCGACCCTTCGATGTCAAGTCTAACACTCTTCTACAACTACACTACACAAAAGATTATAGTGGTATTATCCGACGCTATATAATATGCACTAGTCATTTGTAACAACGGCCCCCAGCACCAGCGAACAGCAGGAACTTTGACATTTTGTTCAGCGGTTCCCTGTTATCAACCCCGCACTGCGGGGACAGTTAGCTGGTAAAAAAACATGGCTGTTTACTCCTGCAGTCTATTTTATTTTACATTGCACTGGTATATCAAATCAATACGAGACAATGCAAAAGTTAAAACATGGCACATTTAACCGGCTATCCCCCACCTTCCTGCAATTTATAATTTCATCTAAATGTTATAGATAAAGCTCTAGCTGTTTAAAACCATACATGTATGTGAAGATTTTTTATAAAGCATATTAAGAAGGTGTATTTATCTGATTAAATATGGTACTGCAGTTTACATTGAAGAGACATGAACAGTTTGTTTTGTAAGTGTCTAGAAAATTAGTTTTAAATAAGATAAATATGTGGAAAAATGGATATTTTGTATAGATGTACGGGTATCTAAAACTATTACTGGTTTTGAAAAGAAAACATCTTCGAATAATGTCTTGAAATGATGCCCTTCGTCTCTTATTAATTTATTCATACTTTGCTTTCTTTAGACTTAAACTTTTGAAAGTTGATGAAAAAATACAACTGCACCATTATCTGACATCAGCAGCTAATTAATGAACAGGAGACAATTTCGTTTTTTAAATTGCCACCTTTTTGTTTTCCAGCGGTGCCTCTTTCTGGTATTGGAATGCAAAACATGCATATTGTTGGTTGTTTTGTTGCTTTACGTCCCAAGTCAACAGCTATGGTCATTGCGGGACGGTCAGTTCACTTAACCACACCTTTTCCTGGGCAGGCTTGAACAAGCGGTTAACCAGTAATCTGTGCACATACTTTCGCTTGTAACTGACAACAACCCTTCTTGAATGAATCAGCGGAAGGGAGGAGAATGGCCGTAGAAGTTATTTCATGATCAATCCCCACGAAGGTATGGGACCGGGCCGGGATCGAACTCGCGACCCCTGGATCTGCAGTCAGACACGCATCTGTAGCCAGACACGTTACCGACTGCGCTATGCGGCCCGGTGTAAAAAAAAACACAACAAAAAACAAAAAAACAAAAACAAAAAAAAAACAACAAAAAAAAAAACCATGCATATAATTTGAAAGGTAGCTTATTGGTCGCTGCAGTATTTATACAGTGACTAAGTGCTCTAAGGCCCACTTCGAATTGAACTAAATTTCCTACTATAGTTCTTACGTAATAGTTGCGCGCGTACGTTTACATCCGAACGGCTGCGGTTGGAACTTTGGTTGGTTGCCAAGTAAACGAAGTGATTAGCTTTGCATGCCCCCTTTCAATTTTTCATTGCAGACACAAATGATGTTCATAAACTGCACAGCCAACTCTAATTAACAATTACCAATAAGTAGGACCGCAAATAGAGCACAGCGAGTATTTATTTTCTAAAACAAATAATTTTGAGGCTATTGACAGATCTTGAACCCATCTTGTAAGATAGGACCAGGAGGAGGGAACCAGACAATCTACTAGAGTAACGGTGCTCTGAACCATCGTTGGTCTCTATTAGAACTATAGTAACCACTATCGATGTTCGAATCGAACTATAGTTACTTTAGTAGGAACTATAGTTCGATTCGAAGTGTGCCTAACACGTGATTAAGATTACTACACAATCTCATTCATAAACGGACTTGAGATTGACAGAGAGTGGCCGTCGTTTTTTTATCATATATTAATGAACCATTGAAATTTATCGCCACGCACGTTTATGTACTACTAGTCATTGTAGATGCGTTACCTGTCTGTTTAGGTTATCAAGTTATCAGTTAACAGGGGTGACAACCTACGTCATAACATTGATCTCGTAAACACGTAGAACGACGCCATTTTTGTTTTGCAAGGTAAGATTTTCCCTTCGTAAGACTATACAAATCAGTATCTGTGAAAACTAAGCAGTGCATGCGGTGCCTACCATCACCCTTGAACAGAATATATAATGGTCACGCCCAGAAATGACCTTGTCTTTGTAATCATTCGCCCACAAATATCAAAGCGGAAGACACAAGGATGATTTTAGCAGAGATGTAGTATACACATTTATAAAAAATGACATATTTTACCGCTTATATTACCATTCTTACCAATATTTGTGTGATTGTAGTTACCAGTTTGCCTTGAACATCATTCATAACCATTATTTGCTGATGGAAAATCAAAGGAACATTCAAAGTGCCAATTTTGATTGTGATCTCGTAAACACTTCTTTTGGCATAGATGTTGGAAACACTTATGGCAGGATCGATGTGACTGCGTAGATGTCGTATACACTTTCAGACCCAAATGACATGCATGTTGACAGTTGAAAGGACATGCATGTTGACAACACTGATTTATTTTTGCAAATAGATAAGAGTCTTAATGAGGTAACAGGTTAGTATAGTCCGTCCAGATAAGAGACGTTGGGCGGTCCTTAGCTAAGTTCAACCTCTGGACAAATATATTTGGAAATCGGTTAGTCAGGTCGCATTGTTTGCGTATTCATCCATCTGTGAAACTCTCCACACGAATATAATATACCTGTAGTTTTATGGTTTCCGTATCGTGAAAAATAAGCGTTTCGAATTATTGCAGATGAATCTGATCAGTGTAGATACCTACGCTAAGCTGTTGATTAAAATATGCACGTACATATATCTTAAACACGTACATGTATCTTAAACTACTCAAGCAAAAAATCAACCGTCGACAATGATATCTACAATCACGCAAGTTGTATTGTTTCATAAAAGATCTGTGGACCCTTTCCCGGTGGCCCAGATATTGAACCCTTATCATGCCAAATTTTAATTGGTGTTGGTTGTGTGTAGGGAAGGTGGGCTGTTTTGGCTGGGGTTTTTGTGTTTTTTTTTATATAATACCATTTATTCAAAAGGCAGATCTAAAAATACAAATCATTTTCTTGCCAAGCAAACATAATTTGGAAAAATATTTTTATCGACAACATATCTTACACAAATATTTTCCAAGTAGCATACTAAAGATAAACCTGTGTACCAGTAGACGCACACAACTGCAGCAAAGTTTCGGACTAAGGGGCTCTTTTGTTATTTTGCGTTGATTTTTTTTTCGTTTGCATTGATATTTTGCGTCGCTGTCAACATTTTTTCAGACATGTCGCGACGTTTCCCTGTCCATCCAGGTTGAACCAGTACTTAGCAGAGAATATGACATTACTAAGTTCCATCATTGAGCCTTCTCCAAATAGCATTCATTAAAACACATTCTAACACACTGGTACAAAGCAACTGTAGACCTCGATTATTCGAAGTTGATACTTTACATCCCAGTCAAATCAGTCATTTCGGGACATATCCTGGGTTGTACTAGTTCTAAATAGAGTATAACGTGCCTTGCACAAGGAAATGACATGGTTTCTCCAGAGAGACTCAACTGAACGGCCCCTCTATCTCAAGTTGAGCACTCTACCAATGGTTGACTCTACAGGTAACTACAGATTTTTGAAGGCGTCATTCATGTCAGCCTGTTTGTTGGGCTAGTTCATTTATGTGTAATCACTAAACCTATATTACATGTACGCTGTTTATCCGTACATCATGTGTAAAACAGTTCGCTATTCCTACAAAAGTATGGAGTTTTTCGTTTAACCCATATTGTAGCTAGCGTCCTTTTTGTGGTAAATAGACAAACAGTGCTGACCCAGATCAGACACCCTAAAACGCGACGTCTGATCAGGGTCTCCATTGTTTGCTTATAGATTGTTCTATCAAGATTGGAATAACAATGAAACATACAACCCAAAAACCCTTAAAACGAAAATGGACAGATCCAATTGATAACAGTGGGAAATTCCATTTGGCTCAAATGGGTTAAGATGGTTTCTTGTGATATGGCTGTATAGTAAATACAATACTAAAGGACATCACAGGTAAAAGCACGCTAAATGCAATCGAATCTTCATTACGCTGTGTAACCTGAGCAATAACCATTCTAACATGGATCAGTCTGCCTTGCTGATCTAACTAAAATCCACATACGTTCTAGGAGGCATTGAACAGTGAAAAATAATATAAACCAATGTGTCTGTAAACAAGTAAGACTTAAGTTTTCTGATTAGATGCGTATGCGAGTGTTTACCAGGCATACTAACCGTATAAAGCTGGCCACCTTTGTCGTCTGCGGCTTAGTTGTTTTGCACGATTTAAACGTGCCTATGCTGTGATACCCAATCTACTGTTGACCAGTCTAAATTGACAGTGAATTGCAGTGCTGTGTCTGACACGCCCAACGTCCGTTACCTGGTCGCACTATACCGTGAAAAAAGTTCAAGTTCTCCAGTAAAAATGGTTTTACTGACCCTTCAAAGGCAGTGCTTCATTTTTGGCTATTTATATTTTGTGTTTTCATTGCAGCCTTACGGTCACCAGCTGGGAAGGACTGGCCTCTTGGCTCGCTTGTATGTGAAGTTCTCTTGTGTTTTTGTCAGTTCCCCATGTGGTGTCCTTGGTCAGGTGTGGTGCTTGATTGTATTGATTCCTGATCTCTGCATTCTCACTTACTTAGTTACATAGTGGGTGTATGTTTTAGGACTATTTTCTCATTGTAGGTAGTTTGGCCAGAGTACAAACGTATGTCCAAGCCAATACCAACAAGGTATCATACAATATACACGAAAAGGGAGTATATAGACCTATACCAGGACATTCCTTAAACTGACAAGGGGTCATTTCTATGCATTTTAGGGTCTTTTCTTGAATTCCAGGTACTGAATGGGTGGTATTTTTTGGGGTTGGTAAAATTTCAAATATTTTTGGGGGTTCTTGAAATTCCTGATATTTTTGGAGTGAACGATAGATGCTGGGCCCAAGCCTACGTATGAAGAAAAACTGAGAGTCGCCCCCCACTCTCTGGGACTACAAAGCCCGTGAGGATACAATTTGTACTTGTATATACCAATGGATTACTTTTTCCCAGCATTTTTAATCAAAATTGATATGAGTCAGACTAGAGAACACAGTACTCAAACAGCGCAGTCATCGCCTGTTGGTTGTAGTCAATGAGTGCACAAAATAGTGAACCTGGCGGTTAAAAGGGTAATATTTGTTCAATATTAAGTGTCCTATTGAACTGCAACCATCATGTGATGATTGCACTGTTCGAGCACAGTGACAAACTACAGAGGTACCTTGACAGACTGCAGACATCAGAGGCTAGATGGGATATGAGCCGCTACACGTGATTTCCAACAATGTGGCATTTTGACAAGTGTAGACTCAGACAAGCATGTGCAGCCTCCTGTTAAGCATAGAAACTCCAAATGACGTTCAGTCAGTAGCTTAACAGTCATGGAATATTCAAGCGACAAGCAAACGCTCTGATCAGTCTGCATGTATGCGCAAAGCTGATCTGAGCCTTTGCTGTTTGCAAATACCACAATTTTGGAAATCTCATGTCATGGCTCATATGGAGTTTAACCAATCCAAGTGCCAGTTTATGAGGGTGACCTCCTCAAGGGCAGTGTATACTGTATGCACAGGTGCTGAAGGTTGTCAGCAGCGCCAGGTACTTTGAGGTGGATATCTCCAGCAAACTCAATTGGAAATCTCATATGGACAGAATCACAGCCAAGGCAAACAGGTCACTCAGATTTATGAACTAAGTTCTCTCAAATTCGAGAAATGGCTTATCAATCCCTAGTTCATTCCCAACTGGAGTACGCTTCAGCAGTGTGGGACCTCCATACCAAAGATAGAACGCATAAAGTTGAAATGGTCCAAAGACGTGCAGCCTGGTGGACCTAAAGTGATTACACCAGGACGAATAGTGTCACTTCATTGCAGTCTCAGTTGAACTGGCAGATCCTTGAAGGGAGACAATCTGTGGCCGGCCTCTTCTATAAATTTGTAAATGCCCTGGTGGCTGTGTTCCTTCCCAACTATATGTAGCCCACACATAGGATCCCAGGGTATTGCCTTTCTATGACATTCCATCAAATTCATACAAGCAAGAACTACTATAAATACTTCTTCTTTCCACTGGCAATTGTCCAGTCGAATGCCCTCCAAACCAATGTTCAGTTGCGCCAAGTCTTTAGATCGTCAAGGCAATTTTGGCCTTTCATCTTTACCCAGACTCACTACAATTATTCATCTTTCATTCTTTTTATGACCCTGATGCTCGGTGCCTGCCAAAAAAGTCGCGAGGGCGTAGGCATTACCACAAGATAGATAGATACGCTGTCTAGCGGTCTGAGTTAAGCGTCGAAAAATGAACTAATATTCATGACTGGGACCAGAATATTATTTCTCCGTTTTGTCATCAACATGCATGTCATTTTGGGCTGAAAGTGTATACGACATCTACGCAGTCACATCGATCCCGTCATAAGTGTGTCCAACATCTATGCCAAAATAAGTGTTTACGAGATCAAAATTGGCACTTTGAATGTTCCTTTGATTTTCCATCAGCAAATAATGGTTATGAATGATAGTCAAGGAGAACTGGTAACTACAATCACAGAAATATTGTTAAGAATGGTGATATAAGCTGTAAAATATGTCATTTTTATAAATGTTTATACTACATCTCTGCTAAAATCATCCTTGTGTCTTCCACTTCTATATTTGTGGGCGAATGATTACAAAGGCAAGGGCATTTCTGTGCGTGACCATTATATATTCTGTTCAAGAGTGATGGTAGGCACCGCATGCACTGCTTAGTTTTCACAGATACTGATTTGTATAGTTTTTACGAAGGACAAAATCTTACCTTGCAAAACAAAAATGGCGCCGTTCTACGTGTTTACGAGATCAATGTTATGACGTAGGTTGTCACCCCTGTTAAACTTTAATGACAGCAATATTAAATAGCGTGAACATCAATATTGAACGACAGGTGTTACGACTGTCAGTTCCCAGGCATCTTTATCAAACATGTTCAGCGTTAAGACACACTTGAAGAAGATGCATGATTTCCTATTTGTATTTGTTTTATTTTCTGTATTTGTGTTTATTTTTGAAGCTTTTACTTTTCTGTTCATCTTTAAGTGATTCTTGAGTTAGTTGAACAATTTACGCAAATGGCTCACAAACAGATTATATAAGTCGGTTTCTCAAAAGGTTATTGAATACATAATACTATATGATTATTTCAATTAAGAGCAGTCAAGATTTAATTCGTTGCAGAAATAATTAAAATATAAATAATATGAATTAAATAGGCACTACCTATTTCCGTGCGTCCAAGTTAAACTATCCAGATTTGTATTTGGAAGAAAAAATGACTTTTTGGTACTAAACATGGATTTTTTAAATGACATGCCCATAAGTAAAGCATAGGCATTTGCTATTTTTACAAATAAAATAAAGTGCGTTGATCATAATTGGAGTAAATATCTTCTCATAGCATCAAATGGAGAGTATTTTCGTACACACCCTTCGTTCCAGCGAAATGAACGAAATGATGATGCAATATACCAAGGCATATTAGGACCTGAAGTGCTCACCTGATATTGAGTCATATGATCTCTTTAATAATGTTTAACTACGTCATGGTCAACCTAGGCTTATTATTTAAAAATATTTTGTATGGCTCACAAGCCTCACATCCCCAAAACTACATACCAAAACGACCTCATGCTACAGACCAAGCATAATTTGCCCTTTGGTTCAAGAGAAGAAAATTTAATGGGTTTTTACAATATATGGGTACGGTGCCCATTTTGGTCAAGTAACCTGAAACAAAATGTAATATATTGTTATATCTAGTACCAAAACCATGTGTGCTTGCGATTGCTCAAAATAATGGTTGAAGCCCGAAAGCCCTATCAGCACGATTGGTCACGTGTTTTCCTCTCCATTCAACGTGACCGTGTTGTCTGATTTTGACTGGTGTTCCTGAAAATAAACAAACGCTTCTGCGTAAAATGCTGTTAGTGACAGATTACGCTTAAATGCCTGAAATGAAATGATTGGTCACATGTTTAACTCTCCATTCCACGTGACATTTGTTGTCTGATTTTGACTCAAGTTCCTGGAAATAAAGAAATGCGTGCGTTCAAAATGCTGCTTGTGACAGATTACGAAAACAAAACTGCTGAATACAGGGGCGGATCCAGGATTTCGGGAAAGGGGGTTCTTATGTATGAAAAAGTGGAGGTTCGCTTTGCTGTTTCTAAATATCCTATGAAAATGAAATAACTTGGTCTCATTGAAACCAAATTATTTCATTTTCACGGGATATTTAAAAACGGGCGGCGGGGAGATGGTGTGGATTCCGGATTCCGGAAAAGGGGTTCTTATGTATAAAAGTGTGGGGGTTTCGCTTTGCTGATTTTATCACATTTTTTTTAAATATCTTATGAAAATGAAACAATTTGGTCTCATGCTGCCATCCATAGATGCATCAACACATCAAAAATTTTGGATTCCTTCCTCAAATAATGTAGGAGATATGCTACAGACACGATTAATCTAGATATGAGGTCACAGGTCAAGGTCACAGTGATCCAGATATGGTGTGTGACACATTGCCACCCCAAGATGCATCCATTCACCAAATTTTGAATTCCTACCTCAAATAATGTAGATGATATGCTCCGGACACAATTATTCTAGAAATTAGGTCAATGATCAAGGTCACAGTGACCCCAAAATGATACGAGACACTAAGTTATTTCAAGATGCATCCACACACCGAATTCGGGATGCCTATCTCAAATAATATTGGAGATATTGCTCTGACAAGAAAGCGTAACTGACGGACAGACGGATGGAATCGAGCAAACCTAATAAAAGTATAGTCCCCAGAATATGGGACTAATAATTTGAACAAACTTGGGTGATGCTTCATACCAAATATCAGGCTCTAGGCATTTTGGTTTAAGACAAAAGATTTTTTGTTTTCATCTCGCAAATATTCTCTTATCCCATCTGATCTATAGATATTCAACGGACAGGAACCATTGTGAATAATTATTGAAGAGGGCCATAAAAGGATCATTCCTGTAACGGTGCCGTGGGTTGGTTTGCCGTGTGTGATTGTGGTATTTCCTGATCATACTCATTTACTTTTTGGCCAAAATCCATTAGCAGTTTAGGAGGAGATGCCCTTTGAAGCAATAGTTGACGACGCATGACGGACGACCGACATCCAATAATCGCAATAAGATCTAAAAACTATCCAATGAACATTCCTGTGACGCTTTGTAGTTTAGGGGATGTTGTTTAAAGCGCAAAGTGTTGACTGACAGATGACGGACATGAAAGGGTCACATAAGTTCATATTGAGCCTATGGCTAAAGTGTAATGGAATGCTGTTTTGATTATTAAAGACAGTTTACTGTTATTGGACTACCATTTACTTGGCATTGTTGGTCTAGAGTTCATGGGATTAAAATTATAGCTCCTTGCGGTACTCTTTTGTAACTATGTCGGAATTGAGTGCAGGGACATTCATGGAGATTGCAAAGGACAACAAGAGCATCGTCAGGCAAGGCATATATGCACAACTACATTTTTGACAGCAAAGGGGCCACCAATATAAAGTCTTGAAAAGAGAAGTCATAGGCTTTTTGGTTCCAGAGAAAACTATTCTTTCAGGGTTTTGTCATATTTTAGCCCTGCAGCAATCTTGAATGCATAATCAGTACCATTAAACTAGCTTTTCTCGCTCTATCGTATGGATTTCAATGTGACATCTGAGTAGAGTTTGCCCAGTGTTTGAATATGTTGACAGACGGACGACAGAATCTTTGGTATACTATATGCTCGCCTATAAATCAGTTCACACTAAATGTGATAGTTCACCCACAGAGATGCTTAAATATCGTTTCAGTGTCTAGCCTATAACCTCACTTGCCCAATCTGGCCAAGTTTGTAATCTAAATTGTTATACTTAGAGAAACAATAAGAATTGAATTATTCTTAAATACACCCAGGAGTTGTTGTTTTTCAAAGGAAGATATTTGAGTACATCTTTTATGTTGCCATTGCAAACCAGAACCTTTTATGATGACGGTTTGTGCAGAGGGGCATCATTTCTATAAAGCTCACATTGAGCACACTGTGAGCAGGAGGGCTAAAAACTACAGCCTTTTACAAATGAAAGGATTTACCATGGCAACATTGTTAAGATGCCCAGCTAGGGTTGTTTACCAACACCCTCTGATTTCTAACCAATGGTCGACCATACATAGTCTGGACATTTTGTGGTACTTAGCAAGTTAGTATACAGTTACCTCTCGTTAAATCAAAGTCTCTGTGACCAAACTTTTCACATTGTTTTATTTGTAGCTTGAATTAAAACAGTGGATTTGTAAAAGGATATTACAGTGTATAAGCCTATCAAGATTGTTTTCGCTATTATCCTTCTAAGTACATCAAAGTCAGCATAGTTTTGGATAGAAAATAATTGTGAACAAAGTCTGTTAAATATGAATTCATCCTACACTTTACTTTAACTTGAGAGGGTATTTTGAGTTTGAAGGATTCGAGTTAGCGAGAGATTACTGTATTGATCATGTTTAAACATTAAAAACACGAAGTTATAAATTAGATCATGCTATTTATTGAGCTTTGTCTAATACAACCCATGTTACACTGTGTCTAACAGTTACTTCTTTGAATGCAACACTTCATTGAATGGTGACTTCTTCAAATGCTACACGAATTCCCCCACACACAATGATAATATCATGAAAGATTAAGACTTTTGGGGAAAATTAAAAAAGTCACAATTCTATGAAGAGTAACCTTCAAAGAGTTCATCATTTGATAATAAAGTGTTATTTTGCTTCTTGGGCCTCTGGGGCTTGCAATTGTAGTAGCTCCATCCTTTCTATCTCTGTATAGTGAACATCTCTGAATCATATCTGAAAGTAAATTTTGACAGACTTAGATTATAAGTAAAAAATAGTGTTAACATAAAAAGTAATATTACACAAGATTATTAACTCATTTAAGCCTAGCTCCTTTTTAAGGGACATAGAGTAGACAAACTATGCAGCCCCAGATCAGATGTTGTGCAACCTCTGATCAGGGTCTTCACTCCTATCTTAAATAATGTTCTATTTATTTTTGAATCCAAATGAATGATAAATACCCTCAAACAACCGTAAACTATAAGACAGACTCATTCAAATGATTAGAATTGAAAAATCTATTCAGCTGAAATTTGTTAAATATAGAAAAAATGTAACTTTATGAATGGAATACTTTTGGCTCCAAATATTCTGGTGCTACAGCAACAAGTGTGATATAAAGACATGCCTATGCTTTGATAACTATTCATTTTGTCCCCTCCCATCATTGATAAGGATTCAAAAAATCATTATAGAACAGTTCTTGAACATATAGTCTATCTACCATATGATATACATGTAAGGCTTTTTCCAGTATAAATAACTATACTGCAGTAAAAAAAGTTGCACAATTAGTTATAATGGGTTTTCCCATAGGCTATTTTTGTAGCATTAGATCTAATTTATTAGCAAGTGCACAAATATGTCATTTGTTTGAAAATGAGCTAATGTCAACCCTCAAGAGGTAAAAAGAAACAAATTATGATTTCATAGCGAGGATTAGATCTGCTGAGCATTTTAATTTCAAACGCTATTCAATTGAATGCGGTATTTTGAAAAAATACGATTTTTAACTTAAAACTGTACGAAAATGGTGACCAAAACTTTCAGTTTTATACTGTTTTCACTTTTTAGCTTTTAGATCTAAACATTTAATGAAAAATGAAACTTTTAGCAAAAAAATATTCGTGTAATTGCCAGATAAGCTGTTTTAGCAAGGGGACTTAAAATCAGACGTTATATTATGTGAAATGCCAACCAGCCAGTTAATTTTATCATACTTGTAAAGGTTTGTCAACATAAAATTTTGATATTATGAAATTAAAAATCCCATTTCTTCTTAACTGTAAATCCCCAAAGTAATGGCTAAACTTTTTTCCCTCAGTATATTTAGAGTTCTCACCAGCTCAAGGTGTAGAAACATTCATGTAAGGGTTCTCTCTAGTATGAATAAACATTCATATAAGAGTTCTCTCCAGTATGAATGAACATTTATCTACATTATTAACCCGAGTTATAACTTGTAAATGCCAGGCAACATTAATACATTTATAATTAGTGTATATAACATAAACCAGGAAAGGCTGAAAACAGTATAAACTCCTCTACACGCCTCTAGATTAGAGTACATAATTAAAAATTCCTTCCCTTATTTATCAACCAAAATTTGTGGGTACTCAAAGGAGCCATCTCAATCAAACAGTTCTTTTGAGATCCCAAATGAATTTTATGTTTAAACTGATAGCTAAGAATTTTTCATCAAATATTCACTCTCTTAATGCTTGAACTAGATTTCTAAGAATCAGAGCGTAACCATTTGTGCAATTTAAGTATAAGGCATCATGAGGAACAGTTCTATGAAATTATTTTGAATTTAAACCAATTGGTCAGGAGAAGATACTCCTTAAAGATAGTTCTTATCTAGAGCTCTGGTGGTGCTTTTGTTCAGCACAGTGGAACCATTTGTGCAATTTGGTAGAAGGCATCATGAGGAAAAATTCTGTGAAATTATTTTGAATATGGACCAGTGGTTCAGGAGAAGATGTAGTTAAAATATATTTCTTATCTAGAGCTCTGGCAATCCTTTTGTCCATTTGAGCGGAACCATTGAGCGGAACCATTTGTGCAATTTTGGTAGAGGGAATCACGAGGAACATTTCTGTCATATTATTTGAATTTGGACCAGTGGTTCAGGAGATATCGTTTAAAGACTTCAAATCTAGAGCAATTCATACAATTTTGGTAGAGGGCATTATGGGGAGCATTCCTGTGAAATTATTTTAAATTTGGACAAGTGGTTCAGGAGTAGATGTTATCTAAAGGAAAAGTTTATTGAGAGGACGATTGACGGACGACACATGCCAGACGAAAATTGATAACAATAAAAAAGCTAGAGGACCTGAAGGTCCAGAGGCGCTCACCTGACCACATTATATTTTAAAATAGGTCAAGGTCAACTACAGCTTATAATAAACAAGGTTAAAATTTTCTCGAAAGTATGATTTCGGCTTAAACAGATTTAGAAAAATGAACTTTTCAATATTTTTCCCATATAAATGCATTTGGAATCAAATTTGACCTTGCCATAAAGTAGGTCATGCTAGATTCGTCATTTGTGCAAACCTAGTAGAGACCACATCCACAAGCTACATACCAAGGTCATTGGCCTTTTGTCCCAGAGAATAAGATATTTAATGGGTTTTTACCCTATATGGATGTGGTGATCTTGACCTTTGAAACTTATTTATAGCCATTGTCACATAAGGTTTAACATAACAAGTGAGAATAATGACTTTGGCTTCAACAGTATTCACAAAATCAACATTTCAAAAAAAATCACATTTAAATATAATAGGAAGCAAATTTGACCTTGAGCTTAAGTAGGTCAAGGTCAACTAAGGATCATCATTTGAACAAACTTGGAAGGCCCTACATCCCCAATGCTACATACCAAGTCCCAATATCACAGGCTTTCTGGTTCTGGAGAAGAAGATTTTTAAATGGTTTTAACCATATATGGGCATGGCGGCATCTGTGTCATGTGACCAAAATATTTTGCATACATTTTGACTAATTTACCATAAGGAGTCTTCACTAGAAATTTGTCTTAATATATTGATGGGACTCCAATATGAGCGACCTAAGCTGAAAGGTCAAAGGTCAACCTTGACCTTTGGAACTTAGCCATTGTCTCATTAGGTTAAACATATCAAGTGAGAATAATGACTAAGGCTTCCACAGTTTTTAAAAAAAAACAACTTTTCAGAAATTTTCCCAATAGGAAGCAAATTTGACCTTGACGTTAAGTAGGTCAAGTTCAACCTAGGATCATCATTTGCACAAACTTGGTAGGCCACATAACCCAAATGCTACATACCAAGTCCCAAGGTCATCGGCCTTCTGGTTCTGGTGAAGCAGATTTTTAAAGGGTTTTTTACCATATATGGGCTGGGTGGCATTCTTGGTCATGTGACCAGGACCATTTGAATAAACTTCTTTCCTGCGTCCTAAGAAGTCTCCATATGAAATTTGAATTTAATTGGCCTAGTGGTTTCAGAGAAGATGTTTGAAATTGTGGACGGACGGACGACGGACAACGGACGGACGCAGGAGTGACTGGTATACAATAAGCTCCCCCATGAGCATTCGGCTCAGGTGAGCTAACAAGAGGGCCCTAGGCCCTGGATCGCTCATCTGAATCTTCATTCGTGAGAAGATAATGTATTGGCCAGTGGCTATAGAGATATCTTTCAAAGATATTTTTATTTTTAGCTCTGGTGGCCATGCTGTTAAGGAGTTTTTGTAGAGGGCATCATGAGGAACATTTCTGTAAAATTATTTTGAATTTGAACCGTTGGTTAAGGAGATGTAATTTAAAGACATTTCTCATCTAGAACTCTGGTGGCCCTTTGTGCGATGGAGCAGAACCGTGTAGTTTAAGTAGAGGGCATTATGAGTAACAGATCTGTGAAACTATTTCGAATTGGGATCTGTGGTTTAGGAGCCTTGAGGAGGTACCATTTAAAGATATTTCTTATCTAGAACTTTTAGCCGCCTTTATTGTTTGGCGAGCGGAACCATTTATGCAATTTTAGTAGAGGTCATCACCGGGAACAATTCTGTGAAATTATTTTTAATTTGGACCAGTGGTTCATGAGATGTCATTTAAAGACAATTCTTATCTAGGCCTCTGATGGCCCTTTTGTTCAGCGGAGCAGAACCTTTGTGCAACTTTGGTAGAAGGCATCATGAGAAACAATTCTGTGAAATTATTTTGACTTTGGACCAGTGGTTCAGGAAGAGAAGTCATTTAAAATATTTCTTATCTAGAGCTCTGGTGGCCCTTTTGTGCATCAGAGAGGAACCATTTGTGCAATTCTGGTAGAGGGTATCATCAGGAATCGAGCAAACCTATGTAGTTCCCAGAACTAATAACAACACAGAATGCAAGATTTATTAAGTCAATGTAATTACCTTTAACAAGGACATCTGAACTTCACGGGTGGTAATGTCAGTAAGGGGCGATCAAAAGTTATGCAAACGGTCGCCTTACGAGAGCGTCCAGATATGAGTGACGGGATGAAAATAAAACGAGCAAAACATGTAAGTAAGCGACTTCTACATTTATTTCAATGTAGATTAATATTCAGAAATCAGGCAATGCTTTTCCCAATAGTTATCATTTTTGTGTAATGGGAAGCAATAGCGGAAGTGGAAAACCGAGTAGTTAGTCTAAAAATCAATTCCTCCTGGACGAGGGTGTGTTGATTTTTTGGTTTTGATCTTAAATAAACATGGTTTAGGGGCTTTTTAACATGTTTACTGGCAGGTTTAGTGACACAAATATACTTTACAAGAGTTTTCTTTTATGCCTTAATAGTGTTTAGTCTAAATCGTGTTTAAAATGATGACATAGACTAAATAGAGAAAAAATCAACACTTACGACATTGAGTCCCCCTTACGAGTCAGTTAACCCTTACGAGCCAGTATGGTAAACGACCTTCATCTGATAGACAACAGATTACTCTTAAGTGTCTGCTAGAAAATTCTTGGTCTAGCGCTTGCACATTATCCATACATGATAGAGGGTCTCAATGGGGTACCTTTGAAATCGCTAATCAGTAAAATTTGGGCCCCATAGATCGCTAATTTGTAAAGTTATGTCTGCAAATCACCAACTAGTAAAATTGAGGCCCCCAAACCGCTAATCAGTTAAATTTTGGCCCCAGAAATCAGTAAATGTTAGGCCCAAAAATCAGTAGCCTGTCTAGAGGCATTTACGAGGTGGAAGAGCAGAATACCGTTTTTCAGCCAAGTTCGTTAACTGATTAAACGTGCCACTGTGCTATACGGTATTTCTTTGCCCCCAAATCGCTTATCATTACATTTTATGCCTTAATTCGCTAACCACTAGTAGCTCTCATTCCGCTATTGGTTAAATTTACCCTAAAATTCTCTAACAGTTAAATTTTAGGGCCATTCTTCGTTAATAAGTTAACCCCATTGATACCCTCATGATATGCACTTAATCATCTCATCTTTAAAGCCTTCGACAAAGAATAAACTGCTCTTGAGACTGTTTTCTGTAGTTCTTTGTTTAAAGAAGAGTAAATTAGGACATTAGTACCGTTTGGTTTGAAATCATTACGAGAGCAACCATGTGATCAAAATTCAAAATAATTTAGAAGAATTGATTACTGAATGATCTGGTTTCAAACTAGCGAAAACATTACACATCAAAGACATGGCAACCAGGGTGCTTCTTTACCTATATAAGAATCTTAAAACATCTTCTTTTAAATAATGATCAGAATTCGAAAAAATAACACTAAGCCACCCTTTACAAAATAGCGAAAACGCTATAAACGAATATGACCTGTCAAAAACATGGCCACCAGGAGGCGTGACTTATTGAAGAAAGGAAAAATTCAAATATCTTCCCTTAAAGCAACTCACATTTACAAAAGTCATGAAAACTTGGATTTTATATCCCCCTCCCCTTTATTTCTCAGTTTCCATCTTCAAACATAGTTACCCATTTTCGACCAAACTGAGTGAATGCATTGACTTTTTTCGAAGAGTAAGATGCACTAAAATTTTAAGGATAGGTGGGCCTGTTAAATCTAAACGTTAAACGCCTTCTTTCAGCGCATGCGTACGAGCAATGCTAAGATATGGGACGTGTGACCTAAGATGTGCTTTACATATGTTGTGTATGTATGTAGCGTCATTTCATTGTCCGAATGCTATCTTTGATCAATGGAGAGGTGGGAGAGAGAAGCATCTAAAACTGAACTGAAAGACATGTTTCAACTTTCCAATGACAAACGTTACGTATCTTAGCATTTTTCTCGTACACATGCGCAGAAAGAAGATATTACACTTTTTGATTCGAAGAGCACTTCTATCCATTCCTTAATGATTCAGCACGTTTACAATTTGAAAAAATAGTACTGTATTCATGGTCGAAACGGCACCAGGCTTAAGGATGACACATTAGGTGCGGGGGTAGAAAATGCAAGTTTTCACAACTTTGTAAACAGCAAGTTGCTTTAAAACACATTTTGATGGTTGACTCAGCGGGCACGAAGACCTAGCGCATACCAAAAAGGCAATTTGTTCGAAATAAGGATTATCAATATAGGAATCAAGATTGATTTTTGTTTGATTTTGTTTGATTTGATTCTTTACGTCCCATCAACAATCTTTCAGTTAAACAGGGACGGGTCTTCCTGGGTTGAACCAGTACTAAGCTAGGATAAATGTGTCTTGCTCAAAGACCACAATGCACTGACGCCGGTAAGGCTCAACCACGGGGCCCCTCGGTCTCGAGTCAAGCACTCTACCACTGAACCACTGCTCTCCCAAATCAAGATTGAAGTAGAATTGAACGTTTCAACAACATTTGCCTGATCTTGTCAGCAAGGGACAGCATGATGTCCTTCTTATAACAAAACAACAACACCCGTCCCTTTGATAGATGAATGTGCAGTGTTTAAAACATCCCACCAACAACTACGGTCACACAGAAACCAGACCCAGGCATAAATTCTTATCTGACAGACTGGTGAAGCCGAGGATCTAACCTGTTACCCCCCAGTTCATCCGCTACACCATGACAGCTCCTAGATGTTTTAGGTGATGTTTAAGCAGACCCGGGGGAAAATATAAAGAAAACTGTAGCCCTAGGCAAGTGCCATCAGAGGAGTTGGGGTATAGGAAAGAGTTTGGTTGTGGTGGTGCACTCAAATTCGCTGCAATTGCATTTTTAGCTCTGTTCAAATCCTTGCATGTTGAAATACCAGGTTACATAGCGAAATCGCTAGGGATACACCACCACCCCATATTGACCCACACGTCCAGTGGAAGGTGTGTGAGGGGGGGGCGTCTATGTCCATTGTTTTCTGGCTAAATTATCAGGTTGGCTTACAATCCACTGACTACTTTGCTCCACATCCCTTCCTCAAGATATGTGTATCAAACATGCCCAAAAACATTTAAATTTGAGTATACCCCTGCCCAGAGACTATTTCCAGTCTTAGCCTTAGCCTAAGAGTTGACCAAACATGACCTCCCCCGCCCCCCAAAAAAATCCCATTTAGTAGCAACCCACACACCCCTCCTGCCCCAAGCAAAAAAGAATAAATAAAGAAAATCACCAAGTGAAAACATGCACATTGGTTGGGGTGATGGAGGGGGGGCTATATTCAAAAGATTCCGTCTACAGTATTAGTTCCCCCTCAACTACAAATTTCTAGCACGCACCCCACCGCACAATCACACACACGAAATATAGCTTACCCCCTTCCCCAAAGTATTCCTGTCTTACCTTAACCTTAATGAGAGCCTAAAATGACCAAACATCCCCATTCAATGGCAAACCCCTCCCCCACCCCCACACCTCACACGCACAATTATAATACTATTCAAAACTTCGTTGATCTCAAAATCGGGTTGAACCAGTACCAAGCAATTATTCAAGTATTTGTTTGAAGCCACAACGCAACGCCTTTGCTGAGACTTGAACCCGCAACCCCTCAAGCTTGCCAATTAGTCACCGCGCTCCTTAATATAATCATTTTGGAATAGAGCCATACCATGCGAAAATGCGTCTTAGGGATTTCAAGGCTGACTGGGTAAATTTCAAACCAGCCTACTCAGCCACAGAAACAAGCTGCATCATTGACATTCTAGTTTTAGCATGATTAGGCTGGCTTTAACATCAGTAGATGTCCTGCTATCAAGAAGCGAAATAATGGATGCTGTTCAGACTGCGCAGGCAGGCTGATCTGCGCCTTTGTTGGTCGCAATTGACATTAAGCAGGTTTTCACATGACGAGGATAAATTGAATTTTTATCAGTGACACGTCATTCATCACAACGACAATATTTTCTAAAACTTATCTGTTCTACTTCTCTTTGAACTATCCAAGTTTATTCGTCTTGTAAGGGGCAATCGTACCGTTAGGGGCAACCAATGTTGCAAGGGGTAATGGGCACCAAAAACTCGTCGCAGACACACAGTGATGTAAAGAAGATGGTGTATACGGCTTATGCTTGAGAAATAAGCTTGAAAAGATATGATTTTTTTACAAAAATAAAGCATTTAAGAACATTTATTGAACAGAACACCTTCATTAGCAACCACTAAAATGATATTATGCGTACACCTTACTCAGGAGAAAGTATATCAATCGTTAGATGTAAACTTTCTTATGTCAGATTCTTTTGCCTCTTGTACAGAAATGGACATTATTGGGAATAGCATTCTCCGTTTCCTTATATTAGGCTCCAAAACGGTAAAAACAGTTAAACAGACCTACTCACAAAGCTGATTCCATTTAGCTCATGTCCGGACGATCTCGTAAAGATTTCATTTCCATGACCGTTCGATTGCCCCTTACGACATTACCACCCGTGAACTTGCGATATAAATTCATTTTTCCTTGATCACCACACAGCTGTTCTTTCCTTAGTCAGACTTCTTAGCTAGAGTCACCTGAAACAAACATGTATATGGCTCTAAATTTAGCCTATATATAGTAGATGCTCTAAAACTCTGAACACTAGTTGTCTGTAAAAAGGCCTTTTTTTACTAGACAGTAGACATACAGTGCAGACCCAGATCAGACTGCTTCTGATGTAGCAGTCTGATCAAGGTCTTCCCTGTTTGCTATTCTGACAAGCACTTGATGTATTTCAGCCTTGATAAGTTATTAACCCACATGTAATCTGAGAACAAACACTTTGGAGCAAATTTGAGATGTTTGACAGACCAATTAACATAGGGCACAAGCAACTATCAAAAAGATATTTTACACAGGTTTAGATAAACAAATATTTTCAGCGTAAAAATGTAAATATTTTCTTACCCATCAGTTTACACATGTGTTTTGGGTGCTCAAAAGAACCGTCTCATTGAGATGGTTCTTTTGAGTACCCACAACATATGTTTTGGTTGAGAAATAAGAAAATTAACTTTTCACTACACACTTAACTAAAGTCATGTTTTAACAGCTGATGAGATTATCACCTGACACAACATATTAAAAGGATATTTTGGTATTTAGCTGTGCTGATATCTAATTTTTTTAAAAAAAGGTCTCCAAATGCCTTAATTTTGGTCCAAAATGGTATTTTTTCTATTTTAAGCCTACTTTGTGGGTCATTTTTGTTACCATAGCAACAGTAAAATTTAAATAAATGCCGAAATTTTAGACTTCAGTTAATCTTCCCTGTATTTAGTCGAGCGAACTGTTTGTGCAAATTTGGTAAAAGGCATCATGAGGAACTAATCAGTGAAATTATTTTGAATTTGGACCAGTGGGTCAGGAGATGTCGTTTAAAGATATTTCTTATCTGGAGCTCTGGCAGCCCTTTTGTTCAGTGGAGCAAAAACATTTGTGCAATTCTAGTTAAGGGCATTATGAGAAACAATTCTGTGATATTGTTTTAAATTTGGACCAGTGGTTCAGGACAAAATGTCATCAAAAGACATTTCTTTAAATATCTAGTGCTCTGGTAGCCCCACTGTTCGGTGGAGCAGAACCATATGTGCCATTTTATAAGAAGGCATCATGAGGAACCATTCTGTGAAATAATTTTAAAATTGGACCAGTGGTTGAGGAAGAACTAATGAACATTTCAGCACTCAGTAGATGACAAAACTAAATTTGTTGTGATTGACACTTTAAGGGTTAACGGTTTTGCATATCAATGTTGTCTGCTGATAACCTTACCCAGTGGGCAAAGAGTTTCCTCTGGAAAGGGATTCAGATGTATAGGGGGGAATCAATTTGATGATTTTAACTCAATCCATCCTTAAAACAATCATCAATGTTTGTTTGCTGTCACACGATAGAGTGTGAGACTCACTCAAAATGCCACATACCAAAAAAAGTATGTCTGGTTCGCCACATTTCAGAGGAATATTTTTATTATAATTTTAGACATTTTTCTTAAAATTTTAATGTCTTTTACATAAATCAGTGAAAAATATATAAAATACCTTCTGACCTGGAAAATTTTGAGTAGGCCTAGGTGACCGCAAACATTTTTTTTAAAAGATGGCCTGATTTTTCTAAAATAATAAAAAATATCCCAATGAAAATGAAATAATTTGGGCTCAAAAGGGGGTTCAAGTGAACCCCATCTGGATACACCACTGGTTAAATAACTAAACTGATTTAGCCTTTTTTTCAAGGCAGACGATATTTGTTCAGCATTCGGAATTTCAGATTGGTCCGTTTCTGGTCGTTGCCATTATACACATGAATATACAAATGTAGTTAAGTTTCTATATATTGATGGGCATTACACAAATTTAGATGGAAAATGAACATTTTTGTAAAATTATCGCATTATTTAGTAAGCTCCATAAAATTTATTTTCGTTCTTTTTGTGCCAAATTTGAATATGAACTTATCAATGTCCTAATTAATTAAATCATCCATCAAAATGGTCAATGACTTGAATCTTGGGGTCTGCAAAAATGGATCGATGACTGGGCTGGACTTTCAGACACATGACGACCCAAAGTTCTGAACTGTTCTGGCAAAATCGATCATTCTAAGACTAGTGTCTCTTTTCCTGTTACCATGATAGGATGGTCTGTAATCTGTGGCTGTGCATGTCTGATTTGTGACATTTCCCTCATCAATAGAATTTATATAGATCTTGTCTATAATATATAAATATAACATACAGCCAATGAGTTAATGATATTATGTTGAACTGTATAATGTATTTCAGCAGCTGCATTCTATGGTCTCCAGAGCTCTCGGAAACGCAGAATTACGCGTATTGGTACGCACGTTTTTTCCCTGGGACGCATGTTTATCGCTAGGCGAGAGTTCTGCGTACGCATGTTTCTTTAGTCGGCACGCGCTAAAAATCCAGTAGCTGACAGATAAATAAACACGGGAGATCAGAAGCCCTTTGATATTATCGATCGCGACACGCTTTTCGAGCGCGGGTCCTGTCTCTGTTGACCAATCGTAGGACTCGGACTGCAGTGTAGCAATTCTGACAGGTGATTGACAGGATTACCGATGCGGGACAGTGTGATTATTACGATGTGATTATTAAAGTAATCTACTTCGAGAAGCAATTAAATAAGGATTATCAGATAATTGTTTGAAACAGATGCGCTACTGATTTACCGTTAATTCAAGGGAAAAAAACTAATAGGGTATGTAAACAACATCGGACTACCGACTTCCGAACAAATTTATTTGCACTCGTTTGCGATTTGAGCAACATTAATATGGAGAAAAAAATAATAAGTTTACGGATTTGCATTTCGTCATTCGTTCATTGCTACGGCAAGCAAAAGAGTCTGAGAATTGTTGAAAAAAAAAAAAACCAAAAAAAAAACCAGAAAAAACGGTACAGCGGTGAGCCGTATACGGTAACGTCCGACTGACAAAAGTTCCAAATGAAGCTACACTACAAGCCGTGCGATGAAATATATCATCGGTTCAAGCCGATTGTCTAGATGAATAAACACAAACAAATCTTTTCAGCAAGTATAATCGTTTATTCTAAATGTTAAATGGCTAAGTAATGTCAGTCTATTCATTGCAATCGCCGTAGACACTAGCGAGATGCGTTTTTATAAGAAAAAGGACTTCCATCTGCATAAGATAATACAAAACAGAGGACTTCTGTCTGTCTGTCTGTCTGTCTGTCTGCCTGCCTGCATGTCTGTCTGTCTGTCTTGTTAATGAATAAAACAAGTACAAACAGTTTAATAACAGTTTAATATTTTATTTTGATAAGGCAAAACAAAAAAATGTGTGGGTGAGGTTACATGAAAAAATAAAGCAAATTATTAACTTTTATATTAAGTAGGAACAATCCATTAATGCTTAAAGGTTTAAATTCAGTCAATCTAAAAATTATTCAAATGTATCACTTCCGGCTAAAATGGAAAAGATATACGGTATGCACAAATTGGTGGGACTCCAACTTTTTTGAATGGGACTCCCACTTTTGCCAGTGGGACTCCTACTTTTTGCCATTTGGGAGTCCTGAACTCCTGTTTTCAAAATCCTAGTGAGAGCTCTGGTCTCTCATTATACATATGTCAGTAGTGCCATGCAATATACATTCAAAGGCATTGTAGGAGCCATAATCATAGCGTGAATATGATGGCAAAGGAACTTTCCTGGCTAAAGAAACCACAAACAGTTACTTAAGGCGCCGGCTAGTGTCTTAAGATGGAAGTGCTAGCTTCGGCCTTTTAAAAGTTAAATTATTATTGAAAAGATGCCAACTTGCAGCTCAAATATTACCGTGATAATTTGACAAAGTATTTCTCATATAAACCAAATAAAAGCCTGTTAGGAAAGGTTGTTTTCTTGAAGTTCAGCAGAATTCCATTCATCATACCTACATTCATTGCTGGTTCTCGGTTTACATATGATCAGAACCACATGTAATGTAGATATGGTGAATGGTTCGTGATTTTTCTCACCTGGTTTTTAATTTTTTGTCAATCATTTTTTTCTAAAAATGATTAAAGCATGATGATAAAGAGCAAGGAGATACAAGTTAAGTACCTCCCAGCAGAAACAATATAGCAGCAAGATGAGTTCTGTGCATCGAAGCATGATTGAACCAATTTTCAGTGTACTGTGACCACTGACCAAGTTAGTTTTGGCCTTAACTAAAAGATAGAGAAGCAATACAAATGTATCTTACAATAGGTGGTTTGACTATCGCATACTGACCTATTCGATTTGAGCATTGTGGGTACATGTGACGTATTGGTTTACAAAATGTGTCACCAAATTATGTGATTCGCCTGATTGGTTGATTCAAACTTGTCATGAATCTGCCAGGGTTCGAGCTAGTGGTTGCCATTGTCGCAAAATGCAAAGAAATAATAAATTTGGCCCAAAAATATTAATTTGGCGACAACTGTTGGCGAAAAAAAATTGCTGGTGAAAATTTTTGTCTGGCGTTGGAACTTCACCTCCCGCTTAAAGTCATTGACTTGTGTCGTCCATGTATAACATCACACAATTCTGTAGCAGATGGAGTCAAACCTGAACATGCCTCACACACTTCTGACATCTGTCGTGTGGTCAATGCATGCGTAGGCCTAAACCAAAAACTGCATCATTACGTGTCACTGAAACCGCTTTTTGACCTTGCGATGTGTTTTCAAAAATGTTTTAGTGTAGAAAAATCTTATCACACTGTCGTTAAACACTGTACATTTGTAAACTAATACAAATTGTTAGTGTTTAGCTACCAAAGGATACTTGACGTCTCCACAATCAGATTATTTATAGCCATTCGGTGCTGCTTGCTACTTTTTTACATAGTGTTTTGAGTAATGCATACTGCATATTAACATAAAACCCATTTTTCAGTGGTGATGTGCCATAGCAGATAGGTCGATCTTTTGAGTATCACACCTGTGCAGACGATGGATTGAGAAGTTTTGGTTTGTTTATTTTGATGCTTTAATTATGTCACAATCAACATTTTTTTCAGTTATGTTGGGATGATTTCCTGTCTTCATAGATTGAACCAGTACTAAGGCAGCAGGTGAAAAATGTCTTTGTCCTTTCAAAGGACACAAAGGCGGTCTCGAACTAGCAACCGTTTGATCCCCAGTCTAACACTCCACCAACTGAGCCACTATGATCCACAGAAGGGTTGGGTATTGATATTGAAAGTATCGACCACACTGTATTCTGTACACTGTGACCAATAGCCCACTTTGAGGTCAAACCTCACAGAATCTAAAGCTGCAGGCTCCGGTCACTGGGTGCAGGACAACTCGGCCCAAAACCAACTCGGCCCATGCCAACTCGGCCCACATAAAAATCGGCCCATGCCAACTCGGCCCAAGATGCAAAACTCGGCCCATACCAACTCGGCCCAATTTAAGTTTTATAAAAGACAACTCGTCCCACATTTTAGAGGGATTGAAGTATGTGTTTTATCATTTATTAACTGCAAGATTCGCCCCAAGAATCAAGTATCCTTACCTGTTTGTGCATATTGAATTTTATCATGGTTAACAGCGCAGACACAAACGACAAGTCACAAATTGCCATATCTCGTAAGAAGCGACGCTTGTATAGTCAATAACAACTATATAGTTTTAACAACTATCATCTACCTTTTTTAAACTTAGTACCGTGACTGTAAGGCGTAATCAACCTGCACGTAATCCTCGTGAGGGGATGTTGCAGACTCTAAAGAAAGAAAAAATACACCGCACATTCAAATGAGCATATGCGTAAATTCGCAACCTAATTGGTCTGAGCATACTAATTCCCTTTTTTTTCTCAAAAGACCGTCTTGGTACTACTGAGCAGTAGCAAGCAGTGCGGACCCTCATGAAATGAGGCATCATGCGACATTTCTTCTGGGTCTTCACTGTTTGCCAAATTACATATATAAATGTGAAAAATGGTGCGAGGTGCGAGGCTAGAAGCATAAATCCATAGTTTCATACTCTATGTTTGATAGCAGTGACGGCTCTGACGAGACTGCGCGTATGTGCAGGCTCGTCTGATCATTCTCTGCTCGTCGATGGGATAAGTACCAACATTTCAGACATTATGTGTAAACGAGTTTCAGAGATAAGTGACGAAAAAGAGCTATAGTCTCTGGTCTCTGGAAGAATTTAATGAAATTTTAAAGGCCCCTGTAAGAACAAAAATGCCGTCATTCGACAAAGTTAGGCACTGGTTAAAGACACTGATTTTCGCATATTTGCGATTCATTAAGGCTGTTGCCAGTGATCAACATAATTACACCAATAATATTAAGATGATTAAAGGTGTGCATCAATTGACACTTCGTCCAAACACGCTAATCTCCTTAATTGATCACTGGATGGAAGGATGGATGGACGGACCCATGCGCGAATCCAGGATTTTTGTCAGTGGAAGGGGGTCAAGGCCCGACGGCCAGCTTACAGGATCCGCACATGGGACCAATACATACCTACGTACGTGCACACACGCACGCACGCACACACACACAACAGACAGACACATGAATGTTCATGCACAGACAGGTGGATAGACATACATGTACATGTATAGACGGCAAACTAAAATACATACAGATTAATAGAAACGGCATAATCATGTACAGAGATACTGTCAGAAACATCGGGTGAATGTCGAGGCATACATGCACATGTCATTATATCTAAAATTCCCATGAAAATGAAATAATTTGGCCCCATCGAGACCAAATTATTTCATTTTCATAGGATATCTAAAAATGGAGTGTATGGAGGGGGTTCTAACCCCCTGAACCCAAACTGGATCCGCCGCTGCTTAAACATGTATGCTAATGCACAGACATTCTTATTGCATTATACATGGGAATGCAACTCGTATGTACTTCAAAAAATATATGGGACGAGTTGTCTTATGAATTTTGGGCCGAGTTGTCTTATAAACTTGGGCCGAGTTGGCAAGGGCCGAGTTTTATGTGGGCCGAGTTGGTTTTGGGCCGAGTTGTCCGTAATTCCGGTCACTTTCGCTTCCACGAATTCTGGTTACAACAATTTTGGTTTCATTATCAGCGCCCCTAAACTCAATTTCTGCATTCGCAAACTTCGACGAATCGTAACGAATTTTATTTACTTACGTACCCGTGTATGTATCATTGACTTGTTGTTGTTGACTGCACTGTGATCCACGTGTGTCGAAGTCTCGTTCAACTGAAAAAAAATCAATTCTGACCAAGGAGGATAAATCTAGCAACTTGAGGCAATATTTGTAACAGCAATTGAAGAGTCAGAAGACAGCTGTAACCGCAAATGATGGTAATGTTGGGATTTACCGTTACGGTTAATGTCAAACGGAGCGTGCAATGGCGTTAAGCTTGTTGTTCAATGTACTGCGGATTCCAATATGGCCGTGATTGTCTAAATATCGAGCAACCTCACGTGCACGGTGCGTACAACTTGCATTTTGGTTGTTTGGTCCCCTGCTTTTAGCACCTACAGCCTGTACGCCCGGGTACAAAAATAGGTCGAATAACGCCGAGTTTTATCAAATCGACGTTATTGACTCACCATGTATTAATAACTTTAAAACTGTAGATGCTTGTTCTCGTCTCCGTCTTCTAAGCAATTGGAGGGGGTCGTTGTCATCCAAATCGCCAGTAAATCGTGGCCAACTTTGGAACTATTTTCTCCACCATTATGAATCACGCGGAATCGAGAATGATATTCCTACGCACTACCGGTGCGTAGGTAAACATATACTATGTAAAATATTCACATTATGAATAGAATTGAATTAATACGTTCCCCATAACTAAGATTTTATCAAATCGACGTTATTGACTCACCATGTATTAATAACTTTAAAACTGTAGATGCTTCATTTAGAGAAATTAAATTCAATTCCTGAACAAATGTAATACTTAACTAACACTAACTTATATACAAGGGTCACTATCCCAACTCACGACTAGTATTTAGTCTTTAACATCAAATAGGTTCCCAGTATACGTGTCTGGAACCTTGGGATACACATAGTGATTAAAAAACACTTCCTTAGTTTTCCATCTTCCTAATTGCATCGCAGTCTCAGGCAACATGCCTGTTTGAACAGCCATAGTGGCCGCAGTTGGGCGAAATGATTTCGCTGTGTACCCTAAAGAGGAGAGCCCCGCGGCAGAAATGGCCTCCTCAAGAATATTTCCAATTGTTTCACTTGATATGGCATGGTACGGAGGTTTCAAAGTAATGAACAATGGATTTGTTTCTTTAGGCCTGAATTCCTGAGTCCTTTCAATATACAATCTTAGACATTTGATTGGATCTGACAAATTATCATTTTTATTTGGGTGTATAGTCACTTCAAATCCCTGACGCTTACTGTCATTCTTTATACCCCAAAATGTTACTGACAAAGATCCATCCTCATTAAACTGAATGTCGCTTGTGGATAACACAGTTTTTTCCACACTTAAAGTCTTTGAATTAAACACCACTCCCTTGGGAGCCAAATCTGATGGCCTAGCCATAAAAACCAATGCTAACAAAGTCACTGTCTTTCGCCTAAGATCCTTTAAGCTCAAATTACAGTCAGGCCCAAGTTCGCGGAAATATTTAACAAACGCTTCAACTGGCATAGGACGAGTACGTTTCATAGGTTTCACTGTGCCTGTCTTAATCAAAGCAGTTACAAGTCTTTTAATTTCTGGATGGGCGGCGGGTGAGGTTTTTCCGAGTGCCTCAAAAAGGAACGATAATGCAGCAGATACAGTGCGGAGCACAGATTCTGGACGATCTGAAGCATCTGCAACTTCGCATAAAAAGTTTGCTAAACACGGAATGTTGTTGTTATCTGAAAAGTCAATGTCACGAGCCTTGCAAAACTGTATATATCTATTAGCGTACATATTGTAAGTTTGTAATGTCGAATTAGCAATACTATATGCACTCTGTTTAGCTGCTCGAAGCGACCACCCTAGGCATCGGAGTCTAGACGACCACATATTCTCCACGCGTACAATTTCCAACGAACATTCTTTAAAGGTTCCGCCTTTGGGCCTATGGCCAATATAGTTCTTGGGCTCGTCGGGAGCCGAATGGGTTGATCTATAAGCATGCTTTGTAGCCTCTGATACCAAAACTGACCTTCCCATTTTGGAGCTATCAAAGTGGCAATTGCTCCTTGACTCTGAATGATGTCTAGAACCTTGGGAATCAACGCGAATGGTGGATTTACATAATTGTTCTTTGATGCCCAGTCGGTTTGGGCTAACGCGTCCACTCCATGAGTCAACGGGTCCCAGAACATGGAATTGTATTCTGGTAAATGAGTCGTCATGAATGACGCGAAGCGATCGACCTGATGAGGTCCCCACACGCGATCTAAGAGTTGAAATAAATTTGGATGAAGCATCCACTCGTACGTTGAACTCATCCGCGATAATTGATCCGCTTTCCAATTTTCTACCCCAGACAGGTACGCTGCCTGTAAAGTTATTTTGTTCTCTATGGCCATCAAATGTATATCTCTCGCTAAACAGTCCAGCTCTGTTGAAGCTCCCCCGAACTTGTTCACAAAAGCTACCACTGTTATGTTGTCTGATAATATTTGAACATGCTTGTTTCTCAAAATCCTTCTGAAGGACATTAACCCCATATATACTGCTAACAGTTCTCGGTAGTTTGAACTCGAGTAGGCTACGCGGTTGTTCCAAAAGCCCTGAGCTTTCTGAGAGCCAGTCCATGCTCCCCATGCTATGCTAGATGCATCAGTTACTAATTGACAATCAATTGGTTTACATTCAACAATTACACCGTTCCACTGAGATAAAGATTCAAACCACCACTTCAAGTCATTTTTAGTACAAGAATCTAGCTTCAAAACATCTCTCCATGTGAGCCTGGTTTTCAGAAGTCTATAAACATTGCGTAAAAGTAATTTAGCTGGTAGTATACATTTTGACATGGACACACATTGTCCTGCTATTCTAGCTAGGCCTCTAGCAGTAACCGATTGATGCTTCAAAACGCGACCTATGTCTTTCTTCACTTTACGTATTCTATTTGGAGTAACCTTAATAATAGTTCTACTGCACGTGTTATCAATCACATAACCAATGAATGTCTTTGATAGTGACGGAACCAAATCTGATTTCTCAAAGTTTATTGTCCACCCTAACGACTGAAGTAGATCAATGAACAAATTCCTATGTTCATATACAAGGTTTAATGGTGCAAACACAATAAAGTCATCCACATATAATACAGTGCGTATACCTATAGACCTAAGGTAGGTAATGACAGGCCTAAACACTTTATTGAAAAAATAAGGCGAGCAACAATGTCCAAATGGAAGGACAGTCCAACGATAGTACTGATTGTTAAATTTAAACCCTAGGTAGTCTCTCTGATTAATGTTGACCGGAACATGAAAAAATCCATTTTTTAAATCAGCAGTTATCATATAGTCCCCTGGTTTTACACAGTTCTTAACAGTTTCAATGTCTTCATATTTAAACTTTGGAGCTATACATTTATTATTTAATGTTCTCAAATCTGTAATTAAGCGAAATGAACCATTCTTCTTTTTTACACAACCAATGGGTGACACACAGAGGGGTACATAATCACATGTTTCTATGTAGCCCAACAAAAGTAGATCCGAAACTTCTTTATGCAGGAAAGCAGTCTCATTATGACTGAAATGTTTATTATTATACTCGAAACCCTGAATGTCTTGTGAAAACGGAAATATTACACCTTCATTAACCCATTCTAAAATTTGTGATGAACTGCCAATTTTTACCCAATTGTCAAAATGTTCCGTTAAAGGGTTCTTCATAACATTAAAGAATTAATCATCATTGTTGCGATTGTCAAAGTTGGGAGTACGGAAACGTTCACCTCTCAACGCGTTAAAATGATCCGTTCCACGTCCTCTATAACCACCGCGGTATCCACCTCGATAACCACCCCGGTAACTTGTGTCAAAGTACGACCCACGGTTCCCTTTGTAGGATTGTTGGTGTGATTGTGACGGTTTTTGGGCATAGCCCGATAGTTCAGCCGCAATTTTCACGTTCTGAATATTGTCTGCCGTAAAACCGGAGTTGTTTTTCTGTAATGATCTGAAAAACTGAGCTGTGTTATTGTCAAATTTGCCTTTTACTAACAGTGCAGCATATTCATCCTGTAAGTACTTTATATTGGCCAACAACACTGTTGTAAGGGGTCCCAAGTCAACTGGCTTGCTAGTGTCTACTGAACCCAAGAATTTCAAACAAGTTTCTACATATCTTCCACATTTTGAGAGGATGTTTATTGCAGGTTGGTCTTCCCTTTTAACTCCAGATCTAGAATCATGTAGTTTGTATGAGGGTGGCAATATCACTCTGTCGAGTGAGGATTTCAATGCATTGAACCGTTCCTGAAGCTCATCGGCCTCAGAACCATTGGCTGCAGCTTGTGGGCTGGGACCATGTATTATTCTATCCCTACTTGTGGATTCAAGGCTGGCCCGGTCTGGCAAATCAAAGCTACTTTCTTAACGACCACGTGGGATATTTAACGAGGGACTACTTTCACTGGGATCGACCCGGTTTGATCGTCGCTCAGAGTGTTCTAAACGATCTAATCTGGACAAAATTTCCGCCAGAACGTTCCTCAGTTCAGATTTATCATCTGTAGCTACACCACTATCGTATCGCTGTGTTCTATCTCCTTCATTTTCGTTGTCGCTCATCGTCTTGGTCTTTGACCCCCTCCGGTGATTTTGCACGCGGAATCGAGAATGATATTCCTACGCACTACCGGTGCGTAGGTAAACATATACTATGTAAAATATTCACATTATGAATAGAATTGAATTAATACGTTCCCCATAACTAAGACTATTCCAAAAAGACCTTCTCTCGGGTGCTAAGGCGTTCGCAAGAAACTGAAGCGTTGAAATGCCGACTGTGAACAAGCGCCTATTTAATCATTGCTCATGGGGAAATGGGACTGGTTCCCGCTTTTCAATGATAGCCTTACGGACAGCGTCTCGAAAGCAGGATAAAAGCTGTCACAAAGTTTTTGGATCCTAAGCTCAGTGTATAAGCGTGCTTGGACGCACGTATAAAATGAAAATTACCTTCTGTGTAAAAAGTGTTGTAAATTCCACAAGTAGTTCTCTTATACCCCTATTCCACACAAGCCCCGAATCCCACGAATGGACAAATATTTGGATTCGTGGCTGAATCGTACACAGTTCGTGATTGTCTTAACTGATTCGCATAGTCCGTAGTGAGTTCTTGCAATACGTAGGTCTATCGGGAATTCGGCTCAAAAGTTTTGAACTGTTCAAAACTTTGGCCACGAATTCCCCGGTTCGAAAAATCGTGCGTGATTCGTACCAAATTCCTAAGGCATTCTAGGATTTCGTAACTGAATCGTAATCGATTCGGGGGCGTTTTTGCATTGTTTTGGGCATTCGTAGCTACTCTTAGCTCATTCGTGGGAAATCGGGAGATTAAGCCAAGCAATAAAACCAAGGAAGAGATAGCAGAAGGATTTTCCCTAAGGCAAGGAAGAGATAGCAGAAGGATTTTCCCTAAGGTAAAATTACCTTAGGGAAAATCCTTCTGCTATCTCTTCCTTGGTTTCCAATACACGCTCTTAATTAGAGGCCTGTATGATCTATGAACTGTGTGTGACATTTTCAGGAAATCACGTACTCGGTATGTCATAAAGGTGTATAAATCTGGTCTGTTTTAGCGCTTTGTATAACTTGTCAGTTTATGTAACAGTTCAAAACAGTACCTTCATACTATGTAGTACACTAGTACTTCCTTATAAACGATGTGAACTAGGGTGAGGTTGGCGCCGTGAATCCGGTTTAAGCCATCCAGTAAAATAAACGTTAACCCCAATGTCAGTGTTTTCCCATAAATGCATAATGTCAAATTCCTGAAGTTTAGTTGTTTATTATAAAAACTATCTTAAACCATTGAAACTCTAACTCAAATTAACTTACGCAACAATATCTTATATGTAAATACGCAAAGATTCAATTGAAAATAAAGATTGTCTTTTGATATGTGCTTAATATTCCAAGAGTACCCAAATTGTTGCCAATCTTACTATAGGAGTGATAGGGAACGAAACGGGACATTTACTGGAAAAAGTGTGAAGCGCTAGGGATTTTTTTCAACATTAGTGATGAGAAGAAACATTGCTGCTACTTCGCTGTAAATTGTGTGCAAAAATCTTTATTTAGTAAAATGTTATGATAAAACAAAGGCCATGAAAGGTTTTGCATTAAATTAGCAGGTGCTCAACTTATTTTGGCCAGTTTATTTTACATTTACTTTGACAGATTGCTCTAATCACAAAGCATAGCCAACACCTTATAGTCTGGGACCCAGGGTGAAAAAATGGTTACCTGGAAAGTAGCAAGGTTTATCATAGTATAAATTTGAAAAAGCATACTATGCACAATAAGTTTAGCAATTGAGCCGCGACATATGATTTCCAACAATGTGGCATTTTGAAATGTATAGACTCAGACGAACCTGTGCAGCCTACCTTTAAGCTTAGAAACTCCAAATGATGTTCAGTAAATAGTTAAATATTCATAGACTATTCAAGCGACTAGCAAAGGCTCTGATCAGACTGCGCGTATGCACAGGCTGGTCTGAGCCTTTGCTGGTTGGACATACCACATTGTTGGAAATCCCATGTCACGGCTCAATTGTTTTGTATGGTTGAGCCCATCCACATCAGATCTCAAGTTTCATTTGCTGTCATGAAGATACAAGTGCCGAACATCTGATAAGAATTTCCATTTTAAAAAATATATTGAATTACCAAACGCAGAGGCCGTGCTAAAGTGACGTTAAATTTTAAGGCTAGCGGGTAACGTGGGTATTTCGGATCATTGGGGGAAGCCAAAAACATTTTCAAGTGATTGTTTGGTCACTGAAACCAAAAAAGCATGGCAAATGATGCAATTTTCTGAACTGTCTAAGAGAAATAAAGGACCAAGTTTTCACAATTTGACGTTTTTATTCATGCTTTTACGTTATCGCCTTTAAACTGTGCTTCTAGTCGGGATTTTTTAAACGACATTCACAAGTGAAAGTGTATTATGCCTTCCAACACATTCAGAAAAAAATGTTGAATGAAACATCTTAATGGCTATAGAGCACGAGCCGAAAGATAAAATATAACGTCACCATTTTCTCGCAAATGCGTCGCACCATTTTCCGGCAGCTTAAGGTTTTAATCAACCATAAGATAAATTACATTGTAAGCCTATGCCATCTTTGTAAACTGAGTCTCTGTTGAATCAGCACGCCAATTAACATTAGAAGTGTAATCAAATGATGACTACTTTTTGACGTCATTGATGGCAGCTGATTTTTTCATCTGTCACACAACAGGCGTATGATGCATGAGGAAGATGTAAGACCATCAAACGGAAAATCACATGCTTATCATATAGCATTACTTACAACGGATGCAATTTTTGCTTACTGGCCCTTCCTGCAATTCTTGCTCTCCCCAAATGCCTATTTAAAGGCTGGCGTCTGTAAATTCGTGGTTTCATTTGCCTAAGATCCTGTTCTCGTCACTGCATTTGAAATTGTTCGACATTGTACAAAGATGAGCACATAAAGATGCGAAACATAAGAAATTGCTAAACTTATTGTGCATAGTATATATATATAGTGCATACAAAACCAATGTATAGCAAACTTTTCGCAATTGCATAACGTCACAAAAGCCAATGTGCGTCATATGGATGCATGCGTTTAGTAGCTATTATCTCAGCAACGCGTTATCAAATTGAAATCAAACAACCTTTCAGGAATGACAATGTGTTTGTTTTAAAAGCTTTGAGTATTAGTTTCAATTTCAAAGAACTGTTGCTTTAGCATTACGCATGCAATGGTGTGTACCATATGTAACCAGATAAAATGTAATGTTTCGTTTTCTCCCATCTGTATCTGGCCTGACTCAATTCAATTATTTTCCCACAAGCACATCATAACTGCCCGAAGATTACATTGCTGCCCATTTGGGTGAGATTTAATATCCAATATGGTTGCCATCGCCATAAGGTATGAATACGTATTTTTGGGGATCATTCCTTATCCTACTAACAGGTCACGTTTAAAATGGTTGCGCATGTAGTGGGACGTCCGAGTGCCTGTTTCACCAACACACACTTTATTTCACGTAAGAATAGACACTTTAAGATGGCCTTGAATATGAGCACATGAATAGGCTGTAAAATAGATTCGCTTTATTTAATGCATTGTTTTGACGAACCAGAAGGGTAGATATGCAAAAACACATCGCAATGCTAAGTACATCATGGACAGTTACTTACTTTTTTTCTAAGTATAGGATACTAGCCTACATGTAAATAAAGTTGATATAGGATGGCACCATTGTGTTTCGTTACATAGTTATTGGGCGAAAAGCGTGAGAATATTTTGATGTTATAATCGGCTGACCGATTTCAAAAGTCAACACACGTGGAGGGCAGTGTTGGTGGCTTACCTGTTGGTCTTCTGTCTGTCCTGTCACACTATACACCAATAGAATTTTATAAATACATGCAGTCTTTAAAGCTGCATAGTCTGTAACTTTTGATCTTCTAATTTTAAAAATAATGTTTTTATTTTTCAAGAACGCAGTAAAAATATTCAAATTCAGGTAAACATTTTACCATTTTCGTAAATCTTAACAACTTATCACTATCGAAACAACTGCATTTATGTTAAAATTCAACGGTCTATAATTATTGGAGGGACGCAAATAATTACCAACAAGAGAAAAAATACACCTATTTGATAAAATAATTCATTTTTCCATGCAGTTTTCAGCTGTACTGAACATTTTTATTGTGAAAACATAGCTTAATTCTTCTTTTACAAATTATTTAAAAAGAAAAAAAAATTTGTCGAAAAATGTTCATAGTTACAGAGTATGCAGCTTTAACTTATTGTTTAGGATATATTAAATGTTATAATGTAGATTGCCAGTGTATTAAGTGAATTATAAATGTTTAACAATCACAATAAATTGTTCAACTGACCCAACGCTATTATTTATTGTTTGTCTACATTGACCTGAGACATATGAAATTCAATGACCTTTCTTCCAATCTTCGAGAATCTTCGTAAAATGTGTACTTCAGATTGTGGGAGAATTGCTTTTAGGAATGAAAAATCACAATACCTTAATAGCCTCATCGATAAGAGGATGTCCTTTGCGCTCAAAAGATGTGGGTTCGAGTCCAGTAGCATTATAATTATTATTCTTTCATTTTAGTCTTTATTCTTGATTTTGTGTACACATGGAAATATTTCTTTGAATCTGGCAAACGTTACAAGTTTCAGAAAATACACACGTAGAAACGTGAATAATTTCAATAAGCCAAAATGTAATAACTCTTTGCACGCTGGGTGAGTTTAATACTTTTGTTGTCATCTGATGACTTTTTCTGCGGCGTTACTTATTCACAGGGGGTTAACTCAGTCACAGTGCAGAGTGATTCTTTCTGAAAGTTGTCAATGACGCTTTATGAAAGGGTAACAAGTGCTTTATGATTTCCTTACTTAGTATAAGGTAGGTGATGGGAAACTGCATTAAACGTAAGATTGTCAAAGCCCGAAAGTATTTTATTTTTTATTAATTTAGAGAATTGAAAAGCTAAAGGTTTTATTTTGTCAGTCTTTGTGATGATGGTTTATGTGTCAGGGATTAATGAGCGGTTTAATTCAGATATTGATAAAACCCATACAAAAAATAAGTATATTTATCAAAGTACATATTCCATCAAAGATATTGTGCATACAACTTCAAGTTCAATCTAAATGTCTTTGAAAAAATCAATTTTCTTCTCATTTTTAAACTATAAAGGGCTTAGGTGTGGTACTTGATTGTATCGAATCCTGATCTTTGCACCCTTACTTACTTATTTTAAATGACTAATATTGACAAGCCAAAAACTGGTGTTAAAGAATCAGTAACATACTTTGGTTACTGGTTCTTTACCAGTCCGAATGATGGATAGCTGGTTCTTTATGAAAGGGTTCGGATACTTTATGAAAGAATTTGCAAAGATTTTAATGGTTTGAGAATCAAATATCAAGACAATCAGACCTATTACTGCAGCCCTGACTTGTTGATTGAATGAGTTAAGACTTAAAGTCCCTGTCAGCAATATTTCTGTCATATTTGGACTCTTCCAAGAGACAGGGAGAGACTGAAAGGGCCCAATCTCATCCAAATTCGCCCCAAGTCAAGCAAATCACACCCTATCATTACGGTTAAGGTTAAGAATTATTTCAATATTTTATCAGTGATGCCAAGACTTTGCCTCTGAATTCGTTTAATTTAATTGTTGTTTGATTTGTTTTGTTGTCTATGATAAACAGCTACGGTCATCTTAACTTCAGTGTTCCTATGCAAGCCTACTGTAGGGCAGTTTACTATTACATTTGCTCATACTGGAAATTTGGTCTTCTTGAATCATCAAGATAGGAAACAATTCTCCGTGAAATATATGCTGGGTGAGATCTCCTGTCTGCTTGCATGTTAAGCAGATAGGCAACTGACCGAGCTAAAGAGTCCAGATTGTTAGCTAAGCATCGCATGTGCGTGTCTCGAGGGTTTGCATCCCTACCTTGAAAATCAAAAGTTGTTATATGTTTTCTTAGAAATACTGTTATTGAAAACCCAGAGAAGAAGTAGGATCCCTTGGGTCCAATTGCTTCGAAAGGGAGGCCAGGTCCGCACTACCCTCTATGAAAAAAATAAAATAAAGTTTTCAGGACACCCAACCCACAAGACAGAACTTTCTTGATCCTCACATGCATCGTAAACATCCAAACCCAGCTATCAGCATCCAGTACTGTAGCTTTGTATCAAAGACATCAATGAGTCTTTTTCGAAACGCCGAATAGGAGCATATGGTGGATTGATGGGGGTGGGGCGGCTCAGCAAAATAAGAAAGTCTCAGTAGGCAGGCACTTAACATGAATTGGTGAGAGTTGAGTCTGACAGGGCAGAGTAGGAGCATTTGGTTTGTTCGTTTGCTTGTTTTGATTTGCTTCGCTTGGTTCTTCACGTCCAAGTCAACAATCTTTCAGTCTTGTCGGGATGGGTCTAACTGGGTGGATCCAGTACAAAGCAACGGGTAAAATGTCTGTTTGCTTTGATATTTTTCGTCCCAGTCAACCATTTTGAGTCGGATTGGGACGATTTCGTGTCCTCTTTTATACCAGTTTCTGTGTCTTGCTCTAGGACACAACACATTGACTCTGACGTATGTGAGTCTCAAACTATCAAACCTTCAATTGAGCCACTGCGCCCCAAACAGGCATGAAAGATTAAGGCAACATTTTCCATAATAAGTTTTATCTTACTTGATAGTCTACTCTTGATAAATAAAAGGAGACATGCAGACACCAGCTATTTACATGTTTGGATTCTCAAAGGAAACGTCTTATTAATGTTTTTTTTTCAAAATTCGCAAACTTACCTCGCCTATTGATATATCCAATCATTAGAATCTAACAGAAAACCTACAAAAAGCAGACTATTTGTGAACCCAGAAGGTGATTTCTCGTTCTGGATACCTGTAGTTGCAGTTATAGTTCTCTTCGGTGGAGTTGTAAAAACGAAAACAGAGCATTAAGTCGGTAGTATTAGTTATTGTATTCTGTGCAACATCAAGCTATGCGCAAAGCTGGTGCAATATGATCAACATATATAATATATATAATACTGAAGCAAGTTTTGTCCCTGTCAACAAACGTTGCAGATCCGGCAGTTTATGTAATCTTGGGTGCACTTCCCGCGGAAGCCATGATACACAAGAGAATTCTCTCGCTGTTTAGAAATATAACTAGACTTACAGAAACTGCAATAGAATACAATTTAGCCAAGAGACAATTAGAAATTAAAACTTTTAAAAGTCATAGTTGGTTCATTGTGGTGAAGAAAATACTTATACAATATGAGTTGCCCGACCCTGAATCGCTACTTGATAACGTGCTAGAGAAATACGCTTGGAAGAAACGTTTCCACACAGCTATCAATAAATACTGGACTGAAAGGATCTTGTCTCAGTCAAAACTATACTTCTCACTGAAACACCTGTCCAAAATCTATGTTATTGAGAAATGTCACCCTGCAGTGAGACCTTATTTGCATAGTGATAGAGACATATACAGAATTCCAGTCAAGAATAAAGTTTTAACCGGGACATATATACTCCAAACAAACAGAGCTAAGTTCAATCAGAATGATGTGAATCCTATTTGCCAACTATGTCATAAATGTGAAGAAACTCCCCAGCATTTTATTATTGACTGTGAAGCTTTGGCAGAAGATAGAGATCCCATACTAAATGACTTTTTAACTGTATTGAGAAGACAGCTAGATATATATCCTTAAACTGCTGATTATTCGCTGCTCCAGTTACTGATTGACAGCACTTGTCTGATTGATACTGATACACGTGTACAAAGTGACATTTTAACCCAAATAGACTCTCTACACTATCATAGTAGACGCCTGATCTATAAAATACATGCATCCAGATACAGCAAGCTGCAAATGGTACCCAGACGTAAAAGAAAACGAAAGTACACAGCAACACACACGGTGGCAGAGCATTTATATTTCTCATATTTACTGAGATTAGATGGTAAACAGTTTGATGATGTTTCAACACTTGTGTACATAAACTTTTATACGAGGTTGTGGATTAACTGTATATAGTCATTGTGTGGTGTGGCTATTTTAAATTACTCGTGGCTTTTAACGTGTGCAATGTAACATTTTTAAATATCAAAAGTTTTTACGAACTCTTACTCAAGAAGATTTTACTGGTATATCCCAGGTGTGCATATAAAGGCAGAATTTATTGAACAGAACAGAACAGAACATACTGGGTAGGCAGCAATCGAAAACGCTCTTAACAATCGATGAACGCAGATAAAAATCGCAAGAAATGGTGTTTACGATTGCCAATTGGGTTACAAATGGTAACAGAAAACTGTTTCTATCGATTTATGATCTACATTCGACGATAGTATTAACGTTTTCGATTGCCGCCTACCCGGTGTTATAAAGAAAGTGTACAGCTTTTGTGTCTGTACTGGCGATAATCCTCACTAAAGTCTTTAAGGCTAAGCTTACGACACATCTAAAGTTTTGGCCGATAAAAAGCCAAGCTTCATTGGTTCGTCCATGTATATGCGAACATTTTCCTTTTTATGCCTTATCTAAGTCACATACCTAGAGGGTGTGTGGTTTGGGGGAGGGGTACTCTTTCTACAAAGGCTTGGTCCCAGCACCTAGAGTACACTATTACCCCCCCCCCCCCACACACACACAAACACCACCACCAAAAACACACACACACACACACATCGAAGAAAACTTGGTTGATCCTGAAATTTGGCAAGTATAGCATCAGGGACTCAAGTTCTACATAGAGCTTTCAATGTTCCATATCCATTTTTTGTGGTCATCTGATGTCTTTGGTCTGTTGTCGTCCGTCTGTCTGTGTGTCAGACGACAATTTGCTTAAACAACGTTGAATTTGGCTAAACTTGACAGGAACGATCCTTGGATGGTGTTTTTATAAGCTGTTCAAAAAATTGAATTCCGTGCAGTAATATTTTTGCCGTGGTAACCCAAAGATTAAGACTCTTTTCTAAAACCACATTGCCTAGAGCCTTGCTATTTGCTATGTATCATCTTGTAGACTTCTACCAAGTTTATTAAAATTAAACCGCTGCGGCCAAAAACGATCTCATTCCAGGGGTCTTGTTTTGCATTGGCTTATAAAACGAAAGCAATGCAACTGCACGGCATAGAGCATTGATATTTGGTATGCAGCATCTTCCAAGTTTGTTCAAATTATGTCTCCAGGTGCAAAAAATGACCCCAGCTGGGGGTCACATCTATTACATCGGCTTATATAGGGGATAGCAAAAAAAATCTTCATATCTTGAGTGCCTTAATATTTGGTAGGTATCATCATCCAGTAGAAATCTACCATTTTTTACAAACTATGACCCTTTGGCAAAAATTGGCGCTGTCCCTTGATTCTCTTGTTTTATATAGGATGATTACAGCTATATTGGCTTTTTATGTTAGGTACTTCACATTTCCCCAAATTATTAAATCTAACAACGTCTCTCTATGAACCACGATTCATGAAAGAGTAATGATTATAATGTTTACCCTGAGGAATCGACTTAGACAAAAATTCATCTTTGATTCTATGGCTAATTGGAAGAGGCAACTAGAACGCGCAGTCGATGGGGCGCCATCACAAATCCCCACACGCTCAAGTTTTTGAACCCCAGCACCCCAATTCCCATCCAGGTCACATAATGAAAATACCGGATCTATATGCGATATGTGTTTGTCTTTTATTTGTGAGAACACAGAGTTTGGTATAAAAATCTTTGAAATTGACTTTGTAAATGAAATATCGTGACATTTGACCTTTTGACCTCACCCCAAGGTCACCAGTTTAACCCAAGGGTGAAAATTTCACTTGCATTCTGTTTTACTCATCACCCTCGTCAATTTGATATGCCACGTAACCATGTTCAATTTTTTGACTCCCTTGGCACACTGGCGCCCCCTGGTCCCACCCCATGCAGGATAATGACGCAGGCGTCCGAAGAAAAATCCCGTTTGATATGTTTCATATATTCGACTTGTATTAGCACACACAATGTTTGGTATAGAATCTTTGAAATTGACCTTTTTATTGAAAATTAATGATATTTGACTTTTGACCCCTTTTGGTTGAATTTCGTCAAATGGTTTCGACAAATTAGTATAACGGACAGACGGATGGACAGACGGACGGACGGATGCGTTTACAATATCCCCATTACTTTTCTAAGAAAGCTTGGGGATAAATATTTAAATATGTTGGGGTGGGTCTTTGAAGAAAATCTAACTCTCTGGCTGGTGTGTCGGATAATGTGCTGTTCTGCTCCAACTAGGATTAGTACAATTGTCTCAAATGAGAAGGAAGAATCCATTTGTATACAAAAAATCCATTAGTATACCAATAATACAGTATCCCTGGCGATGTATTTGTAGACCTTGAACATCCTAAAATGCGTTACATTTTCACCATAATAGTGAAGATAAACGGTAAAATGAACTGACATTCAGTCGATCGCAGACAGTTGGTTCTAAGCTTTCTTTCATATGAGCGCCGCCACAAGAAGACCTTTTTCGACGTGACCGGCGATGTCCGAAACAACCCGGGGTTCTGCTAGAAGTAACATCTTTGTAACAAAATTAAAGCCCCTCATCGGCGTTTGTATCCACATCTTATCGGAAAGGTCGAGAAGACCACAGACCTTCGAGGGAGTACAAATACGCTGCCGTGATATTGTAGAATTCATAGGCTTACCGTGAGGCCCGATAGCTAAGTGGTCAGAGTATTCGCGCGGTCTGCGATAGGTCCTGGGTTCGAGTACCCGTCTGGTCATATGCTTCTTCATGTGTGACATTTACCCCCCCCCCCCCACCGCTCATGACCCGACCCAGATTCGAACCCAGGACCCTCTCAGAATGCACGCGTTCTCTTACCACCGAGCTGTCGGGCCACACAGTAGACATGTTCTTGAGCCTTCCAGGTCTGACTTGAGTTTATTGATACTTATAAAGCTCGGATAGAGAGAAAAATCTGTATAAACTATTCTTTTTATTTACAATCGTCATGGAGAAACATTCATTTTAGGCCGTGAACATAAATACAACGGGTGAAAAAAGGAAACAAAATATTGGTTCATCGATTGCCAAAAACATCGATTGTTATCGTTAACTGATTGCCATCAGTGGTGTTTTCGATTGCCATAGTATCATTAGCATCACCCTTTCAAACGGATACTGCGCTTTACACTTATCAAATAGAAAATATTTAATACGCACAGGATAACTTTTAGCCTTCTGTCTCTGAAATGATCGAAATACGACAATGAATGCGAAAAAATAAACATATTTATCAGTTTAGAGTTGAAATAAGTAATAGTCAGAAATAAAATGTTATTTTTCAGCCTACTTTCCCGCAATTTTTGGACAAATATAACACGAAGCACATCTCAGATCTTACCTATCATGCCTACTGTTACTGCAACGCCAATCATTTCAATGAAAAAAGAAATAAAATTATAAACTTACCCGAAACGGGGGCTGTATATATAGATCGCAGTGCCTCGATTGTGTTCAACGTTCGATGTTGCCGCCTACCCGGTGTGTTTCAGAAAATTGATAAATTGTACTGTGTGTGTTTCTTTTTATTATGCGCCTACCATGGTAATGGCCTTGGCATTAAGTGTTACCCCTGTCTGACTGTCCGTACATATGTCTGTCCGTACGTACATCTGTCCGTACTTCACACCAATGACGTCCGCTCGTTTTGATCAGAATTTTACCGAAATTGGTCACATTCTTAAGTACCATAATGTCTTCTTCAAGTTCAATGCTCAATGTCTTCAGAAGTTATGGTCCTTTGTTAACCCATATAAGCCTAGCGTCCTTATTTGTAGGACACACGCAAACAGCATAGACCGCAGAACGCGGCGTTTGGCTAGGGCCTCCACTGCTTTCAGAATTTTCAATTGAAAATTGAATAAAAATGAAAAAAAATAAAAACACCAAACAACCCTTGAAACGGAAACGGACTTGTCCACTTTAAAACATAGGGAAACTCCATTCGGGTTAAATAGTTGATTAACTAGTTAAGCGACTAGCAAAGGCTCTGATCAGACTGGTCTGAGCCTTTGGTGGTAGCACTTCTGAAGACATGGAGAATTGAACTTGAAGAAGACATTATGGTACTTAAGAATGTGACCAATTTCGGTAAAATTCTGATACATACAACATTGCTGGAAATCTCATTTTGCGGCCCATTTATTGGTGCAAAAATGCATCACGGCTGTATATCAGGACGAAATTGCATTTGTCTCATAAAGAACCTGTAACTTCTTTCAAAAAGAATATATACCAATTTCTAAAAGAACCTGTAACCCGAATTTTAGGCTCATAAAGCATTTGTAACCGTAATGTTATTGATGCATACGTAACTAATATTAGTCCATTTATGAAACAGTGGTTACTTAGCCTATATTTGTAATTGGTTTTGAAATGGACTATTCCTGAAGAGGTGTGTGATCGAAATTATTGTTCAATGAATAACGTTTTGATTAGAATTTTCGTTTTTCAAAGGGTAAAAGTAAAAAAAAAAAAAACAAATGTAGACTTCTCTTATCAAAATAGTATTTAAAACGTCTAAAATTGGGTGTCTTTTCAGTAAAAATGTCGGATGTTCAACACCAGTATTACCCATGGGCTGTGCTTATTTTTTCCCTCTTCAGCTGGTCTAATGGTCTAACTTAGAATAACTTAGAATTGTAATTATTTTTCCTACCAAGAAAATATTTCCATGTATGTGTTATCAGCGGCTTTCTAGGGCGAACTTAATGATAAATTCATAACTATAGATACGAAATTCTTGAATAAGTATATAAAGGCCCTATGTATTTTTACTACAGTCAAAACTCTTTATAACGTCATTCTTTATAACAGAATATTCAATATTCGACATAAAATTGCTGGGAACGGATCTGTTTCCATTAAAATTCCCTCTTTATAACAGAATATTCACTTAACAACACCGACAGTAACTTCTAGGAACATATATACAATTTCTATTGAAAATAAATTCATTATAACAGAACTGTTACCTTGTGTCAGACAATTTTGTGATCAGTTCAACGTCTTTTTGCATGAACAGGTTTCTGTCTCACTTGATAAGTGGGAAACTTTGTGCATTTTGGTGCAATATGAAATGGAATGATGTATACATTTGAAATAATAGCATTTTAATTCATTTGTTTAATATTTACTTTTTCAAAATGATAAATATGTGGAAATCTGGTAATGGTCCGAATTTCTTTATAACAGCAAATTCACTATAACGTCAAAGATAGCTTAGAACCAACAGTGTCATTATAAAGAGGGTTGACTGTATTATGTACGAGGGTTGTCCCAGAAAGTCGTAGACTTTTCAAATAGCATGAAAAGTTGACGCGTGAGCATGTTTATATTTTGTAGAAATATTGAACTATCTATTTTCAACATTTTGAGTGTATTAATGACAACCAAAATCAAATGGAATCATTTTTTATGGTCATTCTATCTCGGTAAGGTATGCATCACCGGCGCACGCAAAAAGTGGAAGAAATAAAATAATATATTTCATTTTTGATGAGTGGTTATATTGAAACTCAAAATGATAGTCGTTAATCATTCATATTGGAGGAAACGTTATTGAATTACGCGTATTGCCACAAAATTTCAAAGCGATTGCATAATTTACGAACTGACGGCATACGATCAACACAAGTAGGGATGAGCTCGAGCGGTGAAATAATGGCGACGTCTTACGTAAGGGCGGAGCAGCGGACAGTAATATAGTTTTGTTTTGACTCCGGATTGACATTACTCGATACTTTAAACTAAGTAAAACAAGACTTATACCACCTGAATGTATCACAGGCTTTAGTATACACATTATTTTCGAGATTTCGCGAGGGGAAACATGCAGACGAGCGTTTGGGAAGACCGCCACTGAGAAATACTGGCGAAGGTACAGATGTCGAATCAGAAGTCAGCAAAGACAGAAGACAAAGGTGCGCTACCTAGCTGAACGAACAGGTTGAGGGAACCCTACGGTGCATATGATATTAAAATCAGACTTGAAATGACACAGACATCTGCAAGATGCATTCCACGTTTATTATTGGAATATGATTGCGCACACAACCATGCTAGTTATAATTGTAAACTTTCCGACGTCCTTAGTAATTCAAATGTCGTGCGCCGCTGTGCCAGACCTATAGCTGGTAAAACGAGTGCACGGACTTCATTATCAAATATTTTTCCTTCAAATTTTGCATGATAATGCAGGAATAATGGAAGAATTCACAAGTAAAATTTAATTGCAATACACTGTATAGTTTTCTTGTAACATAAAAAGTCTACGACTTTCTGGGACAACCCTCGTAATCATTGTGACGTCATTCATTCTATATTTATCAGTGAGCGTGGTAAAATTGTTTCGTGCGACCATAAAACAGAAACGAACTTTTTATTTTATTAGAAAATAGGAGCAAGAAAATGTAAAGCAAACAAGCAGAACGGACAATAGGCCTACAAGCAAAATGAATAAGCAGAGAAAATTACCGAAGAAAGCTTACAGGTAACTGCGGGAAATAGGTCATTTGATTGGTTTGTCCTGAGGTTTATTTCGATGTCATCGAAGCATGTGTCAAACGCGGAAGCATCACCATCATGCTGGTAGATTTTTCCTATCACCCGCAAATTCATGTCAGGGGCTGAATTTCTTTCCATCTAAAGGAGATAATTATAAGTGCTTGGGATATTATTTTCGAAGTTACGAACTTTCGACTTGGGAAGTTGACTTTTTCTTTCCCCGCGGACAAGTATTGGTTTTCATAAAAGACTGAAAATAACAAGTATTGATTTTCATGAAAGATCATTTCTAAAGGAATATTCTCCCATGGGAAATCTAGACTTACAAATGCGACCTACTGCTGATTTTTTATGCCCCCAAAGGAACTTTGGGAGGCATATAGTAATCGCACTATCCGTTCGTCCTTCTGTCCCGTTTCCTGTACGGTGCATATCTCCTATATTCTTTGAGGTAGGAATTCCAAATTTGGTGTGTGGATGCATCTTGGGATGACGGAGTGTCCCGTACCATTTTCGGGTCACTGTGACCTTGACCTTGACCTCTGACTTAGTTTTTATAGTAATAAAATGTCCGTCCATCCGTCCCGCTTCGTGTCCGGTGCATATCACCTATACTCTTTGAGGTAGGAATTCCAAATTTGATGTGTGGATGCATCTTGGGATGGCGAAGTGTCGCGTACTATTTTTGGGTCACTGTGACCTTGACCTTGACCTCTGACCTAGTTTTTAGAATAATCCTGTCTGGAGCATATCTCTTATATTATTTGAGGTAGGAAATTAAATTTTGGTGTGTGGATGCATCTTGAGATAAGGAAGTGGCGCGTACCATAATTGGGTCACTGTGACCATGAACTTGACCTCTGACCTAGTTTCTAGAAACGGTAATGATTCTGGTGCATATTCCTATATTCTTTGAGATAGGAATTCCAAATTTGGTGTGTAAATGCATATTGAGATGACAGAGTGTCACATGCCATTTTCAGGTCCCTGTGACCTTGACCTTGACGTCTGACCTAGTTTTTAGAATAATAGTATTTGGAGCATATCTCTAATATTATTTGAGGTAGGAATCTCAAATTTGGTGTGTGGATGTATATTGGGTAGACGAGGTGTCCCATACCATAATTGGGTCACTGTGACCTTGAACTTGACCTCTGAGCTAGTTTCTAGAAACTGCATTGAGTCCGGCGCATATCTCGTATATTTTTTGAGATAGGAATTCCAAATTTTGTGTGTAAATGCATCTTGGAATGGCGGAGTGTCACAAACCATTTTGGGTCACTGTGACCTTGACCTCTGACCTAGTTTTTAGAATAACCATGTCCGGAGCATATCTCTAATATTATTTGAGCTAGGAGTCTCAAATTTGGTGTGATGATGCATCTTGGGATGAGGAAGTGTAGCAAACCATAATTGGGTCACTGTGACCTTGAACTTTACCTATGACCTAGTTTTTAGAATAATAGTATAGGGAGCATATCTCTTATGTTATTTGAGGTAGGAATCTCAAATATGGCGTGTGGATGCATCTTGGGATGACGAAGCGTCCCATACCATAATTGGGTAACTGTGACCCTGAACTTGACCTCTGACCTAGTTTCTAGAAACAGCATTGAGTCTGGTGCATATCCCCTATATTCTTTGAGATAGGAATTCCAAATTTTGTGTGTAAATGCATCTTTGAATGGCGGAGTGTCACAAACCATTTTGGGTCACTGTAACCTTGACCTCTGACCTAGTTTTTAGAATAATCATGTTGGGAGCATATCTCTAATATTATTTGAGCTAGGAGTCTCAAATTTGGTGTGATGATGCATCTTGGGATGACGAAGTGTAGCAAACCATAATTGAGTCACTGTGACCTTGAACTTTACCTATGACCTAGTTTTTACAATAATTGTGTCCGGAACACATCTCTTATATTATTTGAGGTAGGAATCTCAAATTTGGTGTGTGCATGCATCTTGGGATGATGGAGTGTCACATACCACAATTGGGTCACTATGACCTTGAACTTGACCTCTGACCTAGTTTCTAGAAACTGCATTGAGTCTGGTGCATATCTCCTAATTTCTTTGAGATAGGAATTCCAAATTTGGTGTTTAAATGTATCTTGAGATGACGGAGTGTCACATACCATTTTGGGTCACTGTGACCTTGACCCCTGACCTAGTTTTTAGAATTACTATGTTCGGAGCATATCTCTTATATTCTTTGAGGTAGGAATTCCAAATTTGGTGTGTATATGCATCTTGGGATGGGGAAGTGTCACTTACCATTTTCTGGTCACTGTGACCTTGACCCCTGACCTAGTTTTAATGATAATTGTCTTAGGAGCTTATCTCTTATATTATTTGAGAAAGGAATCCCAATTTTGGTGTATGAATGCATCTTGGGATGGTGGAGTGTATTGTACCATTTTATGGGTCACTGTGACCTTGACCTCTGACATAGTTTTTAGAAAAATTGTGTCCGGTGCATTTTTTATGTTATTTAAGGTAAGAATCCCAAATTTGGTGTGTGGATGCAACTTTTGATGGCGGGGTATCACGTACCATTTTGGGTCATTTTGACCTCTGACCTTGGTTGTAGAATAATTGTGTCCAGAACATTTCTTTCATGTTATTTGAGATGGGAATCCCAAATTTGCTATATGGATACATCTTTGGATGCTGATGTGTGGCATACCATTTTAAGTTCACTGTGATCTTGACCTATGACCTGGTTTCTAGAATAATCGTGTCTGGAGCATATCTCCTATATAATTTGATATAGGAATCCCAAATTTGGTGTGTTGATTCCTCTTGGGATGGGGGAGTGGTGCATACCATTTTGGGTCACTTTTACCTTGACATTGACTTCTGGCCTCATTTCTAGGTTTTTCGTGTCTGGAGCATATCTCGTATATTACAGCTAACTTTCCTCGAATGTGTCTTATGCTAGACCAATTCCTTTGGGGGCATTCGTCACGTGACTGTGACATTTCTTGTCTTTTATAAGAAGTGGTTGTCTTCTTATCATGCTAGTATGCAATTTGTAAAGCATGGAGTGTAGTGGAGTATGGAATGGCGTGCTATGTTTAGAGTGGTGTATTTTAGTTTCTGTAAGATCGATACCAAATCACATAGAGGTAATCTTCTGACTTCTTAGAGAGGGGATAATGAATTTTACTTATAAAAAGATTATAAATAAATAAATACGCCACACACAACTCCTAATACCGTTACTCTATGGCTCCATGCTATTCCATGTTTAAACATAAGCCTCCTGTCGATATGTATGAATCAATGGGATTGTTTTCAAAGCTGTTTTTGTGTGACACACAACCGATTGCGAGATATATAAAACTGTATGTTTAATGATGAAGACGCATATATCTGCCTTGTTGGCACAGAGCTCCAGATAATTTTTTCCCTTTCAGTATCGTACTGGTCAAATTTGAAACCAGTCAGTAACGACCAAGATTGGTTCTTTGGAATCAGTATCCATGTAATGGTGCTTACGATAGTTTAAAAGTGTTCTACTGAATTCAGCCGGATTTAATTGAATTATGTATTAGAACTTAGAAGCTATACATCTTACCTTGTTGAATTGCCATTTTGTTGCTTTTTAGCAGAACCAGGCATAGCTTAATAAAACGCAGTCATACAAATCTGTGACATACTGAACTGTACCTTGAGTACATGTATGTCACATTTTGATATGTCTGTGTGAATAATGACTCCAAAGTAGTTAACTTTTAGAAATTCTTAGGTACACAGAGCTTCATATCTTTTTCAAGATAGGTGGGCCAAAGTGACCCATGGAGCAAAGAAAATGGCAGATCATTTTCTGAAATCACAGGCCAAAGCATATGTTGACATTTGGGTTGTATACTCTTTTTTTTTCTTTTTTAGACAATATAAGGCTTATCCCCTACACCTTTTAGTGGCTTTTATATATTCTTAAATTAACACTGGAAATAATATCACACTTTCAATGTAAACGCACCGGTGGTTGCTACAACGAGCTGGGGGTTGTATTTTTCAGCACAGGTGGTGGCGTAAAAGGTAACAAGAAAAAGCATAACATGTTATTACATGTTATATAAAGGCGTTGCTACATGTTATTTCAATTTATTAGTTATTTCTTCGTGCTGTTTTGATACAAGCTCAGAAATGTTCCTCATGATACATCTCTACCAAATTGCTCAATTTACAACAAATGGACATTATATATTCAAACAACTCTCTATATCTGTGGCCCAAATAATGTCACAGAAAATGTTCCTCAAAGCTCCCTAGATACCAAAATTGCACAAACCAATATGGACAGTTGAACGGTATAGCCAGCCAACAGTACTTAAACTAAATAAAACTTCAAACAACAACGTATTCTGAACCACTGACCCATAACAAAAATAATTTCACACAAACGTTCCCATAAATGTTGTTCTTTGCTCCATGGAAACAATTGCCCCATCCAATGAATCTTATGAATGCTATATATCTACCTTACTCGTCAAAATAACCCAGTTGTCACAGTGGTGTTTGATCTGTAGCAAGGGTTTATAAAAAAGACAGGCTTTACCTAACCCTAGTGACTCTCGGTCGGGAGCTTTGTCCATTGGTCCTGGTGTGGTTAATCACTGAAGAGTTCGTGATGTATTCTATGGAATAGCACTAAATTGTTTATACTCTACTGAAAATAATGACCACCCGCCTTTAAAAATAGAAACATCTTAAACCACATCCGCTGAATCTCCTATACTCAAATAATGATTATTTCAAAGATATGTTCCTCATAATGCCCTCTACCAAAATTGCACCAACAGTTATGTGCAGTTAACATAGCACCGCCCTAATTCACCAGCTACATAAAGTTCAAATATGTAATTATATAATGAAAACTGCGCCTGAATCGCTAGTGCCTGCTCAAAGTTCAATGCTAGATGGATAATCTCGAAACCATCAAATCCGTTTTAAGAAAGAAAAGGTACATCATGCGGAATCCCCCCTTCTGTACCTACAAATAGGCATGTTCAAAGTAGATTGTGCATTTGCACAGGAAAGAGAATGCTAACGACAGGATAACATGTACATGTAAGCAATACACAACCTTTGAATAACATCGCCTGTGAAAATATACTAACGGGCTTTAAAAAGGCTACACTAGGATAGCAGCGAAAATGAATGCAAAGCAAACAATTTGATTGCATATTTAAAAAAGTATGCATTTGTGAATAACACATGAAAGTTTGTTCACTTCAAATTAATTAAAAGCATTGAAAATGCAAAATATTTAAGATAGGGGTCAACTGTTTCATTTGACAAAATTTCATAAGTGAAAGATCGCCTGCTAGAAACACGAGAAGCATCAAATGTGTGCCGTGAACTTTGTTAGTCATCGAGAAAATGCATTCATTTTGATTAGCAGGTTTGTGATATGGCATGTTTGCTTTTTTATGTTAATCTGTATGTACCCGTTCATTCGATGACTTAAAATCTCTATAACGCCGTCGAGCTTAGCTATACGATTAGAATTTAAGAGTTGGCTGAAGAAGCCACCTCATGATGACATCATCGAAGCATAGGAAGTTTACATTCAGCTGTCTTTTGAGATATTTAACTGGAAGTTAGAGTAGCGTTTTTAAAGCCCGTCAGTATATTTATATTATTGTGAAAGTCAGTTAGTTAGATTTTGATTATCGTGACATATGCATATTCAATATTGTAAATCAACTTATGATAAGTGAGTTGAATCTGGCCCATCGATACATCCATTATCAGCGATTTGTACAACTGGTAAAAAATGGAGAAAACGTGGTTAAATTCAAAAACTTCCGAATTGCACACCAATAGTAGGTAAGATAGATTTAAAAAGATAATTTGCATGAAAAAAAAATAAGTGACGACGACGGGTCTCGAACCAGCAAAATCCGTGTTAAGAGTCAGCGATTCTACAAACTTAAGTTACGATTGTATGCGCTTAAGTATGTATCTAATATTTAGTTGACCGATTATGTATCGCACATGACCGATGCCATCGAAAAATGTCCCCTATCCGATTATAATGCCCTGAATTGTTTGATTCCGATTGTAATTAATTTTTAATAGTGCAAACCTTTTGTATATGAGAGATACATTCCTTACGATGATAAATCACTAATTAGAAGCTTCTTTAGATCACTTTAAAAGCCAAGCCCAGTTTAAGATAGAAAGAAGTCGTGAAATCGCCGAATGTAGGTCATCGGTCTAGGTCACTGGTGCCGATAAAACAGTATCAAGACAGAATACGGAAAGAATGCGCTCAAAACAACTCGCCTCTGCAAAAAAATAATAAAATCTACAGTGTTCTAATCTAATACGACTTCTCATTTACTAAAATAAAACAATATCACGAATGTAGCCTAGAAACCCTCACTTTCGCATTGACCGAACATCCCATTATTTAAAGGGGATTTAGGATATCCTTACGTTATTTCACAATTGTTTTAAGAACTTTGAAGATTGTCAAAAATCATTAATTCGCTGAAACAGAACAAAGTTAATTAACTTCTTATCTTTTATCAACCTTAGAACGAAAACCTTTTTCGATAAAACAAACCAACGCTCAACACCCACTTGGAACATACCAATTGAATTTTGAATACAAATATAGGCATTATGAATATCAATACTTAGAAGTATACAATTGAATATATACTTATTGAATAATCAACGCCTAAAAAATCTATACCTGTTGACTTTATGATTTATTTATAAACTTGCATTTATTTTATTTGTGATGACACCTGGCGCACAGACCAAAGGTAACATTGCAGTTTATGGCTCTGCTAAGCAATTGGTGATTTAATTCACGGTTTTGACTGCAAATTCAACAAAGTTCTGGAGTTTTGCCGTGACAGGTGTTTTTTTCTAGTGTAACTGCCTAAATTGAGGGAAATCTGCATGTTTAAGCGCAGCTGTTGTCATATTCCCATGAAATAACATCCAAAAACGATTACTACTTTGTTTTTTTTCTTTGTTAACTAGCAAATGTTTTATTGAGGAATTTTATTACAATGCACTGGGAGCATTTTCGACCCATTGATACAAAGGAATGATGGTTGCACAGAAGACCTGTGGTTGCTGGTGCAGACTCACCACATCATTCGTTGTTCACATTACGTTACAAAAATCGCCATTTCAACCAGCACATGATATTTCGATAGAGATCTTGATATTTATTTTATTGTCTAGTGACTTTGCCAGCGCAAATGTGCAGACTCACCAGAGTATTCGCTGCTGACGTGAATAGCACATAAATCGCCATTTAAGGCAGCACAAGAGATTTTGTACAGTGACGAAGGCTAAGGTAAGGTAAGCCTGTGCAAATGTGCAGACTCGCCAGATCCTTCGCAGCTCGCACAAAATGGCATTTAATCGCCATTTGAGTCACCACATGAGAATTTTGAACTGTGACGAAGGCTCAGACTAGACCATGCAAATGTGCAGACTCGCCAAAGTCATCGCTGTTCGCATGAATGACACCCCAAAAAAGTAAGTGAGTATCACAATCACAAACTGCAGACAAACCCATGGCACTGAGAGGAATAGCCACTCAACAATCACGAGACACCAGGAATACAAACTAAGCAAAGCAGCCAGCTCTCTCTCTTCCCCATCAAGATGATCGCAAAACAAGAATGAACATAAAGTAACAAAATATAGAGCAATTACAGAATCCTGTAATGGGAGTAACAATCAACAACAACAGAATCACCGCCTTAGAACAGACAGCAGCCTATATCTCTGGGGTGGTAAAATTGCATTTTACTGGTACCAAATCTTTGCCCTAAATTCTGCTGTAAATTGTTGAGCACAAAAGTTTTAAGCTCGCATGGAGGCTTTTTAACTTTTGTAATGTATCATGACAGACAAACAATCTCCTTGCATGTAAATTTAAAGTTTTGGGGCCAATCTGAAAAATAGGCAGAAACAACCTCAAGAGTGCGAACAGGGCTAGCTCTGGAGCGTCTCTGGTGAGGCTACACATTTGCAGAGTCACGCTGGAGCCTTCATCAATTTACAAAAACCACACACCCTATGCCTATTGACTGTATGATTTCTTTATAACCTTGCATTTATTTTACTTTTGATGACCCAATGCGCACAAACTGTCAGTAACATTGCAGTTTAGGGCTCTGCCATGCATTTGGCGTTTTAATTCATGGTTTGACCAACAAATCCGACACAGTTGTGGAGATTAAACGATATAAATTGTGGTCATGTCAGAAAATGTGTGATGCACTCCATTATCTTTTGGACAATATACTTATAAGATTTGGCTCAAAATTATATGGACAAATGCTAGTAATTCCAATGGGTACTAATTGTGCTCCTCTTGTTGCAGCTTTGTTTTTGTTTTGTTATGAGAGAGACTTTATGTTATCTCTGTCAGACAATAATCAAACTGATATTATTGAAGCTTTTAACTCAACCTCCAGATATTTAAATGTCTTACTTAATATTGATAATCCTTATTTTGAACAAATGGTAGGTCAGATATATCCCACTGAACTTCAGTTAAATAAGGTGAATTCTTCTGATACTGAAGCTCCGTTTTTTGACTTGAACTTGTCAATAACAAATGACATAGTTTCTTCTAAAATTTATGATAAACGGGATGATTTTAATTTTGAAATTGTAAATTTCCCCTTTCTTTATGGAGATGTTCCTCGCTCTCCTTCCTATGGGTGTATATATTTCTCAGCTTATTCGTTTTGCTAGAGTGTGTTCTAATGTTGATTACTTCAACAACAGAAACATATTTTTAACTGATAAGTTATTAAAACAAGGTTATAGATATCATAAAATTCGAAAAGCATTTTCTAAATTCTACCACAGGCACTCAGAGTTAATTGTTAAAAACAACATTGGATTAAAAACTCTTCTGCAACAAGGCATATCAGAACCAATATTTTATGGTGATTTAGTTTATAAAATCAAACGAATTGTTGGAAAACCTAATTTTAGTGATCAATTCAAAAAGATAGTAAAACGTTATATAAGGGTTGTATATAACTTGGATATCATGCGACAGTCTGCATGCCTAGTTTTAAACCCAATCACGGTTTTTAGCTACGGTTTCCTCTTTAATTGCACGACGGTGGGTCAGGCCTCAGACTCTATGACGGCTCTGACATAAAGCTTTAATCAGTGGGTTGGTGCCTGATGCTTATCTGTAGCTGGACCCACCGTGGCTCAACTTGAGGTTTTCTTTAGCTCTGACTATCTGTGAGTCATGGGCCCTTTTCTTTGGTTCATCATGGTGCGTTAATTTGATTAGAGTGTTTCTCCATGATGCTACATTGCATTAGTTAGATTGCCTCCATGCGAGCTGAACATTTCTTGTACTTCAACAACAGCAGAATCTAGGGCGAAGATTTGGTACCAATAAAATGTATTTAAGCCCCCTGATGGCTTTGGCTGCTGTCCGTTCTAAGGCGGTGGTTCTGTTGTTGTTGGCTTTTTGTTTATTGTTACTCCCATTGCGGGAGTCTGTAATCGTTCTATGTTTTGTTGTACGCTACTTTATGTCCGTTCTAGTATTGCAATCATCTTGATGGGGAAGAGAGAGCTGGTTGCTTTGCTTAATTTGTCTTCCTGGTGTCTCGTGATGGTTGAGTGGCTCATCCTCGCGGTGCCACGGGGTTGTCTGCAGTTTGTGATTGTGGTATTTCCTGATCATGCTCACTTACTATTTTTGACAGTGACAGGTGCTTTTTTCTATTGTGACTGCCTAACTACAGGAAAATTCAGCATGTCTAAGCACAGCTGCAGCTATGTTATCATAGTCCCATGAAATAACATCCAAAACGATTACTAATCTCTATTTTTTTCTATGCAGAGAAGGCTCTGGCGAGTCTTTACATTTGCACAGGCTCACCTGAGTCTTCGTCCTGGTACTGAAATATCATGTGCTGGCTCAAATAACGATGCATGTACCGTTTATAAGAACAGTGAATGCTGTGGTGAGGCTGCACCAGCAATCATGACACATCTAGGCAACCATCAGTGCGTTGTATCAAAGTAAGGGTGCAAAGATAAGGAGTCGATACAATCAAGTACCACACCCAACCCAGGATACCAATGGCAAAGTTACAAACTCACAGTTAGACACCACAAACGAGAGCCAAGAGGTCAGCCCTTTCCCAGCAGGTGACCACAAAGCACATTTAAACAGACGCGCACAAAGACATAGCAAACATAAGACAGAACAAAAACATAAAAGATCCACAAAAGAAGTTCCGCCTTGGAACGGGCAGTAAAATATTTTACTGGAGGGCTTAAACCGGTTTAACGGCGCGCCAGCCTCACCCTTAATTCAGATGTGGATCAAGATACATAGAATTTGGTTTGCATGAAAGACCCCTAACTTATCAATGCATCATCTCCTAAAACATATAAATCAAGATATACCAAGGAGATAAAGCAAAGATAAGGACTCAACAGTAAATAAAACTGAAATGCGGTGCAAAAGAAATCCAACAGGTAACCCCGGTGGGCCCAACAAGCAGCCAAAGCATCAGGCCCCTTCCATCTCATCAACAAATGCGTCAAAAATGCTCCCAGTGCGTTGTAATAAAATTCCTCAATAAAACGTTAGTTAGTTTACCAAGAAAAAAGATACAAAGTGGTAATCGTTTTTTGGATGTTATTACATGTAAATATGATAACAGCTGTGCTTAGACAAGCATAATCCCCTCAATTTAGGCAGTTACACTAGAAAAAAGCACCTGTCACGGCAAAACTGAAGAACTTTGTTGGATTTGCAGTCCAAACAATGAATAAATTCACCAATTGCTTGACAGAGCCATAAACTGCAATGTTACCGGTGGTCTGTGCGCCAGGTGTCATAACAAATAAAATAAATGCAAGTTTATAAATAAATCATAAAGTCAACAGGTATATTTTTTTTACCTTTTACGCCACCACCTGTGCTGAAAAAAGCAACCACAAGCTCGTTGTAGCAACCACCGATGCGTTTACATTGACCAGTGTGAATATTGGAGCTAAGAGAAACTTACACAGGAACAGCTAAAATTTATATAGAGGATCTTGCATGAGTGCTCATGTCATATTGAATTTATTAAACGAGTTGGGGAAAAGAGATAAAATGCGAGGCTTGCCGAGCATTTTATCTCTTTTTCGCAACGAGTTTAATAAATTCAATAATACAAGAGCACGAATGTTAGATTCTATTTATCATATGACTAATACTTTGAAATCTCATTTCTGGCGTAAAAACGTTATGATTTTGTCATCATGTACGCAACGCTGTAATCGACGTCATTACGTTTCCCGTAAATCGATAAACCACTAGTGGTTTACAGATTTTATTGCATGGCGTTATTTCACTCCCAGACGCGACGTCATATGATAAATAATTTTTGAGCCTAGATATGTTTAAGACTTCTGTTCTTCACAAATTTTCATACAAGACATTTCTTGCCGGAATGCTATTTTGTGCGCTGTGTTGCCAGAATGCCAATTTTGTGCTCTGTGTTAAACTCATAAATACTGTGCAGTCATATTTGTGAAAGTACACGCATAATAACTAGGCCCTTTTTATGGCTTAAATAATCACATAATTCATGTATATAGTTATATTTTGTTGACTATCTACCTTATCTAATGTGTCTTGAAACTCTGATGCACTTTTGGCTCGCAAGTTGATTTTAATTTGTCTTTGGTTCTTTTTACACATGAGAGCTAGCTAGTGAGATTTTAGTGTATTACACGGACGGACAGTGTCAAACGTTTTAATTTATATGTTCGCTACGCCAAACAATGTTTTCATTACGTCAGCGTAATCATATCGTTATAAACACCTTGAATATTATATGATAATACCGGTTGCTGGAAAATAATATCAAAATAATTTAAAGTGTTCCAGGGTTGTTGTTATTTATTATTAATATTATTATTATAATTATTATCATCATTTTTTAATTTTACTTATATGACCAATATATGCCAAAATCTTCTCAATAAGTGCACAGTACCTATTGTTATAATCCATATTCTAAAATCTCTTAAGATAAAGAAAGCCGACCAGAATCCACTCTGGTATATAGTTTTCTCGAATGTTTTCTGAAGACATGAAGTTTTTTTTTTCTTGCAATCTCTTATAACTCTTTCATATATAGTTAAAGTTTGTGCTATAAGCAAAAAGGAAATTTCAATTAGATATTACTTTCTAATACACCACCTTTTAGGGTTTACATAGGCAACATTACAACCAGACAACTACCAATTTAGCATTTCATTCCAATGAAACATCTAAAGATAAGCTGTCAATAATATACAAGTGGCTGTCTATTATTGTCATCCAGGTGCATGCCAAACTACACAAAACCTTGTTCATTTCTACTGGCTAATTACATTGAAACATAAAAAAGTAATTGAGAAATTTGTTGAAAAAGTATATGGTGAAAAACACTCATTTATTGAATTGACATATGTGACAAATGATGTAGGTGCACACTGAAATTGCCTCTATGATATTGGGGCAATTCTAATTTGTACCAACAACATATACTACTGAAAATAAGGAAATCTATTTTGAAATATACACTTATCAAGAATCATTTTCATTACCTTTACCCCTTTAAAACATCTCAAGTTGCCAATTAGTTTTAAAATACCTGTCACAATATGGCAAATTGTTTATATTTACATGACAGCTATATCACCAAATTTGATTTATGAATTACGCTTTTGCTAAGCTGGTAGTTGCATGGTTGTAAACTGTATGCAAAATACATGTATTGTACAATATTTTGTGGTCAGTTTCATTGGTGATGTATGCCTAACATGCCTAAGAACTTGAATTGACTGTGAGCTCTAGGAGTCACTAAGGAAAGATTATACACATGGAATAGTAATTACCCATTTTGACATATAAGTCAGAAATTATAAAGACCAGCCGTCAAGCAAAAACAGGCGCGTAGAACGGATTTTCAGATTGAACAATAAACTGAATGTTCATCTAAACTTATAAGAAAGTAAGACACATAATAACGCGTTTTCACGAAATATATACACGTTTAAGCTCTTAAAACATTTAAAGGAGGGTGGGTGTGCAATTTTATGCTCCGTGTCATGGTTACAAGCATAAATACGTTTTAATTGCCATTTTGTCTTCTTGACTAAACGAGGGACTCGTTCGTTGCTTGTAAAGCTAAACTAGTTTACTTATAGTTCATTTGATTAGTATGTATGTTCAAATAAACTGAGTTTATAAAAAAAATTCGTGCTCAGCTCAACTGAGCATGAAATTTTAACTGCTCATAAATATTAAAATGCTGAAAAAAGATGATATGTTTATCCTTTCAACCTCACACATGTTGTATTTATCATGCTAATAAATGTTAAAATGCCTACGATTGTTGGTATTTTATTATTTTTGAGCATGATAAATTTCATGTTCAGTTGAGTTGAGCATGAACAAAAGTTGTATAATCTCTGGACCAGGTATCGTGTAGATCACAGAACCAGCTGGCATACATTGTTTGGCCACCATTGGCTTGCCAGCGAAACGCATTTAAATGGCGTTTCGCTCTCGAATCGATGGTGGCTATCGCTCCTAGAACAGGGTGGGTAACGAGTTCAATATACAGTGACTCAAAACACTCCCTTGTAAACATGTTTACTAACCATTTACGCAAGTTTAGCCAAACATTATAAAACCTGATAATTTGTAATCCAATGTGTTTACCAGCTGTTTCTCACCTCTTGGCGTATTTATGATCTCCATGTCACCGGTCGTAGATCTCTCCTTTGGAATGACGAATACAAAACTCGAATAAAGACAATATATACTTTAATAATGAGCAGCAACCATGGCATCTACAAGTCTGGAACCTGGAACAATAATATATATAAAATATATTTAAGGGTCACAACGTAGAATATTATATATCTTACATAGTGCTCTTGTATTATTGAATTTATTAAACAAGTTGACAGAAAAAATGCGAGGGTTTGCCAATTTTTATTATTATTTTCCAGAAATCAATTTAATAAATTCAATAAAAGAGGACGACAAATAATGTTTGATTTTGTAATATCACACTAAAAAGTTCCTTAAAACCGAATTAATACGTTGAAACGTTAAGAGTTTGTCATAAATACTAAAATATTCATAACACTGCTGTAGAATTGATTTTATAATATACTCAGAAGAAAAAGTAAAGTCAGTACCGACACTCTGTGCAATGATTTTGTAAGACAGTCTTAATATTGACAAAAACCTTACTCAACATAAAATTCATTCAATTTCTTAAAAATGTGAACATTTTCAACAACACATTCTGAAAATATACCCTTTTTTTTCATCAAAATTACACAAATGAGTCATTATCAACATTCAAATTTCAAAACTAAAATATCAGTCTAGAGCCCCTTAGATGATTTCTGGCATTTTAGACGTAACTTCTCGTATCTGTTGTATGTCTAAGGTGTTTAAGAAGTTTTCAAGCGGCCATGCAGCGATTTCGTCATATTGACGTCACTATGACCCTTACTTCAAGAGGCGTCGTTATCTGTGGTCTCCCTGACGGAGGCTTGTCATTTTTAATGCCAGGCTGTCGGAAACGTGTTTGCAGACGATAATTTGTTTGTTCATTACATCCAAAACTGGGTGGCACGTCAGCAACTCGTGTACCTACTTCAAGAAGTCAAAACGGGGTATTTCTGTAATTTGTCAATAGTCGGGATGGCGACTTAAGCTTGCTAACACTGAATTTTCTCCGGATTATTGCAATAGGAACAAATCTCTTTCAATTTCGAACAGCATATGAGAAAATAGCCCTGCCAGTTTACCGCAGCACGTGCACATCGTGCATTTTGAAATTTGGTTGATACAGTCTAATAGAGGCATTATTTTTCACACAATAAACGGATACATGTAAAGTTACGATAATATAACTCATGTATAGAATTTGACAATGATATATCCAGTATTGTTGATTTTATGAGAAAACATAAATACTGACTAAACTTTTTCTTCTGAGTATACATGGCGTTAATGTACTCTCAGACTTCGACGCCATAGAAGACAAAAACAAAACATGCCCTTTTTTTAAAGGGGGAAATCAGAATTTTCTAGGCTTGTTAATTACTGTTATATCGAGGTCTGACAGCGTGAACATAGTCAGCAAATTATATAAACTGCTTATACAAGTTCTAAGTACAGACGTATAATATACATTCCAGAAAACATACTTACAACGCAGAGACCATAATCTGGTAGTTTTGCAAGCAATGAAGACTCTGATTAAATGTCTCATATAGCAACATTTCATCAGGTTCTGCACAGACAAAATAGTTCTTCGGAAGGAAATAAAATATTTTTTGATTGTATAACCTGTGAACTTTCAATATATAAGCTGCGACATGAGATTTCCAAGAATGTGGTATATGCGACCAGCAAAGGCTCGGACCAACCTGCACATATTTGCAGTCTGATCAGAGCTTATGCTAGTAGCTTGAATATTCTATGACTGTTAAGCTACTGACCAAACAGCATTTGGAATATCTAAGCTTAAAAGGAGGCTGCACAGGCTCGTCTGAGTCTACACATGTCAAAATGCCACATTGTTGGAAATTGCATGTCACGGCTCAATTATATTATTGACCAACATGTTACACTGCATTGATTGCATATAACACAAAACAACACAAGGAATCCAGGATTATATAGACACAAGTGCGCCGCATTAGCAGACATTTTTCACGAACTCAAAAAGGGTGGTTAATGGCGTTGAAGTCTAATTATTCTAATAATTGCATAAAATCATTCATGCAAAATCATTCATGAAATGTTTTATTTTGTTTAACAAGCATTCTTATTCACTGAAATTAATTCAATATTGTGTTTAATCCAGTAAACACTTGTAAGTTCAGACTAAATTCTTACGTACGCCAAATTAGCATGAAATTTTTGGTTAAATATTTTTTTTTAAAACATATTGGTTTAAACATTTTGAAAATACTGACAATATTTATGTGCGCTTTTATTTACCAAACCAAATTTAAAAACAAAAATACGTACAATGTGGATATATTGCTTAACACAGAATATCAAAAAATGTATAGCTATAAATGTGGTTAGCATGTTTGTTGCAATAAGGAGGCATGTCGCGTTTTGTATAGCTCAAACATTATGTAATGATGTTTAAACAAAGTAAGGTTTGCTATTTACATGTATTTTATACTTAGCAGTGAAATCAATGCATATCAAAAACAAATAAAAGTGATATCAATCACTAACGCTACAGTGAAAATATAGGCTGATATCAAACACTAGTGATTGATATCAGCCTATATTTTCACTGTAGCGTTTTTTGGATCACCTCTGACTTTTCCATTCACTTAATACAGCTCACTTCGAAAGTTCAAACGCCTATAACTTTCTTATTTGTGAACAAAAACATCAAGTGTGGGTAGTCATTTTCTTAGTTAGAACATGAGGAACATTTTGGTACCAAAATAATTCAGATTTGCTGAATTTTTTCCATTTTGAATTTTCAACATCTCCCGCTTCAGTGAGTGAGGCAATGCATGTAACCTATGCTGCGCAACGTCATCAACAAATTATGACGTCGCTTATGACGTCACTTGTCTCACACTTTGACGCTGAATAAATTTCTTTTTATCCGTTAGTCCTGATGACTACAGATCAAGTAGATTGATCCAGGTATTCTGTCACAAATATTCCTTTGTCTTCTTTTGCATTATTGTGATTCGGCTTGAAGCATGGTTAACAAATTGATTAACTGTAAATCTTTAAAAAAAGTATAAAATAAAAAGAAAATTTACTTTTTTTAGTAAATACCAAATATATTTCATCTCGTGAGTTGAAAACATCGAAATTTTCATTCGTGCTGCGCACTCATGAAAACTCTGATGTTTTCAACACACTCGATGAAATATATTTGGTATTCACTTCAAAAAAGTAAATATCCTCTATTTATTACAACTGCACAGTGGGAAGTATCGATACTATCAAAAGTGCTTGCACTTATTTTGAAAAGAAAATACACAGCATAAATTACATGTAGTAGGTCCAAGATGCAGCTTAGATGCTGTTATACTCTGGGAAATGTATACTCTGGGAAATGTATACTCTGAAGATTCAACTCATGCATTTCGATCCAAGAATGTTTGTCAGGAACGCTGAAGACCCGAGGTTAAAGGGCTGTTAATTGTGTGCTCAACTCAACTGATGTGAAATTTCAACTGCTCATTAGAAATGTAATGCATATTTATTTAAATGACTTTTACTGCTTTTAAACCATTTAATAATGTACTTATCACGCGAATAAATGAACAAATATGAGTGTTAATGTTTTATTGATTTTATTAAACAGGTTTGAGAAAAGAGATCAAATCCTAGGCTTGCCGAGCATTTTATCTCTTTTTTGCAACGAGTTTAATAAATTCAATAATACAAGAGCACGACTGTTAGATTCTATTTATCATATGACATTGAGAATACTTTGAAATCTCATTTCTGGCGTAAAAAGTTGTAATTTTGTCATAATGTACACAATGTTGTTATGGACGTCAAAAGTTTCCCGTAAATCTGTAAACCAGTGGTTTATCGATTTTATTTCATGGCGTTATTTCACTCCTACACGCGACGTCACATGATAAATAGATATAACGTTCCTGTCCTCTAATACCCTTCTTAAAGCTAAAACTGAAATTAAACAATTATGTTAAAAGTGCTTCTGATATGGGCCTCGTCACGAGAAAACCTGTCTTCGGGGTGTCCGACAAAGCGAGTTTCAAACCAGTCTCCTCAGCTACAGAGACTAGCTAGAAAATTGAGATTTCACCTGTAGCAAGTTTACATATAATACTTTCCAAAACGTAAATAACAAAGGCGCTGATCAGACTGCGCGGATGCGCAGGCTAGTCTGCGCCTGTGTTGTTCGCAAACCCCCGAAGACAGGTTTTCTCGCGTCGAGGCCCATATATGAAACGATGATTGGTACTGATTTAGACCTACTTAATACTGTTGTGACTTATTCTAGTCTAACACGATAGCAGGGTTCAGGTATGTTTGAACATTGTCATTTTATTGCAGAATTATACGTACTATTCAATGTTAAAATAAGTAAGGGTGCAAAGATCAGGAATCGATACTAATACAATCAAGTACCACATCTGACCAAGGATACCAATGGAAAATTGACAAACTCACAGTTAGACACCACTACGAGAGCCAAGAGGTCAGCCCTTTCCCAGCAGGTGACCACAAGGCATATATAATCAGACGCCCACAAAGGCATAGCAAACACAAGACAGGAAAAAACAACATAAAAGATCCACAAAAGAAGTTCCGCCTTGGAACGGTCAGTAAAATATTTTACTGGAGAGCTTAAACCGGTTTCATGGCGCCAACCTCACCCTTAATTCAGACGTAGAACAAGACACATAAATGTTTGGTTTGCATCAAAAAAACCCTTACTGATCAATGCATCATCTCCTAGAACATATAAAACAAGATACAACAAGGAAATAAGCAAAGATAAGGTATAACAAGGAGATAAAGCAAAGATAAAACCATTTCTTGCACTTCGGATAGGGACATCTGAGATGTTACCCTGGGTTAGAAAATCTAATCTTACCAATGCTATCTTACCCAGGCTGCCACGTGAGGGCTAAATACATTGGTTGTATTGGAACTCACGCACATGGTCGTCATTGTAATGTCAAAGTGACGTCATCATAGCATGTCGCATCTCGGCGTATTTTGGAAGTTGTGGGAATCTATATAAGAATGAAATGTGGTATTTTATGGTGAACAAGAAAAAGAATCCATTATTCGGGTGAGAGTAGGATAGAAAATCCGTCCCTCAGGACCACTGTTTGTCAACACTCGGCAAACCTCGTGATGCCAAACGGTGATCCTCCAGACGGGGTTTTCTATCCTACCCTCACACTCATGACAGATTCTTATATTACTAATTCACTTGCTGTTCTGTGAGAAGAAATAAAATCACAATGCAAATCTATAAATACGCATATGAAGAGAGCTAACTCTTAAAGCGCCAATCACAACAATGGCAGTCTGTATTTGTCGTCTGTTGCAACATTTCAGAAGCCTCTTTGACAAACAATGTAGATCCTGATCAGACTTTTCTCATACTTACATTAACCAATAGTTTTATCAAATATTTGTAACAGACGACTTTGTTTGGATGTAGTATTTGTGCTGGTGAAATATTTGTAACAGACGACTTTGTTTGGATGTAGTATTTGTGCTGGTGCTTTACAACTATGCATGTACCATCTTAGCAAACGCACAGTTCATGAAATCAAATTTGGTGAAACAGCTGTCATGTAAATATAAACAAGGAGCTCTAGCGATAAGGCGTATATTTTCCCTAGTTGACATGATTACAAAACCTAAATTTTCGAATTGCCCTTGTGTTTTTACAATTGGACTGTTTCGGTAGTAAAATATGCATAGAAAGCATCAAAATAGGTTTCAAAGCGATTCATCATTTACAAAGCCCTGAAAACTTGCGCCTTCTACTCCCACCCCTCACTTTACGTCTTTAGACTGGGTGCCGTTTAGACGAGAGTTTTAGTAAATCCTTTGCAGGTTTTCAAAAAGTAAAAATTCTAAAATATTAAGGATATAAGTGCCCTTCATTTCCAAAAATTTGCGGTATTCCTTCTGCGCATGCGTACGCAATATACTTAAAATTGTGACGTTTGTCATTGAAAATATAAAACTGGCGTCTTTCAGTTTGTTTAAGATGCTTTCCCCCCTAGACCCAAGATGCCCTTTGGGCAATTAAATGTCGCTAAACAAATATATAACATATGTAAAGGGCGTCTTGGGTCGAGGGGTTGTATAAGCGAAAGAAGACATCAAATATCTGACAAAAATAGACCACTTTGCAAGCTGGTCGTTTTTATTGTTCATCAACTGTATAAATGGTTTTACTGTACATAGCGTGGTTCCTTGTTTAACGGTCTAGTTCCCATATATACTTAAGGAATAAAGAAACGCAACAGACAAAAATATAATTTTTGCGTGTTTAAATGACGGTTTGGTGAAATTTCTTTTGAAAATTTCTTATTGAGTATTTATAGCATGTGATGAAATACCAAAACGTCATTTTAACGCTACATTTTACGCTACAAGATTAAAACATATGAAAACGTAAAATATGACGCTAGCGTCAGATTAAAGATCAAGAAACACCGATTTTTCCATGTTTTGGTTATTTGGCGTCGACTTGACAATGTGCCAATTCAACAAACGTCCAATCATACTCGTAATGCAGTCAAATATTGCGTCAAAATACGCTACTTGAATGTCAAGATACACAGTGGTAGTGAATAAACGATAAACGTCACTTAGAACCGTCGGGTTTGGGTCGCTGGTGAATATACGGGATAAGATAAACATAGAGACATTAGAACATGCTTTCTTGGGAAAAAGTGACTTTTCAGATACCGTAGAAATACGCTGGTAAGGTGTTTATATTGACGTTAGCCAAACAAAACGCGGCACAATGCAAGAGAAACCATCTGTTGACATGCCGAGAGTGAACACCAAACTTGTTAACTGTAACCTAATCTTTGTCACTGGACCATTTTATCATTAGAAAAACACATAAACATCATGGAAACCATTAAAACGTAGAATATCGAATTTTGACGTCAGAATTGAGGTTTTTTGACGTCTGAAGATCTCAAGTCATAATTCTTGAACAAAACGTCCTTGTAATGAAAAAATCTAAAGCAGAAAAGAATGTTTATGCGTTTAACGCAGTATTCAGAGTTGACGTTGATGACGTTAAGCCGTTTCAGAATCCTACAGAAACGTCGCCATTTGATCATTTCCTTGATTCGCAATCTATGCCAAGACTTTTTAAAACAATAAACCGATGTTTGATTCAAACTTTGTTTTTTTTGACCTGTGTCAGCAGTTTACTACGGGGGGTCAGGCTGGTTACGCGCATACCAAACTGATAACGTAATCGATAATAACGATGCACCTGCTGTAATTTTACGGACACATACTGCTCCTATGGATAAATATCATTTGCACTAAAAATTTGCATCATATTGTATGATTACAATGACTCTAAGTGTTTGTTGCGTTTCTTTATTCCATAAGTATATGTTACTGAGTAACAAGCACAGTTGATGAACGAAATAAATTCTCATTCAATAAGAAGTAGAGTTATTACATGCATGAAGGAAACCCCGTTTTAAATATACAAATTCGGGGGCAATGGTGCATCGACGGCTCTTCTAATATATTTGTTGAATGTGAATAGTTTCTCCAGTCGTTATTTCAACAAAATAAAATTAACGTCTCGTTTAGGGAGATTGCTCGCCTTATCGCTAGAAATTCTTTGCCATATAGTGATATGTATTTTAATACTGAGTGGCAGTTTGAGATGTTTAAAAGAGGAAAGCCTATGGACATGATACATGTTAAGTGTATATTTCAAAATAGGTTTCCTTAATTTCAGTAACATATGCTGTTGGTACACATTGGAATTGCCTCATAGAGCAATTCCAATGTGCAACTACAACAAATGTTTATTCAATAAATGAGTGTTTTGCACCATAAATAGGTTTTTCACAAACTTCTCGACTATTTTTTTATGTTTCAGTGTAATGAGCATATAAAATGAATAAGTTTTTGTGTAGTTTGGCATGCACCTGGAGATGACAATAATAGATAGCCAGTTTTATATACTGAACGAAACTTCTAAACCGCCAGTTAACAAAGTACATTTTTTCAATATAACTCATTTATTATTTAACTGTTTGAAATGATATTTGCCACAGTATATTTAAACACATGTATGCGTCCATTGAACATAGCGCAGTTTGATTCAATAAGGATGTTCATTTATGCGTAACGATAGAGTACTTATACCTGTTTTGCACGTGGCACACAAATGCTAAATGTTTATCGCCATGTGTATACTCGCATTTTCATCGACAACTATCGGACAACTTTATTTTATCACAAAAATGCCAACGTTTGGGTTGTATGAGTATAAAGTAGAGGGGTCGGGTTGTGGGTTCAATCGAAAATGGGGCCTCGCTGAGACTGATTCATAATTTATTATAAAGTTTGACATGTTCTAATAGAGCCGAAAGTTTACACCACAACATGTCGGTCATTTTTCATTTTTGCACTCGTATGACGAGAAAAATCGACAAAAACTGAGTTTTACGTATGTCATAAAATGTCCTGTATAGTCCACCATACTTTGGTGCGGTGATGCACAAATGCTGCATTGGAACGTCGGAAGTGTCGAGATTGATGTGCAGTAAACGGTTAATGGGTGACGAATGTTTCAATAATTTTGAAGACAGAAACATTTCATCATCATAAACACATTTCTGTGTTCTTTTAGACCATATAAGCCTCCATAGGAGCACTGAATTGCATGAAAATTGCTACTTTATTACAAAATAAACACGATAGTGTTCAATAATGTCCATTTACAGCACCAGAAAGCTTCAGTAATATTGTGGACAAAAACATGTCATCTCCATAAAGCATTCTTGCGTTGTTTTATGTCATATGGGCTTCCATAGGAACATTGTGGATTTCCTGAAAATTGCTTGTTAATAAAAGCGAAATCCAAAAAATGTTCAATAATGACCATTTATAACACCATAAAGTTGGTGTTTTTCACTTAAGGTCCCTTGAATACTCGGTTTTAAGCGATGAGTTTAAATTCTAGAGTTTGTGTGAAAATGAAATACGATGGTGCCTTAATACAGTCTATCAATTGAGCATGTTATTTTCAATTTATGAAAATGAAATTTTGACAGGTAATGTTTAATTGATTTTTCCATATTGAGTGTAAATTTTAGCCATGTATGTATCATATATGTTAAGATATATGAGAAAATGTCGAGTGGCGGTTTGGAAGTTTCGTTCAGTATATTATTGACAGCTTATCTTTAGATGTTCCTTTGGAATGAAATGCTAAGTTGGTGGTTGCCTGGTTGTAAGGGCTACGAGAGTGGAATGGCTATTTCTGCCAATCTATAGACACATGACTGACGACTGAGATTTGAAGAGTATATTATCGAATCCTAACTTATACCACGGCGATCAATCCAGCTCCTTAATCGCATAAAATCAATACTGTGTTATGAAGAACAGTGAATAGAATGGACATTGAATTCAACAAAATCGTTTTTTCTTCTAACCAAACAATTTAGAAATCCGAAAATGCTATTCGATGGTCTTGATGTTTACCTTTGACATAGTGTGACCTGGCACATATACTGATTCTAGAATCTGTACTGAAATTGAAAATGACATGTTTTCTTCATTACAAAACATTTTCAACTAGACTGTAAAGCAGTTTATCCTCATAAGGCCAGATTTTTTTTATTAGTTGATTTACAAACCCTCCTACTGTAATTTTCCGGAAAGTAAGAGAAAAATAAAATTTAATTTCTTAAATTTTTATTTTATTTTATCCGCCGACTCTAAATATTATTTGTTTCCTTGAAAAAATAATATTTTTTGAGGCTCTGTCTGTGTATTTTTGAGAGTGACACTGTAAAAAGTGATTGTCCTGTCCAGATTTTTAGGAAAATGATAAAATATTTAAAAATTTAATACAGACAGTTAGTTTGCCTTACTAGTTTAACTGTTTTTTCTGGAGATATTAAAAAAAAGAAAAAAAAAGCTCTGAAAATGACCAGTTATCTGGTCATTTTCAGAGCTTTTTTATTTATTTTTTTCGTCCCCCCGACCATAAATCTGAAATTTTTTTCCCGTAAATCAACTAATAAAAAAACTCTGGCCTAAAACCGATATCAGGGTCGAAAGGTTCAATGCTATTTGGAAACAGGAAGTTTAATCCAACTTGTATATACGAGAAGGAGCTGGATTGATCGCCATGTTTTTCAACATATTTTAAGAACGAAGCATGGCGTGGTTAATGACAACAAGTATAATTTAATCTTCTGTTTTTGTTATTTTGGTACATACCTCGCTATAATCGAAACCACAGCGTAGGAATTTGAGGAAACTTTCTGGCAGACACCAAAAGAATCGTGAAGCCGCCGTGGTGTAGGTGATAAACCTATGTCTTGTAAACCAGGGGTCGCAGGTTCGATTCCCGGCTTCTCCATAAAACCACTTTCGGGTGAGCCTTCGGGAGTTCCCGTCATATAATAAACACACAAATCATAAACCCTCCCGGCCCAGCACTGGTTACTACTGTGAGCTTCCTGTAAGCTTTAGTTGGGGGAATATGTGTATTCTCAATATATTCAGGATAATATAATACCAATATAATAGTTCATCTCATTTATTCTCTAACTGTCTACTAATACATTGCCAGGTTCAGTATCTCTTCAGAATAAGTAACTTTCTATTGTCAGGCCGAGTTCTCATCGAGTCGAACAACGTTTCATGAATTGGAATCTAGATCTTTGTTTTGAAAGATCTAGATTTAGTTTGTAATAGATCTAGATTTAGTTTTTGGTAATAAATCTAGATTAAGTTTTTGTAACAGATCTAGGTTTGTTTTGAGTTAGTCTAGTTCCAGTCAAGTTCTTACATAGAGTTTTGTTTTAGTGTTGTAGTGTAACATAATAAAGTTTATTAGCAAATAGTGTCTGCTGAGTGTTCTTAAGGTTTTCTCGATCCAAGGGAAGCTATTCAAATAAGTTCATACCCAAAGTCCAATTTTAGCAGTTGCTTTCCTTGATGCACAAGATGTTTACTGATATGAGATCAAAGTTCGAATTGCATGATCGACTCTTATTTATAGTCTTGGCCCAGCACCAGCCAGCCAATCAGCTACCAGAAAGAGGTGTAGAAATCTCTATCAGCCAATCGCTGCACGGATAGACTGATAGATTTCTCTAGCTAAGTTGTACAACAATGGCGGATGTCTACCCACTTCACATTTGTGATACCAAATTCTGGTTTATCTCTGAGGAATATGCGGTCTATCCTGGTGGATAAATAAACTTTAGACCATCTGGTAGCAGAATAGAAAGCTTAGGCTTTGTGAAATAGATTAACTAATGGACAATTGAAGGTAAGAGAATTTCTATCGCTGGATAGACATTTCTTTCCATTCAAAACATGGCGCCTTGCGAACTTTCATTATCAAGCTCATAATTATCTTAAACAAGAGTCTTTCCGATCTATCCTTAGTATGGTAGAAAGCCCAGACTTTAATCTAAATGAAGGAATAAACGGCGCAGTCCAAAACTAACCGTATTTGAGAGTATTCGTAGTGTTTGTTTGACAGACGCTGACGAACGCTCGTAATGATCAACACAGGCAAAAATAGTTCATTCTCCAGTATCCGCTGTTTGGCTTCCTTAAGCCACAGGCTGCAATAAATGACCCCATTTATTGCTTATTTTACCACTTGAAACAACTTGATTAATAATTAAATATTCACAGCAAGAATGTTTATAGACGGAAAGACACTTGTGTTAGTGTGTAACCTAAATCCAACATGCCTTGTTTTGATGGATAAATAGCAGTAATAGCCACGGGTATTACATTCTCCCCACCTTTAATCATTATACTCCGCTATAATGGCTACTGGAAGGTTGAATGAAATTGATGAAAACCAAATTTAGTATAAGAATTAAAGAGGCTTAATTTTCTTGTTCAAGTTATGTAGGGGTTCAGCACTCCGGCCCTTAAGCTGCCTTGTACTCATTTTCATGCTTATCTGAAAATCTGCAATTTTGATTTCATTTTTTTTTAGTCTTTTCATCATATTAAAGGCATAACAGTCAGCTACAAATCAGTTAATAGTCACAGTCGAAGTGTTTACATCATTAAATACCTCAACTATTGCCATAGTTCAACTGCCATCTCAGTTAGACATTACATCTAACATTTTTCTACCCTTTTTCAGGTACGGTTTTTTCATCACCAAGTTTACACAGTCTTCTCACTTGCCCTAGCTGGGGGTAATACCACAAAGTCCTCGTGCATCCTACAGCAATTTCAAACCTACAGTGACGCATCTCTGGTTGATCAGGCCAGATCTCACTGTAACAGCACACCGTGCGCACGGCTTTGCTCAGGTGCAGTTAACCGACAATAGCATATTAACAATCCTAAACACTGACCACTCTACTTAACCATTTGTCACATTTTACAGTCTCATATGCTGACTCATTGTCACAGTACTGTACGTTGCAATCCAAAATTTGTATGATATCCTTAATTCAATGCTGCTGAATACAGAAACTTTATGTGCTGACCCCAATATTACACAGACCAAAATAACCTTAACGCTATTACTGCCATTTAAATCTAAATACATATACTTTAAACAACTTTCAAATATACAGTCCCATACACAATCATACCACCAAAATATTTGTCTCAAAATAGAGTTTGGGAACTTAAAATTTGAACCTGAACAACATTTAACATAAAAAAATAGTGACATTTTAAGTAGTTATTTGCAATTCATTTAGGTCAAAATCTGCCAGACTAACACATAATGTCATCCCTTTGTTATTTGCTATCAATAGCGAAATTGGCGCTTTAAACTCTTTCTTCCTTAAAGCTCAACCTGCACTATTGTCTCAATAGCCAGTTTCTATATATTATCATGAACATCCGGAAATATTATAAGTAAACCACATTTTAAGGCATTTCGCATCCATGTATGCATAAACTGGTTGAGATAAAGACAGACAGGATAGATGATTCCATGCAGTTAAATATACCTGAAATTAAAATATTCAGGGCAGACTCTTAAATATTTTGCGAAATGGTAGTACCTGAAAAAAAACCTTTGTCACAGTTTTCAGAGGAAACTGTCCAGTTTATCAAAGCTGTGCATATATAGTCTGTGATCATTTGAGTCAAGCCTGCCCTTAAGACCACTGTAGACATAGACATAGACATAACTTTATTCACTTAGACCAACAAGTGGTACATAAGGATTCACAATAGAAATATATGTAATGGTAACAAGAGTGGTTTGTCAAACACAAAAGCTTTTGATGTTACAGGTAGTGATAGGTAGTAGTAGGGGCGAGAACGCTGGTGATCATATACAATTTCAGATTTGTTTTTGGTTCGATTGTCTCCCTTTGACTTAATTGGTTTAGTTTCACCGCTTCACTGGATTAAAATCAGCCATGTGTAGCATCGCACGTGAAACTCCAGCAAATCACTGGCGATACAGAGTTCATTCACTGTTAAGGAATTTACGATAAACATTCCATAATTTGATAATCATAAATGTGTGTGGATTTATTTGGGTCATCCTGATGGCAGGTAAGAAAAGAAAATGGTTTTGCATGTCTGACGCACACCACCCCGGCCAGGTCACAGCAACTGAAAAGAGGAGGTCGTGTCATCGCCAGTGCATCGCTGCTTGCATGTCGGCGACGACCCGGCCACCCTGACGACGGGCCCTAGCCGGGGCCGTGCGCGTCCAGCATGCACCGTCTCAACAGAATCGACCGAGTGTAGACTATGAGAGGTTCATCGTCTACTCCCGGTCCATAATGGTTGAGCAGTTGTTGTATTATCATAATCTTACCACAGTTTTTAAGGAAAGGAACGCAACAAAAACCTAAGGTGTGTTTGACAAAGCACTATATTTCATATTTCTTTGGATAACAATCAGCATGATCAGTCAAGATCCACTGAGACACTGCGTCTGCGGGATCAGACGGAGTATCTCATTGGATCCTTCACTGTAAGCCGGTGATGCACTCCGGTCCCACATTGAGAACAAATATATAAAAATGTACTGACCAATGCGTTTAGTCATCGTACGTACTGTCGTGCCAACCAAGAGTGACAGTGACGTAATTAATTTAATTGAAATTGTAATGTAAACCTCCACTTGAGCTCGCGCGAATCGATAGATCACTTGTGCACCAATCCTATCCTGCGGACAGGACTATTACACAAGTGGTCTATTGATTATAAGCCCCCCGATAATTTGTAAACAAAACAAGACATCACTGTCATCCTTGGCTGGCAGGACAGTAGATTTTTTTTTTCTTAAGCGAACCATAGAGACCCAGCCAAGATATCGCGTGTTACGGCATCTCATCTGGGTCTATGATGACAGCTTATGTCCCTTGTGACAATTGTTTAGAGTATTATGGAGATATGCGATTCATAAGTAAAATGTAGGAGTGAGTTAGCATATTCTAACCCGAATATGGCTTGCTGAAGCCAGCAATAGAGACTGCCAAAGGGTAGCGTTCTACGGCTTCCAGTGTTTCGGAGTATAGCCCTTCTGGAGCGATCAGTGGAGACCCTGATTTGATGTCGCATTCAACGGCATCCAATCTGGGTCCTGGCTGATAGCTTATGTCCCATTTTCGGGACACTATGCAAAGTTTATCAAGCGTTTTGCGAAAATATGCTTAATAATATATTTTTTTCTCTAAAACGAACAGTAGGGACTGATAAGATGCTGCGTGCTTCGGCTACAGTGTAAATTTTATAACCACAGGGCTACTATATTTGGGTAATTAGGTATTTTTAAAGCGGCTTTTTCATAAACACAATATAGGTTTAGGTAAGCATATAAGATGATCAATGCTTCTTTTTTTGAAGCGGACAGTAGCCACCCAGCTTAGATATCGTGTGGAACGACATCAAATCTGGGTCTCGGCTGTCGGTTTATGCCTTTTCTTTGGGGCTCATTACAAAATCGTTTAGTATACTATTATATAACGGGTTTCCTAAATAAATTATAGGAATTTGTAAGCATGTAATAACCAGCTTTGGAACTGGTATGTATTTCTTGAGCAAACAGTAGAGACCCTGACAAGATGTCGTCATGACATCCAGCCAGGGTCTCGGCTGATCGCTTTTGTGCGTGTATTTGGGGTAGTATGCAAGATTAAATTAGCCTGTTATGAACTTCATACGCGAACAAAAGCCACGGTAAATGGCTAACTTCTGTAACAGTGGAATCGATTGTGTCATTAAGCATTTCATGAATGAAGCATTTCATGAAAGAAATGAAGGAATGTATAGGCATTCACTTACCTAATTGCATGTTCCTGTCGCCGAATATAAGAATTCTAGAGCTGACAGTACAGACCCTGACAAGATGTCGTATATTACGGCGTCTAATCTAGGTCTATGCTGATAGCTATTTTCCCCTGTTTGGGACACTATACAACATTGTTTAGCATGTTTTAAAGAGCAGGCGCATAGGACAGCTACAGCGAAAGACTATATCTACTACATCAGTGGAATTGTATCATAAGACATTTCATAAATAGACTCAGTTTTCGTAGTTTTGGTTCACTAGTTATACTAAGCAACTCCTTGTATTTAATACTATTTGGTCTTTTGTAATAATATGGGTCAATGTGCAATTTTCGTATATTTTTAAAGAACGGGCATATCAATAGATAATGATAATTATCCCCTATGTCGTTTTTTGTGCAAAGTTCACATTTCCTGTCCGCAAACTCGATATTGTTCCAGCGTCCGCTTTCTGCAGGGGATTTATGGTTACACGTTCTGAATTTTAACATATTTATGAGGTGTGCACCGTGGAGTTTCGTTAAGTAAGATTCGGGGTTAAGATTAGTCTTGTACAGTGCATAATTTTTTCCCTTTGCAGACAGCTGTAAATCAGCGTTCCATGCCTGTAACAATTGGTCTAACAATCTGCTTTTAACCATTTTTGCTATGTTCTTCGGGACATTTCTGAACTGCTGTAACCAGATATAATTCATTCCACAGTCGTTGAGGATAGATTGGATATGATTGAGCCATTTATAATTGTGGTTGGATTTATACATATACAAATAGGTTTGAAACGCAAGTTTGGTTTGCTTGCCATTTAAAATTGATGACCAATAGTTTATCATTCGGACTTTCACATCAATTTGGATTGGGTGTCTACCTAGTTCCGCAAAAAGCATGTATTTTGGTGTACTTTTTCTTGACCTCGTGATTTTTCTGAGGAATTCCGTTTGGACGCGTTCAATTATTTCTATATTACTATAACCATAAATCTCGCTGCTGTAAGTAAGTATGGGTAAGACAGTGTTGTCAAATAGTTTTAACTGCAGGTCTATTGGTAAATCTAGGTTGTTTGCTCTCATGAATAGCAGGTACATGGCTTTACGCGCTTGTTCAGATGCATATTTTTTCGCATGTATAAAACTGCCGGATTTGTTAAATAATGTACCAAGATATTTATATTGGTCAACTAGTTCTATTTCTTGCTCGCCTACCTTGAAATAAGGGTTATTCGTATAACGCTTATTGAAAATAATTATTTTTGTTTTACCATAGTTGACATTTAGTTTCCACATTAAACAGTATTCGTGAAAAGCTTTGAGGCAATTGCGGAATTCACACTCGTTATTTGAAAATATAACAGTGTCATCTGCATATATCGTTTAGTATACTATTATATAACGGGTTTCCTAAATAAATTATAGGAATTTGTAAGCATGTAATAACCAGCTTTGGAACTGGTATGTATTTCTTGAGCAAACAGTAGAGACCCTGACAAGATGTCGTCATGACATCCAGCCAGGGTCTCGGCTGATCGCTTTTGTGCGTGTATTTGGGGTAGTATGCAAGATTAAATTAGCCTGTTATGAACTTCATACGCGAACAAAAGCCACGGTAAATGGCTAACTTCTGTAACAGTGGAATCGATTGTGTCATTAAGCATTTCATGAATGAAGCATTTCATGAAAGAAATGAAGGAATGTATAGGCATTCACTTACCTAATTGCATGTTCCTGTCGCCGAATATAAGAATTCTAGAGCTGACAGTACAGACCCTGACAAGATGTCGTATATTACGGCGTCTAATCTAGGTCTATGCTGATAGCTATTTTCCCCTGTTTGGGACACTATACAACATTGTTTAGCATGTTTTAAAGAGCAGGCGCATAGGACAGCTACAGCGAAAGACTATATCTACTACATCAGTGGAATTGTATCATAAGACATTTCATAAATAGACTCAGTTTTCGTAGTTTTGGTTCACTAGTTATACTAAGCAACTCCTTGTATTTAATAATATTTGGTCTTTTGTAATAATATGGGTCAATGTGCAATTTTCGTATATTTTTAAAGAACGGGCATATCAATAGATAATGATAATTATCTCCTATGTCGTTTTTTGTGCAAAGTTCACATTTCCTGTCCGCAAACTCGATATTGTTCCAGCGTCCGCTTTCTGCAGGGGATTTATGGTTACACGTTCTGAATTTTAACATATTTATGAGGTGTGCACCGTGGAGTTTCGTTAAGTAAGATTCGGGGTTAAGATTAGTCTTGTACAGTGCATAATTTTTTCCCTTTGCAGACAGCTGTAAATCAGCGTTCCATGCCTGTAACAATTGGTCTAACAATCTGCTTTTAACCATTTTTGCTATGTTCTTCGGGACATTTCTGAACTGCTGTAACCAGATATAATTCATTCCACAGTCGTTGAGGATAGATTGGATATGATTGAGCCATTTATAATTGTGGTTGGATTTATACATATACAAATAGGTTTGAAACGCAAGTTTGGTTTGCTTGCCATTTAAAATTGATGACCAATAGTTTATCATTCGGACTTTCACATCAATTTGGATTGGGTGTCTACCTAGTTCCGCAAAAAGCATGTATTTTGGTGTACTTTTTCTTGACCTCGTGATTTTTCTGAGGAATTCCGTTTGGACGCGTTCAATTATTTCTATATTACTATAACCATAAATCTCGCTGCTGTAAGTAAGTATGGGTAAGACAGTGTTGTCAAATAGTTTTAACTGCAGGTCTATTGGTAGATCTAGGTTGTTTGCTCTCATGAATAGCAGGTACATGGCTTTACGCGCTTGTTCAGATGCATATTTTTTCGCATGTATAAAACTGCCGGATTTGTTAAATAATGTACCAAGATATTTATATTGGTCAACTAGTTCTATTTCTTGCTCGCCTAGCTTGAAATAAGGGTTATTCGTATAACGCTTATTGAAAATAATTATTTTTGTTTTACCATAGTTGACATTTAGTTTCCACATTAAACAGTATTTGTGAAAAGCTTTGAGGCAATTGCGGAATTCACATTCGTTATTTGAAAATATAACAGTGTCATCTGCATATAAGAGGACTAGTAGTTTTAGATAAGATAAAATATTTTCATTTTGGTATTCCAGGCTTATGGGCTCTATTCCAGCCGATAGGAAGTATGTTTCTAGATCATTTAGATAAAAGGCAAACAGGAGTGGTGATAAGTTTTCCCCCTGACGTACCCCATTTTTACATGCGAAAAAAGTAGAGCATTCATTATTAAATTTAACACATGACTTGATATTATCATACATGCTATGGATTATTTGGAAAAATTTACCCTTAACAGAGTTGAGCAATAGTTTGCACCATAGGCCACATCTCCAAACGGAGTCAAATGCCTGTGAAAAATCAACAAAGGCACAGTAAAGTTTTTGCTTTTGAGCTTTAAGAATGTCTATTAGGGAACTTAACACGAAAATATGATCTGATGTGCTATATTCGTTCCTAAAACCAGCTTGGTTTTCATTTAATAAGTTAGAATCATCTATAAATTTAGTAAGTCTGGTGTTTATGACTGCTGTAAATACTTTGCCGAGACAACTTAGTATTGTTATAGGCCTGTAATTGGCTGGATCTGAACTATTTCCCTTATTTTTATAAATTGGTGTTATTGAGCCCTCTAGCCATGCTGTTGGTAGAATACCAGAGTCAAAAATTTTATTAAACAAAGTTTCATATACTGGCAAAAAAATCTCTTTAGTCGATTTTATATATTCGTTTAAGATATGGTCTCCACCTGGTGATTTACCATTTTTCAAATTATTTATGCATTTCCTTATTTCGTCGCACGTGATGCTACTGTTCAGTATTTCATTTGAATCATCCAAGTGCATATTTAAGGGTATGTCGTCCTGTTCGTGTTCTGTTTCATTTATATTCTTAAAGTGTTCGTAGAATTGTCCAATGGTGGGCTGCTTGTTCGGAGCAGTAGTTTTATTTATGCTATTCAGATACCTCCAATATTGTTTTGGATTATTATTTTGCATTTTTCTAAGTTTTTTTGCATGATCAATTTTATATAAGCGTATGTATTTGTTCATGACCTTTTTAAACTTTTTGCTTTGTATTTGTAAATTAAGTTTATTTTGTGCATTTTTATTTTGTTTGTGAAGCCGTTTTGCTTTGTGATATTCCTTTCTTGCTGCTTTGCATGCTGGCCCATACCATGGTTTGTCAAATGGCCTTCTCTTTGATACATTTTTAACGATATTTAAGGAGGATTGTGCTGCCTTTTCGAACAAATTTCCGATTTTGTAAGTGCATGTATTTATATTGTTGCGACTTGGTTCCATACTGTCAATATACTCTTTTATATATAGGACTTCGGGCAAATCTATTTGACCAATAAACTGTTCTTTTGAGTTGTCTGACCACTTATATTTAGGATTGATATTCTGTGTCTTTGTATCTGTATTTAATTTGTGGTATGTATCAGCATTATCTACTTCTAGAGACCATGATATCAATGAGTGACCGTCTGAAAAGATTGCATCAAGTTCAATAATTTCGTACTCAGACAGCCATGAGAAACACTCGGCTGTAGAAAGTGTATAATCAATGATAGATTTGTCCCTAAATGTAGGTGCTCCTATACATTTATCTATTCCGATTCGACCATTAACTATGAATAAATTATTATTTTTGCAGTTTTCAATGAGCCAGCTACCATTGTTGTTTATTTTACAGTCTTTGGTTGCCCGGTCGAGTTGCACATTATATTTTTCAAGGATAGGGGTCTTGTCAAAGAATGCACGTGTTTCAGCATCAAAATCAAACGTATCGGAGATGAAACTATCTACAAGGGTATAGTCTTTCAATTTAGCTGTCCTTGCGTTTAAATCGCCGGAGATAAGAACATATTTGTAGCTGCTACACACCGATGTTATTTCTCTCTCAAGGTTTAGAATTTCTTCGTCGTTAAAATATTTAGACTGTGCTGGCGGGATATAACTTACTCCCAACATAACATTTTCGTCGGCATTCATCAAGCGTTTATCTAGCTGCACCCACATGATGTAGTCGGAGCAGCTATCTATACGCTTGACAAATTTTGCTAATTTTTCTTTAACGCAGATGGCAATACCCCCAGACCGTCGCAGGAACGTTTGTTTTCGAGGCTGTGATATGCATGAAAAACCAGGAAGAGAGATAACATCTGTTTCATCTAGCTTGGTTTCAACCAAACACAGAAAGTCATACGAGTCAAAATAGGAAGCAAAATCTGGATAACGCATTCGAGTTTTTAACCCACACACGTTAAGCGTGGCAAAGCGTAATGTATGTAATTTATTGTGTTCAGTTAACGAAATTGATTCTCGGTTAAGTTCAGCTGGTCGATTATGTTCCTCCCCTCGCCACTATTGATCGTCAGCGTTACTCTCACAACTTTTCTGCTGGTTGAGACGACCAGCAGGGTTATTCTCGCTGCTGTCCTTTTTTGAGGCGGATGCTGCTCGTTGCTGTGAGGCGCTACTCGACTGAGAAGCACTGCGCACCTCTGATCTATTAATAACGTCAGGTGATTTTATTCTAGCGGAGGTAAGGGTCCCTGTTGGCTGCTTACGGCCTCGCACTGATATAGACCTCGATGTTTTGTTTACATTGCTTTTACGTGTAGTGCTTCGTCCACGTGATGACTTCTGGCTTGTATTAGAGGTTGATTCGTCAGCAGATTGAATTTTTGTAGGCTGTGGTGTAAGCGTTGAAGTGGTAGGGGGCGGGGGTGGCGACATGTGCCCTTGGAGAATTGATGGCGAAACAGGCTCTGAGTTTTCTTCAAGTTCCATGGGTTTAGGAGAGAGCGGCTGTTGTTGGGTAATCTTGGATGTAACATGCTCTGATTGAGGTTCATGTCTGATCAGCATTTCTCTGTCGGCACATGTGCTGGATACATGACTAGTTGTTTGATGTGACGTATCCTTCAATAATGGAATTGTCGCACGGTCGACCCTGCTCCCTCGCAAAACGGAGAACCAGTCAGGAAACATATCCTCTACAACAACATTATCTACTGTCAATCTTGCAGGGTATTCGATGGACACCTTTTTATTACGATTGTTCTCCCTTGTCTCTTTGAACTTTCCCCAGAGAGCTTGTCGAGCGAGTGAAATCTCTTTGGGGTAATCTCGACAGACCCCAAGGCTTGATCCCCGTAGATTTGGCGCGCTATTAAAAATGTCTTCTACATCGTAGAAATCGCGAAAGGCTACAATTATAGGCCGTGTTTTATTGTTATCAAAACGTCCTAGCCTGTGGGCTCGATCAAGGTACATGTCCCTGTCTATGTTTAGATTATCTCGTATAACATTCCTGACCGCTTCAAAACAGTTCTCTCGCCTATTTTCTGGAATTCCCTTGAACAAAATATTTTTCCTCCTACTACGGGCCTCAAGGTCAATAGACCTATATTCTAATAGTTTTAACCTGTCTGTGTTGGACCTCATTACACGCTCCATCGTTGTAACTCGTTGTTTTAGGTCAAGCACCGTGTCCAGTTTATTTTGGATATGTATAACTCGCCCCTCGTTCAACGACATTTTTGTCAGTATAAGTGTTAATTTCTCATCTGTAGTCAGGGTTTCATAGTTTGGGGGTTCATCAGTTATTAAATTAAGTTCATTGCTCTCACCACCAGTGCTTATTCTTTGGCGTTTGCCACGTACAACAGTAAACCCATCGTCCTGCTGTGAGTTGAATACCTCGTGCTCATCGCCATTTCGCTCGTGCGATGGTTCACGTAACATAGCAAAAAAGTTATTATCACCTCGAATAAACCTCTCGTCGGCCCAACTTCCAGCTCCGCGGCCTCCTCTGGTCCTAACACCTCTTCCTCTCATGCCAACATAAGCCATTCCACTCAAGAAACCATCAAATAATATCAAAATATAGAGCAGCTCAAAACGCCACGTCCACCTTGCTACCATTAGTCAAGTATTTAAAATAACTTGATCCAGAGATACAACTTTTACTACCTTCAGTTTATCTTCTTCCTCAAATTTACCTGTTCTAAACAAACACTGTTTCAAGCAGGCAATTTTGAACATGTCCCAATAGGGTTGTTTTTCTAGACAGGCTGACTGCATATAATCAATGAATCATACAACTTTCTTAAGCAATTCTAGTCTTAACCCCTTTCTATTTTTTTTGATGGATGGCCACAAGCACAGATTAAGCTTTTTTTTTTTTTTCCTCAAAGGGCTGCTGGTCAAAATTTATACAAAATGATGCACCTCTGTCCTTAAAGCTGTTTCCTTCTAGCAAACAGAGCAGACCCTGATGAAATGCCATCGTATGCGACACCCATCTAGGTCCTCACTGTCTGCTGTTTCCAGAATGAAAAGGATCAAGTTCCTAAATTTAGATAATATTCAATGTTCATATGATTAAACCATATATGATTTTGTATTTGAATGATTGAAATATTGTGATTCTGTTTCAAATAAATTGTATAACTTGTTGTTCATTCTGTTCCCCTTGTCCCTTAGTGTCTATGTTTTTCCATACATGCCACAAAGTTTAACTGTGATATAAAATCTCATCAAATTTGGCCCGTTTGGACATCATTTTCAATAAAATTTTCAAATCACACAGAAAGTTCAAATTGACTGACAAAATATTTAATGAAAAGCAAATACGACTCACCTCTTAGTGTAACTTACATGCTTCCCAATTAAATAAAACTGTAAAACTCTTGGCACCAAATTTCACATCTCAGAGATTAATGATCATTGATTTTAAACCCACAGATTATGCTCACAGATTTCATTTAAATCTCACAGATTTTTTTTTATCTTCTTTTTTTACTTTTAATCTTGGCTATATGGATTATGACATATCACTTAAATATCTCTGATTGTTTCCTTAATGCTTTGACACATTATAGTTTTCCTGTTGAATACCACAGTACATGTACTCCCCCATGGATTGTTGATGTGGTTGGGGATATGGTTGCTGAAACAGTCACTGATCCCTTCTGTTTCCCTCCCTATGTGGACAGTCTCTTTGCAGGTGACGTGGAGAGAAACAAATGTAGCAAAGACGCTGGCCATTCCTGTCCCTAGGGCCCTGATCACAATGTGTTTGGGTATTACACTGTCTGCTCAGCATGTCTATCCAGTTTTGAAGTTTTCTGAGGATGCCTCGCAAATTATTGTCGTCCCTACTGTAGCTGAAACTTTCCTTAGCCTGCGAATTCCTGTCTGGCTCTGCAGTGGCTTGACGGACCAGATTCTTGGCTGAGTCTTCTCCAAGAATAGCTTCATATAGTTCTATTATAGACACAGCCTGAGTTACAGAAGTACAATTCTTAGAAATGCATTTGTATTTCATTTCAGGGGACACTGACTTATATAACTGGTTCAGAGCTAGCATCTCCTTGGCTTCATTGTTCAAACTACTATAGGCACGCTGGGACATACGGCGTAGATCATCCCCTAACTCGGCTATAGACTCATTCTGTCTACGCACTCTGGCTTCAAGCCTTGATATTCACATTGGCTGTTGACTAGCGTTACTGAAACGTAGACCTAACTTTACTACCAGTGTGTGATAAGATGACCTTTCTGCTGGCATCAGTGCCATGTAGTAGACTTGAGCATTTCCTCTTAAACTAGCAGCTAAATACAAGACTCTGTCCTGGTAAGACCATCTTCCCAGCTTAGCGCATATTTCAAAATGGTTGAGGTAAGACTCCCAGTCTTCGTCTCCATTGTATGTTTGTGGTTTCATATGTGGTGATGTATGCAGGATAGAACAGCTTGCATTACCGCTAATATCACCTTTAGCCTGTGGATCAATGGGGATTCCTAGGTACTCGCTCTCCATAGTAGGTCTTGATTGTGGCTCTTGTTCAGGGGCTTCTTCCAGTTCAGGTATGTCGTCGATAGATGACAGCACTGATGCTGCCCTGTCATGTATATCATGTTGTTGCTGCTGATCCAGTTCCTCAGTATGGGTGCCTGGTTGGTCCTCCTCCATTTCTGTATCATTATGTCGTCTGTTAAATTCTATTTCAGAGTCACTGTCTGCCATATTCTACAGTTAAAATAAGTTATATTTACACACAATTAAGTTCCTTTGGTACAAGCTAGTTTTCTGTTTCAATTTTATATATATCATCTTTCAGTTTCGATTTTGCTATTTTTTTATTTTCACTGTTTTTCTATTTTCATTTTATTTTATAATGTTAAGTGAACAACTCTGATCCGATCTTCCAATATGAAGATTTAGTGTCTATGCAATGTCACAACTCACAAGTTTCCTTGGCAGTGGGTTCGTATCACTGGATGTGTTTTTGAACTAACAACATCCCACTTCTCTGACACCAGTGTGAGCTTCCTGTAAGCTTTAGTTGGGGGAATATGTGTATTCTCAATATATTCAGGATAATATAATAGCAATATAATAGTTCATCTCATTTATTCTCTAACTGTCTACTAATACATTGCCAGGTTCAGTATCTCTTCAGAATAAGTAACTTTCTATTGTCAGGCCGAGTTCTCATCGAGTCGAACAACATTTCATGTATTGGAATCTAGATCTTTGTTTTGAAAGATCTAGATTTAGTTTGTAATAGATCTAGATTTAGTTTTTGGTAATAAATCTAGATTAAGTTTTTGTAACAGATCTAGGTTTGTTTTGAGTTAGTCTAGTTCCAGTTAAGTTCTTACATAGGGTTTTGTTTTAGTGTTGTAGTGTAACATAATAAAGTTTATTAGCAAATAGTGTCTGCTGAGTGTTCTTAAGGTTTTCTCGATCCAAGGGAAGCTATTCAAATAAGTTCATACCCAAAGTCCAATTTTAGCAGTTGCTTCCCTTGATGCACAAGATGTTTACTGATCTGAGATCAAAGTTCGAATTGCATGATCGACTCTTATTTATAGTCTCGGCCCAGCACCAGCCAGCCAATCAGCTACCAGAAAGAGGTGTAGAAATCTCTATCAGCCAATTGCTGCACGGATAGACTGATAGATTTCTCTAGCTAAGTTGTACAACAATGGCGGATGTCTACCCACTTCACATTTGTGATACCAAATTCTGGTTTATCTCTGAGGAATATGCGGTCTATCCTGGTGGATAAATAAACTTTAGACCATCTGGTAGCAGAATAGAAAGCTTAGGCTTTGTGAAATAGATTAACTAATGGACAATTGAAGGTAAGAGAATTTCTATCGCTGGATAGACATTTCTTTCCATTCAAAACATGGCGCCTTGCGAACTTTCATTATCAAGCTCATAATTATCTTAAACAAGAGTCTTTCCGATCTATCCTTAGTATGAGCAGAAAGCCCAGACTTTAATCTAAATGAAGGAATAAACGGCGCAGTCCAAAACTATCCGTACTTGAGAGTATTCGTAGTGTTTGTTTGACAGACGCTGACGAACGCTCGCAATGATCAACACAGGCAAAAATAGTTCATTCTCCAGAATCCGATGTTCGGCTTCCTTAAGCCACAGGCTGCAATAAATGACCCCATTTATTCCTTATTTTACCACTTGAAACAACTTGATTAATAATTAAATATTCACAGCAAGAATGTTTATAGACGGAAAGACACTTGTGTTAGTGTGTAACCTAAATCCGACATGCCTTGTTTTGATGGATAAATAGCAGTAATAGCCACGGGTATTACACTACCCATGGAAAAGCCACAAAAAGAATCGGTCGTAGAATGAAGTTACATATCGCATGTCAACCTCGCCTGGCTTTGCCCTTCCTGAAAAAGACGATGTTAACAGGCTTAACCCATTTAGAAATAGCAACCTTTTTATTGGACATCGGTAAACAGTGCAGTACCAGATCATACACCTCCGAATGCAGCGTCTGATCATGTTCTGCACTATTTACAACAAACATATTTTTAAAATTTGAATGAAATTCTAAATTACTAACCAACAATCTTGAAATTCGAAGTGGATTCGTCCAATTGATAAGTGCGGAAAATTCCAACAGGCTTGAATGGGTTAATTCAACAATAAATTGATTTTACATTGGTATCGTTGAATGGTCCCAAGCTATACAGGCCGTCTGAAATTGTAAAACTATTAGACCTCGAGCTAAAAAGGTCCTGCTACCCCCCTAGGGAATTTGCAGACATATCTTATCTTGAAGAAAATTTCAAGCCGCATCTTTTAAGAGATGTTTGCACTCTGTGCTCTGGGGCCTTAGTCTCTGACAGCCTGTTACATATGTTACTGTAACAAACTAAGAAAAAAATCAAAATGAAAGTTTGAACTACAGAAAGAGGACATTAAACCATCTAATTATTCAAATTTCTTATGTAGTTTGCATGCTGGATGTCTAAGCTACATAAAAGCAGCGTTTTAAACAAAATTACAGCCTTCAATGGTGTTATATGCGTTACATAGATTATATTTCCCTTTGAAAATTGAAATCGTGACTAACATCTTTAATTTCACAGACGATTTGTGCATTTTTACAAGTATTTTAATTTTAGTTTACTAAAATACTTATTCGACTAATAGAAAAAAACAAAGCTTGCTTTCCTATCTCAAATACATTGTTTTATATGAGCTATTAAACAACCCTACCCCCAATTTTAAGTATCCTATTTAGGTATCTATTATTGAAGAAAAATATATGAAAATATTTGACGCTCGTGGATATCTTACATTTTTGGCACTGTCTTGCTACTTCAATAAAGAATCATACATTTTCAAATTTGACATCAGGATCAGAGCAATTATTTAAGTATGTAACGTATGTTACATGGCATAATGAATGAACAAGGAAATTGTCTTGGAAGTATGAGATGACATTTCAGAAAAAATACTATTTTTCACATGTTTTCCTATTAATCTCTAGCCTCTAGTGCCTTAGTCTTAGTAATTAAAGTCATTGCTGATAACAAGCCCATGGAATTGTGTTACAGATGTTATATATAATCTTTTTTATCACATATTTCCTAATACCTATAATAGTAAAATATATAGACATATAGATAGAAAATAATAGTTCTCATTTAAAAGACACGATTTAATAAATATTCCTATTAAATATAATTATTAAAAAACAATCGTTATTCAAGTCACCCTCACAATGTCTATCATTGTGTCTGCTTCTATGGCAAAATAATCACCCATTTCATCACAACCAGTAAAATCATGGCATAGTATTAGGACTGCAAACTGAGTACAATCCTGTTCCTCTCCACCCCTTTGGGAATTGTGCAGACATATCCTACCTTAAAGAACAGTTCAAGCTGCATCAAATAAGAGATGTTTGCACTCTGTTACAGGGTTAGCATGTAATGGTATGATACGTATGTTACCATTTTAATTTAAGAATAAATGAATGGAAAGTCTGAGAAACAGAAGGAAGACCAAAAAACTATCTATTTATTTGAATTATTCATGTAGTTTGCATGCTGAATACATTTGATACATAAGAAAGTGTTTTTTAACACATATACAGCTTCCTATGGTGTTATATGTGTTACATTAATTAAGATTACTTTTTAAAATTGGTAATTGGGACAAACATCACTCATAAGCATTTCCTGTGATCCTCCTTTTTTGCCATCAAAAGATTTAATTTTCTTTGTACGTGTGGCAAATTGACTCAGCAATAAATTGAATCCTTAGCATTCTTCAAAAGCAGAAACAGCTTGTCAGTGTCATGGGATCAAACACCTGATTAAATATGGGTTTAATGTCATTTTACATATATGCATACAATGGAGTATGGCTCTGGTATATGTCTCTTCCTGTGAAGTGGCAAGAGCAATCTTACTGCAGCTGCCTCTGCATCGGTGCTAGTCAAATGATAACTTAGCTCTGATTTTGCAAAAGCTATGTCTCTACCGTGTACCTCTAAGAATACTTTAAGATTTCTGACATTGGTCAAATAGAAATTTGATAGGCTTCTTCCATGGAACCTATCCAGTCCTTTGGTGCTTAAGTCCTCAGGTCTTAGATCAATAGTAATTTGCCGCGCCCAAAGAACTTAATAAGTTTTCTTTACTTATATTGTTGACTCTTGATGGTTTTGGCAGACCGCCTGAAACAATTTCTGTTACACCTTAAAAGTTATATATATATTATGGTATAAGAGAAAGAATATGAAGTTGGACATTGCCATCAATTAAGTTTGCAGTTGATTGTTTTTTTATGTCAGTACATTGAAGCAAGCCTTAAAATAATGTAAAACCTATGAATTCTCAGTTTTTGCAGCCATATCATTAGCTGTTGCATTCAAAAGAAGGAAAGTGGACTATGGGTAACCAGTAGTTCTATATTATGCTCTATGGAAGATTTATACAGAGTAAACAAGTTGATAAGGTTGCCTCATTTCATGATCCATTGAAAACACTGAAATCGGAAACACTTGCCTCTGACTGTGAAATCAAAAAGGATGTCACGACAATGCCCTTGCTCATTTATTATGACAAGTTATATATGTTACATCCTTTAATAAGCGCTCTTATCTTAGAAACTTAGTGAATCATTGAATTGAAAGGGTCTAATTTGCACTCTGTTCATCCTGCATTTCATTGCATTTCCTGCTGTGATACATCTAGCTCGTTTATCTGTAGGGAAAGAGTTACCTCGGTTTCAGCACTTCAGTAGTACTAAGACTTCAAATAAGTTTTTGAATTCTTGGGGAAAGATAATAAGTGCAGAGACATTATTAGATGAAAATATGTGTGTTGCATGTATGGAAAGGCTACGTTTATAAAAGTTAACCAGCTAAGATATGATTCTTTATCACAGAAATATCAAGGTACATCAGTCCAGGTACTCATTGCTTTTAATGGCATAATTTTCCTACCTTGTAAAGCTTTAGTCTTTCTCCGACTTGCAGAGTATCACTTGAAACACATACTCAAAGAGCCAACTATCAGGAATTCATATCAGTTTCCAAAAGTTCAAAGCCATGAATGGTAACATTGGAATGTTGATAATGGCTCATCAATTTTGAGTGGACTGGTGGTAAAAATTATATAACAGTAGATGATTGAAATATTGTGTGATGATTCTACTAGTTGCAAGGAGGCGTGTGATAATAATGATTACCACAGAAGCAGACAACGACAAACGTTTAACATGAGTGTTAAATCGATGAGAATTAGTAGGGACCATTTCATTTATTGTATTGTCTTGTACAAATGTAAAACTATCTTTTCTATTTGTGGCTCTGTATTTAGCATTATATGCACAGTATTAGGAAATGTGTCCAAAAGGTCATTGATAACATCTGTTACAACAGTCCATGGGCTTGATAATCAGAAATGAACATAATTTCTAGTGTTTTGGCACCAAAGACTTATATTATAAGTACACATTAAGTGTCCTGATCTTAAACTTAATGACATCTTGCAGATAAATGAGCAAGAAAGACTAAAAAAATGTAAAATATCCACTTGCTGCAATCGCGTTCATGTGTTTTACTTAAACGGTAATAACAAAATTTGCTTCTCTGTAAAACTGGGAGTAGGGCTGTGTATTAGCTCCTATAAGAAAATATATTTAAGATAGTAAAGCAAACTTGGTTTTTCCTATTCATCAATTGAGTATATGTTTGTAAAATCTAATATAACAGCTTGAAACTAAGTCATAGTAGTTGTTTAATTATAGCTTTTAAATTATAAATAGGCTCATGTAACGCACATAACACCACAGTTAGCCGTATTAATGTTTAACAGCTTCCATATGTAGTAGAGACATCCAGTATGCAGACTTTAAGTTTGTCAATTTATTAGATAATTTTAATGTCTTTTTTCTGTAGCTCAAACATTCAAATTTCTTATTCTCAAATTGATATAGTAACATATGTAACAAGCTGCTACAGGCTAATGCCCCGACTTACAGAGTGCAAAAAATTCTTATTTAATGCACCTTAATTGGTTACATAAGATGTAATATGTCTGCGGAATTCCAAAGGGGGTTTGGATGGAGCAGGCCCTTACTCAGCTTGATGTCAAAATACTGTTTGATGATTTTACTTATCACGATACCATGTAATGCTCTCTGATCTTTAAAACTTGGTGACAACTAGCAGATCTATAAGTCTTTGTCATACGAGCCAGCTTAAAATCCCTAAACAATGTAAGATATCCAGCAGCTGCGTGTTTTTTCACAATTTTAGCTCAAACTTTCAAACTACATTTCCTTTATTTGATATAGTAACGCATGTAACATGCTGTTTCAGACGAACGCCCCAACATAGTGAGTGCAAACACACTTTATTCGATGCAGCTTGAGTTGTGCTATCAGAAGGAATATGTCTGCAAAATTTCCTCGAGGAGATTAAAACATTTTGAGGCATATCTTACGTAAAGGCAATGAGCTTGCCCATTTATTACATATTAAGGTAACATATGTTACAGCCTCTGATTTAAGAAAAAAAATTGCAACAAACTTGCAGATTTATGAGTCTTTTCATATAAGCAAATTAATCCCAAACAATGGAACATATTCATCAACGGCTACTATTTTTTAACAATTTTTACTTTAGTTTTAATACCAAACATTTCACCTTAAAACTGGGTAGGGTTGTTTAATTGCTTATTTTAGATAAATAATTTAAGCTAGGGAAACAAACTTTGTTTTTTCTGTTAGCCAATTGCATAAGCTAGTCAGATATGGTTAAAAACATTTTGCAAAACACACAGAAAGATTGTGAATGTAAATGATACTAGCCACACTTGCAAATTTTAATGGGTTATCTGATTTATGTAACGCATATGCCACCTTAGGAAGCCGCAATTTTGTTTAAATGGCTGTCATACGTAGTTAAGATATCCAGTATGCAGACTATATGAATGATTTTTAAAATTAAATATTTTAATGTCTTCAATTTGTATCCCAAACTTTCAATTTACTCTTTCTTAATTTGATAAAGTAACGTATGTTACAGGCTCTTACAGACTAACGTCCCAACGGACAGAGTGCAAACATTTCTTAAAAGACTCGACTTTCAATTTTCTACAAGATAGGATATGTCTGCGAAATTCCCTGGGGGGGAGCAAACCCATTCTCAGCCATCCGTCTATATACATGTAAGCGTAGAAATTTATATGTATTTTCTGTTTGACTACAAATATTCAGTAAATTTGACCAATGAAATTGATGACCATAGCTGTTGACAGGGACGTAAAGGATAAAACCAAACCAAACCTAAAAAAAAAGGAAATCAACAACTACAGGCTACAGACCAATCCATGGCACTGCGAGGAAGAGACAATTCACAGACAGCTACGAGACTGTCAGAAAATAAACTAAGGTAAAGCAAACATAATCTATCTACCTCAGCAGGATAATGTCATGCGCGGATCCAGAAAATTATGTCAGAGGGGAGAGGGGGTCCAACCTTGACGATTTTTTGTATTTTAGTTGATGAGGGGAGGGTGGATCCAAAAATACCACTTTAAGCGGGCCATCATCGTCCCGCCAGCAAAACGCCTTTTAAATGGCGTTTTGCTGGTGTGATGACGATGGCACAAATTGAATGCTGGCTTGGTATCTTTGTGATTTTCAGGGGACCTGGACCAGAATTGCAAGGAAACCTTATACTTTTGTGATTTTTCAGGGGGGATTCCGGACACCCTGCCCCCCCTCTGCATCCGTGCATGACTGTAAAACTAGGTAGGATATTAGGGACCACATCACAAAACAAGGACCAAACACAAAACTCCCATACACAGAGGTAGCAGCAACAAACGATATACATACAGCAACAAAATTACCCCTTTATGACAGCACCGGAAACCAGCGGGTGGTGGGTTGTTGAATCTGAGTTTTTAGGGGGGGGGGGGGGGGGGGGGGTAGGGGGCTTACATGCGCGGTCCAATAATTTGTGTCAGAGGGGGTCCAACTGTAACTTTTCTACTTAGTTTGATGAGGGGAGGAAGGATCCTTATACCTAGTACCACTGTTAGCGGGCCATCATCTATTAGTTATAAACGCGTTATGGATGCTCAAAAGATCCGTCATATTGCCCACAACATACGTTTGGTTTAAAATTAAGAAAACGATGATTTTTGGTTATATAGACTCTTATCGGGGGCCTGTCAACAGATTCTCATCAATATCTTTTAGGTTTTGCCTGAGATGTGTGCGTTTTTCCTCTTGGTGTGACGAACTCCAAATCGTGGAGAAAATACAATAGACTTTGCAGTCTGCTCTCTCCTCTCAAATATGTGTTTTTATTCCTGTGATGCTATTTTTTTGAGACCCTTGAATTCTTATTGTGGTTTCTTTTGCAGAGGTTGAATGTGTGGCTTAGCAAATATCGATACACTTTCTGTCCTTTAGAAAAAACTAAAAAACAATTTGGATTGATTTCTTATGAAAATACGATCGCATGGAGATCTCTGTTGTAAATATTCCCATATTTAGATAACCATCCCACTGGTAAAAAGTATACAGTTATTTCATGCATGTTTGTAGTAAAGTCAGAACTATTACCCCGAGGTGCCGTGGACGACTGATGCACTATTGCACGAGGCCGAAGGCCGAGTGCAATAGTGCATCAGCAATAGTGCATCAGGTCGTCAGCGGTACCGAGGGGTAATATCCTGACTATACTACAAACAGGCATGAAATAACTGTTTTATTACCCAACCCATTTGATGAAATACTTAGCAGCGTTTCTTCGCATGGAGTTGCTGTAGACGATGCCGTTTTGTTGCAAAACAGAAAATTTCACAAAATCTGCTCAATTTTGGTCTCGTTCTAACTAAGAAAACGAGAACCCACACTTTATGTTTCTGACCATAAACAATAGTGTTATTGGAGTTTAAAGTTGCCAAACCATGCCTAATTTTCACCATTGTTGCATGACGTCTTTTAATATGAACAAACCGCACGCGCATCGTTGTCGCGCATGTCGATAAGCGCCTGTGTGATTAACAGGGAAGCGGGTAACCAGGCCATGGTATAGTGCCAGTCAATAGTCAAATTTATTGACCAGTGGAATATTGGTATTCTCAGGTCGATATCATATCATGTCCAATGCCTCAATAGTCAACAATTGTTTTATTATATAATTTCTCTAAACAAAAAAAAGCAACAACAACAACAAAATCTTGGCTATGGTCTATGTCTTGGACAGTCTTGAATTTTTTTTACATGATGACTAACTGATTTCATTTAGTAAAAGAGGGATGAAAGCATACTTTATATGTAATCACAACTGCAGACAGAGAAGATCCAGATTAAATGCCGCATAATGTGGCATTTCATCAGGGTCTACACTGTTTGCTATTACAAAAATGATCTTAAAGGAAAAAGCTGGAATTTTGTTTAGAAATTTAAACCTGTGACCCCTTGAATTATACAATCGACCATCACAAGTTTATTGCATCAATCCAAAAGGAAGAAGTCATTAGTTCATTTAAGAGTTCTGCTAATTACAAAATTCAACAGCAAAGTCTGAATTACATGTATATGATGAAACACAAAATCTTGTGAATTTTGTGCTGCTGTCACTCACTGAATTGTTTTTACAGCAAATCATGCATGTCTCATGCTGAAAGCACACCTGTTATGGAAAGTTTTTATGAAGTCTAATTTTAGTAACTAATATTGAATGGGAAAAACCAGCAGCGCATGTGATATGTAGTTTTATGGACTCGAGTAGATAGGCATCTGGGTCAATCAAAAGATGTCTATTTATAGGTTATGTAATAACTCCGTATATAGACGGATGGGTAAAAATCTCAAATGTACGTTGAAGTTTGATTCAAGCTGACATACTGCATAGACTTGAGGAAGTTGCTGATTACTAGTGCTAGAGTAAATCTTCATGTGACTTTGATGATTTACCAATTATACTCCGAATACTGAGTTTTGTATGCAATATGCAAATTAGTTTACTAAATATTCATGAATATTAATTACCTTTTTTTTGCTAAAAACTCTAGAAAATGAAAAGAAAATTAATCCAGTATCAGTTTGTGGTGATCTTTCACTGAATGAATTCTTTCCAATCAAAAGCCTGGTCCACTCTTAGGTCTATGTATCATTATTTATGCAAATTAGCTCATTGATATCATGATTTTAGTGCTGCTTATTTTAAGCATACTCTACTGGCATTGCTAAATATTTTGCTTAAATTATACCGGGAAACAATCGAAGCATAATCGCCCACAATTAAAAATTACCTATCTTCTTGACAGTTGCATGAATTCTGACTAAGTGCCTGATGGATAGCATTTGCAGTTTTTCATACAATTTGACTGTGGTCCACATCTGAACTAAGGGTGAGGTCGGCACGGTGAAACCGGTTTAAGCCCTCCAGTAAAATATTTTTACTGACCGTTCCAAGGCGGTACTTCTTTTGTGGATCATTTGTGTTATTTATGTCTTGTGTTTGTCAAGCTTTTGTGTACGTTCATTGCTGCCTTGTGGTCACTTGCTAGGAAAGAATTGACCTATTGGCTCTCGTTAATGATGTTAAATTGTGTTTTGTCATTTACCATGTGGTATCATGGGTCAGGTGTGGCACTTGATTGCATCGATTGCTGATCTTTGCTGCATTTCTTACTTTTTTAACTACCACAGTTTTTATATTTCCTTACAACATTTGGCTATAGCAGACAACTCCGTCCATTTATGAATTCAAACATTGTTCTGCTTTGACCATCCCCAATTTGATAGAGATGGTAATTACTGTTCAGTAACAGTCGATTGTTTCCATAACAAGTCCTGCCTGGAAAACTGCCACCTTACCTTGCATTTTAGAGCAGCTTATGTTGGTGGATAGCATCGTGAGCGTTTTGCTTTCGAGCAAATAATAATTCAAAGCACTGCATCCATCTTGCAAGTCAAGCTTGACTAATCGTACATAACACAACAATCTTTTCTTATGTTTCCATTTCCGACTGTGATATTGTGTCTGCAGTAATACTGAGGCATGAAAAATTTCTGTGGTTCCATACCTACCATGCTGATTTCTTGCCATTGCCAACGGATGCAGAAACCGTATCTCACCCTATATTTTAACCCATGCATAAAAAGCAATGGCCTTCTTTGCACGAGGACTAAGTGATTTATCTGTGCGTTGGTATGAGCATTTTTTTACTGACATTCAAAGGCGATGTTTCTTTTGTGGACCTTTTTTGTTATTTATGTTTGTGTCTTTCATGCTGTCTTGTCTGTCCAGTGCAGCCTTGTTGCCACCTGCTGGGTAAGGGCTGGCCTCTTGGCTCTCTTGTATGTGATGTTTTCTTGTGTTATAGTCACTTTCCCATGTGTTGTCCTGTGTCAGGTTTGGTACTTGATTGTATCGAATCCTGATTTTTACCTTCTTCTTAATTACATATATCATGAGTGGGCATCCATCAAAAACTGTTTATTTATGCTATCCACAAAGCATAGATATTCAAATCAGCATACCTGCTATGTCTAGTACAACAACATCGGTATCGGAATTAACAATCATAAGAGTTTGGCTTCCTGTCAAAGAAGCATGCATTATGTGGACAAACATATGAGTGTCAGCTTCCTCTGATTGCATAAGGCTAACATATCCCATTGTAAACTTTAAACAATCCCATCTCCTTTTGTAACTATTATATGTGCGTTGGTTTGAGCAAGTATACTTTTAACTGCTAGAAACCCAAATATTTTAGCCTTTGCTGTCATCACATCTATGGAAGTTGTTCCGAGATTTGAGAGGTCTGATGTAACTAGCTGTTCCTCTTTTCTGCCATGTCTCACTTTTCAAATTGTCTTGGTGAAATATACCAAATACAACATCATATCTGGAGTATTTTCAAGCATACTACTCAGTATGAGGTACAATCACCTCAGTGGCATAACAATCAGGCATTTTGCTGCTCTGGACTTTTTTCCAAAATCATACATTGATCAGGGTTGTGTCATCCATTATCACAGTGTCTGCATTTGGCTGTTCATATTTTGTATTTGTACCTTATTAAAGAATGTCATGCAGCTGTAACTTTACTGCTGAGTGAAGCATGTTTTTTGTGATAAGGATGGAGGACAGTTTTGATTTTCATGTTGGAAAAGGGTAGCAAAGTAAGTAAGGTTGCAAAGATCAGGAATCGATACAATCAAGTACCACACCTGACCCAGGATACCAATGGGAAAGTGACAAACTCACAGAAGACACCACAAACGAGAGCCAAGAGGTCAGCCCTTTCCCAGCAGGTGTCCGCGAAGCACATATATACAGACGCGCACAAAACATAGCAAACACAAGACAGAACAAAAACATAAAAGATCCACAAAAGAAATACCGCCTTGGAACGGTCAGTAAAATATTTCACTGGAGGGCTTAAACCGGTTCAACGGCGCCAACCTCACCCTTAATTCAGATGTGGATCAAGACACACAGATATTTGGTTTGCATGAAAGACCCCTAACTTATCAATGCATCATCTCCTAAAACATATAAACCAAGACACAACAAGGAGACACAGCAAGGACAAGGACCCAACAGCAAACCAAACCGAACACAGGAGCAAAAGAAATCCAACAGGCAAACCCCGGCGGGCCCGACAAACAGCCAAAGCACCAGGCCCCTACCACCCCACCAACAGATAAGTCACCAAGTCGGAACCATCATAGAGTCCGAAGTCCGACCCACCGGCGTGCAATTAAAGAGGAAAGCAAAGTTGCCAACTGCGATTGGGTTGACCACCAAGCATGCAGTCACCTTTTTGGCTTTGATATGAGATAAATAATATGGAAAATAGCCGTTGGTCATCCTTTAAACAGCTGTCAGGCTAATATTTTTGCTGACGATTGGTTGGATTTAACTTGTAGCCTGAAAAGGGGAAACATATTCTTTTTCACTGGCTCATTAAACAATGAAGGTTTCTGAGTATCTGCTATGTCTTCACAAACTTTTCATAATGCTTCTGACCAATGGGAGCTTACTGCTATATGGTTTCCTGGTCATGCCCACTTACTTTTTTATTGATGCAACTGTTCCCTACTTATATTGTATAAAGTGCGTACAGGTCAGCTGACTCCTCTTGGAAGGGATTCAGTTAGCTGCTAGAAACTCAAATATAAACAGATCCCCACCTCTACCAACTATTATAAATATAGCTTCTTCTCTAGAACAATCATACACTGGAATGTCCTTCCAACTGGCACTGTCTTGCTTCCTACCGCAGTCCAGTTGACTGTTTAGCCACCGGGTGCATGCATCCACCTAAATCTCCATATTCTGTTTTTATCTTTTAACTAAACTAGCTCTTTTTGCACTGTGCAATCTCATCCGACGCACTAAGCTAACCCAATTTATAACTTGGTAACCAAAATACCCTCTGAAGTCCTCCTAATAGGTTAGGAAGTATTGGAAGAAAGAGAGAGAAAAAGAGCTTTATATTTATCTTCAGTTAGACTTATAGTACCTCTGTAAGCTTTTATGACTGCAATATTTTGATTGTGAGGTTGGTCTATGGCAATCATAGAGAATGCTTTATCAATTTTACGAAAGGCAAAATGATCTCTGTGTATACATCAGACAGCATTTGTTCCAGGGTAAGCTTGACGCGATGATTGACTGGTAGCCATCAAGTTTAATAAATATGATCTAGGGCAAACATAGGGATGAATTCTGAAATTTCCTCTCTATCCACCTAAAAGAAAGCAAATATGTTGGAAATGCCACAATCACAGACCACATACCAACTTATGGCATCATAAGGAACAGACACAGAACTCTGACAACCACAAGACAGCAAGAGCACAATAAAAGTAAAGAGCCAGATCTCTCTTCCTCATTCAGATAACTGCAAAACTAGAAAGGATGCTAAGTACTACATTACAAAACAAGAACACAAAATCCCCACAAACAAACAGAGCAAATTGGACAAACAACAACAGAACCACCACCTAAAGGGGACAACAGCTGAAGTAAAGCCTCTGGGGGCATTTAAATACAATTTTGGGCCAAATCTACGCCATAGAAAACCATTTTGAGTTAACAAGCTATATGTCTTTAACAGAACCAACAATCTTCTCATGGAAATAAAAACACAGTGTCAAAAACTGCTTAAAACAGGAAAAAAGGAATAACTCATTAATATGTCAAACAGTTAATTTGCATATTGAACTTTATACCATAGGGCAATGATTTAACTTTAATTTTATACCAAGTGTGTTGTTCTATGATGAACAGAAACTGAGATATTATCAATTTACTATACATATCCTCGTGAGAAGTGTCGGCCATTTTGTGTTTTGGCAGCCATCTTGAAAATGGCTGAATTTGAAGTGGCCAGGAATCTTTCTTGAATGTGTGCCACGTAACGAACATATGGACTATTAAATTTCATGATTGTATCATCAAATGAAGTATTTCCCTAAATTTGTCCATAAGCAGTTCCACTATGTAGGAATAGCTCTTCACTCACTTAATTGGTTTGAGAGCAGGAAGTGTTAATTAAAACGACCAAATTATTCGCAGACATAAGTATCCCTTTATCTACTACTGGCTTCTAAATCCGTATTTTGGCAAACAGTGGAGACCCATTTACAGCATTCGAGTAGAGTCTACACTGTTTGCTAAGACAAAATCGATTGCCTGTGAAAGAATACATTTTTTTCCGAAAATATAACTTGAGGCCCCTCAATATATACAATTATTGGCCATCGTTTATTGCATTAAATTCCGCTAATATAACTAAGCTCTGAATAATTATACTTCTTTATATCATTAGATTGCTGAGTAATCATTAAATATGGTATTTCATATATGAAACTTTTTCCGAGTGTTTGGAACTCTTTGCCGCCACCCTAGGAGAAAAGTAACCGTGATAGTCGAGTTGTGCTGGCTTGTCACACACAGTAGAGCCGTACTTCTGTCAACATGCTTCTACTTTGGTAAATGACCGAAGCCGTTGTTTTTGGCAATCAGAGCGTTCGTATTCGCTGCTTTATTGGTAGAGCTGTAATCGTTATAACAGAAAGGACAGGGTCTTCTTGAGTTTCTTAATTTTGAATTAACCCAGAAGCCTTATGAGTAAGTTTGCATCTCTATCCGAGTTCGATTAAGCCGAGTTGTTCAGCTAGTCGATGTTTTCCATGACTAAGCCTGGATATTTGTCTGTCTATTCTTAGCTTAAATTAAAGGCTCGATAGACTGATCGTGTTGCTTATCACGGGGTGCAGCAAATTATGATTTAGAGGTCCACCGTTTTGATTTTTGTCCATATAAAATTTGAATGAGTAGGTGTTATCATATATATAACCTAATGCACGATGTGGAAACTGCTATGTTAAGTTACTAGTATCTTGAAATCTCGACTGAATATGTGTGGTGCTCTGAAAACTTCAATATGCAGTTTTCTGGGCGTCTAATAGTTCAGACATACATCGATACATTTGTATACTTTTTACCTATGTAACAAATACCAAATAGTCTGCAAATCGTTTACTAGGAAATATATAACAAGACATATCCAAATAAATTTAATTTAGATAAAACGAAAACAGTTGACTCCTAACACGCAAACGTTGCACCCCGTGTTACATCATGAGTACTAGTTGGTCTACCAGGAACAGACAAATGGTTTTGGAAAGGCAGATTTTCCTCCAGAAAGAAGGTAGATACTCAGAGCATTTTCTGTACTGCAACACGTTTTACATTACCCAACAGTACCTATGAATGTTAAGTCTCCAGCTCTCATTGGGGAGGCAAAACTTAGGGTGCCTATCCATCCACTTTTAGTCGAATAGCGATAGATCTCACATCAATAGAATTGATCTGTACTTAACAGTTGGTCAATCACGCAGTCGCTGGAACTAAAAGTGGATAGAAAACACTATCCTTTATTAATAGCTGTTCGTTAGAATCCCTATCAGTATGGATATAATGCGGTCTATATATTGTCCGTTATGGGGCTGAAACCCGTTACCACAAGCCTACGAGTCCTGTTTGCTAGCCACTATACTATAAAGGTTGTAGCACGTAGCTGTCGCTTTTTATGTTAGATTCATTTTCCCCTTCGGTACAATTAGTTACACAGTGTACACTATTATACACAGTGAGTTTAGCTTTTAGTCATTAGTCGATAGTCGTTAGTTTCATCCTTATTTGTACTAGTCTATTTCCCACATATGTTACTGAATAACAAGCTCAGTTGATGATCAAAATAAATTCTCATTCAAAACGAAGTAGAGTTATTACATGCATAAAGGAAACCCTGTTTAAAATATACGTTCTATGGAGCGGGGGCGGCAAGGGTGCAAATACGGTTCGTCACTATGTATTTTTTAAATGTGCCTAGTGTCTCCAGTCGTTATTTCAACAAAATAAAACGAACGTCTCTTTTAGGGAAATAGCCTGCCTTATCGCTAGAAATTCTTTATAGTATTAATTTTTCATTGCGGACCATTATTTTATTTTCTAATTCATTAATAAATTCGAAAAGTTAAAATTTCGAAACATTGTCAGAGCGCATATATATAGACTAGTCAGTCTCCTTGTTGTCCAAATTAATACGAGATGCCTTTGTCTCACAATGGCTTAGAACTACATGTATAGTCTGACCAGCTAAGAGAGACTGGGCGGTTCTTAGCAAAGACACACCCTTGGACATTTCCATATTAAAATCGGTAAGACAGAGTGTGTTTAATCACCTGTGAAACGCTTTACAGCTGTATACCTGTGTATACCTGTAGTTGTTTTGAGCCCATTGTGAGATAAAGGCATTTCGAATTAATTTGGATAACAAGGAGACTGACTAGTCTGGATAGCGCTCTGACAATGTTTCGAAATTTTAACTATTCAAATTATAATTAAAATAATGGTCCGCAATGAAAAATTAATACTATAAATTGATCAGCACACGAGATGATGGTTCTTATTACATTGGCCTGTGGCGAAGGCTCCGACGAGCCTGCTCGCCAGGGCTTTCGCTTCTCGCATAAACAAAGTATGCAAGCTGAAGAAGACTCCAAACAACTTTTAGACATCTAGTTTCTCTGGACACGGCAGAATGAGCGATTATTAGAGGCTTTTTCGGAATGTATAAGACCAATCTCATGTTTGTATGCCCTTTTCTCATGATCCAGATACTTAACCCTTGGCCCGCTGAATTCTAATTGGTGATTTATTATTATTGTATCAGGCTTAAAAATCTAACCAGTTTTGCCATACAGACAGAATTTGAAGAAAGTGCAAAGCTACCCTCTCCCAAAACTTGCACAACATATCCATCCCGGAAAATGAAATTCAGCAGGTCCCCAGCATCATACTAAAGATAAACGTTTACCAGGCATGCCAACGTATAAAGTTGGCAATCCTTGTCGTCTGCGCTTCAGTTGGTCGCACGAGTAAAGCGTACATACACTTCCGCCTGCGTATTTGTCCTGCGAATTCGCGCTTCATGTGCGTTTCCAACGCATTGTACGTGCGTTGAGTTTAAATTGCGTATGAAACGCGAATCAACGTATTTCGAAACTCATGAATATTCATTAGCAGCCCTCAAACGCGTTTCAACGATAAAATATGCGTTTCTTCCTTTAGCCAATCAAATCGTTTTTTTACAACGCAGTAATGCGTAAACCAATCAAAATTGAGTTGACCTTGATCAATGTTTACATTGTCATTCACGGTTTAACTTTGCTTTGAATATTTCTGATGAGACTTGTCTTGCATATCTCAATTCCCGTTTCCTTTGAGGTTTTAAAGCCCAGTTTGAATCAAATATCTCACTCCATTCATTGATCAATATCTTGAGCCGACTATCACGACTTTTCAGCAGAGAAATGAATGGAGTTACTCAAGGCCGAAAAATGAATATATAACAGTAAAATCACATCGATATTCATCAGATATAGAGCTATAATTAGTCTCTTTTAGTGCCCAATGTAAAATATTTTTCTTAAAACAACGACATGGAGCAAATTAATGAATTGAAAATATGTCACACTGCATTCAATTTTGTTTCTTGGGATTCGCATCAAACAATTTCGAACTTTCAGATTGGGTCAACTGAGATTAGATGCAAATCTCCTTTTTAAGTAAAATAATCGAGCCAAACTCACTTGTTGACATTCTAACTGAATAGATCTCTCTCAGAAGAAAAAAAGAAGGCAATACTAAGCAAAAGCAATTGCATGTGCCCAGGCTTCACCTGATCAGTCCTAAAATAAAAGTAGAGCAGTATATCCAGTTCTGCCCATCTAACCTGCTCAGGAGGTAGAAACTGACACCGCTTAAACAACCTGTACCCCTGCTCGACAGTGCCAAGGAGGTAGGTTCAGACCCCATTTAAACAGCCTGCACCCTTGCAACACAGTGCCCGGCAGGTAGGTTCCAACACTGCTTAAACAGCCTGCACCTCTGCATCACAGTGCCAGCAGGTAGGTTTCGACACCGCTTAAGCAGCTGTGCACCCTGCAGCACAGTGCGGGCAGGTAGGTTTTGACACCGCTTAAACAGCTGCACCCCTGCAACAAAAGGCGGGCAGATAGGTTACGACACCGCATAAACAGCTGCATCCCTGCAACACAGTGCCGGCGGATAGGTTTCGACACCACTTAAACAGCACATAGCTGGCAGATATGTTTCGACACCACTTAAACAGCTGTACCTCTGCAACAAAGTGCCAGCAGATAGGTTTCCACACCACTTAAACAGCTGCACCTCTGCAACACAGTCCAAGCAGATAGGTTTCGACATCACTTAAACATGCAGCTGCACCCCTGAAGCACAGTGCCGGCAGGTAGGTTTCTACACCGCTTAAACAGCTGCACCCCTGCAGCACAGTGCCGGCAGATAGGTTGTGACACTGCTTAAACAGCTGCACCTCTGCAACACAGTGCCAGCAGATAGGTTTTGACACCACTTAAACAGCTGCACCCCTGCAACACAGTGCCTGCAGATAGGTTTCGACACCACTTAAACAGCTGCACCACTGCAACACAGTCCCGACAGATAGGTTTTGACACAGCTTAAACAGCTGCACCGCTGCAACACAGTGCTGCCAGATAGGTTTTTGACACCACTTAAACAGCTGCACCCCTGCAACACAGTGCCTGCAGATAGGTTTCAACACCACTTAAACAGCTGCATCGCTGCACCCCTGTAGCGAAGTGCCGGCAAATAGGTTGCAACACTGCTTAAACAGCTTCATCCCTGCAGCACAGTGCTGGCAGAGAGGTTTCGACACCGCTTAAACAGCTGCACCCCTGCACAGAGTGCTCGATAGATCAGTTGCGACACCGCTTATACAGCTGCACTTCTGCAACACAATGCGGGCAGATAGGTTTCGACACCACTTAAACAGCTGCACCTCTGCAACATACTGCCGGCAGATAGGTTTCGACACCACTTAAACAGCTGCACCCCTGCAATACTGTGCCAGCAGATAGGTTTCGACACCGCTTAAACAGCTGCACCTCTGCAATACAGTGCTGGAAGAGAGGTTTCGACACCGCTTAAACAGCTGCATCCCTGCACAGATTGCTCGATAGATCAGTTTCGACACCGCTTAAACAGCTGCACTTTTGCAACACAGTGCGGGCAGATAGGTTTCAACACCACTTAAACAGCTGCACCTCTGCAACACACTGCCGGCAGATAGGTTTCGACACCACTTAAACAGCTGCACCCCTGCAATACTGTGCCAGCAGATAGGTTTCTACACCGCTTAAACAGCTGCACCTCTGCAATACAGTGCCGGAAGATAGGTTTCGGCACCACTTAAGCAGCTGCACCTCTGCAACACAGTCCCGGCAGAAAGGCTTCGACACCACTTTAACAGCTGCAGCACAGTGCTGGCAGTCAGGTTTCAACACCGCTTAAACAGCTGCACCCCTGCAGCACAGTGCCGGCAGATAGGTTGCGACACTGCTTAAACATCTGCACCCCTGCAGCACAGTGCCAAGCAGATAGGTTTCGACAACGCTTTAACAGCTGCACCCCTGCAACACAGTGCGGGCAGATAGGTTTCGACACCATTTAAACTGCTGCACCCCTACAGCACAGTGCTGGCAGATAGGTTTCGACACAGCTTAAACAGCTGCACCACTGCAACACAGTCCTGGCAGATAGGTTTTGACACCACTTAAACAGCTGCACCACTGCGGCACAATGCCGGCATATAGGTTGCGACACCTCTTAAACAGCTTCACCCCTGTAGCACAGTGCCCGACAGATAGGTTCCGACACTGTTTAAACAGCCTTTTTTCTCTCTCTCTCTTTCTCTCTCTCTTACTCTCTCTCTCTCTCTCTTTCTCTGAACACAGTGCCTTCTGTCAGGCTTGGACCAGGTGCCTCATCAACTGAAGACCCAAATTTAATCGAGCCAGTAAGAAGAGATTGACCGATAAAGACTTCAAGCTAATTATTTGATCAAAATGCAGCAGGTTCAGGTTCGGAAAGCTGATCCCAAATTAAGGCCAGATAACACAGAATTACGGACCTGTTTGATATGGTTGGACTAAACACGATGAACTGGTCCACATATTTGAATTGTAACCGATGTTAAACAAATGTCATGAGATGTGAAGTCAGCTGACATGAAATATCTCGCAACGATGGCCATAAATGAGTGAGTGCCATTGACACAAAAAAGAAAAAAAAAAGAAACGATTAACAAAGCATTTTGTGGGATAATGTTTTCGCTGTTTTCTTGGTTTTAATAATAAAATTATCATTGATTTACATGTAACAGGTCTGTCAACGCAATTGAACCGTTTTGGTTGGCTGTTCAACAATGCGTTTGAACGTGAATTGTACGTTGAACTGCGTTGCTATACTTTAGTAATTGATTGGTTAACAGGTAAATGCGTTGCAATGCAGTTCAACGCGTATCGAAAGTGCGCTTTGATTGGATTTTCGAAATTCGCGTTGGAAAACTAATGCGTATTACGTGCGTTTTCAATGCGTTTTCAACGCGAATTCGACAAGGACAAATAGATGGGCGGTAGTGTAGGCTATTACACCCGATTTACTGTAGACTAGTCTTATTTGACAGTGTATGACAGCGCTTTGTCTGACACGCCCAGTCTCTGCTAGCTGGTCGCACTATACTACAGGTATAAACAGGTATATAGACTACTGGTATATTGCACCTCAGATGGAACTTGCGGCTTGTTCAATTCTCTGATCTCCTCTCACTTTACTCGTCACAAAACCATCCTCACATTGTGTGACAAACACATTTCAGTCGATTTCTTGGGCTATTGCCGTCTGATCTGGCAAGCAACAGACTAGCGAATAGCTAAAAAACAACTGAAATGGATCTCCCGATGTTCAATCCTCAAATATGTTTCTGTTTTTGTCAAGCGACAGGCTTTTAGAGTGCTTTCCCTTGGCTTTAAGTCGCGCATTACAGTGTAAGGGAAACAACCTATTTATATAAAACGATGATATCGCTAGACAGTTACATTTCATTCGCTTCTACTAATATAAGGGAGAAAATATAAAAAACATTAGAGACAAAGCTTGAGTGGCATAGCCGAAATATTTCAGCTACATGTACGTGTGACATGTAGGCGGGGCCAAGTAACTTCCATGCCAATGGATTACTACGCAACGGGCGGGGGGGGGGGGGGGGGGGGGGGTCGTTAGATATGAGTTTTTTTTTTTTTCTTCTCTTTTTTTTCATTGAAAACATCATCGTAAGGTTATATAATATACAGAATAGTAAACTGTGTTTCCGTGATATGAAAATTATATCGCTCAGGAATGGTGGAGATTTTGGTAAACAACTCGTCCTGCGGACTCGTTGTTTACCGAATCACCACCATTCCTTCGTGACATAATTTTTATATCACGGAAACACAGTTTACTATTCTCTATGTAATACAGCTGTAAAGCGTTTCACAGGTGAATAAACACAGTCTGTCTTACCGATTTTATATGGAAATGTCCAAGGGTGTGTCTTTGCTAAGAACCACCCAGTCTCTCTTAACTGGTTGGACTATAGCTATAGTTTCTTGCAAGTTAAAGGGTGCTGATAGTGTTGCCTTAGTATCAGTAGCATTTCATTAGAGAAAAGTGCGTAAAAGTTGGTAATCTCGTTTTCTTTTTTTTCAACCAAAACATATGTTATGGGTACTCAAAACGATCAAAGGTCATAGACCAACTACCCCCACCCCAGCGACAAACACACACACACACACACACACACACACACACACACACACACACACACGCGCGCGCGCGCGCGCATACACATTGTCCGATTTTCTAAAACATACTTAATCAATAGCAAATTTAGTCGGGGAACTTTTGTTTTATTCATTATTTACCTTTAGGCATATAAATGTGACTACTTGAATTAAGCCATGCCATGAGAAGACATGGGAACTGAAAATGCGCAGATCAGGCTGTGCATGCGTGCAGTCTGAACAGCGCCTTCACCACTCGCTGTCTAGAAATATTAATAGCTATACTTGCTAAATCATAATTTTTTGGATCGCAACTTGTCTCTCTAGCTTAGCAAGCGGGCTAAAGTTATGATCTGACAAGTAAATTTGTCTTTAAGATAGCTTTTTCCATGTCTTTACACAATTGATATCAATTTATAGGTATAAACGTAATCGTGTGTCATTGACCACGAGACATTAGACAATTTTACCATAACTTTACCCTTTTTGATGATGTTTTCACTCTTTCATTGCAAGATGTGACTTTTGTCGTCTGCTGATAATCTTTGCAAACAGTTTGGGCCCAGATCGGGACCGACGGAACGTCGGTCCCGATGTTTGATATGCTGATACTGTTGCTGAAATAATTATTTGAAAAAATAAAAAAATAAAGTCAGTAGACGACAACAAATGCATGAATAATTACACAGCACGCAAATAAACTCGCCAAAATAAGTTAAGCCCCATGTCACTTTTTCCCATAGCCATAATGTTAAATTCCTAAAGTTTAGTTGTTTATTTCAAAAATATCGATGGTAGTTGAAAATTCTAATTCCATACAAGTTAGACAACAATGTTTTGGGTGTAATTACACAAAGTTTGAATTGACAATACCGATTTTCTTTGGGTGTGTGCTAAATTTTCCAAGAGTATCCAATTTTTGGCCAATTTTACTATAGGAATGATAGGGAACGAAACGGGACATTTACTGGAATGTGTGGAGCTCTATAGAAAACGTATCAATAAATTTGAAACCTAGCGTATGGTGAGAGGAAACAGTACTGCTACTTCGCTGAAAATGATATGGAAAAATCTTTATTCAGTAAAATGTTATGATAAAGTAAACATGAACGTATTGACATTAAGTCTATGGGGAAATTTCTGGTGGGGCTTAATTTATTTTGAACAGTTTAGTTGAAGACAGTGACCTGTCGAGTCCCATAGCGCAAACGGTCTACTAGTGAGATGAGTTGATTATCTCACTCGTATACTGGGTTGTAAATCAAGCGCAAGTTCGAGGCCCGGTCCGGTCACATACTTTGGATTATCTCCTCGATGTTATAAAAATGTTTTCGTCCTCAACTCAACTGACAGAGCATGAAATTTCAACTGCTCAAAAAACTAAACTGCTGAAAATTTAAGATTTTTCCCTGCTTGCTGTACAATAAAACCGGTGTAAAACGGCCACTCAAAAACAATGCACAATGCTCCCCTTCTGTAATATACCCGACAAAAAAATAGAAACGCACCACTACGATTTTTCCCATTAAGATCTCCTTTTCGTACGAAAGTGTTAATTGTCATGAAATATTCATTTCTGATCAAATCTCACTAAAACTTTAGTGTGACTTAGATGAGTATCTGTACTTTCCCTGTGTAGGCACAAAACACACCAAGGCGAATGGTAAGCGAGTTTTGGAAGCGTTAATTCAACGCTACTGTCTGCATGAACTTCCAAGTATGTTTTACATTTGCAAAGTATGAAAACGATATGTTGTTGCTATGTGAGACAACCAATGTGTTTATTGATGCATTTTTGTACTTCCAAAATCCATTTACATCAGTAAGGACCCTTTAAATTGACGAAACAATGTTGAAATCTTTTTATGTTTTGTAAAGTTTATCTCCAGTGTGGAATCACTATCCAAAGGGTAGTCACAATACATGGGGGACCTAGTGTTCAATTATCGCGTATGGTGAATTAAAGATAGAATTTGCAAAGAATAAGTGTCTGGGTACAATTTGGTCAACTGAGATGATTCCAATTGCTTGAACTTATCCAGCAAGAGAGCATTATAAAAACGCTTATATCCTGTGACTTTACAAGTTGACCCCCACTTTGTTCATGACCAAATTTCTTTAACACAATTTAGACGCCAGATTGCAAAAGATGTGTGACGCAACCGTACATGGCATACCTTTGCACTGGTATAAACTAAACTGGCCTATCACTTGTGATCTTCCTGAGAGTTGAACAGTTCTAAGTGATGCGTTTCTTTTTTTGTCGGGTATACGTTTGACCTGCATTAAGCGAAAATTGGTCTTAAAACCCAATTATCAGTATATTGAGAGTGGCCATTTTACTCAGGTTTTACTGTATGTTTAAGTACTACTACTAAATATTAATGCCAACACGTGTTAGCATTTTAACATTTATGAGTAGGATGAATTTTATGCTCAGCTGAGTTGAGCATGGAATATGTATTTTACCTTTGGCGCCCGGTTATATTCTTTGGTAGGGATTCAGGCCTCGAAAATCGCACTCGTTCGCTCGTATTTACGAGTGCCAGGCTGCAAGGCAAGTGAAAAGCTTTATACTTCTAGTATAAGTTATTTTTTCGCATAAATGCCAATAATTTTTGTGATGCAGAGCAAGTGCCTATCTTAAGACTTTTCGAGGCCTAAGATTATCATCTTCCTTGCTTTAATTTAAGTATGAACGTTGTCAGTTACTGACGAACGAATACTAAAGAGACTCTCAGGGATTTGCCCAGGAGAAGTGTGGCTAATAACTGAGAGTCTTGATATGACCAATGAATTGTTAAAGGCCATATTCGACGGTCATTTTATTAAATACAGAACAGCACCGCCCCACAACACGCTAGAATACCACTGTGCTCGAACAAGGCAGTAATCGCGGGTCGGTTGCAGTCGATGAAATTAGTGTGCCTGGCTGTTAAAAAGGCCAATATAATTGTACATAATTTATCTCCGATATGAATCTTCGCTGATTTTTGTCACTTATATATCCAGCTGTATTTCTGCTTAAAAAGATGTGCAAGTTGAGCGATAGTCGATACAGCGCCAGATTTATGCAAAGAGGGCATTTTTCCTGAACAAGCGGATGAAAGGCATTTTATTACACTGAACCGAAGTTCTAAGTAGCCACTTTTCACTATCTTTTTTTCTGACTAATCCCTTATGATATTGAAATGAATAGTTGCCCAAGTATGTACATTGTAATGGACTAAAGCTAAGCGGTGGTTTGAAAGAGTTTTTTTATTACTTCACGATTTTTTGGTTCAAAAAAGCAAAAATCAAATTTTTTAAGAAAATAAGAGTTTTGAGTGCAGTTTTTATCAAATTAAAGAACAGGTGATTGAATACCTGCTTAGTCGACTTGAAAAAACACTTGACATTTTGCTTATGACAGATTTTTTTATGAATTTTTAAAAATTCACTGGCGTATTGGTCATGGTCTGAAGATATGCATGTGGTTTGAATATAATCCTCAGATCCTGCACGTAATCTCCGAGAGGGGGTGATGCAGTAGAGATAGATAGATAGATTATTTTCCTCCCTTTTTGCAAATTGAACTTAGCCATTTTAAGGCATTATCTATCACAACGTGGATGGACAGGGGATACCTTGTGGGCGCAACTCCTACAGTTTTATACCGATACTTTCAAAACTTCTCTGGTGTTTTGGACATGGTCTGAAGATATGAATGTGGTTTGGATATAATCCTCAGATTATTTTCGCAAGTTGAACTTAGCCATTTTTGGGGCATTATCTACGAGGGTCAGTCAAAAATAACTGTGAGTTGATTCATATTTCTTGCGTATGCTAACGCACACTAGCTAAATTTGGCACATGCATGCAATAAACTGTCCTGCGTCAGAATATACAATATACAAGACCATGCAAAGTATAGATTGTAATTGCTTAGCAACCGATGCATGTGAAATAACGTCATGCGTTCACGCTGGAATATAGCGTTGCCATGGAAACACTATACAAAACTTAAGTTACATCAACTTGTGCATTTGTTTCAAATAAAGTATCTGAATGTATTTCGTAAAATGCAGCAACTGTGATTGAGGCGTTTGGATTTTATTACTTAAATAAAAGGAATATTAACTAAATTTTCTGAAATTTTCATCCCCAAAATATACCCCACCACCAGTAACGGTTCATTTAAGAGCAATAATATCAACTAAGTATCGTATTATATGACCATTTCATTGTATTTAGTAATTGGTTTTGACATTTCAATGCATATCTTGAATATTCCCAGGTATAAACGGTTGCCATAACACCAAAATCTGGTGTTTTAGTTAAAAATGGAATTTCCATCGATTTTGGTTGCTAGGCAACGAACATTGTAGGTATTGTATTTACTATCGATAACACTTCTTCAAAACATTGCTAACACATTGTTTGATACAATTGGAGAAATAAAAGGTCCGTTATTATACTGTTTTAGATTTAAATTGATTTTAAATTCATGGCTGTTTAGTCAGAAGTGTCTTCAGCGCGAACGCACATCACTGAGAGACGGTCTTCAGTTGCCTAGCAACAGAACATTAAAAATGATAAGACGTCAACTTCTGTAAGTAATGAAGCCCGAAGGTTTATTCTATATGTGGATTAAGTTTCAGCCAAAACTGACAATTCAGTATAAAGATATTAATCAACTCTCAGTTATTTTTGACTGACCCTCGTATATCAAAGTAAATGAACAGGGGGTACATTGTGGGCGCAACACCGCATACAGTTTTATACAGATTCTTTTGAAACTTCACTGGTGTTTTGGTCATAGTCTGAAGATATGCATGTGATTTTGATATAATCTTCAGATTATTTTTGTTACTTTTTAGCAAGTTGAACTTAGTCATATTTCAAGCATTATATATAACCAAGTGAATATACAGGGGAAACCTTGTAGGCGCAACTCCTCCCGCAGTTTTATACCGATTCTTTCCAAACTTCTCTGTTGTTTTGGTCATGGTCTGAAAATATGCGTGTGGTTTGGATAGTATCCTCAGAGTATCTTTTTTATTATATAATCCTCAGCTCAACGTTTATCACTTTTCCAGCATTTTACGCCTTCAGTGCTATCAATATCTAATCAATGTCGACATATATGTAGTACCTTTGAGTGCAAATGCTCCTACAGTTTTATACAATTCTTTATGAAAACATCTGTATGTGCATATGTCATGGCCTGAAGATATGGATAAATTTTAGATAATTTTTTAAAGTTTTGTTTCTGTTTTCTGTTCTGCGAACTAATGTTGTTTCATGCTAGTTTCTTATATTCTAAGACAAACATAAAGTGGCAGGAACATAAATCCTCTCTGAATTTGCTTGTTTTATACGTTTTTCTCACATTAACTAGTTAGAGTTTATGCGCCAGTTAGAACATTTATGCAACATTGAACGGTTTAGATGGATTAGTCATTAACTTAAACAAATTATATTTTACTTCGCCTCTTCCTGTTCTTCACAACCAATAAGTTTGCACAGACATTTAAAATTTTAGTCAACATTATCACATATTTTGTGAATATTTGTAATATCTATTAAGAAAATCGTTAACTTGTAAATCTATGAAGTGGTCAATGCGACCATTTCCAAAGGCGCAGTCATGAAAATGGAAAACTATAAGTAGGTCATAGATCATATATTACGATTATGCAGGAATTAAATGTTTCACTCGCTGCACGAGTTCCACCTTAATTCCATAATAATTGTAATATATGATCTATAGCCTATACATAATGGTTTTGAATCAAATTAACAACAAGTAAATTGAGTCAAGCTCTTTATTTAGTAACATGTGCGGATCCAGAAAGTTTTGTCAGAGGGGTCAACCTCTGACAAAGTTTTTTCCATTATTTTAGTTGATGGGAGAGAGAGAATCTAAAAACGCTAAAAGCGGACCATCATCAGCAACCAGTTAAAGGCCATTTAAATGGCATTTTGCTGGCGGGCCGATTGTGGTCCAACATTGAATGCTGGCTTGGTACCTTTGTGATTTTCCATGGGATCTGGACCAGTATTGATAAGAAATCCTTTAGCTTTGTGATTTTCCAGGGTGGAGGATCCAGACCCCCTGCCCCCCAACCCCTCTGGATCCGCACATGAGTAAGGGGTATGGCCTTGTAAGCTGTTGTTAACTCGTAAATTAAACAAGTAGCCCAATGGGCATGTCTGAAAGTGTGAACGGACCCACGCAGTGACGCCGGCTCGAGTCCCATCCTATAAGCTCAACGAGAGCGTTCGGCTCAGGTGAGCTTGAAACTCAATCCATTATGATTGGCCACATAATGATTGATTCTTAGTTTTTAGCTTTATTAACATGATCCAGTCAATTAACGGTCAGAATTAAAGATTAAAGAAACATTCCGCCTTTATTACGTAGAAACATTTCGTGCAGGCATTGCTTTGTTAGAAAACAGTGCAGATCTTTATGTCAAGCATTTATCTATAAGTAGCATTAGGTTATATAATATCAATGTACCATTTATTGGCTAACTCTCTGAACTCTCTTAGAGACACTTCATATTAACACTTTTAGGACCAATGCAATTTCCCATAGCGCTGCAATCAGTAAAGTCAGGATGGTCCATTGAATACCTTGAGGGGAGACAGGTTATATTTTTCAAAATACATTGTATTTCTTTCTCGGAGGATTGTTTTTTTTTTTCTTAGCAAACAGTGCAGACCCAGGCTGTGGCATTTCATCGCCAAAATACCCATTCCAGTCTTCAAAGCGTACACTATTGCTTGTTAAAGTGGCACATAATTATTTAAGACATGACCCAAACAATGTTAACATTGTGGTTTTATTATAAATTCTACTGTCAAAAACTGCAGCATAACACATAGAAAACAAGTCATTGTTTAAAATGGTATCTTCACTATACTGTAATTGCATATTCATGAGACCAACCCTTTGCCCTATAAAGACACCTTTTAACACTTTTACAAACAGAGCAGACCCAGATCAGGCAGGTCTTGTAAGAGCTGCCTGAGCAGGGTCTATTCTCTTTGCTTATGGAAATATGATAAATATGATCTAACACTAGTGGACCTGACAATTAATTTCTTAGCTCAAAGTTTATTTATGTAATTATTCATAGTGGGTGGAGCCTAGCATAAATATTCATGAAGAAAAGACTTAATAAATTTCATGTTAAAAGAAACCCCTAGAAGACAGGTTCAGATATAAAGCAAAAACATAACATTTTAGTCTAAAATTGTAATTACTTTCTAACCCATCAGTTAAACATCTCATTCATGCGCGGATCCAGAAAGTTTTGTCAGAGGGAGTTCAACTCTGAAAACATTTTTTTAGTTGAAGAGGAGTGAGAGGATCAATTTACCACTTTAAGCAGGTCAGCATCGGTCCGCCAGCAAAACACCATTTAAATGGCGTTTTGCTGGTGTGCCTATGACGACCTAATATTGAACATGGCTTGGTAGCCTTATGATTTTTCAAGTGATCCGGACCAGTGTTGCTAAGAAATCTTATATTTTTGTGATTTTTCAGGGGGCCGGACCCCCTACCCTCCTCTGGATCCGCACATGTTATTTTGTACCCATGCTATATGGGCCAGCTCATAAGATTTTGGTACTCATTGCATATGTGCAGAACCCTAGTTTGAACCCCTATGCTTTGAGGTTAAGCAGGGATACAGATCAAAGTTTTAGTGGGAGCCTTCAACTATGTCCATACTTGCGAGATCATGTAAGATCCTTCTATGTATATAGGAGGCTTTAGGGATTCCCAAAGTGCCGTCATTTTCGCGCATGCGCATATCCGTGGCCGTAAACGGTACGGCCAACTCTATGGATTCTGTGTTAAATGTGGGTTTATATTTTGAGAAAATGGGCTTTCATAGCCAATGTCATATCAACACTTGTTTGTATTCTTTGATATATTTTCAAAATAAATCTTACCGATAAATTAAGGTTCCAAAAACAAACTTTTATTCATTTAAAGGGGACATATTAAAGTTCTAAATCCAATAAAATATGGAAGAAAATGTTACTAAGAGCAAAGCATATCATTTTTTGTGGTAAAAAATAATAATATCTTCGTTAATTGGACCGTTTATTAATTGGTGCAGAAAATTTATTATCCTGCTTATCTCCCTTGATTTCAGTAGCGGCTAGTCACTTCCCTTGGATTTGTGACGTCACAAGGGCAGTTCGTCCGATGGCTGTGTATTGACTGTATTGTCGCAGTGTAAAATGCAGCACGGATGTCGAGCTTGATAGCGATTTAAATGATGTTTCGGGGTAGACATTGACGAGTCTGGACCAATTCACACTAATCAATATTCCAACGAGTTCCTCGGAAGTTGAAGACCCGTTGAAAACAAATCGAAGGCTCACATCGGCAGTCGCCTATAGGGCCTAATAAATTGTATGTCGTTGTTAATCAAACCCCAAGGTCTACTATTTTTCTACATGACAAAATGCTCAAGTTATCAAAAACCAAAAAAAAAAAAAACGGGTGACATTGTCGCATCAGACCGGGCATGCGACAAAAGCGAACGCATTGATTAAAACATGTTTTTGATCGGCGACAACAACGTTCTATTTTCAAACGATGATCGTGTTCCGCAAATATATTGTTATCGATCGCCAAAAAATGTAATTTTGCTATCAAATACGATATTTTTGACTGTCGGAAATGCACTATTGCGGTCTGTAAGTATTTCAAAAAGTGGAACCTACCCGTTGAGCATGCACGAGCCTACTCAGTAAGTTCACTGACTTGAATACCGATTAGTTGATTTTGTTGTTTGTAGAATGTATTTTTATCTGTTATGACGCACTAGTTTTTTTCTTTCATTCTATTTGTTACCACTTGCCCATTGGGATCATTTTACGCATTTCTTTAGACAAGACGCGTCCTATGAGCCCATTGACAAATAATAGCCAGCTCATGCGATTTTTATTATTCTTGCACCGAAGGATCAGACGAGCTTGCGCGCATGCAGTATCGAAAGAGCCTCCACCAACAATATATACATAAAGTAGAGACCCAGTCAGCATCCAATATCGGGCCACTATCGGCCCAAATCTATGTGCTTACTGCCGGCGTCGATGACGGCTGAAGCCCCTTGTCCCCACTCGATGGCTGCGCAACCATGTATGAAGGATTCCTTTACGAATAGGCCTAAATACCAAAACTTCGTGGCTTTGAGAACTATCGTGGATGCGCATGGACCCGAGGATTGTACATGTAGATTGACAACCTATTGATTTTTAGTTACTGTTTCTGCACGTGGCCCAGTATTCACCTCGACGAGATAGCCTACAGTATCTTGATGCGCCATGCATGAATGTTTTAATCTTAAGCGATTAAACATGGGCGGATCCAGAGGGGTGACAGTGGGTCCGGACAACCCCCTCCCCTGAAAAAAATCACAAAATATAGGGTTTCTTAGCAATACTGGTCTGGATCCCCTGAAAAATCACAAAGCTACAGTCAAAGCCAGCATTCACGGTTGCGCCACCATCTGCCGACGATGGCCCGCTCATAGTGGTATTTGGATCCCCTCTCCCCTCATTAACTAAAATGCATTTAAAACTAAAAGTCAAATTTGGACCCCTCGGACAAAACGTTCTGGGTACGCGCATGCTAAAGACTGAGAATTTTAGAGCCCTATGTACATACTGACGAATCCCCACTGGAGTTTAACCCACAATACAAAATTCATTAGGGAGCGCAGTGACTTAATATCAGAGTGCTTGACTCGAGATCGAAGCAATGGGGCTACGGGCTCGAGCCTCACCGACGGTACTGCCGCGGTTGTGTACTTGAGCAAGACACATTTATCCCTTCTAAGTAGGCCCTACTATTTCAACCCAGGAAGAACAACCTGACATGACTCAGAGAATGTTGACTGTATTATGATGAAGAAAAATGATCATTTTACCTTACATGAGTTTGGGTATTGTTTCAAATTATTAGAGTCAAAACCGTGGTATATGTCGCTGTTACAGAAACATCTGTGCACGTCCAATGAGACTGCGCAAGACTGTTTCTGAACTAGCGTACATGACCCGTTTATTTCATAACTGTTGTGCACGTCCCGACGAGACTGCACGAGAAGGAATTTGATCATTTGCTTACATTTCTCTGTTCAACCTACTACTCAAAACATAGGTGCATGTTTCAGTATTCGAGACCTCCGTGTATGTCCGACGAGACCACGCGAGTCTGTTTCGAAGACTGTTGTGCATGTCCCAGTTTTAACATAAAACAACTACAGAGCATGTTAGGTATCAAAATAATCGCAACTTTATACAGAATCTGAAACAAAATAGTTTATTTTAGTTAGAAAATGTTTTACTTTTCAACGCTAGATTTTAATTTTATTTTGTATTTTTAGACCAGGATGTGTCTCCTTAATTAGTGAGTCGAACCCACGCTTCTCGCAGGTGTTGACATCAATTAAGGTGATCATATTTTAGCGTCTTACATTTGACGAACAATAGCGCTGTTCACACATGAGTCAGTTGTGCAAACATGCTCACGGAAGTTGATTTCACAACGTCTGCCATCCGCGTCCGTTTGGCGGCGGCGCTATTGTCCATCAAAGGGATTTATTCTGCTCAATTATTAATCTTAATGTTTTAGGACCGCCTGATACCTCTGCCAAGGCGATTGGCTTATGCTGTTATGGTACAATATGGGCGTGTCTGTTTTTAGAGTTAGAGATATTTTGAATTGGGAGAAGTTAGTTAGGATTTACCAACTAAACGGGTAACACGCGATAAGGCAGTTAGGAATTACCAACTGAACGGTTTAGAAGCAATTAATTGCATAGTTTGGATCTACCAACTCCGTGTTTAAGACATAGTTTGAATTTGTCAACTGAAAGTTTAAGACATTTATTCTGTTTTGGTAATTTTACCAAGTTTGAAAACTAAGTTTAACGAACGCTTGGAATGTTCCAGCAAATTTATGTTATTTAAACATACATATTGAAGTATTATACGATCATTAGGAGAACTTATATATTACATTTGTATTCATTCTTGGAACATGTTATAGTATTTTGAACATTAAGTTTGGATATGTTAAACTGAGAAGAAGAAAATTGGAAACTTTTATATTGTCTCCAGTGTTGTCATTTTATTTATTACATTTTGAGCACGGATATACCGCTCACAATCACTCTCACAGCTCACCACCATTTGTTGATTTCCCCACCACACACCAAAGTGACTTTAAAATTTACATCATTAAAACTGCGACGCAAAGAATCAATTCAAATAAACAAAATTCGTTTAACACATACGCAACGGAGGGCTGAAATAATATTAATGACATTTCATTGCAAAATAAAAATGCCGATTTTACTTCTGGAATTGACGATAACTCGATCTCGATATTCAGGTTTACAAAATTAATGCTTTCACGACTGTTTCGTGCGCATAGACACAAATTCGTTGAATTGTCTCGGAGATTTCCGTTTTCTCTGAGCCGGCTAAAATAGATTATCGTAGAGCATTCATTTCACTAAAACACAAAAAAATATCCACAATTTCATTGAGAGTGCATCCACTGATCAGTTTGCATATAACAGTGATATTTGCAACACATAAACCCTTCTTAATCGGAGAAAATTAAAAGAAATATTGGAATCCAGCACGAATCTATACTCAAACAAAAAAGAAACGTCCGATTTTCATGGTACTATATATTTCGATCCAGGTAAGATTTCGCAACAAAAATACAAACAAAATGTTTATCAAACGTCGGACACACAAAAATTGGTAATTATTTGATTTTTATCTTCTTATCTTGAAGGGTTATTGAACCTAAGGTGCACACAGCTTTTTTCATTATCATCAGGAAGTTAACCATCAAAACCTGACACATGTTATGTTAAATGGCAGCCAGAAACGTCGGGCGATGAAAAAAACGTCAAAAAACCCCAAGTCATCTTACTGAACGAGCGAAATTGCAGTTCAAAACCTTTAATTTTCGAAATTTACTGAAATTACCTCCCTTTGAATTAAACAAACAACAATTCAAGAACTGCCAAATCTCCTTAACCTAACATCATTTTGAGACCTATTTTATTTTAATTTGTTGTGTCTGTTTATGACAACAATTACACAAAAGAGAAAAACAAAAACTATGGCTGATGTCGGACATCATAGGTTTACTAAATCTGTGTTTTATACCCCACCCCTTACTGCAAAATCATTAGAGAATTTCTATTATCAATTGTTTTGATGCTGATAAGTCTTAATTAATGTCGAAATGCTTGTCATTGCGATAAAAACCGCACAAATTGTTCGATTATGTTGATTATCAAAATGCTGGACCAAAAATGAATTTTCTGAGTGTTTCATGCACGCTCGCGATCGATGTTTTGTGACGTCAGAGTATGTTACAGATTCATGGTTGTGGTCGTAAATGCAACGCATACAACAAGCACGCATAACACCTTACTAGAGAATATGCTCAGTGATGTTTAAATGTGCTTGAACGGTTCAGGATTATGACGGACACACAAGTTATTGATGTGACTTTTGATTTTAAGGGTACTCGTGTTCGCTGCTTTGTCAGCGGCTCTACTGATTATCAAATGAATGTCTCTTAGGTGCAAACCGTTGCTAAATGATCAGAGTGTGTAATGTGAAAATTTGAATGAAATGCGTTCATACATTTGGAACTGGCAGACTTAAACTCCAAGCGGACATAACTTTATTGTTTCAGTATATATTAACAGACCTTCATAAACTGCCTCTGTGACGTCATCAGGACACTCCGATAGCAAAGGGAAGTAACTAATTCAAGGGAAGTAAGCGAGTCGATATTTTATTGCCAAAGCGCTCAAGCTTAAAGAAAATGATGATTATACTCATTTTATCACTGAAAATTGTGGAAAATGAACTGAGTTCTTAAAGCTGCATACTCTGTAACTTTTGATCTTCTAATTTTAGAACTAATGTTTCTATTTTTCAAGAACACAGTAAAAAAACGAAAATTCAGGTATACATTTTACCAATTTCGTAAATCTTAACAAATTATCAGTATCAAAACAACAGTATTTATGTTAAAATTAACTGTCTAGAATTATTGGAGGGACGCAAATAATTACCAACACACCTGTTTTTATAAGATAATTCACTTTTCCGTGCAGTTTTCAGCTATAGTGAACAGATTTATTGTGAAAACATAACTTAATTCTACTTTTACAAATGATTTAAAAAGAAAATGAAAAAAAATCGAAAAATGTTCATAGTTGCAGACTTAGTCTCTTTAATGAATACATAAAATCTGACACATAAAAGGAAATTGCAAAGAAAAATGAAAAACCTTGATATGTCCCCTTTAAGGGGCCAATTATTAGGCCTAGGGAAGTACAGAATTGTCAGGCAGACTCCGATAAAGCCCATTAAGGTGGTACGGGACCCATGTCAAAAGATAACCGAGTGTTTTTAAAAAAAGTAAGAGTTATCTTTATTTATTGTCTTAAAACTTACAAGTATTGGCGTTCACAAAATTATCATTTATCAGCACATCTGTACAGGCCATAAGAATCTATCATGAGTGTGAGGATAGGATAGAAAAATCCGTCCCAAGGATCACCGTTTTGCATCATGAGGCTTTCTAAATGATGACAAACGGTGATCCCGAGGGACTAATTTTTCTATCCTACCCTCACACGAATAATGGATTCTTTTTCTTGCTCACCACTGTTTTTGATTTATTTATTTTAAAATAAGCTTACAGAAGTCCCTGAATACGCTAAGATGCAATTTCACATGATGACGTTACTTGGCGTCCTGGGTAAGCATGGGTAGTATAAGAATTTCCATCCCAGGGTAAAATCTTGTATATCCTTACCCTGTGTTCAAGAAAAGTGTATCTCGCACACCTGGTACCAACCCATGGGAAAGATAAAGTTCTAAAAGACAAGTGACGTCATTGTTACGTTAAAGTGATATCGTGTCGCATCTCAACGTACGCAGGCACTTCTGGGAGCCCCTCTTTAAATATGAAAATGCGATATTTAATGGTGAGCAAGAATAAGAATCTATTATTTGTTTGAGGATGGGATAGAAAACCCCGTCCCTTACGATCACCTTTTGCCACCACTCGACAAGCCTTGTTGTGATAGCAAGCGGCGATTGTCAGGATGAATTTTTCTATCCCATCCTCACGCTCATTTAATTTCTTATATTCCATTTGGCATCTAATATTTACAATTATGTTCATTTATTTCACATAAAACAGAGATTTGTTCAGCTAAGTGAACTCTGTACAGTAAAAACAAACTTACATAATGCAACCACTCCTTCATAAAGAAAATGTAAAAGTAAGCAGAAAAACTGTGGAGAAGTAAAAGGTCAAATTAACAAGATAAAAACTCGTAAACATGTTTTTCAGAACTGAATGGCGATCACCTGGAGTGTTTATCAAAGTGTACTTGTATGTGAGAAAAACTGTAAATTGTCGAGGCATGAACTTGCTATTGAAATTGAAATGTTGTATCAACAAGCACAGTGAAATGATCAGGTTGAAATTCACAGCAACATAATATCACCAGACAGTGCAATAGACCAGACGAATGAAAAGTTCAAATATGGGTGAATATAACAAGAAATAAATTTACAAAAAACACCAGCTAAACAGCCTTAATAAAAAAACAAAACAAACAGACACCATGAAAATGAATCATCTAAGAATTTATCATGAGTGTGAGGATGGTATTGAAATATTAGTCTCGAAGAGCGCAGATTGACATCACGAAGCTTGCCGAGTGATGACAAACGGTGATCGCGAGTGACAGATTTGTCTATTCCATCCTCACACGAATAATGGATTATTTTTCTTGTTCACCTCTTAAGGTGGTACGGGACCCATGTCAAAAGATAACCCAGTGTTTTTTTTTTTAAAAAGTAAGAGTTATCTTTATTTATTGTCTTAAAACCTCGAGTATTGGCGTTCACAAAAATATCATTTATCAACACATCTGTACATGTATGGCCAAATATATTTTGACCGTCTGGTCCAGTTTCAACCCTCAATGCGTTCCGAGTTATATTCTTTGACTTTTCGCTTCCTGTAAAGGCGGCGCCTCATGAATGCCTGATTAGGACTGGTCAACCTTAGGCATCGGTAAAAGCTGATAAAGAGGCGTGGTTTTATAAAAAAAGTAACTGTATCATCTTGCGCCATTATCTCAGTATAGACGCAAACCACATTATTTAGTCCTTAAAACGCCAGCAAAATAACTGCATCTGAAAATGTCTATTTAACGTAAGCTTAGAGGCAAACATTGTGGATCCAGATCAGAATGCTCCTACAGGAGCAGTCTGATCTGGGTCCTCAGTGTTTGTCTTTGAAGCTTCGCATATTTTAGTGAACGACAAAAACATACATTTTTGAGATGATGCGCTTTAAGGGTTAATAAGTGTGAGCGGTTAGGATTTTCATGAAATGCACGCACGTTTACGCGGCCCAAGCAACTTACTAATTCTTCACCAAATTATTAATAGAACCGATTTCTCTTGTTTAGCAGATGAACTAGCCGAACAACGCCCACATATGAATATTAAAGTTACCGCCTCTTAATACCATTATCTTTGTAAGTATGACGTCGTAGGTGGGAGGGCTCCCTTTTTTAGCTTGGATGAAACCCAAGAGCAACGTATTGGACACTGTGAGAACACTCGCCAAATGCTGGGGCGTGCCTTTGCGCTATTTTTAGCTAGCCAGCGGGGTGTTTTTTGACTGAGGCTTAAATATATACGACATGTATTGCATCAGTCGTCGTCAATATCAGCGCTTCCTGAACATCCTTTTTTGGGGTTGTCTCAGTGGCGCAGTTGGTAGCGTCAATGTCTGGTGTAGTGCTAGGCGGTGTTGCCGAGGTCGTGGGTTCGAATCTCGCTAGAGGCAAAATATTTACAGCATCTATCGGCTCAGTTGGTTCACTATATCCTTCTGTATTTATCTACTGTCTGAATCTGCATCAGTGTCTGATCCTGTGTAGCTCGAAAGCAATGATGTTTGTGAAATTATATTTCCGCACTCCTGATATTTATCTAATTTCACTTGTATCCTTGGATCCATCAGGCTTTCACTTGCGAACGAAATAGATGCCATGCATTGAAAAGTAACCAACATACGACATGTACTGCATCAGTCGTCGTCAATATCAGCACTTCCTGAGCATCCTTTTTTTGGGATGTCTCAGTGGCGCAGTTGGTAGCGTCAATGTTTGGGTATTGCTAGGCGGTGTTGCCGAGGTCGTGGGTTCGAATCTCGCTAGAGGCAAAATATTTACAGCATCTATCGGCTCAGTTGATTCACTATATCCCTCTGTATTTATCTACTGTCTGAATCTGCATCAGTGTCTGATCCTGTGTAGCTCGAAAGCAATGATGTTTGTGAAATTATATTTCCGCACTCCTGATATTTATCTAATTTCACTTGTATCCTTGGATCCATCAGGCTTTCACTTGCGAACGAAATAGATGCCATGCATTGAAAAGGAACCAACATACGACATGTACTGCATCAGTCGTCGTCAATATCAGCATTTCCGGAACATCCTTTTTTGGGGATGTCTCAGTGGCGCAGTTGGTAGCGTCAATGTTTGGTGTAGTGCTAGGCGGTGTTGCCGAGGTCGTGGGTTCGAATCTCGCTAGAGGCAAAATATTTACAGCATCTATCGGCTCAGTTGATTCACTATATCCCTCTGTATTTATCTACTGTCTGAATCTGCATCAGTGTCTGATCCTGTGTAGCTCGAAAGCAATGATGTTTGTGAAATTATATTTCCGCACTCCTGATGTTTATCTAATTTCACTTGTATCCTTGGATCCATCAGGCTTTCACTTGCGAACGAAATAGATGCCATGCATTGAAAAGGAACCAATATACGACATGTACTGCATCAGTCGTCGTCAATATCAGCGCTTCCTGAACATCCTTTTTTGGGGATGTCTCAGTGGCGCAGTTGGTAGCGTCAATGACTGGTGTAGTGCTAGGCAGTGTTGCCTAGGTCGTGGGTTCGAATCTCACTAGAGGCAAAATATTTACAGCATCTATCGGCTCAGTTGATTCACTATATCCCTCTGTATATACATATATTATAAATTGGTATTCAAAGTAATAAGGTTGCAAAGATCAGGAATCGATACAATGAAGTACCACACCTGACCCAGGATACCAATGGGAAAGTGACAAACTCACAGAAGACACCACAAACGAGAGCCAAGAGGTCAGCCCTTTCCCAGCAGGTGACCACAAAGCACATATAAACAGACGCGCACAAAACATAGCAAACACAAGACAGAACAAAAACATAAAAGATCCACAAAAGAAGTACCGCCTTGGAACGGTCAGTAAAATATTTTACTGGAGGGCTTAAACCGGTTTAACGGCGCCAACCTCACCCTTAATTCAGATGTGGATCAAGACACATAAATATTTGGTTTGCATGAAAGACCCCTAACTTATCAATGCATCATCTCCTAAAACATATAAATCAAGATATAACAAGGAGATAAAGCAAGGATAAGGACTCAACAGTAAATTAAACTGAATACCGGAGCAAAAGAAATCCAACAGGTAAACCCCGGTGGGCCCGACAAACAGCCAAAGCATCAGGCCCCTACCATCTCATCAATAGATAAGTCTTTAAGTCGGAACCATCATAGAGTCTGAAGTCCGACCCACCGGCATGCAATTAAAGAGGAAAGCAAAGTTGCCAACCGTGATTGGGTTGACTACCAAGCATGCAGTCTGTTGCAATACATTAATGTTATAGCCAATCTTTTTATAATGGGAAATAATTTTAATGAACTGCGCTGAAAAATTATCAGAGCCAACAATCTTCTTCAACTTATACACCAAGTCACCATAGAAATCAGGTTCCGAAAGTCCTTGGCGCAAGAGAGATTTAAGTCCAACTTGGAATTTAGAAATCAAATCATAGTATCGTCTATAAAATTTTGAAAATGTTTTGCGAAGTTTATGATGCCGATAGCCCTGTTTAAGAAGTTTCTGAGTTAACAATTTATTGCGAGTGTTGAAGTCAGTAACATAGCTGGATGCTCTAGCAAAACGAATGAGTTGAGAGATATAGACTCCATAGGATGTAGAACGAGGAACATCACCATCTAAAAATGGGAAATTGACAATTTCAAAATCAAAGTCGTCACGTTTATCATAAATTTTGGTAGAAACAATATCATTAGAAATTGACAAATGCAAGTCTAAAAATGCGGCTTCGGTATCAGAGGCATTGGCTTTATTAAGTTGGAGCTCTGAAGGGTATATTTGACTAACCATATTTTCAAAATAAACATTATTAATATTTAAAATATCGTCCAAATATCTGGAAGTAGTGTTAAACGCATCAATAACATCAGCCTGCTTATCATCAGAAAGAGACATCATAAAGCCCTTTTCATAACAAAACAGGAATAAATCTGCAACCAGGGGAGCACAATTAGTGTCTTATAAATCATGAATGTCAAGTCTTATAAATCATGAATGTCTAGATTTCAAGAGACACCTTGTTTACGCATATAAGATTATTGATTTGTCTAGTTCACATGGTTTCCACTACCTAGTGCACAATAGTGCTCTATGACGTTCACTAGTAGTGAACTTTGAAGTCTAGATGAAGTTTATTTGCAGTAAACACAGATTGAACTTGGTGTTACCTTTCGTCTTAGCGTAACTGTAGTTTCAGTTTTTCTGTAGAAAAGTACTGCATCGATCCAGGCAACTTATTTAGCATCTAATATAGCATGTAAAAATATCAATTCTTAACTTATTAATAAGTCTTCCTTAACTTTAAGGAGGCATTGTAATTCCGGGCCCTGGTCACTCACGGAAATACAAAGTTATGTTGGCGAGGCTTTATTTTAGCACTATTTCAAAGTACTACTGCCAATAAAATTGATTCTGAACATACACAAGATTATAAGAGAATACTCCCGCTATGCAAATCTGAAATTGTACGAGTTACAGTAAAAAAAATTGAAGTTTACTCATCTTTTTATGTTGATTTCTGACGATTTTCAGCTAAAAGTGCTGGAAATAGCTAAAAGGGTACCTAGAGTTCTTGCTGATGTTCATAAAGACGAACAAACTTTTATAAATATAACAATACAGTCTTAAAGATAGTATATTGAACCATTGTTTTTTGAAGAAAATTCAAAGATATGTGGAGAAATAACTGAGATATAATTATATAATCTTCAATATACGTCAGTTTGGAAAACTCAGCCACCGTTGAGCCACGACAACGTATTTTCAATATATACATTTACCTGTATATAAGTGACCAGTCCGTGTTTATTGGGTCCGAGGTGTTTTAGAGAAAAATTCTGACAAAGGCATTGGTATTCAGCACACAAAGCATGCAGAAAATGCTTAAAATAGTTCAGAGAAACGCCATATTACTTTAATCCTATTTGCATGTAAACATGTACCTGTAAACAAAATTAAATACGGCTAAGCAGACGTTTTTGTGGGTTTGGGCTTGGACGCCCTCGCCCCAACCCCTGTCAAAACAAATTCAGGATTTGCCTTGGAATTTGCGTTTGAAAAATAAGGTTTAATATAGCATACAACCATATTCATATGTTTTCAGAAAGACAATGTTTATTGAACGCCTACTCGTAAAACAACATGTGATAATATAGCAGTGTTGCAGTTAGCATTGCCGCGCACTGATAGTGATAATAGATTCGTGTGCGATTTTGCTCACTACCTTCGTTTTCTGATAATCTTTGCAAACAGTTTGGACTCAGATTGGCACAAAACGTCGGGCCAGACCTCGATCCAAAATGTGTGCCACTCTGATGGTATCCCTAACCAAAATAAAGGAGTTAACCATCCATTTTTTAGGGTATGATGAGGTACTTATAGCATAATGAGAGACAAGAGGAGGGACTGAGGAGACAGCGCCTTCAAAGTGACGGGACATACTATTGAAATGAAAAAGCAGACTGAGGCTAAAGGGCGGCGAGGAGACAAATCAACAGACACCATCAATGAAGTGAGAGGCAGTTACTGAACTCATACGGAGATGGGGTTACAGTTTAAAGTGTTATCAGAAAGACTATTGAAGCCTAGTATAGCGTAAAGACGGGTTACTTCGGACAGCGGGTAAATTCCAACATACATTCGCAAACAGTGAAAATCCAGATGAGACGGCTTTTAATGAGCCCTCTTATCAGGATTTTCACTGTTTGTTGATAGCTTAGCTAATTTAGTTTTATTTTTTTATGATTCCAAAATGAAAGAAACAAGGTCTCTGTTCGAATGTAGACGACTGTCCGAATTTACCCAACTTTATCCTATCAAGATTTGAGCCGAACTGAGTTATTGCTTTGTATTCTTAAGCAAGACACTTCATCCTTACTACACAGTTCTGACTAGCGTTCAAGAGAACAACCCGACCTGACAGATTTTTGTATTTTCTAGGACGTAAAACTTCAACTCAACCAAACATTGCTACTTTTTGAACACACTCTTAACCATGACTGTCTACGCCCATGGACATAAAAATAGTCAACAGGTACACATGTATGACAATCCAGACCTGTACTTATTTAAGAGGTAAAAGAAAGAAAAGAACATGAAAAAGGAAACGAGCATGATGACATATGTTTTTTCAATAATAAGTTTCTATAAAAAATCCCTTCAAAGTGATGTTTTTTTCTGTAGATACATTATGTGACATACTTATTCTAGATATAAATGATTTTTGGTCTTAATGTTTTTTAGAAAAAAAAATGTTTTGCTCAAAAAATAATGTAAATGCCAATTTTTTCGCTGTTTTCGGGTTTTTAATTATTAGCCAATAGCATGTAGCGTATTCTCAGAGAAAATATATTATTTTTCTTGTTCAATTGTTTAAAACATGAGGAATTGTTTAAAAAAAACCTCAAATTTTTCATTTTTCTAAAATCCAATAACCTTTTAAAAATGCCCGTAAGCTCATGTTATTTTCGTCAAAGCATATGAGTTTTGAGCTTTTATATAACATATGTAAGCTCAAAACTCATATGTAAAATACATAATTAAAGATGGTAGCTTCTTGGACACATGCTGATAAGTCCTGTTCTACCTTAAGGTGTGTATTTTTAGATAATTAGAGCCATGTGCGGATAATTCCCATGCGCACCCATTCTGCATCCGGAAACAGGGAAAGTTGTCTGGGTCTTGTCATTCGACCATTTACGAATTCGGATCAATAAAGTTTTCAGATGTTCTTATGTCAGGTGGTTGTTTCCACATTTTCATGACAAATAAATGTAACTAAAATGTGTCCAAATTGACTCAATATCAGAACAGATCGTCTCAGTACCAAATACAGATAAATAGATCAGGCGATATCAAACAATGTACACCGTTTACGAGTCTTTACCCCGTTTGCACATACGAAAATGGCTGATACTCGGATTGTCAGTACAATATCTACAGTAATTTCGAGCTGCGCACGACCTGACCTCGTGGCCTAGTGGTAAGTGTGTCAGACTATGGAACAAGAGGACCAGGATCGAATCCCAGGTGGGCACCTATGATAAAGTGTGTGTTTTTTTATCTCTTATTTAGCGACAGAATGCTGAATTGCTTCTTACAAGTTATATGGGATTATTTAATGGCAAAAATTTAACTCCTTAGCATTTTATTTTGAATCATCCCCGAAATAGGTTGCAGCGGGGGTATATTTGGTACTCATGTAAGATAATTATTATGGTGGCCCCATATTTTTATTAAAGCTAAAATGATATTCCATAAAATAAAAAAAATCAGAACTTTAATGTCAGATTTTTTAAATGTGTAACTTCCTCTAAAAATCGAAAACCTATTTCTGGGGAAGTACCCAAATAGTCTATTTTTAACTCCAAACAAAGAAAACAAACACATTTTGCATTTTGGCGCGCTTTAATGTAGGCAAATGAGCAGCTTGATATAGAAGGACGTTGTAGACCTTGATGAGATTTTTTGTTTGTTTGATTTGATTCTTTACGTCCACTCAACAATTTTTCAGTTATGCGGGACGGGTCTTCCTTGGTTGAACCAGTACTTAGCTAGGATAAATGTGTCTTGCTCAAGGACCACAACGCAGTGACGCCGGTGAGGCTCGAACCCGCGGCACTTCGGTCTTGAGTCAAGCACTCTACCACTGAGCCACTGCGCTCCCATACCTTAATGAGATCAATTTAAGAAATGCTTCTAGAAGCCCTGCCAGTAACACAGCTAACTTAAGGGGATATATCTTCAAAAGCTCTTACTTGCATGAAATATTTCTTGTATAAACATTGTAAACAATATATATATTGTAGTCAAATACTTGTAGTTCATGTTCATGTAACTGTTTTTTTCTAAAGTTCACCCAGCGTGTCACAATATTGCAAACGGTTTAAAAAAGGAAGTGACTCTAAAAGACTGATAAGCATGCTGCGGATTGCTCAAAAGCTGTATGTTGTCGTAAAGTGATCTATGTGAGATGTAAAAATTGTTTAAACAACAATGTGGCCAAAGGTATCCGTCTCCTTGATAAAAACAGCTTTTGTTTATGCAGGAATTTCATGCAAGTTAGAGCTTTTGAAAGATATATCCCCTTAACCCTTAGATCTTCTCAATGCCGAAATACCTGCCGTCCAGCCCACATAACACCAAACATTTTCTTTTGTGTTTGGCTAAATCTTGCTGTGATTTGATACAGTGCAATATACCCCATAGCAATGGCGACGTGTAAATCAACACAGCAAGATCTCTTGCTCGAATCTATATAAAATTTTGTGTGTTACTCATGTCTGTGAAGCCGACTTAGAACTGATTTTACACGACACTTCGTTTGCTATTGTAATACCTGATTCGTGACTGAGTTATAACATACTACACAACGTTTGTTAATGCTACATGTAAGCATAAGAGATTATATTTACACCGTTCCTTATCAAAAACACTGTGTGTTTTTCATTCATTCTTCGTGTTTTTATTCGTAAATCGTGACGGCATTTACGTCCCACTCTCGAACTGACTTCACACTATCTGAATATATTTTGTATGTTACGATTTAAAAGCGTTTGTATTCAGTCATGATACGGCTGTCAGTTTATTAAAGGAATATTTCCATGCGTTGGAAATGGACAAAACGCATATATATATGTGGTATTTACATATTAGGCGTCATTTCAATGACGTCATCTTTTTGTTCTGATGCGAAAACACTATGGGCGACATCGTAATTTTAATTATTAACCTCCTAAGATTAAATTTGGTGCATTTCGACTGAAATTGGCAAACAAAATGCAAGTAAGTCCTGAGCGCCATAGACAACAATGGACATACCGTTTTAATTGCACTGATACAACATACGTTATTTTGATGACGTCATAATGACGTCCAGACGTGAAACCCAGATGGGTGACCTGGTGATTTTCATTAGTTATCCCCTAAAGTTTGATTTGGTATAGGGCACCATAAATCGGCATCAAATTCGCACGGGAGTCCTGATCGCCCCTGACTAAAGTTTGTGCAGTGAAAATAAAATGTGAGTGAAAGCATAATGAGCATGAAAATCATGAGAGAGATCGAGATATAAGTGACAAAACGAAAAAAACGGATTCCACAGGACTCAAACACCATAACTGTACAACATGGCATCAAATATGTTTGATAGTTCTGCACGCTATCCTCTGCACCTCACAGATTGATTGGAAAATGCATCACGTATATGTAGCTTAATACCATTTTTTTTATCTAAGAATATGAAGAAGCAACCTATATTGATGTAATGGTAAAATCCATCTAACGGTTTCTTTGTGCCAAGATATCGTGAATGAACAGTAACATTAAACTTTATACATTGTACATGTACGGCAATAGGGCTACTCTGGCAGTCTATATGCTGTGTGTAGATATTACCTGTAGGGTACATTTCTCCCAGCTGCTGCTGCTGCTTTTCTATTGCTTTACACCTCGAAGCAAAATACATGTATATTGCTTCGAGTTTACACTAGGAGAATAGGTCAAATGTGGATGCTCCTTTTCTCCTTTTCAAAAGGCTTTGATGAATCTTGAGCAGTGTAGATCCTGGATTAAAGCCTGTGCAAGACTCAATGGTAATAAGATAGGCCATCCTAATTATGTATGTTCAAAAATTAGAACCCTTTTCATATTTTTCTCTGTCTCTATTTTGTTCAATTTTTTTAAAAAAAATACCCTTAGTGGTTGTTTAATATACGAACGTCTGGTTTGATACAAACAAACTTGGGATAATCCATTGTATACTGGAGGAGTAAAAGGTTATAATTTCCAAATAAATTTGTATTATTTCTCTGAAGATTGATGTAGACCCTGGTGATATACCATATTTAATGCGGCATTTCACCTGGGTTTTTACTGTCTGCCTAAGTACACGTTTAGGATTTACTAGTATACAAAGGGTTTACATTATTGCATGCCTATTAGTGCCATCTGCTGATAACCTTTGCAAACAGTTTGGACCCAGATCAGGCCCGACAAAATGTCGGGCCAGGTCTGGAATCATAATTTTTGATACTCTGATGTAATTTCTGAGAGAAATTTTCGAAAAAGTCGAATTTGAAAAAAAAAATCAACGGACAACTCAAACATCATGCAAATTTACACAGTAGCCAAAGAGTTTTAAAAACTATTAGATGTCAAACTTTAGAATAGAATGTTTTCACTTTTATATTTCTCTAACAACAGCAGCATGACAACACCATCAAAGTAGCAAAAGTGCCTACGTGTAGTCAGGAAGATGTCATACTTAATTCATCTCGGTCTTCCTATAAGTTAAACCACCAGGGTCTACCTTAATACTTAACACACAGTTTTAATAACAATATCAACTTTCTTTTGGTCACTGAAAATGACCCCTTTCAAAAATTATTGATGTGGAGTACGTAGTACATACAGTAATTATTGCCGAGATTATTACATTAAACCCTATTTAGTGAATACTAATTAAATGCGTAATTTGGCAAACAGGGAAGATCCAGATGAAATACCGCATAATGCTGCATTTCACCTGGATCTTCACTGTATGTTTAGACAAAAACGCGTTTCAAAGAAATTAATACATTTTTATTTGGAAATTATAACCTGTAGCCCCTCAATATATACACTGGACCATCCTAAAATTATTGTATCATACTAGAAGGAAGAATCCATTAGTGTATAAAGGGTAAAGGTTTGTAAATATTGAAATAAACAAAGGGAATCAGATTAATTCCATAGAAAAACTATGAGGCTCACTGGAATCTTGTACCCAATGCAGCTGTGTGCAGAAGCTGATACCTGTGTAAACAGCACTGCCGGATAAGCCCTATTGACAATGTATAGAGCTTAAAAGTAAGCTGCATAAGTCATAGGGGCATAGCTACGTATTCGCAAAAACGCATTTGCGTACACATTTGGACCAAAATATAGGAATATTCTATCACAAATCTTATGGATTCTTGAACGTGTGCGTAGAACCAATATCAATCTTTGACAGAATGGAATTCGTGATGATGCTGGTACATGTATAACCCTTTGATGATTTCTCACAAATTAAAGCAAAGTGAATGAGGGCCTGATCGTATACATTTTTAAAATCTACCATTGCGAAGAGTAAGCTTATCTTGGCAAACAGCCCAGACCCTGAGGAGACGCAGCGTTTTTTGGCTACTCATCTGGGTCTACGCTGATTGTATATGTTCCTTTTTTGTATGCATTCAGTCTGTTCCAAAAGTCCGTACTTTGAACTTTTAGACTAGCTACTCTCCTATGTCATACATGTATGATCTGTGCGGTCTAGCACAGTGTGACGGGTTCGATTCATGGAAAGTTATATTTTCACAGCTACAGGTACAGAGACTAGCTAGAATCTCAAAATGGTGATCTAGCTTGTATATAGAGCAAACTCTACAGACAGTGACTAGCAAATGCTCTGATCAGACCAAGTGGATGTGCAGGCTGATCCGTTCTATAGCTGTTGATGTACACCAACCAAAATCAGTCGGGCTTTCTAACGACGTGGCTGCATGTCAAGTAGTGGCCTAGTGTGATAGCTGACCTACTCAACGACAACATCTCGCGGTGCCAAACTGCTATCCTTAGGACGTCACATTTTGATAGATTTCATAACGCTTAGCCAACCTGTACTTGGTAATTCTGCATGCTTTTTGTCGTCTGCTTGCCTTTTTACATTAACTTTTTGCGTTAAACCTTTACATGACTTTGTCAGCTGATGACATCTGCAGATAAGTGTTTCAAACAATTTGGACCCAGATCAGGCCCAACATTCTGTCCGGACCTGATCCCGGTCCAAACTGTTTGACACTTTAGAGGTTATGACAAGTTGAAGTTTAACAAATGCATTTTAACTTTGCGTTAAACCTTTACATGACATTGTCATCTGCTGATAACCCTTTCAAACAATTTGGACTTAGGTCAGGCCCTACATTCTGTCCGAACCTGATAGGGGTCCAAACTGTTTGATGCTTCAGAGGTTATTACAAGTTGAAGTTGAACCAATGTATTTCAACTTTGCACTAAACCATTACATGACATTGTCATCTGCTGATAACCCTTTCAATCAATTTCGGCCAAGATCAGGCCCAGCATTCTATCTGGACCTGATAGGGTTAACCTCTTTGACACTTTAGAGGTTATGCCAAGTTAAAGTTGAACCGATGTATTTTAACTATGCGCTAAACTTTTACATGACATTGTCAACTGCTGATAGCCCTTTCAAACAATTTAGACCCAGGTCAGGCCCCACATTCTGTCTGGACCTGATAGGGGTTAAACTGTTTGCCACTTTAGAGGTTATAACAAGTTGAAGTTGAACCGATGTATTTTAACTTTGCGTTAAACTTAAACATGACATTGTCATCTGATGATAACCCTTTCAAACAATATGGACCCAGATCAGGCCCGACATTCTGTAGGGACCTGATCCCGGTCCAAACTGTTTGACACTTTAGAGGTTATGACAAGTTGAAATTGAACCAATGTATTTTAACTTTGATTTAACCTTTAACATGACATTGTCATCTAGCGATAACCATTTCAAACAATTTAGACCCAGATCAGGCCCGCCATTCTCTCCAGACCTGATAGGGGTCCAAACTGTTTGATGCTTTAGAGATTATGACAAGTTGAAGTTGAACCGATGTATTTTAACTTTGGGTTAAACTTTAACATATTATTGTCATCTGCTGATAACTCTTTTGAACAATTTGGATCCAGATCAGGCCAGACATTCTGTCGGGACCTGATAGGGGTCCAAACTGTTTGACACTTTAGAGGTTATGACATGTTGAAGTTGAACCAATGTATTAAACTTGCGTTAAACCTTTACCTGACATTGTCATCTGCTGATAACCCTTTCAAACAATTTGGACCGAGATCAAGCCCAACATTCTGTCCAGACCTGATAGGGGTCCAAACTGTTTGACACTTTAGAGGTTATAACATTCAAGTGGAAGTTGAACCAATTAATTTTAACTTTGCGTTAAACCTTAACATGACATTGTCATCTGCTAATAACCCTTTCAAACAATTTGGACCCAGATCAGGCCCAACATTTTGTCCAGACGTGATAGTGGTCCAAACTGTTTGACGCTTTAGAGTTTATGACAAGTTAAAAATGAACCAATGTATTTTAAATTTGCGTTAAACCTTTACATGACAAAGTCATCTGCTGATTTGAACTCTGCGTTTAATTTTTACATGACATTGTCATCTGTTGATAACCCTTTCAAACAATTTGGACCCAGATCAGGTCATACATTCTGTCCGGCCCTGATATGGGTCCAAACTGTTTGACACTTTAGAGGTTATGACAAGTTGAAGTTGATTTGATGTATTATAACTTTGCGTTAAACTTAAACATATTATTGTGCTGATAACCCTTTCAAACAATTTGGACCCAGATCAGTCCAACATTCTGTTTGGACCTGATTGGGGTCCAAACTGTTTGACACTTTAGAGGTTATGACAAGTTGTAGTTGAACCAATGTTTTATTTTTGCGTTTAACCTTTACATGACTTTGTCAGCAGATGACATCTGCTGATAAGTGTTTCAAACAATTAGGACCGAGATCAGGCCCAACATTCTGTCCAGACCTGATCCCAGTCCAAACTGTTTGACACTTTAGAGGTTATGACAAGTTGAAGTTGAACCGATGTATTTTAACTTTGGGTTAAACTTTAACATGACATTGTCATCTGCTGATAACCCTTTCAAGTAATTTGGACCCAGATCAGGCCCAACATTCTGCCCGGACCTTATCAGGGTCCAAACTGTTTGACACTTTAGAGGTTATGACAAGTTGAAGTTGAACCGATGTATTTAACTTTGCGTTAAACCTTTACATGACATTGTCATCTGCTGATAACCCTTTCAACAATTTGGACCCAGATCAGGCCCTACATTCTGTCCGGACCTGATAGGGGTCCAAACTGTTTGATGCTTTAGAGGTTATGACAAGTTGAAGTTGAACCAATGTATTTCAACTTTGCGTTAAAGCTTTACATGACATTATCATCTGCTAATAACCCTTTCAAACAATTTGGACCGAGATCAGGCCCAGCATTCCATCTGGACCTGATAGGGGTTAACCTGTTGGACACTAAGAGGTTATGTCAAGTTGAAGTTGAACCTATGTATTTTAACTATGCGTTAAACTTTTACATGACATTGTCATCTGCTGATAACCCTTTCAAACAATTTGGACCCAGGTCAGGCCCCACATTCTGTCTGGACCTGATTGGGGTTAAACTGTTCTAAACTTTAGAGGTTATAACAAGTTGAAGTTGAACCGATGTATTTTAACTTTGCGTTAAACTTAAACATGACATTGTCATCTGATGATAACCCTTTCAAACAATATGGACCCAGATCAGGCCCGACATTCTATCTGGATCTGATAGGGGTCAAAACTCTTTCAGGCCCAACATTCTGTCTGGACCTGATTCGGGACCAAACTGTTTGACACTTTAGAGGTTATGACAAGTTGAAATTGAACCGATATGTATTTTAATTTTTATTTAACCTTTAACATGACATTGTCATCTGCTGATAACCCTTTTAAACAATTTGGACCCTTGTCAGGCCCCACATTCTGTCTGGACCTGATAGGGGTTAAACTGTTTGACACTTTAGAGGTTATAACAAGTTGAAGTTGAACCGATGTATTTTAACTTTGCGTTAAACTTAAACATGACATTGTCATCTGATGATACCATTTCAAACAATTTAGACCCAGATCAGGCCGGCCATTCTCTCCAGACCTGATAGGGGTCCAAACTGTTTGACACTTTAGAGGTTATGACAAGTTGAAGTTGAACCGATGTATTTTAACTTTGGGTTAAACTTTAATATGATATTATCATCTGCTGATAACCCTTTTAAACAATTTAGACCCAGATCAGGCCATACGTTCTGTCCGGACCTGATAGGGGTCCAAACTGTTTGACACTTTAGAGGTTATGACAAGTGGAAGTTGAACCAAAGTATTAAACTTGCGTTAAACTTTTACATGACATTGTCATCTGCTGATAACCCTTTCAAACAATTTAGACCCAGATCAGGCCTGCCATTCTCTCTGGACCACCTGATAGGGGTCCAAACTGTTTGACACTTTAGAGGTTATGACAAGTTGAAGTTGAACCGATGTATTTTAACTTTGGGTTAATTTTAACATGATGTTATCATCTGCTGATAACCCTTTTAAACAAGTTGGACCCAGATCAGGCCATACGTTCTGTCCGGACCTGATAGGAGTCCAAACTGTTTGACACTTTAGAGGTTATGACAAGTTGAAGTTGAACCAAAGTATTAAACTTGCGTTAAACTTTTACATGACATTGTCATCTGCTGATATCCCTTTCAAACAATTTGGACCCAGATCAAGCCCAACATTCTGTCCAGACCTGATAGGGGTCAAAACTGTTTGACACTTTAGATGTTATGACAAGTGGAAGTTGAACCAATAGATTTTAACTTTGCATTAAACCTAAACATGACATTGTCATCTGCTGATAACCCTTTCATACAATTTGGACCCAGATCAGGCCCTACATTCTGTCCAGACGTGATAGTGGTCCAAACTGTTTGACGCTTTAGAGGTTATGACAAGTTGAAAATAACCAATGTATTTTAACTTTGCGTTAAACCTTTACATGACAAAGTCATCTGCTGATTTTAACTCTGCGTCAAACTTTTACATGACATTGTCATCTGCTGATAACCCTTTCAAACAATTTGGGCCCAGATCAGGTCATACATTATGCCGGACCTGATATGGGTCCAAACTGTTTGACACTTTAGAGGTTATGACAAGTTGAAGTTGAACCGATGTATTTCAACTTTGCGTTAAACTTAAACATGACATTGTCATCTGCTGATAACGCTTTCAAACAATTTGGACCCAGATCAGTCTGATATTCTGTTTGGACCTGATAGGGGTCCAAACTGTTTGACACCTTTAGAGGTTATGACAAGTTGTTGTTGAACCAATGTTTTATTTCTGTCCAGACCTGATCCCGGTCCAAACTGTTTGACACTTTAGAGGTTATGACAAGTTGAAGTTGAACCGATGTATTTTAACTTTGGGTTAAACTTTAACATGACATTGTCATCTGCTGATAACCCTTTCAAGTAGTTTGGACCCAGATCAGGCCCGACATTATGCCCAGACCTGATCAGGGTCCAAACTGTTTGGCACTTTAGAGGTTATGACAAGTTGAAGTTGAACCGATGTATTTTAACTTTGCGTTAAACCTTTACATGACATTGTCATTTGCTGATAACCCCTTCAATTAATTTGGACCCAGATTAGGCCGACATTCTGTCCAGACCTGATAGGGGTCAAACTGTTCGACACTTTAGAGTTTATGACAAGTTGAAATAGGACCGATGTATCTTAACTTTGATTTAACCTTCGACATGACATTGTCATCTGCTGATAACCCCTTTAAACAATTTGGACCCAGATTAGGCTGACATTCTGTCCAGACCTGATAGGGGTCCAAACTGTTTGACACTTTAGAGGTTATAATAGTTGGAGTTGAACCAATGTTTTATTTTTGCGTTAAACCTTAACATGACTTTGTCAGCAGATGACATCTGCTAATAAGTGTTTCAAACAATTTGGACCCAGATAAGACCTTACATTCTGTCCGGACCTGATCCGGGGTCCAAACTGTTTGACACTTTAGAGGTTATGACAAGTTGAAGTTGAACCGATGTATTTTAACTTTGCGTTAAACCTTTACATGACATTGTCATCCGCTGATAACACTTTCAAACAATTTGGACCCAGATTAGGCCGACATTCTGTCCAGACCTGATAGGGGTCAAACTGTTTGACACTTTAGAGGCTTTGACAAGTTGAAGTTGAACCGATGTATTTTAACTTTGATGTAACCTTCGACATGACATTGTCATCTGCTGATAACCCCTTTAAACAATTTGGACCCAGATAAGGCCGACATTCTGTCCAGACCTGATAGGGGTCCAAACTGTTTGACACTTTAGAGGTTATTACAAGTTGCAGTTGAACCAATGATTTATTTTTGCGTTAAACCTTTACATGACTTTGTCAGCAGATGACATCTGCTAATAATTATTTCAAACAATTTGGACCTAGATCAGACCTTACATTCTGTCCGGACCTGATCCGGGGTCCAAACTGTTTGACACTTCAGAGGTTATGACAAGTTGAAGTTGAACCGATGTATTTTAACTTTGGGTTAAACTTTAACATGATATTGTCTTCTGCTGATAACCATTTCAAACAATTTGGACCCAAGTCAGGCCCCACATTTTGTCCGGACCTGATAGGGGTTCAAACTGTTTGACACTTTAGAGGTTATAACAAGTTGAAGTTGAACCGATGTATTTTAACTTTGCATTAAACTTTTACATGACATTGTCATCTGCTGATAACCCTTTCAAACAATTTTGACAAAGATTAGGCCAGACATTCTATCTGGACCTGATAGTGGTCCAAACTGTTTGACACTTTAGAGGTTATGACAAGTTAATGTTGCGCTGATGTATTTTAACTATGCGTGAAACTTTAACATGACATTGTCATCTGCTGGTAACCCTTTCAAGTAATTTGGACCCAGATAAGGCCCGACATTCTGTCTGGACCTGATAGGGGTCCAAACTCTTTGACATTTTATAGGTTATGACAAGTTGAAGTTGATCAAATGTATTTTAACTTTGTGTAAAATTGATCGGTAAAATAACATGCTTGAAGAATAGTATAAGAGCATATTAAGTATATATAAAATGTGTTATATTTTCTTGAATATTTTCGTAAGTTTCAATGAACATTGTGTTTTTCTCTGGTGTTCGTCTTTTTTTTATTAAAAATCTGCTATTCCTGAACAGTTTTTTCTCTGGTGCTCTTATACTGTTCTGAAATTTGTTCTGACGATTTGAGATATTCCTAGATCTCTTTTTTTCTTTTAAAATATTCACACATTTGTTCTTTGTTTTTCTTATTATTCTTAACATTGTGTTTTTATCATTTGTTCTTAAGCTGTTCTTAGATTTGTTCTTGAGCATATCAAAAACATTTCTTGAACATAGCTATGGCCCTGCACATAGGATTTTATTATAAAATAATAGCATCCCCAGATACTATATTAGAAATTTTCTGCCACTTTCAAAGTATTGTCACTGGTAGGAAACTTTAGAAACAGAGCCTCTGGCTCTAAGAAAGGAAAGCTTATGAGGGTATTTCCGGTTCTTTAAATTGAGGTTGAAAAAAATCACCTAGAAACCGTAAGTTTTCCATTTGGTGCTTTCATAGTGTAATATTGTGAAAAAGGGGGAATGTAGTGCTCCGCTCTTGTCTTTTAACTTCGTATCTATGTGAAGGTCAGCAGCAAATTGTGTACGGTTTTGTCTAAATCCTTTTTGTCGTGAGGTATATGAAGGTTGTTTACCTCACAACAAAACTGTACACAATTTGCAGATCACAACAGCTTGGATTAGAAGTTGAAAGACCAGTGTGGAGCACTATATCCTTTTTTTGTTAAAATATTTTTTTATTGTTTTGGGCAATTTTTGGCCTCCATATACAGAGACAGCAGCTTCCTACCCATGAAATTTCCTAACCATGTTGTCATTATTTATAATTAACAGCAAATTGACTCAGAGTGTAAACATATCCTCATTTAAGTATATGTATTTTTAATATGTATGGTATAATATACCATGTTATGGTGTTTAAATATCAAATGTATTACATGTTCAGCCATAAAAAGTGCATAGAATGGAATGCTAAAACATGTTTAAGACTTTTTAAGAAAAAATGTTCTAAAAATTTGTCCTATCTAACATTCCTAAAGCATACTAATGTGTTACCCTTTCATTGGGCTATTCATTTGGTGTTTATTAATTAACTTATATTTCACATTTTATTGATTTATTTAAACTACACTGACCCAAAATGAAAACTTTAAACTTTATTTATTTGAATAACTGTTTTGTTAGTATACATGTCGTTGTAAGATTTACGCATGCTTAGCGAGACTTCGTCGCAGATAACGATTATGCAATTTTTATTCAAATTCCACGTCTATTCAAGCGTCAACGCCTGAAAAACGTGATCCTTACCTTGCACGTGCTGAGGAACAGGAACTTTAGAACTGACAAGAAAACATTTGCAGCTGAGTACTCGTAATAAAAAACAATTTATTTTTACAAAACGCTTCAATTTAGTGACGGTACGTCTTTCAAAAGATCAAAGAAACCAAGTTTTTGGCGTGCTCAAGGCGAGGTCTACGGTAAATAATATCGCGCATCATTTTGGCTGCTCTAGACAGACTATTCATTATCATATGATCCTGTACAACAGAACTGGGTATATCAGAGTTCGTGCAAGACCTGGTCACGCACGTGTGATGACGTAACGTTCTTATAGCGTTAGCACGTAAACTCACCCACGTAATCCTTTTAAACAGCAAAAAATATTGCTCGTCTTAACGGGGTTCATACACATAAGATAATTAGTCATTTCGTGGAAAATAACGGACCTGTCATTTTCCAGCATAACAATACAAGGCCTCACACAACACGTAAATAACCACACAATTCCATGCTTAAAATAACGTCAACCTCTTGCCTTGGCCTGCTTCATCCACGGTCATGAACCCCATAGAACAAATATAGGATAAATTGGGTCCAATAGTTAGGTCCAATCATCAAATTCCACGTCTATTCAAGCGTCAACGCCTGAAAAACGTGATCCTTACCTTGCACGTGCTGAGGAACAGGAACTTTAGAACTGACAAGAAAACATTTGCAGCTGAGTACTCGTAATAAAAAACAATTTATTTTTACAAAACGCTTCAATTTAGTGACGGTACGTCTTTCAAAAGATCAAAGAAACCAAGTTTTTGGCGTGCTCAAGGCGAGGTCTACGGTAAATAATATCGCGCATCATTTTGGCTGCTCTAGACAGACTATTCATTATCATATGATCCTGTACAACAGAACTGGGTATATCAGAGTTCGTGCAAGACCTGGTCACGCACGTGTGATGACGTAACGTTCTTATAGCGTTAGCACGTAAACTCACCCACGTAATCCTTTTAAACAGCAAAAAATATTGCTCGTCTTAACGGGGTTCATACACATAAGATAATTAGTCATTTCGTGGAAAATAACGGACCTGTCATTTTCCAGCATAACAATACAAGGCCTCACACAACACGTAATAGACTAAACGACTCCAATATGCACCTCTGTTAGCATTACATACGTATCCCTAACGTGCTCATGCAACGTTACGTAAATTCAATGAGGTGACGTATGTTGCTAAGCATTCGTAAAAAAGGAGGTCACACTGGTTACTGATGATCTTTTTACAACTTTTTTCACTTAAAGCTCGCAGTCAGTAATTTCTTGTTTCCAAAATCTGTGTGACTGGAATACTTGTTTTTAGAAATTTTCATTTTGACCCCTCTCAACTGAAGTATTCATAAAAATTATGCATTTTTTGTTTTTCATCCAATAATATTTTCAGAGACATCCATAAGGCATTGAAAATTCCATGACCGAAAAAATTAACTCCGAAACTTAATTAATCTTCAAAATATATACTTTTGAATACTATGTAAAATTTTCATTTTGGGTCAGTGTAGTTAGTCAGCTCACGAGAAAGTGGTACTAATCAAAATGGCCATTTCTTTATTGCTCACATACAGCTATTCAGTGGGGCTAAATATTTATTATTTGGTTCAAACCACAATAATTGTCTTCCAAACTCAGTGGGTGAAGATGAAGATTCTTCTTTTGATTTTACAAATATGAGCCGTGGCACAAGATTTACAACAATTTAGTATGTGCAACCAGCAAAGGCTCAGACCAATCTGTGTATACGTGCAGACTGATCAGAGGCTTTGGTAGTCGCTTGAATATTCTATGAGTTAAGCTACTGACTGAACAGCATTTGGAATTTCTAAAATTAAAAGGAGACTGCGAATGCTCGTCTGAGTCTACACTAGCCAAAATGCAACATTGTTGGGAATAACATGTCACGGCTCATAGGCAGACGAGGAGCGCTTTGGCTCAGTGGTCGACACTCAGAATAACAGGATTGCGAGTCCAAGCCTCACCAGAGGCAATGCATTTTTTCATTGAGCTAGACATTTTATACTGGTACCGTACAACTGAGTATGACCCATCCTGACATAACTGAGAAATTGCTGAATTTGACATAAAGAACCAAGCCGAAATATTGTTCTTATAGGTAGAGACCTGTTATAAGAAGCACTATTTCATGGGCTGCTCATGGCTTGTTTGGTATAAGGTACATTTTGAGAACATCTGTTCTTATTGTATATAATATCAATAGTGTAGTTTAGCCTGCTTATATGTGTTGCCTGATCAACACTATTGCTATTTGTTTCTGTTATTGTTTAAAAGTATTATTATAGTACACTCCATTTTGAAAATTTTAGTCATTGTATCTGAAAATATAAGTTTGAGGTTGTTTTCAATTTTGGTGGCAAACACGGAACACAGGTTTTCTCTTGGTGCAGCTTATACATAAGGATCTTGTACATTTGTAAGGGTTCAAGTTGTAAAATATAAAAATGTTTGTTGTTATGTTAAGCTTATGTTTTCTTTTTTACATAATATATAATATATGTTCCAAAGTTTTATGGTAACATAATACAAATCTAAATGGGCCAGTCCATGAAAAGATGGTTCAAGCTGTGACATTTATTTATGGTAAAGCAGCAATACTGTGGCTAAATGTCTATTTTGTGGTATCAACCATTACCTATTTGCATGCGTAGTGATTATGAGAGGTGACTGCTTTACTGAAAATGATTCTGCAGGCACATCTGATTTTTATAGCTGGTTATAGATGATATACGTAACAAATTTCATGAGCAACTCATATATTGTGATTATTGGGAGTATTGTCATGAGATTTTCTGTTTCTGTTGTCCATAAATATCATATGTGGTTGAGCCTGCACATTCATGTAATTTGACCAGAACCATAATTATTTGATTCATTGTTAATATTACAGTTACATTTTGGTAAACCCAAACTTTCATTTAGCTAGTCATCCTTTTGCAATCGTAGAACTGGAAATAGCTGAGCAGAGAACATATCCTGTAACGATACACAGGAAACGATAAGTAAGTTATAAAATGGCATACTTTCCCTGTTCTTTAATAATGCGCTTTTTTGGGAAGAGGATGAGACAATAAAGTGCTGACTGGACGATGGTTATATAGTTACTGTGTTATGTTGCTGAACATAGGAAAATTATCTATTATCTTTAAAGCTATTAATGTGTGTGTAGATTGTATTCTTTAGCTTTTTTGCTGTTCTGAACATTTTGCAAAACATGACCTGTGGTACTGGTATATTGCACCTCAAATGGAACAAAGTTTTTCGTTTTTAAAATGTTACATGTAGGCTTCTTCACTGCGAAATTTTGCATGCGCATAGATATAGAAAAACCCTAACTCGATTTAAATTTTGGCAGAGAATGATATCAATGTTACTGCTTTGATATCTTATAAAAATATATAACTTAGTTTCTGTTGGAACGAAAATACCCGTTTAGTACCCATGTTTGTACTGTCTGGATAGATATCGTAGTATTTGCTCAGCTATAAAATGTCAATTAGAGATTTCAGCAAACACTTATTTTGTAGCATCATATGGTGTGGTTTATATTGCAATCCAAGCTGCTTATATAGTTCTAGGTATAATGGGTTATTAACGCGTTTCATGCCTACCAAGTGCCATTATTTTGCCTGCTTCCGTCTGGCTACCTAATTGTATGTTTTGTTCATGTGTCTGTACGTGAGGGTGTACAACTAGAAATGCACATGCCTGAAAATACAAATAAGATCACAGGTGTACGGGCACTTACATGTACTACATTTCATTTTATATTTAACTTTCACTGCTTCTTTATATGATGGAAAATATGCATGTTTCATATGGGAGTGGTGAGATCAATAAGCAGACTCATTCATGGAATAGCTAGGCAAATGTGCGTTTCCATCTAAGAGGGCATTTTGGGTAGTAGACACCTATAAATGTAGCCTTTCGTTTGTGTTGCCGTCTTTGTGACATGGTTAGATAACTGAAATATTGTTTACTATGCTGATAAACAGCAACACAAGCCAATATACAGCTACATTTAAAGCCCACTGATGCATTGTATATTGTCTTATATTAGCATTTACATGGTTTTATACTCAACTGATAGTCATTGATCCATATCGCTCAAGGTACAAGAAGGGAATGTTTATTGACATAAAACATTAAGAATGTTAAAATTCCATCCTATCCCAGCATTTATGAAAACGTATACACACTTCAAAAAATATTTTTGGTAAGGGTATTTTGGTTAAAATATATTTTTCGAATTAAGTTTAAATTTAATCCTATTGCCAAAAAACAGTGTTCCATTTGAAGGGCTATACTCCAGTAATTAAAGACCGAATATTGGATGATGGCTGCAGGACATTTTTTGATAACTGAACAGGGGAAAATTCCTCTATTCTAAAAATGGATATTTATGTTCAGAAGAAAATGTTCTGCATTTTCATTATAGGAAATAGTTGAAATACTGAACAGAGGAAAACTCCTCTATTCAAAAATTGGTATTAAATCTATGATGGGAATGTCAAATAAATTTCGAAATTTCCTAACCACAAAGTCACACTTAGCTGTCATTATAGATTTTTTTTGAAAATTCCTCTTATCTAAATTCTAATCTAAATTGGGTATAAACATTCTGATTGATGTCATACAAATGAGTCTTTACGCTGTAGAACTTTGTTGAAATACTGAACAGAGGAAAATTCTTCTATTCCCAAACTGATATTGAGAGCAAAGTGAGCTCTTAATTCTCACAATAGGAAATTGTTGAATTACCAAACAGAGACAAATTCCTCTGTTTGAAAATTGGAAACATTTAAGTTATGATGCGAATGTCATACAAGTTGGGCTCTGAGTTCTGCAAGTCACTCTATAGAAAATTGTACTGAACAGGAAAATTCCTCTATTCTAAAAATGGATATTTATGTTGAGATGGAAATGTTTAACAAACAGGGTTTCTTCATTTTCATTATAGAAAATGGTTGAAATACTGAACAGAAAAAAATTCCTCTATCAAAAACTGGTAATATTTAAGTTATGACTAGAATGTCAAAAAAGTTGGGCTCTGAGTTCTGGAAATCACTATAGGAAATTGTAGAACTACTGAACAGAAGAAAAATCCTCTGTTCTTAAACTATAATTGATGTACGACAGAAATATTGAACAAAGTGGGCTCTTAATTCTTGAGGTTGGAAATTGTTGAATTACCAAACAGAGGAAAATTCCTCTATTCAAAAATTGGTAATATTTAAGTTATGACTAGAATGTCAAAAAAGTGGAGCTCTGAGTTCTGGAAGTCATTATAGGAAATTGTAGAACTACTGAACAGAGGAAATTTCCTCTGTTCTAAAACTGTACTTAATGTACGACAGAAATATTGAACAAAGTTGGATCGTAATTTTCGCATTTGGAAATTGTTGAATTACCGAAAAGAGGAAAATTCCTCTGTTGGAAAATTGATAATATTTAAGATATGACTAGAATGTCAAACAAGTTGGGCTCGGAGTTCTGGAAGTCACTACAGGAAACTGTCAAACTACAGAACAGAGGAAAATTCTTCTGTTGTAAAATTCACTCCTTATATTGATTGGCGAAATACAGAAAGGAAAATGGAGGAAAATTCCTCTGTTGAAAATTGGAAACAATTAAGTTATAAAGGATATTTATGTTAAGATGGAAATGATAACAAACAGGGTTCTTTATTTTCATCATAGGAAAGTGGGCTCATAATTCTTACGATAGGAAATTGTTGAAATACTGAATGGAGGAAAATTCCTCTGTTGGGAAATTGGTAATATTTAAGTTATGACTAGAATGTCAAACAAGTTGGGCTCGGAGTTCTGGAAGTCACTATAGGAAATTGTCGAACTACTGAACAGAGGAAAATTCCTCTGTTGTAAAATTCACTCCTTTTATTGATTGGCGAGATACAGAATGGAAAACGGAGGAAAATTCCTATGTTTAAAATTGGAAACATTTAAGTTATGATAGATATTTATGTTAAGATGGAAATATTAACAAACACGGTCATCGCAATAGGAAATTGTTGAATTACCCAACGGAGGAAATTTCCTCTGTTGGAAAATTGGTAATATTTAAGTTATGACTAGCATGTCAAACAAGTTTGGTTCGGAGTTCTGGAAGTCACTTTTGGAAATTGTCGAACTACTGAAAAGGGGAAAATTCCTCTGTTGTAAAATTCGCTCCATCTATTTATTGATGAGATACAGAATAGAAAATGGAGAAAAAATCCTCTGTTGAAAATTGGAAACATTTAAGATATGATGGATATTTATGTTATGATGGAAATGATACCAAATCGGGTTCTTCATTTTCATTATAGGAAAGTGGGCTCTTAATTCTCGCAATTGGAAATTGTTGAATTACCGAAAGGAGGAAAATTCCTCTGTTGGAAAATTGATAATATTTAAGTTATGACTAGAATGTCAAACAAGTTGGGCTCTCAGTTCTAGAAGTCACTATAGGGAATTTTCGAGCTACTAAACAGAGGATAATTCCTCTGTTGAAAAGTGGAAACATTTAAGTTATGATTAAGTTGGAAATGATAACAAACATGGTTTTTCATTTTTATTATAGAAAAGTGGGCTCTTAATTCTCGCAATAGGAAATTGTTGATTTACCAAACAGAGGAAAATTCCTCTGTTGGAAAAATGGTAATATTTAACTTATGACTAGAATGTCAATTAAGTTGGGCTTTCAGTTCTGGAAGTCACTATAGGGAATTTTCGAACTACTAAACAGTGGAAAATTCCTCTGTTGTAAAGGTCACTCCTTTTATTTATTGTTGAGATAATGATAGTAAAATGTAGGAAAATTCCTCTTTTCTAAAATAAGATGAAAATCTGATTGTAATTAAAGGAAGACTTGTCCCATTGTCAAAACAGAGGAAATTTCCTCTGTTGTAAACCGATTTCTACTTAATATAAATTGATATTTGAAATTTTCTTTAAACTATTACGACAAATAAACTACTTAGAACATATTTTAAGGACATCATTTTCTGCATTTTGAGCAGACACAACAGAGGAAATTTCCTCTGTTCATAGGTAAAATAAATTACATTGTACCATCATTCTTGTACTCTATAACGATGCAAAACTCAAATATACTGACGGACTTTAATTACGCAACACTAACTTCCCCTTATATCTTCCAAAAGACTGTTGAATGTAAACTTCCTTTGCTTCGATAATGTCATCATCAATTGGCTTTTTCAGCAAACACTTTAGTTTTAATTGTAAAACTAAACTCGACGACGTTATTTGCTTCGTATGAATTTAGCCATTTAAACATTCCTTAAGTAGACATTATTTTAAGTTATTGAATGAAAGGGTAGACCCAGATAAACGTCATATACGCAAATAAGCTGTATCGCAGACCTGCCAATCAATATGAGAGTGATACCTCGATGGCTAACAAAGTCCATGATACAAATTTGATGCTTCTAGTGTTTCTTGATTTAAAAAAATAGGGAATCTTTCTCTCATAACATTTGGTCACATGAAACAGTTGACCCCTATCTCAAAAAGTTTACATTTTAATGCATTAAAATCATCTTAGTTGGACAGGTTTTCCAAGTTTTACTTACAAATGAATGCTCTTTAACATAAAATCAAAATTATTGCTCTGCCTTCTTTTTTGAGACATAAATTAAAGCTATTATCCAATTGTTGCGTTTTTAAAGTCCGTCAGTATATGATTATGTCCATATTTATGTTTTACGGTCAAAAAAAGGGAATTCTATTGGAAAATCCCTTTTTATTTCGGAAAAAGTTATCTTTGTAATGTTATACGTTTGAGTAAAGCGAAATTGGTTTAAGAGGGATATTTCTGTCACCGACAAGGATACAATTCCAAATATGCTATATACTATGCAAATATTACTATACATTACTTTTTCATATATTGGTAAGTCAATTGAGTGTAATTAGTCTGTGTCCACTAAAACGTGTTACATGATATTAATTTGAACATAACAAAGTCAAAAATGCCAAAATGCAGTGTACTATACGCATAGCACATTCAAATAGAAAATGCAGCATTAATGATTTTGCTTAGTATAGTTCTTCAAAGTATGCTTGAGTAAACTATGCTAAACTGTATGTTTGGTGACAATTATGCTTATTACATAAACAAATATGCCATCAACAGAGTGTTTTATGTGCAAGAGGGAAAATATTTCTCAAGAAGTATTTCTTTTTTGTGTAGTATACTAGAGCCTCCACCAATCGTTTGCACAAGGTTTTTAACTCTTCAACGGCAGAATTGAATAGGGCACATATTGCCCGTTAAGAAAAAAAATAATGTTCGTCATGTTATACCTTTGAGTAAAACGACGTCGATTTTTAAAGGGATATTTCAGCTCAGTCTGTAGCCTATCTCATCACCATTGAGATGGTTGCCAAACTAGAAAAGATACAATGAACTACATCACAAAACCATAACTAAACACAAGCATGCAAGTGTAGCAACAAAGCAAACATTTTAGGGTAAAAATTGAGGGTTTTAGTTAAAGGTCTTGTGAACCTTAAATTTTTTTTTTAAAAGTAAGTAAGGGTGCAAAGATCAGGAATCGATACAATCAAGTACCACACCTGACCCAGGATACCAATGGGAAAGTGACCAACCCACAGTTAGACAACACAAACGTGTGCCAAGAGGTCAGCCCTTTCCCAGCAGGTGACCACAAGGCACATATATACAGACACGCACAAAGGCAGCAAACGTAAGACAGAAAAAAACATAAAAGATCCACAAAAGAAGTACCGCCTTGGAACGGTCAGTAAAATATTTTACTGCAGGGCTTCAACCGGCTGTACAAAGCGCCAACCTCACCCTAAATTCAGATGTGGATCAAGACACATAGATATTTGGTTTGCATGAAATATCCCTGACTTATCAATGCATCATCTCCTAGAACATATAAATCAAGATATAGCAAGGAGATAGGGCAAAGATAAGGACTCAACAGTTAATAAAACTGAATACTGGAGCAAAAGAAATCCAACAGGTAAATCCCTGTTGGCCCGACAAACAGCCAAAGCATTAGGCCCCTACCATCTCGTATATAGATAAGTCTTTAAGTCAGAACCATCATAGAGTCTAAAGTCCGACCCATCGGCGGGCAATTAAAGAGGAAAACAAACTCCTATTGATTGAAAAGCCAGTAATGAGAGAAACAGAATGTCGAAAACCCCATCAAAAAATCCAAAATAGTTTCAAAGTTATGAAGGTTTCAAAATTTAATTAGTTGAAATTATGCAAGAGGATCATATGAAGTCATATGAGTTTTTTTAGAAATATTAAATATAATATATTTCATTTATTTTTACATTATTTTAATAATTTATTTGCTGAAAATGATTCAATATGATGAAATACAACTTTTGCATATAAAAGCTTTATTGTGCTGTTTTTAATTGCTAAGAAATTGCACTACATAAAATTTGACATTTTGACGAAATCATCCTGAAATAATATTATGGGCGGGGCTTATATACATATTTGCATTATTATATAACTTGCATAACTTTTGGATTTTTTCAATGCCGTTTTCAGCATTCTGGTTTTCTCATCACTGTCATGTAAATCATGAGCTTCAAAAATGTTTTGGAAGATTCACAAGACCTTTAAGAGAGCGTTACAGGAAAATAATTTTCTTATATCTCAACCAAATCATATGTTGTGGATACTCAAAGAACCGTATCAATGAGACAATTCTTTTGAGCACCAACAAACATATGCTAAGATCATGGGTAAGAGAATATTTACAGTATTATGCAGAATATTTTTGTTTATCTAAACCTATGTAAAATTGTTATTTTTCCTTATGTATCTATCAGTTTAAACATGTGTTGCGGGTGCTTGTTCAATGTATTACCACATAAGAACAATTAATTTAACCGGAACTACATTGGTTGGGTCACTGCAACGAGTCGGGCAGTGCTAATTGCTTTTGCTATTTTTATTCAGTTGCATTTGACCAATGCTATATAATAGAGAAGTGTAATGCCATCAGAACCGCAATGGAAACGATGCTTACCGAGCCAACAATGTATTGAAGGTTTTTTTTATTGCTTTTTGTAAAGGGCACGCACTCGAGGCGCATAGTTTATTTCAAACTGGGCTTGTCATTTAGTCCTCGCTTCTAGTACTTCTCTTTTCCGCCTGGTAATCTCAGTAAAACATATAACCAGTTTATACGAAACTATAGAGCTGGAGTTCGTTTGGTACCATGTTTTACAATGAGATAAAGAGGAGAGCAAAAACTTGGAAAACCAGTTACAGTGGACGACTCAAATTTCTGAGTAACTCGTGATATCTATAGTAGTACAAGCTTCACTCGCCACTCGCAGGCGGCTCGCTACGCTCGTTAAAATTTAGACTTACATTGAACATATGATCACAGTATATAGATAAAACTGATATTTTGAAACTTTGCATATGTTTTTTTCAGACACGGTCTGAAGATGTGTATGTGATTTGGATATAATTCTCAGATTGATTTTGGTCACTTTTCTGGCTTTTTTTTTTAACTTTGTCAGTTTTAATGTACTCATTCCATGGTAGGTAATATCAAAGTGGCAGGCGGGGACGTACATTGTAGATTCTTTGAATGTTGATTGTTTCTTTTTATATGATTGATAAACAAAAGTCACTGCAACAGACATACCTCATTTACAACCATATAAAATGATACTACCAAATTTATCTACGTCGGTACCTTAGAATGATTCGATATTTATGTTTGAAAGCTGTGAGCTTCGTATGTACGAGAGCTCTGAAGAGGAAAAGTTGATTTTCAAAAATATTTATCGAATGTTTTGTTAGAGCATATCGAGGTGTTAAATTGTTAAGTATGGCACTAATTTGACTTTTACACTTGCTCAACGGCTCAGCCACGATCAGATGCACTTTTTGTACAAACAGCTTGTTATATATGCTCCTGTGATTCAGAAAATAATGTGAAAACACTTTATTTTTGTTTCAGGGAAGTGGTAAGGGACTGTTTAGGAGAACAAGTAGCATTTCACATCATTGACAGAGCTGGTGTTTAGCATCAGAGCATACAGTGGTCACAAATGCTTGAATAATACTGTTATGCTGATTCATTTGAAAAGAACTTTTTAACAAATAACAAAATACAAATTTCTTTAAATGAACATACAATGATATCATTTTTAAAATAATATTGATAGTCCTCTTTCTTTTGTTGGTTAGATTATCACGCTATGTTAACGAGTACCAAAATGGCATCCAAAAAAACAAATGCCTACTTTGTTATATATTTTTCAAATTTGGGAAGTAACAGATAGCACAGTACCCTTACTCGTAGCAAACATGTTTTAAATACAATTGGTTAAGTGAATTGTGAAGTCTTACATTCCAGCTAAGAGTTTGTATAACATTAATTATCTTTGGAAACAAACAAATCTACAGTTTTCATTCGGCTGGTATGGTGTATAATGGTCCAAAAAATGTCCAGTCCGTAGAAACCCTTGTTTTTATTGAAGACTTTGAATGACTAAGGTCATGTTTATGTGTTATACAAGTGGGTGCCAGGGCTAAGTTAACATATGAAACAGAAGGATTGTTTGCAACAGAAAGAATTAAGGAGTTTTTTGAATGCAAAAATGTCCTGTCCGTACACGTATTCTGTCCGTAGACACTTATGTTTAAATGAATACTTAGAAGCAAAATTACACTTGTATTGATTTAATTAAAATCATATCTGTTTATAATACCCGCTTTTTTCTTTAGAAAAAGGGTTATAAATTTTGAACCAAAGTCAGTCCATATGTCCATCAATCCTTCAGTCACGTTCTTGTATTTGCATCTCCTCCTAAACCGACGGTTATAGCAACTGCAAATTTTATAGGTGCATAGTTCACATGATGTAGAGGGAACTGGGCAGCATTTTGTGTGACCCTGACCTTGGGGTCGGGGTCAAGGTCAAATAATGTATTTTCTTGTAAATGGATCTCCTCTTTAACCATTCGACGTATTTACTTCAAACTTTACAGGTGCATAGGTCACATTTTGTACATTATGTAGAGAGTACTGGACAACATTTTATGTGATATTGACCATAAGGTCTAGGTCAATTAGTGTACTTTCCTGTAAATGCATCTCCTCCTTAATCCTTCGACACAGCACCTTCAAACTTGCAGGGGTATAAGTCACATAATGTTGAGGGTATTTGCCAACACTTCATATGACCTTGAACCCAAGATCAAATAATGTTTTTCTAGTAAATGCATCTTCTCCTAAACTGTTAGACGTAGCAACTTAAAATTTTGCAGGTACATAGGCTATATGAGGTAGAGGGTACTGGGCAGCATCTTATGTAAGCTTGATTCAAAGGTCAAGGTCATATAATAGGGGTGCAACCATATACCGGTGAACCGCGATTTACTCTAGATAAATATCGTATCGCGATATTCTTTTGGCTGTACCGCTACATAACCTCCATTTCCCTCTAAAAATGCAAGAAAACACCAACAATTTTCTGTGAAATCACAGATAATGTTTAGCACGCGCTCAGTTGCACATGGAACGTGAAAATTCGTCTGGATGCCAGTAAATACCTGTACGGTTTATCATCTGTCTGACTAAAATCTTGGAAAATTTACGGGTCAGTCTACTGCTGAATTTGTATTATTTCCTTGCATGATCTTCCATAATTCATTATATATTTTGTTGCATTTTGTTTGTAAAACTAGAAAACGGTGTTTATAAACTTAATTTTACATTTCTTTATTAGGCATGATGTTTTTCTTCCGAAAGAAGGTGCTAAAATCTATGAAAATTCAAAAACGATCTCTCCCAAAAATTACCCCACCTACTAATGTCAGCAATACCTTGACAGTTGCATTTAGGATCACGAATATTAAATATCATAATTTTAAGCAAATAAAATCAAGATCTCATATCAGAAAGTAGTAACTTAAATATTTTTGAGTCATTTAACGTTGGCTGTCTAAACTATTTATAGAACTGCAACAAGTCGAGCTTTTAAAAACACTCTGCAAACAGATATTCATGTATATTTAAAAACAGTTTGAGTTTCAAAATTATGGTTAAGTTTTATGAAAAGACTAAAAAAGTTATGAAAATAAGGTTGGCATAGTTAATGTAATCAAACAGTGGAGGTTACTGGGATTAAGGGCTGCATGTTTATTCTGCAATTCTGAAGCTGATGCACCAACATCACACTTGGACAGATATTATGGGAAAGAAGCATCATAGTTATACTATTTGCAATTTAAACATCCTTTAGGTTAGATGTTTTTTGCTATTCTTGTAATTTAAGTATATTGTAAGGGCACAGTCAAGAATTGAGCCGGGAATTGAGAACAGTAACAGAGAGAAATACAGATACGAGATGTATCGCAATATATATCGCAATACGGGTTTTCTATATTGCAACATATCACAATACGCGTAATGGTGTATCGTTTCATCCCTATCATATAATGTATTTTTTGTAAATGCATCTCCTCCTTAACCGTTGGACATTGCAACATCAAACTTTCCATGTGCATAGGTGACATGATGAAGGGGGTACTGGACTATACTTTGTGTAAACTTTACCTTAAAGGTAAAGAAGCGGATATTTGCAATGGGGTACCAACGACTGCGGCTCTAGTTTTTTTTATATTATAGTACTTCCTTTGAATTACGCTCAGATTTTGGAAAGAAAAAAAAAATTCTCTCAAACTAGTGTGAAAAAAGACATTTCAGAAATAATGATGTTTTATTTACAATATCTAGATGTAATTCAAAGTAATCATAATTAAAACAGAACATAAACCAATCTGATGTAGATTGAATCAGTTTGCTGGGTGGTTTCTCTTCTTAATACTTATAAAGCGTTTGTGCCTAGGAACAAGACACGTCTATGGACAAGACATTTTTATATTCAAAGGCAGATAAATTCTTGTTGTGAACAATCCTTGTAATTCATATTTGAACTTAGTTTTTCCACCCACTTGTATCACTAACATAAAGATCAATTTGATCTTTCAAAGCCTTCAATAAAACAAAGGTGCCTACAGACTGGACAGTGATCATTTAACACGATAGGAACTGCAAGTAAAATAGCAAATTTATTTATATCCTGACATACTTAATGTTATGCAAACTCGTTTACTGGTTCGTTTTACTTCACAGTGCACTAAACAAATAATTATTTTAATCTAAAACATATCTGCCTTGGTTAAAGGTGCTGTGCTATATATCACTAGTACTTAATTTGGGAAACATATAAGAAAGTAGACATTTGGTCCTTTTGATGCCATTAAGGTTCTAGTTGATATAGCTTGATAATTTAACTGCAAAAGAAAGAAGACGTCAATTTTGTATAGAAATCGATATCATATTCTAACCATTTTGAGAAATGGTTATGTAATTATTTGTTGAAAACAGTTTTTTTTTCAAATGAAACAGTTTAACAGCACTTTTCGAGCATTTTGGACTATTTAATGTGCTGTATTTTGTTTATTTGATTCTAAGTCCCAGTCAGTAGCTTTTCAGATATGTCTAGGTTGAACTAGTACTTAGTAAGGATTTATGTCTTGCTCAAGGACACAGCACAGTGACGCTGGGTAGGCTAGAACCAACATGAGTCGAGCACTCTATCACTGAGCCACTGCGCTCCCTTTATGTGCTGATTTGAAAAACGTTCAGTGCTATTTGCACTCTGGATAAAGCCTCATCAGCAATCCTCTTACATTAATTATTTACACACTTTTGTCTGCAAGACAGAAGCATATAACAAGTTCAGTGTAAGAAAAACTGCATACTGCTTTAAGTTGTGATTCAACAAAATAAAATGTCACAAGTCATACATATTCCATCCTCTGGCCATATTACTTAATTTGTTTATCATTTTGAGACATAAACAGGAAATTTTCACGTATGCTTACAAAGATTTATTTGAACCAGGTAACGAATGTCCTGTCTGTTGATATTTTTGCTACATTTCAGAGACCATTTATGAAACCCTATAACTTTACAGCTAGACGACTTAGAAAACAAACAAACGCTTTTTGGATGTGTTGTATGCTCTATGTTTTCATTATGTTTCATGTGAATACAACAATATCTTTTAAAGAGATTTATAGCAACTGATGCGAGTCATTTCTTTGAGTTTTTATAGAATTTTGTAATTTCGACGCATAAAAACCCATGAAAATGAACGTCACAATATTTGTTTTGATACCATAATTTTCCATACGTTATGCCTTTCAAAACATAAGAACATTTGAGTATGGATTTATCTTAAGTGAAAAAATTTACTCACGTTATGATAGCATGGTGTTTTCTTTTTTTTCCATACAACATCCTGTTTCAACCATAAATTTGCGAGTTAGTACTTTCGTTATTCTATAACACCAACTGGTTTAAGACAATATAAAGTATATGACATGTAAAATGCATGCATAAAGTGGATTATAAGAACTTTATTTTTGACCTCCGATGAAACAACAATTTGCTTCTAATTGTGTCTGATTGTGGCTGAGCCGATATGGTAACTGAAAGTGACCATTGATATAGGCAAAAAAAATGGAAAAATGGCCATGCTGGACTCAATTTGAGACTTAATACAGAATAATCAACAAAGACCACAATTAGGATATTACCAAAATAATACGTAGGGTACCATAATTATGTAAATGATGGCTCAGTAATTTGACCAATCTCTCTCATTTAAGTAAAACCAGTTTACTTCTTTACTTTAATGAATGTTTTAAAATAGGCCATTACGACCACACTTTGAAAAAGCATCAACATAATTAATTTGGGGTTTACCTGTTTCATTTCTTTTGCTTCGGTATTCAGTTGTATGTACTATTGAGTCATTATATTTGCTTTATCTCCTTTTTATATCTTGATTTATATGTTTTTGAAGATGATGCATTGATAAGCTAGGGGTCTTTCATGCAAACCAAACATCTATGCGTCTTGATCAATATCTGAACTAAGGGTGAGGTTGGTGCTGTGAAACCAGTTTAAGCCCTCCAGTAAAATATTTTTACTGTCCGTTCCAAGGCGGTACTTCTTTCGTGGATCATTCGTTTTTTTTGTTCCTTGTGTTTCTCATGCTTTCGTGTCTGCTCATTGCTGCCTTGTGGTCACCTTGTGGGGAACGGCTGACCTCTTTGCTCTTGTTGGTGTTTTTTATTGTATTTTTTGTTACTTTCCCATGTGGTATCCGGGGTCAGGTGTGGTACTTGTTTGTATTGATTCCTAATCTTTGCCGTCTTTCTTACTTTGTACTAAAATACACTATTGTCGCTCAATCACATTTTAATATTTTGGTGAAATGCGTTGGTCTGAAACACTTCATATCCAAGACCTTTTTTGAAAAAGTACGTTGATGGTGTTTTGATTCACACTCTCATGGATAAGTTAATTGATAGTGCGTTGGTTTACTTAGATAAAATTTACAATTAATTGATAGTACTTTGGTAAACTAATATCTCAATCCTACACTTTTGACGTACTAGCAGCCAAACGTTGTGTATTGAGAGTGTTTTCGATTCTAAATTTCTGACCAAAAGAAAACAGAATTGAAGCCACATGACTCATTTCCTGTGTTCACATATTTGAAAGAGCTTTTGAATGTATTTTTCCTCTTTCAGTTGTTAATTTTAGTGCAATTATGCTAAATGTTGATTTGGAGTTTGCTACAAACAATCACAGTAAGTAACATAAATGTACTCTAATACATTTTTTTTTTATTTTCGTTTAGTTTCAGTTTTATATTTCTTGTGGCTTCACAAGACCCCAAAATATATTGTTCTGTAATGTTTCTTGACCTGACGTAAATTTCAAGTAGTCCATTAGTATTAAGTACATTGATAATGTGTCGGTACGTAACTTGGTAGTGGTTTGGTTAAAGCGCATTGATAGTGTTTTGGTTAGTGCATTGATAGCGTTTTGTTAGTTCATTGATAGTGTTTTGGTTAACACGTTGATAGTGTTTTGGTTAGGTAGTGTTTTGGTGGCTCATTTGCATGTGAAAATTGGCACTATCAATAGACCATCAAAACACAATGTTTACATAAGGTCTTGTTGTAGTGTTTTAGTCCCTTCTTTTTCATATGGGTCACCAGTGGTTCATCGATATCGATTTTGATACATCAGACATGACGTCATATGATAAGAAAATAGGGTTGTTTTGCGACTATTTACTAAGTTCTGAATAGGTAAAGCAAATAAATACAGGAATGTGAATCTACCAGACTGGGTTTATTGACTATTCGTAACACGCTGAAAAGTGCAAGAGTTCACAAACACACCCTCCCATACCTACTTTGCAACACGTAGCTTAAAGAAAATAACCAGGTTTATGCAGATTTTACCAGTAATTAATTAGAGACGTTTTAATGGGAACGCTTTGACGATAGATTGTTTGGGGGTTGACTTGGGGAAGTTTTTACGAATACATTCAGATTAAAGGCAGGATCAAAAGTACGCAGCTGTGGGGAGTTTGATTTCATCATATAAGAATTTTATCAGAAGCCGAGAATATCCGAATTAGCTTCATTGGGGATTTTGAGAGAAGTTCTCTATACGCCCTTGCATTTTCAGAAGTAAGCTGATGTCCATGGAAGACTACTAATGTAGATCACCATCGCTATCGCGATGGTGAATTACAATTATCACGTTACAGTATAGGCGATAATGAAATGGTCACATAGGTTGTGTCAGCTATATTTTCCGGGTGCTGAGTTCAAGACAGGGCCAGATGAGACAAATATAGCGTCACTGGCCAACCCTCTCTAGAACCGTCCATGGATTGAAACAAAACAATCACCTAACAAAAATAAAATGTCTAGTAAGTCCTTCATTTTTTTTGTTTTAGTACATTGATGTCAGCAAAATTTATATCAACAGTTTGTTTTAAGGAAACACCTAAACGGGTACTATGGCTAACAGTGAAGATCCATATGAAATGCGGCATAATGCTGCATTTCATAAGGGTATACAATATTCGCTAAGATCAGGGACAGAAATACATCCTAATTTAGAAAATTCTACCCATGACCCCTTAAAGTAGACGATGGACAGCCTAATAATTATTGTATCAATATGCACAGGAAAATCCATCAGAAAACAAAGGGTTAAAGGGAGTAGGAATACAATGAAACATTTTGAATATGGCAAGGTTTCACATAAGAAGCCTTTTGCATTTGAGGGGTTTTCACATACTAGCAATTTCCATTTATCTCACAATAATAATGTTTCTAGAACCCATTCAACCCATGTAAACCCAGAGTCATTTTATTGGGTAATGCAACCAGTGCAGACCCATATCAAATGCCACAGAACTTCGTACCCAATCAGGATACTGCATGCTTACATAATAGTTTTCTGTTAGATTTATGCCAATAAGGTTTATGTTAATTGCATAGCACAAGTTTAGTATTCGAGGGCACTTGAAACTGTTATTAGTCTCCAGACGAGGACATATTCACGATTTATTTTCACCAAAGACCACGTCGATATAACCCTTAATGCGCCAATCGGAACAAAAAAAGACTACTTTTCTCCTACAGGAGCAGTCTGTTCCGGGTCCACGCTGTTTGTTTTGATACTTAATTTGTCAGTAATGTTAGGAAATTATCTGCAGCAGACGACTTCAGCAGACGACATTTTCAATATGCATTTTTCTTGGCGTTTTAAGGGTTAAACGCATTTAGTCGATAAACAAGTAAAGCTAGGAGTCTTGATTCCACCTTGAGCTTCAAAATTGCATTGAAAGAAGATGTATGACGTCATTTATTTGGAATGTGGCGCTGACGAATATGGAACTTTAGCTAGGTGAACGTTTAACCGTAAAAGAGATAGAGAAGTGAGCTGATTGCTTAACTCTTTCCTCCTTGCTAGTGGCGACTTTTATCGGCTGCTTGAAACGTTTGAAAATAGTTTGGATCCGGATCAGGGCCGACAGAACGTCAGTTCTGATCCGAAGCTAAACCGTTTGACACTCTGATTGTGCTCATAAAAAGATTGTTTTTTGAAAAAGTTAAATTTGAAAGAAGTCAGTAGACGCAACAAAAGCATGAAAAATTACCCAACATGCAAAAATTTAATATTTCAAAACAAGTTTTAGTTTCACCACTGCTGCTTGTGCTCTATAGACTTGAACATTGTCAAAGATTCAGATGGCACAAACAGTTCAGCGAACAATTGTGAATATTTTCTTATACCCCTATTCCACACAGACCTCGAATCCCCCGAATCACCAAGAATCGATAAATGTTAGGATTCGGCTCGATTCGTGGAGAGTTGCATTTCTGTGGTGCTCAACGATTCAGTTACGAAACAGGTAAGAAACAGTTACGAATATTCGCGAGATTCGGCTGGATTCGGCCTGAGTCGCCGCGATACTGTGCCGAATTCACTACGATGTGCAATAACATGTAGAAATACTGCAAACATCGATCACGAATTAGTTAAGAATACGCCGAATGCAGCACGAATTGGGCACGAATTAACAGAAATCCAAGACGATTCACCACGATTCGCGAGATTTTCTCTCACGATAGTTATAAAAAGGCCCATCCATGCTTCGATGTCATCAGTTCCAAAATGAATATTCCTCGTAAAGTAGCTGAAGAATTGATCCTGCAACTTGAGAGTTGAAAACAGCAACTAAAGCAACTAGGCTTTGACTTGGAAAAATATGGTAGTTCGTCATTGGCAAAATCACCAGCCAGGAATTACTGACTGATCCTGATTGTGCTCCAGAATCTGCCAAATCGGTTTCAACTTCTAGGACTGGCTAAATGCGCATGGCGGGGTAGTCTAAGGAATTGGTTTAAACATATTTTATTAGCAAGAACAGTTGACATTATCAAGTCTAAGGAATTCGTGGCTAAAGATTTGAACAGTTCAAAACGTTTGAGCCGGATTCCTGATAGACCTGCGAATTGCAAGAACTGACTACGGACTGTGCGATTCAACTAAGATCTTTACGAACTGAGTACGTTTCAGCCATGAATCCAAATATTTGTCAATTCGTGGCAATTCATGGAATTCGGGGCCTGTGTGGAAAAGGGGTATTACCAGCGGTTTTAACGTATGGTCTGGGTGCTCAAAAGAACCGTATCATTGAGACGGTTCTTTTTAGTACCCACAACATATGTTTTTGTCGAGAAATAAGACACATAATTTTCAAATACGCACTCTGATCTGGAGGCCTGATTGTCCTGCATTTCTCTGCGGATAAATACATGTAAAAGTATTCGCTAGACGCACTCGCGCTTACGTTCGATGTGTCAGCAACTATAAGACAATTTCTTCCCTTGTCGGTTTGGGAAATCGCTTTCAAATAAATCGACATTGTGTGAGTGCCATTTAAAAAACTTTGAATCTGACTGCATTTGTTTTGCTGATTTTGTTATGGAAGTAAAGTTTTTCAGGCAGCATTTTTTTCAAGTAAATGAGCAGTTTCTTTTACGAGGACCATAAACTTATTAATACCAGCAACTTTGGTGTTTATTCTCTTTTCAACTGAGCCTGCAGTCATAAACGGGTGTGTTTTATTTAGCTTGTCTTTCTCTGTTTTGTCATTTTTGTTCTTTCAGACCTTCGCGTGTCTCTTTGTTACAGCACCGGTGCTCGGATTTATGTATTTATTTGTAGAAACAGCCGGTAAGTAAGTGTTACACTCTATTTTTTCATTGACAAATACAACCAATGCTTAAAATAACATAAACCAACAATATAAAGGCTCGGAATCATACATAGAATGGAAAACACTGTCAACTACTGAAGATATCGTCCACTTAAAACATCTCCTGCCTATATTCAAATGTACGCTAGACCGTTTACATCATTGAAACAAACACTATGAATCCATATCAGACTGCTCCTAAGCGAGCAGTCTGATCTGGGTCCGTAATGTTTCTGATCTAGGCTATCGATTCCACAGCGGACTGTCCGGCGAAAGAAACAAGTTGGCATGTGCGCCCATCGAAGACTAAGTCTTAGATCAACCTGTACATCTGCGCAGTCTGAACCGTCTTCGATTAGCACTGTACGGGTAGCCAAGGGTCCAACGTTTCTCAAGATGGAAAACTAAGACTCTGATCCATGTGCGGATCCAGAAAGTTTTGTTAGAGGGTGTCCAACTTCGACGACGTTTTTTTTTTTTTTTTTTTTGATTAGGGGCGGGAGGATCCAAGAGTACCACTATAAGCGGGCCATCATCGGCCCGCAGAGCGTAACGGCATAAAATGGCGATGGTGGCCCAACATTGAATGCTGGCTTGGTAGCTGCAATTTTTCAGGGGATCCGGACCTGTATTGCTAGAAAATCCTATATTTTTGTGATTTTTCGGGGGGTTCAGGACCCCCTGTCCCCCCTCTGGGTCCTCACATGGTTTCTTTAGGTGGAAAACTAAGACTCTGTTCAGACTGTACTGACTCGCAGACCGATTTGAATCTTCGCTGCACGCACATGCCAACTTCTGTTTTTGGTTCTTTGTTTTGTTATACAGTACTAAGTGCCCTTTCTAGTTTTGCAATCATCTTAAAGAGGAAGTGAGAGCAGGGTGCTTTACTTTAATTATCTTTCTTATGTCTTGTGACAGTTTGTGTTTTGTTGTTTTTCCTCGTGGAGCCAAGGGTTGGTCTGCAGTATGGTATTTTCTGATCATACAGTAAAAACTGTCTTGAGCGGCCACTTAAAAATAGACAAAACAAAGCGGGTTTTAATGGAAAATGGTAGCTTAATGAAGGTCGAAGGTATTGCAAAATGCTCCAAGGAGAGCATTCTGCATTACTTTTGACCTGAATTAAGCGATAATAGGTATTGAAAACCAATTTTGTTGTTCTTTATGTTGACCGCTTAGGACAGATTTTATTGTACTTACTTTTTGTACGTTATGCTGGATAACGGCTTTATTCTATTTCAGGTCATCCGGTACCAGACATTCAAACTGGATTGGTCACATTAGAAACTGATACACTTTTAAAGGTTTGTCAAATTAATAAAACGGAGTGTGCTGTTTTGGCAGCAGCATGAATTGTTTTTACTCCTGAATGATTATAAGACGTAAAATTTGCTTGTGGCTCAACTAGGGGTTTTCATTAGCTCTGTCCGTCTATTTGTTGAGGGCCATTTTATTTGATTAGCGCAGTCGGTAACGTGTCTGGCTACAGATGCGTGTCTGACTGCAGATCCAGGGGTCGCGAGTTCGATCCCGGTCCGGTCCAGTCCCATACTTTCGTTGAGATTGATCATGAAATGATTTCTACGGTCATTCTCCTCCCTTCCGCTGATTTATTCAAGAAGGATTGTTGTCAGTTACAAGCGAAACTATGTGCACGAATTACTGGTTAACCGCTTGTTCAAGCCTGCCCAGGAAAAAGTGTGGTTAGGTGAACTGACCGTCCCGCAATGACCATAGCTGTTGACTTGGGACGTAAAGCAACCAACCAAACAAACAAACAAACAAACAAACAATATTTGATTTGATTGTTTCCACATGATGATCAATTTAGGGGATAACTGCATTAAACATTTTCATTTGGAGAGGTGTATATCGTCGTATATACGGTCGAAAATTCAGTTTTATGGAGACGCGCGAGGGGAAAATACGATCAATATCCGGTGCCATAGCTATTTGGTATTTTTCTATAGATCATATGGCTACTTTTCAGCTCACCTGAACGGAAGGCTCAATGTGAGCTATTGTGATCGTCTTTGTCCGTCGTTCATCTGTCGTGCGTCCCTTACGACATCTCTTCCTGAACCACTGGACCAGGTCCAAATTTCATATAACTTCACCTGAATATTTTCCGTGAAGCCCTCTTTCAAAATTGCATAAATTGTTCCGCTCCACCGAACTGGAGGGCCGCCAGAACTCCAGATAAGAACTATTTTAAACGACATCTCCTTTTGAACCACTTGCCAAAATTCTAAATAATTTTACTGAATTGATCCTCATAATACCATCTAAACAATGGCACAAATAGTTCTGCTCCGCTGGTGCTCTGTGGTTCTTCCACCAGAACTCTAGAAAAGAAATGTCTTTCAATGGTATCTCCTCCTGAACCACTGGTCCAAATTCAAAATGATTTCACAGCATTGTTCCTCATGATGTACTCTACAAAAATGCACAAATGGTTCCACCCCACTGATGAAAGGTGCTGTCAGAGCTTTAGATGAGAAATGTCTTTAAACGAAATCTACTACTTAACCACTTAGTCCAAATTGAAAATAACATAGGAATCTTGTAATGGAGACATATCTTGCAAAAGTGGCTGTCTTGTTTTTAGAGGTTTTTTCCTTTGATTCTGTGAAGAATGGTTTTCCAAAACAGATAGCTACAATAAGGATGTGATTGTGCATTACCTGTTTTGAGGGGTCACATGTAGACTTTATCATAGCAAACAGTGCAGACCCTGATGAAATACAGCAAACTACCTAACTACCCTTCCAGGGGGTTTCAGTATACAAAGGGTTTATTCCCCATTATCAGATGAGTTCCATCAAGTAATGCTCCTGGGGCCAAAAACATAAAATATTGTCTGAAATACTAGGCCTAGAGCCTTGATATTATGTTTATTGCATCGTTTTGTGAACATACAATTTGATACACTTGTGTATTCGTCTTTTTATATTGCGCTTTCCTAGGAACTTGCGGCTGTGTTCTTCCGTACAGTTCTATACCTTTTTGTTTATAGTTGACTTTTTAAAGAAAATATAAAAATCGTTCAGGAACACTATCAGAGCATCAATCGGCATGGCCCAGTTTTGATCTAGATCAGGACTGACCTGGCCTTGAGGTCATAAAACTTGAGTACAATCTTAACTCCAAATAAAGAGCTATGGTTGGCTACTTGCGGACGTGTCAGCAAGCAGCAAATCATTGTGCTTTATTTTGAGTTTGAGAATGAAGTCAGGTTTTATTACCTCTGGACCTGGTCTGGGTCTAAACTATTTGCGAAGGCAAAAGTCGTAGCTAGCAAGGATAGAGAAAGAAAAATACATCTCTATTATCAGTAATTTCATTGGCGTTTTGGTAAGGCTAAAGTCATAAAACAAAAACGTATTTGATGTGTTTGAAGAGCGTAGACTATCTTCAATTTCAGCTGGCTCAAATATGCTTTAAAGCTTTGGGATTGTCTAACAATAGGACACGTATGTTCAGATCATATAAGCCGCGACATTTGATTTTAAACAATTTGGCATTTTGACAAGTGTAGACTCAAACATGACTGTGCAGCCTCCTTTTAAGCTTAAAAACTTCAAATGATGTTCTGTTAGTAGCTTAACAGTCATAGAATATTCAATCGACTAGCAGAGGCTCTGACTAGACTGCACGTTTGTGCAGGCTGATCTGAGGCTATGCTGGTCGCAAATACCACATTGCTGGAAATATCATGTCGCGGCTCTTGCCAATACATTGAATTATACAAATTCATTCATTTCACTTTTATGTGCAATACTTATCACACAATGTCGCGTCTGGGAAAGATATAAGGCCATTTACTACATGATTAACTTGTGGTTCCAAACCCAGAAAGGTTTGCCCACATGCACCCATAATAGACACTTTTACCCATAAAGAGAACTGCTGATAGCGGATAACTGACTGCGAATTAAATTTTAGGGAACATCTCAACATTCATTTAGATGCCAAAATGACAAAACACCGACCATCAGACGGCGATTCAGGCTTTATAAAATGATGTACTGTACACACTAGGTTTGTGGCAATCATTAGCTCAATTTTTAACAAAACTGTTTTTATGCCCCCAAACGAACTTTGGCATGCTTATAGTAATCACATTGTCCATCCCTCCGTACGTCTGTCCGTCGGTCAGTCTGTCCTTCCTGCTTCCTGTTCAGTGTATATCTCCTATATTCTTTGAGGTAGGAATTTTAAATTTAGTGTGTGGATGCATATTGAGATAGTAAAGTGTCTCGTAATATTTTCAGGTCACTATGACCTTGACCTTGACCTAGTTTCTAGAATAATTGTGTCCGGAGCATATCTGCTATATTATTTAAAGAAAGAATCCCAAATTTGGTATGTGGCTACATGACAAAGTGTCGTGCACCATCCTTGGGTCCCTGTGACATTACATTGACTTCTGACCTAGTTTCTATAAACTGCTTTGAGTCTGGTGCATATCTCCTATATTCTATGAGGTATGAGTCCAAATTTGGTGTGTAAATGCATCTAGTAATGGCAGGGTATCAGGTACCGTTTTCGAGTCACAGTGACCTTGACCTCTGAACTAGTTTTAAAAATTATTGTGTCTGGAGCACATCTTTTAATTCTTTGAGGTAGGAATTCCAAATTTGGTGTGTAAATGCATCTCTGATGGCAATTTGGTGTGTGAATGCATCTTGGAATGGCCTATTTTCCCGTTCCATTTTCTGGTCACTGTAACCTTAACCTCTGACCTAGGTTCTGAAATTGGCATCAAGTCTGGTGCATAACTTCTATATTCTTTGAGGTAGGAATTCCAAATTAGGTGTGTTGATGCATCTTGGGGTGGCAGAGTGTCATGTACCACTTTTTTGGGTCACTCTGACCTAGGTTTTAGAATAATCGTGTCCGGAGCATTTCATCCTAATTATTTGAGCTAGGGATCCCAAATTTGGTATGTGGTTGCATCTTGGGATGGCAGAGTGTCATGTTGTCAATGTGTTTAAGGTGCGCACCTCTTTCGTTATCACAAGTCAACCACCATCCAGGTAAGCGGACCTTGCTTGTTCGCCAGAAACGGTTGAGGGTAGTCTATTTATTGAAACTGTACTGCCATTGCATTGGAGGTCAGCAATTTAATACATTGCGACAGTCAGTATGCCTGTAAGAAAACCAAATGACGGTTTAGCTATGGTTTCCACTTTAATTGCATCACGGTGGAGCAGACCTCAGTCTCAGAAACTTTCGTCTTTATGCTTGCCCCTGATGCTTGTTTTTAGCTGGGCCCACCATGGCTCAACTTGAAGTACTCTTTAGTTCTAGCTCTCTGTGAGCCATTTTCTTTGTTTCACAAAATCATTGATAGTTTGTTTCTCTGTGATAATGTTTTGCATAAGTTAGAAATCCTCTATTCGAGCTTAACACGTTCGTGTTTTAAAAGAAACCCAGCAAAATCCAGAGCAAAGATTTGTTGCCATAATGCATTTAAGCCACCGGTAGCTTCTGCTGCTGTCCATTCTTTGGCGGTGGTTCTGTCTTTGTTGATTGCTCCTAACTTTATAACCAGATGGTATAGTTTGATCCAATTTGGCATACGTATACATGTCAACATTGTCCAAACTCTGGCATGCGTAACAGTGTCGTTTTGAAGACAAGGTTTTGCGGAGCATCAGTCAGGCGGGTAATGGTCAATTAGTATAAATGATCATAAATCTCAAACCACATTGTATATTTCGATCAAATTTGCAAACTTATTAGTTATTCATTTTAACATTGTTCAGACATTGGTTTTGCAAAATGGTGACGATGCTTTGTTAAGCATCATTTTTGCCGGTAGAAGTATTTTAGTGAAAATGCTCATAACTTTATCGGAATGTCATACATGTATTTTGATCCAATTTTTCATACTTATCCTTGACACTGGTATAGTATAATTATTTTAAATCTTGAAAATAGCTGAGAATCTGATGTTGTGTAAAGTGGTGTTCTTGTTTTCACTCCGGTAGTTATTTTGTTCAGCTGACCAGAACCGATTGAGAAATTTTCCCAGATAACCTTATAATAAAACTTCGTGTGATTAGTTTTTGAATTGGGACCAGTGGCTCGAGTGAATATGCCATTTAAAGATATTTCTTATCTACAGCTCTGGCAGCCAGCTTGTTTAGCGGAGCAAAATCATTAAGGCAATTTTGTTAGAGAGCATTATGAGGAACATTTCTGCGAAACTATTTGGCATTCGTAACAGTGCTGTTTGGTATAATCTTAGTTTCGCATTTCAGTTCAACTTGTAGAAATACCTACCCTACAAGTCTCGTTAGCTGAAATTTACTCATTTATCATGATTTTAAACTCAAAATATGATATTTTGGACCCCTATACTAGAATATCTTAAAATTCTTTCACTCCCAAATTCAACATTATCCCTTTCTCAACCAGTCACAGCAAGAAAGAAAACACATACGGATCTCAGGCGAAATGTACAGTATATGAACCGCATTTGCAATATATACCCAATAATGCCCTCGCTTTCTCCAGTCTCGACGTAGTCAGAACAGTAAAAACTGATTTAACTTTAAAATATTGTTTCTAAGATATACGTTCACCACGGGTCGTGCACATTAAGCTCAGTTGATTTTATAGTTTATTGTTGCTCTCATTGTGTGTGGGAGTTTTATGTTTGGTCCTTGTTTTGCTATGCAGTACAAAGTATCAATTCTAGTTTAGCAATCACTCCGCTAGGAGAGAGCTGATTGCTTTATTTTAATTGTCTACTTGCTGTCATGCCACTGTAAGTGTTCCGTGTCTCTTCCTCACGGTGTGGTGGTTGGTCTGTAGTATGTGATTGTGGTATTTTCTGGACTCTTAGGTTTAAGAATTGCGGTCAGCATCGGCGCCTACCCGATGCTTTACCTCATATATCGTGAACATAATAGCCTTTAGATTAAAGAAAGATGGACCAAATATCGCTTGTAAATCTTGAACTGCGCTTACAAATATATTCTGTGCTAAAAAAGTAGTTGACACCTCAATTATGTGCATGCTATATCATGAGCACCACAGATCATCACATAATATGACTGTGAGTGTTTTCCAATGTCATGGAACAGTCTTATAACTTCAAAAAGACCGTAGCTGAATTTAACAACCGACTATTGACACAAAAGCACCTTAAGCCACATTGTCTACCATGTTAAAAACGAAATTATTCAAATTCAGTTAAAGTTGTCGGGCACTGCATTGCAGAGTCTATTCGTTGTCTACGCTTGTTGATACAATAACCTTTGCTCGTCATTTCACATGCTTTACAGTCATGACTGTATTCTCCCATTTATGGCGTAAAGAAAGTCGTTTCCATTGTCCTTATAAATTTCACCCATACTGTCTAGAACACATTAAAATATGAGATTTTTCCATTAAACATTGTTTGCTGCACCGATGATTTCCCTCTTATGTGGAATATCCCACATGTACATGTACCTCAGCGAATGCATATAGAATATGTGGAATATCCTACATGTACATGTACCTCAGCGAATGCATATAGAATATGTGGAATAACCTACATGTACATGTACCGAACAGCTGTACATAATTTGGATGCTGAATTCACTTTTTTAGAAATGGCGACCTCTAATGCCTTTTTTTTCTCGTGAGCTCAAGATCTTGTACCATTTCACACATGCTTCTATCTTGCAAATGTAACTGACGAGATTAACTATTTCCGCGTTAGTTGTGAGTGTGTCTTTGGCTACATTTTAGAACCAGATCAGGACCGGAACATCAATGCTTCCTTTAAGTTAAGGTAGACTTAAATTGACGAACTTACTTAAATTTCACAAAAAGTGCATTACAATCATTTTCCCTATCTTAAATGTCTCCTTATCTCGACAAAATATACTTTACAGCAAAAGAAACGCATTTTTTCAATATCCATTTCATACCAGAAACCCTTATCAAATTTTACCCTTAATGATATGAACATGTTTGATCGTACTCATGGGTTCGTTCCAGACCATTTTATTCGTCATAACACAGTTATTAATAATTGCTTGTTAATAACTGCAAAAAACACAAAAACAGCGCCGTACATTGGAAAACACATGATTTGAATCCGATTTCATTGCATGTCACAAGACCACACTGTAACAGATAAGAAAACAGCATAAAGCTTGAAAATTCACTGCTGTAGCAATTATACTGCTAATCAGAACATCTTAATTTTTTGCATTTTTTTTGCATTGGTATTGAAAACCACCAGAATCTTTGGGTGTAAGAATATCTGAAACAGTATGATTGATGACAAGTAAGGTAGTGTCCAACCGAACCGTTTAAAACAATTGTTTGGACCCTTTCTTGCCTGTATTAAACACACTTCTGGTTAATTGTCCGATAATGTTACTTGGTCACAATAGTCCACCGTAAAGAATATCGGAAAATTTAAGCTTCATAAGTGGTCTGTATGTCATGATTATCACACAGAGTGATTTTCATTCAAATCCGTTCACTGGTTTTAGGCATACACTATCTCAAAAGTCGCCTTTATTATGAGTCATTTTATTATGCCCAGAGTTACGTCCCTTTATTATAATTTTTCTAATGAACAATCCATTCGTGATGCATTTGATTACACACATGTTCAATACACCAATGATACCTTACATATCATTAGATCAGTATTTAAACCCCAATTTATACACTATACCAAATATGCAAAATATGCGTTTCTTTTGCTGTTCAGTATACTTACATATTTAAGGTACCAACGAGGCCACCTTATAGTTAAGATTTAACTTTTTGACATATCGATGTACGTAAATGTAAACAATGGCGAACGTCTTAACTTTGGTGAGACTGCGAAGACATCGACACGCAGAAGGTTTTCAGGAGTGATATTGTTTCTCTACCACCACGATAACCTATATATACATGCGCGAAGAGAGGACTTTTCATTGGGTTTGGCGGGGGGGGGGGGGGGGTCCAAGCCCAAACGACAGGAAAAAGGCAGATCTTCTTCATTTGTTTTGTAAGTCCTCAATTCATTTTGCAGAGGGCGTCCATTTCAAAGAAAACCATTATTCAACTATAACTTTCCAATATTTCATGGAGGAGGGCGGTAAAACATTATAAGGGGGGCCCAATTGCACATTTCTATATAGATCTATAGAACCAGGGTGTGGGGTCCGGACCCTCTTCCCCCTCCTCTGGAGCCGCGCGTGACATTGTTAACTGGGTTTGTCCACACCCCGTCTTGGCCACAAGATAGCCTGACACACACTCCTTTGATGCAAGTTCTGCTGGCTCTTGGGTACCATGCAAAGGGTCCTACTATTTAGTGATTGGAGATACGCTTGGGATATCAAAGGATGCCACGACTAGGGTAGTGTATCGTGTATCAAAGGCGTTGTGTGCAATGGGATTATTGGAAAGAGGCCTTGTATTATTCTCAACGTCCGATGCGAAGGGAGTTTCTACAATGTTGCTGTCACATATAAAATACCGAATTACCCACATGTTTTCCCCACACTGTATGCGGCGATCACAAATGAACCGAATTGTTAGAAACGCTGTTTTGTATTTTTTTAAAAAATGCATATCGCTGCCAATCAGGTATGGTTTTATAGCAATAAGGTTGAAGGGTTCACCACACCAAGAAGTCTACGAGTATTCGATTATTACTCCCTCACACACACTCCCCCTTAAGCATATGCACAAACTAGATAATCTGAAGGTCCTGAAGCGCTTACCTGATCTCCTTGACTAAATTAAAATGGTCAAGGTCAACTTAGGCTTATATTATTAAAACATATTGAGCCGTGACACGTTATTTCCAAAGATGTGGCATTATGACAAGTGTAGACTCAGACGAGCCTGTGTAGCCTTCTTTTAAGCTTAGAAACACCAAATGATGTTCATTCATTAGCTTAACAGTCATAGAATATTCAAGCGACTAGCAAAGAATCTGATCAGACTGCGCGTATGCAAAGGCTGGTCTGAGCCTTTGCTGGTCGCACTTACCACATTATTGGAAATCTCATGTCGCGGCTCAATTATTTTGTTTACTATGTATGGGAGTGTTTGTTTTTCATTTGAAATTATCACGCATGTATTGTAGTCCGTTCTGGCTCAATTGACGCCTTTAAATTCGAAAACTAGCTAAGTATCTGATAATCAGCCGATTTCTGGCTTGACATTGGGAATTTATATTTCCCCTAATGCACTTCATTCTCGTTACTTAGGAAAAGACAACCAAACAACTTCAATAATTTCAAAATTACATTTATGAAATTGGTAAGGAGCAATTGGACAGTCGACTGAAGTACGCATGTAACACTGAAAGTCCAATACAAAATTTACTATACATCTTTGCTTCTAGATATTAGCCAGCTTATGTAGTATTTCAATTTGTAACTTAAATTATAATAGCCTTCATATTATTTCGAGTCAGATCAACACTCCATGGATTCTCGTTTTATAAAAAATCAATGCGTACTTGACTGTCGAACTGTCCAAAATAGAATGCCTTCAATCAGCAAATCTCATGTGAATTTACTGCTAGCGCCACCTGACACTCATTTCGATTACTCAGGAGAAATTAATATTCTTCTAATTCATAAACTCAAACTAAGAAAATTACATTTCTCCTAATGCACTTCATTCTCTTAACTTACGAAAAGACAACCAAACAACTTCAATAATTTCAAAATTACATTTATGAAATTGGCAAGGAGCACTTGTACAGTCGACTGAACATAAAAGAACGGGGGTAATGAATTTTAATCCTGGTCTTACATCAGCGGAACTCAAATTCTGACTTGAAATAACTACTGGTACTACATTTCTTTAGAACTTCTGGGAGTAGGTGCAGGGTGCCAGCCAAAACCTCAGGTAGCTACTGAACTTTTTCAGAATTAACCTGAAAGAATACACATACAAACGAACATTGCAATAAAATGACTACATATACACATATATATGTGTGTTTCTATACATATATGTCAGCATATATGCACGTGTTTAGAAAGCCACGGATTCAAATCCTATTTCAGATTCAATATAGTATTCATCTATTCATTATACTTTTTCGTAAATTTTTTTAGCATCAGAAGCTAGGTTACATGTGAGTTTCTAACATATTATTATGTTCATCAATATAATACCTCCAATCTGCGATAACACTGATATACTAGAGCAATACTGCTTTTCACAATTTCCAGCTGATACCAGCAGATTATACTTTTTAGCATTCAGCATCAGATGCTAGGTTACATTTTACATTCATACATACATATACATCAATATAATACCTCCAATCTGCGATACCGCTGATCGACCAGAGCAATACTGCTTTTCATAATTTCCAGCTGATACCAGCATATTTCTTCTTTTTAGGTTACATATGACAGTCATAAATACATGTATCTCAATACAAATACCTTCGATCTGCGATACCGCTGATCGACTAGAGCAAAAAATAGTAAGTGAGTATGATCAGGAAATACCACAATCACAAACTGCAGACAACCCTATGGCACCGCGAGGAAGAGCCCATCAACCATCACGAGACATCAGGAAGACAAATTAAGCAAATCAACCAGCTCTCTCTTCCCCATCAAGATGATTGCAATACTAGAACGGACACAAAGCAACATACAACAAAACATAGAACAATTACAGACTTCCACAATGGAAGTAACAATAAACTAACTGTCAACAACAACAGAACCACCGCCTTAGAACGGACAGCAGCCTAAGTCACCGGGGGGCTTAAATGCATTTTACTGGTACCAAATCTTCGCCCTGGATTCTGCTGTTGTTGAAGTACAAGAAATGTTCAGCTCGCATGGAGGCGATCCAACTAATGCAACGTATCATCATGGATAAACATTCTAATCAAATTTACACATCATGATGAAACAAAGAAAAAGGCTCATGACTCACAGATAGTTAGAGCTAAAGAAAACCTCAAGTTGAGCCACGGTGGGTCCAGCTGCAGATAAGCATCAGGCCCCTACCCACCGATTAAAGCTTTACGTCAGAGCTGTCATAGAGTCTTAGGCCTGACCCACCGCCGTGCAATGAAAGAGGAAACCATAACTATAAACCATGATTGGGTTTAAAACAAGGCATGCAGAGTGTCGCATGATATCCAAGTTATATCGAACCCTTATATAACGTTTTACTATCTTTTTGAATTGATCACTAAAATAAGCCTTTCCAACAATTCGTTTGAATTTTTAAACTAAATCACCATAAAATATAGGTTCTGATATGCCTTGTTGCAGAAGAGTTTTTAAACCAATGTTGTATTTAACAATTAACTCTGAGTGTCTATGGTAGAATTTAGAAAACGCTTTTCGAATTTTATGATATCTATAACCTTGTTTTAATAATTTAGCAGTTAAAAATAAGTTTCTGTTGTTGAAGTTATCAACATTAGAACACACTCTAGCAAAACGGATAAGCTGAGCAATATATACACCATAGGAAGGAGAGAGAGGAACATCTCCATGAAGAAATGGAAAATTACTATTTTAAAATTAAAATAATCTAGTTTATCATAAATTTTAGGAGAAACTATGCCATTTGTTATTGACCAGTTCAAGTCCAAAAACAGAGCTTCAGTATCAGAAGAATTTGCCTTATTTAACTGAAGTTCAGTGGGATATATCTGTTCAACCATTTGTTCAAAATAAGAATCATCAATATTAAGTAAGTCATCTAAATATCTAGAGGTTGAGTTAAAAGCTTCAATAATATCAGTTTGATTATTGTCTGACAGAGACAACATAAAGTCTCTCTCATAACAAAATAAAAACAAATCTGCAACAAGAGGAGCACAATTAGTACCCATTGGAATACCTACAATTTGTCTATATAATTTCGATCCAAATCTAATAAATATATCGTCCAAAAGATAATGGAGCGCATCACACATTTACTGACATGACCACAATTTATATCGTTTAGGTTATTATGAAGTAAAAAAAAAGGCATTTTTATTATTACAAGCCAAATAAAGTGAGCCCTCTCTGTTAAATGTTTGTTAAATTAATTTTGTTAGTTTTTCATTGATAAGATTATGAGGCAATGTAGTATAGAGAGTAGAAAAATCTTATGTAGACAAACCAGATGCTAGAAAACCTCTAGACTTCAATTTATTAAGAATTTCAGCTGAATTTTTAATAGACCAAAATAATTTTTACCATTTTTTCATAAAGTGTTGTGCAATATTTAATGACATCGTTTTTAATCGCAGTGAGGCAAGAAGTCAAAAGAATAGACAACTCAGTAGTTGTACATGCACTAGAATTAGCAATAAAACGCAACTTATAGGGCCGTTTATGAAGTTTGGATAACCAGTATAACGTAGGAAGCTTGCTATGTTCCTCATCAACAAACAACCCAAACTTAACTGCCATTTGGCATCGATGCCTATCAACGATAGACATCTCATCAAGCCTGTTATGCTCATATGTTTTTGTAGTGCTAAGTTCTTTTTTTAGGGTGTTAATATAGTATCTTTTTCAAACGACTACTACATTGTTAGCAGCCTTATCTGCGGGGGCCAAAACGAACCTCATATGGAATTCCTGGATCCATTCTTCAAGTGTTTAAAAGTGAATTTAGGTTTAGGTGGTAGAAGATCTAAATTTTTGCAATACTGCTTTTCATAATTTCCAGCTGATACCAGCATAATTTTTTTTTCTTTTTTGTTTTGTTTTCTTTTCTTTTTTTCTTTTTTGTCTGTGTTTGCGGTTTTTTTTTTCGTTTTGTTTTTTCTTTTCTTGATTGTTTTTTTTTTATTATTTTTTATTTTTTTTCTTAATTTAAAGACTATACAACTATATGAATGAATCAAATGAATTTAACTCTTAAGCAGACAAACACAATATAATCAAACCCTGCGATCGCAAAACCACACATCTATATTATAGCAATACTGCTGTTCAATACACCAGGCTGCAACAATTATAAGTCAAGGGACTATAAACCCTTAGGGTTGAATCATTACGATTGAATCAAATCAAGTGAACTCTTAAACATGCAAACATGTTATCAGCCAACCTTGAGTTTGCAATACTGCACATTTATATCTACTAAAGCAATACAACTTTTCATAATTTCATGTTTGGACCAGCGTAAATCAAATAATTATGCGACTAAATGGCTACATTTAATTAGTTAAACTCTTTTGTAGACCACATGTTATCATCCAGCCATGTGATTGCAATACCTCACATCTATATCTACAAGAGCAAAAATAGTAAGTGAGTATGATCAGGAAATAAAACAATCACAAACCGCAGACAAACTGTGGCACCGCGAGGAAGAGCCGCTCAACCCTCACGAGACACTAGGCAGACAAATTAAGCGAAGCAACCAGCTCTCTCTTCCCCATCAAGATGATTACAATACTAGAATAGACATAAAGTGACATACAACAAAACATAGAACAATTAGAGCCAGTGCATGAGATTTCCAACAATGTGGTTTGTGCGACCAGCAACGCCTCAGATCAGCCTGCGCATACGCGCAGTCTGATCAGAGCATTTGTTGTCGCTTGAGTATTCTATGATAGTTAAGCTACTGACTGAACATTATTTGGAGTTTCTAAGCTTAAAAGGAGGCTGCAGAGGCTCGTCCGAGTCTACACTTGTCAAAATGTCAAATTGTTGGAAATCTCGTGCCACGGCTCATTACAGACTCCCACAATAAACAAAAAGTCAACAACAACAGAACCACCGCCATAGAACGGACAGCAGCCTAATCCACGGGGGGGGGGGGCTTAAATGCATTTTACTGGTACCAAATCTTCTGCCTAGATTCTGCTGTTGTTTAAGTACAAGAAATGTTCAGCTCGCATGGAGGCCATCTAACTAATGCAATGTATCATCATGGAGAAACACTCTAATCAAATTAACACACCATGATGAAACAAAGAAAAGGACTCACGACTCACAATACTGCTGTTTTTAATACCATGCTAAAACCAGCATAAATCAAGGGACTATAAAACCGTTATTTTGAGTGTAATCAATTGAACTCTTAAACAAGCAAACATGTTATAAACCAACCTTGTGTTTGTTATACTGCAAATTTACATTTACCAAAGCAATACTGCTTTTCAACATTTTATCATTCAGCCCTGTGTTTGCGATACCGCACATCTATATCTACAGATCAATTCTGCTTTTCATAATTTCAAGCCAGAACCAGCATAAATCATAAAAATATAGTACCTTATGGTTATATCAAATCACTTTAACTACTCTTAAATATACAAAATATGATATCATCCTGTATTTGCGAAACCCTACATTTATATCAACTAGAGCAATACTGCCTTTCATAAATTCAAACTGAAACCAGCATAAATCAAAATACAATGATACCTTACATTTGCATCAAATCAACTTAACTCTTAAGCAGGCATACGTGATATCATCCTGACCTATCTTGCTTTACCGCACATCTATATACTGCTGTTCATAAATTCGAGAATCAAACTACAGTGATACCTTGCGACTGAATAAAATGAATTGCACGGTAAGCAGACCAGCATGTTATCATCTAGTCCTACCGAACATCTGCATGTACATCTACTAATGCAATACTGCTGCTAAAATTTTCCAACTTAGACCAATATAAATCAAAGTACTATGATACACTTCGTTTGAAACAAATCGCAGACAAACCTGTGAGCATCTATCCCTGTGTTTGCGATTTCGTACATCTATATCTAAAAGAGCAATATTTCCAGCTATAACTAGGAAAAGCAAACGACTGATACCTTATACTGGTTAAATCAAATCAATAGAACTCTGAAGCAGGCAAACACATGTTATCATCCAACCTTGTGTTAGCGATACTGCGTATTTACATTTACTAGGGCAATACTGCTTTTCATAATTCTATGTTTGAACCAGCATATATCAAAGAATTATGCGACTATATGGTTAAATTTAATCAGTTTGACTCTTTGCAGACAAGCTGTTATCATCCAGCTCTGTGTTTTTGATACCCCATATCTATACCTACAGAGCAAAACTACTTTTTGTAATTTCCAGCTGAAACAAACATAAATCATAGAACTTTGATATCTTACAATGAATCAAATCACTTGAACTCTTAAACATCCACCCCTGCGTTTGTGTAACCGTACATTTAAATACCTGGTTCTAGTCCATTTCAAAGCTAGGCTACATAGGCTAAAAATAGAATTTGAGAATATAGGGATCACAAATGTTTTTCATGCATTAACATAAATAATATTTGCCCAGTACCAGTGTGAGATAATATTTTGACCCGCATAATATATTGACCCCCCTCCAACAAATATTCAAGAATGCTATTTTTTAAATGGAATCCAGTGACAACTTAGCTTAATCATCACACAAAACATTTACATTTCACAGACAAAACTATTCCGTGGTTGACATTTCTTTTAATGTGTGTGTGTGTGGGGGGGGGGGGGTGTCAATATATTATGGTATAATATATTGACCCCCCTCCATGATATAAAGGAACGGAAATTTCAAAACAGAATCCAATTACAGCTATGCAATATCATTTCGACCATTTATAGAACTTTGGTGACTCAATATCAATGTTGATAGTTCAAATTAAGTTCGGGTGGGTGGGGGTCAATATATTATGGTATAATATTTTAATCCCCCCTCCACATTTAGTAAAATTTGACGAAACAATTTTAGAAGATTGTTTCAATGCCGATAAGATAAATAGAAAAAGAAAAAAAACATATACATATCGCGAAAATATCTGGTCAAAATTCATTGACAATACCCTCAGCAACAATATCTGGAGACCTTTCTATACATGTGGAATATTAATCTGTCAAAAGCAGTATTTCATTTTCCGTAATATCTCAAAAAATAATACTTATTGAATAGAATAGCATAGACTGCTCAGGCAAGCTTGCACCCCTGTGCAGACTTGTTAGGGCATTTGATGGTTTGAGTCAAATACCAAACTGATCATCCACTTCATGCATTTCCAATAAGTACCTTTTTCATATTTGCTGGTCCATGTTTTTTAATTGAGAGAAAATGCTATACAAAGTTTGTAGAAACTTGGTTTGCTTTACTTACAAATCAATTTTGCTTGTTGGATAAGTAAAGGCTGTGGCGAGACTGCGGAAACGCAGGCTCGTCTGAGTCGTTGCTACTCGCTCCTCACTCAACATCAGCAATCAAATCGATTTTGCTTGTGGGAGAAGGAAAGGCTGTGGCGAGTCTGTGCAGATGCCCATGCTCGTCAGAGCCTTTGCTACTCGCTGCGATAGGAATCTAAATCTCATGTGCTGATGCCAATGTTGAGCTAGACAATCGACAATCAGCTGTCGACGTCACTGCATTGTGGTCCTTAAGCAAGACACATTTATCCTAGCTTAGTACTGGTTCAACACAGGAAGACCCGTCCCTGTTTAACTGAAAGATTGTTGATGGGACGTAAAGAATCAAATCAAACAAACAAACAAACATTCAGCTGAACATTCAACATGTTCAATGTTTAGCTCGACAATCAACATGCAGCTCAACATTCGAGTTTGTAATGTACCCAAGGTTAGCCCTGAGTTATTTGCACGGCGTAAAAATGCGAAAGCGTTTCAGACTGATCATTTTCGCGCCTCTACATGTATGACGCTATTTCATGATCAATCTCATCGAAGTATGGTACCGGGCCGGACACGTTACCGACTGCTCTACGCTGCCCTGCACATTGTTTGATTTGGTGCTGTACGTCTGAATCAACAATTTTTGTTCATATCGAGACGATTTCTGGGTCCAGGGGGATAATTGTCTCGCATGTTCTTGTGAGTTCACTTGTATCTCCACGTTTTGTGTTTTTTGTGATGTGCTACCACTTAAGCTAATAGTGGCATCTTTTTTTGTTGGCGAAGGAACAGAGTTGCTCAGTGGTAGAGTGCTTGACTCACGATCGAGGTGTTGCGGGTTCGAGCCTCACCGGTGACAATGCATTGTATCCTTGAGCAAGCCACTTTATCCTCTAAAAAGTACTGGGTCGACCCTGGAAGACCCGTCCCGACATGATTGAAATTTGTTGATCGGGACATAAAGAATTTAAAACAAACAAAAACATTTTTTTCTTAGTAAGAGCAGCGAAAAATCTTAATGATATTTAGGACAACAGTCGTCAGTTTCAATATCTGCTGATGTACTTTGGTTATTGCAGACAATATGGACCAGCTTAGACTACTATTTTCATCAGTGGCAGATATTGTTTGCTTCTGCTAAAATAGTCTGGTACATTGAAAAATATGCGGCAGACACAATGTTCAGAAATAAAATTCTGAAAAAATGCGACTTACAGTGAACTTCAGTGCAACTTTTAATTGTGTTCGAAAAGGTGAAATATTAAAACTCACTGCCCTACTGAACATATGAAGGGGTGAAAAAGACTTCCATGGAAGGCAATAATCACAAAACAAAGCCATATCGGCATTAAAACAAAAGATGAAGATTTCTCGCAGAAATTAGCCTGTGCAAAATAAAAATACACCAGGAGATCAGAAAGACGAAAACCCTCGTACTCTAGCCAGCCTACACGTCGTATATGTCAAAAGCATTAGGCCTATAGTAGAGCATAAGTGAAATAGCCATTGCATTGATCCAAGTTATAGATAAACAAAAAGCTTTGAGGGTTGTCTGTATTTACAATATGAAATAAAGTTCTAGAAAAAATGGTTTCAGGCATTTATTTATATTTATTATAAAATATTTGAATAACACAAATGTTCTAGCGCGACTAGCTTACTTTACGCATTCTGCATCGATCTTTTGAAATAAAAACCCTAAAAGTCATTACTCAGAGGTCGTGGTACATCTATAGCAACATAATGCAGTCAGCAAATAGGGCAGAATAATAGTTCAATCAAGTTTTAAAAGGCTGATTTTGCTTATGAATTTGGAGTTTGGAAACGCGTGATATGTTATCTTTAAACCTTTGTTCACAAAAAATACATATTCACGTTAGATCGATGAATATTCTCACTTTGTTTCGATTCCCTATTTGCGCACGGACAATTCCAGATTTGATCCGCCCAAAGTAAGAATTCTCACTTCGCGCTGGACAATTATATATATATATATTGTTTTCTCTTTCATTGCACGACTGTGGGTAAGGCCTCAGACTCTATGACGGCTCTGACGTAAAGCTTTAATTGGTGGGTTGGTGCTAGATGCTTATTAGTAGCTGGACCCACCGTGGCACAACTTGGGGTTTTCTTTAGCTCTGACTATCTGTGAGTCGACTCGTGATCCCTTTTTTTATCATCGTGTGTTAACATGATTAGAGTGTTTCTCCTTGATGAATCATTGCAATAGTTAGAAGGCTTCCATGCGAGCTGAACATTTCTTGTAATTCAACAACAGCAGATCTAGGGCAAAGATTTGGTACCAGTAAAATGCATGTAAGCCCCAAGTGGCTTAGGCTGCTGTACATTCTAAGGCGATGGTTCTGTTGTTGTTGACTTGTTGTTTATTGTTACTCCCATTATGGGAGTCTTTAATTGTTCTATGATTTGTTGTACGTTACTTATGTCCATTCTAGTTTTGCAATCTTACTGAGGGTAATAGAGAGCTGGATGCTTTGCTAAATTCGTCTTCCTGGTGTCTTGTGATTGTTGTGTGGCTCTTCCTCGCGGTGCCATGGGTTTGTCTGCAGTTTTGATTGCGGTTTCACCTGATCATACTCACTACTTTTGTGTCCACCACCCTTGTCCCCACAGAGCTGGAAAATAGCACTCGTCTGCTCGTATTTACATGTGTCTTAGGCTGCAGTGCAAGTGAAAATGTGAGAAAAGTGAGAATGTTTATGGGACAGTTGTAGAACGTTATATGGAACAATACTTTGTTCTAGCGAAGGTCATAAGATTTGTTGTAGAAAAGTTCTAGAACTATAAAAAAATTAGAAGACACCCTTAAAACTATTCCTAAGCAGTTCCAGAAAAAATCTAAAGAATTAGTCGTGGATAATTCTAAAACAAACCTAAAGATTTTTTTCTGGAACTATTGGGAATATCTCTTATAAAATGCTCAATATAACGTTCTATAGATGTTTCTGAATTATTCTAGAACATCTTAGAATGGTTTTTAGAATAGTTCCAGAAATGTTTAAAAGGTTTGTAAGGGCTGTTCTAGAACAAACATTCTTTTTTTCTAGAACAATTGTGAATACCTCTCCAAAATGTGTCCCATATTATGCCAAATAACGTGCTATAGATGTCACTCAATTATACTAGAACAATTTATATCAGTTTCAGAACAATTCTAGAAATGTTCTAGTGGTTTGTTTTACAACATTTTTTAAAGAAACATGGACTGTTCTGGAACAATTGTAGAACACCTTCCGTACCCCACTCCCAAAAAATATTCCATATAACATTCTATTAATATCCCAGAATGTTTCTAGAAGATATTTAGAATAGGGTTAGAATAATTTCGGAAATATTCTAATAGTTTGTTCTAACACAAGCATCAAAAACTTTTTCAAGAACTGTTCCATATTTTTTTTTGTTTAATAACAGTTATAGAACAAACCATTTCTGATATTGTTCTGAAACCATTCTAAAATGCTCCAACACGGTGCCCCAGGATTGATTCCCGTTGCTATGGTAATGGCCATGGTCAGGAATGCAATTAAGGAAAGCATATTTTCCTAGCCCTAGCAGATCGCATTAGAAGTACAATTCCATGATATATCACCTTTATACACCAGAAATACTGTTGACAGCGCATTAAACCTGTAAAAGTGATCCCAAAGTTCATTCCATGTTAATGCTGATGACACAATAAATAAACAGACGTTAACTGACGTTAACTGAAGAAGAATAATCATTGAAGAAACCAAACAGAGGCCCTTCATAGCCTGACTTCTGTCAGTTATTGCCACCCTGTTACCCCATTTAAAACAGTGTCTTATATTTGCTAAAAACAGCAGCTGAAACTGTGCCTCAAGTCTACTAACTGTTTCAGACAATAATACATGTACCATCATATTTGCCATCCAGTAATTGCTTGAAAAAAACTTTTATAATCCCTCGAGTTCGGGTAATCATGTTTTCCTCACCATCCAAATGGCTATGGCATACTTGTTCTTGAAATGTTCTAAAATGTTCCAGAATTTTTTTGAACAATTTTAGAACTTGCTAAAGTACTAAATAAGAACATGATTTAAGGAGTAAAATGTAAAGATTTATTTTGCCCTTGAAATGTTCAAAAAAATTTCTAGAAAATTATAAGCACATTTGTAGAATTCATTGGTTCTAACATAATAAGAGAAATGTCCTGGAACTTATTCTGAATCATTTTTTAGAAAATTTCTTTTATTTTTTTTGTACTTTCGATCTTTTGTAGAACCTACTAGTTCTTGAATCGTTGTAAAATGTTCGTGACTATTTCAAGTAATAACAAATTACAGAAATGTGTTGGACAAGAGTTCTAGAACAAACATATGCATCTGCTTCAGAGCAGTTGTTGAATTTTAGTTCTTTATCCCAATTTCCTTTATTCTGTACCATTGATCGTTAGTAAGTGCTACTTTAACAGCATCAGTCCATCACTCATGAGATTGTTCTTTTGTCCCAACAGCTTTTCATGAGACAACCCATGTGCAAGACCATGGCACAAATAATATGGCAGCTGTCATCAACAGCCTGTACATGTCTGCTTTACAACAAGCGTATGTACCTTTTTAAACTACTTATTAGGACACTATTAACATGTGAACAAAGAGTAAATATACTTTACTTACGTGTGTATATTTGCTCCATATTGCAAAATACTTACAGCTGTAATATTTGTGCATGTGAATGGGCCTAAGACAAGCAGAGATACTCCAGTGTTGACGTCATCGATTTTAAAGGTGTCGTTTTTCGCAACACGTTTTCAATTATGTAATAATTTATTTCATTTTTTTAAATTTCATTTTGTGTCGTTAACGTTAACACAAAATGAGGTAAAGATGCAATATTATGATTATTTCATTTTGCATTGATATGGTGCATATCAACGTTAAATGAAATAATGTAGTAATATGAAATAAAGCTTAAGGGTTTTAAAAGTATATTTGCATTAGATGGCTGTATATTAAATAAAACAATATTTAAATTATGTTTGTGGGATTTATTTATCATTATTTGGGAGCATATTTAAAGTTATAAGAGCGGTTTGCTCGTGAATAAACCACTGTAAAAATTGCTGTAAGAAAAATCAATCAGTTGTTCATACTTGTTAAATTTATTACATTATTTCATTATGCGTTGTGTTAGGACAACGCAAAATGAAATAATGTTATAATATGAAATAGATATTAATAAGGTATGTTAAAGTTTGTTAGAATCAGATAGTTACATACTGTATAAATATGTATTAATTCAGTCTATGGAACTTATTTACGGACATATTGAAACATTAAAAAGCATTTTGCATGGGAATAAACCTCTTTAAGAATGGATGTCAGAAAAAAAGTAATCGTTTTTTTTCATGCTTGTCAGAATTATAACATTTTTATATAAATTGGTTTGCTAGGACAATGCAAAATGAAATAATGTAATACTATGAAATGAATCTTAAAGGTTTTCAAACTATGTTTTTTATTAGATGGTTGAATACTGTATAAATATAACAATACTTTTGTAAATTAAATCAGTTAATTGAATTTATTTACGGACATTATTAAAGATAAATAGTGCGTTATAGACACGTGAATAAACCACTGTAAGAATTGCTGTAAGAAAAATTAATCATTTCTTCATATTTGTCAGTATTATTACATAGTTTCAGAATGTGTTGTAATAGGACATTACAAAATGGAATAATGTAATAATATGAACTATGCTTAAGATTTCTTAAACTATATTTGCACTAGATGTCTGCATAACATTTAAATATAACACTATATAAATTCAGTTCATAGGATTCATTTACAGACATAAAAATATATGCGTTTTGTACGTGAATAAACCACTTTATGAATAGCTAGCAGAAAAATCAATCATTTTTCATACTTTTCATACTTTTCACATTTTTTCATAATGCGTTGTGCTTGGACAACGCATAATGCAATAGTGTAATAATATGAAATGAATATTATGTTTAAAGTATATTTGCGTTAGATGGTTGACTACTATTTTAATATATTACTTTATAAATTCTGTACATGGGATTCATTTACAGACATGTTAAAATAGACGGTTTGTACGTGAATAAACCGCTTTATGATTGCTGTTAGAAAAATCATTCATTTTTCATACTTTACAGAATTATAACATTATTTCATATTGCGATGTGCTAGGACACCGAAAAATGAAATAATGTAGTAATATGAAATAAAGCTTAAGGAGTTTTAAAGTATATTTGCATTAGATGGCTGTACTTTACTCAGAAAAGCAATTGAAGGATATTAAAATTATTTTGACTATATAACATTTGAGAAAATAATCTCCAAACAAACTATTTTCTTATCTGATAGAACTACCAATATGCAATTCAACAAAATGCAAAATAAACTTTAAGGGTCATTGGTTATGATACAGTACCACACCAAATGTACAAACCCTCTTTACCCTAAGTTCACGAGCAAATTACCTGCTCGTTGCTTATGTTCTAATTCAGACCACAGACAAATGTGCACACCTATTTGTCAGTAATTGCACATAATAACGTGACAACTTCTTCAACAAAAAAGCACAGCTATAGCATACACCAGTCAATATGACAACAAATTGGATGTAAAACACTGACAACAATTGCAAAATTAGGTGTCATACTTCTGACCGAGAGCCAGGGATGCTTTTGGAGCCATTCAGTATGGAATACAAACGAGAAAAATGGGTTTTAATTATTTTTGAATATTTGTGACTTTTCAGTGTAGAGGGTTACATTATTTGGATCTCTACTGTACTTTAATTATTGAACCGTGGCTTAAATCAAACATTCATTTTGAATGCAGATATCTGGAGCTATGGCATGCATTAGAGATGGAACTAAATCTAAATACCCTTCAATTGAATTTCTGAGTATACACTGAAGGACTTTAAAACGCAAAAATCGAAATTCATAATATTTACTACTTTTTAATGTCTCAATCGTATTGAGATTTTGCAAAAATAAGCATCAATATGTCAGTAAAACATGTTTAAAATTTTATGTCAAAATGATAAATAATGTTAGAGCAACAGCCTATCCAATAGCAATACCCTATGATTCTAAAGTTGCAATTTGAAATTTGTCTAGAAATTGGACACGATTTTAATTTATTGTAAGAAAATATTTTTATTAAAAAATCAAAAACAAATTACCCTTGGAGCCCTACTATTCGTCTGGCACTGACAGTAGCCGACCGGAACGGATCTCGTCGATGTAAATATCGCCGATACATAATCGACGTAAGTTGTCTCTGAACGCCGGTCGCCATCCTTGGCTGACCAGACCTGCGTCGATCTTTTACTGTCCCAGTAGCCTGGTAACGATCTCAGAGGCGTATATAGTTGACGGATGGCAATTATGATATCTGGCGACGTCCAAAACACGCACGCCAGCTTTCAGCATTCCAATTGCACAAGATCGTTCATGTTCAGACAAACGTGGCATGAATAATAAAGCTATAAAACTAAAGCTGCTGTGTTTTATACATGTATACTTACAAGCTACATGTGAAGTGATAGAATTTTTTGCTTCATTGATTCGTGGGGACGCCACGTGCAAAACATAGTAAACCAGCAATGCATAGCTGGAGGTAGCCAGTGTCTTTAAAAACACCGGTTATGGGTATAGATAGAAGCCGAGTGTCGTTACCATCCGTTTTTATCTGTTAAAGAAGGCTAAAAATGTTCTGGATGCAAAAAATAATAATTTTCATTTTTTGCGTTTTTAAAGTCCTTCAGTGTATTTAAATATGACTATATAAATTTTGTTCATGGGATTTTTTACCATTATTTAAGAGCATGTTTAAAGTAATAAGAGCGTTTGCATGTGAATGAACCTCTGTAAGAATTGCTGTATGAAAATTTAATTAGTAGTTCATTCTTATTAAAATTATGACATTACTTCATTATGCGTTGTGCTAGGACAACGCAAAATGAAATGTATGTAATACTTTGAAATAATTATTAATAAGGTATGTTAAAGTATGCTAGCATCATACAGTTAAATACTGTACAAATATGTGTTAATCTAGTTCGTGAGATTTATTTATGGACATATCAAAAATTAAAAAGGCATTATGCATGTGAATAAACCTCTTTAAGAATGGATGTAAGAAAAGATAATCAGTCTTTCATACTTGTCAGACTTATTACATTATTTCATAAAATGGTGTGTTGGAACAATGCAAAATGAAAAAAATGTAATAATATGAAATCAATCTTAAGGTGTCTTACTGTGAGTTTTTCACTTTCCCATTGGTATCCTGGGTCAGGTGTGGTACTTGATTGTATCGATTCCTGATTGTTGCACCCTTACTTACTTTGTTTAAAGTATGCTTTAAATAGATGTTTGAATACAGTATAAAATATAACACTACCAATCAGAGTTGTTTTGTCTGTGCTGCGTGGCGGCCCTAAAAAGTCTCCCCGCACTTTCATTTAATGCTCTTATTTTTCCAATCCTCAGGATTTTGTGTACAATCTCCTTCCATTATTCCTGTTATTGCAACAGACTGCATGCTTGGTAGTCAACCCAATCAGGGTTGGCAACTTTGCTTTCCTCTTTAATTGCACGCCGGTGGGTCGGACTTCAGACTCTATGATGGTTCCGACTTAAAGACTTATCTATTGATGAGATGGTAGGGGCCTGATGCTTTGGCTGTTTGTCGGGCCCACCGGGGTTTACCTGTTGGATTTCTTTTGCTCCGGTATTCAGTTTAATTTACTGTTGAGTCCTTATCCTTGCTTTATCTCCTTGTTATATCTTGATTTATTTGTTTTAGGAGATGATGCATTGATAAGTTAGGGTGTCTTTCATGCAAACCAAATATCTATGTGTCTTGATCCACATCTGAATTAAGGGTGAGGTTGGCGCCGTTAAACCGGTTTAAGCCCTCCAGTAAAATATTTTACTGACCGTTCCAAGGCGGTACTTCTTTTGTGGATCTTTTATGCTTTTGTTCTGTCTTGTGTTTGCTATGTTTTGTGCACGTCTGTTTATATGTGCTTTGTGGTCACCTGCTGGGAAAGGGCTGACCTCTTGGCTCTCGTTTGTGGTGTCTTCTGTGAGTTTGTCACTTTCCCATTGGTATCCTGGGTCAGGTGTGGTACTTGATTGTATCGATTCCTGATCTTTGCACCATTACTTACTTTTTTCTGTATGTTTATTTAGTTCATCGAATTTATTTACGGGTATGATTAAAAACAATATGTTGTTATTGACGTGAATAAACCACTGTAGGAATTGCTGTAAGAAAACTTAATCATTTTTTCATACTTGTGATACCTGTTTAAGCCCTCCGGTAAAATACTTTCCAAGGTGGTCCTTTTTTGTGTGGTTCATTTATGTTATTTCTGTCTTGTTTTTGTAATGCTTTCGCGTGCGTCTGTTTATTGATGCTTTGTGGTCACCTGGCCTCTTCCCTTTCGTTTGTGATGTCTAATTGTGAAGTTGACACTTTCCCATTTATTTATCCTTATCTGCTTTTTTCAAAGTTATAGCCAACAGAATTAACAATACAAATTCGAAAAATTATATCCACCGACAAAGGGTTATTTTAGGAAAGCATGTAAATCACAAAACATAAATCCAAATTATCTAAACCTAAAGTTCACCTTCGGTATCATTCAGATCATAACAACCGCCGGTCACGTATGTTTTAGTGATTGTTTAATGAAAAAAGTATACTTACATCTACACAATTTCAATAACTGACCTTTAAACCCAACCCCAGAGGTCAAGGTGTGTGTCAATTCAAAGTGTTACCTTGCATGTAGATCTACACTTCTTCCACTTTAGTTTGATATGCAACATGACCACTTTCAGAAAAGAAAAAACAAGACCTTTTGACCCCACACCAGGGGTTGAGGGTGTGTGTTATGACATCATGTTTGCTTTCATGGTGCTCTGTGTTTAACTCCCTTTAATTTGACAAGCAACATGACTACTTTTAGAAAAATATATGGTTTGACCTCTTGACCCCATTCCGGGGTCAATGATGTGTCTGTAGGCTTAATATTTGCTACCATGTGGCTGCATGCGTCGTCAGCTTTAATTTGATATGCAACATGACCACTGTTGTCTAACGCCTCCGAATGTGCTCTGAGTGGTACTGTACGCCCCAAAAGGAAGTATGATTAGACTGAGTTTCAAAATGGCGGATGCAACACCAACGCCTGATGCCAGCAGGTAATATTGAGCTTTTTAACCACTTATTTTTACCCTCAGCAGTAATTGCAGTTATCAACATTAAACATAAATGTTTCTTACGTAAATATGGGAATTTTCAGTCAGATCTGCTCATCATATGATTCACAGCCCTCCAACATTTGTGTGCTCATTTGGACATAAATTTGTTGAATCGAGTCACGATGATTGAAAACTGCATTTTTGCTTCTATGAAACGTTATGAAGTGCGATAAAGTGCTTTAAATCGCTTTGATATGATTATCTTAACAATCACCAAAGTATGGGACCACACATATGGACTTTTCAAATGAATTTAAAGCATAGGCGAAATCGTCAGAACTCGGATTGGTATTGTGTTGTTTAGGTTAAACCCCGGATTGGCTGAGCAAGGAGTACGGATTCTAAGGTGAAGGAAACGGAGTGGTTAAAGTTAAAAGGAGCAATTGTCCAGCATTAAAGTAACTTTGCATCAAAAAATTGGGTCTTTAATATTTGAGAGATCACTGAATTCACACCAGGTGCTACCAATCTCAACTTAAGGGTCATTATGCCTATTAGAAGTCACATGATCAATGGCTGCTATCATGACGTCACGATTTCGATATTTGTGACGTCATATCTTTGTTCTTGACTCGTTTACGTAGTCATTGATCTCAGTGACGTAGATTTGACAAAATACATTCTTCATAGGAATACTTTTAATGTTCAAAACTCGTTTTTATCCCATGCTTTTTTTTTATAAAAAAAACTGGTCAGAACTCTAGCCTTTGTGTTTCCACAAGTAGTTCGTTAGCGCAGTGCTAGACTACTGCCTCAACCCAAGAAGACCCATCCCTACATAACTGAAAGATTGTTTATGTGACGTAAAGAAACAAATCAAACAACAAACAAACAAAACAGACGACTCAAGAAGCAGGTTACCCTTAGTGCAATACTAAAAGGTTACCTGCTTCCAAATCAACTTATCACAGTCAACAATCTGCCAGATCGATCCTCTGTCATGAACAACGAGATAATGACGTTGCTCATACGGTAGCTCAACTCAGGGTGGGTAGTCACGTGATTTCTGTTAGGATACACTGTACGGAAAAATGGCGGACTTCTTTCCACACCGATGTTTTAAGTAAAAGTAAGTAGATAATTCTGCGTGTTTTTTCATCTTTACACAGAAAGTTATACACCATTTTCCAGCCCCCATTTTTCCCGATCTAACGATGCCAGGATATCCTCATAAAGCTTCTTACTTTGAATACAGGCTCTGTCACAAATTTTTTGGCGGCGACGATCGGGCCTGAACTAGGAAATAAGCTGTACGGACAACATTTGTGACAGAGTTAGTACTCAAAGTAAGAAGCTTAAAGATGCTATCCTTGTAGCGTTTGATAGGGGAAAATGTGGGCTGGAAAATGGTGTATAACTTTCTGGGTATAGATGAAAAAACATAGAGAAATCTACCTACATTCGATCAGAATGTCCGTACAGTGTATTCGAACATCCTTACAGTGTATCCAAGCAAAAACCACGTGACTACCCACCCTGTCAACTATTTTTATACACGTCGCACATCTCAAATTTCACTTAAAAAGGGGTAATAAGTTAGACATGTACTAAAACTCCTGCTAAAATTATTGATAATTATAATCAAATCAACGCACCTTGATTAATTTGTAAAGTTATATTGTGGCTAGAACTGCTACCTGCAAAATTGGACCATTTCAATGTTATAACTAGAAATTATGTTTATAAAACATTATGCCCCTAACCCTTTGCTTGTTAAGAAGGGTCAAAAGTTTTCAATGCCCAAATTTACAAAGGGCAATTACTTAAAAAAAATAAAATAACTTTTTTTTTAAATTTTCACCAGGTAATCTACTCACCATCTTTTACCAACTGACCATGTTTGAAGCTCCTAGCTACAATAATTTTTGATATATCTTGATGATCCTTTGAAAGGGCCATAACTCCACAAAGGGGGATAATCCAGACTTAAAAAATAATAAGTGTCAATTATTTTTGATGAGGAGTCCATATATGAAATTTCAAAACTGTATCTTAATAAATTTTGTAACGGACGCACACACTCACGGACAAGCCGAAAGCAATATGCCCCTTCAACTTTTCCAAAGTTGGGGGCATAAAAACTATGAATTCAAGGCTATCTCCCTTCAACCAATAATGGGTAAGTCGGTGCGTGTACTTGTTTGAAAAGGCGGTATTCCAGTACTGCCAGTACACTTGATGAAACGAACTCAAGTAAAGCCGAAATACTTGCAAGTAAGTGCTAAATTATGCAGTTTTCCTTTGAATAAATAAATAAGACACCTAAATTAAACCAGAAAACACATTCTGAAGCGAACAGTAAGCAAGTAAGACTTTTCGAAAAAAAATCTCCAAGTATTTTCTCGCATCATCACAGTCTGTTATGCTATCTTCTCCTTAACCATTGAATGAAATTTTACCAAATTTGGTGTTTGAGTTACTCACATGATTAGGGTTTGAAACAGCCCAAAAAATGTGCCCCCCCCCCCCTAGGTCGGGGTTAAAAGGTCAAATATAAAAAAAAATCCATAACAAAGTCAATTTCAAAGATTTTTTATACCAAACTTTGTATGAATTCTTCCAAATACAAGATATGAAACATCATGCGTGGTTTTGTCAGAGGGGGTCCAACTCTGATAAGTTTTTTTTATTTTGTTTTTTCGAGGGGAGCGAGGCTCCAAAAACCACCATGAGCAGGCAATTATCGGCCTACCAGCGAAACGCCATTGAAATGGCGTTTCGCTGGCAGGCTGATAATGGCCCACATCGAATGCTGGCTTTGTGATTTTCAAGAGATCCAGACCAGTAATACTATAAAACCCTTTATTTTTGTGATTTTCAGGGACCACAACGCAGTGACGCTGGTGAGGCTCAAACCCGCGGCCCCTCAGTCTTGAGTCAAGCACTCTACCACTGCGCTCCCTTTCTGACACTAGGAGAGGGGCTTGGGGCTCCGGGGTACCCTGGGGTCAAAAATTATTTTTCAACATGGTCATGTGACATATCAAATTGACGGGGATAATAAGTAGAACAAAAACAAGTTGAGTTTTTACACTATGGTCAAACTGGTGTCCTTGGGGTGAGGTCAAAAGGTCAAATATTGTTAAATTTTAATCACAAAGATTTTTATACCAAATTTTGTGTGGGTCCTCTCAAAAAAGATATAAAACATATCGACCGACTATTCATTCTGTGGCCTGCGTCATGCACAAGTGGTGTGACCTGGGGATGCTGGGGGTCAAAACTTGGGCGTGGAGATTTGCGATGATGCCCAATCGACTGCTCGTTCTAGTTAGCAGTTTTTGCTTTTAACAAGAGCACTTTTGTGAAAGTATACCACCAGTAAATGTAGTTGTGACCCCCCCCCCCCCCCGCATCCCGATGGCTTAGGCTGCTGTCCCTTCTAAGGAAGTGGTTCTGTTGTTGTTGATCCATTGTTTAATGTTCTGCTGATTGTTTGTGGGAGTTCTGTGTCTTGGTTCTTGATTTGTTATGCAACCAGCTTCTAGGCCTAATCAAAATTATTGTAAAACTAGAAAGGACACGAAGTTTAATTGTCTTCCTGGTCTCTTATGACTGTAAGTGTTCTTTGGTTGTTCCTCACAGTGCTCTGGATTTGGCTGCAGTGTGTGATTGTGGTATTTCCTGATTATGCTCACTTACCTTTTCAAAGAGAAATTTAATAAAAGGACATCTCTTGAAGAGCAACGTTGGTTCAGATATTTGCTTTGCCATAATGCATACGCTGTATGGTCTTTATTAAATGTTCAAACGAGTTAGCAAACTTCACTAACAGTATCAATGGAGCAAAGGAAATATATTGGACTTGAAAATTGCATGTTTATTTTCTTCATAAAAATGGTTTTAAAACAATTAAGGACGACCAATCCGCACTCTTTACAGGGAAAACTCATTCCAATCCGATTTCTATAGAAAACCAATCCTTAGTCCACCAGTTGCTAATCCGGGCCTAACACAGCCAGGCTCACAACTTTTAAACTCCTTTGTTTGACCACAAAATACCAAAAGCAAACAAAGTTAATGGCATAAATAGCAAGGGCTATCACTTATTGGTGAATTTCACATAGAAACAGAGTACAGGTACAAAATATGATAAAATATCAGTTACATTTTGAAGGATGTTGTTGGGTTCAAATTCATTGTTTTCCGTGAGCACAACTTTAGGGGTCAATATCTCGTTTTAGGGCATCGATATGCTGGATTCAACAAAAGACTCAACTTGATAAGTTGTTCAAAGAAATACAAGTATGACATTTAAATGTAAACTTACGTAAATATGTTAAAACTACTCGTTTCTCAACCATGTGTGCGACGCTGCCGCCATATTGAAACTCAGTCTAATCATGCTCTCACTGGGGCCTACGTTTCGAATCAGAGCACCAACGGTGGCGTTAGACAACAGTGATGACCATATTCCCAAAAAGGTTAATTTTGGCCTCGGTCCCACCTCCTAAGTCCATCCTAGGGGATCAGACCCAGGCATTCAAACTAAAATCCCCTTTGATATGTTTCATATCTATTGCTGCTCTGCCTGCATGCAAAATTTCAGCAAATATATTGACAACTGCCTTAGTTATTACGAAATTTAAATCTTAAACCTTTGACCCCTAAGGTAGGGTCAAAGGGGGTGGGGTAAAATTTGGACACTGTCATGCTTAGCTACTGCACTGAGCAATCATGGTCTATAGTGAGAAGTTATTAGATATACTAGCCAAAAGTTCTAACCGGCCACCTGCGTTTTATTAATTTTCGTCAAAACTTAAAATGACATGACTACTCTTTTTGCATCTCGAAATTGACAGACATGCCATGTACCCTTGGCAGTGAAGACATTGACAAAATGTGCAACAGTACATGCAGAATGCTAACTTGAATAGTGGTACTCCCATTTTCAAAATTCGCATTTTGGCACAATGTGTGTGCCATGACCTTTTGAAAACACCCCATTTCAAACGCAAAACGTTTTCATTTCAGAACACATATTGAACACTAAAGTTCTGAAATGAACACTCCATCTGTGTGAAACTCGTTGCTATTGACTTAAATGTCAAAATTTACACCACCATCCAATGCAAATTCTTGTGAATTTTGAAATTGAGGGTAAGCGAGTTTGGCAAAGCCACCCAGACACAACTTATGGAGTTTCGCTTAGCCGATTTCTGTTATCGATGACTGATAGACTGGCCTATTTGGGAATGCGAATAAAATTGATATAGTCCTTATAGCTTTTCCGAAAATCGGTAAAAACATACGTTGCCGGTTAGAACTTTTGACTAGTATATAATAGCTTTGATGGAATGTGAAGATCATCACACAAAAAAGCTGATATAGGTTTTGCATTATAATTGCCTTTACTAAAACAAGGGCCATAACTCAAGTGTTAAAGGGTCGATTTTGACGAAACTTATTGGATATTAAAAGTACATGGTACTTATCAATTGTGCAAAGAATGATTCAAATCTGATAAATAGGTACTGAGATATGTTTCCGGACCAAAAAAGTGTGGACGGACGGACAGAAGGACGGAATGGACGGACGGATGCAGGGATGACGCCAAAAATATATCCCTCTTACATCGTCGATGAATAATAAACAGGCAAAATCTATTGGAAATATTGATTTAAAAAAACACACAAAAAACTCTCATTCAACATCTCATCAAAAATTAAAACAATCGAATAAGTATGCCATCTATCATAGCATATTATAACAAAATGTCTATCATTTGAAACCAAACTGATGCCATTTACGCAAAATGAAATAAAAAAAAGTATGCCTACTTTCAGCGCATAATGAAAAAAATATTTCATTTTGAACCAACTGGCCATAATTGACGAAACATGAAATAAAAAATCTAGATTATTTCATTTGGGTCGACATTGACAACGCAAAATGAAATTAAAAAAATCAAAATGAAATAATTATTACAATATTTCAAAACGTGTTGCAACAGAGGTTTCTGGTTCATATACCTCAATGTGCACTTAAACTCCACCAGGAATCTCAATTATATAAATTGTTTTGAAGAACATTCTTTTGTTTTGGCGTTGATAAATTGCACGGAGGGGTTTCAGGTTCATATACCTCAATGTGCACTTAAACTCCACCTAGAAACTCAGTTATATAAATTGTCTTGGAGAACATTCTTTTAAGTTGGCGTTGATAATTTGCAAGGAGGGGTTCCAGGTTCATATATCTCAATGCGCGCTTAAGCTCGACTAGGAATGTCAGTTATACAAGTTGTCAACGACAAACTGAGAACTGAGAATATTCTCGAGTGTTAATCTGATAAGTTTTTAAGGAGAGTTTCCGGGTTCAACCAGGAATATCAGTTATATAAATTGTCTTGGAGAACATTATTTTGTGTTGGCGTTGATAATTTGCAAGGAGGGGTTCCAGGTTCATATACCGGTAAAGGATAATCTGCGCCCATCGATGCTCGATTAGCAAGGGAAGGTCCCTGGTTCAAATTCCCGCTATGCAATATAATTCAATCAGATATATCAGTTATACAAGTATAAATTTGCTGCAAAATGCAGCAAAAATGATGCACGGCGAAAAACACACCTCTACTCGCTTTGTATAAACCTAATTTGAGCCGCGACATGAGATTTTCAACAATGTGGTATGTGCGACCAACAAAGCCGCAGATCAGCCTGCGTATGCGCGCAGTCTGATCAGAGCCTTTGCTAGTCGCTTGAATATTTTATGAGTGTTTAGCTACTGACTGAACACCATTTAGAGTTTCTAAGCTTAAAAGCAGGCAGTACACACTTGTCAAAATCCTACATTGTTGGAAATCCCATGTCACGGCTCATTTCACCTACTTTTATTTCACACCCTTTCAGTGATTGGTTTTGACTTTTGAACGACATAGTATATTTTGATAAAATGTTGCTTACTTATTCACTTAAATATAGCGAAGCTTGGCCGAAACATTCGACCGTCTTCTCGCTCCCCCACAATTAATTCTAGAACAGCCCTTACCGATACAGATTGTTCAAGTAAATACTCTCAACCGTGCCTGTATAGCAAGTGTTTAAAGCAAAAAAAACAAAAAAACTTATTGACCACAGACGCATGGAAGCATACTGCGATTATAGCTATAATCGCAGTGTGCTTCCATGCGTCTGTGGTCAATAAGGTTATTTTTTTATTTTTTTTTTGCTTTACGTCCCAAGTCAACAGCTATGGTTATGGCAGGACGGTCGGTTCACCTGACCACACCTTTTTTCCTGAACAAGCAATTAACCAGTACTTCGTGCACATGCTTTCGCTTGTAACTGACAACAACCCTTCTTGAATGATTCAGCGGAAGGGAGAAGAATAACCGTAGAAATTAGTTCATGATCAATCTCCACAAAGGTATAGGACCGAGCCAAGATCGAACTCGCGACCCCTCGATCTTCAGTCAGACTCGCATCTGTTGCCAGACACGTTACCGACCGCGCTACGTGGTCAATAAGTGAAAATGCTCATATCAACATGGTATATGTTGATCCAACTATGCATCATTCTGCAGAAAATTACCAATTTATTTTCCACAATTTCCGGATTCTGATAAATTACCGTTCATCAAGGGTCGTGCATGTTAAGGTTAATTAGCACAACAGTAAAAAAAAGTATGCAATAGTTTTAAAGAACTTGTTTTCCATGACATTGCAGGTTCATTCTTGAAAGTATTGGTAAGGTGCACTTGATTTTCCACTGCCCTTTGGTATTCAAAAAGACAAAAGCTTTTCAATATAGCTGGAAAAATGCTCCGTGGACCGCCGTTCCCGCCAAAATTGTGATTTTTTACGATAAAAATAATACAATGTACTCAAATTGCCTTTAAGCGTACATTTACTATTGTGCAGTACAAATTACACCGGATAGGCGGCAATTGAAAACGTTCTTAAAAATCGACGAACGTTGGTAAAAAAATCGCAAGAAACAGTGTTTTTATTGCCATTTGTGGCAATCGAAAACCCTGTTTCAAACGATTTTTGATCTACGTTCGTCGATAGTATTGATGTTTTCGATTGCCGCCTATCCGGTGTGTAAATTCAGACGCGCTTTACCAGTGTTTTCAAGAATGAACTGAGATATTTTTTTTAAATTTGAAATGAAGGTGATTGCTGTAATTTGCTGTAAGACTTCCAGAAAATGTATGAAATATGAAACCTGTGCAAAATTGCATAGGTTTCATATTGTGTACATTTCGCGAGGTGATCTCGGATCCTGAGATAACTTTTCACAGGGTTCAAAATTACAACGCCTCCTTAAAGGCCTATGTTTTGGTTTATGAGGTGTCACTAGCAGATCAGCTGATAAGGGACAGATTAAAAACTTACATGTACGTACATGTACAGTACCTGTATAAAAGACGACTTCTTTCTCTAAGACAGGGTGGGTAGTCACGTGGTTTTTGTTAGGATACACTGTATGGAAAAAATGTCCGACTTCTTTCCACAATGATGTTTTAAGCGAAAGTAAGTAGAGACTTCTCCATGCTTTTTTCCATCTTTACCCAGAAAGTTATACACCATTTTCCAGCCCACATTTTTCCCGATCTAAAGATGCCAGGATATCCTCATAAAGCTTATTTTGTGTACAGACTCTGTCACAATGTCTCGGCGAGCCTCGCATTTAATCACTTTTCCCCAACTCGTTTAAATTCATGCGTAGCGAAATTTAATTTTCTTATTTCTCAACCAGAACATATGTTGTGGGTACTCAAAAGAACCGCCTCAATAAGACGGTTCTTTTGAGCACCCAAAGCAAGTGTTAAAACCTGATAAATAAGAAAACATTTACATTTTCACACTGAATTGTTTTTTTGTTTACCTAAACCTGTGTTAATTCAATTATACATGAGCACTCATGTTATATCCTTTATATCTGCAACAAGGGGAGCAATCATGTTTGGAGCGCTTCAATGAACTTGCTGGTTTGGGAAGTTTCAATGGACTTGGTGGTGAGGGGTGATCCAATGGTTATTCAATGTTTTATGTGTTTCAGTGGACGTGCTTGATTTTGGGGGTTCAGTTGGAACGATTTTGGGTACATCAATGGACTGGAATATCGGGGTGTTTCAAAGCGATTGCTGGTTTAATAGGTTTTAATGACCAGTTATCGTTAGGGATGTTGTAATAGACTGGGTGGTTTGGATTGTTTTCGTTTACTTTGTGGTTTGGGTGTACATGTACATTGTATCAACAGACTGCAGATTTTGGGGCGTTTCAGTGGTGTTGTGTGTTTTAAACGAGCATGGTTGTTAGGCAGAGTGGTCGGGGTTTTTATGGACTGGGTGGTTTGAGTATTTCAGATGACTCGACATTTTAGTGTTTCAATGAATTGGGTGCCTTGGTGTTATGAATTGCAAGTGTTTTATGGTTCCGTAGACTTTGTGGTTTGGGGTGTTTAAGTGGACTGGCTGACTATGGTATTTTAGTAAACTTTGTGGTAAGGGTTTTAAGTGGACTGTGTGGTTAAGGGTGTATTAGTGGACTTTGTGGTTTGGAGTGTGTCATTCGACTGGCTGACTATGGTATTTTAGTAAACTTTGTGGTAAGGGTTTCAAGTGGACTGTGTGGTTAAGGGTGTATTAGTGGACTTTGTGGTTTGGAGTGTGTCATTCGACTGGCTGACTATGGTATTTTAGTAAACTTTGTGGTAAGGGTTTCAAGTGGACTGTGTGGTTAAGGGTGTATTAGTGGACTTTGTGGTTTGGAGTGTGTCATTCGACTGGCTGACTATGGTATTTTAGTAAACTTTTTGGTAAGGGTTTCGAGTGGACTGTGTGGTTAAGGGTGCATTAGTGGACTTTGTGGTTTGGGGTGTTTCAGTGGACTTTGTGGTTTGGGGTGTTTCAGTGGACTTTGTGGTTTGGGGTGTTTCAGTGGACTTTGTGGTTTGGGGTGTTTCATTCGACTGGCTGACTATGGTATTTTAGTAAACTTTTTGGTAAGGGTTTTAAGTGGACTGTGTGGTTAAAGGTGCATTAGTGGACTTTGTGGTTTGGAGTGTTTCAGTGGACTTTGTGGTTTGGAGTGTTTCAGTGGACTTTGTGGTTTGGAGTGTTTCAGTGGACTTTGTGGTTTGGAGTGTTTCATTCAACTGGCTGACTATGGTATTCTAGTAAAAATTTTGGTAAGGGTTTTAAGTGGACTGTGTGGTTAAAGGTGCATTAGTGGACTTTGTGGTTTGGAGTGTTTCAGTGGACTTTGTGGTTTGGAGTGTTTCAGTGGACTTTGTGGTTTGGAGTGTTTCAGTGGACTTTGTGGTTTGGAGTGTTTCATTCAACTGGCTGACTATGGTATTCTAGTAAAAATTTTGGTAAGGGTTTTAAGTGGACTGTGTGGTTAAAGGTGCATTAGTGGACTTTGTGGTTTGGGGTGTTATAGTGACCCAATGTTTCAATGTAAACTTTGCATATATAAATGCTTACCAAAGGGTTACAAAAGAGGTGGACGTTGTATTTCATCGCATTTTGTTACCTCATTTAGATAACAAAATGCGTTTAAATGTAGACCCGCATTTGGTAACCCTGTCAATGCCATACATGTATTCTCAAAATAGTAAAGCTGTACATTTTCTCCGTCTAACAGTTATATAAAGCTCTGCATTTTAAGCGGCTTGTTCTTAAACATGCTGTCAGCTGATTTATGAAACTATTGGTGTCCGTTGCGCGGTTCTATAGAAGGGCAACTAACACTTTTTATTGGAAACCAATCAGTTGTTCGAAGCATCAGAAAAGATGAAGTTGTTTTGTCTCAAATGCAAATAGAACATGCTCACACCGGATAGGCGTCATTCGAAAACGCTAATACTATCGACAAACGTAGATCAAAACTCGTTAGAAACAGAGTTTTCGATTGCCATTTGTATCCCAACTGGCGACAAATGATAATCGAATATACTGTTTCTAGCGATTTTGATCCGAATTCGTCGATTGTTAAGAGCGTTTTCTATTGCCGCCTATCGGGTGTGATGCTAGATTGCTACCAAGTGAAGAACAACCACAATGTGTTGGTTTTAATGCTCCTTTTATTACTGGACATCACATCCGTTTGTGATGTGACGATTCCTCACCGATAAGAAAGAAATATTACCAGCATGAAACAGATTTTTTAAGATGTGTACATCTATTGAACACTTTTTAAAGGGATCTTCTATTTTTGATAAAACAAAATCATGTAAATAGTTTAGTGATTTCAACAGTATGTTTATTGCCAATCATTTATTGTCACATTTCATAATATATGTGTATAACTTCGTTTTTCCTCCATCAAAAATCATGCGCGGATTCAAAGGGGGACAGGGGGTCCAGACCCACCTTGAAAACATACAAAAATATAGGGTTTTTTAGCAATACTGGTCCAGATCCCCAGTAAAATCACAGAGCTTCCAAGCCAGCTACATTCACTGTTGGGCCACAATTGGCCCGCCAGCAAAACGCCATTTAAATGGCGTTTCGCTGCTGGGACATGATGGCCCGCTTAAAGTGTTTTTTTTTAATTCTCTCTCATCTCATCGAAGTTAAAGTTGGATACCCTCTGACAAAACGTTCTAGATCCGCGCATATTGTTTGAGCATTTTCAAAATACAGGCACAGATAGATCTCCATATATCATATTGCACCAACTCTTACCTTGTAATTTCATAAAGTGACTGTCACACCTTACCGGGTAGCGCTAACGGACGCGTAACGGAAAGCAAAATTCTCTGTCCGTTCGTGTCCGTTCACATGCGTTTATTGTCAGTTCCTCAAGCCGTGAATGCGTTCCGTGTCAGGTAATATCCGTTTTGTCCGGTCTTACATGTATCCGTTTGGAAGTTTTGGACATGTTCAAAGTTCGAACGGACGCCACCGGATAAAGATGTCCAGTGAATGAACGTTTCTTGTGAGTTAGTATGCGGTTTGTCCGATACTCATGCGTCAGGCATCCTGTAGGTGTCCTGTATGTATCCGTCGATGTCCGATCGACCTGGGTTGTGGAACGGTCAACTTCAAGACATGTAACGATTTAAATGGTCGAGTACCTCATGTTAAACAGACAAGAAACGCATATATAACGTTCAAATAACTGATGCGAAAAGATGGTTCATGAGATCAAAACAATGACGTTTATCTTTCTATTGAACAATATTCGACTCCATCCCGCCCACACCACCACCACACAATGTCACATACTCATTTCGTTTCTTAACTGCACATGAGAGGATGTTTCAGAATAAAGGAGATTCATAACAGAAGCACAAAACCATGGTCTGTCGTGTGAGAGTCCGCCTTGAATGTGAGGAGGAGGCCTGAGATGGAGATCTTACAGTCTTCGTATGCCCCCAGGGTGGTACTCTCATTTTTTGTTGCTGAGTAGACTTGGATCAAGAATATACTGTTTACCTCCAAAAAATATCAAGCATTAGGCATACCACCAAAAAAATAATTGAAGTTAGCAACCGCCCTCCCCCAAAAAAATATTCCAATTCTGTAAACCTGACCTTAAAAAAGCCCTAGAATTCTTAGAAATAACTCCCCAAAATAGTCAAGTTTTGCGATGGACCCCCAAAATATCCGCAGTTTCATCATACCCCCCCCTAAAAAAAATAATAAAATATTGAAATTCAAAATTTGAACCACTAAAATGGCCCGAGTCTACGTCTATATGAAGGCATAAGAGTACCCTCCCCCCAACCCCCTGGGCTTACACCCTCTTCCCCTGCCCTCTGCAGCGTTTTGCCGACTTTCCTTTGGGTTGCATCATGAAGTTATGAACCCAATTTATTCCTCAACTGAGGAAATATATACTATCCGTCACCTGACAGGTCAAGTGCGTTCTGTGATCGTTCAACGAACGTTTTGTTCGTTGTATATACGGTACAGATTTGTTTTGTCGTTATAAATCCGTTACTCAGTCCGTAAGTTGACCGTTCTTTGTCCGCTACTTGTCGGTTACATATGCGTTACTCATGCGTTTTATGCGCTCCTTACACGTTCCGCAAAGACCCTCATCGCCACGGAGACGACTTTCATCACTGGATGAACACCGGATAAACATTTTTTGCATTTTTTTCTGTCCGTTCGGCGTCCGTTACTCTTATCCGTTAATATGTGACAGCACTATAATCCCTGATTGTTTACATTAATAGACCGTGAGCTGCTTATAGACCCCTTTCCCCCCCCCCCCCCCCCCCGAAGAGAATTTTGTACAAAATGGTATTCTAAAACTAAACTATATATGACGCAAGATGACACATGTTAGCACTCTGGCAGTTGGGGTATTATAGCCAGGTTAACTACTTTACCATATAACAGCTTCTAATCCTCTTGTGCAAATACAAACCTATACCTAAATCTTATTTATCCACATGCTGATAGCCTTAAAATCACGTAATTGAACGCAGCAAACAGCTAGTATGCATCAAAACAACTTTAGTTCATTTATTGCAGTTATATACGTTACTTACTTTCAAAAATACTACTATTTAGTGTTGTGCTATCACTAGACCATGAACTGCCAAAATATATCTGAGGGGGAGTTTTATACACTATAATTTTCTAAAACCACATTACATAAGCCACAAACTAATGCATGTTACCTCTTTACGAGTTTGGGCGTTACCATGCAAAAGCAGAGTTTAATACGTTACCTTAAAATATTAGAAAATCCTATAGTATATATATCAAACTGTTTCTTATTCTTACATTCCAATATTTTCTTGTAATTGAAATTGAATGACTAGCAGTATAAGTTGACACATTTAGGCACCTTTTATTACTGTTACATACGTTAAATTTCTTTAAATACATTAATTTATTGCAATATCAACATTATATGAGGTTAAACTGCTAGAGGATGTAGATTATTGCCATTTGAGGACTCAAATAAATGAGAGAAACAATAAATATTGCTTTTTTAACATAAAATTTAAGTGAGAATTAACTCTGAAAAAAGTATGGTTGATGAACAGGAAGAAATTTGAACTCAAAACATATAAAATGTCGTTTCAATTAAGAGTGTTTTATCGAATATATGTAACATCACTTTCAGAAAATGCTTAATTCAATGATCAAATTATGTTTCTTAATTTCTTAAATAATATCACTTATCTGTCCTACACTTATGTGTGTTAATTGTTTTTATACATGAAATGATACATTGTATATGTAAGACATTTTTCCTCAATGTCTACAGTTCAATCTTGATGAAACATGATATTAAGCATGTAGTAGTTTAGAAAGATCTATCAACCATTTTGTAAGCCAACAAAATACAGTAAAGCTTATCAGCTATTGATAACAACAACTATATTGATAACAATCAAAGAAGACAGCTACCTTTCAATCTTTAAAATTGTAATTTGTTTTAAGCATGGCCAAAATCGAGAAATGAAGAATTAAAACAGGTGTTTATATTTTGAAAAAAAAACTAAAGTTTTTCTTTTAAATCATAGTGATTTCTGACCCATATATGGCACCTACCATGCCAAACCTATGGCTATATCTCCTTTGGTAATGAATCCCTCAATGTCTAAAGCATGTCCAGTATACACTTTATCTCGGTAACATGCATGACACAAATATTTAAGGAGAATATAACACTTGCCATCTGTTTCATCTTGATATACAATGGCGAAGTAATGAAACATGACAGCATAAGTTTTTTTCTAAAAGTTCTTTGTTAGTCATATATTTAAAAAGGATAATACATAGAATGCTCCCTTGCATTGTTAGTATTGTATTGTAGACATGACTAAATGAATGGACCTAAATAATTCACATTGATAATTTTGCTTTAAGTTATTTCTGTCAATTATACTTAGTCTAACAGTGAAATTTTGTTTTATTGGTAATTAGCCTGCCAAATGATAATATCAACATGGTTACAAAATTACATCCTTCTAATGATTTGCATAATTCAAAATAAGCTAAATAGATTATAACTAGACTGTAACGCAAAGAATAAATCAAATGAGCCAGCACACTTGTTTTTGGTAATTATCACTGTTTCAAGAAATGAAGGCTCATGTTAGCCTGTGTAAATGTGTAGACTCGCCAGAGCCTTTAGTGCCTTCATACACTAAGTATAGATGTAGACCAGAATTTAGACAGCTGGCTCCACTGCGTCAGCATGGACAATTAATGCTGGCTTTTGCCAATATGTGATTAGTCCTAAAATCTAACATGCTGGTCAAATCTTCATTTGAGCACTTTATATATCACATTTAATAAGATCAGCAATTATTGTTTCTATCTAAATACAATAATTTCATACTTCTGCTACTGTCAAAGAACAATTGTGAGATATGGTTCAATATTTTGGTATACTTTATCATACACACTGTAATACATTTGACAATAGATACACTGCAATATATCTGATATTTATGATATCTTTTTCATTGTGAAACAAATATGATTTCTTTTGAAGATAGTTGAGAAAATAGACCCATGATAATCAGAAATACATAGATACTTATCAACAAAATTATGTATGCTTTGTTAACATCGTATGTAAGTTTATCACGGTGACACTGTTGATAGTGACTAGGGTGGCCTATCAATACTATTTTTGTCAGAAAAGTTGTCTTTTTTGCATTTGTCCTGATTTCAATCTCTGGTGTGTTTACAACTCATTCTATTAGTTTATTATTCATATTTAAGCTTTGCTATTGAGGATTGCTGCTATAATTTGGTCATGCCATATTGTGTATTAAAGTGGAAATTAACATCAGCTGTTTTGACATTAATTTATTTTTAACTAAGTAAAATCTCATGACAGCACTGTTTTATGTGTTTTACTTTTCCATCCCACATAGTTAAAAGAACATTGTTAAATCCAGTTTACATTAACTTGAATGTCAGCTGGCCAAAGTTGGTCTGCCCTTATTCTGGCTGATAAAGTCTTATAATTTTAAATTGGTATCGTAAGTAATACCAGGCCTGATTCTGTGGATATGATCCCATCACATGCGATAATTGTCACGTAAAACCCTATCATTAACGCTTATTTTCTCCCATTTTCATGGAAGTATTTGTTCTTTGCAAATCATTCACTTATTTATATAAAGTTTACATTGCTTGAGCAAATGATCAGAAATACTATGTTGATTTCATTAACATTTTTATCCACTAAACAGTGAAAGCTATGCTGAAGATAACTAAGTCCATTTTAAAGCTAAAATAAAGTAATGTGTCACTATCTGCATATGCAAATAAGATGTCAGTATAAAATGTTATTTGGAGACAATTTTTTAAACAGTTTTTGATTACATTTACTTTTAATGCGTAGTATCTAATGTAACACATATCACAATTTTTTGTACCAACTTATATATGCTTGATTCTATCTGGAGTGTTAGGACACACTTTTGTATGCTACCACCTCCAACACAACATTTAGTTAAAAAGCATTTTTTATTGCTGTAGATGAGCATAAATATACAAGGAATACTAGCCTGTATCATGTTACTGACTATGTTCGGATAATATGATCAACAGTTAACTGGTTGCACTAAAATTATTTGGTTGCTGTTAATTAAGTAATTGAATTAAACTTAGTACCAACAGTCTTCAGATAAGTATTACAAAGTCTAAACCCACTTATAGTACCATTTCAGACTCAATTTATACTGTCCTTGACATCATTTTGGACACACATAGTACCTTATGATATATTGAATATGGTAATATACGTTACTTTAACAGTTTTGACAAATCGTGGGAATATATTTTTTGTTCAGCTATCACTTGAGAGCTCTAATATTATTTTTTATGAAGTTTAAAGCTTTAAAATTTGCTAAATTGACAAGGTTTTTTTAAAGTTCAAAAAATATATTATTTCACAAAAGCAAACATGCTTTGACAATTTGATATTCTCTCTTAATTCGAGCTGATAAATTCCATTTCAGATAAATTATCATCTTATATCTATTAAATAAACAAAAAAAAAATGAAATATATTTAAATACACAATGGTGTATCATTTAGGGTAGTAATCAATATATAAAACGCCTTGAAGTTAATGTAACATACATAACATATTGGCAATCAAATATCAAAATGATATTTTACACCAGAAACAATGTTTAATATCTCCTTTCAGTCTAGCTTATCAATAGAATGCTCATATATGGTGTTCAAAAGCATATAGATAGGATTGCATGCTGTATTTTAAAATAAAAAGAGTCTTTCCTTACATAACCTTTTCTTCAGGGTTGTCATATTCAACAACTTATAACTCTTATAGTTTTTGTGATAGAAGCAAGCTTTTGCAGTTTTGAAATGGTCAGTGAATTGTTATTTTAGAGGCATGTTATTTTAATCTAAAATATTTATTGAGAAAACTATCAAATGAACCTATTTAACAAAATGTCAATGATTTTTTAGGGTATATTTGAAAATGTAACGTAAATGACACCATAATGGGCCTAAAAAACAAACATCAATATCTGCAATATCTGCAGGGAAATAACTGTTCTTGTATATTACATGACTATTTAGCCAATTTGAATTGTTCAAGTACTACCTTAACAGCCTTAAATACATATTTTTTTTATTTTTTTTTAAATGAGGGATAACGTAATAAACATACCCAAACGTTACAGCCGTCAGAGGGCTAAATTTTTTAAAAAGCTCGTTGGATGATACGCTTTATGAAAAAACATAGTCTACAAAATCCCCCCTTGGACATATGCAAACAATGCAGACTCAGACCAGACGTTGCTGATTCGTAAGAATGGGAACTTTTATTTTGCTGAAATAGATTAATAAGTTTTTCTTTGGATATCTTAAGAAGAACACAGTGACTCATTTGGCAGACTGAGGATCTAAGGGTTGCTAGTTACAGACTCACCAGAGTCATTGTGTTGTGCCCTTGACATTTTAATCGCTGCTTAGTACTAGTTCAACCCAGGAAGACAGGAAGTCGTCCTGACATGACTGAACATTGTTGACTAGGACGCAAAGCATCAACACAAACAAACAAATGCATAACTTAAAGACGTATGGTTAGGATATGAAAACAGTCACTATATGTGCATATATGGACCTATGCTTAGCAGATCCGAGATTACTTTTTCATGCTCAACTTAACTGAGCATGGAATTTATCATCCTCATAACTGTTAAAATGCCAACAATTGTTGGCATTTTAACATTTATTTACATGATAAATACAACATTTATCATCCTCATAAATGTTAAAATGCCAATAATTGTTAGCATTTAACATCATTCGCATGATAATTCGACAGTTGAGAGTTTGAAAGCAAGAATAGTCTTTAATTTTCAGCATTTTAGTTGTTATAAGTAGTTAAAATGTCATAGTCACTTGAGTTGAGCAAGAAAAAAGCTTTATAACCTCAAGGCCAGGTTTTGTAATTTTGCATTCCTAGTTAGTGTACACATGTACATATGTATCATGTTTACGTGTATATGAGTCATTCTACAAAAGTGAAGGAATTTGAGCAAATGTTTTTGCAAAAATTAACACAACTAATTTGGATGTTCTTTAATTTTAATTTCAACTCTGAACAAATTACAGCAATAAACCATTCATCTAGACAAGAGAATTTGCATAATAATGCATGTGTTGCCTTACTTTGATGGCTGCCCTAGCTTAAAATGTCATCCCTGTTACCACGACAAGAAACCCTTTTTCCCTAATAAAATTATAATCAAAGTTATTTTCTTTTGACATACTTACATTTCCTTTATAGCCCTTTAAGTTTACAAACCTTTTCCACTGAAAATGTTTTGGTACTAATAATATAATCAATTATTAGTTATTTTACAGAAACAACGTGTTTTAAGACAAATATCATCAAATCCATTCTGAGAAATAATACGATGAGTGGCTTCACTTTCTGCAATAGGTAGCCGCAGGCACCAGCTTACAAATTACTAAATTAAATGCAACAGCAGAACATTGGCTTAGTTAATATATTGAGGCAAAGTTGACGAGTAACAGGGATGATATTCAGTTTAAGGGATGTTATCACCATTTTTTCTTCAGAACCATAGAAAACACTTGAATGATATTAATCTAAATCTGGTGAATGTGCTTGGATAGAATGAGGTCTTAAATGCTCAAAGTGACATTTGAGTTCTCACTTAAAATCACTATTGATCGCTCACCGGAATTTTTCGTTAAATGTTTTTAACATGTGCCAATCAGAAACTGAAAATGCCCTAATGACCATGTGACTATTTTGGGGCCCAGGGCCACTATTTGAACAAACTTAGAAGAGGACCACTAGTTGATCCTACATACCAAATACAAATACATTTATATTAATACTTTAGATCTTGTGGTTTCTGAGAAGATTTATCCTATGTTTATAAATCACTATGTACAGCAAAACCTCGAAAACACAAAATTTATCTTTTGAAATACTCGCTTATACGAAATAAATTCGAGATACGCTGGAATAACAACTAGGGCCTATATATGAACTTTTTTAATAACTTGCAATAAAAACACGTGTTTGATGCGTGAGAGAAACGTCTCTCAGAGACTTTTGTTTTACATACAAAAACAAATGTCTGATAATGAAAAAAAACTGAAAATAATCATTTTAAAAATCATAACTGATTCAAGAATTCGTTCTATTATATGTAAGGGACCTAAATATAGGTTTCCTGTGCCAATAGACTTCAAATCATGTCGTGAGGTAATTGCAGGAGCCTTACAAGAATTTTGTAATCGCTGATGTAAACGAGAGCATGTTGAGTCTAATGCCTTAAATAGTTGGAAACTAAATATTTTTAAAATTATTGATGGTAGAATTTCATTTTATTGCAACAATTTAGATCTTCTACCACCTAAACCTAAATTCACTTTTAGACACTTAAAGAAAGGGATCCAGGAATTCCATAGGAAGTTTGTTTTGGCCCCCGCAGATAAGGCTGCTAACAATGTTGTGGTTGTTTGAAAAAGATACTATATTAACACCCTAAAGCAAGAACTTAGCACTGCAAAAACATATGAGCATAGCAGGCTTGATGGGACATCTATCGTTGAGAGCATCGATGCCATATGGCAGCTAAGTTTGAGTTGTTTGTTGATGAGGACCATAGCAAGCTTCCTACGTTATACTGGTTACCTAAACTTCATAAACGGCCCTATAAGTCGCGTTTTATTGCTAATTCTAGTGCATGTACAACTACTGAGTTGTTTATTCTTTTGACTTCTTGTCTCACTGCAATTAAGAACCATGTCATTAAATATTGCACAACAGTTTATGAAAGAAATGGTAAAAATTTATTTTGGTCTATTAAAAATTCAGGTGAAATTCTTAATAAATTGAAGTCTAGAGGTTTTCTAGCATCTGGTTTGTCTACATATGATTTCTCTACTCTCTATACTACATTGCCTCATAATCTAATAAAAGAAAAATAAACAGAATTAATTGAACAAACATTTAACAGAGAGGGCTCACTTTATTTGGCCTGTAATGATAAAAATGCCTTTTTTACTTCTGAACAACCTAAACGATATAAATTGTGGTCATGTCAGAAAATGTGTGATGCGCTCCATTATCTTTTGGACAATATATTTATAAGATTTGGCTCAAAATTATATAGACAAATTGTCGGTATTCCAATGGGTACTAATTGTGTTCCTCTTGTTGCAGATTTGTTTTTGTTTTGTTATGAGAGAGACTTTATGTTATCTCTGTCAGACAATAATCAATCTGATGTTATTGAAGCTTTTAACTCTACCTCCAGATATTTAGATGACTTACTTAATATTGATAATCCTTATTTTGAACAAATGGTAGGTCAGATATATCCCACTGAACTTCAGTTGAATAAGGCTAATTCTTCTGATACTGAAGCTCCGTTTTTGGACTTGAACTTGTCAATAACAAATGGCATAGTTTCTTCTAAAATGTATGATAAACGGGATGATTTTAATTTTGAAATAGTAAATTTCCCATTTCTTGATGGAGATGTTCCTCGCTCTCCTTCCTATGGTGTATATATTTCTCAGCTTATTCGTTTTGCTAGAGTATGTTCTAATGTTGATGACTTCAACAACAGAAACTTATTTTTAACTGCTAAATTATTAAAACAAGGTTATAGATATCATAAAATTCGAAAAGCATTTTCTAAATTCTACCACAGAAACTCAGAGTTAATTGTTAAATACAACATTGGGTTAAAAACTCTTTTGCAACAAGGCATATCAGAACCTATATTTTATGGTGATATAGTCTATAAATTCAAACGAACTGTTGGAAAACCTAATTTTAGTGATCAATTCAAAAAGATAGTTAAACGTTATATAAGGGTTGGATATAACTTGGATATCATGCGACAATCTGCATGCCTAGTTGTAAACCCAATCACGGTTTATAGCTATGGTTTCCTCTTTAATTGCACGACGGTGGGTCGGGCCTCAGACTCTATGACGGCTCTGACGTAAAGCTTTAATCGGTGGGTTGGGGCCTGGTGCTTATCTGTAGCTGGACCCACCGTGGCTCAACTTGAGGTTTTCTTTAGCTCTGACTATCTGTGAGTCATGAGCCCTTTTCTTTGTTTCATCATGGTGTAGTGATTTGATTAGAGTGTTTTTCCATGATGATACATTGCATTAGTTAGATGGCCTCCATGCGAGCTGAACATTTTTTGTACTTCAACAACAGCAGAATCTAGGGCGAAGATTTGGTACCAGTAAAATGCAGTTAAGCCCCCCGGTGGCTTAGGATGCTGTCCGTTCTAAGGCGGTGGTTCTGTTGTTGTTGACTTTCTGTTTATTGTTGCTCCCATTGTGGGAGTCTGTAATTGTTCTATGTTTTGTTGTACGTTACTTTATGTCCATTTTAGTATTGCAATCATCTTGCTGGGGAATAGAGAGCTGATTGCTTTGCTTAATTTGTCTTCCTGGTGTCTCGTGATGGTTGAGCGGCTCTTCCTCACGGTGCCACGGGGTTGTCTGCAGTTTGTGATTGTGGTATTTCCTGATCATACTCTTTTACTATTTTTTTTATATATTTTATGTCTTCCTCCCTATAAATTGAAAGTTTCGATACTTGGATATTCATTTCTAGTCTCAAGGACTTCGAATTTACGAGATACTATATGACAAAATAAAAAAAGAAAACATGTGATCCCGGGGTGGGGCCATTTTGACCAAAGAACTATCAATGTAAAGTTGGTAAAAAAAACTAGGCGACGCTAAATACCAAATATCAAGTCTTTAGGTCCTTCTCTGAATAAATTAATATAAAACATGTAACTTCTAAGAAAGAACAAATTTCGTCCCATTATTTGAACGGACTTGATATAGGTACATTTGATTATGCTACAGGCTCTAGGCCTTGTGGTTATTCGAATTAAATTTGATCATGCTACTACTGATTCATTACATAAAGTAAGAAAGAGGGCAAAGATCAGGAATCAATACAATCAAGCCCCACACCTGACCCAGGTTAAACCTACATAATATAAGTGTACCCCAGGGCGAGAACTGTTTTGTCACAGGGCCACAATTATAACAAATTTGGTCAACGAGGTGATGCAATATACTAATTGTGAAGGCTTTAGGCATAGTGGTTACAGACTAGAAGATATTTTTAAGTTATCCCTATGTAAGCATATGTTAAATATGTGACCCCCGCCCCAGGCATTTTGTTCCCATGGACATAATTTGAACAAACTTCGAAAAGGTCCTCTAAATTATGTTACATATCATATATCCAATAACTAGGCCTTATGATTTCAGATGTTTTTTTTTTATTTTCCCCTATATGCGTATGTAAAACATGTTTTCGACTGAACAAGATGGCTGTTTGAAGGACAGCTAAATCCCCGCTGCAGAATTCCATATCATCGAAGTGTAACCTTGACCTTGAAACAGTATAGCTGAGTCATGGGTTCTGCAAACCGTCTCACCGAGGGGAACAGTTGAGCGAAGTTTATCGAAAATCTAACAGTCAAAGGGTTCGAAAGACATGGAGCAGACACAAAACTGAAGGGTAAATTCCATTACCTTTAAGAGTGAGCTTGACATTGACTGTGCGTAACTGAGTCATAGGTTCTGCACAACGTCTCAATTAGGGGAGCATTTGAGTGATTTTTAAAAAAATCATTTAGACATAACCAGACGCTAAATTAAAAGGTAAACTATCCCATTAGTCCAGGCGCTGATTTCTGTACAAACCTTAGATTTTGATTTGGCACAACTTACCTACTAGGAAAGGTTTGACTGCAGAAATGCAATGCTGGGGTCTTCCGCAATACTCCTAGGTACGTCGTACATTTAAATTGTGGTAGCAGTTTTGTTGTAGGACGTCATCTTTGAACGTACCCTACGCTAAATGAGGCTTAGGTAAATTGAGAGGAAAACACGCCTCAGTTCAACCATTGCTTCTTATTCAGCATATTTCCTTTTAAATTGAAACATTACATGTATGTAATGGCATACGGCAGTAAAACAATATAAAAGAATTTATATATGGTATATTAGACGTGAAAATGTCCAACGGATGGTGTGATTTACCACACCCCCTGAATATAATGTATCCAAATTCAAAAATAAATGAAATATTCCCCGTTACTTAATTTATCAAGTAAAATAGCATTTTTATAATCATATTTAAACATTATTGTTATAGTATGTTCGTCATGTTTTGCATTTGTTACAAGTCAAAGAAAGAACATACCACCTCAAATGACGTTTCAGGAATCCGTGTACTTACTTTCAAATGTATTACTATTTAGTGCAGTAATATTATTAGATTAAAGGCTACCAAACGACCTCTACAAAATGAGGTTTGTAGACTGTACATTCTAAAACCAAATTATATTAGCCTCATAATGAAGTGCGTTAGCTTTTCAGCGGATAAGGCGTTACCTTGCAATAGCCAAATTCACTACGCTACCCTAAAATAATAGGAATTCCTATAGTGTTAACATCCAGTTATTTCTTATTCTGACGTTTCAATATTAACTTTATATGAAAGAAAATTACTAGCAAAATGATCTTAAACTAATCTTGTCACCTGTTATTACAGTTATATATTTTACTTTTTGCTAAATACATTATTTAATGAAATAAAAGCACTATATCACCAATTGTGTAAGCCACCAAAATACATGTAGTTAAAGCTTGTCAGATATTGACTACAATAACTATATTGCTAGCTATGATTTTGCGAAAACTTAAACTTAATTCCTAAAATTACCTTTTTAAATAACAATATTGGTTGAAATCGAGTAATGAAACATTAAAGCAAGCGTTAATCCTTGCCATAGCAAAATCTGTTTTAATGGTAACAGTTTCTGTCCCACATATGGCAAACGCCATCCCTATTCATATGGTTAAAACCGCTCTACATCCAATCATTATCAAGTTCGATGAAGAAGCAATACAACTGATGTAAGTAACGTATACAACAAAGGTATTTTACCCATATTAGACTAGCGTTATTTTTTGGGACATAGACAAATAGTGCAGGCCAAGATCAGACGCCACAGACTGCAATGTCTGATCAGATTCTCTACTGTTTGCTTACAGTATGCTCTATCAAAATTTGAATAAGAATGAAAAACAACACCAGCAACCCTGGAGACGAAAATAGACTGGTTCATTTGATAAAAGTGGAAGGTTTCATTCGACTTAAAAGGGTTAAGGAGATGGTGACATTTATCATACGCTTTGTCTGGTTCTGCAATGTTATAGAGCATTGAAACAGGATATTATTTCCAAGGTTTTTTTATGGTTATACATTTTATAGGTCAAGGCTTATCACTTCATTAACTCTTTCGCATTGGTAATATTATATTGTAGCTGTTGCAAAATGAATGGACTCAAATAAATGATTGGTAATTTTGTTTTGCATTATTTCTATAAATTAGGCTTAGCCTAAACGTGGAATTTCTTCAAATAAAAATCGTTATGATATTCAGCATGTCAAATGAACAAGCACTCATTGGTGCACGAATGGCATCCCAATCATCCTTTGTACGTTCCAAATCAAACTAAGTTAATGATAAATAGTAATGTACAAAAATATCAAATTAGTAAGCACATTTGATTTTAGTTTAGCAATGAAGGCTCATGCGAGCCTGTAAAAGTATTTCATTAAACACATCATAGCATTTGCTGCTTGTATGTGTAGATCGAGACAAACGCTAGCTCCACTGCATCAGCATGGGGGGTTAAAGAGTTCTGGAGATATGTAGCAGACACCAACTTCAAGGGTAAATCCCATGACCTAGAAATGTGACATTGACATAGAGACTCTATAGCTGATTCATATGTTCTGCACACCTTCTCACCAAAAGGAACATTTGGGTGAAGTTTAATGAAAATCGTTCAAAGGGTTCAAGAGATATGGATCGGACAGGAAATTGAAGGGGGTAAATCCCATGACCTTGAAAGTTGACTTTGACCTTGAGTCTACAGACCCGGTTTATAGGTTCTGCACACCGTCTCACTGAGAGGGACATTTTGGTGAAGTAAACTATAAATCGTTCAAAGTGTTCAGAAGATATTGATCCGCCACAAAATTGAGGGGCAAATCCCACAACATTGAAGTGTGACCTTGACCTTGAGTTAAGTTTAATGAAAATCGTTCAAATGGCCCACTTAAACTGCTGTAAGGACACAGCATATAAAATTAGCCTAGTTGAAAGAATTATAAATGGTTGAACGCAGCCACCTTTTATAAGTTACATACCTTATCATTTTTGCTATTGTTTGTGAGTAACAGGGATGACAGTAACATGGATGACAAAAGGTGTGTTCGTTTGTTTGTTTGATTTGATTCTTTACGCCCCATCAACAATCTTTCAGTTAAACAGGGACGGGTCCTCCTGTGTTGAACGAGTACTAAGCTAGGATAAATGTCAAAAAGTATGTAAACTCCCACTCCATTTGCTGTCTGGAAGAAAAATCTTTAAATTCTTTACACACTCTCTCAGATTTATCCACTTAACTCACTGAGATCTCAGGGAAGCTTTCTTCAGAATGCACCGTTATATAAATGTTAGTGTATATAAACCAAACCCCAGGAAAGCAATTAGACAGATCTTTTCAACACAAAGTTTAATTTGAGTTTCTCCTGGAATTACTACACATGTGGTCAGTTGGAGTTTCAGAAATACATAAGAAATCTTTCATTAGTTCAATACAGCTTACTTGGGAACAAATATATTATGTAATATTATCAAATAGAAACATGCAATATCACCTTAATACAACAGATAAACAGTAAATGGTTATCGTTAGCCCGTCGGTCATGACTTTCGTTGTCTGCTTTCCCAACTGCTTAGCACATATTGCAAACAATACAGACCCAGATCAGATAATTTTCTTGAGAGCAGTCTGATCAGGGTTCATATTGCTTGCTTCAATGAACAAAGGCTGAAATGCACTTGAATTTATGCAGCAGACGTACAAAGCAGGCAACATTTTCAGGTGAAAATATTTTTCAACATTACTTTTTATAAATGTAGTTCTTTCGGAATACCATTTGAATATCAATAAGTTTGGATCCAGATTATGTCCGACATTCTGTTGGGCCACATCTGGGTCCAAACTGTTTGCAAAATGCACCAGCAGACAACAAAACTTGTCCTGTAGCCAAAGAGCTAATGTCAAGAGACAGAGTCAAGAGACAGAGGACGGATCTTTCTATCCAGGAGAGAGCCTCGGAGCTTTTGAAGAAGGGATGTTTTCCCTTTTTCAGCCAGCTCGGGGAGAGTGGTCAGAGATGGAACCAGTTACACTCAAGGCTGGACAAGTTTCCATCTCCTGGCCACCTCCTGGATGGAAAGACCTCAGCCGTGATGTCAAGCTGCTACAGTGGTAGGTGGCTGCCTACAAGCTTGCAGAAGCCACAAGAGACAGCACCACAGTGATCCCCATGTCAAGGTCTGACCTGTTGGACAGGTTTAATTTTCTGGCTTTGCCTGGTACAGCAGGGTATTATGTTACCATGGCTACCAGGGATGCCGCATGTACACGATTTTACATGTACAAGAAGCTACGCCAGCCAGCTTCTGCGGAAACTGACCAGCCTGAGTTGGATTCTTGCCTCAAGATCATTGAGTGTGGGACCCAGATGCAAGAGGTAACCGAGGACAGCATCCTCGAGCAGATAGAAGACATCCCTCTGCGTCTTCAGGAGTCATCCTGAACTTTATATGTGTCTGTCTCCAGGAGTCACTTTGAACCATCTACATCATCTTGAACTCTCTGTATCATCTTTGATCATTTTAAATTCTCTACATCATCTGGAATCATGGTGAACTCTCTGCATAATTATGAACTCTGCATGAGCTTGAACCTATAGAAAGAATTTTAGTGTTTATTTATACATTCAAGTGAATTCAGTGAAAATCAATCAGAAAATAGGAATATATATAATGTGAAAATAATAAAGAATTTTTTTTAAGTGTTAAGGGCTGTAATAGGAAATGTCAAACTCCATTGAAATATTTATTACAAGACGTTGCCACATTTCTGTGCAGTAACATCGTGTAATAAATATTTATACGTTGAACACTTGCTTTAGACCATCTATTGGTGTTTTCATCGTGTTTTGCAAAATTCGGCCAATTTCTTTTTCTTGGGTGGGGGGAATGTAACCTACCTGTATGCCCCTGCATGCATGCAGGTCACAAAGCCCTTCCTCTTGAAATATCACTAACATAAGTGAATGCCATCAGTTTGTTTGACATTTCCTGTTACCAAAACTACATATACAAAGTATCAAAGTGCATAAGTTATTATAGAAGTGCTGAAATGGTTATTTGAAAGTTTTGTGTACATTCTAAGAAGAAGCCTCCTCTTGAGAACTGAGAACATTCTAGCTAGAAACACGGAATGTGAGCTAATTCTACATGGAAAGAGTCATAACACGGATTCAGTGATAAACTTACCATCCAGTGAAAGAAAGTATTCAATCAGAAGTTTTATAAACTGTTGGTGTCACATTAATCACGGGAGAACAATCTGTGAGGTTGGTGAAAGTTTATCGGTGACGCCATTTTGGATTCAGAAAGGGAATTCCCCTATTTACAAGTATTGCTTTACAGAACAATGGGCTTATACACTAACTTTTGCGGTTGACCCCGGAATCACTGAATATCAGGAACAACTTTTGCTGAGAACTGCACATAACTAGTTACTTCTTAGGTCTATTTAACAGTGAATAGGAACTATTTGACAAATCGAATGAATACGTCATGAGCATCGTCTGCAGTGCCACTCTGGGTCCGCTTGAACCAGAACTTTGAACTCAAATTCACAATTATCTAACTAGCTCTTCATCTTCAATTTTGCTTCAGGTTGTACATCATTAATGTCTATGTTGACCAGGCATGACATGACCATTTCTGTTCGTTATTTAATGAATGGTTTGTTGAGCCAGGATTTCCTGACTCTGACGTTATGCGTGTGAATCCATTCCGTGCATGACAGGAGTTCGGTTCTGGCATCCAATTGGCAGAACGGATGTCCGGACCGGAATTCTCTGTTGGCATTGGTCAGTTGGGGTCATGTGGTGCCTGGTCCGACTCTATAAATACGAGAGATCGCCCGCGTTCCCCAATCTTGTCTTGAAACGTCTTGCTGACAGTCACGCACCAGCAGACTCAATCAGGGGCGCGACCGTGTCCCTGTCACGACACAAATACGGTAGTGAAGCTGAAAAAGATTCATCACTTCCAATAGCCAAGTCAATTCATACTACAGTCAAGATGTTAGTATCTCCAGATGCAAGTGTTTAACTCCCTCTGGCCAGCTTAAGCTCCTACCCCACCCACTGAGGTGTGCTTTGGTGCGAACTGCAGATCCGGTGTCTCTCGTGTTTAGTTTCTAGGTTTATTGTATATTATAAGATGTATTGAGAAATATTCGTCTCCCAGTCCGTTGTAGCGTGGAAAAATACGCTAACAGCGGGTAAATAAAATCAGTGAGGGAGAAACTATCTTGTTTATTATTTTTCCTTAAGGGTTCTGTAGTTTCCGTCGGCCATCTGAAGTCAAGTAAGCTAGGTAGCTTACAGTATTTAAAACTTATCTCTGACTCATTCAGCGTACGCCAACGTACTTGATAAATTCTCATACGTTCTCATAGGTTGCTGCTAGTGTACCTTGGGGTATGCATAACTTACCCATTGCGTACATCTAACTTATGCCTAGCGTATAAGCAATACGTCGGCATAGGCTGAAGATTTTTATGTAAGAACAAAATTTTGGGATCTATTCGCTGTATGACAACGTATGCTGACGTGCAGTAGCGTGTTTGCAACGTATTTTAAAAAAAAACTTATCTCGAACGTATTAGCGTACACCAACGTACTTGCTTAAGTTCTCATACGTCCGCATACATTTTTGCTAACGCACCTGAACGTATGCATAACTTACCTGCTGCGTACATCTAACGTATGCCTAACGTATAGAAGCAGTACGTTCGCATACGCTGTATTTATTTATAGATGCACAGAATGTTTGACCTCTTGGCCGTATATCAACGTATACCAACGTACTATAGCGTGTTCAAAACGTGTTTAAAACTTATTTCAAATGTACTCAGCGTATACCAATGTACTTGCTGAATTTCTCATACGTCGGCATACGTTGGTGCTATACGTCGTAGTGTGACAGGGCCTTTACGTCAGGAATGAATTATGAATAAGTTACTCATACGATAGACACACATTCTATGTTCGTTTAGCATACGCTTTGTATAAGTTAAGAGAGAGGCTTTCTCTCATTTTGTAATTGTATTTCAGCGTATGCCAGCGTACTGGATATATTTTTCGTATGTCTGCATATGTTGGCCGAAATGGTGGAGCAAAAACTAGCGAAAATTGACCGATAACCCCTCCCCATCAGTAAAATGGAAAATGATTGTATGAATGATGTGACAAGATGTTGAAGTTTCTTGGATCGCCGGAATTACTTTTACAAAGAGGGGCAGTCGTGTTAAAATTTGGCAAAAACTTCGTTTTTAGAAGTGAAATTGCGAATTTCTGAAATCCATTTGCAGCAACAGATACATGACACCAGCAAAGAACGACTGAAAAATGATTATTGAGTCTTATATAAGTCCACTCTGAATTTATTATGGTGTCAAAACCGTAATTTTAATGTCTTGATTTTTGGGTAAAAATCGATGTTTTTATAAACTTAAACACGGATTTTTGTAATCTGGCTGATAAAGTTTTAAAATATAGAGTTGCTATTTAACTTGTTTCAAATTTGATGCTGAATTATTCATCTTACATATATCTCAGTCGTGTATACTAAAAAAAACCACCAAAATATTTTCGTTTTTACCTCAAATCCGGCATTTTGATATTCAGGTATATTTTGAGAAATGCACGTATTGCTATTACTTGTATATATGGACATTGCCATATTAAGAAAATGACGTACATATAGTAAACATTTCAAATGGAAACAGCATTTATCATGTACTTTGATATCAAAACAAGTAATGACATAATAAAAAGAGGACCAAGTGACCCTAGATCGCTCACCTGAATTTTGTTTTAAACGTCTTATCTATAGGTACCTATTGGAAACTGGCTTTGCTCCTGATGGCCTGCCTTGTGGTCCATGAGACATAATTGGAACATATTTAAATGTTGTCTACTAGCTGATGGTACATACCAAATATCAGGGCTCTAGGTCTGGTGGTTTCAGACAAGAACATTTTTTTATGTTTTCACTATATGTAAGGCAATGTAAAAAGAAAGTATGACCAGGGAATGCCACACTCACACATTGCATACAAACCCACGGCACCGTGAGGAAGAATCAAAGAACAATAACAGCCTCATAAACTCTGTGACTTTCTGGACGATGCCATTTTGACCACAAAACCATAATTTGAACATGAACAAACTTGGTAGAGTACCAATTGGTGATGCTACATATCAAGTATCAAGCCTTTGAGTATCTGACAAGAATGTGTTTTAATATGTTCTCTATATAAGCTATTTATAAAACATTGATTCCCAAGGCGGCCTCATTTTCGGCCACAGGGCCATAATTTTTTTCAACAAACTTAGTAAGTCTACTAGATGATGCTTCATGCCAAATATAGACTCTAGGTTCTGTGGTTTCAGACTAGACTATTTTAAGTGTTCCATATGTAAGCCTATGTAAAACATGTGACCCCAGGGTGGGGCCAGTTTTGGCACAAGGGCCACAATGTAGAGGTATACTAGCTGATGCTACATAACAAATATATATGTTCTATGCCTTGTGGTGTCAGACAAGAAGATTTTCCCAATAGATTCCTAAAGTGAACGTCTGAGCTCGCAGGCGGGTCCACTTAATAGTCCCTGTGCTCCAAATTGAATAAAATTTGGTAGAGGCGTACTTAGTTAGGTAATTTTGCATACCAAATATCAAGGTAATAGGCGTTGTCGTTTCAGACAAGATGATTTGTTTTATGTTTTCCCAATATAAAAGTTAAGCAGAGGGCAAAACCCAGAAATCGATACAATCAAGTACCTCAACTGAGTCGAGACGCAATATGGGAAAGTGAACACCACACACAAGAGAGCATTAAGGGACCAGCCATTCCCCAGCAGGTGATCACATGCCACCTCTCCAGGAATGTGCCATTAACATCACAGGGCTATACTTTGTAAAAACTTGGTGGAGGTCTACTAGGCTATGCTACATACCAAATATTAAGACTCTAGGCATTGTGGCTTCAAACAAGAAGATTTTCATTTTGAAAATCTATTTTAGCCCATATGACCTAGCAATGGACTAAACTATTTGAACAATTATTTGAGAGGGTCATATAAGAACCATTCCTGCAAAGTTTGGTCAAAATCTGGCCAGTAGTTTAGGAGGAGATTTTGCCATCATAAAACCATAGGCATCCAGTGTCCCAAATATGATCATTTATACATCTCTTTCAAAACAGAATGCGTTACATGCCGTATATGCAGAGTTTAAAGGTCTACATTTTGGTTTAGGAGTGGTAATCAGCAGACTATCTGCTAAGGGAAAGATTATTGTTTGTCTAAGTGTATTTCAATTATTCACAGAACTAAAGGGACATTAAGAGGGGACTTTCGCCTATATAGGTTAACTAAGATAAATATAAATATTTTATCAGAAAATAACTAAACCCTTTAAGGATCTCTTTATTACCCCATGCAGGGAATTTATAATCCATTATTCGGCCTGCCTCGTATAGAACCTAGGAGAGTCATAAACACATTAATGACTAGTACCACTTTGATGGTTTAAAATGTAGGTTTTTAAGCAGTTTGGCCTTGAACTTTGATACAAAGGTCATATCAGCAGTCAGAAGTTATTATTGACAAGAGAACACCTTAGACAATCAGTGTGCAAATATGAACCATCTACAACAAAACATGTTGGAGAAATTGCTTTACAGTCCCTACAACCAGCTTCAAATTATTTTGAAAATTAAGGCTCAAATGTAATATGTGCAATTATTCTACAAAATATGAAGCATCTCTGTCAAAAACATACCACAGTTAGACAGATTCTAATTAACATTTGACTCCAGGGCCATAGCGGTAATATGTAACATACTTAGTAATTCACACACCATAAGCAATAGTTGTGCTAAGTATGAACACCCTTGGTCATAAAATGAAGGAGGAGTTCGCATAACGAGCCATAAACTGATTGTAAGTGTATTTGGCCTTGACTTTTGACACCAATGGCAAAGCGGTGATAAGAAACCTACGTTGTAATCTACACCCCATAGACAATCATTGTGCCATATATGAACACCCTCGATCGTAGAAATGAAAGAGGAGTTCATGTTATGAGTCGTATTACAGATTTTGTGTTAATTTGACCTTGACCTTCAACTCCAAGATTATATTGATAACTTGAAATACCCACCATTTGCAAATATGAACATTGAGGCATAAAAGTAAATGGCAAGTTCTTGTTATAGCACTAACATAGTTACTCTTTAAAACAGATTTAGGAGGACAATTGGGTGATGCACAAACTCCATGCTGCTACTAATATCAAAAGGCAAAACCTACTATATTTTGATTAGCTGATGGATAAAAGACCATACTTGATTTGGAATACGTTCAAATCGTACGCACTGACAGTATGTGTAAATCAAAAGGCAATAGCTTAAAATAATGTAATCATGGTACTAAACAATGATATCAAAATGATAAATCAGTTACTTCCATTCTGCATATATGGGCCAGGATATGATGAAAGGTACCTAATGGTCGCGGTAATCAAAGCCAGGCTAATGTTACATCTGCAAAGTATTGCATATTTAGAGCATTTCCTGAAAATTTGAAGTGATTATCTTCGAAACTGATGATAATATGGATGTTAGAAACACCATCTGTAATCAGGTTTGGAATGTGACGTCAAGAATGGCGTTAACTGTGTGATGACGTCAGAGTATTGGTCTATATACGTTTGTTGATTATTGCATGCTCAGCATAAGAATCTAGCAAATATTAACTTTTCTCATGTCTTATACATAAGATAATGACCATGCATATGAAGTATCATGAATTTATATCTTCTAGGTCGTATTATAGGCATTTAAAATGACCCACTTGTAGGTGTTGTGATCTGAGTGTTCACATGGCAACGGTCTTTATAGAAAACTTTAAAAAAAAGTATAATCAGAAACTTTTGCTATTTTGATGGTATCAAAGTTTAAAAGCATTTTCATGGAAATATAAAAGCATGCTATTTTATGTTATTTTAAGTATTTTTCAAATGTTTCTTACGTAATATTGCTTGAATGTCTTAAGGTCCCTTTTGTCAGCTCCGTGTTCCTATGTCTTACATTAAAATAGGCCTTACTGTTTAATGCATGGTTTATTTGGTTAAAGATACACCCTACTGCTTTAAAATTTTGAAATTATTTGCATTTTTGCATTTATTTTCACCCAGCCAACTTTTGCATATTTTTTGATGCTATATATGATTCTTTGAAAGAGGGTGCCCTTCTTCGAAGCCTAAGAAAGAGTCACGGCCACTTTTTTGAAAGCTTATTCCAGCGGTTTCATAATGTACAGTTATAAAACTTTACATTGATATATCACAATCCTATTTTACAAGTACTTCAACTGAGCGACTTATAATTTGTCAGATTTTTCCTCGATCAATAGGTTATTTAGAAAAAAAACATTGAAAAATATTCTTGCCAGAAAACAAAATGCCCAAAGTTTTGATATTTGGTATGTAACATTACCTAGTGTACTCTACCGAGTAAGCTCAAATAATGGTTATGTAGTCAAAATGGCCTCATCCTGGATGTCACACAGTTTACATTGACTTATAAATTGAAACATATAAAATCTCCTGGCTTGAAACCACTAGGTCTAGATCCCTGATATCACCCAGTGGACCGTACTTAAATTTGCTCCAAATAGAGCTCTGGGGACAAACATGGTCCGGAACTCCCACCAAGGGATCACCAGGAGCCTGGTTAGTTATAATAGATTCATATAGATAAGAGATTTTAAACAAAAACTCAGGTGAGCTGTCCAGAGTCACTTGGCCCTCTTGTAGTGAGTGTCAATACTTGATATGACACCACAGAACATGATAAATGCTGTTTCCATTTGGTATGTTTACTATATGTACGTCATATTCATAATATGACAATGTCCTGATATCTATGAAATAGCAAAACATGCATTTCCCAAAATATACCTGAATAAAAAAATGTCAGTTTTCGAGGCATAATAAGAAAATATTTAGGCAGGTTTTATAAGTAAACACGACAAGATATATGTAAGTTGAATAACGCAGCATCAAATTTAAAACAAGATAAATAAAAACTATGAATTTTAAAAACTTTACCTGTCTGATAACAAAAATTTGGATTATTTTTTATAAAAATGCTGATTTTCACCCAAAAATAAAGACATTTCATTTCTGACTTTGACTTCATGATAAAGCCAGGTCAGGATTATATAAAACTCAATGATCATTTTTCAGTCTTTCTTTGCCGGTGTCGTGTATCTGTTGCTGCAAATGGATTTCAGAAATTCGTAATTTCACTTCTAAAAATGAAGTTTTTGCCAAATTTTAACACCACTGCCCCTGTTTGAAAAAGTAATTCTGGCGATCCAAGAAACTTCAACATCTTGTCATATCATTCATGTAATCGTTTTCCATTTTACAGATGGGGAGGGGTTCCGCCTTAAATACGCGACTTTTTGCCAGTTTTTTGCTCTACCAAAACGTTATAGTGTGACAGGGCCTAAGATACATGACTCTGTTTGGTCTTGTTTGTTATAGTTGTTAATGCAGAGAAAGAAACATAATAGTCAGGAAAAAAATCAGAAAAGACGCTTATTCAAGAAAATATAGGCAGTTTGTGAAGAAAAGATTTTGAGGTGCCTCTTAGGTGTATTGTGGTATGCTGAAACCAAAAACCAATGTTGGCAAGCTGAAAAATGGCGTCTTTACTATCTAATTTGCATATTTCCAAGATGGCCGCCTAATAGAAGAAAAATCCATTAAAATCTGTAGAGTAACATGTTAAGGACGCCAAACTGGTACAATTCAATCCAAAAGCATCTTCTCATGATTGGGGATCTTCACTGACATCAATTTAAGCATTTAGAATTAAACATATGACCAAGAGGTAATCAGGGAAGACAACTTGAGCAAAAAATCTTGCTTCCGACTTAGTTAAGGTTTTATCATGATAGTCCATGCATATTATCTGGCCTAAATGTGTCAGGAATGATTTCATTAAAATGAGAACTTTAAAAAATGCATAACAATGATATCACTATTGTTTGCAGGAAAATATAGCGGTTTAAGCGGTCTTCTGTAAGATTGAGCTAGGGGAGGGGGCTGATGCGATTTTAAATAAAGTGGGCCTGTACCTACAAAATGACTCGTATCTCATCAGCAATTCATCCTACACTATTAAACTTGCTAGCAAAGTATAGCTTAGATATAGAACTTTCATCGGATCGTGGTCTGATATGCAGATTAGTTATCTAATTTGCATATTCATCAATAGTGATGAAAAATTCAAAAGATAAGGGAAAATTATAAAAAAAGCAAATATAAACTGAATTCTGCCCAAAAACTGTCCTTGTTGCGTGTTATTATATCATCAGTGATACAATTTGACAAGTCCTTTCATCCAAATAGTCATATAATAAAATTATATCATTTGCTGATTCATGAAAGTAAAAATAGAGGAAAAATCATGGAATAATTATTCCCCCCCCCCTCCCACACACACACACCTCGGGAGGGGGAGGGGGCTTATTCAACTTACCTTGCACCCAAGGAAAATTATCCATGGATGCGAAATTGTTCAATGGGACCAGTAAATACCAAAAATTCTTATTGTCTCCAAAAATAAACCTATTTGGATTACATTAAATTGCATGGTGTCCATGGCAACCCATCGGACACTGTAGCTGGGTCATTTGCAAGCAGACCCAAGATTAACACTTGCGTGCTGCACATACTTTCATAGATTTTTTCTCTCTTCCACTGAATCACGGAAACAAGCTGTCAGTTACTGGCGAAACAAAATGGTCGCTAAATAGCAAAGAAAAACTGACTAGAACCATGTACACTCCCCATAATATGAAAATACACAATATGATTCTAAAGAAAGTGGGTGTACCTACACAATGATTCGTATCTAAGCAGCAACTCATCCTAGAATACCGACCCTGGTACCGAAGTAAAGCCAAGACATAGTTTTTTAATTCTATGTGCTGATATGCAAATTTTGCTTTTGCATATTCACGAGTATTAATAAAAAAAATGAAAGAAAATTCGTAGAAAAAATAAGTGGGTGTACCTATACACATTACCCATATGTCATTTGCTAGTTATCATAGACTATCAAACTGGGTACCAAATCAAAGCCTAGACAAAATACTTTTATCCAATGGTAAGTTATGCAAATAATCTAATTTGAATAGTCATGAATATTTATGAAAACACGAGAAATAAGAGAAAAGTGGTAGTAAAAATAGGAGGGTGTGTACAATATTACCTAAATGTAAGCTGCTAACTTTTCTAGACTACCAAACTTGTTACCAAATTAAATTTGAGACATTACACTTTAACCCAATAGTATGATATACAAATTATCTAATTTGCATATTCATGAATATTAATGAAAACATTAGAAAGAAGAGGAAAATGTTAGAAAATTTAAAGGGGAGTACGTACAACATAACCCATATGTCAGCTGCTAACTATTCTAAACTTCCAAAATTGGTACCAAATGAAAGGTGAGTCATTGTACTTTAACACAATAGTCTGATATAAATCTTATATACATATTTGTGAATATTTATGAAACCATTAAACAAAGAAAGAAAAAAATGCAGAAAAATTATAATGGGTATATCTACAAAATTATCTATATCTCATCTGATTATTGTCCTAGACTAACAAGCTCGGTAGCAAATAAATGCTTAGACATAGCACCTTTTATGCCATGATTGGATATGCAAATCATTTTATAATTATTTATTGAATATTAATTTAAATGTTAGAAAGGAGAGAAAAATGGTAATAAAATTAAGGGGGTGTACCTACAAAATTACTCATATCGTAGCTGCTAATATTCCTAGACTACCACACTTGGTACCGACTTAAAGCTAAGACATTTTACTTTACTCTATAGCCATTACGTGAAATTATCCATTTTTTAAATTTATTAATATCAATTTAAACATTAGAAAGGAGAGAAAAAACGTAGAAAAATTAGTGGATGTCTACTTCTAAAATTACTCCTATCTCATCTTTGAATTGTTCTAGACAATTAATCTTAGTATCAAATTAAGGCTGAGACATAGTATTTTATTCAAATGGTCAGATTTACAATCAATTAACAAACATATTCATGAATATTGATGAAAACTATAGTAAACTAAAGAAATATTGAAAACGAATCAATGAGGTTGTATCTTCAAAAATACTCATTAATAAACAAATTTAATAATTTGCATATCAAACAACACTATAATAGAATTTTTTCTGGACTTTAATTTGGGAACAAGTTTAGAAAGTAAGTGAGTATAGAATCTAGGATATTTTGATTTGATTCTTTATGTCCCATCAACAATCTTTCAGTTATATAGGACAGGTCTTCCTGGGTTGAATCAGTACTAAGCTAGGATTAATGTGTCTTGCTCAAGGACACAACAAAGTGACGCCGGTGAGGCTCGAACCCGCGGCCCCTCAGTCTCGAGTCAAGCACTCTACCACTGAGCCACTGCCCTCCCTAAAAATCTAGGATAAGTAGCAGCTCAGATATGAGTAATTTTGCATGTACATTTTATTAATTGTTCTCTTATTTATTCTCATTTCTAATATCTAATTAATATTCATAAAAACAATTTTTAGATAATTTGCATATTGGTCCATTAACTAAACATGAAATGTTTTAGCATTAAATAAGTACAAAGGCCTGTAGTACAGGATAGTAAGCAGCTGAGATATGGATAAATTTGCATGTACATCCCCTTAACTTTCACGATGTTTCTCTTATTTCTAATATTTTTATAATTATTCATGAATATGCAAATTTGATAATTTGCATATCTGAACATTGGATGAAAGTCCTATGTCTTAACATTCAGTTTGTTTCAAGTTTAAAAGTATCGGATGAGTTGCTGCTGAGATATGAATACTTTTGTAGGGACATCCCGATTATTAAGAAGCGCATTATGCGTTGCCATGGAAACCATGCAATTTCACATAACTCAAATAGGTTTATTCTTTAGGGCAATATTTTCCCCATTTAGGTGGTCTCCCAAAACAATTTGACACACATTTAAAGTTTTCCTGATCGTGCAAGGTTGGACTAATTAGACCCAAGGGTACTAAGGAATGAGCATGCTGTTACTTTTTTATAGATACAAAATGTACCATATATTTGGGCATGGGCATTATGACATATTTTTTTTAAAACAAAACCACTTGTTGATTATCAAAGTTTCTTTCTAATTTATTACTTGAAAAGCTGGTAAACAGTCCAAAATCGTGTTGTGAATAAAACTCACCTTTAAAAAGCAGGATACAGAATAAGGCAAGTTTATATAATGATTTTATAGACTAAGTGCACATGTATTACTATGAATATGGTAATATCCTGGAATAATTATGTAAATTGCCGCCAAAACCATGTACTCTAATGGAAAAACGATCTTAGGACATAAAACAAAAGATTTTGGATACAAAAATATTGTCAAAAAATAAAATATTTCAGTTACAAGTCAAAATCCATGATTTTTGGCGGCCATTTTGAAAATATGCAAATTAGGCCATTAAGTCGTCATTCCTCAGCTTGCCAATATTGGATTTCGGATTTAGCGTACCAAATTACCCCTAATCGAGGTGTCAAACCCTTTTCTTCACAAAATGCCTGTACTTGGTTACTTTTCTGATTTTTTCCTGACTATAATACATTTTCTATTTATATTTCAATAATATTTCCACAGGAAATTTATTCAAGCTAGCAAAAACAATATGAGCCATGACATGTGAATTCCAACAATGTGGCATTTTGACAAGTGTAGACTCAGACGAGCCTGTACATCCTCCTTTTAACATTAGAACTCCGAATGATATTCGGTCAGTAGCCTAGCAGTCATATAATATTCAAGCGACTAGCCAAGGCTCTGACCAGACTGGGCGTATGCGCAGGCTGGTCTGAGCCTTTGCTGGTTGCACATACCACATTGTTGGAAATCTCATGTAGTGGCTCAATTATCTTTACTCTGTTTCAAATGTTCGGCCCTGCCCCTTTACCCTTAAAACGCTCCGAAAATGCATCTGAAAACGTTGTCTGCTGAAGTCGTCTGTTGCAAAGTTTTGCCTGACATATCTGCCTTGTTGAAGTATAGAAGCAAACAGCTTGAGCTCAGATTGGACTGAAGCAGTCTGATCTTGGTCTACACTGTACATCATATAGAGGCTTCTAAAACATTTCAGCAGATGACAAAAGTAGACTACTTTTTTTGTGATAGTCACTTGGTTTGGAAACTATTCTGTTTTTATTTTTTTATGTTTTTATTTTTTAATTTCATAAATGTGAATAATAGAAAAAAACATAGAACTATCTTTCTTTTCTAAATGCTTAATAGCCGATGCCACTTTCGAACTGGTTCAATCTCAAAAGAGTGACAAAAATAGTAATACCTTTAGAAACGCATTTAAATTGTATAGGTTTCCAGAAAACGAGTGAGTATTACCAGGAAATGCTACAATCAGAACTGCTTTAGCAGATTCGCGGAATTCCATCAGACCACGGATGTACATCGAGGATCTACTTTGATAACGCGGGTGATAAAATGACGCTGACGTTATATAACGTGACGCTGACGTCACGGAAACCATGTTTGTGAATGCAGCAAAACAAATGAAATTTATGTTTTTTTAATAAAATATCGCTGTAGCCAAAAAAATACATAAACTTCAATTATTCCGCTGATTAAACTTTTCGAGTAATCAGACAACTGGATTTTACAAGGGCTGAACTCACATGCTAAATAACAATTTTCCGCTCACAAAACGTAGCTTTTATGGTACATGGTACTGCGCGTAATGCGCCTTACTGTGCGTAATATGCCTTACGTACACCGAGGCTTGATTCGATTTTCGAATGGCGCCGTACTTTCCCGAATGGAAATGCTACTATCACAGACAAACTCAAGGCACCATGAGAAGAAGACATTAACCGATGACAGCCACACAACAGCAAAAACATAGAGGATATTCAAATGTTTTTGTTAATTATGTCTTTTATTTCACGAGTGAAGTGGACAATATTTATATTTCATGAGTGGCGAAGCCACGAATGAAATTGATTATTGTCCACTTCACGAGTAAAATAAAAGACATATTTAACGAAAAAAATTGAATTTCCTTTTTATTAGCTACAAAGGGCCAGTGTCTATAAGGCCTGTTTCACGGTTACTATGAATTTCCTTTAAACTGTGTGTAATAAAACTTACATGTCTTAGCTGTAATATCATGAAATGTTGGATCAATACATGCAGTTTTCTGAGTTGTATATTCATTTGAAATGGGTGGGGTAATTTCACCCCAAACAGGGTAACGCTACAAATACGACTATATTTTTTATAACCATATGTAGCTGGGAATCTGCCATTTCAAGATTATTTATAGGATAACAGATAAAAAACTGACACTCAAAATATTTTAAAGTATTCATAAATGATATGTATAAACTCACTTGAAAGTCATACAAAAATTTTAATATTTTTTCTTCTCCAAATTTACGAAAAACCACAACATCTTTTCACGCTTGAAGCAATTCAATTAATATTGGGAGGTTACATAGTATATAAGATGGTAATTATAAAAGTATGAATAATCGTTTCCATTGTGATTACTTTAAGAGTTATCTGCCCGCAAATCAGGGATTTTTATTTTTTTGAATTTTCAGAGTAGGTATACATGCATCAGAGATTTTAGATACACCATTGCTTTTAAGTTACACAATGATTGGCCATGGTGTGTAGAATAAACAAACATTTACGGATTGCCAATATGACCTTGTAATCATAGGCCAAGGTCACACAAACTAATAACTTTTCTACGGCTCAAAAAGTGAATACCCACTTTCATTATTTTTGACCTAGTGTGTACATATTCGCCACAATGATTGCATATCATGGATAGATTACATCAAAAGTCTCAGAATATGGATATGACCTTGAAATCAAGGGTCAAAGTCAAATATTTTTAAAAACTGTCACACTGCTCATAATACAAACCCCTCTTTGGTTTATCGATTGGATGTGTTCATATTTAGCACAACAATTGTGCATGATATGTAAACTGAAACGAATATTTCAGATTATGAGATAGCTGATATGTCCTTGTGGTCAAAGGTCAAGGTCACACATACTTAAAACCTGTAAAATTGCTAAAAATACAAATATATTCTTCATTTATTTTGACCAAGGGTGTACATATGCCACAATGCTTGCATATCATATGTAGATTGCAACAAGCGTCTCGTAATATATTTATGACCTTGAAATTAAGGGTCAAAGTCAAATATTTCTTAAAATCTGTCTTACAGCTCATAATACAAACTCCTCATTCATACATTGATGTAGTGCCTAAATATTTAGCACAAGGATTGCTTATGAAGTGTAGTTTAAAACTAAGGTTTCATATCGCTGATGGGACCTTGAAGTCAATGTCAAGGTCACACTTGCTAAAAATATATACAGCTCATACTGTGAGCTCCTCTGTCATTTTTTGAGCGAGAGTTTTCACTTTTGGCAGAATAATTCCATATGGTGTGTTGTTTGTTTGATTTGATCCTAATCATACCAGTCAGTATTTTTCAGTCAAGTCATGTCAGGATGGCTCTTACTGGGTTGAACTGGCGCTAAGCAGGATTTAATATGTATTGCCTGTCATGTCTGTTTCTTGCAGCCTTGTGGTCAACTGTTGAGAAAGGGCTGACCTCTTGGCTCTATTGTATGAGGGTCATCCAATTAAGAATGGGACTTTCTTCATAGTCTGAAAATCTGTGTTTGCATTCAGTTAAAGTCCACTATCATTTATAATAGTATGACATCTTAGGAATTCAGGAATAGAAACAATATGTTTGGGATTCATCAGTTGCCATAGTAACAGGATGTTTGATGGAAGGATTTGAAGACGCATGGCCACGTTTATATTATTGCATACCCATTATCATTCAAAGTCTTTTATTTTCGATCACAGATATAATTTTTCCTCTTGGTATCATAACTTTAAATGAACAATCTTAGTGTTACATAAATTGCTATAAAATAAGAACCAGATATGCATAACCTTTATTTTGGTTGCCTAGCAGTCAAATTACTTGATTTTTGATAAACACACTACTTTCAAATGCTATGGTAACTATATTAATGATGTATATCATACAAAAAGTATAGTTATGTGCAGCTGATTGTAGTTTAGGTTACATGAACACAACTCTGTTCACTTAAATAGTGTTTGACTGTTTGATAGTAACTTTCAAAGTCAAGAGGTCAGCTAAAATACCAGATATTTCTTGGAAACATGATTTTTAAGCTTTGTTTCATGGTAACAACTGAAGACTCTGAAACATTACTTTTCTCTATAGGATATAGACAGATTGCATATGAGCATATACACGTTTTAGTAGAAAAATAAACTTTACATCTTAATCTGTTGCCATGGTGACAACCTATAGTGAGCTGTCCACGCGGGTTTTCCTAGTCTTCAAATGTTGCCTAGCTACAAAAAATGGAACTATGTAACATGTCGAATATGGTACATGTAAACAGCCAAAAAGACGTGCTAGCTTTGCACGCGATTCCTAGCAAGTGAATTCACTGCACTATAGCAAAAGTCTCATTCTTTATTGGATGACCCTCGTATGTGATGTTTTTTTGCATTTGCGTCACCTTCCATACCGCGTCCTGGGTCATGTGTGGTACTCGATTGTATTGAGTCCTGATCTTTGCCTTCTTCTTTACTTGGCTCAAGTACAATATGCAGTTCCTCCTGTGAGGCTCAAACCAGCAACCCATCTATCTCGACTCAAGCACTCTACCTCTGGGTACTGCACTCGCGTATTTTGTGGTGATTACAATGAAAAATTCAGATTACTGCTATGACCTTGGTGTAATAGGTCTATCTTAAACATTTTGAAGTGAATTCCTTTTTCATTCTTGTTAGAGGATGTTCATATAAAGCGAAATGATTTCTTAAGGTGGGTACATTAAAATGAAGGTTTCAGAGAACCAAATATGACCTTGGGATCAAAGGTCAAGGTGTTTAGAATCGGTCCTACGCCTCGCAACATCAACTTCTGTATTCTTTGATAGAGGTTCTATGAATGCAAATAACCTATATATATTATCAGGTCGTTTTGCTTCGAGAGCCACTTCTCTTACTTTTTCGATGGAGGATATTCATATTTGCAACAGTGTTTGTCTGGGTAACGTAGATGACAAGAAACTCTCTGCGTTCCAGTCAAATATTTAAAACTCAAAATATTCCACAAGGTCATATCAAGCTATCTTAACCCTGCATTTAAATCAACACATTATAAGCAATTATTGTGCTAAATATAAACACACCTCGCCAATGCACGAAAAAGGAGTTTGTATTATGAGCAGTGTGACAGATTTAAGAATATTTGACTTTGACCCTTGATTTCAAGGTCATATCCTTATTCTAAGATTTTGTTGTAATCTTCACATGATATGCAATTATTGTAGCAAAAAGGAATATGCAATGTCTAAAAATGAAAGAGGTGTTCACGTTTTGAGTCATAGCCAAGTTTTAAGTATTAGTGACCTTGACCTTTGACTACCAGATCATATCAGCGATGTGAAACCTTTATTTTATTCTACACGCTATGAGCAATCATTGTGTACCCTAGAAGCAATGATGTATCTAAAATCTCCGATGCATGTAAACCCAATGTGAATAAATTGAAAATCAAAACAATCCCTGGTTTTGTGGGCAGATAACTCTTTAAATAATCACCATGGAAACAATATTCTTCATAATTTTAAAATAACCATCTTATATGCTATGTTACCTCTAAATATTTATTGAATCGCTTCAAGCATGAAAAGATGTTGTGGTTTTTTGTAAAGTTGGAGAAGAAAAAATACTTAAATTTTGGTATGACTTTCAAGTGAGTATATAATTATCATTTATGAATATTTTTTAAAATATCATAAGTGTCAGCTTTTATATCTGTTATCCCATAAATATTCTTGTAATGGCTAATTCCCAGCTACTTATGTTTATGAAAATATAGTCGTTTTTGCAGCGTAACCCTGTTTGGGAAGGAATTACCCCACCCACTTCAAATAATATTCAACTCAGAAACCTTTATCTATTGGTTCAAAATTTCATGATAAGACAGCCAAGACATACAAGTTTTATTACACAAAGTTTAAAGAAAATTCATAGTGGCTGTGAAACAGGCCTTATAGACACTAGTCCATAATCTTTTCAGGTAAAGAGAAGCGACTCTTACTTTACCTCAGCTTTGTTTTCATTTTCTAGTGGTAGCAGACGAATTTATAAAAGCTCTTTCTTTTATTAAGCCTCTAAGCGACTCTGACTTTTGTTACATTTCCATAGATATAGAGAACCAATAGTCGTTTCCCTTAGAAAAGAAACAGATATGTCATAAAGAGTTGCTTCCCCTAGACCATATTTAGAAAATAGAAAAAAGTAGTTCCAATCTTACGGTTTCTCTCCTGTGAAAATATAAAATCTTGCATTTTCACTGCTGTGAAAATACAAATTTTTATATTTTCACGGCTGTGAAATACATGCATTATATTTAATCAATTTTCTCCTGTATTTCATTACATAGTAGATAATAAATAGTTGAAGTACAGCAAACAGCTCTGCCTTCATCGGCAAGATGAGTGCAACACAAGAAAGTACACTTAGTACTGCATTTCATAACAAGGCCGATACACAACCACTCCCCAACACATACATTGCGTTGTAGCAACTATAAACGATGTGTTTTCAACAACATAACTACTGCATTCGAATGAACAACAGCCTAGGCCGCGTGGGTAGAGGATATATGCCTAATATATTTTATAGACCAATTCTTCGCCTTAGATTCTGCTTTTGTTAAAACCCAAAATTTGTTACGGTAAAACTGAGTGTGTAAAACGGCCTCTCAAAAACAAAACAACGATCTTACATGTAATGACGAAAGGTAGCTTAATGAAGGTCGAAAGTATTGCAGAGTGCTCCTCATGGTTCATCACAGGGAAACAATCAAATGTAATGAGCGTACAGTAATGTCTAAAAGACAAATAGAGGATATTACATGAGTGCTCATGTCTTATTGAAGATTTAAACGAGTTAAGAAAAAGAGATAAAATGCGAGGCTTGCCGATTTATTAAAGGAGTTGGGAAAAAGAGATAAAATGCGAGGCTTGCCGATTTATTGAACGAGTTGGGGAAAAGATATAAAATGCGAGGCTTACCGAGCATTTTATCTCTTTTTCGCAACGAGTTTACTAAATTCAATAATACAAGAGCACGAATGTTAGATTCTATTTATCATAATAACATAAAGATTACTTTTAAATCTCATTTCTGCCGCAAAAACGTTATAATATTGTCTTTATATACGCAATGTTGTTATGTTTCCCGTAAATCTATAAACCATTAGTGGTTTATCGATTTTATTGCATGGCGTTATTTCACTCCCAGACGCGACATCATATGATAAAGGCTATTAACACACAGACAGAGAAAGCTAAGGAAAGTTCATAGTTGAGCCATTGTGAGGCAAACGACACACATACGGCACAAAAAACCTGAATAAGAACTTCTAGGTTTCCATATAACATATAGGAATGTTCAGGTTGCCATAAACACACGTATTTCTTTTCAGTTTGCCTTACCTCTGTCATCGAACAATTATCAGGTTATCAGGTTAGCTTGGTGATAAAGCTTACATAAAAACTTGGTATAAATAAACTGTTCTGTAAAGACAATTGGCAGAAGAACAGTTGTCATAAAAAGCTTTCTACATAAAGCAGAGGAAGAAATAGTATTTGCTATTTGTAGGTTTTAGGTAAGTGTACATGTATGTGTTTAATTATTGCATTTGTCATAAGGTTGGAAATAAGTGATGTCTGAGCAAAGTATCAAAAGAAATTAGTCAGTTTAGATTACAAAACTTAGAGGGTTTTAAAAAAAAAAAAAAAAAAAGAATATTCCCAAGGGAATTTATTCAAGCTAAGAATTATTTTTCCTCTCTGTCTCGAAAATTCTGCTAGTCAGAGTGGAAAAAAAATTCTTTGTTTAAATTACATAAAAAACTTACATGCATTTTGATGTTTCTTCAATACCATGTATTAGTATACTTTTGGTATTCCATTATATGATTTCTAGGGGTCACATGTTGGAATTTCAATAGCAGTTTTGTTACTGCTCTATGCTTACTGTTGTCAGATTGCACGGTTCCACAATAATTTAAGTCTGCGCTATATTCTGTACAGGAAAACTTGTCTTAAGCGGCCTCTCAAGAAAAATACCTAAATTTGTGTTCAAGACCGAATATCGCTTTATGCAGGCCAGAAGTATTGCAGTATGCTCCAAGAGAGCACTCTGCAATACTTTCGACCTTCATTAAGCAACCATTTTATCTTTAAGAGCTGTGTTTTGTCAATTTCGAGTGGCCGTTTAAGACAGGTTCTACTGTATATCAGGCCGTCTGATTGCCAGAAGAAGATCTACAGTATGTATCTTTAACTCTTACGACACACTAAGTCTGCTGAAGATGACCAATTCATATTTTCCCTACTTATCCTTCTGGCACGGGGTGCTTATTACACAGGTTTAGATAATTTTCAGCGTAAAATTGTAAATATTTTCCTACCCATCAATTTTAACATATGTTTTGGCTTGGCAATATAAAAGAACCGTTTCATTGAGACGGTTATTTTGAGCACCCACAACATATGGTTTGGTTGAGAAATTAAAAAAAAGTTCGTTACGCACTCTTAACTAAAGTCCTTTTTAAATTACATGTAGTATAACTATATAAGAGAGCTGGCGTGAAGACGACTTTGGTACATTTGTTTTTATCACATCGCCGAGCATCCAAAAGTCAGGCGGGTCTTCAAAACGTAGGCTCGTCAGAGTCATTGCTGCTCGCATACACAAAAAGGGATATAAACAAAGTGGCTTCTGAAATAAACAAGTAGAAACTACGCTAACCTAAGAAGTAAGCCTACTACGACAAGCTTGAATGATGATCAATGATACAAGAACAATATGCACACTATTAGCGAAACCCGCGTTACCCGTTTACAACAATGGACGATGTCCATTTATCAAAACATGCTCTGACGTCACTTTCAACTTATCCTCCGACCCCAGTAGGCTAAATGAATGTAGATGCGAACTGTAAATAACATGTATAGCCTAATACTTCTTATAAATGTACAGATAATTGTTCATGTACTGTATATATAGGCTATACATGTACATATTAAGTAACATTATGTCATCACGGTCACAAAAGTATGTAACAAAAACTTGAGCTTTGCACGCCAGAAAAGCGATTTAGAAGCTATTAATGTCACGTAATCTAACATTGCTGCTCATAGATTAAATTGCCAGTTGCCTGTATAGCCTGAACGACTATCTGTGAGTCGTAAGCCCTTTTCTTTGTTTCATCATTGTGTGTTAGTTTGATTAGAGTGTTTCTCCATGATGATACATTGCATCAGTAAGAAGAGGTCCATGCGCGCTGAACATTCCTTGTACTTCAACAACAGCAGAATCTAGGGCAAAGATTTGGTACCAGTGAAATGCATTTATGCCCCCCCCCCCCCCGGTGACTTAGGCTGCTGTCTGCTCTAAGGCGGTGGTTCTGTTTTTGTCGACTTTTTTATTGTTATTCCCATTGTGGAAGTCTGTAATTGTTCAATGTTTTGTTGTACGTTACTTTATGTCCTTTCTGATCTCGTGATGGTTGTGTGGCTTTCCTCTCGGTGTCATGGGTTTGTTTGCGGTTTGTGATTGTGGTATTTCCTGATCATACTCACTTACTATTTTTGTTGTCTGGACATAGCCTGAAACTACCTTTTGTACCGCACCTTTTTACACGCTGACTTCTCTGATTGCTCGAAACAAGTTACAACTCTTTCTCAAAATTAGCCAGTTACATGTATGACTGTTTCCTTACATTTCATATATGTAATGATTATTCTCATACTCATATGCCACCTGCGTGTGGCATGCGTTTTACTACAACATAGTTTGTTTGCTCTGTTTTCTTGTGTTGTTCTGTATGAATTAATGCTTTCTTTCATGACTATTCATGTTAAACTCCACCTACTATCAATGATTATAAACATACTATTCCACAAACAGTTTATGATAGTGACGTCAGGTAAAACCCCAAACCGTTATAACTTTTAAAAGATGTATGAGATCTACTGATAACTTAAAAGTTCCAAAACATATTACGAGTATGACCTCACTGTCAGAATCTCCTTGTTTAATTATAGACGTTCAGGTTTGTACATATACATAGAACACAAAGGGATTACTTGTCATGTTCACTAGTGTAGGAGATACATAACCATACCATGATCACCAGCTCTAATAAGAGCTGCCTGATCTGGGTATGCGCTGTTTGCAAACGTGTTAAAGTAAGTAAGGGTGCAAAGATCAGAAATCGATACAATCAAGTACCACACCTGACCCAGGATACCAATGGGAAAGTGACAAACTCACAGCAGACACCACCAACGAGAGCCAAGAGGTCAGCCCTTTCCCAGCAGGGTGCCACAAAGCACATATAAACAGACGTGCACAAAGACATAGCAAACACAAGACAGAACAAAAACATAAAAGATCCACAAAAGACGTACCGCCTTGGAACGGTCAGTAAAATATTTTACTGGAGGGCTTAAACCGGTTTAACGGCGCCAACCTCATCCTTAATTCAGATGTGGATCAAGACACATAGATATTTGGTTTGCATGAAAGACCCCTAACTTATCAATGCATCATCTCCTAAAACATATAAATCAAGATATAACAAGGACATAAAGCAAAGATAAGGACTCAACAGTAAATATAACTGAATACTGGAGCAGAAGAAATCCAACAGGTAAACCCCGGTGGGCCCAACAAACAGCCAAAGCATCAGGCCCCTACCATCTCATCAATAGATAAGTCTTTAAGTCGGAACCATCATAGAGTCTGAAGTCCGACCCACCGGCTTGCAATTAAAGAGGAAAGCAGAGTTGCCAACCATAATTGGGTTGACTACCAAGCATGCAGTCTGTTGCAATACATTAATGTTATAGCCAATCTTTTTATAATGGGAAATTATTTTAATGAACTGCGCTGAAAAATTATTAGAACCAACAATCTTCTTCAATTTATACACCAAGTCACCATAGAAATCAGGTTCTGAAAGTCCTTGGCGCAAGAGAGATTTAAGTCCAACTTGGAATTTAGAAATCAAATCATAGTATCGTCTATAGAATTTTGAAAAAGTTTTGCGAAGTTTATGATACCGATAACCTTGTTTAAGAAGTTTCTGAGTTAACAATTTATTGCGAGTGTTGAAGTCAGCAACATAGCTTATTTATAATTTAGTAAAGAGTTAGTATGCTCTTAGAGCCGTGCAAATGTGTGGGCATTTTATGAAAGTCCAGACATTATATTCTCTGACCTCCTATGCATTGCCCTTTAAGGCTCTTACCTCTAAAAATTGTATGTCAAATTTCTTTCAACGCAATCAGGTAAGGGGTTACATTCGTTGTGATATATTTTGTCATGTTATCTTTTTACCTCAACTCGGTACAGTATATATTAGCGCCCATCAGTGCAACTGCAACCTAGTAGATAGTCGTTAACACAGTTAGGTGGTTAAACGTATATAGACCAGCACATGGACTTAAGTCTCCTTTAAAATGTTCAAGCTGATGCGACCATAGGGGACTAAATTTTAGTCTGAGTAATTTTGGGGGGTTATATATAAATTTTCATGTCTACCTCCATATAAACTACTGATAATTCTAAATAAACCATCTAGTCCAGATTCGACTGTATCTAACTTTAATATACGAGTGTATTTTATATTTCAGAACCTAACTAAGGATGCAACGTTGGAGCCAGATATTGACCTCGGGCGACTGAATACCACGTCAAACTTGAATGCCACTGACATATATCACACTTATGTCAGAATAAGAGAGACCATTGAGGTATACATCATGCCCATTATTTGCATCTTTGGATTGATTGGTAACACGCTTTCGGCGATTACGTTTCTTCGAAAGCCGATGAGAAACAAATCTTGCAGCCTTTATTTTGCGGTACGGTCTCTGTCTGACAACGGTTTCTTGGCGACATTGCTGATTATTTGGATTAGTGGAATGTTTCGATTACAGCTAGGATCAATTCTTGGAATATGTCAGATGTTGGTGTTTCTGACCTACGTGTGCGGTTGCATATCCGTCTGGCTAGTGGTGTTTGTCACGGCAGAAAACTACATCCGAATATGCCATCCGTTTGTGGTTCCCCGTTTATGTACAACGAAAACAGCGAAATTTGTTCTGTGTGGCCTAACCATATTTACCTTAGGCCTTTATAACTTTCCCCTCTGGATATCCAAACCCGACTGTTCTCCTAGTCCCGCCCATTATCACGTGACACAGGCGTTTATTTACACTGACACTTTGATCACACTGATCGTGCCTGTCATTCTAATGGTGGTTGCCATGATTCCGATAATTTGCCGTCTGTTTCGCTCACATTCTTGGAGAAGAGGGATGACAAATAGCTCATCAAATCCCAGATCGCAGAATCCTATCACAAAAGTGACGCGGATGCTACTTGCAGTATCTACTACATTTTTCTTGATGCATTTACCAAGTCACGTGATACGTCTTCAGATTCTCATTAACTATTTTCTACAAGGCTACATTGATACCCCAGCAGTAGAAGCCATAATACAGACAATTGCGTTACAGATATACTACCTTAGTCTGGGAATAAACATACTGATATATCTCGTGTTTGGAAGCCAGTTTAGAGAGGTCTTTAAGCAAACATTCTTTCCTGGATGCGCCATATCATCGACGGCATCAAATGGTTACGCTAACCAATCAGTGAACACACAAACATATATGCTAGTGCCACGGAATGTCGTGTCCGCTGAAGTGAAGCTAGGATCTGCCAATAGTACAGTAACAGTTGTCCACGCGGATAATTAAACGCATACTATTAAGCTAAGACCTAATATACGTCACTGCCTTAAGGTATTACATTCAATTTGGCATATGTCCTTTTACGCCGTTGCATTCATGCGTAATAAAACATTCAAGGAACATCACCTAATGTTTATATAGTATTTTCCTATGCCATAAGACTGTCAGGAGCCAATTTTTCCTATACGAAAAACATCCACTTCGAAAAGGAACACAATTAGCGAGAAACACTGCTCGATTCAAAAGTTGTCTTCGATGTGCGAAACTGCATAAGTTCACCAAGTCATAAAGCTATTGTTGGATAAGGACAAAAATAGGGCGGTTTATTTATTTATTGTGAGCGAAATGCTCACAATTAATAAATAAAACGTCCTAAGCGACATATCAACAACTCTTTTTTTTATTCTACTGTTACTTTTATCCGCTAGGAAAAACTAGAGAAAGAAACAGTTAAAATGCTCAATAATGATCATGTAAAAGTTACATTTATTTAAAAAAAGGAGAGTCAAGAGTAGGTACACTTCAGTAATACAATTCTTCGAAACGCGTACCAATCCTGAAACGTTGCAGAGCTGCAGCTATCGTTTAAGCGGAAACACGAAACAATTATCGTTCAAATGTATTTGACGGACAGAACAAAATCATACAATTATTGACTTCAATGAGGTATTTATCTACCCTTAAAAGTGATATTCACCAAGGCCGTAAGACCTTGGTGAATAACACGTTTAAGGGTAGATGACTTTTTAAGGATAAACAACTTTTCTGATATATGACATCTGAACTAATGGTGAGGTTGTCACGCCGTGAAACCGGCTTAAACCCTCCAGTTAATATTTTACTGACCATTCCAGGGCGGTGCTTCTTTTGTGAATCATTTATGTTATTTCTGTCTTGTTTTTTTGTTATCATCAGTGCTTTCGTGGGCGTCTGTTTATTGATGCCTTGTTGTCACCTGCTGGGAAAGGGCTTACATCTTGGCTCTTGTTTGTGATGTCTTATTATAAAGTTGTCACTTTCCCATTGGTATCCTGGGTAAGGAGTTGTGCTTGATTGTATCGATTCCTGATCTTTGACCTTTTTCTTACTTTGTCAACTGTGAATGAAAATTTCATACTTTCACTTTTGTAAATGATTCCATGTTCAACATAAGGCCTTTCTCACATTCAAGTTTAGCAACTTAATTTTTTTTGAAAATAATCAATGTAGTATTGCATTTGAAATATTTATAAATTCTCTGAATGCAGAGTGTAAATCATAAAACACTTTTTGTTTATTCAAACAAGAAATAAACAAAACAAAACCGTTGTTAAAATTCATTAAAACTGTTGCGAGATGAAACAGCAAAACGTGTCCATTTGATGCAGCACATGCTAATTTTATACTTATCATGCTATGTTTTAGCCCCTCCCCCCTTGAGTGTGATATAAGAAAAGTGTAAAAAAAAAACTACCAATCTCTGGAAACTAGTTTGAGCTGATTTTATTCTTGTATCACCCTGTAGGCCAGTTTTCACCAGTTTTCAGGCAGATATGGAGATTTATGATGAGAAAGTTGTTCAACAGGGTGTCAAGATTCGCTCGAGTCATATCACAATGCAAACTATTATTATATATTTAAGCCTTTTATACTAATGAAGTATTCCATATGATTTGATACATATGTACACTAAACCTAGAATGCTTCATTGTCTCCCTTTGCGCAGTTAACCACATGCGTTATAAAAATTGTTACATTCAAGGGAGGTCACCTAATGTGGCAAAAGTGATTCACATGCCATGAGGAACTGCTCTTAAAGGATAGAGTTGACTCTCTCTGGGAGTTAAATCTTACCTTTAAGAGAAGTTTCCATTAAGGGTCATTATAAAAATGGACGCAAGGAATCACTGCTTGATCCAGTAGTCTCCTTTTAATGTGCGTAACTTTTTAACGTTCTGTTTACGCCATTGGTACAATCATCACAAACAGTGCAGAACCTGATGGAGTGCAGCAGCATGTGGCATTTCATCTGGGTCTTCGCTGTTTGCAAAAAAATATCAATTATGGGGTTTCCGGTGTGCAAAAAATTAATGTACTCTGTTCACACCGGGTAGGCGGCTATTGAAAAAAAACTCACCAATCGACGACGCGGATCAAAAATCGCTAGATACAGTGTTTTCGACTGCCATTTGTCACCAGTCTGGCTACAAATAGCAATCAAAAACTGTTTCTAACGATTTTTAATTTCGTTCGGCGATAGTATATTAACGTTTTCGATTGCCGCTTACCCGGTGTAGTGTTACTTGAAATATTTCTCCGATGTACATAAACTGTATATATCTGATAAAAGTTGTTTGTGATTCGTTTGAGTCAGCTCATGAGCTGAGCTTTTGTTACTTATCGTACATCCTAACAGAGCACAAACTGCTCACACTCGCCAGAGCACTCACTGGTCGCATGAAAGCTCGGGTGAATGTTTAGACCACTAGCCAGGCTACATATATACATGTAGTTGCTGATGCATATTTTAAGAATGCATACGGCAATGAGTACCAAAATTAACATGAGCTGGCGCATTCGCTACCTGAGCCTTTAACATACGCATATATTTTCAGCAATTTTATCATCCCATTCAAATCATCATTTTGTTTTAAGTATACGTTGTATATACATGATGTAGTTTTCGACAGCCCATGAGATAACCCTACTGTAAAGTCACTCTTAAGGAGAAATATCTTTCAAAAGCTCTAACTTGCATGAAACATTTCCTGTATAAACAAGAATTGCTTTTTTGTCAAGTAGACGGGTACCATTGGCCACATTGTTATATGAACAACTTATACATCTCACATAGATAACTTAACGCCCCATCACACAGCTTTTGAGCAATCCGCAGCATGCTTATCAGTCATTTAAGAGTTACTTCCTCGTTTGATACCGTTTACAATGTTGTGACACGCTGGATGAACTTTAGAAAAAAAAACAATTCGCATGAACATGAACTACAATTATCTGACTACAATATTTAGACGTAGTTTCGCCCAAAATGTACGAATTTCTGGTAGCAAAATTTAATTTTCAATATTTGCTTATGAATTTTTCAAGGTCAAATTGAAAAATTGTAAATAATACCAGAAATACATATTATTTGGGTCAAAATACTTCTAAATATTGCAGCCATACCATTGTAGTTCATGTTCATGCAAATGGTTTTCTCTAAAGTCACCCAGCGTGTCACAGTATTGCAAACGGTATTAAACCAGGAAGTAACTCTAAAAGGACTGATAAACATGCTGCCGACTGCTCAAAGGCTGTATGTTTGGGCGTAAAGTGATCTATGTGAGATGTATAAATTGTTCATACAACAACGTGTCCAAAGGTATCAGTCTCCTTAATAAAAAAAAGAGTTTTTTGTTTATATAGAAATAATTTCATGCAAATAAGAGCTTTTGAAAGATATATCCCCTTAACTCAATTATGTCTAATGGTATTTCACATTCTTATCAATGTGACAAATCCATTTCATCATTAAGGGCTTGTGGGACGTGAGTTTCCTTTTAATACAAATTTGAAAAGTACGTTATGTAAGTAAGCAAACAGTACATTAGCTGACCAGAAGCTGATTTTTGCGGCGTCTGATCTAGTTCAGCATTGATTGCATATGTCCACAAAAAATAATGATAGGCTTATATGGGTTAACCCTTAAAGCGTCATGAAAAAAATGCATCTGAAAATGTCGTCTGCTGCAAATAATTGCCTGACATAACTGACTAATTCAGTATAGAGGCAAACAGCGTGGACCCAGAACAGACAGCTTCAATAGGAGCAGTCTAATCTGGGTCGACACTGTTTGCCAAAGAGGCTTCTTAAACATTTCAGCAGACGAGAAAAGGAGACGACTTTTATCGCGCTTGGTGCATTAAGGGTTAAATATGCATCCCACTAGAGCTACATGTAGCTAGTGTAGGGAGCGCAGTGGCTCAGTGGTAGAGTGCTTGTCTCGAGACCGAGGGGGCGCGGGTTCGAGCCTCACCGGCGTCACTGCGTTGTGTCCTTGAGCAAAATAAACACATTAATCCTATCTTAGTACTGTCTCAACCCAGGAAGACATTGTCCCTTTATAACTGAAAGATTGTTGATGGGACGTAAAAATCAAATCAAACAAACAAAGTGCAGCTAGAGATTATTGATGTATAATACTTGTGTATTAACATACTTTTTTTATCATTAAAAGTTCACGTGCCGTTTTGTGCGGTTTTAATTTGAATTTCTTTTTAACGTCCAGGGCCCGGAATTACAATGCCTCTTTCAAGTAAAGCAAGACTTAAGTTAAGTTTTGATATTTCAACATGCTATATTAAATGCTAAATAAATTGCCTGGATCGATGTGGTATTTGTGGTCAAAAATATCATTGTGGTTTTCAGAAAAAATAAAACTATTTTGATCTGAATCAGTTTTAAACGTTATTTTTCGCATCCTGAAAAATCAATACTTAACTTAAGTCTTCCTTAACTCTAAGGAGGCATTGTAATTCCGGGCGCAGATCAACCGGTTTGTATTATTATGCCGGTTTTCTGGATGATGCATTCAGACAGTATTACAATGTGAGCACTGATGAAAGATAAACGACTTGCTCAAGGACATGACACAATGATCGAACCGAAATCGGGGCAATATGACAATTTAGATTTGATATAATTATTTCACTCTGATGTCCAAAATAGCGGAAATGGCAGCTACTCTTATGTCGGTTCAGACAAAACCTGGTGGGAGGTACATGTATTACGTCAACATGGAGAATCGGAAATGCTAAAATCATTCTATTCCGATATCAATCATGGATGGCATGGCAGCCATCTTAAATTAATTCAAACGTCATCTTTTCCAACTCTATACACTCTCTCTCACGTATTTATTCTACAAAAAAGTATCCAGCGTGTTTTGATACGCACATGTATCGAAAACGCATATCAACGAAGTGTATGAATCATGAATATTTATAATAGATAGAGGTAAGGCGCAATTATCACTCTTTTTTGATTAACTATGCTGCAATGTATTGCAACACAGAACTTCGCTGAGCTGCGTTGATAACGCGTTAATTCGCGTTGATTTTTAAGTTTTATTTAAATGCGTTACATCGCACAGTCATGTCGCAGTGTAACGCATTATCGGTAATGCATTTTGATTATATACAATGCATAATAATGAAACGAATTAAGCAATTTATTTCTGAGGCCTCCCAAATTATTATTTTGTTCCATTAATACTCACTTGAGGCATTGTGTTGTGTCCTTGGGCAAGGCGTAGTACTGTTTCATCTACAAAATACAGGGATATGTTGCAACATGACTGAAACCTTATTGACTGGGGCGTAAAGCATCAACAACACTCTACGATGTACTTGCAGTTTTCAAGACGTGTCGTTATACATGTAATTGTTGTCTCTTTGATCTCTTTGTCTGCTCGCTGAAATAAAACATAAATCAGTCCTGTTAAATCAGTCGTTCTCTTCATATATTGACCTCTGCCTATTACTTTCACATACAGTCTGTAAAAAAGAAACGCAAACCGTACATGTACATAACGTTTGATAACTACAGCAGTTTTAAAGCATGTGCAGAACCAGACAGTTTTATCAGAGGGGGTCCAACTCTTACAACCTTTTTTCTACCAGTTGATGAGGGGAGGGATGATCCAATAACCACTAAATGCGGACCATTATCGGTCCGACAGCGAAACGTCATTTGCATGGCGTTTCGCTGTCGGGCCGATGATGACCCATTACTGAATACTGGCTTGGTAGCTTTGTGATTTTTTCAGGAGATCCGGATCAGTATTGCTTAAACACCCTATAGCTTTGTGTTGGGGAGGGCGGGTCAGGACAACCTTTTCCCCGACTTCCGAATCCGCGCATGTAGGGTGAGCATTTCCAGCTCGCTAGATACTTCGATTGGACTGTCATTAATAAGTTGGTTGTATTCCTTTGTTGTTCAGGTACTGTAAGTCGGCATGCAATGGTACGCATGAAACAAAAAGTCACAAACACAATAAGTATTGGGCACTTCTCCTATTCTTTAATTGATAGACTTCCTATGCCAACATACATTTGGAACGATTCGCATTATTAGTCGAGTCGCCTTGACAAGAAATTACATTGTTTGAATAGTGCCTTGACAAGCAAACATATAGGCTGACCATTGTTTGGCTTTACGAAAGTGTGAATGATCGGGACATACAATGTACCACAATCAGACATTGCAGACCAACCCAGGGCACCACGAGGAAGAGCCACAGAGAACCAACAGTGACAAGACATCAGGAAGACAATTAAAGTGAAGCCACCAACTCTCTCTCTTCCTCATCAAGATGATTGCAAAGCTAGAAATGGCACAAAGTAATGCATAACAAAGCAGAGGCCAACACAGAACCCTCACAAACTATGTGAGGAACATAAAACAATGAATTAACAACAACAGAAATATTGCCTGAGAACGGGAATACATGTAGAAGTTTCAATTTGAAAATTTTGAAGAAAAAAAAGCTATGCTTTATAATGTAATTATATTGATAACATTGCAGTCAAGCGTTGATTTCTACATCTTCACCAGCGAAGGCTTCGTCGTATCAACAGCGAATCGCAACCCTTGTATGACAAGATGTGATTTCTATTGATGGGGTCGATAACATGCAAAACTACATACAGCAGAGACTTGGGAGCGAGTAAGAAATTATAATTTTAACTAGAAAAAAATCTCTGACATAAACAATGATGTTATTATTGGCGGTTTCATTGATGAACGTGGTTTGAAACCTTGTGTTAGTTCAAGAGTAAACATCTAAAAATAGCTGTGAGCGCAACATCATACTAATCTCATTAGCGGGAGCGCAGTGGCTCAGCAAAAACATTAATCCTAGCTGGTTCAACCCAGGAAGACCGTCCCTTGATAACTGAAAGATTGTTGATCGGACGTAAAGAATCAAATCAAACAAACAAAACCTACCTCATAACATAATTAAATATTCACGTATTACATGTAATAGACTTTTCGCTTACTGTAAAGGCGGCAACTTTAATAACCATTATGTTCTAATTCGACTTCGTCTCAAACGAACATAAATCATTTATATTTTATTTCAAATTTTTCACCTTCATCTATATCAAAACTTTTTGCAACATAATTCAAAGAATCATACTGCAAAAACTTGTGATACATATTTCCGTATAAACAACCAACAACATACTTAGGATACTGCCAACAGACTGCCGATCGATTTATTTTGAGCGACTTTTTCACAGAGATATTTCAAATAGAATTCTGGAGCACTCTTGAAGTTAGGCTATAGACCGCACGAATTTTGTGACCTTGATGTCTTGGACGCTGACCTTAGTCTACCCTATGTTAACCATACTCTGATAGCATTCGAATACCTGAAAAATACTGAAAAGTCTCTGAGCAAAACAATGCCTTGGTTATCATCTTTAGAGGATCAATTACAGTCCAACATGTATTAAGCAAGTACCTAAGTGATACTCAAAAAGTACTTGCTTAAGACAGATGCTTTCGTACTGCATGTACGTTCAACAAATTTCTCGATTCTTGGATCTCATGATATGCTTGCTGAATCCACGTTTCTTGCTTAAATAGATACATGTAACCACTCCGTCTCACTTTGCTTTATAATGCAAATATAAACAACATAGACTTTCATCACTTAGGCTGGTTGTTTTGCTTTATTGTGGTGTATATGTCTTGTTACTATAAATGTTCTGTTTCTCTTCCTCATGGTGCAGTGAGTTGGTCTGCAATGAATCATGTGGTATTTGCATGGTTGAAAGTTCAAAATTTCAAAAATCCTGAACTTTTGAAATTCATATCTTAAATCAAGCATTACGGCTATAAAATATCAAGATTTTCAAGTTTTAACTGTCAATTGTCTTAAGAGAAACTGAAAATAAATCAGAAAAGCTACTTAATTCAGTAATTTGAGGCTGACTTTCCGTGGAAAGTCAACCTCAGAATCCTGGATTCAGGAATAATCCTGAGAACTTTCACCCATGTATTTGCTGATCTTACTGTCTAGTGAGAATGTATTACGAATCGCATGAAACCTTTGTGTACGAACAACACCGTAAACGCTTATTAAATTCGCCACTACGTCTCTACATAGTACAGTGTATATGTGTGTAGTACTGACTGTAACTGCGTTTGTCCTTATTACTCATTACTATTTAGGTTATTTCCCTTGAAACATAAAAAAGAAATACTTAACTTCAGTTATAACTCCACCAACAGCTCCGCCCCTCAGATCGCCTGCACCAGATACTGAAATATATACTAACATCCCCACAAGGTCCATTGCTTCAATAACGGGTGGGTGGGTGGGTCGATCCTTCACTATGGCTATCTTTGGCTCGAATGACTAAAGTATATGCACAGGTTAAGTTATACTTATTTTCATGCATTTCATCAATACAACGGGGTCTCGCATACCAATGCTTTCCTCGTGGTAATCAATCTCATACTTGAGCTATTCTTACCACGTCTTGGCATAACCAAACACTTAACGAAACACATATCAAACAAATATAAATTCAATTAATGTAGCTTGGCGTGGTTCAGCTATCTCATTCGCGAAAGAAGGGAAGTTTTTAGCCGTGCAAACGTGCGTACATTTCATGAAAATCCCGACCGTATATTCATTTACCTCACATGTATTAACCCTTAAAACGCTTATCACAAAAAGTCCTATGTTTTTGTTGTCTGCTGAAGCATGTTGACACCTCTTTAATAAACAGTGTAGATCCCAGATCAGACTGCTCATATAGGAGCAACCTGATCTGGGTCCACACTGTATGTGAAACAATAAACGTAGTTATTTTGCTGTCGTTTTAAAGTTTATTACTAAGGTGTCATGGCACAATGGTACAGTTACTTTCGAATAAAATCACACCTTATTTTCAGCTTTTAAATGTAGGACGTAAAAATCAGTCCCGAGGATCGCCGTTTGGCATCACGAGCCTTGCCGAGTGATGCAAAACGGTGATCCCGAGGGACGGATTTTTCGATCTTACCTTCACATGAATAATGATTTCTTTTTTTATTGCTTATCACTGTTTTTATTTATTTATTAACTTATTTATTTATTTATTTATTTATTCATTTATGTATTTTAAAAAAAGCTTCCAGAAGTCCCTGAATACGCTAAAGTGCAATTTCACATGTAGACTGGTATCAGACCAGTAAATAGAAAAATATAGAAAAAATATGCCCACAAGCATTACCCACACATATTACTATACGGCTGTGCCAATATCCTCAGAAAATCTGAATTTTCATATGATGACGTTACTTTTACATAATAATGATGTCCTGGGTAAGATAACATGCATTTTTATTGGGTAAGATAATTTTTTTTATCCCAGGGTAAAATCTCAGATATCCTTATCTTGTGTGCAAGAATTAGTTATCTGACTTATCGCAGTCCTTATGTATCTAACAAATGCAGTAAACTGGGCGGATGCCGAAGCTGATCCGAGTCTTTGCTGGCCGCACACTAATTGTGTATATTTTGACACATCATGCATGACATGGGCTTATTTGTTAGGATTTGAGTTTTGTGTCTAAAGAATATTGTGGTTGTATTTCTGTGAACAAAGAATTGGAAAGAAAATATAGTTATAAAATGTTAAAAGAGTCCATCAGAATAAAAAGGGTTAAGACCTCCTCACACATAAGCGAATCCTTTCGACGAAGCCTTGCGAATAGAGTAAATTTGTGAATTCAAGCGAATTCTGAACTAAAGTTTCGAAAATTTGTTACATAATCTTAAAATTTGACGATAGAGAACTATTTGTTGCGAATGGTTTACGAACACTAACTGTAATTCGCTAGAATGCGTTTGTTTGAATATGTTTGCGTCCTGTAACGATAAGGAGCGATTTTGGGCGCAGAGATACGAACTTGAACGCAGCATCGCGAATCTTCTCGAATGACTCCGAATATTTCGGACACGGCAATCCCAAATCCGGTCAATACCAGACGAGAAACGTCTTGATCCCCCGCCTCCCCCCACACATCACCACAGTACAGGGTAAAGGTCAGGTTTGTATGCCCCCAACTTTGAAAAAGTTGAAGGGGCATATTGCTTTGGGCTTGTCCGTGCGTCCTTCCGTCCGTTACATATTTAAGATATGGTTTTGAAATTTCATAGATGGACTCAGCATAAAAAATAACTGACCAGTGTTTTTTTAATCTGGATTATTTCCCTTTGTGGAGGTATGCTCCTTTTAAAGGGTCATAATGCAATTTTGTAATCAGGATATTTAAAAAAACTATAACAGCTAGGAGCTTCAAACTTGGTCAGCTAATAGAGGATACTGAGTAGATTACTGGTAAAAATTAAAAAAAAAAAAAAACATTTTATTTTTTTTAAGTTATTGCCCTTACAATGTAGCAAATTTTGACTTAATTTTCAAATTGCCCTTTTTTGAAGTGGTCTGTTTCGGTAGTTAAATATGTATAGTAAGCACCAAAATACGTTTCAAAGCGATGCAGCAATTTTACAAAGCCATGAAAACGAGCGTTTTCTACTCTCATCCCTCATTTTAAGTCTTTATACTGGGTGCTGTTTTGACCAGACTTTTAGTAAATACATTGCAGGTTTCAAAAAAGTAAAAGTGCTTAAATATTAAGGACATAAATGGCATTCATTTTCAACTCTGCGGTATTCATTCTGCGCATGCGTACGAAACATACTTAAAAGTGTGATTTTGTCATTGAAAAGATGAAACTGGCGTATTTCAGTTTGTTTTTAAATGCTCCCTCCTAGACCCAAGATGTCCTTTGGACAATTAAATGTCGCTATACAAATATACAACATATAAAAAGGGCTGCTTGGGTCTAAGGGGTTGGGGGGAAGGGGTTCTATAAGCGAAAGAAGACATCAAACATCTGACAAAAATAGAGCACATTGCAAGGTGGTCGTTTTTTTTGTGCATCAACTGTATAAATATATATATATATATATACTCTATGGTGAAAGGACGCTTGTTTTGCCCTAGTTTAACGGTCTATTTGCCATTCATGTTACTAAATAACAAACACAGACTCATTTGATGATCAAAATAAATGCTCATTCAAAATAAAGTAGAGTTATTACATTTCATTTAGGAAATACGTACTAGGGGATTAAGGGTGCATAGACAGCTCGTTTATATGTTTTGTAGAATGTTCCTAGTGTCTCCCGTCGTTATTTTAACAGAATAAAACGAACGCTTCATTTAGAGAAATAGCCCGCCTTATCGCTAGAAATCCTTGATTGTATCAGTATCCCTGAAATAAAATTTTGAAAAGATGATTTAAAAAAATATCAGTAGACAACAAACAAGCATGAAATAAATCAGTCAATCGAGTTGTTCTGAGACACTAATATAATACATGTTAGACGCGATGAGTATGCTATTACACGAGTTTTTGGCTCTCCATATTCGTTAAACGAACAACGCCGTGCTCATACGCTCCGTGTCATATGCATAATAGGGCTCTGAATTACAATGTCTACTTAAAGTTAAGGAAGACTCAAGTTAAGTATTGGTATTTTAACATGCTATATTAAATGTTAAATAAATTGCCTGGATCGATATGGTACTTGTGGTCAAAGATATCATTGTGATCTTCACAAAAAATGAAACTATTTTGATTTTAATCAGTTTGAAACTTTATTTTTCGCATCCTGAAAAATCAATACTTAACTTAAGTCTTCCTTAATTTCAAGGAGGCATTTTAATTCCGGGCCCAGGTCACTAAATTACGTTTATTCAACAATGGCAAACAGAATGAATATACCAAAACCTTACATTGATTCTCATGAACAGGTCAAATCAAATGCGGACTGACGATACTGATTTCTCTCTGTTACCGAATGATACGTCGTTTTGTCAGTTGTTTATATATTGCTAAACATTATTCATTTATAATGTTACTTGCAACACCTGTCCAATAGAAAAGTTGTGTATTTCACTAGATAATGAGTTAGAAACCCAGATTCCCTTTGCTATCTTTATTAAGATGGCCAAAGTCTCGGATCAAAACAATCTTTGGATAAAACAATCGCTGCTCAAGTCCATGGCTCACATTTTGTAACTTTTGATTTTCTTGAAATTCAAGACTTTTCTCTGGAAATCTATGGAATCATAGAAATTTGTGAAAAGCGTGACCGAATGATTTCGGCTACATTAAAAGGCTATTGAATAAACAAATGGTGCTCTTGTGGTATTTGATTAAAGTATTCCTCTTACATTTGTTTTTTGTAAAAGGTTATTCCATTTTTTCATCAAGAGTTCCAAGAATAATTCTGCAAGGACGTAGCTTGTCTAACGTACGCAATTGTGAGAACGAGGTTAATGCGTTTATGCAAATGCATCCAAAACTAAGAGCATTTACAAATAGCGAAGACCAAGATGAGTCTCATCCGGGCTCGTGCTACTCGCCATTTTAAACACACTCTTGGTAATGGTGGACAGTATTAAATCTTATCATATACCTATAAATTATACAACTTTTGAACTGTCTGTTTCCTGGCCATCTGCTATCCGGATCCGGATCAACGAACTGATGTTTTCTAATTTCATATCACTATCCTTTAAAACGAGGCTAACGTAGGTTACCTGCTTTTCGGTGATGTTATGTAAAGTAAATTTCATGCATGGAACCAGAGATGAAAAACATGATGACTTAACGCCAAGAAACGTAACGTTATTTCCCGCATTTTTTCTAGAATAAATAACAAATCAATCTATAAAGTCAGAATAATGTCATAAAAATGTATATAATAAACATATTATGATAATAGTAACTTGATCTGGCGTACTGTATCACTTCTCGTGGATAAGCTCATACATGTATCATCGGATCATCCTCCACGCTTCGCGTCTCGTGTGACCCGATGATATGAGTTAATCCATTCGACGTAATACAGTACGCCAGATCAAGTTACTATTATAATACTTATATGAATCAGACCGTAATGTGTGCTTAACCATCAAAAGCGGTCTTATTGTATTAATTTGATTAGAGTGTTTACCCATGATGATACATTGCACTAGTTAGAAGGCCTCCATTCCAGCTGAACATTTCTTGTACTTCGACAACATCAGAATCTAGGGCGAAGATTTGGTAACAGTAAAATGCATTTTAGCCCCCCGTGGCTTAGGCTGTTGTCCGTTCAAAGGTGGTGGTTCTGTTCTTGTTGACTTGTTGTTTATTGTTACTCCCATTGTGGGAGTCTGTACTTGTTCTTTGTTTTGTTGTACATTACTTTATGTCCATTCTAGTTTTGCAATTATCTTGATGGGGAAGAGAGAGCTGTTTGCTCTGCTTAGTTTGTCTTTCTGGTGTCTCGTGATTGTTGGGTGGCTCTTCCTCGCGGTGCCATGGGTTTGTCTGCAGTTTGTGATTGTGGTATTTCCTGATCATACTCATTTACTATTTTTTGAGCAGATAATGCAATCATATATAAATGTAACCCCTATCAAAATTGGAAATAGACACATTAAAATTGCTTTTCTGCCCACATTTTGTATTCGCATCATCAATAAACCTTACGAACTGGGATAGAAAAATCCCATATTTTCGGTTTAAATGTGTACGCCAATGCGCCTTTTGCGTATATGGTAGCAACGCCCCCATTTGGTTTGGAGATCATACTATATCCTTATCGACAATCATTACCAAAACAATTACAAAACAATCGTGTTTTTTTTTTCATCTTAAAAAACTAACTCTTGCTATGATTTGGACATGTACATATTCATTCTAGGTCCTTTGAAACAGCATGTAACAGTGTTTAACTTAGTTAAAATCTACTTATACACTTTAGTTACGCAACACCTATAAAATGTATGTTTTGTATCATTTTAGCGGACACTACCAGCATAAAGCGCATTAAATTATGTTTTGCATACTCCTTAGAAAATAAATTGTGATCAGACAAGAAATGAATGAGAAAAAAGATCCTGAAGGTTATCACCTTCCTAAGACCAATTCACCATGTTCACATTGCAATATAATGGACTGCATGCGCGGATCCAGAAAGATTTGGCAGAGGGGGTCCAACAAAGGTGTTATTAGTAGATGATGGGGATCCAACTATCACTAAAAGCGGGCTATCATCCGAATTAACCGAAAAAAGTATTATCACATCGATCATATTGGATAAAGTAAGTAAGGGTGGAAAGATCAGGAATCGATACAATCAAGTACCACACCTGACCCAGGATACCAATGGGAAAGTGACAAACTCACAGCAGACACCACAAACGAGAGCCAACACTCCCCAGTATCAAAACCAATGACACTGCGAAACGTCCAGGCAATCTTACTGATTGCTCACCATACGGTGACGACTTCTGTATCCGCTATCGCTCAAAAAGCACGGCGACAACCGAACGTCAACCACTTAAAATGGCGTTTCGCTAGCGGGCCGATGATAGCCGACACTGAATGCTTGCTTGGAAGCTATGTGATTGTTTAGGGTATCAAGACCAGTATTGCTAAAAAAAACTGTATTTTTTGTGATTTTCCAGGGGGATCCGGACCCCCTGTCCCACCTCTGGATCCGCGCATGGACTGTAATATTTATGAAAGCTGTAATTAAAGACAGGAAGTTCGTGTCTGTTAACTTTATCATACTTTTAAAATTTCAACCATTTTGATTCCCAACAGGACAAGGTTTGGAAAAGAAGTTGTTGTTAGTCCTTTCCTATTTCGAATGGGTCTGAACTAGACAGTTTGTCAAAATACTTCTTTTACAATTTAATTTCAAACAAATATGTTTTCGCTGTTTATTTTTCTATAAACTATATTAGCGCCATGTTGTTGACATAGGTGATGACGTTATTACTCTCAATATTATACGCTGTGCCAATAATAAGATATTTATTAATATGTTCTTGTCCAATATGACCGATGCGTAATACTGTTTTTCGTTTTTTTTCGGTTAATTCGGATACCCAACTACATGTACCTTTACATCGGTAAAATATCATTTTTTTTTAATTTTTATCTGGCAATTATTATGCGCATATCTAACAAGAGAGCCAGAGGTCCTTTAAACTGCTTCTGCAGTTACAATGTAGCGAATCTCTCGGGGACTCGTAAGCTAACTTTGAAAAATCCAGTCCTGTTGTAATGGCAGATGTTGCTGCATTTTCAACCATCGAAAAAGATTGTACAATATATTCAATAAAAACAAAAATTGGCGAAAATCTTTTTTTTAAAACAATGGCATCGACTTAGCAAGCACGACGAATGTTTATTGTCGGGGAACGGAAGTCGCCTATCGTGCAAAAACACAAAAGTTCCACCTGAGAGGTATACGGCTGGATGTTTGTGTACTGATAGTTAAAACAGTGCTTGATATGAAACCACTGTATACATGGAGCAATCCGGCCAGAATTGCATTTCGCGGGAAAAATGCATTTTTTATGCCCATAGGTTAAGTTATTCAAACTTTCACAGCGTTGAAATTGTGAAATTTCCTCTTATCAATCAGTTTTAGCGTGTATTTTGGTTTTCAAAAGAGCCCCCTCGTTGAATAGATTCATTTAATTAGCTAAAAAATATATTTTTTGGCTGAGAAATTACAAAATAAATGCAATCTTTTTCTTGAAGAAAATATGCGAAAGGATGTAAACTATTACTGGCAAGAATGGCCTTGTGTAATTAGACATATGTTAAGGAATACAAAGACCTAATGTCTCGATGATTTTGCTGACTTATCTTTGTAAAATGCACTATAATGATAAGACACTACTATGCTTACTTAATATTGGCTTTATTTGGCCATGATGGACATTGTATAACAATTGCAAACGTTTCACTTCTATTTAAAATAGAATATTGCAACATCAACACAAAATTTAACCATTCACATCGATCACATATTTTTTTAATTTTCAATAACAATTCCCACAAACATGATCATTATTCAAGTTATAACAATATCACTCAATATTATTCTAATTTTCTGTCTATTTCACTTTTGAGTTAGACTTGATAATATAGAGGGGTTTCGACCACATTGCAATTTTGATTGAAACGGCCGCATGTGCTAAACCTAGCATACAACATGTTCGCAATAATTCAAAATTGAAGATCAATTTATGCATTCGCGCCACACTAACTTGCTTTATGTCTAATAAGATTTAAAAATGTGTTAGGTTTCCAACCATATCAAAAAATATTTAAATGACTGCAGGCTAAATCTAACAGTAACATGTTTGCAAATTCAAAAATTGAAGTTCAATTTATGCATTCACGAGCGGACATGATCCACAACACCATAGTGTTTTTCGGCGATTTATGTAGGGCTATCGGCCATATTGAAAATTTGTTGAAGAGAGATTCCAGCCTCAAAAGTATTTCATGATTGCCCATTTTCACATAATACATTTGTGTGCAAACATGATCCACAGCACCATAATGTTCTACAAAATTACAAGGAAGGCTTCTAGCTTTTGTTGAAGTGGGCTTCCAGCCTCTACAGTATTTCATGTTTGCCCATTATCAAATTATACTTCATGTGCAAACATGATCCATAAGACCATTAAGTCCTACAATGATTTATGAAGGGCTACCAGCCATATTCAACATTTGTTGAAGAGGGCTTCCAGCCTCAACATCTTTTATGTTTGCCCATTTAAAAGTTATACAATAATGTTCTTGTGTGATTTAGGGAGGGCTACCAGCCATATTCAACATTTGTTGAAGAGGGTATCCAGCCTCAACACTCATTCACGTTCTCTTATGTGATTTCTGTCGCACTAGGGCATTCTTCTTAAGCAGCTGATGGTGTCCATCATGACAAAGTATTGGATACGAGGTCAAAAATAACTGAGCCCTACCTTATAACTTTTAATTCAGGTAAAATGGACACATATTTAAATGATATTTCATCGCAGTTATATGTCATCTATTCAATAACCTAATTTATATCTGTTGGTAGGCTTTATATACTGGTTGCTGGGCAATCGAACATGACCTGTCGAACTGGTGCGTTCACGCTGTAATACATCAATATCTAAGCGTTGCCATGGAAACGATAATGCCAATGTAATGCTGCATTTACTGTCGTTTGATATCTATTGCATGTTCCTACTCAGTGTCAAAGGAAAGAAAACAACTGACCCCAAATTAAAGATGCTGTGACAGTTTGATTTCAGAATTTAGCAAGTTTTTACGCACCTCAAGTCCAATAATTTACCCCACCCACAATCATGTTTACACAATTTTAATAGAAAACATAAAATAATAGCCTAATAATGCTTTTTGCAGTACTGCATACACAAACAAAACCTCAGAAATATTAAATTCCATGTTTGGAATAAATGATTCTGTTTCTAGGCAACACAATCCTCATGTATTTGAAAATTAGTGAAATTTTGAATTATTTTGTTGCTAGGCAACGCATGCAATCAGTGTTCACCTAAACAGTTTCGAACTAAGTGTGATGAAAAGACAATATGACATATGTTATTCAAATAAATGTCAAATATGTCTTTCTCAAAAACTATCAAGCTCACATGCTTTTTAAGATATACTGTATATTCCTGGTGGCAGAGATCATGAACGCATCGCTCTGACTTACGATCTTTAGTTGCCTAGCAACCATAACAGAAGCTTCACCGGGGTAATTATTTTGGGTCAAAACGTCTATGACATGTTATACTTATAAAAGATAATCACATTTCTTGTCTACAATGTGAGGCTAAGATATAATGAGGTAGGGCTCAGTTGTTTTTGACTAACCCTCGTATCTTGGTTATCACGTAAAACACACCTGAAATATACAACAAAACAGCAGAATATAAACAAAACAATTAAGGGGAGGGTCGAATGGGTCGGTCAACAAAACTTCCTTCGAACACCATGCTGTTCTTTACGTAGCCGACATGAAGAAGGCAGATAAACATGCGTAATAGATTTCTGAAACAAGTGTACGCTTCTTTAACGTTTGTCACTCAATTGAATTGAAGTGTGCTTTCTCAATAATAAATAATTTTAATTCAAATCGAATTAAGTTGCATTATTCTTGAAGGAAATATGCGCAATGATTCAAAATGTTACTGGCAAGAATGGCTTTGTGTAATTAGACATATATTAAGGAATAAAAAGACCTATTGTCTCAATTATTTTGCTGACTTATCTTTGTAAAATGTACTATAATGATAAGAAACTACAATGCTTACTTAACTTATCTGGGAGTCGGGTATGAGAGACCGTTTTACAATAATACACTATCAAATGTTTTAAAAGAGTATAGTACAAGACGTGTTTCATGATTATTTGAACAAATTTAAAAAATGCCGTTACGCATTTATTTCTCTTTATATTTGGTAATAATTGATTTATATGGGTAAGTCTGGCCTCCAGCAATACGTAGTTACATGTATCAGGAAGATAATTCTTAATTTTCATTCTCTGGTTTGAAATAGTCTCTGAAGATGAGTAGTCAAATTTTAAGCGTTTAAAGATGCTGTCTGAAACGAAATGTACTTAATCTTTCTAGAACAATTTCTCTAAGAGATATGAAGTTTTTCTCTTGGAACTTTTTTTATATATTGTATTAATAATAAAGATATGTTCTGTTAGAACATAAAGCATTCCAGTTGGATATTTACGTTTTAAAAGCAACTTGGGATCATGGGTTTCATTGTGGAACTTTGAAACTATTAGAGGGTCACTGATGAAGCCTAAATGGCAGAAGGCCTAGGAAATATGCACACTCTAGTTTCAGTTCTTTGGTGCAGTCTTTGCTTCCAAAGGATACCCTTTTAAGAACATATTTGACTTCACTACAGCTGGTGACTGGGACTGTGTGGCGGCGGTAGAACGTCTCCCTGCCCTTCACTATAGTGTAGATTTAATTTTCTTGTCCTTTGGGATCATGGGTTTCATTGTGGAACTTTGAAACTATTAGAGGGTCACTGATGAAGCCTAAATGGCAGAAACTAGCTAGTCTGGCCCAGGAAATATGCACACTCTAGTTTCAGTTCTTTGGTGCAGTCTTTGCTTCCAAAGGATAACCTTTTAAGAACATATTTGACTTCACTACAGCTGGTGACTGGGACTGTGTGGCGGCGGTAGAACGTCTCCCTGCCCTTCACTATAGTGTAGATTTTATTTTCTTGTCCTTTGGGATCATGGGTTTCATTATGGAACTTTGAAACCGTTAGAGCGTCACTGATGAAGCCTAAATGGTAGAAACTAGCTAGTCTGGCCCAGGAAATATGCACACTCTAGTTTCAGTTCTTTGGTGCAGTCTTTGCTTCCAAAGGATACCCTTTTAAGAACATATTTGACTTCACTACAGCTGGTGACTGGGACTGTGTGGCGGCGGTAGAACGTCTCCCTGCCCTTCACTATAGTGTAGATTTTATTTTCTTGTCCTTTGGGATCATGGGTTTCATTATGGAACTTTGAAACTATTAGAGCGTCACTGATGAAGCCTAAATGGCAGAAACTAGCTAGTCTGGCCCAGGAAATATGCACACTCTAGTTTCAGTTCTTTGGTGCAGTCTTTGCTTCCAAAGGATACCCTTTTAAGAACATATTGAACATCAAATTTTAGGGTTTACAGTTGCCATAGCAACACTTAATTGAATGCAAAAAACTCAAATGCAATATTTGATGATCAGTTTTATCGGCAATGGATACTTAAAATATCTAAGAAATAGAGTTGGCTGTGAGTTCTGAGAATTTGTTGTTCAGAATTCCTCCAAGACACATTCTATGCATGGAACACCTTTTTGGGCACTTGTATGGTAGAACCTATCAAGCCCAATTGCCAAGCATAAACATGCACATATAGGCTGTTACTCATCTGAATAGCTGATTGAATGTTTCTTTAAACTAAAAAGAAAATTACACACTAAAATACGTATTTTCTTAGAAGATTCACCCGTTTTAGCTCTTAAAATCTGTTATAGGGGATGGGGATGTATTGACGGCAGCCGTGTTATGGCTATGCTTTAAATTGCTATCTTGTCTATTTGTCAATACAAGGGATACATCCGTAATGCATGAAAAAGCAAAATGTGTTTGTTTAATCTATATGCAACCGCATAAATTGAAATTCAAATATGTTCAAACAAACATGAAACAGGTCTCGTATAAGAAGCCATTTGTGCACCCATATTAGTCTATGTCAAATGGGAATCTCGTTTAAATTTGGTAACGATTTTTGTGACCTATATCAAAATAAACTTTGGGGCATATGTAACAATTTAAAAATAGTTCACCCATCTGAGTTCTGCGTCTAGACCGAATGATGACGTCACCAAAATGACCGCAAAAGTGCTAATTACTGCCATTTTCATAATTCGAGCCCCTTCCGTCGTCTTCTGACATAACGGATTGATGATTTCTAGACGCAAGATCAAAGAATCAGTTTTGAATACAGCTGTCACTGTGTGCCAAAAATACATTTAGAAGCGTGTCGTTTTATGAGTAAAAGTTAACCGATTAACCACAATACTGTTAGCCCCGCCCACGAGCTATTAGCACGAGGTCTGCGACTATGCAAGACCTAAACCATGCAGCACAGTCTCAGGAACCAGGCCCATATGCTGTAAACCATCTATCGCACTCAACCCAGCCGAACACGAAATAACAAACTCTGCAAGCGGTAAAACAAAGGCACAGACCAGCCTGCACGGAAGCGCAGGCTGATCTGAGCCTTAGCTGTTCACGCCCAACAGGTTGCCAAATGGGATCGCAGTGGGCTTGACTCGAGACCGAGGGGCTGCGGGTTCGAGCCTCACCGGCGTCACTGCGTTGTGTCCTTGATCAAGACACATTAATCCTAGCTTAGTACTGGTTCAACCCAGGAAGACCCGTCACTTTATAACTGAAAGATTGTTGATGGGACGTAAAGAATCAAATCAAACAAAAACGGTTGCAAAATATTCAAAGTAAGTTTACGCATGCACATATCAATGGAGATTTGCAATTTTGGTGGGAGTGGTGGTCCGCAGTTTACATTTTATACCACTCTTACCAATTTTAGCACGAACTATCTCGTGATATGCAAGGTCTACACTGATGTAGGTGGTATGAAGAAGTTATACCATGTTTGTTAACCTGTACTGAAGATAATCCACTCGCTTAAGCACGTGGATCATCTCCACTTAAAGGCGGACAACCCATGGTATTACTTGACTATTCGCTTACTGTGAAGGCGGCAAGTTTAATATTCATATCTGGGTGTGGTTCGGCTATTTAATCTCCGAAGGAAGGGTAATCAGGTTTTATTTATAATTTGGTAAAAGTTAATAAGCTTTTTGAGCCGCGCAAACGTGCGTGCATTTCATTCTTAACCCTTAAAGCGCATAATCACAAAATGTATGTTTTTGTCGTCCACTAAACTATTTGAAGCCTCATATATAAACAGTGTGAACCCAGATCAGACTGCTCCTGTAGGAGCTGGGTCCACAATGTTTGCCTCCCTGCTCCCTATGTTAAATAGACATTTTCAGATGCAGTTATTTTGCTGGCGTTTTAAGGACTAAATAATGACTGAGGTTGTGGCACAATATGATACAGTGACTGTTAACATCAACAATAACATGTTTCTCTTCTTTATATATAATATTTAAAGTACAAAGTAGTAGATATGCTTGACAAGTCGATGTGATAAAGGTTGTAGAGGGAACACACACGAGCGACCGATGCATTCAAACACGGGTGCTAAATGAATATACCACATACTGCCTATAACTTTTAAAACTAAATAGGGTTAATACATTATATTTAGAAATAGTTGCTAACAGATTGTCTAACTGAAATTATATGGTTTTCGTTATAAATAAACAGTGCGAACCAAGAGATGTCACACTGTGTGACGAATCATCTTGGCTCCCACAGTTCTACAAACATAAACATTTGGCCGACAAAAACATTTGCAGTATAGTACATATTCACATAGTCACACGTATGTGTATATTTACATATGTAAAACACATGCGTGAGTATATGTGATTATTAACGTAGAAAATGAATCTTCATATTTTGAACACGGGAACAAAAACGGACTCAATGAAAAACAGTCCTCCCGAGGATAGAGCTAAATCCTACGTTTCCATTTTTTTCTTTTTCCTTTTCTCTTCTTCCAATATCAACTCGCCACTTTGTTGTTGTTGCAAAAGTAAAATATGCATGTAAAATTACGAACCTCATGCTGGTTACATTGTAATCCTGAGTGAATAAAGAATTTGTAATTTGTAAAAAAAAAATAAAAAAAAAACAAAAAAAACACGCCTCATTTTCAGCTTTTACCTATGCCTAAGGTTGACTAGTCCTAATTACGCATTCATGAGGCGCCGCCTTTACAGCAAGCGAAAAGTCAAGTAATATAACTATTAGTTAACATTATTTTACAAGTATATTTTCCGTCTTCATACAGAGAAGAGCAGCTACATGTATCCGTATTGGCATCAATTCTTAATAACGATTCGTCGCGAGAGTATCTCCAGATTATGCGAAACCAAGATGAACAGCTACAGAGACTACCTGGGATGTTGAATTAATAATTGTGGCAAATTTAACTTGCGATTGCTAACGACAAAGCAAGCACGGCATTTTTGTGATATACAGTGCTATTCAGAGAATTTGGCGTGTTTTGATATTGCTCATTGAAACACATAGAACACGCATGTCCATGTACTACTGAAAAAATGTGGGAGATTTTCGTTAGTAACGCGTATACACACACAAATGACTCCTTTTAATGCTCATTCTGACGAATTCAGCGTGGCTAGAGGTTTGGAATTCTGTCTTTAGTCTTTGTTTTCACCCATAACTGGTAAGACTGCGCCTTCGGTGCTCGTAAATGCGATAAAAGTACAAAATCTCATGTACTGCCTCATTAGGCTCCGCAAACCGGTCAATTCTCGGTTGTATGAGGCATGCGCGGATAAATGAAGGTGTGTGGCCATCAACTCCGTAGGTCAAGGTCACAACAGTTTACTTGAATCAAACTCTTATCCTGGGTTTCGTGTCCCACCCGGCCACATCCCACACAAGGGTAGGCCAAATTCATTATATTTTCAACTGACTAGTGCTGATAGCATGGATGTGTGTCGCTACCAAACACTTGCCATAGAAATAAAAAAAATGAATTGTCGAAAATTATGGCCCAAACGTCTGTCTAACTGTCTAACTGTACGCAGTTCTTAAAAGCATACGATTTAAAATTTATTTATTTATGTACAAAAATATGCAACGTAGACCTATTCAGTGGGAGGATAAAATGGAATATGTAAGCACGCACAATTTTTATAAGATGTGCTTCTAAGCAATGTGTAAATAATGACCAAATATATTCCTCGACAATAAATGCAGATAAGGCTGCTAACAATGTTGTGGTCGTTTGAAAAAAGCACTATCACCCTACAGCAAGAACTTAGCACTGCAAAAAACATATGAGCATAACAGGTTTGATGAGACGTTTATCGTTGATAGGCATCGATGCAATATGACAGCTAAGTTTGGGTTGTTTGTTGATGAAGACCATAGCAAGCTTCCTACGTTATACTGGTTACCTAAACTTCATAAACTGTCCTATAAGTCACGTTTTATTGCTAATTCCAGTGCATGTACAACTACTGAGTTGTCTATTCTTTCGACTTTTTGCCTCACTGTGATTAAAACCCATGTCATAAAGTATTGCACAACAGTTTATAAACGAAATGGTAAAAGTTTATTTTGGTCTATTAAAAATTCAGGTGAAATTCTCGATAAATTGAAGTCTAGAGGTTTTCAAGCATCTGGTTTGTCTACATATGATTTCTCTATTCTCTATACTACATTGCCTCATAATCTAATAAAAAAAAAATCCATAATTAATTGAACAACCATTTAACAGAGAGGGCTCACTTTATTTGGCTTGTAATGATAAAAATGCCTTTTTTACTTCTGAACAACCTAAACGATATAAATTGTGGTCATGTCAGAAAATGTGTGTTGCTCTCAATTATCTTTTGGACAGTATATTTATAAGATTTGGTTCGAAATTATATAGACAAATTGTAGGTATTCTAATAGCTACTAATTGTGCTTCTCTTGTTACAGATTTGTTTTTGTTTTGTTATGAGAGAGACTTTATGTTGTCTCTGTCAGACAATAATCAAACTGATATTATTGAAGCTTTTAACTCAGCCTCCAGATATTTAGATGACTTGCTTAATATTGATAATCATAATTTTGAACAAATGGTAGGTCCGATGTATCCTACTGAACTTCAGTTAAATAAGGCGAATTATTCTGATACTGAAGCTCCCTTTTTGGACTTGACCTTGTCAATAACAAATGGCATGGTTTCTTCTAATATTTATGATAAAAGGGATGATTTCAATTTTGAAAAAAGTAAATTTCCCATTTCTTGATGGAGATGTTCCTCGCTCCCCTTCCTATAGTGTATATATTTCTCAGCTTATTCGTTTTGCTAGAGTGTGTTCTAATGTTGAGGACTTCAACAACAAAAACTTATTTGTAACTGCAAAGTTATAAAAACAAGGTTACAGGTATCATATAATTCGAAAAAACATTTTCTAAATTCTACCACAGACACTCAGAGTTAATTGTTAAATACAAAATTGGGTTAACACTCTTCTGCAACAATGCATATCAGAACCTATATTTTATGGTGATTTAGTTTACAAATTCAAACGTGCCACGAAACTATGTAGCGTACAGAGATTATATGACGATACAGGAATACAAACACTTCAGACCCATTCTCACGTAGAATTGCCAATTGATGTCGCCAGCCTTTAACGGCCTATAGAACATCAACTACACACGTTCATAAGTAATTAATGAGACTATTCGACGGAATGGTCATTTCTGATAAGAAATAGATGTTTCCTGAACGTTCAACAATGTTTCTACAAAATATATGACACGAATAATAGCCAAGGGGGTCGGAAATTTGCGTGTCGCCAGACGTTAATACCATCTTAAATGCACATTTTATCACACATTCGACTTGAGTATGGAAAAAATGAAGATCTCATGCTCTTTATTGTAAAAATACGCCAGAAGACGCCTTTCATTCTTTCAAAACGGAAAATAAGCTTTATCATTTACGAGACATTTACTTTTGAACTGATAATGTTTCCATAGAAAAACATAGAGTAAATATAATCTTCACAAATAAAATGTGCTTTATTGATCTTTGCGTTAAAGGGTAACTTTAAGCGCAAAGTTTGATTGCACAATCCTCATCAGCAATTCTTTGTCAACATATAGATACATTTTCTAATTTACAAGACCTAACTTACGAGACAAGTCCAACAATATTTGGTTTAAATGACATCATTAATATGTCATTTTGCAAAGTATGCCCTAATTCGTCATTTAATACAATCCTATGTAGTTATTCCATGCGTAATTGGCAGAAAATTCACGTATTTTGGAGAACAGTTCGTCTTTGTAAAGCTATAAACTTGGTACTATTACACAATAATTATATAACCATTTGTTGACAGAGGCATTTCTGTTGCCTGCAACACTATGAGGAGATGCCAAACGTATAAATATAGAGGTATGTCGAGTGAATGAAGCCCACGCTGACTGTATTCTCTCTCAAAAACAAATTGTCTCGTACATTAGTCACAATGTCCCGAAAATTAGAAATAAAGGTTGTCTCGCCAAATTGGGTAACAGTTTTTAAAATAAAAAATGTGTAACAAAATAGTTATGTACAAACGCTTATGCGTAGGTTGATCGCATTTTAAATTGAGCACTTTTATATTTGAAGCACCGTATGGTAAGAAATTCGTACATATAAATAAACACTTTATTGGCATTTTAAACATTTGACAGCGTACGTTCAATTCATGTATCGCTTTCAGTTATGTATACGCTAGAAACGCTTCTCTAGAAACGCTCAGAAGCGTTTATGCACACTGTAGCACAAACACTCATTTAATATTAAATTCACTTACTATTAAACGAAATACACTGTACCAGATAAGCATGCAGTAGCGCACGCATGCTACCAAATAGACGCGCGTGTAGTTGCACATAACGACTAAGCATATGCGTTAAATGTCGAAATCGAACTATAAGTAAATACCTCCAATCATAGACTCATTAAATTACATCATTTCTACACAACGCCCGCCTATGCGCAGGCTCGCGAGAATCATCGCTGTATGTACACACAAATGAAGACTCAGATCTATTTTTTAACACCAGGGTATATATTGGCGCCTTTAACGTACAGTACCAATTAAAGAAAGCGACATACCGCGTCATAAATCATTCGAATACCTTCGAATTACAATCGTGTGCCAGGCACGTGTGTTTTTATTGTTTTCAAAGAGCCCCAGGCATAGGATTAAAGGACCGGATGCACAGTAGTAGATACTAAAAAGGGCCATGACGCGAGAAACCTGACTTTGGTGCATGCGAACAACAAAGGCGCAGGTGTGTTCGTATCCACGTAGTCTGATCAGCGCCTTTATTGTTCGCTTATTGGAAAGTATAATATCTAAACTTGCCTCAAGCAAAATTTCATTTTAACTAGTCTCTGTAGCTGAACAGACTGGTTTGAGTCTTACCTCGGACCTAGAACACGAGGTCTTACTCAGAAACCCGCAAGACCCTGTCACACTATAACGTTTTAGCCAACGTATGCCGACGTATGAAATATATATCTAGTACACTGGAATGCGCTTGAAATCTAACTAAAAATCAGAGGAAGCCTCTCTCTGAACTTATGCAAAGCGTACGCGAAACGAATATAGAACGTATGTCTGACTTATGAGTAAGTTATTTATAACTTATTCCCAACGTAAAATAACTTATACTTGTATCAGCGTATAAAAGCATATGCCCAGCGTATGACTAACGTTCTTGACTTGTGGGAAACTTATACACAACGAACGTCTAACGTATGCTGAATTGTACATATAACGTACGTTAACGTATGCATAACTTACGTATAGTCCTTATGTCAACCGTTTAAAGCTGAACAAAATTTTGGGACCACTTTGTCATATGACAACGTATACCAACGTACTGTAGCGTGTTCGTAACGTATTGAAAACGTATGTCTAACTTATTCAGCGTGCACCAACGTACTGTGTGAGTTTCCATACGTCCTCATACGTTGGTGCTAACGTACCTTAACGTATGCATAACTTACTCGTTGCGTACATCTAACGTATGCCTAACGTATAAGCAATACGTCGGCGTACGCGCAAGTACAAAATTTTGAGATCTATTCTCCGTATGGCAACGTATACCAACGTACAGTAGCGTGTTCGTAACGTGTTTAAAACTTATCTCTAACGTATTCAGCGTACACCAGCGTACTTGCTTAATTTCTCATACGCCCGCATACGTTGGAGCTAACGTACCTTAACGTATGCATAACTTACCTGCTGATAACATCTAGCGTATGCCTAACGTATAGAAGCAATACGTTCGCTTAAGCTGTTATTTTCTATGGATGCACAAAATGTTGGACCTCTTAGCCGTATGTCAACGTATACCACCGTACTATAGCATATTCGGAACTTGTTTGAAACTTATTACTAACGTACTAAGCGTATACCAACGTACTTGCTGAATTTTTCATACGTCGGCATATGTTGGTGCTTTACGTCGTAGTGTGACAGGGCCTTAACGTCAATGCATATATGCATAAATAGTTTGGTCTCGTCCAACCCAAACATTGTTGTGGGTACTAAACAGGACCATCTCATCGAGACGGTTCTTTTGAGCACCCTACTCACTAAAGTTTCCTTCTCTGGACATATGCTGTATTGTTTTAGCGTTCTTTAATTTATAATCATAAGGGCTCATAGGCTAAGATCTGGGTAGCATGTAAAGAAAAATAAGCCTGTTCATGCGGGAAATGCGAAAAACAAAGGCGCATAACAGCCTCGCATCGGAATAGTCTTATCAGCGCCTTCGTTCTTCGCCCGAGCTAAGCGAGCGAGACGCGAGATCTCACTAATTTTATTTGCCCCTGTTGCTGGGCATGCTGGTTTGAGCTTGACACCACTGAGTCTCCAAGAGCTGAGTCTGCGCTGTGTGCAAGGTTCATATTCATTTAAAGTAAATAGCTTAGTTGAGACCGAGCCTATATCTATAGAAAAAAGTGAATAAACAGAAAATGGTAAGTTGTTCTTTCTATCTTTAACATGTTTAACATGTTTAATTTGCATAATTTTATTCAGTTTCCCACAGAATTGAAAATGGCGCAATCATGAACATACACTGTAGATCTAATTCGAGCTCGATTTTATTTTCTCTTGGTACTGGCTCGCTCAAATTGGAGCCTTGCGCCTTTATATGCAGTCTTGCCAGAGCCATTGCAGCTTATATAGCTAAAGTTTGGATGTAGGTGAAGACGATATATAAGCATGTAGTCCAACTTCATCGCTGTACATGCAAGTTTCAATAGTGACGTACTGATTTGTTTAATTTGATTCTTTACGTCCCATCAACAATATTTCAGTTATATAGGTACGGATCTTCCTTGGTTGAACCAGTACTAAGCTAGGATAAATGTGTCTTGCTCAAGGACCACAACGCAGTTACGCCGGTGAGGCTCGAACCCGCGGCCCTCGGTCTCGAGTCAAACACTCTACCACTGAGCCACTGCGCTCCCGTGACGTACTGAAGTACCAAACATTATGATCATGCACGCCTTTAAAATGCGTGGCGATTTTTGCCGTATGCAAACAGTTTAGACCCAGATAAGACACGATATAACTTCTTATATATACTAGGGGTGAATCGACTATGGGGCGAAAAGACTAGTGGGTGCACAATGACAAGGGGGGAAAAGACCAGGGGGTAAACGTTTTGGGGGCGAAACAACTAGGGGGGGGGGGAATGGTTTGGGGTGAGACGTCCCGGATTCTGCTATAATAAAATGCCGGTGTTCTTGCTGGGGTCAACGGTCGACAAAGACGAATTAGAACTCAATAGTGAACCAGATTTGTATTGCCCACAAACCGGTGATTTTATCACAATATGTTATTGTTTAAAAACTTCTTTATAATAAAGAAATATGTCAGTCAGCTCAACCCATATAAGCCAACGTCCTTTTTGTGGAACAGATGCGAACATAGCAGGCCCAGATGAGGCGCCACAGAATGTGGCGGCGTCTCTTTTCGGTCTTCACTGTTTAAAACGTTTAATCTAAAGATGAATGTAAAATGAGAATAAATCGCAACAACCCTTTGAACGGAAATGGACTGGTCCAATCGATTAAGGTGAGGAATTTCATTAATTGTCAACATTTTTGATACCCTGTGGCGATGTCAAGCATGGACGTGTTTTTATGCTTCTTTTAAGGCACCGAAGAAACATAAAATTACAATGTCATGGGACCAGCAAACAAAAACGTGTAACTTATCGCAAAATAGACAAAATGCGACATGTCTCATTAAAAGATTACTATCCACAACAATAATGTTTTATAAAAAGTTGTTATTTCAGCCTCCTACAGCTATAATCATTTATTAGAAACATTTCTTGGAATAGTTCATAATACTCTTACCATTGAGGGATAAGTTGCCTGCTCAGCCAAACAAATTCCAATTTTAAAATAAGAGTAATACGATTAGAAAGCAGAAGGACTGAGTTTGCAGTTCCAGAGATAAATCGGTTACACGTAAGCCTTTGCATCTGCACATCTTCGGTAACTAAGGGCCTGGTATTTCCTTAGCGGCCAATGAAGCGTCTGATCAGACTGTACAGATCGAGTAAATGCTAGCTGCATGGAAGTTCTCCCCAAGCTCGTTTGTCCGTATGTTTGAGTGGTGCAGTATGCTTTGTTCCGTTTGATACGTATTTTTCGATTAAAACAAAGACTGACAACTACGCTGGACATGATGTGGTCTGCGTATTGAAGCCTTGAATGCGTTTACGTATCCGCACTGTATATTGATAATGTGTTTGGTGGCAGCAAAATATGTGGCAGCTGAGCTACCACCTTTTTGGTGTATATTTACACTTAATTACCTTCTACAACAGGGAGCGCAGTGGCTCAGTAGTAGAGTGCTTTACTCGAGACCGAGGGGTCGCGGGTTCGAGTCTCTCCGTCGTCACTGCGTTGTGGTCCTTGAGCAAGACATTTATCCTAGCTTAGTACTGGTTCAACCCAGGAAGACCCGTCCCTGTTTAACTGAAAGATTGTTGGTGGGACGTAAAGAGTCAAATCAAACGAAAACCTTCTACAACTAAAGGTCAACCTTTCACCAGTCATTCGTGTTATTCTTGTATTATTATCCGGCTCATCACAATCGAACAGAAAAAAGGCTTTAAAATCAAAAGAAAGGTTACACCAAAAATAGTGGCAGTTCAGCTGCCGAACTTTTTGTGTAAGCAAACAACAAAAATAGTGGCAGCTGATATGTCACATGAAATTGTGTAGATGAATACTAACTTTCCGACTAAAGCAGTATTTGACCAACATTTCTCCAGTGATTCCAAGTGTCGAAACATTTTTACCTGTTATTATTGTAGTTATTCTCTGGATCCAAACAATCGAACAGAACATAGCTGTTAAAGCGAGTGTAGGACAAAATCCCCCCGGACAAAACCCCCCCTGCTCATTTTTGTATACGTGGACAAAATCCCCCCATGAATTTTACAACTAGGACATAATCCCCCCCGCTGAATTTTACAACTAGGACATAATCCCCCCCACTGAATTTTACAACTAGGACATAATCCCCCCCCCCACTGAATTTTACAACTAGGACATAATCCTCCCCCCCCTTATATTAGAGCATACATCATACCATGTAACTAATTTGGACCCAGATTGTAAATCCTGATCAGGATCCAAACTATCTGACAGCATGATAGTGTTTTGAAACAATAAAATTTACTCATATATAATTAAGCAATCACTCTCAAATTAAATTGTAAATGTGCTAAAATTTAATGGTCTAATTGAGTGACTCACTAAGGTCAATTAACTTTCTGATTGCCTAATTAACAGTTACTCAATTATAGGTGTTAGTTTTAAAAACTTTATGGTTTGAAATGCTGATACAGATGAATATAATGATGGGAGATCAAAGGGTGCTTGTATGTTATTGAATAAAATGTAATAAAAATTCTTTGTCCTTTTATTATAACAGTAACAATTAGCTGATGAATTGCATGATTATCTGAGTAATCATCATTTTCATGCTTTGTTCCAAATAATTCAAGACCCCTATCATGCTGTCAGATAATTTGGATCCAGATCAGGACTTACATTCTGGGTCCAAATTAGTTACATGGTATAATGTATGCTGTAATATAAGGGGGGGGGGGGGGTGATTATGTCCTAGTTGTAAAATTCAGCAGGGGGGGTTATGTCCTAGTTGTAAAATTCAGCGGGGGGGATTATGTCCTAGTTGTAAAATTTATGGGGGAGATTTTGTCCACGTATACAAAAATGAGCAGGGGGGGTTTTGTCCGGGGGGGATTATGTCCGTATCCTGTTAAAGCAGAACTAATTGATCCTCATGGTTTACCATAAGATTCTGCTCGTTTTGTTTGTTTTGATCCTGTACGACCTATAACACAATTTTTAGTCATCTTGGACGAGTTTCTTGAGGTTGAACCAGTACTAAGCAACGGAAAACGTGTCTTGCTCAAGGACATAGGCGTTATTTGTAATGTGTTTTCTACTTTTTGATAAAGCGTTAATGCGTTACTTCCCAGTCAACAGTTTTTTAGTGTTGTGCAACGAGACGCTTCTTTTGACTGCCCACAACATTATTGTGCTTTTCAATAATGTGACATTTTGCTAAGTCTTACGAGCCTGTACAGCACCTTCTAAGCTTATAAGCTTCAACTGGTGTTCATTTTGTTAAGTCATACGAACCTGTACTTATAACCCCAACTGGTGTTCAGTCAGTACAGGTAGCTTAACAGTCAAATAATAACTAGCAAATGCTCTGATCAGACTGAGCGTATGCACAGGCTGATCTGAGGCTTTGCTGATCGCACATACCACATTGTTGGAAATCAAATGTCGTGGCTCATATTGATGTATGCTCAAAAGAACTATCTTCTTTGAGACGGTTCCGTTGAGTACAAACAGTACATGAATATGCATTGGTTTGGAAACAGGGAAAATGTTTTTATTACGCATCTGGGTCTGATTAATATATCTAAATGTCTTATAAGTCGAACATGGCTAGATATCAATACAAATGTAGGTTTGGTCATTATTCGTAGATGCGTAAGAGTACGATATGTATTTTTATGAATTTTGTCATCAATGAAAAAATATTCTAGTGAAAAGGAAAGATATCCAATAGTGGCCAAGCTAAATAGAGTTTTAAAACGTTTACAGAAGACAAAACAGTTGTATGACTAATCATAGGTCCAGATAAGTATTTTTTTACATTGGCGGATCAGTGGAGAAGCCGCCGTGGTGTAATGGATAAGCCTCTTGCCATGTAAACCAGGGATCCCGGGACCAATCCCTGGCTTCACCAGTCTGTCTGATGAGACTTTTGTGGCCCCATCCCCATATGACCTCTGCTATTGGTGGGACGGTAAACACAAACACAACATCATCGGTGTACAACCATCAAGCACCCCAGCATTTACACCGATAGTGAATAATTACATACATTACTAACGCAAATAGTACACATATAGAACTGTGCCACACAGACTTAATTGGTCTATATTGCTCACTTGAGCAGTTGACTTTATGGTTTCAGAGGCGAGTTTTTATGCCCCCGCCATTTATAATGGGGGGGCATATAGTATCACCCTTGTCCGTACGTCCGTACGTACGTACGCACATACATACGTACATACGTACGTACGTACGTACGTACGTACATACGTCCCGTACGTACGAAAAATGGTTTCCGGGCGATATCTTTTGAAAACATTGGTGTATTGGATTCATGTTTCATACACAGGTATATAATCATAAAATACAGGTCAAGTTCGATTATGGACAAAATCCACCAATTATTATCAGAGTTATGGCCCTTGATCTCCGAATGATAAATGGTTTCCGAGCGATATCTTTTGAATACAGTTATGTATTGGATTCATATTTCATACACAGGTATATAATTATAAAATACAGGTCAAGTTCGATTACGGGTAAAATCCACCAATTATCATCAGAGTTATGGCCCTTGATCTCGGTAAGAAAAATGGTTTTCGGGCGATATCTTTTGAAAACATTGGTGAGATGGATTCATATTTCATACACAGGTATATAATCATAAAATACAGGTCAAGTTTGATTATGGATAAAATCAACCTTTTATTATGAGAGTTATGGCCCTTGATCTCCTTATGAAAAATGGTTTCCGGGCGATATCTTTTGAATACGTTGGTGTATTGGATTCATATTTCATACACAGGTATGTAATCATAAAATACAGGTCAAGTTCGATTATGGATATAATCCACCTATTATTATTAGAGTTATGGCCCTTTGTTAATGACAATGCCCTATTTATGCGAATTTGGCAATAGCGGGGGCATCCGTGTCCCATGGACACATTTCTAGTTGTTTTCAAAAGCGTATTATCGCATGCAATGTTGCTCAGCGAAGGTTTGAATGAAATTTTGATGACGCAAACCAGAGTGCGCATCTGTGTATGTCAGCACAACATGAATACTCCACCAAGAGTGCTAACAGGTTGTGAAAAGAGCAAAACTACGTCAAATTTTAGCGATGATTTCTTTTTTAAATGAGCCGCAACATGATATTTCCTACAATGTTGTGTGTGCAACCAGCAAAGGCACAGACCAGCATGCGCATACGGGCAGTCTGATCAGAGCCTTTGATTATTGCTTGAATATTCTGCGAGTATTAATCTACTGACCGGACATCATTTGGAGTTTCTAAGCTTAAAAGGGGGTGCACCAGCTCGCCTGAGCCTGCACCCGTCAAAATGCCACAAAGTTGCTGTGGCTCAAATGTGGTTGGCGAAAAGGCGTCTTGTTTATGACTTATTCTGCCGTCAGATTTTAAAACTCTATCCTTTAGAAATTTTCACGAAAACCTGATTGTGCTGCTATTGAGCAACAAAGGCGCAGTTCAGACTGCAAACCATCGTGGTAAGCAAAATTCTACATTATATAGATACATGTACTCTGTAGCTGAACTGGCTTGATTGACCCTTACCAAGTAGCAAAGTTAGTATTTATGTCGGCATGCATACATATCAACTCTGCATGCTGAGTGATTTTTTCGCGGCCTTTTTTTTTCGTCATGATAACTTTTTTAACAATATCTTTCCTTATAAAATTTCGGGTCTGATCTGAGTCCAAACTGTTTACTTATGTTATTAAGTGGTGATTGAACGGCCAATGGAAAAAGAAACCAAAAATAACAAAACAGACCATAGGTATTCTATTAGGTCGCGTGTGTCGTGTCAATGGCCATGACGTGTGAAAACATTCATGATACATGATAAATTGTTAAAATCTTAAGACATGGACATTTTCTTCCCTTTGTTTTTGTTTTTCAATATTGGACAAAAACCATAACGGATTATTTAAGGAAAGCATTTCGCCAGTCCGCAAGACTTGTTTTAAAACAGTTTTGCACCATTATACTGTTTACAAAATTTAGCAGACGTTAGAATTGAAGTTCCCTTTTTCACATTGGCATGTAGATAAGGCAGTCCAAATCTAGAGGCAACTGGTTGCCTAGCTACGTATTCGGTCAGCTGATTTCATAATTAGGTGTGAAAATCATCAGCCATTTTAATCTCTTGGACGCACAGAACACATAAAAAGGTACCAAGGTACACTGATAAGAAAAAAAAGATGGGTTAAGATTTGTTTACAATGTGATCAGCTGGGGTTGCTGAAGCACCCACCCCTCCTCCTTGGATGTAAATTAGTTTCTTAGGTGCCTTATACGTCGAATTTAGCTTATTATCAATATTAATGTAGGTTTTATGGTTTGAATGGCATGTATAAATAACTATTTTCTTTACCTACTACTGTCGTGCTAACCAAGAGTGACAGTGACGAATTGTTTTGTTTACAACTGCTAAGTAAAAATAGCATGTACACTCCACTTGATCTAACGCGAATCGATAGATCACTTGTGTATTAATCCTATCCTGTGGATAGGATTAATACACAAGCGATCTATCGAGTATAAGTCCCTGATAACTTTGTAAACAAAACATGACGTCACTGTCACTCTTGGCTGGTAGGACAGTACTTACTATTTATAATAAGTTTATAATTGCGCCACACTAATACATGGGATACTACGCAGATACATATGACTCTTGTTCTCTTTACACGCCATCTTCAAATGCAATTTAGATGACAGGAATGAAATGCAGAGCCTTGTTCGCTGGAAACTATAAGAAAATTCTCTAAATACGTCTGCTAATTATTATTTTGAATTGACTATAGGGTTTGTTAAGACTGATTTTGTATAATGAAAAAGTATTTATATGTTTATTTCAATATTGGTACTTGCTGAATTCATTATGAGGAAAAAAATCCCTGAGTTCATACTTTTTTTCTGGAGCTCTGGGACTGCCCGCATGGAGTGGAATGGTATGACCGATATCATTCCAATAATTCCAAATATCGATCCACTGAGTGATCGTACCGGTACCGCCACGGTACCTGAGTGCAAGTGAGTAGTGAGTGAGTGATGAATTGAGTGGTTGTATAAGTGATGGAAATCTGTACTGTATTTAATCTTTAGGGTAATATCTATTTCCCTAAGGGTCCCCTTAATAAGTATTGTATGCCCTAAATTAGAAGGCTTATGCTTAACACACATATTCTCGAACATAGTTATATTAAACTGATCAGATTTTGGAAGAATTTTCACTGAATAGAAGCAAAGGGTTACAAAATTATTTTCACCTTCTCAGAGACGATTCCTTTGAGCACCCGAAACCTATTTGTAAACTGATTGAATGTAAGGAAAATAATTAGATTTTACCCCCGAAGTGCGCACTTAATTGGACCCATAGATTGGTATTAAATATTTGATATCTGATTAATTTGTGATGAAACATATAGGGCCTATTCGTTTTCTACGTATTACCGACGCCTTCAATGTACAGAAGGAGGAAAAGATCGTTCGACTCGTTTTAGTGTCGAACTTCAAATAGGCATCTTCCAGCCAATGATCTGGCCTTTTGACCATAAACCTTTTTTTCAAGCTCAACTCAAATGAGCATGAAATTGATCCTGCTCATATATGCTAACTGTCAGCAAATTTTCACCTTATATAACATATATAAGCGGGATAAATGCAACACCTGAGTGTTCAAAACTGGAAAAATCTTAATATTCCAGCCTTTTAGTTTCTGATATCAGTTGAAATATCATGCTCATTTGAGCTGAGCATGAAAAAAGTTTATAAACTTGGGACCCGGACTGGTCTATCAAATTTATCAGTGTTTTTTTGGAAAGGTTGGAGGATCTGTATTGTACACAATGATGATTTTATTTTATAGAAACAAGAAATGAGGTTATGATCAGCGATTTAACATGTGTTATTTTCTATTTTACGAGGCACAACGATTTTATTGTTTTATTATTTAAATGTTTTAATTTAGGATTGAGAACAATTACTTCGTTGTACACTCAGAAAGTTGAAATTTCAAATGTGTGTGTTTTGCTATGTAAATACAACGCCTATGGCGAACAGTTGTTGGTTTATGGTTGAATTTAGATGAAATGGCAGCAACTTGAGCGCACTATTAATTGGTTCATCTAAAAAGACATTACAATTGACGTTGGCACGTGCTTTGTATGCAAAATAGAAACAGTACATGTTTGATTGCATGTAAAAACCCTTCTACATTTTTACTACGTTTAGTGCAGGTTTAAATCAATCAGAAAAGAGAGTATAATTAACAGGACTTTCTATTCTAATAAACGAGTATTTTTTTCGTTTGCAAAGTAGAAACATTCCTTGATCTTTAAGATAAAATTTGCTTTAGTTATATTTTCTATAAACGCAAGGCATGTGTTTATTGTATCTTTTGTGCTTTGCTCTCGTGCATGTATTTAGTTAGACTAATGTTAAAAAATTGTTCTGAAAATAAGTATTTTTCTTATAATTATTGTTATTTTTATTATTACTATTTTCAGAGTAAATTTGCAGGTATACTTGCAAAACTTATTTAATCATAATGTTTAATGTCAGGGTAAATACAGATCACCAAGTTCTTATTTATACAGATTATTGCTAAGCATTCTTTATGTCTTAGGTAATGACACCCATCTTTAAAATTCTTCCATTTTTCGCATGTACAACCAACCATTCGGATACATAAATACCAAATTGCCAGTTAAGTTCAACATTTTCTCTTTTGGAATAGAATCAGGCAGGCCCACTATTAATTGATGGTGTCGACTGTTTTAGCAAAGGTTGAAGTTGGAAAATCATCATTTCTAAAGTCGATTTGGCAATTCTACGTGAGAATGGGTCTTCAGAAGAGACGAAACAACCACACATTATTCCAGTTATATAAATTTTTAAATGGGTTAACACCTCAATACTTACAGTCACTAATTCCACAGCGAGTCCAAAATATTTCTAGATACCAGCTACGTAACGTGAACAACTTTAATGTACCACCCGCTCGCACAGTTACTCATGCAAACTCTTTCTTGCAATCTACCCTCAGAGATTGGAATTCTTTAGACCTAATAGTACGTAATTCTCCTACATTGAAAAGCTTCAAACTTCAATTGAATCAAACTCGTAACGAAACTCCATATTCTAAAAAACTTTGACACAGTTCATACGTCAAGATCTGGCCAAATATACCACTCAAGATTAAGATTAGAATGTAGTAGCCTTAAACACCACTTGTATGCAAAAACATAGTTCAAGATTCTCGGTGTTAATGTGGTGCAATAGAAACCACCTCTCATTATTTGCTAGCATGTGATCTTTATAGAAACCAGCGGATACATTATCGTTGCCTCATCCCACAACCATTGTAAGTACCTAAATTATTGTTTGGTATTCCAGAAACAACAAAAGAAGAAAACAACTTTATTTTAAAGCAGGTGCAACTCTATATTTTGGCTACTAAAAGATTTGCAATGCTATCTAGCTAAATCTTAAACGGTTAGTCACGTTTAAACTTGAACATCAGGTGGGGTTGTAGACCAACGGAGGGATCGAAAGATGACCAGTCTTTCTTTCTTCTTTTTTTCAATTTTTCTTACACTTTGACCAATACAATAAACAACAATGCTTCCCTGTTACAAAATGACTGTTACCTATAGTATCAATTGAACATCATATGATACGTGTAACAGAGAAATTAGACATGATATATCGCCATACATTATATTGTAACTAAAAATCGCCAAGGAAATTAACTCTATAAGCAATAGGCTTTCGTTCAGATCCTCTCATTATGTTGTACTTGATTATGTGTATGTATTTTGATAGAGTTATGAATAAATATGTTTAAACCAAATTCAAACGAATTGTTGGAAAACCTAATTTTAGTGATCAACTCAAAAGGATTGTAAAACGTTATATAAGGGTTAAATATAACTTGGATGTCATGCGATAGTATGCATGCCTGGGTTTAAACCCACTCACGGTTTATAGCTATGGTTTCCTCCTTAATTGCACGACGGTGGGTCAGGCCTCAGACTCTAAGACGGCTCTGACGTAAAGCTTTAATCGGTGGGTTGGTGCCTGATGCTTTTCTGTAGCTGGACCCACCGTGGCTCAACTTGAGGTTTTCTTTAGCTCTGACTATCTGTGAGTCGTGAGCCACATTCTTTGTTTCATCATAGTGTGTTAATTTGATTAGAGTGTTTCTCCATGATGATACATTGCATTATATAGTTAGAAGGCCTCCATGCGAGCTGAACAGTTCTTCTACTTCAACAACAGCAGAATCTAGGGTGAAGATTTGGTACCAGTGAAATGCATTTAAGCCCCCAGTGGTTTAGGCTGCTGTCCGTTCTAAGGCGGTGGTTCTGTTGTTGTTGACTTTTTGTTTATTGTTACTCCCATTGTGGAAGTCTGTAATTGTTCTATGTTTTGTTGTACGTTACTTTATGTCTATTCTAGTATTGCAATCATCTTGATGGGGAAGAGATGGCTGGTTGCTTTGCTTTCTTTGTCTTCCTGGTGTCTCGTGATGGTTTAGCGGCTCTTCCTCGCGGTGCCATGTAGTTTTCTGCGGTTTATGACTGTGGTATTTCCTGCTCATACTCACTTTCTATCTTTAATGACATTTGAAGCAAATAGATTTATAATTCTAATTTCAAAATCGGGGTGTCCTATTCTTCATGCTTTATAATCAGTAAGCAGTATTCTTAAATAACCACTGCTGGTTCTTGGGTCAACACAGATGTCTGTGTATAATATAAGCCTAATATTGTTCAGTCCCGATCTTTTTTGATAAAAATATATGAGATTTTGAAAAATAATATGTTCACATGTTCTTGCTGGGCTTCCGTAGACAATGGAATGCTCTGGCGTTGTGCAAGTCGATCGAGTCAGTAGTTTCAGATACACCATACAATTTCCTTTGCAATCATACAAAATTCAGCTTTATACCTTTTGTTCTAACTTGGTTCTCCGACTATTACTACTTGCTATGGATGTAGGCCGCTTTGATCACGACACGACACGATCTGCTAAAACGAAACAATTGTAGTTGTCATGATTTGTGGGACACATTTATTATGACGAAATCGACCCGTAAGCTGGTCGAGTACGACTTTCTTTCGTCCATAAACAGTTTATTTTCATTCGAATCCAAGTTATTGCTCGACGCATATGGTTATGTAAAACGCCCCGTTTTGGTTCCAAGAGTAAATTGTGTTTAATGAAGTTACGACATATGTGGAATTTTGTGTTTTTACCTACCCTGTTTGATTCCACATTTAATTTGTGTTGTTGTCTTCCTGAGATGATTTGCGTTTGTCTTTATTGTAGTACTAAAAATGAAATGGGGGTTATTTTAAGACAAATAAAGGAGTGCAACTTATGTAAACGCAGCGAAAACAAGTAAAGAAAGTTCCGTAATCGGTTTGCTGGCATTTTGCCTTTATCTATCTTGTTTTAGGCCAGTAAAATTAGCCAAAAATGACCCTTGACCCAAAACTAATTCCTTGAGAAATGTTATCAACAGTTTTAGTATCAGGAAGGTGTCCTGTTTTATAGAAAAAAAGTCCTCAAAAAATATCCGAGGGGAAATGGTATTTTTTGGGGGTGAAAAAATACGAAAAATGAAGAAAAATCGCTGAAAACAGGCAATCAATATCATGTTACTGGTACCATACGATCTAATTTGACCTACCTTGCTACCCCAGGACAAGTTTCAATGGGTGTTGGATTGTTCATTGGAAACCCAGTCATGCCCAAAAAATTTTCCCCAGATTTTTTTTTTATTCTAGCTATGTCTAAATGCATGGTTTCCATGGCAACCCATAATGCTATTCTCCTGAATGGGGGTGTACCTACAAAAACAACCATAACTCGAATGTTTTTTAGTCTAGACTGCTAACCTTGGTACCAAATTAAAGCCTAGGCATAGATCTTCTATTACTTAGTCAGATATGCAAATTTTCTAATTTGAATATTCATGAATATTGATAAGAACTTTAAAATATGGGAAAATTTGAAAAAAATACCTGTAGATTAACTGATTTCTGCCCGAAAACATCACTGATGTACATTGTATGTTGCTATATCATAAGTGATACAATTTGACAAGTTCTTTCATCTGGTGGTTCTAGATGTAAATTACCTCATTTGCATATTCATGAATATTTATGAAAACCTGAAAAATGATAGGAAATCATTGGAGAGAAAAACAGGAAGCAACGATTAGAAATTTGGACCCTGTGATAGTAGACCTACCTTACACCCCTATGACCATTACTACTGGATGCCAACGACTAGAAATTTGGAACCTGTGATAGTAGACCTACCTTACACACCTATACAATTTCTACTGGATGCCATATTGTTCATCTGGACCACCAAAATGCAAAAGTATTATCCTCAAAATTTAACCCATTTGGGTTATGTGAAATTGAATGGTTTCTCTGACAACCTATAAAATAATTCTAAAGAATGGAATTTACCTACAGAAATACTCATATCTCAACAGCAACTCACCCAAGAATACTAAACTTGGTATCAAACTAAATCTTAGTCATAGATTTTTTTCAGGACTGTCTGGTATGCAAATTATCTCATTTGAGTATTCATGAATATTTATGAAATTAGAGAGGAAACTCAGGAAAAATGGGGTATACAACTCAGCTGTTTATTGCTCTAGTATATAAAACTGGTACCAAATCAATGCTGAGACAAAGCTCTTCTACTCTGGTTAAATATGTAAATTACCTAATTGTCATATCCATCAATATTAATGAAAATTGTAGAAGAGAGAAAATTTGTCAAAAAGAAAAACAAGGGGAAAAAAGGTGTCGTAAATTCATATCTCAAAATTCTTTTACCCACTTGTTCAACATTCAAATGACTAAATTTATTTATTACCCAACCGTCTATATACGGAGTAATTGTCTATTTTTTGCTATGTCATGGGTCACTGAACTATTGCCCAGTCAATATTTTTGACTATTGACTGGCACTATACCATGGCCTGGCTTCCCGCTTCGCTGTTAAAACCACACAGGCGCTTATCGACATGTGCCACAACGATGCGCGTGTACGGTTCGTTTATAACAGGAGACGCTGGCAACAAAGGTGAAAATGAGCCATGCTTCGGCAATTAAACTCCAATAAATTCGTTGTTTATGGTCAGAAATATAAAGTGTGGGTACTCATTTTCTTAGTTAGAACGAGCGGAACATTTTGTGACCTAAATTGAGCAGATTTGGTGAAATTTTCTGTTTTGCAACAAAACCGCATCGTCTACAGCAAATCCATTCAAGAAACGCTGCTAAGTATTTCATAAAAAGGGTTGGGTAATAAAACAGTTATATCATGCCTGTTTGTAGTATAGTCAAACTATTACCCTTCGGTACCGTGGACGACCTGATGCACTATTGCACTCGGCCTTCAGCCTTGTGCAATAGTGCCTCAGGTTGTCCACGGTACCTTGGGGTAATAGTTTGGACTATACTACAAACATGCATGAAATCACTGTGTAATATTCACGGGTATCAATGAAATATTGGAAATAATAGACAAATCTCAGGAAAAAAATAAGTGGATATGCTTTCAAAATTACTCATATCGCAGCTGCTAGATGCCCTAATTTACCAAGCTCAGCTCTTAATTGATGCTTAGACATAGTCCTTAAACCATGTGGTTCAATATGCATATGATCTAATTTTATGTGCATATGAATTTATGAAACATTGGAAATGATAGAAAAATAGCAGAAATAGGAGAGTATACATACAAAATTACCTTGGCCAAAAATGTGAGTTTACTATTGAATGGAAAATTAAAATAAGGTAGGTAGGTCTGATTTGTTTTCTAAAAAATATATATATGGGATGAATGGGGAAAATATGGCCAAAAAGAGGGAATCCCCATATAATATTGAACAAGAGGGCAATCATGGGTGTCTCTGGAACTCTCACCTGAATCGTAGCCCTGGGGGCACTTTGTTAAGCATAGGTTAATGATTTTGGGCAATATAAGGAACATAGATCAATCTGAAACATTTTTTGTAATTATTCTGAATCTGGATCAATGGATAAGATGTTGTATAAAGAGTTCTATTTTTAGCTCTGGTGATTATAATGTTCAGAAGAGCAGAACTGGTTGGGTAGCTTTAGTAGAAGGCCTTACAAGGAATGTCATTTTAAATTGTATGAAATGATTCCCAATTTGGACCAGTACAATGTAGTTCATTTGTCGTTTAAAATATTTCTTATCTAGAGCTCTGACTGCCATCTATGCTAGCAGAACGGAAATATTTAAGCAATTTTTAGTAATCTAAGAATTACAGCACCTGAGGTAGTGGTTATTTTGTGGGTACACCGCTATAAAATTTTCATTTTTTTCTCATTTCAAATACTTTTTTTTATTAATAATGGTGATTTTGCAATTCAAATATTTCCAATAAAGAACATATTATAAAGGCTCTATGTCTTAGCATTATGTTAATACCATATTTGCTGCTCTTTGGCAATTAGCAGCTGAGATATTAGTAATTTTCTAGGTATACCCCCTTAATTTTTCTGCGATTTTTCTGTGATTTCTTATGTATACTTAAATAATCATGAAGATCGAATTTAGATTACTCTGACGTTGAACCAATGGATAAAAGGAATGTGTCTTAGCATCAATTCAGAACCAAGTTCAGTAACTCAGGGCAACTAGCAGTTGTGATATGAGTAATTCTGTAATGATACCCCGTATTTATCTGCGTTTTTCAATAATACCTTACGTTTTTATCAATAGTCATAGATATTTAAGGCTAATTATTTACATGTTGAACCACCTGATAAAAGGGTTGTAGCTTGGTATTAGTTTGGTACCATGTTTGGTAATCTAGGGAAATTGGTAGCTGAAATATAATCAATTTTGTAGGTATACCCCGTGGTTTTTCTTAGAATTTTCTCTTATTTCTTATGTTTTCATTGGCATTGATGGATATGAAAATAATCAAAATTGCATATTGAACCACTGTGTAAAGGGACAATGTCTCAGCATTAAATTTGTACCAATTTGTGACCTGTAGTTTAACTAGCAGCTGAGATACAGGATATTTTGTAGGCATACCCCCTTAACTTTCTGCAATTTTCTCTAATTTCTCATAAATAATCATGTATATACAAATTAGATAATTTGCATATCAAACAGTCAGGAAAACGTTAGATAACTAAGAAATAATTTGGTACCACATTTAGCATTTAAGGATGAATTGACACTGAGATATGCATATTTTTGTTGGCACACCCCCATTATTTAGGATTATGGGTTGCCATGGAAATGAATATGTTCTCTGCTGACCACTCAATTTACACACTTATAATCAGAAATCCATCCAAATCTGATTTATTCAGCATTTTCTTAAAAAGAATGTGAAATTTATAAGCATATTTTGTCAAAAATCATTATTTCCAGTTTTCAGGTACCCCACCCACTAATGATAAAATCTTAAATCTTTATTTTCTTGAATTTGGCACCAATATTTTTTGAGGACTTTTTCATGGTTATTTACACTACACAACCCTATGCTTTGGTGCTAAAATAATTTCTCAAGGAATTATCTTGACCTTAAATGTTAAAGTTCCTGGCCTATTTGGCTCCCACTGGAAATTGTTTTGTTTTGTTTGTTTGTTTGATTTGATTCGTTACATCCCATCAACAATCTTTCAGTTAAACAGCCACGGGTCTTCCTGGGTTGAACCAGTACTAAGATAGGATAATTGTGTCTTGTTCAAGGACCACAACGCAGTGACACCGGTGAGGCTCGAACCCACAGCCCCTCAGTCTCGAGTCAAACACTCTACCACTGAGCCGCTGCGCTCCCCTATTGTATTTGTTATTTACGAATATTTGCCGAAGCTACGTTGTTTGGTTGAGAAATAACGCGTTCGTTGATTGTCGATACTATACATGACAGAGTCGGTAATATGAAAACAGCTTGGGTGAATTCAGGGGAAGATAAACAACCAACTTAATTACGCCCACAGGTTGCTGCGTTTTGTATTTATCAATGCCGTCAACAGCTTGCTGGCATTTTGCTTTTATCTATTCTGTTTGGCTCAAACTGTATTTTTTATTTTTTTTTTATTTTTCATTTTGAAGTTCAGTCGTCCGGTTGGGGAGCTATGCGTTTGTTGTTGTTTTTTGTAACTACAAATATTATAGATTGATTTAGGATGGCTGGATATCTCGCGTACCATTTTATGTCACTGTGACCTTAACATGTGACATAGTTTCTAGAATAATCAGGTCTGGAGCATATCGCTGTTTGATTTTTATCTTCCAGACGTTTTGATAGGGGCATGTGAGATAGATTGAGATAGATTTATCTCACATGGTTACATATATAAATCATACTCACTTACTATTTGAGACAAGGTAGAGATTTAAGCTTACAAGCATTCAGAACGAAAAAAAAAAATAAGAAAGTTCCATCAACAGCTTGCTGCATATTCTGTATGACTTATTTTTTTGTAGTTCCGTCTCCTGGTTGGGTATTTACGCGTTCGTTGTTTTTGTTACACTGCAAAGGACAGTGTGGGTGGTTTCAAGACAAGAAATATGACAGTGTGCGTGAATTCATGGGAAAAATAAAATAAATATAAAGAAAGTTACGCCAAAAGCTTGCAGGCATTTGATTTTTATAAATCCTTTTTGGCTCCAGATGATTTTTTAAAAAGAATCCCATCTTCAGGGTTGGGAAGTTAGACGTTCATTGTTTTTGATGCTACAAATGACAGAGTGGATGATTTTAAGACAAGAGAGAGGACAGCTTATTAGGTAAATTCAGAGAAAAAAAGCGTTAGCAATCTGCACTGTACCTTTGTCTAAAGTAGATTTGTCCTTATCACGCATTTATGAGGTGTCGCCTTTATACCCCTATCCCACACAGGTCCCGAATCCCACGAATTGACACAAATTGACAAATATTTGGATTTGCGGCTGAATCGTACTCAGTTCGTGAAAATCTTAACTGATTCGCACAGTCCGTAGTGAGTTCCTGCAATTCGTAGGTCTATAGGGAATTCGGCACAAAAGTTTTGAACTGTTCAAAACTTTGGCCACGAATTCCCCGATTCGAAAAATCCTGCGTGATCCGTAACAAATTCCTGGGTGATCCGTAACAAATTCCTGAGGCATTCTTGGACATCGTAACTGAATTTAATCGATTCGGAAGCGTTTTGGGGCATTCGTAGCTACTCCCTAAGAATAATTACCCCGTCTCGCGCATGTGAGCTGTCCTAGGTGTTGAAACAGATTTGGCAGATTCTGGAGCACAATCAGGATCAGTCATTAGCTCCTGGCTGGTGATTTTGCCAATGGCGAACTGCCATATTTTTCCAGTCAAAGAGTCTGGGTCAGGGCCTCTCGACTTTAACGTAGTTGTTTTCTTCCAGCTATATGAGAAGCCGTTTTCAACACTCAAGTTGCAGGATCAATTCTACTGCTGCTTTACGAGGAACATTCATTTTGGAACTGATGCCCTTAAGCATGTATGGGCATTTTTATAACTATTGTGAGAGAAAATCTCGCGAATCCTGACGAATCGTCGCGGATTTCTGTTAATTCGTGCCCAATTCGTGCTGCATTCGGCATAGTCTTAACTGATTCGTAATTGATTCCTTAAAGCTGCATAGTCTATAACTTTTGATCTTTTATTTTAGATCTAATGTTTCTATTTTTTAAGAACACAGTAAAAGAACTAAAATTCAGGTATACATTTTACCAATTTTGTAAATCTTAGCAAATTATCAGTATCAAAACAACAGCATTTATGTTAAAATTAACTGTCTATAATTATTGGAGGGACGCAAATAATTACCAACACACCTGTTTTTATAAGATAATTCACTTTTCCGTGCAGTTTTCAGCTATAGTGAACAAATTTATTGTGAAAACATAACTTAATTTTCCTTTTACAAATGATTTAAAAAGAAAATAAAAAAAAATCGATAAATTTTCATAGTTGCAGACTTAGTGTCTTTAACTTTCGTGCAGCATGTTCTAATGTTATTTTGCTTATCGTAATTAATTCTTGCGCGATTTCAGCCGAATTGAGCCGATTCCCCCAAATATTCGTAACGACATCGTATCTGAATCGGGACTGACTCGTAGAACATCACGATTAGAGAAAAAAATTAATGAAACCTCACGAATTCCCCCGAATAAATAAAAAATCAATTCGTGGCGATTCGGGCGATTCTTGGCTGTGTGGAATTGGGGTATTACAGAATAATACACATTTTGTTGTTTATGAGGAGGGTTTTTATTTTTTTTGCTAGTGGTCCTTTATAGTGCGACCAGGTAACGGACGTTGGGCGTGTCAGACAGAACTCTGCCATTCATTGTCAATTTAGACTTAAAGACATATGCCGCTATTTCTAATGCGCATCTTTCCCGCGTCTGGAAACGGGTAAAGCTGTCTGGGTCCTGTCTTTCGGCCATTAACGGATTCAGATCAACACAGCTTCCCGATATGCTTATGTCATATCGGTGCTCCGACATTTTCTTGACAAAATAAAGTAATTAAAGTGTTCCGAAGTATCTATTGACATCTTATCAGAGCTGATCGTCCCAGTACTAAAGACAGATTAATGTAGATCAGTCGAAATCAAACGACGTACAAAATTACACTTCGTCGCTTCAGTGCTATAGTGTTCTAAGTGACATTTTGGTCAAAAATGAGTTATGCATACCGTTGGAAAGGGGATCAAATGTTCTATCTACTGGTGAAGGTTCCATTTGCCTATCTCACCCCAGTAAGCTTAAAATCGCTGTGATTTTCTGTTCTATCTACAAAAAGACAATTTCGTTCAGTGCTATAGTGTTCTAAGTGATTTTCATCCAATAACCAATGATGATTATGTCACGTGACTGGGTGAGTTCAGTGTCATACTGTTCTATCTACATAAATTCACTTTCCTTGGAAAAATCGCTCAAATTGCAGTTACCTCCCCTACATAAATTTAGATTTCCTAAATTGAAGCTGTTTGTCGGTCTTATGACGAACTAATGGCTATATCGGCTACTTTAAGGCCCAAATAATCCGCTCAGTCAAAATTATAGCGCAAATTGATCCATGGACAGAATAATAAGCTGTAGAGACAGATTACCTCCCTTACACATATCTAAACCGCTTAAATTGAAGTATTTTGTTGATGTTATTACAATACAATGGTTAAATCTGCTACTTCTAGGTCCAAATAATCAGATCAGTCTAAAATATTATACAAATTGACCACGTTGCCAGAAAAATTAACTGTAGAAACAGATTACCTCCCTTGCATAATTGTTAATGGCATAATCCGTGCTTTTTGTTACTGTTATGCCAAATAAATAACTAAATCTGCTACTTTTAGGTACAAATAATCATTTCTGTTCAGACTAGTATATGAATTGACTCCATAACTAGAATAATAAGCTGCATGAACATATAGAACACTATAGCACTGAACGCAGAACGCGATTTTTAGGGCATAATGTTCTATCTGCAAACTGTAAAATGCCCGTAATTTCCATATTACTATAAAAAATTCTTCAAACCAAGGTCATTTACACTGTATGTATACATTTTAACCATCTGGTATGATTCAAAGGTCTGTGATAAATAAGGCATCAAAAATCAGGATGCTAAAATTTTCAAACTCATTTTTCTCAAAACTTGTGCAATGGTAGATAGAACACTATAGCACTGAAGCGACGACTTGTTACGAATAGGATAGAGGCTGAGTCTCTACTATTTGTACGGTTATTTAGAGCGGCGCACGACCTGACCTCGTGGTCTAGTGGTTAGCGTGTCTGCCTACGAAGCCAGAGGACCAGGATCGATTCCTGGGTGCGCATATATTTTCAGTGTGTTTTTTCTTTCTTTTTTAACATTTTAAAATGCTAAATTGCTTCATATACTAGTAAAATGGCATCATCAAAACGACCGAAATGGTAATTCTTGAACTTTTTATTTTGAATTACGCATGAAACCTATGGGGGTGGGGTTAAATTTGGCCCTCTTGAAAGAGAATTAGTTCGGTGACCCTACATTTTTATTCTTTTTTCTAAAAGGTATTATAACAGTCCATGAATTAAAAAAATTTTTTTTAAGATTTTCAATATCAGTTTTTTTTACTACATGAGTTATTCTAAAAACAAATTCCAATTTTCAACGAATTGCCAAAATATATCATGCAGTATCTTGTCACAGCATGGGATAACGAAAACACATGCACATTTCCTAAAAGGTTTGATGTCATGGGCAATAATTTAAATAAAAGAAAGAAGCTGGCTGAAGATTACAGCCGTTTTACTCGATATTTAGGACTAGTGTTATTGTTTTATTTTTTTAGAAAATTGGTCAAATGCTGAAAACGTCAATATGAGATTCTGAAAAAATAAGCACGGTGACATATCCTTTTTATTTCTTAAATGGATAGCCCATGCATAAAACAAACTGTATGCAAAGTATTGAAAATATTTCAACATGGGAAGTATTTAGTAGCATATGTCCTTAACTACAGTAAATTGGATAAAACAGCATAGGCACGTTTTAATCGTGCAAGACGACATATACGGTTAGTATGCCTGGTAAACGTTCGCAAGCAAATCTAAACAGAACATCTAAGTCTTACTTATTTACACACACATTGGTATATACTTTTGCTCACTGGTCAGGGCCTCCTAGAACGTATTTGGATTATAATTAAGATCGGCAAGGAGGACTGGTCCATGTTAGAACGGTTGTTGCTGCTATAAAGATATGGAGTCAGGTTGCACATCGTAATGAAGATCAGGACCTGGTTGCAGGCTATCGGAGGCTGTACCTATGCGACCGTTTTTTTCGAGCAAAAAATGGCGGAAAATGAAGACAAGAATACCAACAGGCTGGAGAATAACGCTTGGTACTCTTCAATAAGCTTGGTTTCAGTTATCCAAATACTAGCCAGTACTAAATAATGGATTGGAGATGTTCTCATATGTAGAATTAGTTCGAGGGTTGTCCTAAAATTCTATAGTTGCCATGAAAACAAGTGTATTTTCTCTCTGCTCAGTGAAACACGGCTACATACATCGATTGGCGAGGCTAATTTCACATGATTGCATTTGAACTCACAAAGTAAATACCTGATTTATCAGTAGTTAAACACTACATATGTATGGTCATTCGCACCATATATCTCTTTTTAGTTTATTTTGTATGTGTTGATCAATTTATACACTGTACGCCACACTGTTTTTTCCATTTATACTGTAACGTTTTTCGAGCAAGGTTAACATTCCATTGTATGAGTATTTCGAGCAAAATAAAGCTACTGTATGCGTATTTTGAGACCCAAATTATTGAATGGGTATTCTGAGCAAAACCATGATGGAAAAATTAGAGCTAAATGGACCAAGCATGATGTCTACTCACATTAGGCTGGTAACATTTCTTAATCCCAGTCTATCTGTGAGTCGTTGGCCTTTTTCTTTTGTTTCATCAGAGCATGTTAAGTTGAATCGATGGTTTCTCTGTGATGATACATTGCAATAGTTTGAAAACCTCCATGCCATCTACACAGTTTTTGTTTAAACAACAACAGCATCTAAGGTAAATGTTTGGTACCAGGAAAATGTATCTAAGCCCCACTCTGTGGCTTATGCTACAGTCTGAGGGGATGGTTCCATTTCTGGTGATTCATTGTTAATTGTTCCATTCTGTGGTCCCTTGTGTCCATGTTTTGTTGTGCATTACTTTTTGTCCTTATTGCAATCATCTTGATGGGGAAGAAAGAGCTGGTCGCTTTACTTTGTTTGTCTTCTTAGTGTATTGTGACTGTTATGGCTGTGGCTGTTCCTTAAGGTGCTGTTGGTGTGATTGTGATATTTCCTGATCATGCTCACATGCTTTTTATAGCTGTGTAGCATTAAGACAACAGGCAGTCACACTATTTTTATTCAATCTATGCTTCTTTCTGAAACTAAGCAAAATTCCACCATGTAATAGTTGGTATTATGATATAATTCTAACATTTTATACCATAAATAGACCAGGAGCTGATTTCTGTATGAGCCTTAGTATTTGAACTGGCACTACTTACCTACCAGATAAGGGTTGACTGCAAGAACTTAATCCTGAGGTCTTCTGCGTCATTGGTAGACACTTAGTACTGTCAAAATGCAGTAGCAAATGTTCTGTAGGGCGCAATCTTTATATGTACACTATGTCGCATAATGGTAATAAGATAATGAGAGAAAACATGCATGATGTTCATCTATTGCTGTTCTTTTAAAAAATCCTTTTAAATGTGTATTTTATATCTATGCGCTGACATAAGACAGTAAAACAATATAAAATATTTAGACAAAAGACACATCAGACACAAAAATGCCTTACGGAAGGGATGGATTTACCCCCCCCCCCTAAAATAACGGTATCCTAATTTGGTAAAAAAGTTGTCTTTCCTATTTCTTAATTTATCAAATCAAAACATATTATACATCAGTTTTTAGCTTTATTCTTATGGTATGTTTTTAGTGTTCAACATGTAACAAAACAAACAAAGAACATACCATTTGAACTGACAGCCATAGAAAGCATGTTTTACTCAAAGAGTCATATTAATTTCAGTGTACATTTTCTGTTGCAATATTTTGTATCAGTGACCATTACTTAATTCTTATATATTTACATGAAGCTTGTCATAAAAGCATTTAATTTAATGCAGAAAACGGTCAGAATGTGATTAAACAATAAACAATATGATATAACAGTTATATACGTTACTTATTTTCAAATGCCTTACTATTTAATGCATTACTTTCATTACACCGAACATGAGCTGCCACAACACCTCCAAAGAAGTAAGTTGTATATTGTGATTTTCTAAAATCCACATATTTTTAACCACAAAATAAAGTTGTTTGCTCTTTAATAGTTTGGGAGTTACCCTGCAATAATAGAATTTACTATGCTACCCTGAAAAAAAATGGAATTCATATAACCTTAATATCAAAATATTCCTATTTCTTGCATATCAATTTCATCTTTCAATTGAATGCAAATGACTAGCAATACAATTTTTTACTAATTGATTTAGGCAGATTGTTCTTAGTAATACTATTTTAATTTCTTTAAATTAAAATAGTTAATGCATTTATGACACTATATGAGTGAGCACTACTAATTTATGTAAATTACTGTCATTGGAGTGCGCAGTAATGAGAGAAATGATGAAAATTGTATTTGACACAAAATGCAATTAAGAATTAACTTCAATAAAGGATGGCTGATTAAATCACTTAAAACTGTAATCACTTAAAACGCCACTTCAAGTCAGAGTGTTTTATCAAATGTTTAAGCAGCATTTAAAAAAGACACAAACAAAAACTTCTGAAATGCTTATATGATAATCTTTCATCTCTCTGAAATGTATATGTTTGCTTCTTTTTTATATATAAGGAATGGTATATACAATACATTTTATCACTGACTACAGCCCAATTTAGATTTAAAAAATTGATATTAAACGATTGTAGTTGCTTAGTAAGATCTAACGGTTTCTGTCCCATGCATGGCACATAAAATGCCTATCCCTATGGTAATAATCGCTTTATATCCAAAGCATGTTCAGGTTTGTGAAGTTAAGGAAATGTTTCTTCTAAATAGGATGTCTTATAAAGTGTTATCAGCTAAGTAAATGATCAGAAGTACTAAATTGGTGTGATAAACGCTTCCATTAGTTATTCTAAAAGTAAACTAAAATCAGTTTAAAAGCTAAAACAAGTAATGTGTCACCATCTGCATATGCATAATAATGTCAGTATACACTGTAATTTGGGACAGTCTCTTTCAAAATTAACTGATTTCACATACGTATTATGCATACTATCTAATGTTACATGCATCAAATTTTATTTTACCAACTCTTAGATGATTGATACTATCTGGAATGTAAGCTGAGTTAAATTGTATGCTACCACCTGCATAAAATCTTAAGAAATTGGCAGTTTTCTTACCGTAAATTGAAAAAGATATACAAGGAACTAGCCTTTATCATGTTAGGGATTATGTTTGTATATTGTGAACAGCAAAAAACTGGGTACACAGTTTGTTTTAAATAACTGATTAGATTTCTGTCAATTTAACTTAACTAAGATTTTATCAAGATAGATGTATCAAAAATCTAAGTCCAACATATGAAGGCTCTCAGACCCAATTATAAACTGTCTTTGACAACAATTTGGACAAACAATGGACCATAGGATATATTTTATATGGTTATATATGTTACTTCAATAACTTTGACAGACAATGAAAATGTATCATTCTACTATTACTGAAGTGCCATCATTTTCTTTGTTTATGAGTTTTAAAATATTTAACTTTGGACAAATCAAAATAAATAAGCTGTGGATATAAAACGTTCAAATATTTACTTTTTTCAGAAATGTAAGTGTGTATAGATATAGTTTCTTGAAAGGAATTGATATTTTTAGGACAAACTTGTATCTTGTCAAAAATTCAACATATAATTTTTTTTGGGATGAAATAAAGTATTATATGACATAAAATATAAAGTATTAAGCAACATATATAGTAATTCTTAAAGTCTGTAATGTATGTTGCATATTAACATACAAGCAACAAAATTATATTTTACACCAGAAACTATGTTAGTTATAGCTTTTTACTATTATTTATGTGTAGAATGCTTACTGATGGTTTTGCAAAGTGTACATGCTTATTTTCATAGTGAAAAGGTTCTTTCCTTAATTAACATTTTAGTTGGGGTCATCGTATTCAACAGCCTATAATTCTTAAAGTATGTGTGATAGAAACAAGCTATTTGCAGTTGTGAAATATTAAGTAAATTGTCTATTAGGAACATGTTACTTAAAATAAAAATACTTTTTATGAAGATTATCAAAAGAAAATATTGAACATAAATGATTTGTAAGGTGTAGTTGCACATGTAACGTAAATGACATAAATAACATAAAGGTGTGTTTCTGGAAGCAAACAATTTATTTTGATACTTGTTTAAACCCCAGACAAGCTGTTTGCAGTTTAGAAAGACTGTATATATCATCTGGATACTTTTTTTAAATGTCGCAATTTTGTTTTAATAGTCAAACATGCGGTAGTTGTATAAAACACATGCCCCTGGAAAAATGCTACCACAATTTGATCATGCGACTTGCCGAGAAATGTTTGTAGAAGGCTAGTCCTAACTCTTTATGAAGTCAAACCTTTTCAGGCATGAAACTGTTGTGAATTGAATATTCAAATATTTAGCTCCTAAATTAAAATAGCAGATTTTGAGTCTCAGACTCTACCTGAAATTTTTGGTGACAGAATTGAAGCCAGTTCCTTGATACTTTTGAAGACAGTTCATCAACTCATTTTCATTATGCTCAATGACATATGGCTGGAAAATAATTGATGATTAGTGTAAATATTAATGGATGATTTGATGTAAACATAGCTAGATATATATCTTATTTTAGATGTAGTTTGTCAAAGATGACAAGTATTCTGCTTAAATACCAAAGCCGATTGATTGTAGGCGTACCATATTTTTCCATCATACCTTCAATGAGTTATGTTTTTATGTTTGGTGATATAAAAATATATTTTGCACAGACAATGAAATGGTGGCTTTATAGACATAAGCCATGTATAGTCCAATAAAATCGAGGTACCATAGCTTATATGTGTCTTAATTGACTTTATATCAGGCCTTTGTGTATTATATCATCAATAAATGAATTAAAAATTGGGATATACCATAAAATTACAATATAAAATTTGTCAGTGAACTGATATCTATTCTGTTGGTGAACTATTTTGTCAGTAAATTGTCTTGATTCTGCTTAAAACAGTAGAAGTAGCGTCGCTTGCTGTTTGTTTGTCATTCTGTCTGACTGCCCCTCTAGATAGACATGGTATGACTCAGAATCCCAAAGGCTTTGCTACTCGAACTACCCGTACAGAAATAATGCTCAGAATACTCACCCAGAAGCATTGCATAACTCGAAATACCCATCCACCTCAACTCGAAAAACGCTACAGTTTATACGCCCCGCAAGTGGAACTTTTGGTGTGCGTACAGTCTGTAAATGGCCATAAAACTGGGGTTAAGTTTGAAATAGCAATATGTTTGGGATATAATTAATTTTCTCTTCATGTCACGGGTTTAACATAAAGAAAATATGAAAAAAAAACCATCTTATCTTGACAAAAATGTGAATTCAATGGCCCAAACCCAGGCAAATTTTGCTGAGCAACAGCCGTTTCAGCAGCATTTTTATTCATAACAGCAAAATAAAACATGTATAAACGAAAATCAAGAAACATTTAAAGAAAAATTCTATATTTGAAGCGGAATGCGCATTCAATCTGTTGAATCAAATAGACAAAATATGTACTTACCTCGCAAATTTCTCCCTCAGGTGAGGTGCATCCTACAACGTCCGCCATTTTTTTCTCGAAAAAACGGTCGCATAGGTACATCCTCCGATAGCCTGGGTTTTACGAAGCTCAATTATCTTTTAATCATGGATTAAAACTTCGATTAATTCGCACCTTATTAAATCGCGTTGTACGAAGCTCAATTATCTTTTAATCATGGATTAAACCCTTGATTTAACCCCGATTCCTCAATTAAATTTAATCGACGTCTAGGAGGTGAATTAACCAATTTAATCAGTCATTAGCCCGGAACAAAATGGCCCCCGACATAGCGTTTGTCCATTCAGGAAGGCAAAGAAATGGAAAAAAACGTGAGAGAAAGAGCAAACCATGGCATGTAGAGATGACCGACGTGGAATTGCGCCGGAGATACCGCTTCTCAAAGGCCAACATCCTTTTCATCTTAAGAATGTTCAATGACACTGCCTGCCAAAGTACACAGAGATCAAATCCCATCAGTGCGGAACTCCGAGTGAATCCCCATATCACTGTTTTTCATCAAACATTCATTGTAAAATGTCATCTTTCTTCTGTCAAAACGAAAGTCGTTCTACTTAGTGACCGCAGAGTGACGTCATGGAACTACCCAGCTAAGTTGCAAAGTGCGGGTGGCACTCCAGTTTAGACTAGAGCATTGTTTTATTGCTATGTTACTTTTTCTTGTTCTTCCTATACACATATCGTTTAAAGTTTTCATGAAAAATGCCATTTCCATTTGGACAATATTGTGGAAAATGCCACATTTTACGCCGGCGGAAATATTCTGTCAAGAGAGACGGTGTAGAAGCACACTGGTCAATGTAAACGCACCGGTGGTTGCTACAACAAGCTGGTGGTTGCATTTTTCAGCACCGGTGGTGGCGTAAAAAGTAAAAAAATCTATAGCTGTTGACTTTATTATTTATTTATAAACTTGCATTTATTTTATTTGTGATGACACCTGGCGCACAGACCACCGGTAACATTGCAGTTTATGGCTCTGCCAAGCAATTGGTGATTTAATTCATGGTTTGGACTGCAAATCCAACAAAGTTCTGGAGTTTTGCCGTGACAGGTGCTTTTTTCTAGTGTAACTGCCTAAATTGAGTGAAATCTGCATGTCTAAGCGCAGCTGGTGTCATATTCCCATGAAATAACATCCAAAAACGATTACTACTTTGGTTTTTTTTCTTGGTGAACTAGCAAATGTTTTATTGAGGAATTTTATCACAACGCACTGGGAGCATTTTTTGACGCATTGATACAACGCACTGATGGTTGCACAGAATTCCTGTGGCAAAATATGAGAAGGGGGGAGGGTGCTTCATAATGTCATTGGTTTAAAAGCTTATACGTGTCATTTCCTGTTAAGCAGTCAGTAGCAATAAATATGATATGTGAATCATAAATGCCCGTGTACATGTATGTCAGATTAAAACCCTTCCCATTGCTTTAATTCCTAACTAAAATACTTTTTTCATCGGGTATGCGAACATATGCCCCATGGCAATGGTTGTTTGTCCCCTACATAAAATAATCGTATCTAACTTATATGAGGGGATGGACATTTGCCCCTTTGAATGTGGGCACCTGCCCCCTCTGTATAAAAGTGCAATCCGCATCTCCGTCCTGATCTTGTATAATACCCTCCCCCCTGCTCTGTGTGTTAAACTAAAGGAAATAAATACCTAATTAATAGTCTTTTTTCTCTTATTTTGAGACTTTGTGGAGTGAGGAGGAGTACTTGTGATTATTTCCATTGGGAGGAAACTCACTTGCAATTTAGTTTTAATTTTAACTCCAGACCAACCATTCGATGACCTATAGTCAGTGGGAATATCGGCTCACTCTTACAGGGGATGGGCGCCGCTCGAGTATAACATGGCTCAAAACAGACCTAAAGACCTAAATTGCAACTTTGCATGTGCGGATCCAGAGGGGGGATTTGGGTCCGGATCCCCCTAGAAACTCACAAGTTATATGGGTTTCTTTAAATATTATGATTAGGACCCCCCCCCCCCCCCCCCCCCCCCCCGCCATCCTGGAAAAAGTTGGACCCCCCCTGGAAAATGTTAGACCCCCTCTGGATCCTTGGAAAAGTATAGTTTTCTCTGTAATCAAACCATTGGACACCCTCTATAAACTGTAAAATAAGTTGAGGACAAAAAAAAAAGGTTGTCCATCTCTGGCCGTCGGGCATGGACCCCCCCCACCCTGAAAATAATTCCTGGATCCGCGCATGATTTAAGTGCTTTAACCTCTGATTTCCTTTGGTATTGTATTAACATATGTTACGGTCAATGTTACAAGAAAGCAGCTGCATACACTTGTAGGAATATCGAAATGTTTTACACATGATATACACGTACAGATATAAACGACGCACATCTAATATAGGTTTATTGATTACATGTACACATCATTGAACTTACCCAACAAACAGGCTGACATAAATGACGCTTTCAAAATAATGGTTCCTTTAGACTCAAACCAACGACCCCATTATCTCAAGTCGAGCATTCTACCACTGGTTGAGTCTAAAGGAATCATGCAGCTACATGTATTTCGTCACTGTAACGTCACGTGGCATGCGATGTCCCGGTCTCGTGTAAAGTTAACAGAGATAGGAACCAGTTGTGGATGTGGCTAGACAGTGACCCAAAAGCTGATTAATAACTACATTTACATTATTTTGAAAGCGTCATTTATGTCAGCCTGTTTGTGTAAGTTCAATGATGTGTACATGTAATCAATAAACCTATATTAGATGTGCGTCGTTTATATCCGTACGTGTATATCATGTGTAAAACATTTCGATACATAAACGTTGCAAAAATCGCCATTTTAACCAGCACATGGTATTTCGATACTGTATAGAAGGCTCAGGCGAGCCTGTGCAAACGGGTATACTCCCAAGAGCCTTTGCTGCCAGCACAAGAGATCTTGATATTTCTTACATTGTCCAGTGACTGCCTGCGCAAATGTGCAGACTCACCAGAGTATTCGCTGCTGGCGTGAATAGCACACAAATCGCCATTTAATGCAGTACAAGAGCTTTTGTACAGTGACGAAGGCTAAGGTAAGCCTGTGCAAATGTGCAGACTCGCAAGATCCTTCGCTGCTCGCACAAAATGGCATTTAATCGCCATTTGAGTAACCACATGAGAATTTAAACTGTGACGAAGGCTTAGACTAGACCAAGCAAATGTGCAGACTCGCCAAAGCCATCGCTGTTCGCATAAATGACACCCAAAAATAGTGAGTATCACAATCACAAACTGCAGACAAACCCATGGCACTGAGAGGAATAGCCACACTACTACACAAATCATGAGACACCAGGAAGACAAACTAAGCAAAGCAGCCAGCTCTCTCTCTTCCCCATCAAGATGATTGCAAAACAAGAATGGACATAAAGTAACAAAATATAGAACAATTACAGAATCCTGTAATGGGAGTAACAATCAACAACGAAACAACAACAACAGAATCCTCGCCTTAGAACAGACAGCAGCCTATATCTCTGGGATGCTAAAATTGCATCTTACTGGTACCAAATATTCGCTCTAGAATCTGCTGTTGTTGAAGCACAAAAATTTTAAGCTCGCATGAAGGCTTCTTAACTATTGTAATGTATCATAACGGACAAACAATCTCATTAAATTAAAAGTTTTGGGGCCAATCTGAAAAATAGGCGGAAACACTCTCAAAGTGCGAACAGGGCTAGCTCTTGAGCATCTCTGATGAGGCTACACATTTGCAGAGTCACGCTTGAGCCTTCATCAGTGTACAAAAACCACAGAATCTATGCCTATTGACTGTATGATTTCTTTATAAGCTTGCATTTATTTTACTTTTGATGACCCAATGCGCACAAACCGTCAGAAACATTGCAGTTTATGGCTCTGCCATGCAATTGGCGTTTTAATTCATGGTTTGACCAACAAATCCGACACAGTTGTGGAGTTTGACAGTGTTTTTTTCTATTGTGACTGCCTACCTTCAGGAAATTCTGCATGTCTAAGCACAGCTGCAGCTATGTTATCATAGTCCCGTGAAATAACATCCAAAAACGATTACTACTCTCTATTTTTTATATGCAGAGAAGGCTCTGGCGAGTCTGTACATTTGCACAGACTCACCTGAGTCTTCGTCCTGGTACTGGAATAATATGTGCTGGCTCAAATAACGATTTATGTACCGTTTATAAGAACAGTGAATGCTGTGATGAGGCTGCACCAGCAGCCACAGGAATTCTGTGCAACCATCAGTGCGTTGTATCAATGCGTCAAAAAATGCTCCCAGTGCGTTGTGATAAAATTCCTCAATAAAACATTTGCTAGTTTACCAAGAAAAAAACCCAAAGTAGTAATCGTTTTTGGATGTTATTTCATGGGAATATGACAACAGCTGCGCTTAGACATGCAGATTTCACTCAATTTAGGCAGTTACACGAGAAAAAAGCACCTGTCACGGCAAAACTCAAGAACTTTGTTGGATTTGCAGTCCAAACCATGAATTATATTACCGATTGCTTGGCAGAGCCATAAACTGCAATACTACCGGTGGTCTGTGCGCCAGGTGTCATCACAAATAAAATAAATGCAAGTTTATAAATAAATAATAAAGTCAACAGGTATAGATTTTTTTACCTTTTACGCCACCACCGGTGCTGAAAAATGCAACCACCAGCTCGTTGTAGCAACCACCGGTGCGTTTACATTGACCAGTGTGAGAAGGGGGGGGGGGAGGGTGCTTCATAATGTCATTGGTTTAAAAGCTTATACGTGTCATTTCCTGTTAAGCAGTCAGTAGCAATAAATATGATATGTGAATCATAAATGCCCGTGTACATGTATGTCAGATTAAAACCCTTCCCATTGCTTTAATTCCTAACTAAAATACTTTTTTCATTGGGTATGCGAACATATGCCCCATGGCAAGGGTTGTTTGTCCCCTACATAAAATAATCGTATCTAACTTATATGAGGGGATGGACATTTGCCCCTTTGAATGTGGGCACCTGCCCCCTCTGTATAAAAGTGCAATCCGCATCTCCGTCCTGATCTTGTATAATACCCTCCCCCCCGCTCTGTGTGTTAAACTAAAGGAAATAAATACCTTATTAATAGTCTTTTTTCTCTTATTTTGAGACTTTGTGGAGTGAGGAGGAGTACTTGTGATTATTTCGTGTTACAAGAAAGCAGCTGCATACACTTGTAGGAATATCGAAATGTTTTACACATGATATACACGTACGGATATAAACGACGCACATCTAATATAGGTTTATTGATTACATGTACACATCATTGAACTTACCCAACAAACAGGCTGACATAAATGACGCTTTCAAAATAATGTAAATGTAGTTATTAATCAGCTTTTGGGTCACTGTCTAGCCACATCCACAACTGGTTCCTATCTCTGTTAACTTTACACGAGACCGGGACATCGCATGCCACGTGACGTTACAGTGACGAAATACATGTAGCTGCATGATTCCTTTAGACTCAACCAGTGGTAGAATGCTCGACTTGAGATAATGGGGTCGTTGGTTTGAGTCTAAAGGAACCATTATTTTGAAAGCGTCATTTATGTCAGCCTGTTTGTTGGGTAAGTTCAATGATGTGTACATGTAATCAATAAACCTATATTAGATGTGCGTCGTTTATATCCGTACGTGTATATCATGTGTGAAACATTTCGATATTCCTACAAGTGTATGCAGCTGCTTTCTTGTAACATTAACCGTAACATATGTTAATACAATACCAAAGGAAATCAGAGGTTAAAGTACTTAAATCATGCGCGGATCCAGGAATTATTTTCAGGGTGGGGGGGTCCATGCCCGACGGCCAGAGATGGACAACCTTTTTTTTTGTCCTCAACTTATTTTACAGTTTATAGAGGGTGTCCAATGGTTTGATTACAGAGAAAACTATACTTTTCCAAGGATCCAGAGGGGGTCTAACATTTTCCAGGGGGGGGGGGGGGGGGTCCAACTTTTTCCAGGATGGCGGGGGGGGGGGGGGGTCCTAATCATAATATTTAAAGAAACCCATATAACTTGTGAGTTTCTAGGGGGATCCGGACCCAAATCCCCCCTCTGGATCCGCACATGCAAAGTTGCAATTAAGGTCTTTAGGTCTGTTTTGAGCCATGTTATACTCGAGCGGCGCCCATTCCCTGTAAGAGTGAGCCGATATTCCCACTGACTATAGGTCATCGAATGGTTGGTCTGGAGTTAAAATTAAAACTAAATTGCAAGTGAGTTTCCTCCCAATGGAAATAATCACAAGTACTCCTCCTCACTCCACAAAGTCTCAAAATAAGAGAAAAAAGACTATTAATTAGGTATTTATTTCCTTTAGTTTAACACACAGAGCGGGGGGAGGGTATTATACAAGATCAGGACGGAGATGCGGATTGCACTTTTATACAGAGGGGGCAGGTGCCCACATTCAAAGGGGCAAATGTCCATCCCCCTCATATAAGTTAGATACGATTATTTTATGTAGGGGACAAACAACCATTGCCATGGGGCATATGTTCGCATACCCGATGAAAAAAGTATTTTAGTTAGAAATTAAAGCAATGGGAAGGGTTTTAATCTGACATACATGTACACGGGCATTAATGATTCACATATCATATTTATTGCTACTGACTGCTTAACAGGAAATGACACGTATAAGCTTTTAAACCAATGACATTATGGAGCACCCTCCCCCCCCCCCCTTCTCATATTTTCCCACAGGAATTCTGTGCAACCATCAGTGCGTTGTATCAATGCGTCAAAAAATGCTCCCAGTGCGTTGTGATAAAATTCCTCAATAAAACATTTGCTAGTTCACCAAGAAAAAAACCCAAAGTAGTAATCGTTTTTGGATGTTATTTCATGGGAATATGACACCAGCTGCGCTTAGACATGCAGATTTCACTCAATTTAGGCAGTTACACTAGAAAAAAGCACCTGTCACGGCAAAACTCCAGAACTTTGTTGGATTTGCAGTCCAAACCATGAATTAAATCACCAATTGCTTGGCAGAGCCATAAACTGCAATGTTACCGGTGGTCTGTGCGCCAGGTGTCATCACAAATAAAATAAATGCAAGTTTATAAATAAATAATAAAGTCAACAGCTATAGATTTTTTTTACTTTTTACGCCACCACCGGTGCTGAAAAATGCAACCACCAGCTCGTTGTAGCAACCACCGGTGCGTTTACATTGACCAGTGTGCTTCTACACCGTCTCTCTTGACAGAATATTTCCGCCGGCGTAAAATGTGGCATTTTCCACAATATTGTCCAAATGGAAATGGCATTTTTCATGAAAACTTTAAACGATATGTGTATAGGAAGAACAAGAAAAAGTAACATAGCAATAAAACAATGCTCTAGTCTAAACTGGAGTGCCACCCGCACTTTGCAACTTAGCTGGGTAGTTCCATGACGTCACTCTGCGGTCACTAAGTAGAACGACTTTCGTTTTGACAGAAGAAAGATGACATTTTACAATGAATGTTTGATGAAAAACAGTGATATGGGGATTCACTCGGAGTTCCGCACTGATGGGATTTGATCTCTGTGTACTTTGGCAGGCAGTGTCATTGAACAATCTTAAGATGAAAAGGATGTTGGCCTTTGAGAAGCGGTATCTCCGGCGCAATTCCACGTCGGTCATCTCTACATGCCATGGTTTGCTCTTTCTCTCACGTTTTTTTCCATTTCTTTGCCTTCCTGAATGGACAAACGCTATGTCGGGGGCCATTTTGTTCCGGGCTAATGACTGATTAAATTGGTTAATTCACCTCCTAGACGTCGATTAAATTTAATGGAGGAATCGGGGTTAAATCAAGGGTTTAATCCATGATTAAAAGATAATTGAGCTTCGTACAACGCGATTTAATAAGGTGCGAATTAATCGAAGTTTTAATCCATGATTAAAAGATAATTGAGCTTCGTAAAACCCAGGCTATCGGAGGATGTACCTATGCGACCGTTTTTTCGAGAAAAAAATGGCGGACGTTGTAGGATGCACCTCACCTGAGGGAGAAATTTGCGAGGTAAGTACATATTTTGTCTATTTGATTCAACAGATTGAATGCGCATTCCGCTTCAAATATAGAATTTTTCTTTAAATGTTTCTTGATTTTCGTTTATACATGTTTTATTTTGCTGTTATGAATAAAAATGCTGCTGAAACGGCTGTTGCTCAGTAAAATTTGCCTGGGTTTGGGCCATTGAATTCACATTTTTGTCAAGATAAGATGGTTTTTTTTTCATATTTTCTTTATGTTAAACCCGTGACATGAAGAGAAAATTAATAATATCCCAAACATATTGCTATTTCAAACTTAACCCCAGTTTTATGGCCATTTACAGACTGTACGCACACCAAAAGTTCCACTTGCGGGGCGTATAAACTGTAGCGTTTTTTCGAGTTGAGGTAGATGGGTATTTCGAGTTATGCAATGCTTCTGGGTGAGTATTCTGAGCATTATTTCTGTACGGGTAGTTCGAGTAGCAAATCCTTTGGGATTCTGAGTCATACCATGTCTATCTAGAGGGGCAGTCAGACAGAATGACAAACAAACAGCAAGCGACGCTACTTCTACTGTTTTTAGCAGAATCAAGACAATTTACTGACAAAATAGTTCACCAACAGAATAGATATCAGTTCACTGACAAATTTTATATTGTAATTTTATGGAATATCCCAATTTTTAATTCATTTATTGATGATATAATACACAAAGGCCTGATATAAAGTCAATTAAGACACATATAAGCTATGGTACCTCGATTTTATTGGACTATACATGGCTTATGTCTATAAAGCCACCATTTCATTGTCTGTGCAAAATATATTTTTATATCACCAAACATAAAAACATAACTCATTGAAGGTATGATGGAAAAATATGGTACGCCTACAATCAATCGGCTTTGGTATTTAAGCAGAATACTTGTCATCTTTGACAAACTACATCTAAAATAAGATATATATCTAGCTATGTTTACATCAAATCATCCATTAATATTTATACTAATCATCAATTATTTTCCAGCCATATGTCATTGAGCATAATGAAAATGAGTTGATGAACTGTCTTCAAAAGTATCAAGGAACTGGCTTCAATTCTGTCACCAAAAATTTCAGGTAGAGTCTGAGACTCAAAATCTGCTATTTTAATTTAGGAGCTAAATATTTGAATATTCAATTCACAACAGTTTCATGCCTGAAAAGGTTTGACTTCATAAAGAGTTAGGACTAGCCTTCTACAAACATTTCTCGGCACGTCGCATGATCAAATTGTGGTAGCATTTTTCCAGGGGCAGGTGTTTTATACAACTACCGCATGTTTGACTATTAAAACAAAATTGCGACATTTAAAAAAAGTATCCAGATGATATATACAGTCTTTCTAAACTGCAAACAGCTTGTCTGGGGTTTAAACAAGTATCAAAATAAATTGTTTGCTTCCAGAAACACACCTTTATGTTATTTATGTCATTTACGTTACATGTGCAACTACACCTTACAAATCATTTATGTTCAATATTTTCTTTTGATAATCTTCATAAAAAGTATTTTTATTTTAAGTAACATGTTCCTAATAGACAATTTACTTAATATTTCACAACTGCAAATAGCTTGTTTCTATCACACATACTTTAAGAATTATAGGCTGTTGAATACGATGACCCCAACTAAAATGTTAATTAAGGACAGAACCTTTTCACTATGAAAATAAGCATGTACACTTTGCAAAACCATCAGTAAGCATTCTACACATAAATAATAGTAAAAAGCTATAACTAACATAGTTTCTGGTGTAAAATATAATTTTGTTGCTTGTATGTTAATATGCAACATACATTACAGACTTTAAGAATTACTATATATGTTGCTTAATACTTTATATTTTATGTCATATAATACTTTATTTCATCCCCAAAAAAAATTATATGTTGAATTTTTGACAAGATACAAGTTTGTCCTAAAAATATCAATTCTTTTCAAGAAACTATATCTATACACACTTACATTTCTGAAAAAAGTAAATATTTGAACGTTTTATATCCACAGCATATTTATTTTGATTTGTCCAAAGTTAAATATTTTAAAACTCATAAACAAAGAAAATGATGGCACTTCAGTAATAGTAGAATGATACATTTTCATTGTCTGTCAAAGTTATTGAAGTAACATATATAACCATATAAAATATATCCTATGGTCCATTGTTTGTCCAAATTGTTGTCAAAGACAGTTTATAATTGGGTCTGAGAGCCTTCATATGTTGGACTTAGATTTTTGATACATCTATCTTGATAAAATCTTAGTTTAGTTAAATTGACAGAAATCTAATCAGTTATTTAAAACAAACTGTGTACCCAGTTTTTTGCTGTTCACAATATACAAACATAATCCCTAACATGATAAAGGCTAGTTCCTTGTATATCTTTTTCAATTTACGGTAAGAAGACTGCCAATTACTTAAGATTTTATGCAGGTGGTAGCATACAATTTAACTCAGCTTACATTCCAGATAGTATCAATCATCTAAGAGTTGGTAAAATAAAATTTGATGCATGTAACATTAGATAGTATGCATAATACGTATGTGAAATCAGTTAATTTTGAAAGAGACTGTCCCAAATTACAGTGAATACTGACATTATTATGCATATGCAGATGGTGACACATTACTTGTTTTAGCTTTTAAACTGATTTTAGTTTATTTTTAGAATAACTAATGGAAGCGTTTATCACACCAATTTAGTACTTCTGATCATTTACTTAGCTGATAACACTTTATAAGACATCCTATTTAGAAGAAACATTTCCCTAACTTCACAAACCTGAATATGCTTTGGATATAAAGCGATTATTACCATAGGGATAGGCATTTCATGTGCCATGCATGGGACAGAAACCGTTATGATCAAAAAATCAGTTTTATTTTCTTATGACAATGATTAATGTGTGCTTTACTATTTCATTTCTTTTCATTTCTCAATTTCGGCCTATATTTAAAAAGACGTATTTTAGGCAATTTTAGGAGTTATGGGTTAGCTTTTGTCCCCAAATGTTATCAATATAGTTGGTGTAATCAATAGCTGATATGCTATAATTATATGTATTTTGGAGGCTTACACGATGGGCGTTAGATCTTACTAAGCAACTACAATCGTTTAATATCAATTTTTTAAATCTAAATTGGGCTGTAGTCAGTGATAAAATGTATTGTATATACCATTCCTTATATATAAAAAAGAAGCAAACATATACATTTCAGAGAGATGAAAGATTATCATATAAGCATTTCAGAAGTTTTTGTTTGTGTTTTTTTTAAATGCTGCTTAAACATTTGATAAAACACTCTGACTTGAAGTGGCGTTTTAAGTGATTACAGTTTTAAGTGATTTAATCAGCCATCCTTTATTGAAGTTAATTCTTAATTGCATTTTGTGTCAAATACAATTTTCATCATTTCTCTCATTACTTCGCACTCCAATGACAGTAATTTACATAAATTAGTAGTGCTCACTCATATAGTGTCATAAATGCATTAACTATTTTAATTTAAAGAAATTAAAATAGTATTACTAAGAATAATTTGCCTAAATCAATTAGTAAAAAATTGTATTGCTAGTCATTTGCATTCAATTGAAAGATGAAATTGATATGCAAGAAATAGGAATATTTTGATATTAAGGTTTTATGAATTCCATTTTTTTTCAGGGTAGCATAGTAAATTCTATTATTGCAGGGTAACTCCCAAACTATTAAAGAGCAAACAACTTTATTTTGTGGTTAAAAATATGTGGATTTTAGAAAATCACAATATACAACTTACTTCTTTGGAGGTGTTGTGGCAGCTCATGTTCGGTGTAATGAAAGTAATGCATTAAATAGTAAGGCATTTGAAAATAAGTAACGTATATAACTGTTATATCATATTGTTTATTGTTTAATCACATTCTGACCGTTTTCTGCATTTAATTAAATGCTTTTATGACAAGCTTCATGTAAATATATAAGAATTAAGTAATGGTCACTGATACAAAATATTGCAACAGAAAATGTACACTGAAATTAATATGACTCTTTGAGTAAATCATGCTTTCTATGGCTGTCAGTTCAAATGGTATGTTCTTTGTTTGTTTTGTTACATGTTGAACACTAAAAACATACCATAAGAATAAAGCTAAAAATTGATGTATAATATGTTTTGATTTGATAAATTAAGAAATAGGAAAGACAACTTTTTTCCAAATTAGGATACCGTTATTTTAGGGGGGGGGGGGGTAAATCCATCCCTTCCGTAAGGCATTTTTGTGTCTGATGTGTCTTTTGTCTAAATATTTTATATTGTTTTACTGTCTTATGTCAGCGCATAGATATAAAACACACATTTAAAAGGATTTTTTAAAAGAACAGCAATAGATGAACATCATTCATGTTTTCTCTCATTATCTTATTACCATTATGCGACATAGTGTACATATAAAGATTGCGCCCTACAGAACATTTGCTACTGCATTTTGACAGTACAAAGTGTCTACCAATGACGCAGAAGACCTCAGGATTAAGTTCTTGCAGTCAACCCTTATCTGGTAGGTAAGTAGTGCCAGTTCAAATACTAAGGCTCATACAGAAATCAGCTACTGGTCTATTTATGGTATAAAATGTTAGAATTATATCATAATACCAACTATTACATGGTAGAATTTTGCTAAGTTTCAAAAAGAAGCATAGATTGAATAAAAATAGTGTGACTGCCTGTTGTCTTAATGCTACACAGCTATAAAAAGCATGTGAGCATGATCAGGAAATATCACAATCACACCAACAGCACCTTAAGGAACAGCCACAGCCATAACAGTCACAATACACTAAGAAGATAAACAAAGTAAAGCGACCAGCTCTTTCTTCCCCATCAAGATGATTGCAATAAGGACAAAAAGTAATGCACAACAAAACATGGACACAAGGGACCACAGAATGGAACAATTAACAATGAATCACCAGAAATGGAACCATCCCCTCAGACTGTAGCATAAGCCACAGAGTGGGGCTAAGATACATTTTCCTGGTACCAAACATTTACCCTAGATGCTGTTGTTGTTTAAACAAAAACTGTGTAGATGGCATGGAGGTTTTCAAACTATTGCAATGTATCATCACAGAGAAACCATCGATTCAACTTAACATGCTCTGATGAAACAAAGAAAAAGGCCAACGACTCACAGATAGACTGGGATTAAGAAATGTTACCAGCCTAATGTGAGTAGACATCATGCTTGGTCCATTTAGCTCTAATTTTTCCATCATGGTTTTGCTCAGAATACCCATTCAATAATTTGGGTCTCAAAATACGCATACAGTAGCTTTATTTTGCTCAAAAAACTCATACAATGGAATGTTAACCTTGCTCGAAAAACGTTACAGTATAAATGGAAAAAACAGTGTGGCGTACAGTGTATAAATTGATCAACACATACAAAATAAACTAAAAAGAGATATATGGTGCGAATGACCATACATATGTAGTGTTTAACTACTGATAAATCAGGTATTTACTTTGTGAGTTCAAATGCAATCATGTGAAATTAGCCTCGCCAATCGATGTATGTAGCCGTGTTTCACTGAGCAGAGAGAAAATACACTTGTTTTCATGGCAACTATAGAATTTTAGGACAACCCTCGAACTAATTCTACATATGAGAACATCTCCAATCCATTATTTAGTACTGGCTAGTATTTGGATAACTGAAACCAAGCTTATTGAAGAGTACCAAGCGTTATTCTCCAGCCTGTTGGTATTCTTGTCTTCATTTTCCGCCATTTTTTGCTCGAAAAAAACGGTCGCATAGGTACAGCCTCCGATAGCCTGCAACCAGGTCCTGATCTTCATTACGATGTGCAACCTGACTCCATATCTTTATAGCAGCAACAACCGTTCTAACATGGACCAGTCCTCCTTGCCGATCTTAACTATAATCCACATACGTTCTAGGAGGCCCTGACCAGTGAGCAAAAGTATATACCAATGTGTGTGTAAATAAGTAAGACTTAGATGTTCTGTTTAGATTTGCTTGCGAACGTTTACCAGGCATACTAACCGTATATGTCGTCTTGCACGATTAAAACGTGCCTATGCTGTTTTATCCAATTTACTGTAGTTAAGGACATATGCTACTAAATACTTCCCATGTTGAAATATTTTCAATACTTTGCATACAGTTTGTTTTATGCATGGGCTATCCATTTAAGAAATAAAAAGGATATGTCACCGTGCTTATTTTTTCAGAATCTCATATTGACGTTTTCAGCATTTGACCAATTTTCTAAAAATATAAAACAATAACACTAGTCCTAAATATCGAGTAAAACGGCTGTGATCTTCAGCCAGCTTCTTTCTTTTATTTAAATTATTGCCCATGACATCAAACCTTTTAGGAAATGTGCATGCGTTTTTGTTATCCCATGCTGTGACAAGATACTGCATGATATATTTTGGCAATTCGTTGAAAATTGGAATTTGTTTTTAGAATAACTCATGTAGTAAAAAAAACTGATATTGAAAATCTTAAAAAATTTTTTTTTAATTCATGGACTGTTATAATACCTTTTAGAAAAAAGAATAAAAATGTAGGGTCACCGAACTAATTCTCTTTCAAGAGGGCCAAATTTAACCCCAGCCCATAGGTTTCATGCGTAATTCAAAATAAAAAGTTCAAGAATTACCATTTCGGTCGTTTTGATGAAGCCATTTTACTAGTATTTGAAGCAATTTAGCATTGTAAAATGTTAAAAAAGAAAGAAAAAACACACTGAAAATATATGCGCACCCAGGAATCGATCCTGGTCCTCTGGCTTCGTAGGCAGACACGCTAACCACTAGACCACGAGGTCAGGTCGTGCGCCGTTCTAAATAACCGTACAAATAGTAGAGACTCAGCCTCTATCCTATTCGTAACAAGTGTAATTTTGTACGTCGTTTGATTTCGACTGATCTACATTAATCTGTCTTTAGTACTGGGACGATCAGCTCTGATAAGATGTCAATAGATACTTCGGAACACTTTAATTACTTTATTTTGTCAAGAAAATGTCGGAGCACCGATATGACATAAGCATATCGGGAAGCTGTGTTGATCTGAATCCGTTAATGGCCGAAAGACAGGACCCAGACAGCTTTACCCGTTTCCAGACGCGGGAAAGATGCGCATTAGAAATAGCGGCATATGTCTTTAAGTCTAAATTGACAATGAATGGCAGAGTTCTGTCTGACACGCCCAACGTCCGTTACCTGGTCGCACTATAAAGGACCACTAGCAAAAAAAATAAAAACCCTCCTCATAAACAACAAAATGTGTATTATTCTGTAATACCCCAATTCCACACAGCCAAGAATCGCCCGAATCGCCACGAATTGATTTTTTATTTATTCGGGGGAATTTGTGAGGTTTCATTAATTTTTTTCTCTAATCGTGATGTTCTACGAGTCAGTCCCGATTCAGATACGATGTCGTTACGAATATTTGGGGGAATCGGCTCAATTCGGCTGAAATCGCGCAAGAATTAATTACGATTAGCAAAATAACATTAGAACATGCTGCACGAAAGTTAAAGACACTAAGTCTGCAACTATGAAAATTTATCGATTTTTTTTTATTTTCTTTTTAATTCATTTGTAAAAGGAAAATTAAGTTATGTTTTCACAATAAATTTGTTCACTATAGCTGAAAACTGCACGGAAAAGTGAATTATCTTATAAAAACAGGTGTGTTGGTAATTATTTGCGTCCCTCCAATAATTATAGACAGTTAATTTTAACATAAATGCTGTTGTTTTGATACTGATAATTTGCTAAGATTTACAAAATTGGTAAAATGTATACCTGAATTTTAGTTCTTTCACTGTGTTCTTAAAAAATAGAAACATTAGATCTAAAATAAAAGATCAAAAGTTATAGACTATGCAGCTTTAAGGAATCAATTACGAATCAGTTAAGACTATGCCGAATGCAGCACGAATTGGGCACGAATTAACAGAAATCCGCGACGATTCGTCCGGATTCGCGAGATTTTCTCTCACAATAGTTATAAAAATGCCCATACATGCTTAAGGGCATCAGTTCCAAAATGAATGTTCCTCGTAAAGCAGCAGTAGAATTGATCCTGCAACTTGAGTGTTGAAAACGGCTTCTCATATAGCTGGAAGAAAACAACTACGTTAAAGTCGAGAGGCCCTGACCCAGACTCTTTGACTGGAAAAATATGGCAGTTCGCCATTGGCAAAATCACCAGCCAGGAGCTAATGACTGATCCTGATTGTTCTCCAGAATCTGCCAAATCTGTTTCAACACCTAGGACAGCTCACATGCGCGAGACGGGGTAATTATTCTTAGGGAGTAGCTACGAATGCCCCAAAACGCTTTTGAATCGATTAAATTCAGTTACGATGTCTAAGAATGCCTCAGGAATTTGTCACGGATCACCCAGGAATTTGTTACGGATCACGTAGGATTTTTCGAATCGGGGAATTCGTGGCCAAAGTTTTGAACAGTTCAAAACTTTTGTGCCGAATTCCCTATAGACCTACGAATTGCAGGAACTCACTACGGACTGTGCGAATCAGTTAAGATTTTCACGAACTGAGTACGATTCAGCCGCAAATCCAAATATTTGTCAATTTGTGTCAATTCGTGGGATTCGGGACCTGTGTGGGATAGGGGTATAAAGGCGACACCTCATAAATGCGTGATAAGGACTGATCTACTTTAGACAAAGGTACAGTGCAGATTGCTAACGAGTTTCCGATTTTTTGCGAGTCTCCTGCGTGACTCGTGCGAGTCCAACGTGTATGAAATTAACGCATTTTCCTTCGCGAATACACGCACTTTTCGCGAAGTTCTTCATATGAACCAATCAGAAACGCGTGGTCCCTGCACAGGATAGCCGCCCAATCATATTACTGATATGACCTGCGATAATCTACGTATGCCAACGCAGGGACATTTTAGCCAATAAATTTACTTCTAACGCCTCGCGTGGGTATTGAGGACATCTGGTGGCCAGGACACTACCTGTCTTTTTAATCTCTTTGCAGGTGGCAGAGTAACCATAGTAACGGCGTTTAATCCACTGGACTGTTAAATGTTTTATAGTGAACTAGATTTTCGAAAATTAGTAGCATTACTGATCAAAACAGTATGCTAAACAATTCTGCGCGTGTGCATCGAACGCTGATCAGAGTGTACATCAGATTTGCATCAAATAAAACAAACATAATATAAGTAATATTTTTAATTATTTTAATACATTTCCAGAACAAATTGGATCAACGATGAAAGAAAAATAATTGTCTTGCACGCGTAGATTAGTAAAACAACACGTACACAGACGCAGTCTGACATCGCTTGACCTATGTATGGTGCTGATAAAGTATGATATATCTGCCCTACCTATCAGAATGAACTTTCCTCATTTATCAATTGCGCAGGTTTATTTTATGCCGTTTTTTTTTTTAATTTATTGAAATTTAGAGGAACCGTCTGTGAGTGAATAGTGAATATCGTGATTAAACACCGCGTACTAGATAAAATGAAATTAATAGGCAATGCGAACCAAACCATAATGTGGCTATAGAAGGTATTGCAAACAGTCTGGTCCCAGATCAGTCCCGACAAAATGTTAATCCTGATCTGGATCTAAACATTTTGAAAATCTTGTGGTATTACTGAAAGTGTTTTGAAAGACATTTATTTTGAAGAAGTTTTCAGCAGACAACTAAACGCATGTAGAACCCATCGTTTAAAAAACAACAGATAGGCCAGTAGGCTTCGAGGGCGAAAATCTGTCTTCAGGATTTGTGACCAGGTAAGGTTCAACCAGCCTGGTTAGCTACAGAGACTAGCTAGAATCCAGAATTTTGCGTATGGCAAGCTTAAAGCTTTTGCTCTCAAGATAACGAAAAATAAAGGCGATTATCAGACTGCGCGGATGCGTAGGCTGTTCTGCGCCTTTGTCATTACTTCTCCAAATAAACGGGATTTAACTTTATAGTAGAAGCGGACAGTTACCATGGCTAAAGGCGTTTTATCCACTTGACTGTATTTCGCAGATTATTGAAATTATTAGTATACTGTAAATTTTATTAACCCATTTAAGCCGAATGGAATTTCCCACTCTTCTCCATTGAACCAGTCCATTTCTGTTTTTGGGGTTGTTGGATGGTAATTTTCATTTGTATTCAAAAATAGAACATTCTGTGTGCATACAGTGGGGACCCCGATCAGATGCCGTATTCTGCGGCGTCGGATGTGGGTCTGCACTGTTTTCCTATGTCCCACAAGAAGGACGCTAGGCTTATATGGATTAACGTCGTAAGTAAAAAATAGTTTTCTTGCATGCTAGTAACAAACGCGTAGATTACCTCTACACACCGCGTGTAGTCTGATAATCGCTCAGGATATTCAATGTATTCAAGTTATAGACGAACCTTGTGTGCGTGAACAGTGAAGACCCTAAGTAAACGCCACGCTCTGTGGCTCTGATCTTGGTCTGTGGTGTTCACCTATGTCCAACAAAAGGGACGCAGGGTAAATATGAACTGAACCTGTTCAATTATTCAAAAGATAGATTTCTCGTGACGTAGGCAACTTCTAAATAAAATATTAAAAATGGGCAATGCAAGCGTCGATCCCTGGGTTTGATGTTACTGTTATAACCATTTATCTTGTAGAAAATCAACAGACAGCCAAACTCATGCAGAACATATCATATCTATGCTTATGATCATTAGTTAGCATTTTGAAAGTACAAAAATAAGTATGACCTTAGCAACGAAAAGAAAATACGTGTTGTGATTTTGTTATTCTAAGACTAAAATTCAGTTAACGTATATCTCTGTATTTTTATCATTTTGATTGTTATCAAATGGGCCTTTGAAACAATATTTCAAAATCCGTTTTTCCACTTTATTTCAGAAATACCAACACAGTGTCAAAATTTCTCACTCGAACAGATGGAATCCAGATCAGTTTGGCGCTTTGTCGGGCCTGATCTGGATCCACACTATTTGTTTCAAATTTATCGCCACTAGCAAGTCAGAATCTTTACCAATAAAGGTAAATACCTACATCAATTTTACAGCGTCTGATCTGGGTATCTACTGTTTGCCGTTGCCTATGTCCAATAAAAGGCCGCTAGGTATGTTTGGGTTAAACACATTTCTTAAATATAATCCAATATGCTTTTTAACCCTTTTCAGACCGATGGAATTCCAGGAATTCCCCACAAAATGCATGAAAGTCAGGATGGCCCTTTGCATATATTGAGGGGTCATTGATTATATTTGGAAAGTTTGAATATTCTCACTCCTAATGATAGGACAGGCTCATTTCCGAATAAGTAATTTTGATGGCTTCGGGCAAATATATTTATAACACAATCAGCGAAGAATGTTTATTCTTCTATGTTAACCCATTTAAGCCGAATGGATATTCCCACTCTTATTAATTTGCCCAGTTCAATTCCGTTTTGAGGGTTAAAGTGGCTTTATCTTTTTTATTCAAATTTTGCAATAATATTATGTAAGCAAAAAACAGAGACCCTTGTCATAGACCACGTTTTGCGGCTTCTGATCTGGGTCTCCACCGGCCCACTGTTTGCCTATGTCCCTATATACTTGTATGGGTTAAATGTTCCTATATACTAATGATACCAATGGAATTTCCCATACAACTGCATACAATAAAGTCAGGATGGTACATTATATATATTGAGGGGTCACAGGTTATAGTTTAAAGATATTAAACTATTCAACATGGCATACTCAGCTACAGAGACCAGTTTTTAGTAGGATTTGGCCAGTTGGAGTACTAAAATTACACTAACTAGGCAACAACAAAAGAGCTGGTGAAGATGCACAGGCTGATCTTCCCCTTAGCTAAAGCCTGCGCTGTTTTCCCCGGCTACTTAAGCGGAAATCAAAACCCAGGCACATCCACGGCACTGCATGGATACATCGTAGGTCAAATCCCGGCACTTAAGTCCTGCTGGCAACAAGACATTTCGCCCCAAGACGTTTCCCCCTAGTCAATTCCCCCTAGTCGTTTCCCCCCATGTCGTTTTGCCTCTATTTTCAATCCTAGCCGTTTGCCCCCCCTCCCATACCATAGTCATATCGCCCCCATACCCTAGTCGTTTCGCCCCCAATACCATTTCCTCCCTAGTCGTTTCGCCCCCATTTTTTTTTAAAAAAAATATTTATTTGTCATATGTAGCTAGGTTGGTTGATATGACAAATAGCTAGGTGGGTGGATGGAAGGCTGGGTGGATGGATGGACGGACGGACGGAGGGATAGGCAGACTGGATGAATGGGTGGAGTGTCGGTCTGATTACCGCAGGATACCACAGGGTACAGCATGCTACCCCCGGATGCTGCAGGATACCTTTATAGATGCATGTATGTTTAATAGAAAGTTAACATGAAGTTACATGGTAAATTAATTTTGAAATAATAAAAATACAAATCCTCAACTGTTTTCGTTTGTTGATAGGATCACTGGACAATTCGGCCCATAGTGGTCAATGGTGAAAAACGATACTCAACTAGTAGATATAGATAATATATAGTCGCTGTGTTTAAGTGGGTAACCTTTAAGCACAAACAGTGATTTTCAAGTTTCCATTTCAGATGTAAATAAATCAGGCTTTGCACACCTCATCAGCCGTCGGCTAAGGATATAGCATGATTTTGATTCTTGTGCGCAAGTCTTTTTCACAGGAGGGGAAATCGCACAGTTGGTGTCGGGGTAAAGAATTTGTGCCTGTGGCTCTTTTCGGAACAGGGTGATATTCTACAACAGCTGTCAAAAGGTCAGAGAGTATTTCAGCCAACTTTCCTATACACTGTATGTCTGCATAAGCTCCAAATTTGTGATTTTTTTTTTTCAAAAATTCTCAAATTAGGAGCAAAAAAGTTTTCTTAAAGGTAGCAAACCACTGATCGGATCAGCTGGGCCTGGGCAAATTTGATAATAAAAGGGGGTACCCTTCAATTCTTGGCTCTAAATACACTTTGTTGTATTTTATACTGTCAAGTGCTGTTTCTGTGTGCCTTGGAATGTTTGGGCATCAATAAAAAGCATTTTTCGGCAATTCAAAATACTAAATGTGGCTATCAGGCCAAAATACGAATGTGTGGCTCGGCCTGGAAATGCATCAGAATTCTACTTTCATTTTCATATACACAAACTCGAAGCTGATTATCAAAGAAACGAGGTGGGAGGCAGGTATTGAGTTGTAAATGTTGCACATGATCATGGAGATTTCTGCATGATTTAGCAAGATTTGAGTGGCTTGCTCGAGCACACTGTCCAGCAGGGGCATCTGATTTGGTACATTTTGTCGTAAAAATTGCCGTTGAAAAAGTGGGGTACGAGAAGATTTCTATGCTATTGGCTCTCTTATGTAAGATCAATTTTAGTGTTTTATTTCTCTAGAATCCACAATTTCTCTAATCTTCATTTAGATTGAAGAGAATTGGCTTTTATACTTGAAACTGGTCGCAATCAGAATTTATCTTAGTGCGCCCTCCGGCACGCTCTGGGGTCTCCGTTTGATGGTGGTTTGCTACCTTTAAGCACAAACAGTGATTTTCAAGTTTCCATTTCAGATGTAAATAAATCAGGCTTTGCACACCTCATCAGCCGTCGGCTAAGGATATAGCATGATTTTGATTCTTGTGCGCAAGTCTTTTTCACAGGAGGGGAAGTCGCACAGTTGGTGTCGGGGTAAAGAATTTGTGCCTGTGGCTCTTTTCCGAACAGGGTGATATTCTACAACAGCTGTCAAAAGGTCAGAGAGTATTTCAGCCAACTTTCCTATACACTGTATGTCTGCATAAGCTCCAAATTTGTGATTTTTTTTTTTCAAAAATTCTCAAATTAGGAGCAAAAAAGTTTTCTTAAAGGTAGCAAACCACTGATCGGATCAGCTGGGCCTGGGCAAATTTGATAATAAAAGGGGGTACCCTTCAATTCTTGGCTCTAAATACACTTTGTTGTATTTTATACTGTCAAGTGCTGTTTCTGTGTGCCTTGGAATGTTTGGGCATCAATAAAAAGCATTTTTCGGCAACTGAAAATACTAAATGTGGCTATCAGGCCAAAATACGAATGTGTGGTTGGGCCTGGAAATGCATCAGAATTCTACTTTCATTTTCATATACACAAACTCGAAGCTGATTATCAAAGAAACGAGGTGGGAGGCAGGTATTGAGTTGTAAATGTTGCACATGATCATGGAGATTTCTGCATGATTTAGCAAGATTTGAGTGGCTTGCTCGAGCACATTGTCCAGCAGGGGCATCTGATTTGGTACATTTTGTCGTAAAAATTGCTGTTGAAAAAGTGGGGTACGAGAAGATTTCTATGCTATTGGCTCTCTTATGTAAGATCAATTTTAGTGTTTTATTTCTCTAGAATCCACAAAAACATCTCTAATTTTCATTTAGATTGAAGAGAATTTGCTTTTATACTTGAAACTGGTCGCAATCAGAATTTATCTTAGTGCGCCCTCCGGCACGCTCTGGGGTCTCCGTTTGATTGTGGTTTGCTACCTTTAAGCACAAACAGTGATTTTCAAGTTTCCATTTCAGATGTAAATAAATCAGGCTTTGCACACCTCATTTGCCGTCGGCTAAGGATATAGCATGATTTTGATTCTTGTGCGCAAGTCTTTTTCACAGGATAGGAAATCGCACAGTTGGTGTCGGGGTAAAGAATTTGTGCCTGTGGCTCTTTTCCGAACAGGGTGATATTCTACAACAGCTGTCAAAAGGTCAGAGAGTATTTCAGCCAACTTTCCTATACACTGTATGTCTGCATAAGCTCCAAATTTGTGATTTTTTTTTTCAAAAATTCTCAAATTAGGAGCAAAAAAGTTTTCTTAAAGGTAGCAAACCACTGATCGGATCAGCTGGGCCTGGGCAAATTTGATAATAAAAGGGGGTACCCTTCAATTCTGGGCTCTAAATACACTTTGTCGTATTTTATACTGCCAAGTGCTGTTTCTGTGTGCCTGGGAATGTTTGGGCATCAATAAAAAGCATTTTTCGGCAATTCAAAATACTAAATGTGGTTATCAGGCCAAAATACGAATGTGTGGCTCGGCCTGGAAATGCATCAGAATTCTACTTTCATTTTCATATACACAAACTCGAAGCTGATTATCAAAGAAACGAGGTGGGAGGCAGGTATTGAGTTGTAAATGTTGCACATGATCATGGAGATTTCTGCATGATTTAGCAAGATTTGAGTGGCTTGCTCGAGCACACTGTCCAGCAGGGGCATCCGATTTGGTACATTTTGTCGTAAAAATTGCCGTTGAAAAAGTGGGGTACGAGAAGATTTCTATGCTATTAGCTCTCTTATGTAAAATCAATTTTAGTGTTTTATTTCTCTAGAATCCACAAAAACATCTCTAATTTTCATTTAGATTGAAGAGAATTTGCTTTTATACTGAAACTGGTCACAATCAGAATTTATCTTAGTGCGCCCTCCGGCACGCTCTGGGGTCTCCGTTTGATGGTGGTTTGCTACCTTAAAGCACAAACAGTGATTTTCAAGTTTCCATTTCAGATGTAAATAAATCAGGCTTTGCACACCTCATCAGCCGTTGGCTAAGGATATAGCATGATTTTGATTCTTGTGCGCAAGTCTTTTTCACAGGAGGGGAAATCGCACAGTTGGTGTCGGGGTAAAGAATTTGTGCCTGTGGCTCTTTTCCGAACAGGGTGATATTCTACAACAGCTGTCAAAAGGTCAGAGAGTATTTCAGCCAACTTTCCTATACACTGTATGTCTGCATAAGCTCCAAATTTGTGATATTTTTTTCAAAAATTCTCAAATTAGGAGCAAAAAAGTTTTCTTAAAGGTAGCAAACCACTGATCGGATCAGCTGGGCCTGGGCAAATTTGATAATAAAAGGGGGTACCCTTCAATTCTTGGCTCTAAATACACTTTGTTGTATTTTATACTGTCAAGTGCTGTTTCTGTGTGCCTTGGAATGTTTGGGCATCAATAAAAAGCATTTTTCGGCAATTCAAAATACTAAATGTGGCTATCAGGCCAAAATACGAATGTGTGGCTCGGCCTGGAAATGCATCAGAATTCTACTTTCATTTTCATATACACAAACTCGAAGCTGATTATCAAAGAAACGAGGTGGGAGGCAGGTATTGAGTTGTAAATGTTGCACATGATCATGGAGATTTCTGCATGATTTAGCAAGATTTGAGTGGCTTGCTCGAGCACACTGTCCAGCAGGGGCATCTGATTTGGTACATTTTGTCGTAAAAATTGCCGTTGAAAAAGTGGGGTACGAGAAGATTTCTATGCTATTGGCTCTCTTATGTAAGATCAATTTTAGTGTTTTATTTCTCTAGAATCCACAATTTCTCTAATCTTCATTTAGATTGAAGAGAATTGGCTTTTATACTTGAAACTGGTCGCAATCAGAATTTATCTTAGTGCGCCCTCCGGCACGCTCTGGGGTCTCCGTTTGATGGTGGTTTGCTACCTTTAAGCACAAACAGTGATTTTCAAGTTTCCATTTCAGATGTAAATAAATCAGGCTTTGCACACCTCATCAGCCGTCGGCTAAGGATATAGCATGATTTTGATTATTGTGCGCAAGTCTTTTTCACAGGAGGGGAAGTCGCACAGTTGGTGTCGGGGTAAAGAATTTGTGCCTGTGGCTCTTTTCCGAACAGGGTGATATTCTACAACAGCTGTCAAAAGGTCAGAGAGTATTTCAGCCAACTTTCCTATACACTGTATGTCTGCATAAGCTCCAAATTTGTGATTTTTTTTTTCAAAAATTCTCAAATTAGGAGCAAAAAAGTTTTCTTAAAGGTAGCAAACCACTGATCGGATCAGCTGGGCCTGGGCAAATTTGATAATAAAAGGGGGTACCCTTCAATTCTTGGCTCTAAATACACTTTGTTGTATTTTATACTGTCAAGTGCTGTTTCTGTGTGCCTTGGAATGTTTGGGCATCAATAAAAAGCATTTTTCGGCAACTGAAAATACTAAATGTGGCTATCAGGCCAAAATACGAATGTGTGGTTGGGCCTGGAAATGCATCAGAATTCTACTTTCATTTTCATATACACAAACTCGAAGCTGATTATCAAAGAAACGAGGTGGGAGGCAGGTATTGAGTTGTAAATGTTGCACATGATCATGGAGATTTCTGCATGATTTAGCAAGATTTGAGTGGCTTGCTCGAGCACATTGTCCAGCAGGGGCATCTGATTTGGTACATTTTGTCGTAAAAATTGCTGTTGAAAAAGTGGGGTACGAGAAGATTTCTATGCTATTGGCTCTCTTATGTAAGATCAATTTTAGTGTTTTATTTCTCTAGAATCCACAAAAACATCTCTAATTTTCATTTAGATTGAAGAGAATTTGCTTTTATACTTGAAACTGGTCGCAATCAGAATTTATCTTAGTGCGCCCTCCGGCACGCTCTGGGGTCTCCGTTTGATTGTGGTTTGCTACCTTTAAGCACAAACAGTGATTTTCAAGTTTCCATTTCAGATGTAAATAAATCAGGCTTTGCACACCTCATTTGCCGTCGGCTAAGGATATAGCATGATTTTGATTCTTGTGCGCAAGTCTTTTTCACAGGATAGGAAATCGCACAGTTGGTGTCGGGGTAAAGAATTTGTGCCTGTGGCTCTTTTCCGAACAGGGTGATATTCTACAACAGCTGTCAAAAGGTCAGAGAGTATTTCAGCCAACTTTCCTATACACTGTATGTCTGCATAAGCTCCAAATTTGTGATTTTTTTTTTCAAAAATTCTCAAATTAGGAGCAAAAAAGTTTTCTTAAAGGTAGCAAACCACTGATCGGATCAGCTGGGCCTGGGCAAATTTGATAATAAAAGGGGGTACCCTTCAATTCTGGGCTCTAAATACACTTTGTCGTATTTTATACTGCCAAGTGCTGTTTCTGTGTGCCTGGGAATGTTTGGGCATCAATAAAAAGCATTTTTCGGCAATTCAAAATACTAAATGTGGTTATCAGGCCAAAATACGAATGTGTGGCTCGGCCTGGAAATGCATCAGAATTCTACTTTCATTTTCATATACACAAACTCGAAGCTGATTATCAAAGAAACGAGGTGGGAGGCAGGTATTGAGTTGTAAATGTTGCACATGATCATGGAGATTTCTGCATGATTTAGCAAGATTTGAGTGGCTTGCTCGAGCACACTGTCCAGCAGGGGCATCCGATTTGGTACATTTTGTCGTAAAAATTGCCGTTGAAAAAGTGGGGTACGAGAAGATTTCTATGCTATTAGCTCTCTTATGTAAAATCAATTTTAGTGTTTTATTTCTCTAGAATCCACAAAAACATCTCTAATTTTCATTTAGATTGAAGAGAATTTGCTTTTATACTGAAACTGGTCACAATCAGAATTTATCTTAGTGCGCCCTCCGGCACGCTCTGGGGTCTCCGTTTGATGGTGGTTTGCTACCTTAAAGCACAAACAGTGATTTTCAAGTTTCCATTTCAGATGTAAATAAATCAGGCTTTGCACACCTCATCAGCCGTTGGCTAAGGATATAGCATGATTTTGATTCTTGTGCGCAAGTCTTTTTCACAGGAGGGGAAATCGCACAGTTGGTGTCGGGGTAAAGAATTTGTGCCTGTGGCTCTTTTCCGAACAGGGTGATATTCTACAACAGCTGTCAAAAGGTCAGAGAGTATTTCAGCCAACTTTCCTATACACTGTATGTCTGCATAAGCTCCAAATTTGTGATATTTTTTTCAAAAATTCTCAAATTAGGAGCAAAAAAGTTTTCTTAAAGGTAGCAAACCACTGATCGGATCAGCTGGGCCTGGGCAAATTTGATAATAAAAGGGGGTACCCTTCAATTCTTGGCTCTAAATACACTTTGTTGTATTTTATACTGTCAAGTGCTGTTTCTGTGTGCCTTGGAATGTTTGGGCATCAATAAAAAGCATTTTTCGGCAATTCAAAATACTAAATGTGGCTATCAGGCCAAAATACGAATGTGTGGCTCGGCCTGGAAATGCATCAGAATTCTACTTTCATTTTCATATACACAAACTCGAAGCTGATTATCAAAGAAACGAGGTGGGAGGCAGGTATTGAGTTGTAAATGTTGCACATGATCATGGAGATTTCTGCATGATTTAGCAAGATTTGAGTGGCTTGCTCGAGCACACTGTCCAGCAGGGGCATCTGATTTGGTACATTTTGTCGTAAAAATTGCCGTTGAAAAAGTGGGGTACGAGAAGATTTCTATGCTATTGGCTCTCTTATGTAAGATCAATTTTAGTGTTTTATTTCTCTAGAATCCACAATTTCTCTAATCTTCATTTAGATTGAAGAGAATTGGCTTTTATACTTGAAACTGGTCGCAATCAGAATTTATCTTAGTGCGCCCTCCGGCACGCTCTGGGGTCTCCGTTTGATGGTGGTTTGCTACCTTTAAGCACAAACAGTGATTTTCAAGTTTCCATTTCAGATGTAAATAAATCAGGCTTTGCACACCTCATCAGCCGTCGGCTAAGGATATAGCATGATTTTGATTCTTGTGCGCAAGTCTTTTTCACAGGAGGGGAAGTCGCACAGTTGGTGTCGGGGTAAAGAATTTGTGCCTGTGGCTCTTTTCCGAACAGGGTGATATTCTACAACAGCTGTCAAAAGGTCAGAGAGTATTTCAGCCAACTTTCCTATACACTGTATGTCTGCATAAGCTCCAAATTTGTGATTTTTTTTTTTCAAAAATTCTCAAATTAGGAGCAAAAAAGTTTTCTTAAAGGTAGCAAACCACTGATCGGATCAGCTGGGCCTGGGCAAATTTGATAATAAAAGGGGGTACCCTTCAATTCTTGGCTCTAAATACACTTTGTTGTATTTTATACTGTCAAGTGCTGTTTCTGTGTGCCTTGGAATGTTTGGGCATCAATAAAAAGCATTTTTCGGCAACTGAAAATACTAAATGTGGCTATCAGGCCAAAATACGAATGTGTGGTTGGGCCTGGAAATGCATCAGAATTCTACTTTCATTTTCATATACACAAACTCGAAGCTGATTATCAAAGAAACGAGGTGGGAGGCAGGTATTGAGTTGTAAATGTTGCACATGATCATGGAGATTTCTGCATGATTTAGCAAGATTTGAGTGGCTTGCTCGAGCACATTGTCCAGCAGGGGCATCTGATTTGGTACATTTTGTCGTAAAAATTGCTGTTGAAAAAGTGGGGTACGAGAAGATTTCTATGCTATTGGCTCTCTTATGTAAGATCAATTTTAGTGTTTTATTTCTCTAGAATCCACAAAAACATCTCTAATTTTCATTTAGATTGAAGAGAATTTGCTTTTATACTTGAAACTGGTCGCAATCAGAATTTATCTTAGTGCGCCCTCCGGCACGCTCTGGGGTCTCCGTTTGATTGTGGTTTGCTACCTTTAAGCACAAACAGTGATTTTCAAGTTTCCATTTCAGATGTAAATAAATCAGGCTTTGCACACCTCATTTGCCGTCGGCTAAGGATATAGCATGATTTTGATTCTTGTGCGCAAGTCTTTTTCACAGGATAGGAAATCACACAGTTGGTGTCGGGGTAAAGAATTTGTGCCTGTGGCTCTTTTCCGAACAGGGTGATATTCTACAACAGCTGTCAAAAGGTCAGAGAGTATTTCAGCCAACTTTCCTATACACTGTATGTCTGCATAAGCTCCAAATTTGTGATTTTTTTTTTCAAAAATTCTCAAATTAGGAGCAAAAAAGTTTTCTTAAAGGTAGCAAACCACTGATCGGATCAGCTGGGCCTGGGCAAATTTGATAATAAAAGGGGGTACCCTTCAATTCTGGGCTCTAAATACACTTTGTCGTATTTTATACTGCCAAGTGCTGTTTCTGTGTGCCTGGGAATGTTTGGGCATCAATAAAAAGCATTTTTCGGCAATTCAAAATACTAAATGTGGTTATCAGGCCAAAATACGAATGTGTGGCTCGGCCTGGAAATGCATCAGAATTCTACTTTCATTTTCATATACACAAACTCGAAGCTGATTATCAAAGAAACGAGGTGGGAGGCAGGTATTGAGTTGTAAATGTTGCACATGATCATGGAGATTTCTGCATGATTTAGCAAGATTTGAGTGGCTTGCTCGAGCACACTGTCCAGCAGGGGCATCCGATTTGGTACATTTTGTCGTAAAAATTGCCGTTGAAAAAGTGGGGTACGAGAAGATTTCTATGCTATTAGCTCTCTTATGTAAAATCAATTTTAGTGTTTTATTTCTCTAGAATCCACAAAAACATCTCTAATTTTCATTTAGATTGAAGAGAATTTGCTTTTATACTGAAACTGGTCACAATCAGAATTTATCTTAGTGCGCCCTCCGGCACGCTCTGGGGTCTCCGTTTGATGGTGGTTTGCTACCTTAAAGCACAAACAGTGATTTTCAAGTTTCCATTTCAGATGTAAATAAATCAGGCTTTGCACACCTCATCAGCCGTTGGCTAAGGATATAGCATGATTTTGATTCTTGTGCGCAAGTCTTTTTCACAGGAGGGGAAATCGCACAGTTGGTGTCGGGGTAAAGAATTTGTGCCTGTGGCTCTTTTCCGAACAGGGTGATATTCTACAACAGCTGTCAAAAGGTCAGAGAGTATTTCAGCCAACTTTCCTATACACTGTATGTCTGCATAAGCTCCAAATTTGTGATTTTTTTTTCAAAAATTCTCAAATTAGGAGCAAAAAAGTTTTCTTAAAGGTAGCAAACCACTGATCGGATCAGCTGGGCCTGGGCAAATTTGATAATAAAAGGGGGTACCCTTCAATTCTTGGCTCTAAATACACTTTGTTGTATTTTATACTGTCAAGTGCTGTTTCTGTGTGCCTTGGAATGTTTGGGCATCAATAAAAAGCATTTTTCGGCAATTCAAAATACTAAATGTGGCTATCAGGCCAAAATACGAATGTGTGGCTCGGCCTGGAAATGCATCAGAATTCTACTTTCATTTTCATATACACAAACTCGAAGCTGATTATCAAAGAAACGAGGTGGGAGGCAGGTATTGAGTTGTAAATGTTGCACATGATCATGGAGATTTCTGCATGATTTAGCAAGATTTGAGTGGCTTGCTCGAGCACACTGTCCAGCAGGGGCATCTGATTTGGTACATTTTGTCGTAAAAATTGCCGTTGAAAAAGTGGGGTACGAGAAGATTTCTATGCTATTGGCTCTCTTATGTAAGATCAATTTTAGTGTTTTATTTCTCTAGAATCCACAATTTCTCTAATCTTCATTTAGATTGAAGAGAATTGGCTTTTATACTTGAAACTGGTCGCAATCAGAATTTATCTTAGTGCGCCCTCCGGCACGCTCTGGGGTCTCCGTTTGATGGTGGTTTGCTACCTTTAAGCACAAACAGTGATTTTCAAGTTTCCATTTCAGATGTAAATAAATCAGGCTTTGCACACCTCATCAGCCGTCGGCTAAGGATATAGCATGATTTTGATTCTTGTGCGCAAGTCTTTTTCACAGGAGGGGAAGTCGCACAGTTGGTGTCGGGGTAAAGAATTTGTGCCTGTGGCTCTTTTCCGAACAGGGTGATATTCTACAACAGCTGTCAAAAGGTCAGAGAGTATTTCAGCCAACTTTCCTATACACTGTATGTCTGCATAAGCTCCAAATTTGTGATTTTTTTTTTTCAAAAATTCTCAAATTAGGAGCAAAAAGTTTTCTTAAAGGTAGCAAACCACTGATCGGATCAGCTGGGCCTGGGCAAATTTGATAATAAAAGGGGGTACCCTTCAATTCTTGGCTCTAAATACACTTTGTTGTATTTTATACTGTCAAGTGCTGTTTCTGTGTGCCTTGGAATGTTTGGGCATCAATAAAAAGCATTTTTCGGCAACTGAAAATACTAAATGTGGCTATCAGGCCAAAATACGAATGTGTGGTTGGGCCTGGAAATGCATCAGAATTCTACTTTCATTTTCATATACACAAACTCGAAGCTGATTATCAAAGAAACGAGGTGGGAGGCAGGTATTGAGTTGTAAATGTTGCACATGATCATGGAGATTTCTGCATGATTTAGCAAGATTTGAGTGGCTTGCTCGAGCACATTGTCCAGCAGGGGCATCTGATTTGGTACATTTTGTCGTAAAAATTGCTGTTGAAAAAGTGGGGTACGAGAAGATTTCTATGCTATTGGCTCTCTTATGTAAGATCAATTTTAGTGTTTTATTTCTCTAGAATCCACAAAAACATCTCTAATTTTCATTTAGATTGAAGAGAATTTGCTTTTATACTTGAAACTGGTCGCAATCAGAATTTATCTTAGTGCGCCCTCCGGCACGCTCTGGGGTCTCCGTTTGATTGTGGTTTGCTACCTTTAAGCACAAACAGTGATTTTCAAGTTTCCATTTCAGATGTAAATAAATCAGGCTTTGCACACCTCATTTGCCGTCGGCTAAGGATATAGCATGATTTTGATTCTTGTGCGCAAGTCTTTTTCACAGGATAGGAAATCGCACAGTTGGTGTCGGGGTAAAGAATTTGTGCCTGTGGCTCTTTTCCGAACAGGGTGATATTCTACAACAGCTGTCAAAAGGTCAGAGAGTATTTCAGCCAACTTTCCTATACACTGTATGTCTGCATAAGCTCCAAATTTGTGATTTTTTTTTTCAAAAATTCTCAAATTAGGAGCAAAAAAGTTTTCTTAAAGGTAGCAAACCACTGATCGGATCAGCTGGGCCTGGGCAAATTTGATAATAAAAGGGGGTACCCTTCAATTCTGGGCTCTAAATACACTTTGTCGTATTTTATACTGCCAAGTGCTGTTTCTGTGTGCCTGGGAATGTTTGGGCATCAATAAAAAGCATTTTTCGGCAATTCAAAATACTAAATGTGGTTATCAGGCCAAAATACGAATGTGTGGCTCGGCCTGGAAATGCATCAGAATTCTACTTTCATTTTCATATACACAAACTCGAAGCTGATTATCAAAGAAACGAGGTGGGAGGCAGGTATTGAGTTGTAAATGTTGCACATGATCATGGAGATTTCTGCATGATTTAGCAAGATTTGAGTGGCTTGCTCGAGCACACTGTCCAGCAGGGGCATCCGATTTGGTACATTTTGTCGTAAAAATTGCCGTTGAAAAAGTGGGGTACGAGAAGATTTCTATGCTATTAGCTCTCTTATGTAAAATCAATTTTAGTGTTTTATTTCTCTAGAATCCACAAAAACATCTCTAATTTTCATTTAGATTGAAGAGAATTTGCTTTTATACTGAAACTGGTCACAATCAGAATTTATCTTAGTGCGCCCTCCGGCACGCTCTGGGGTCTCCGTTTGATGGTGGTTTGCTACCTTAAAGCACAAACAGTGATTTTCAAGTTTCCATTTCAGATGTAAATAAATCAGGCTTTGCACACCTCATCAGCCGTTGGCTAAGGATATAGCATGATTTTGATTCTTGTGCGCAAGTCTTTTTCACAGGAGGGGAAATCGCACAGTTGGTGTCGGGGTAAAGAATTTGTGCCTGTGGCTCTTTTCCGAACAGGGTGATATTCTACAACAGCTGTCAAAAGGTCAGAGAGTATTTCAGCCAACTTTCCTATACACTGTATGTCTGCATAAGCTCCAAATTTGTGATTTTTTTTTCAAAAATTCTCAAATTAGGAGCAAAAAAGTTTTCTTAAAGGTAGCAAACCACTGATCGGATCAGCTGGGCCTGGGCAAATTTGATAATAAAAGGGGGTACCCTTCAATTCTTGGCTCTAAATACACTTTGTTGTATTTTATACTGTCAAGTGCTGTTTCTGTGTGCCTTGGAATGTTTGGGCATCAATAAAAAGCATTTTTCGGCAATTCAAAATACTAAATGTGGCTATCAGGCCAAAATACGAATGTGTGGTTGGGCCTGGAAATGCATCAGAATTCTACTTTCATTTTCATATACACAAACTCGAAGCTGATTATCAAAGAAACGAGGTGGGAGGCAGGTATTGAGTTGTAAATGTTGCACATGATCATGGAGATTTCTGCATGATTTAGCAAGATTTGAGTGGCTTGCTCGAGCACACTGTCCAGCAGGGGCATCTGATTTAGTACATTTTGTCGTAAAAATTGCTGTTGAAAAAGTGGGGTACGAGAAGATTTCTATGCTATTGGCTCTCTTATGTAAGATCAATTTTAGTGTTTTATTTCTCTAGAATCCACAAAAACATCTCTAATTTTCATTTAGATTGAAGAGAATTTGCTTTTATACTTGAAACTGGTCGCAATCAGAATTTATCTTAGTGCGCCCTCCGGCACGCTCTGGGGTCTCCGTTTGATTGTGGTTTGCTACCTTTAAGCACAAACAGTGATTTTCAAGTTTCCATTTCAGATGTAAATAAATCAGGCTTTGCACACCTCATCAGCCGTCGGCTAAGGATATAGCATGATTTTGATTTTTGTGCGCAAGTCTTTTTCACAGGAGGGGAAGTCGCACAGTTGGTGTCGGGGTAAAGAATTTGTGCCTGTGGCTCTTTTCCGAACAGGGTGATATTCTACAACAGCTGTCAAAAGGTCAGAGAGTATTTCAGCCAACTTTCCTATACACTGTATGTCTGCATAAGCTCCAAATTTGTGATTTTTTTTTTCAAAAATTCTCAAATTAGGAGCAAAAAAGTTTTCTTAAAGGTAGCAAACCACTGATCGGATCAGCTGGGCCTGGGCAAATTTGATAATAAAAGGGGGTACCCTTCAATTCTTGGCTCTAAATACACTTTGTTGTATTTTATACTGTCAAGTGCTGTTTCTGTGTGCCTTGGAATGTTTGGGCATCAATAAAAAGCATTTTTCGGCAACTGAAAATACTAAATGTGGCTATCAGGCCAAAATACGAATGTGTGGCTCGGCCTGGAAATGCATCAGAATTCTACTTTCATTTTCATATACACAAACTCGAAGCTGATTATCAAAGAAACGAGGTGGGAGGCAGGTATTGAGTTGTAAATGTTGCACATGATCATGGAGATTTCTGCATGATTTAGCAAGATTTGAGTGGCTTGCTCGAGCACATTGTCCAGCAGGGGCATCTGATTTGGTACATTTTGTCGTAAAAATTGCTGTTGAAAAAGTGGGGTACGAGAAGATTTCTATGCTATTGGCTCTCTTATGTAAGATCAATTTTAGTGTTTTATTTCTCTAGAATCCACAAAAACATCTCTAATTTTCATTTAGATTGAAGAGAATTTGCTTTTATACTTGAAACTGGTCGCAATCAGAATTTATCTTAGTGCGCCCTCCGGCACGCTCTGGGGTCTCCGTTTGATTGTGGTTTGCTACCTTTAAGCACAAACAGTGATTTTCAAGTTTCCATTTCAGATGTAAATAAATCAGGCTTTGCACACCTCATTTGCCGTCGGCTAAGGATATAGCATGATTTTGATTCTTGTGCGCAAGTCTTTTTCACAGGATAGGAAATCGCACAGTTGGTGTCGGGGTAAAGAATTTGTGCCTGTGGCTCTTTTCCGAACAGGGTGATATTCTACAACAGCTGTCAAAAGGTCAGAGAGTATTTCAGCCAACTTTCCTATACACTGTATGTCTGCATAAGCTCCAAATTTGTGATTTTTTTTTCCAAAAATTCTCAAATTAGGAGCAAAAAAGTTTTCTTAAAGGTAGCAAACCACTGATCGGATCAGCTGGGCCTGGGCAAATTTGATAATAAAAGGGGGTACCCTTCAATTCTGGGCTCTAAATACACTTTGTCGTATTTTATACTGCCAAGTGCTGTTTCTGTGTGCCTGGGAATGTTTGGGCATCAATAAAAAGCATTTTTCGGCAATTCAAAATACTAAATGTGGTTATCAGGCCAAAATACGAATGTGTGGCTCGGCCTGGAAATGCATCAGAATTCTACTTTCATTTTCATATACACAAACTCGAAGCTGATTATCAAAGAAACGAGGTGGGAGGCAGGTATTGAGTTGTAAATGTTGCACATGATCATGGAGATTTCTGCATGATTTAGCAAGATTTGAGTGGCTTGCTCGAGCACACTGTCCAGCAGGGGCATCCGATTTGGTACATTTTGTCGTAAAAATTGCCGTTGAAAAAGTGGGGTACGAGAAGATTTCTATGCTATTAGCTCTCTTATGTAAAATCAATTTTAGTGTTTTATTTCTCTAGAATCCACAAAAACATCTCTAATTTTCATTTAGATTGAAGAGAATTTGCTTTTATACTGAAACTGGTCACAATCAGAATTTATCTTAGTGCGCCCTCCGGCACGCTCTGGGGTCTCCGTTTGATGGTGGTTTGCTACCTTAAAGCACAAACAGTGATTTTCAAGTTTCCATTTCAGATGTAAATAAATCAGGCTTTGCACACCTCATCAGCCGTCGGCTAAGGATATAGCATGATTTTGATTCTTGTGCGCAAGTCTTTTTCACAGGAGGGGAAGTCGCACAGTTGGTGTCGGGGTAAAGAATTTGTGCCTGTGGCTCTTTTCCGAACAGGGTGATATTCTACAACAGCTGTCAAAAGGTCAGAGAGTATTTCAGCCAACTTTCCTATACACTGTATGTCTGCATAAGCTCCAAATTTGTGATTTTTTTTTTTCAAAAATTCTCAAATTAGGAGCAAAAAAGTTTTCTTAAAGGTAGCAAACCACTGATCGGATCAGCTGGGCCTGGGCAAATTTGATAATAAAAGGGGGTACCCTTCAATTCTTGGCTCTAAATACACTTTGTTGTATTTTATACTGTCAAGTGCTGTTTCTGTGTGCCTTGGAATGTTTGGGCATCAATAAAAAGCATTTTTTGGCAACTGAAAATACTAAATGTGGCTATCAGGCCAAAATACGAATGTGTGGTTGGGCCTGGAAATGCATCAGAATTCTACTTTCATTTTCATATACACAAACTCGAAGCTGATTATCAAAGAAACGAGGTGGGAGGCAGGTATTGAGTTGTAAATGTTGCACATGATCATGGAGATTTCTGCATGATTTAGCAAGATTTGAGTGGCTTGCTCGAGCACATTGTCCAGCAGGGGCATCTGATTTGGTACATTTTGTCGTAAAAATTGCTGTTGAAAAAGTGGGGTACGAGAAGATTTCTATGCTATTGGCTCTCTTATGTAAGATCAATTTTAGTGTTTTATTTCTCTAGAATCCACAAAAACATCTCTAATTTTCATTTAGATTGAAGAGAATTTGCTTTTATACTTGAAACTGGTCGCAATCAGAATTTATCTTAGTGCGCCCTCCGGCACGCTCTGGGGTCTCCGTTTGATTGTGGTTTGCTACCTTTAAGCACAAACAGTGATTTTCAAGTTTCCATTTCAGATGTAAATAAATCAGGCTTTGCACACCTCATTTGCCGTCGGCTAAGGATATAGCATGATTTTGATTCTTGTGCGCAAGTCTTTTTCACAGGATAGGAAATCGCACAGTTGGTGTCGGGGTAAAGAATTTGTGCCTGTGGCTCTTTTCCGAACAGGGTGATATTCTACAACAGCTGTCAAAAGGTCAGAGAGTATTTCAGCCAACTTTCCTATACACTGTATGTCTGCATAAGCTCCAAATTTGTGATTTTTTTTTTCAAAAATTCTCAAATTAGGAGCAAAAAAGTTTTCTTAAAGGTAGCAAACCACTGATCGGATCAGCTGGGCCTGGGCAAATTTGATAATAAAAGGGGGTACCCTTCAATTCTGGGCTCTAAATACACTTTGTCGTATTTTATACTGCCAAGTGCTGTTTCTGTGTGCCTGGGAATGTTTGGGCATCAATAAAAAGCATTTTTCGGCAATTCGAAATACTAAATGTGGTTATCAGGCCAAAATACGAATGTGTGTAAATGTTGCACATGATCATGGAGATTTCTGCATGATTTAGCAAGATTTGAGTGGCTTGCTCGAGCACATTGTCCAGCAGGGGCATCTGATTTGGTACATTTTGTCGTAAAAATTGCTGTTGAAAAAGTGGGGTACGAGAAGATTTCTATGCTATTGGCTCCTTATGTAAGATCAATTTTAGTGTTTTATTTCTCTAGAATCCACAAAAACATCTCTAATTTTCATTTAGATTGAAGAGAATTTGCTTTTATACTTGAAACTGGTCGCAATCAGAATTTATCTTAGTGCGCCCTCCGGCACGCTCTGGGGTCTCCGTTTGATGGTGGTTTGCTACCTTAAAGCACAAACAGTGATTTTCAAGTTTCCATTTCAGATGTAAATAAATCAGGCTTTGCACACCTCATTTGCCGTCGGCTAAGGATATAGCATGATTTTGATTCTTGTGCGCAAGTCTTTTTCACAGGATAGGAAATCGCACAGTTGGTGTCGGGGTAAAGAATTTGTGCCTGTGGCTCTTTTCCGAACAGGGTGATATTCTACAACAGCTGTCAAAAGGTCAGAGAGTATTTCAGCCAACTTTCCTATACACTGTATGTCTGCATAAGCTCCAAATTTGTGATTTTTTTTTTCAAAAATTCTCAAATTAGGAGCAAAAAAGTTTTCTTAAAGGTAGCAAACCACTGATCGGATCAGCTGGGCCTGGGCAAATTTGATAATAAAAGGGGGTACCCTTCAATTCTGGGCTCTAAATACACTTTGTCGTATTTTATACTGCCAAGTGCTGTTTCTGTGTGCCTGGGAATGTTTGGGCATCAATAAAAAGCATTTTTCGGCAATTCAAAATACTAAATGTGGTTATCAGGCCAAAATACGAATGTGTGGCTCGGCCTGGAAATGCATCAGAATTCTACTTTCATTTTCATATACACAAACTCGAAGCTGATTATCAAAGAAACGAGGTGGGAGGCAGGTATTGAGTTGTAAATGTTGCACATGATCATGGAGATTTCTGCATGATTTAGCAAGATTTGAGTGGCTTGCTCGAGCACACTGTCCAGCAGGGGCATCCGATTTGGTACATTTTGTCGTAAAAATTGCCGTTGAAAAAGTGGGGTACGAGAAGATTTCTATGCTATTAGCTCTCTTATGTAAAATCAATTTTAGTGTTTTATTTCTCTAGAATCCACAAAAACATCTCTAATTTTCATTTAGATTGAAGAGAATTTGCTTTTATACTGAAACTGGTCACAATCAGAATTTATCTTAGTGCGCCCTCCGGCACGCTCTGGGGTCTCCGTTTGATGGTGGTTTGCTACCTTAAAGCACAAACAGTGATTTTCAAGTTTCCATTTCAGATGTAAATAAATCAGGCTTTGCACACCTCATCAGCCGTCGGCTAAGGATATAGCATGATTTTGATTCTTGTGCGCAAGTCTTTTTCACAGGAGGGGAAGTCGCACAGTTGGTGTCGGGGTAAAGAATTTGTGCCTGTGGCTCTTTTCCGAACAGGGTGATATTCTACAACAGCTGTCAAAAGGTCAGAGAGTATTTCAGCCAACTTTCCTATACACTGTATGTCTGCATAAGCTCCAAATTTGTGATTTTTTTTTTTCAAAAATTCTCAAATTAGGAGCAAAAAAGTTTTCTTAAAGGTAGCAAACCACTGATCGGATCAGCTGGGCCTGGGCAAATTTGATAATAAAAGGGGGTACCCTTCAATTCTTGGCTCTAAATACACTTTGTTGTATTTTATACTGTCAAGTGCTGTTTCTGTGTGCCTTGGAATGTTTGGGCATCAATAAAAAGCATTTTTCGGCAACTGAAAATACTAAATGTGGCTATCAGGCCAAAATACGAATGTGTGGTTGGGCCTGGAAATGCATCAGAATTCTACTTTCATTTTCATATACACAAACTCGAAGCTGATTATCAAAGAAACGAGGTGGGAGGCAGGTATTGAGTTGTAAATGTTGCACATGATCATGGAGATTTCTGCATGATTTAGCAAGATTTGAGTGGCTTGCTCGAGCACATTGTCCAGCAGGGGCATCTGATTTGGTACATTTTGTCGTAAAAATTGCTGTTGAAAAAGTGGGGTACGAGAAGATTTCTATGCTATTGGCTCTCTTATGTAAGATCAATTTTAGTGTTTTATTTCTCTAGAATCCACAAAAACATCTCTAATTTTCATTTAGATTGAAGAGAATTTGCTTTTATACTTGAAACTGGTCGCAATCAGAATTTATCTTAGTGCGCCCTCCGGCACGCTCTGGGGTCTCCGTTTGATTGTGGTTTGCTACCTTTAAGCACAAACAGTGATTTTCAAGTTTCCATTTCAGATGTAAATAAATCAGGCTTTGCACACCTCATTTGCCGTCGGCTAAGGATATAGCATGATTTTGATTCTTGTGCGCAAGTCTTTTTCACAGGATAGGAAATCGCACAGTTGGTGTCGGGGTAAAGAATTTGTGCCTGTGGCTCTTTTCCGAACAGGGTGATATTCTACAACAGCTGTCAAAAGGTCAGAGAGTATTTCAGCCAACTTTCCTATACACTGTATGTCTGCATAAGCTCCAAATTTGTGATTTTTTTTTTCAAAAATTCTCAAATTAGGAGCAAAAAAGTTTTCTTAAAGGTAGCAAACCACTGATCGGATCAGCTGGGCCTGGGCAAATTTGATAATAAAAGGGGGTACCCTTCAATTCTGGGCTCTAAATACACTTTGTCGTATTTTATACTGCCAAGTGCTGTTTCTGTGTGCCTTGGAATGTTTGGGCATCAATAAAAAGCATTTTTCGGCAATTCGAAATACTAAATGTGGTTATCAGGCCAAAATACGAATGTGTGTAAATGTTGCACATGATCATGGAGATTTCTGCATGATTTAGCAAGATTTGAGTGGCTTGCTCGAGCACATTGTCCAGCAGGGGCATCTGATTTGGTACATTTTGTCGTAAAAATTGCTGTTGAAAAAGTGGGGTACGAGAAGATTTCTATGCTATTGGCTCCTTATGTAAGATCAATTTTAGTGTTTTATTTCTCTAGAATCCACAAAAACATCTCTAATTTTCATTTAGATTGAAGAGAATTTGCTTTTATACTTGAAACTGGTCGCAATCAGAATTTATCTTAGTGCGCCCTCCGGCACGCTCTGGGGTCTCCGTTTGATGGTGGTTTGCTACCTTAAAGCACAAACAGTGATTTTCAAGTTTCCATTTCAGATGTAAATAAATCAGGCTTTGCACACCTCATTTGCCGTCGGCTAAGGATATAGCATGATTTTGATTCTTGTGCGCAAGTCTTTTTCACAGGATAGGAAATCGCACAGTTGGTGTCGGGGTAAAGAATTTGTGCCTGTGGCTCTTTTCCGAACAGGGTGATATTCTACAACAGCTGTCAAAAGGTCAGAGAGTATTTCAGCCAACTTTCCTATACACTGTATGTCTGCATAAGCTCCAAATTTGTGATTTTTTTTTTCAAAAATTCTCAAATTAGGAGCAAAAAAGTTTTCTTAAAGGTAGCAAACCACTGATCGGATCAGCTGGGCCTGGGCAAATTTGATAATAAAAGGGGGTACCCTTCAATTCTGGGCTCTAAATACACTTTGTCGTATTTTATACTGCCAAGTGCTGTTTCTGTGTGCCTGGGAATGTTTGGGCATCAATAAAAAGCATTTTTCGGCAATTCAAAATACTAAATGTGGTTATCAGGCCAAAATACGAATGTGTGGCTCGGCCTGGAAATGCATCAGAATTCTACTTTCATTTTCATATACACAAACTCGAAGCTGATTATCAAAGAAACGAGGTGGGAGGCAGGTATTGAGTTGTAAATGTTGCACATGATCATGGAGATTTCTGCATGATTTAGCAAGATTTGAGTGGCTTGCTCGAGCACACTGTCCAGCAGGGGCATCCGATTTGGTACATTTTGTCGTAAAAATTGCCGTTGAAAAAGTGGGGTACGAGAAGATTTCTATGCTATTAGCTCTCTTATGTAAAATCAATTTTAGTGTTTTATTTCTCTAGAATCCACAAAAACATCTCTAATTTTCATTTAGATTGAAGAGAATTTGCTTTTATACTGAAACTGGTCACAATCAGAATTTATCTTAGTGCGCCCTCCGGCACGCTCTGGGGTCTCCGTTTGATGGTGGTTTGCTACCTTAAAGCACAAACAGTGATTTTCAAGTTTCCATTTCAGATGTAAATAAATCAGGCTTTGCACACCTCATCAGCCGTTGGCTAAGGATATAGCATGATTTTGATTCTTGTGCGCAAGTCTTTTTCACAGGAGGGGAAATCGCACAGTTGGTGTCGGGGTAAAGAATTTGTGCCTGTGGCTCTTTTCCGAACAGGGTGATATTCTACAACAGCTGTCAAAAGGTCAGAGAGTATTTCAGCCAACTTTCCTATACACTGTATGTCTGCATAAGCTCCAAATTTGTGATTTTTTTTTCAAAAATTCTCAAATTAGGAGCAAAAAAGTTTTCTTAAAAATAGCAAACCACTGATCGGATCAGCTGGGCCTGGGCAAATTTGATAATAAAAGGGGGTACCCTTCAATTCTTGGCTCTAAATACACTTTGTTGTATTTTATACTGTCAAGTGCTGTTTCTGTGTGCCTTGGAATGTTTGGGCATCAATAAAAAGCATTTTTCGGCAATTCAAAATACTAAATGTGGCTATCAGGCCAAAATACGAATGTGTGGCTCGGCCTGAAAATGCATCAGAATTCTACTTTCATTTTCATATACACAAACTCGAAGCTGATTATCAAAGAAACGAGGTGGGAGGCAGGTATTGAGTTGTAAATGTTGCACATGATCATGGAAATTTCTGCATGATTTAGCAAGATTTGAGTGGCTTGCTCGAGCACACTGTCCAGCAGGGGCATCTGATTTGGTACATTTTGTCGTAAAAATTGCCGTTGAAAAAGTGGGGTACGAGAAGATTTCTATGCTATTGGCTCTCTTATGTAAGATCAATTTTAGTGTTTTATTTCTCTAGAATCCACAATTTCTCTAATCTTCATTTAGATTGAAGAGAATTGGCTTTTATACTTGAAACTGGTCGCAATCAGAATTTATCTTAGTGCGCCCTCCGGCACGCTCTGGGGTCTCCGTTTGATGGTGGTTTGCTACCTTAAAGCACAAACAGTGATTTTCAAGTTTCCATTTCAGATGTAAATAAATCAGGCTTTGCACACCTCATCAGCCGTCGGCTAAGGATATAGCATGATTTTGATTCTTGTGCGCAAGTCTTTTTCACAGGAGGGGAAGTCGCACAGTTGGTGTCGGGGTAAAGAATTTGTGCCTGTGGCTCTTTTCCGAACAGGGTGATATTCTACAACAGCTGTCAAAAGGTCAGAGAGTATTTCAGCCAACTTTCCTAAACACTGTATGTCTGCATAAGCTCCAAATTTGTGATTTTTTTTTTTCAAAAATTCTCAAATTAGGAGCAAAAAAGTTTTCTTAAAGGTAGCAAACCACTGATCGGATCAGCTGGGCCTGGGCAAATTTGATAATAAAAGGGGGTACCCTTCAATTCTTGGCTCTAAATACACTTTGTTGTATTTTATACTGTCAAGTGCTGTTTCTGTGTGCCTTGGAATGTTTGGGCATCAATAAAAAGCATTTTTCGGCAACTGAAAATACTAAATGTGGCTATCAGGCCAAAATACGAATGTGTGGTTGGGCCTGGAAATGCATCAGAATTCTACTTTCATTTTCATATACACAAACTCGAAGCTGATTATCAAAGAAACGAGGTGGGAGGCAGGTATTGAGTTGTAAATGTTGCACATGATCATGGAGATTTCTGCATGATTTAGCAAGATTTGAGTGGCTTGCTCGAGCACATTGTCCAGCAGGGGCATCTGATTTGGTACATTTTGTCGTAAAAATTGCTGTTGAAAAAGTGGGGTACGAGAAGATTTCTATGCTATTGGCTCTCTTATGTAAGATCAATTTTAGTGTTTTATTTCTCTAGAATCCACAAAAACATCTCTAATTTTCATTTAGATTGAAGAGAAATTGCTTTTATACTTGAAACTGGTCGCAATCAGAATTTATCTTAGTGCGCCCTCCGGCACGCTCTGGGGTCTCCGTTTGATTGTGGTTTGCTACCTTTAAGCACAAACAGTGATTTTCAAGTTTCCATTTCAGATGTAAATAAATCAGGCTTTGCACACCTCATTTGCCGTCGGCTAAGGATATAGCATGATTTTGATTCTTGTGCGCAAGTCTTTTTCACAGGATAGGAAATCGCACAGTTGGTGTCGGGGTAAAGAATTTGTGCCTGTGGCTCTTTTCCGAACAGGGTGATATTCTACAACAGCTGTCAAAAGGTCAGAGAGTATTTCAGCCAACTTTCCTATACACTGTATGTCTGCATAAGCTCCAAATTTGTGATTTTTTTTTTCAAAAATTCTCAAATTAGGAGCAAAAAAGTTTTCTTAAAGGTAGCAAACCACTGATCGGATCAGCTGGGCCTGGGCAAATTTGATAATAAAAGGGGGTACCCTTCAATTCTGGGCTCTAAATACACTTTGTCGTATTTTATACTGCCAAGTGCTGTTTCTGTGTGCCTGGGAATGTTTGGGCATCAATAAAAAGCATTTTTCGGCAATTCGAAATACTAAATGTGGTTATCAGGCCAAAATACGAATGTGTGTAAATGTTGCACATGATCATGGAGATTTCTGCATGATTTAGCAAGATTTGAGTGGCTTGCTCGAGCACACTGTCCAGCAGGGGCATCTGATTTGGTACATTTTGTCGTAAAAATTGCTGTTGAAAAAGTGGGGTACGAGAAGATTTCTATGCTATTGGCTCCTTATGTAAGATCAATTTTAGTGTTTTATTTCTCTAGAATCCACAAAAACATCTCTAATTTTCATTTAGATTGAAGAGAATTTGCTTTTATACTTGAAACTGGTCGCAATCAGAATTTATCTTAGTGCGCCCTCCGGCACGCTCTGGGGTCTCCGTTTGATGGTGGTTTGCTACCTTAAAGCACAAACAGTGATTTTCAAGTTTCCATTTCAGATGTAAATAAATCAGGCTTTGCACACCTCATTTGCCGTCGGCTAAGGATATAGCATGATTTTGATTCTTGTGCGCAAGTCTTTTTCACAGGATAGGAAATCGCACAGTTGGTGTCGGGGTAAAGAATTTGTGCCTGTGGCTCTTTTCCGAACAGGGTGATATTCTACAACAGCTGTCAAAAGGTCAGAGAGTATTTCAGCCAACTTTCCTATACACTGTATGTCTGCATAAGCTCCAAATTTGTGATTTTTTTTTTCAAAAATTCTCAAATTAGGAGCAAAAAAGTTTTCTTAAAGGTAGCAAACCACTGATCGGATCAGCTGGGCCTGGGCAAATTTGATAATAAAAGGGGGTACCCTTCAATTCTGGGCTCTAAATACACTTTGTCGTATTTTATACTGCCAAGTGCTGTTTCTGTGTGCCTGGGAATGTTTGGGCATCAATAAAAAGCATTTTTCGGCAATTCAAAATACTAAATGTGGTTATCAGGCCAAAATACGAATGTGTGGCTCGGCCTGGAAATGCATCAGAATTCTACTTTCATTTTCATATACACAAACTCGAAGCTGATTATCAAAGAAACGAGGTGGGAGGCAGGTATTGAGTTGTAAATGTTGCACATGATCATGGAGATTTCTGCATGATTTAGCAAGATTTGAGTGGCTTGCTCGAGCACACTGTCCAGCAGGGGCATCCGATTTGGTACATTTTGTCGTAAAAATTGCCGTTGAAAAAGTGGGGTACGAGAAGATTTCTATGCTATTAGCTCTCTTATGTAAAATCAATTTTAGTGTTTTATTTCTCTAGAATCCACAAAAACATCTCTAATTTTCATTTAGATTGAAGAGAATTTGCTTTTATACTGAAACTGGTCACAATCAGAATTTATCTTAGTGCGCCCTCCGGCACGCTCTGGGGTCTCCGTTTGATGGTGGTTTGCTACCTTAAAGCACAAACAGTGATTTTCAAGTTTCCATTTCAGATGTAAATAAATCAGGCTTTGCACACCTCATCAGCCGTTGGCTAAGGATATAGCATGATTTTGATTCTTGTGCGCAAGTCTTTTTCACAGGAGGGGAAATCGCACAGTTGGTGTCGGGGTAAAGAATTTGTGCCTGTGGCTCTTTTCCGAACAGGGTGATATTCTACAACAGCTGTCAAAAGGTCAGAGAGTATTTCAGCCAACTTTCCTATACACTGTATGTCTGCATAAGCTCCAAATTTGTGATTTTTTTTTCAAAAATTCTCAAATTAGGAGCAAAAAAGTTTTCTTAAAGGTAGCAAACCACTGATCGGATCAGCTGGGCCTGGGCAAATTTGATAATAAAAGGGGGTACCCTTCAATTCTTGGCTCTAAATACACTTTGTTGTATTTTATACTGTCAAGTGCTGTTTCTGTGTGCCTTGGAATGTTTGGGCATCAATAAAAAGCATTTTTCGGCAATTCAAAATACTAAATGTGGCTATCAGGCCAAAATACGAATGTGTGGCTCGGCCTGAAAATGCATCAGAATTCTACTTTCATTTTCATATACACAAACTCGAAGCTGATTATCAAAGAAACGAGGTGGGAGGCAGGTATTGAGTTGTAAATGTTGCACATGATCATGGAGATTTCTGCATGATTTAGCAAGATTTGAGTGGCTTGCTCGAGCACACTGTCCAGCAGGGGCATCTGATTTGGTACATTTTGTCGTAAAAATTGCCGTTGAAAAAGTGGGGTACGAGAAGATTTCTATGCTATTGGCTCTCTTATGTAAGATCAATTTTAGTGTTTTATTTCTCTAGAATCCACAATTTCTCTAATCTTCATTTAGATTGAAGAGAATTGGCTTTTATACTTGAAACTGGTCGCAATCAGAATTTATCTTAGTGCGCCCTCCGGCACGCTCTGGGGTCTCCGTTTGATGGTGGTTTGCTACCTTTAAGCACAAACAGTGATTTTCAAGTTTCCATTTCAGATGTAAATAAATCAGGCTTTGCACACCTCATCAGCCGTCGGCTAAGGATATAGCATGATTTTGATTCTTGTGCGCAAGTCTTTTTCACAGGAGGGGAAGTCGCACAGTTGGTGTCGGGGTAAAGAATTTGTGCCTGTGGCTCTTTTCCGAACAGGGTGATATTCTACAACAGCTGTCAAAAGGTCAGAGAGTATTTCAGCCAACTTTCCTATACACTGTATGTCTGCATAAGCTCCAAATTTGTGATTTTTTTTTTCAAAAATTCTCAAATTAGGAGCAAAAAAGTTTTCTTAAAGGTAGCAAACCACTGATCGGATCAGCTGGGCCTGGGCAAATTTGATAATAAAAGGGGGTACCCTTCAATTCTTGGCTCTAAATACACTTTGTTGTATTTTATACTGTCAAGTGCTGTTTCTGTGTGCCTTGGAATGTTTGGGCATCAATAAAAAGCATTTTTCGGCAACTGAAAATACTAAATGTGGCTATCAGGCCAAAATACGAATGTGTGGTTGGGCCTGGAAATGCATCAGAATTCTACTTTCATTTTCATATACACAAACTCGAAGCTGATTATCAAAGAAACGAGGTGGGAGGCAGGTATTGAGTTGTAAATGTTGCACATGATCATGGAGATTTCTGCATGATTTAGCAAGATTTGAGTGGCTTGCTCGAGCACATTGTCCAGCAGGGGCATCTGATTTGGTACATTTTGTCGTAAAAATTGCTGTTGAAAAAGTGGGGTACGAGAAGATTTCTATGCTATTGGCTCTCTTATGTAAGATCAATTTTAGTGTTTTATTTCTCTAGAATCCACAAAAACATCTCTAATTTTCATTTAGATTGAAGAGAATTTGCTTTTATACTTGAAACTGGTCGCAATCAGAATTTATCTTAGTGCGCCCTCCGGCACGCTCTGGGGTCTCCGTTTGATTGTGGTTTGCTACCTTTAAGCACAAACAGTGATTTTCAAGTTTCCATTTCAGATGTAAATAAATCAGGCTTTGCACACCTCATTTGCCGTCGGCTAAGGATATAGCATGATTTTGATTCTTGTGCGCAAGTCTTTTTCACAGGATAGGAAATCGCACAGTTGGTGTCGGGGTAAGAATTTGTGCCTGTGGCTCTTTTCCGAACAGGGTGATATTCTACAACAGCTGTCAAAAGGTCAGAGAGTATTTCAGCCAACTTTCCTATACACTGTATGTCTGCATAAGCTCCAAATTTGTGATTTTTTTGTTCAAAAATTCTCAAATTAGGAGCAAAAAAGTTTTCTTAAAGGTAGCAAACCACTGATCGGATCAGCTGGGCCTGGGCAAATTTGATAATAAAAGGGGGTACCCTTCAATTCTGGGCTCTAAATACACTTTGTCGTATTTTATACTGCCAAGTGCTGTTTCTGTGTGCCTGGGAATGTTTGGGCATCAATAAAAAGCATTTTTCGGCAATTCAAAATACTAAATGTGGTTATCAGGCCAAAATACGAATGTGTGTAAATGTTGCACATGATCATGGAGATTTCTGCATGATTTAGCAAGATTTGAGTGGCTTGCTCGAGCACATTGTCCAGCAGGGGCATCTGATTTGGTACATTTTGTCGTAAAAATTGCTGTTGAAAAAGTGGGGTACGAGAAGATTTCTATGCTATTGGCTCTCTTATGTAAGATCAATTTTAGTGTTTTATTTCTCTAGAATCCACAAAAACATCTCTAATTTTCATTTAGATTGAAGAGAATTTGCTTTTATACTTGAAACTGGTCGCAATCAGAATTTATCTTAGTGCGCCCTCCGGCACGCTCTGGGGTCTCCGTTTGATGGTGGTTTGCTACCTTAAAGCACAAACAGTGATTTTCAAGTTTCCATTTCAGATGTAAATAAATCAGGCTTTGCACACCTCATTTGCCGTCGGCTAAGGATATAGCATGATTTTGATTCTTGTGCGCAAGTCTTTTTCACAGGATAGGAAATCGCACAGTTGGTGTCGGGGTAAAGAATTTGTGCCTGTGGCTCTTTTCCGAACAGGGTGATATTCTACAACAGCTGTCAAAAGGTCAGAGAGTATTTCAGCCAACTTTCCTATACACTGTATGTCTGCATAAGCTCCAAATTTGTGATTTTTTTTTTCAAAAATTCTCAAATTAGGAGCAAAAAAGTTTTCTTAAAGGTAGCAAACCACTGATCAGATCAGCTGGGCCTGGGCAAATTTGATAATAAAAGGGGGTACCCTTCAATTCTGGGCTCTAAATACACTTTGTCGTATTTTATACTGCCAAGTGCTGTTTCTGTGTGCCTGGGAATGTTTGGGCATCAATAAAAAGCATTTTTCGGCAATTCAAAATACTAAATGTGGTTATCAGGCCAAAATACGAATGTGTGGCTCGGCCTGGAAATGCATCAGAATTCTACTTTCATTTTCATATACACAAACTCGAAGCTGATTATCAAAGAAACGAGGTGGGAGGCAGGTATTGAGTTGTAAATGTTGCACATGATCATGGAGATTTCTGCATGATTTAGCAAGATTTGAGTGGCTTGCTCGAGCACACTGTCCAGCAGGGGCATCCGATTTGGTACATTTTGTCGTAAAAATTGCCGTTGAAAAAGTGGGGTACGAGAAGATTTCTATGCTATTAGCTCTCTTATGTAAAATCAATTTTAGTGTTTTATTTCTCTAGAATCCACAAAAACATCTCTAATTTTCATTTAGATTGAAGAGAATTTGCTTTTATACTGAAACTGGTCACAATCAGAATTTATCTTAGTGCGCCCTCCGGCACGCTCTGGGGTCTCCGTTTGATGGTGGTTTGCTACCTTAAAGCACAAACAGTGATTTTCAAGTTTCCATTTCAGATGTAAATAAATCAGGCTTTGCACACCTCATCAGCCGTTGGCTAAGGATATAGCATGATTTTGATTCTTGTGCGCAAGTCTTTTTCACAGGAGGGGAAATCGCACAGTTGGTGTCGGGGTAAAGAATTTGTGCCTGTGGCTCTTTTCCGAACAGGGTGATATTCTACAACAGCTGTCAAAAGGTCAGAGAGTATTTCAGCCAACTTTCCTATACACTGTATGTCTGCATAAGCTCCAAATTTGTGATTTTTTTTTCAAAAATTCTCAAATTAGGAGCAAAAAAGTTTTCTTAAAGGTAGCAAACCACTGATCGGATCAGCTGGGCCTTGGCAAATTTGATAATAAAAGGGGGTACCCTTCAATTCTTGGCTCTAAATACACTTTGTTGTATTTTATACTGTCAAGTGCTGTTTCTGTGTGCCTTGGAATGTTTGGGCATCAATAAAAAGCATTTTTCGGCAATTCAAAATACTAAATGTGGCTATCAGGCCAAAATACGAATGTGTGGCTCGGCCTGAAAATGCATCAGAATTCTACTTTCATTTTCATATACACAAACTCGAAGCTGATTATCAAAGAAACGAGGTGGGAGGCAGGTATTGAGTTGTAAATGTTGCACATGATCATGGAGATTTCTGCATGATTTAGCAAGATTTGAGTGGCTTGCTCGAGCACACTGTCCAGCAGGGGCATCTGATTTGGTACATTTTGTCGTAAAAATTGCCGTTGAAAAAGTGGGGTACGAGAAGATTTCTATGCTATTGGCTCTCTTATGTAAGATCAATTTTAGTGTTTTATTTCTCTAGAATCCACAATTTCTCTAATCTTCATTTAGATTGAAGAGAATTGGCTTTTATACTTGAAACTGGTCGCAATCAGAATTTATCTTAGTGCGCCCTCCGGCACGCTCTGGGGTCTCCGTTTGATGGTGGTTTGCTACCTTTAAGCACAAACAGTGATTTTCAAGTTTCCATTTCAGATGTAAATAAATCAGGCTTTGCACACCTCATCAGCCGTCGGCTAAGGATATAGCATGATTTTGATTCTTGTGCGCAAGTCTTTTTCACAGGAGGGGAAGTCGCACAGTTGGTGTCGGGGTAAAGAATTTGTGCCTGTGGCTCTTTTCCGAACAGGGTGATATTCTACAACAGCTGTCAAAAGGTCAGAGAGTATTTCAGCCAACTTTCCTATACACTGTATGTCTGCATAAGCTCCAAATTTGTGATTTTTTTTTCAAAAATTCTCAAATTAGGAGCAAAAAAGTTTTCTTAAAGGTAGCAAACCACTGATCGGATCAGCTGGGCCTGGGCAAATTTGATAATAAAAGGGGGTACCCTTCAATTCTTGGCTCTAAATACACTTTGTTGTATTTTATACTGTCAAGTGCTGTTTCTGTGTGCCTTGGAATGTTTGGGCATCAATAAAAAGCATTTTTCGGCAATTCAAAATACTAAATGTGGCTATCAGGCCAAAATACGAATGTGTGGCTCGGCCTGAAAATGCATCAGAATTCTACTTTCATTTTCATATACACAAACTCGAAGCTGATTATCAAAGAAACGAGGTGGGAGGCAGGTATTGAGTTGTAAATGTTGCACATGATCATGGAGATTTCTGCATGATTTAGCAAGATTTGAGTGGCTTGCTCGAGCACACTGTCCAGCAGGGGCATCTGATTTGGTACATTTTGTCGTAAAAATTGCCGTTGAAAAAGTGGGGTACGAGAAGATTTCTATGCTATTGGCTCTCTTATGTAAGATCAATTTTAGTGTTTTATTTCTCTAGAATCCACAATTTCTCTAATCTTCATTTAGATTGAAGAGAATTGGCTTTTATACTTGAAACTGGTCGCAATCAGAATTTATCTTAGTGCGCCCTCCGGCACGCTCTGGGGTCTCCGTTTGATGGTGGTTTGCTACCTTTAAGCACAAACAGTGATTTTCAAGTTTCCATTTCAGATGTAAATAAATCAGGCTTTGCACACCTCATCAGCCGTCGGCTAAGGATATAGCATGATTTTGATTCTTGTGCGCAAGTCTTTTTCACAGGAGGGGAAGTCGCACAGTTGGTGTCGGGGTAAAGAATTTGTGCCTGTGGCTCTTTTCCGAACAGGGTGATATTCTACAACAGCTGTCAAAAGGTCAGAGAGTATTTCAGCCAACTTTCCTATACACTGTATGTCTGCATAAGCTCCAAATTTGTGATTTTTTTTTTTCAAAAATTCTCAAATTAGGAGCAAAAAAGTTTTCTTAAAGGTAGCAAACCACTGATCGGATCAGCTGGGCCTGGGCAAATTTGATAATAAAAGGGGGTACCCTTCAATTCTTGGCTCTAAATACACTTTGTTGTATTTTATACTGTCAAGTGCTGTTTCTGTGTGCCTTGGAATGTTTGGGCATCAATAAAAAGCATTTTTCGGCAACTGAAAATACTAAATGTGGCTATCAGGCCAAAATACGAATGTGTGGCTCGGCCTGGAAATGCATCAGAATTCTACTTTCATTTTCATATACACAAACTCGAAGCTGATTATCAAAGAAACGAGGTGGGAGGCAGGTATTGAGTTGTAAATGTTGCACATGATCATGGAGATTTCTGCATGATTTAGCAAGATTTGAGTGGCTTGCTCGAGCACATTGTCCAGCAGGGGCATCTGATTTGGTACATTTTGTCGTAAAAATTGCTGTTGAAAAAGTGGGGTACGAGAAGATTTCTATGCTATTGGCTCTCTTATGTAAGATCAATTTTAGTGTTTTATTTCTCTAGAATCCACAAAAACATCTCTAATTTTCATTTAGATTGAAGAGAATTTGCTTTTATACTTGAAACTGGTCGCAATCAGAATTTATCTTAGTGCGCCCTCCGGCACGCTCTGGGGTCTCCGTTTGATTGTGGTTTGCTACCTTTAAGCACAAACAGTGATTTTCAAGTTTCCATTTCAGATGTAAATAAATCAGGCTTTGCACACCTCATTTGCCGTCGGCTAAGGATATAGCATGATTTTGATTCTTGTGCGCAAGTCTTTTTCACAGGATAGGAAATCGCACAGTTGGTGTCGGGGTAAAGAATTTGTGCCTGTGGCTCTTTTCCGAACAGGGTGATATTCTACAACAGCTGTCAAAAGGTCAGAGAGTATTTCAGCCAACTTTCCTATACACTGTATGTCTGCATAAGCTCCAAATTTGTGATTTTTTTTTTCAAAAATTCTCAAATTAGGAGCAAAAAAGTTTTCTTAAAGGTAGCAAACCACTGATCGGATCAGCTGGGCCTGGGCAAATTTGATAATAAAAGGGGGTACCCTTCAATTCTGGGCTCTAAATACACTTTGTCGTATTTTATACTGCCAAGTGCTGTTTCTGTGTGCCTGGGAATGTTTGGGCATCAATAAAAAGCATTTTTCGGCAATTCAAAATACTAAATGTGGTTATCAGACCAAAATACGAATGTGTGGCTCGGCCTGGAAATGCATCAGAATTCTACTTTCATTTTCATATACACAAACTCGAAGCTGATTATCAAAGAAACGAGGTGGGAGGCAGGTATTGAGTTGTAAATGTTGCACATGATCATGGAGATTTCTGCATGATTTAGCAAGATTTGAGTGGCTTGCTCGAGCACACTGTCCAGCAGGGGCATCCGATTTGGTACATTTTGTCGTAAAAATTGCCGTTGAAAAAGTGGGGTACGAGAAGATTTCTATGCTATTAGCTCTCTTATGTAAAATCAATTTTAGTGTTTTATTTCTCTAGAATCCACAAAAACATCTCTAATTTTCATTTAGATTGAAGAGAATTTGCTTTTATACTGAAACTGGTCACAATCAGAATTTATCTTAGTGCGCCCTCCGGCACGCTCTGGGGTCTCCGTTTGATGGTGGTTTGCTACCTTAAAGCACAAACAGTGATTTTCAAGTTTCCATTTCAGATGTAAATAAATCAGGCTTTGCACACCTCATCAGCCGTCGGCTAAGGATATAGCATGATTTTGATTCTTGTGCGCAAGTCTTTTTCACAGGAGGGGAAGTCGCACAGTTGGTGTCGGGGTAAAGAATTTGTGCCTGTGGCTCTTTTCCGAACAGGGTGATATTCTACAACAGCTGTCAAAAGGTCAGAGAGTATTTCAGCCAACTTTCCTATACACTGTATGTCTGCATAAGCTCCAAATTTGTGATTTTTTTTTTTCAAAAATTCTCAAATTAGGAGCAAAAAAGTTTTCTTAAAGGTAGCAAACCACTGATCGGATCAGCTGGGCCTGGGCAAATTTGATAATAAAAGGGGGTACCCTTCAATTCTTGGCTCTAAATACACTTTGTTGTATTTTATACTGTCAAGTGCTGTTTCTGTGTGCCTTGGAATGTTTGGGCATCAATAAAAAGCATTTTTCGGCAACTGAAAATACTAAATGTGGCTATCAGGCCAAAATACGAATGTGTGGTTGGGCCTGGAAATGCATCAGAATTCTACTTTCATTTTCATATACACAAACTCGAAGCTGATTATCAAAGAAACGAGGTGGGAGGCAGGTATTGAGTTGTAAATGTTGCACATGATCATGGAGATTTCTGCATGATTTAGCAAGATTTGAGTGGCTTGCTCGAGCACATTGTCCAGCAGGGGCATCTGATTTGGTACATTTTGTCGTAAAAATTGCTGTTGAAAAAGTGGGGTACGAGAAGATTTCTATGCTATTGGCTCTCTTATGTAAGATCAATTTTAGTGTTTTATTTCTCTAGAATCCACAAAAACATCTCTAATTTTCATTTAGATTGAAGAGAATTTGCTTTTATACTTGAAACTGGTCGCAATCAGAATTTATCTTAGTGCGCCCTCCAGCACGCTCTGGGGTCTCCGTTTGATTGTGGTTTGCTACCTTTAAGCACAAACAGTGATTTTCAAGTTTCCATTTCAGATGTAAATAAATCAGGCTTTGCACACCTCATTTGCCGTCGGCTAAGGATATAGCATGATTTTGATTCTTGTGCGCAAGTCTTTTTCACAGGATAGGAAATCGCACAGTTGGTGTCGGGGTAAAGAATTTGTGCCTGTGGCTCTTTTCCGAACAGGGTGATATTCTACAACAGCTGTCAAAAGGTCAGAGAGTATTTCAGCCAACTTTCCTATACACTGTATGTCTGCATAAGCTCCAAATTTGTGATTTTTTTTTTCAAAAATTCTCAAATTAGGAGCAAAAAAGTTTTCTTAAAGGTAGCAAACCACTGATCGGATCAGCTGGGCCTGGGCAAATTTGATAATAAAAGGGGGTACCCTTCAATTCTGGGCTCTAAATACACTTTGTCGTATTTTATACTGCCAAGTGCTGTTTCTGTGTGCCTGGGAATGTTTGGGCATCAATAAAAAGCATTTTTCGGCAATTCGAAATACTAAATGTGGTTATCAGGCCAAAATACGAATGTGTGTAAATGTTGCACATGATCATGGAGATTTCTGCATGATTTAGCAAGATTTGAGTGGCTTGCTCGAGCACATTGTCCAGCAGGGGCATCTGATTTGGTACATTTTGTCGTAAAAATTGCTGTTGAAAAAGTGGGGTACGAGAAGATTTCTATGCTATTGGCTCCTTATGTAAGATCAATTTTAGTGTTTTATTTCTCTAGAATCCACAAAAACATCTCTAATTTTCATTTAGATTGAAGAGAATTTGCTTTTATACTTGAAACTGGTCGCAATCAGAATTTATCTTAGTGCGCCCTCCGGCACGCTCTGGGGTCTCCGTTTGATGGTGGTTTGCTACCTTAAAGCACAAACAGTGATTTTCAAGTTTCCATTTCAGATGTAAATAAATCAGGCTTTGCACACCTCATTTGCCGTCGGCTAAGGATATAGCTTGATTTTGATTCTTGTGCGCAAGTCTTTTTCACAGGATAGGAAATCGCACAGTTGGTGTCGGGGTAAAGAATTTGTGCCTGTGGCTCTTTTCCGAACAGGGTGATATTCTACAACAGCTGTCAAAAGGTCAGAGAGTATTTCAGCCAACTTTCCTATACACTGTATGTCTGCATAAGCTCCAAATTTGTGATTTTTTTTTTCAAAAATTCTCAAATTAGGAGCAAAAAAGTTTTCTTAAAGGTAGCAAACCACTGATCGGATCAGCTGGGCCTGGGCAAATTTGATAATAAAAGGGGGTACCCTTCAATTCTGGGCTCTAAATACACTTTGTCGTATTTTATACTGCCAAGTGCTGTTTCTGTGTGCCTGGGAATGTTTGGGCATCAATAAAAAGCATTTTTCGGCAATTCAAAATACTAAATGTGGTTATCAGGCCAAAATACGAATGTGTGGCTCGGCCTGGAAATGCATCAGAATTCTACTTTCATTTTCATATACACAAACTCGAAGCTGATTATCAAAGAAACGAGGAGGGAGGCAGGTATTGAGTTGTAAATGTTGCACATGATCATGGAGATTTCTGCATGATTTAGCAAGATTTGAGTGGCTTGCTCGAGCACACTGTCCAGCAGGGGCATCCGATTTGGTACATTTTGTCGTAAAAATTGCCGTTGAAAAAGTGGGGTACGAGAAGATTTCTATGCTATTAGCTCTCTTATGTAAAATCAATTTTAGTGTTTTATTTCTCTAGAATCCACAAAAACATCTCTAATTTTCATTTAGATTGAAGAGAATTTGCTTTTATACTGAAACTGGTCACAATCAGAATTTATCTTAGTGCGCCCTCCGGCACGCTCTGGGGTCTCCGTTTGATGGTGGTTTGCTACCTTAAAGCACAAACAGTGATTTTCAAGTTTCCATTTCAGATGTAAATAAATCAGGCTTTGCACACCTCATCAGCCGTTGGCTAAGGATATAGCATGATTTTGATTCTTGTGCGCAAGTCTTTTTCACAGGAGGGGAAATCGCACAGTTGGTGTCGGGGTAAAGAATTTGTGCCTGTGGCTCTTTTCCGAACAGGGTGATATTCTACAACAGCTGTCAAAAGGTCAGAGAGTATTTCAGCCAACTTTCCTATACACTGTATGTCTGCATAAGCTCCAAATTTGTGATTTTTTTTTCAAAAATTCTCAAATTAGGAGCAAAAAAGTTTTCTTAAAGGTAGCAAACCACTGATCGGATCAGCTGGGCCTGGGCAAATTTGATAATAAAAGGGGGTACCCTTCAATTCTTGGCTCTAAATACACTTTGTTGTATTTTATACTGTCAAGTGCTGTTTCTGTGTGCCTTGGAATGTTTGGGCATCAATAAAAAGCATTTTTCGGCAATTCAAAATACTAAATGTGGCTATCAGGCCAAAATACGAATGTGTGGCTCGGCCTGAAAATGCATCAGAATTCTACTTTCATTTTCATATACACAAACTCGAAGCTGATTATCAAAGAAACGAGGTGGGAGGCAGGTATTGAGTTGTAAATGTTGCACATGATCATGGAGATTTCTGCATGATTTAGCAAGATTTGAGTGGCTTGCTCGAGCACACTGTCCAGCAGGGGCATCTGATTTGGTACATTTTGTCGTAAAAATTGCCGTTGAAAAAGTGGGGTACGAGAAGATTTCTATGCTATTGGCTCTCTTATGTAAGATCAATTTTAGTGTTTTATTTCTCTAGAATCCACAATTTCTCTAATCTTCATTTAGATTGAAGAGAATTGGCTTTTATACTTGAAACTGGTCGCAATCAGAATTTATCTTAGTGCGCCCTCCGGCACGCTCTGGGGTCTCCGTTTGATGGTGGTTTGCTACCTTTAAGCACAAACAGTGATTTTCAAGTTTCCATTTCAGATGTAAATAAATCAGGCTTTGCACACCTCATCAGCCGTCGGCTAAGGATATAGCATGATTTTGATTCTTGTGCGCAAGTCTTTTTCACAGGAGGGGAAGTCGCACAGTTGGTGTCGGGGTAAAGAATTTGTGCCTGTGGCTCTTTTCCGAACAGGGTGATATTCTACAACAGCTGTCAAAAGGTCAGAGAGTATTTCAGCCAACTTTCCTATACACTGTATGTCTGCATAAGCTCCAAATTTGTGATTTTTTTTTTTCAAAAATTCTCAAATTAGGAGCAAAAAAGTTTTCTTAAAGGTAGCAAACCACTGATCGGATCAGCTGGGCCTGGGCAAATTTGATAATAAAAGGGGGTACCCTTCAATTCTTGGCTCTAAATACACTTTGTTGTATTTTATACTGTCAAGTGCTGTTTCTGTGTGCCTTGGAATGTTTGGGCATCAATAAAAAGCATTTTTCGGCAACTGAAAATACTAAATGTGGCTATCAGGCCAAAATACGAATGTGTGGTTGGGCCTGGAAATGCATCAGAATTCTACTTTCATTTTCATATACACAAACTCGAAGCTGATTATCAAAGAAACGAGGTGGGAGGCAGGTATTGAGTTGTAAATGTTGCACATGATCATGGAGATTTCTGCATGATTTAGCAAGATTTGAGTGGCTTGCTCGAGCACATTGTCCAGCAGGGGCATCTGATTTGGTACATTTTGTCGTAAAAATTGCTGTTGAAAAAGTGGGGTACGAGAAGATTTCTATGCTATTGGCTCTCTTATGTAAGATCAATTTTAGTGTTTTATTTCTCTAGAATCCACAAAAACATCTCTAATTTTCATTTAGATTGAAGAGAATTTGCTTTTATACTTGAAACTGGTCGCAATCAGAATTTATCTTAGTGCGCCCTCCGGCACGCTCTGGGGTCTCCGTTTGATTGTGGTTTGCTACCTTTAAGCACAAACAGTGATTTTCAAGTTTCCATTTCAGATGTAAATAAATCAGGCTTTGCACACCTCATTTGCCGTCGGCTAAGGATATAGCATGATTTTGATTCTTGTGCGCAAGTCTTTTTCACAGGATAGGAAATCGCACAGTTGGTGTCGGGGTAAGAATTTGTGCCTGTGGCTCTTTTCCGAACAGGGTGATATTCTACAACAGCTGTCAAAAGGTCAGAGAGTATTTCAGCCAACTTTCCTATACACTGTATGTCTGCATAAGCTCCAAATTTGTGATTTTTTTGTTCAAAAATTCTCAAATTAGGAGCAAAAAAGTTTTCTTAAAGGTAGCAAACCACTGATCGGATCAGCTGGGCCTGGGCAAATTTGATAATAAAAGGGGGTACCCTTCAATTCTGGGCTCTAAATACACTTTGTCGTATTTTATACTGCCAAGTGCTGTTTCTGTGTGCCTGGGAATGTTTGGGCATCAATAAAAAGCATTTTTCGGCAATTCAAAATACTAAATGTGGTTATCAGGCCAAAATACGAATGTGTGTAAATGTTGCACATGATCATGGAGATTTCTGCATGATTTAGCAAGATTTGAGTGGCTTGCTCGAGCACATTGTCCAGCAGGGGCATCTGATTTGGTACATTTTGTCGTAAAAATTGCTGTTGAAAAAGTGGGGTACGAGAAGATTTCTATGCTATTGGCTCTCTTATGTAAGATCAATTTTAGTGTTTTATTTCTCTAGAATCCACAAAAACATCTCTAATTTTCATTTAGATTGAAGAGAATTTGCTTTTATACTTGAAACTGGTCGCAATCAGAATTTATCTTAGTGCGCCCTCCGGCACGCTCTGGGGTCTCCGTTTGATGGTGGTTTGCTACCTTAAAGCACAAACAGTGATTTTCAAGTTTCCATTTCAGATGTAAATAAATCAGGCTTTGCACACCTCATTTGCCGTTGGCTAAGGATATAGCATGATTTTGATTCTTGTGCGCAAGTCTTTTTCACAGGATAGGAAATCGCACAGTTGGTGTCGGGGTAAAGAATTTGTGCCTGTGGCTCTTTTCCGAACAGGGTGATATTCTACAACAGCTGTCAAAAGGTCAGAGAGTATTTCAGCCAACTTTCCTATACACTGTATGTCTGCATAAGCTCCAAATTTGTGATTTTTTTTTTCAAAAATTCTCAAATTAGGAGCAAAAAAGTTTTCTTAAAGGTAGCAAACCACTGATCGGATCAGCTGGGCCTGGGCAAATTTGATAATAAAAGGGGGTACCCTTCAATTCTGGGCTCTAAATACACTTTGTCGTATTTTATACTGCCAAGTGCTGTTTCTGTGTGCCTGGGAATGTTTGGGCATCAATAAAAAGCATTTTTCGGCAATTCAAAATACTAAATGTGGTTATCAGGCCAAAATACGAATGTGTGGCTCGGCCTGGAAATGCATCAGAATTCTACTTTCATTTTCATATACACAAACTCGAAGCTGATTATCAAAGAAACGAGGTGGGAGGCAGGTATTGAGTTGTAAATGTTGCACATGATCATGGAGATTTCTGCATGATTTAGCAAGATTTGAGTGGCTTGCTCGAGCACACTGTCCAGCAGGGGCATCCGATTTGGTACATTTTGTCGTAAAAATTGCCGTTGAAAAAGTGGGGTACGAGAAGATTTCTATGCTATTAGCTCTCTTATGTAAAATCAATTTTAGTGTTTTATTTCTCTAGAATCCACAAAAACATCTCTAATTTTCATTTAGATTGAAGAGAATTTGCTTTTATACTGAAACTGGTCACAATCAGAATTTATCTTAGTGCGCCCTCCGGCACGCTCTGGGGTCTCCGTTTGATGGTGGTTTGCTACCTTAAAGCACAAACAGTGATTTTCAAGTTTCCATTTCAGATGTAAATAAATCAGGCTTTGCACACCTCATCAGCCGTTGGCTAAGGATATAGCATGATTTTGATTCTTGTGCGCAAGTCTTTTTCACAGGAGGGGAAATCGCACAGTTGGTGTCGGGGTAAAGAATTTGTGCCTGTGGCTCTTTTCCGAACAGGGTGATATTCTACAACAGCTGTCAAAAGGTCAGAGAGTATTTCAGCCAACTTTCCTATACACTGTATGTCTGCATAAGCTCCAAATTTGTGATTTTTTTTTCAAAAATTCTCAAATTAGGAGCAAAAAAGTTTTCTTAAAGGTAGCAAACCACTGATCGGATCAGCTGGGCCTGGGCAAATTTGATAATAAAAGGGGGTACCCTTCAATTCTTGGCTCTAAATACACTTTGTTGTATTTTATACTGTCAAGTGCTGTTTCTGTGTGCCTTGGAATGTTTGGGCATCAATAAAAAGCATTTTTCGGCAATTCAAAATACTAAATGTGGCTATCAGGCCAAAATACGAATGTGTGGCTCGGCCTGAAAATGCATCAGAATTCTACTTTCATTTTCATATACACAAACTCGAAGCTGATTATCAAAGAAACGAGGTGGGAGGCAGGTATTGAGTTGTAAATGTTGCACATGATCATGGAGATTTCTGCATGATTTAGCAAGATTTGAGTGGCTTGCTCGAGCACACTGTCCAGCAGGGGCATCTGATTTGGTACATTTTGTCGTAAAAATTGCCGTTGAAAAAGTGGGGTACGAGAAGATTTCTATGCTATTGGCTCTCTTATGTAAGATCAATTTTAGTGTTTTATTTCTCTAGAATCCACAATTTCTCTAATCTTCATTTAGATTGAAGAGAATTGGCTTTTATACTTGAAACTGGTCGCAATCAGAATTTATCTTAGTGCGCCCTCCGGCACGCTCTGGGGTCTCCGTTTGATGGTGGTTTGCTACCTTTAAGCACAAACAGTGATTTTCAAGTTTCCATTTCAGATGTAAATAAATCAGGCTTTGCACACCTCATCAGCCGTCGGCTAAGGATATAGCATGATTTTGATTCTTGTGCGCAAGTCTTTTTCACAGGAGGGGAAGTCGCACAGTTGGTGTCGGGGTAAAGAATTTGTGCCTGTGGCTCTTTTCCGAACAGGGTGATATTCTACAACAGCTGTCAAAAGGTCAGAGAGTATTTCAGCCAACTTTCCTATACACTGTATGTCTGCATAAGCTCCAAATTTGTGATTTTTTTTTTTCAAAAATTCTCAAATTAGGAGCAAAAAAGTTTTCTTAAAGGTAGCAAACCACTGATCGGATCAGCTGGGCCTGGGCAAATTTGATAATAAAAGGGGGTACCCTTCAATTCTTGGCTCTAAATACACTTTGTTGTATTTTATACTGTCAAGTGCTGTTTCTGTGTGCCTTGGAATGTTTGGGCATCAATAAAAAGCATTTTTCGGCAACTGAAAATACTAAATGTGGCTATCAGGCCAAAATACGAATGTGTGGTTGGGCCTGGAAATGCATCAGAATTCTACTTTCATTTTCATATACACAAACTCGAAGCTGATTATCAAAGAAACGAGGTGGGAGGCAGGTATTGAGTTGTAAATGTTGCACATGATCATGGAGATTTCTGCATGATTTAGCAAGATTTGAGTGGCTTGCTCGAGCACATTGTCCAGCAGGGGCATCTGATTTGGTACATTTTGTCGTAAAAATTGCTGTTGAAAAAGTGGGGTACGAGAAGATTTCTATGCTATTGGCTCTCTTATGTAAGATCAATTTTAGTGTTTTATTTCTCTAGAATCCACAAAAACATCTCTAATTTTCATTTAGATTGAAGAGAATTTGCTTTTATACTTGAAACTGGTCGCAATCAGAATTTATCTTAGTGCGCCCTCCGGCACGCTCTGGGGTCTCCGTTTGATTGTGGTTTGCTACCTTTAAGCACAAACAGTGATTTTCAAGTTTCCATTTCAGATGTAAATAAATCAGGCTTTGCACACCTCATTTGCCGTCGGCTAAGGATATAGCATGATTTTGATTCTTGTGCGCAAGTCTTTTTCACAGGATAGGAAATCGCACAGTTGGTGTCGGGGTAAAGAATTTGTGCCTGTGGCTCTTTTCCGAACAGGGTGATATTCTACAACAGCTGTCAAAAGGTCAGAGAGTATTTCAGCCAACTTTCCTATACACTGTATGTCTGCATAAGCTCCAAATTTGTGATTTTTTTTTTCAAAAATTCTCAAATTAGGAGCAAAAAAGTTTTCTTAAAGGTAGCAAACCACTGATCGGATCAGCTGGGCCTGGGCAAATTTGATAACAAAAGGGGGTACCCTTCAATTCTGGGCTCTAAATACACTTTGTCGTATTTTATACTGCCAAGTGCTGTTTCTGTGTGCCTGGGAATGTTTGGGCATCAATAAAAAGCATTTTTCGGCAATTCAAAATACTAAATGTGGTTATCAGGCCAAAATACGAATGTGTGGCTCGGCCTGGAAATGCATCAGAATTCTACTTTCATTTTCATATACACAAACTCGAAGCTGATTATCAAAGAAACGAGGTGGGAGGCAGGTATTGAGTTGTAAATGTTGCACATGATCATGGAGATTTCTGCATGATTTAGCAAGATTTGAGTGGCTTGCTCGAGCACACTGTCCAGCAGGGGCATCCGATTTGGTACATTTTGTCGTAAAAATTGCCGTTGAAAAAGTGGGGTACGAGAAGATTTCTATGCTATTAGCTCTCTTATGTAAAATCAATTTTAGTGTTTTATTTCTCTAGAATCCACAAAAACATCTCTAATTTTCATTTAGATTGAAGAGAATTTGCTTTTATACTGAAACTGGTCACAATCAGAATTTATCTTAGTGCGCCCTCCGGCACGCTCTGGGGTCTCCGTTTGATGGTGGTTTGCTACCTTAAAGCACAAACAGTGATTTTCAAGTTTCCATTTCAGATGTAAATAAATCAGGCTTTGCACACCTCATCAGCCGTTGGCTAAGGATATAGCATGATTTTGATTCTTGTGCGCAAGTCTTTTTCACAGGAGGGGAAATCGCACAGTTGGTGTCGGGGTAAAGAATTTGTGCCTGTGGCTCTTTTCCGAACAGGGTGATATTCTACAACAGCTGTCAAAAGGTCAGAGAGTATTTCAGCCAACTTTCCTATACACTGTATGTCTGCATTAGCTCCAAATTTGTGATTTTTTTTTCAAAAATTCTCAAATTAGGAGCAAAAAAGTTTTCTTAAAGGTAGCAAACCACTGATCGGATCAGCTGGGCCTGGGCAAATTTGATAATAAAAGGGGGTACCCTTCAATTCTTGGCTCTAAATACACTTTGTTGTATTTTATACTGTCAAGTGCTGTTTCTGTGTGCCTTGGAATGTTTGGGCATCAATAAAAAGCATTTTTCGGCAATTCAAAATACTAAATGTGGCTATCAGGCCAAAATACGAATGTGTGGCTCGGCCTGAAAATGCATCAGAATTCTACTTTCATTTTCATATACACAAACTCGAAGCTGATTATCAAAGAAACGAGGTGGGAGGCAGGTATTGAGTTGTAAATGTTGCACATGATCATGGAGATTTCTGCATGATTTAGCAAGATTTGAGTGGCTTGCTCGAGCACACTGTCCAGCAGGGGCATCTGATTTGGTACATTTTGTCGTAAAAATTGCCGTTGAAAAAGTGGGGTACGAGAAGATTTCTATGCTATTGGCTCTCTTATGTAAGATCAATTTTAGTGTTTTATTTCTCTAGAATCCACAATTTCTCTAATCTTCATTTAGATTGAAGAGAATTGGCTTTTATACTTGAAACTGGTCGCAATCAGAATTTATCTTAGTGCGCCCTCCGGCACGCTCTGGGGTCTCCGTTTGATGGTGGTTTGCTACCTTTAAGCACAAACAGTGATTTTCAAGTTTCCATTTCAGATGTAAATAAATCAGGCTTTGCACACCTCATCAGCCGTCGGCTAAGAATATAGCATGATTTTGATTCTTGTGCGCAAGTCTTTTTCACAGGAGGGGAAGTCGCACAGTTGGTGTCGGGGTAAAGAATTTGTGCCTGTGGCTCTTTTCCGAACAGGGTGATATTCTACAACAGCTGTCAAAAGGTCAGAGAGTATTTCAGCCAACTTTCCTATACACTGTATGTCTGCATAAGCTCCAAATTTGTGATTTTTTTTTTCAAAAATTCTCAAATTAGGAGCAAAAAAGTTTTCTTAAAGGTAGCAAACCACTGATCGGATCAGCTGGGCCTGGGCAAATTTGATAATAAAAGGGGGTACCCTTCAATTCTTGGCTCTAAATACACTTTGTTGTATTTTATACTGTCAAGTGCTGTTTCTGTGTGCCTTGGAATGTTTGGGCATCAATAAAAAGCATTTTTCGGCAACTGAAAATACTAAATGTGGCTATCAGGCCAAAATACGAATGTGTGGTTGGGCCTGGAAATGCATCAGAATTCTACTTTCATTTTCATATACACAAACTCGAAGCTGATTATCAAAGAAACGAGGTGGGAGGCAGGTATTGAGTTGTAAATGTTGCACATGATCATGGAGATTTCTGCATGATTTAGCAAGATTTGAGTGGCTTGCTCGAGCACATTGTCCAGCAGGGGCATCTGATTTGGTACATTTTGTCGTAAAAATTGCTGTTGAAAAAGTGGGGTACGAGAAGATTTCTATGCTATTGGCTCTCTTATGTAAGATCAATTTTAGTGTTTTATTTCTCTAGAATCCACAAAAACATCTCTAATTTTCATTTAGATTGAAGAGAATTTGCTTTTATACTTGAAACTGGTCGCAATCAGAATTTATCTTAGTGCGCCCTCCGGCACGCTCTGGGGTCTCCGTTTGATTGTGGTTTGCTACCTTTAAGCACAAACAGTGATTTTCAAGTTTCCATTTCAGATGTAAATAAATCAGGCTTTGCACACCTCATTTGCCGTCGGCTAAGGATATAGCATGATTTTGATTCTTGTGCGCAAGTCTTTTTCACAGGATAGGAAATCGCACAGTTGGTGTCGGGGTAAGAATTTGTGCCTGTGGCTCTTTTCCGAACAGGGTGATATTCTACAACAGCTGTCAAAAGGTCAGAGAGTATTTCAGCCAACTTTCCTATACACTGTATGTCTGCATAAGCTCCAAATTTGTGATTTTTTTGTTCAAAAATTCTCAAATTAGGAGCAAAAAAGTTTTCTTAAAGGTAGCAAACCACTGATCGGATCAGCTGGGCCTGGGCAAATTTGATAATAAAAGGGGGTACCCTTCAATTCTGGGCTCTAAATACACTTTGTCGTATTTTATACTGCCAAGTGCTGTTTCTGTGTGCCTGGGAATGTTTGGGCATCAATAAAAAGCATTTTTCGGCAATTCAAAATACTAAATGTGGTTATCAGGCCAAAATACGAATGTGTGGCTCTGCCTGGAAATGCATCAGAATTCTACTTTCATTTTCATATACACAAACTCGAAGCTGATTATCAAAGAAACGAGGTGGGAGGCAGGTATTGAGTTGTAAATGTTGCACATGATCATGGAGATTTCTGCATGATTTAGCAAGATTTGAGTGGCTTGCTCGAGCACACTGTCCAGCAGGGGCATCTGATTTGGTACATTTTGTCGTAAAAATTGCCGTTGAAAAAGTGGGGTACGAGAAGATTTCTATGCTATTGGCTCTCTTATGTAAGATCAATTTTAGTGTTTTATTTCTCTAGAATCCACAATTTCTCTAATCTTCATTTAGATTGAAGAGAATTGGCTTTTATACTTGAAACTGGTCGCAATCAGAATTTATCTTAGTGCGCCCTCCGGCACGCTCTGGGGTCTCCGTTTGATGGTGGTTTGCTACCTTTAAGCACAAACAGTGATTTTCAAGTTTCCATTTCAGATGTAAATAAATCAGGCTTTGCACACCTCATCAGCCGTCGGCTAAGGATATAGCATGATTTTGATTCTTGTGCGCAAGTCTTTTTCACAGGAGGGGAAGTCGCACAGTTAGTGTCGGGGTAAAGAATTTGTGCCTGTGGCTCTTTTCCGAACAGGGTGATATTCTACAACAGCTGTCAAAAGGTCAGAGAGTATTTCAGCCAACTTTCCTATACACTGTATGTCTGCATAAGCTCCAAATTTGTGATTTTTTTTTTTCAAAAATTCTCAAATTAGGAGCAAAAAAGTTTTCTTAAAGGTAGCAAACCACTGATCGGATCAGCTGGGCCTGGGCAAATTTGATAATAAAAGGGGGTACCCTTCAATTCTTGGCTCTAAATACACTTTGTTGTATTTTATACTGTCAAGTGCTGTTTCTGTGTGCCTTGGAATGTTTGGGCATCAATAAAAAGCATTTTTCGGCAACTGAAAATACTAAATGTGGCTATCAGGCCAAAATACGAATGTGTGGTTGGGCCTGAAAATGCATCAGAATTCTACTTTCATTTTCATATACACAAACTCGAAGCTGATTATCAAAGAAACGAGGTGGGAGGCAGGTATTGAGTTGTAAATGTTGCACATGATCATGGAGATTTCTGCATGATTTAGCAAGATTTGAGTGGCTTGCTCGAGCACATTGTCCAGCAGGGGCATCTGATTTGGTACATTTTGTCGTAAAAATTGCTGTTGAAAAAGTGGGGTACGAGAAGATTTCTATGCTATTGGCTCTCTTATGTAAGATCAATTTTAGTGTTTTATTTCTCTAGAATCCACAAAAACATCTCTAATTTTCATTTAGATTGAAGAGAATTTGCTTTTATACTTGAAACTGGTCGCAATCAGAATTTATCTTAGTGCGCTCTCCGGCACGCTCTGGGGTCTCCGTTTGATTGTGGTTTGCTACCTTTAAGCACAAACAGTGATTTTCAAGTTTCCATTTCAGATGTAAATAAATCAGGCTTTGCACACCTCATTTGCCGTCGGCTAAGGATATAGCATGATTTTGATTCTTGTGTGCAAGTCTTTTTCACAGGATAGGAAATCGCACAGTTGGTGTCGGGGTAAAGAATTTGTGCCTGTGGCTCTTTTCCGAACAGGGTGATATTCTACAACAGCTGTCAAAAGGTCAGAGAGTATTTCAGCCAACTTTCCTATACACTGTATGTCTGCATAAGCTCCAAATTTGTGATTTTTTTTTTCAAAAATTCTCAAATTAGGAGCAAAAAAGTTTTCTTAAAGGTAGCAAACCACTGATCGGATCAGCTGGGCCTGGGCAAATTTGATAATAAAAGGGGGTACCCTTCAATTCTGGGCTCTAAATACACTTTGTCGTATTTTATACTGCCAAGTGCTGTTTCTGTGTGCCAGGGAATGTTTGGGCATCAATAAAAAGCATTTTTCGGCAATTCAAAATACTAAATGTGGTTATCAGGCCAAAATACGAATGTGTGGCTCGGCCTGGAAATGCATCAGAATTCTACTTTCATTTTCATATACACAAACTCGAAGCTGATTATCAAAGAAACGAGGTGGGAGGCAGGTATTGAGTTGTAAATGTTGCACATGATCATGGAGATTTCTGCATGATTTAGCAAGATTTGAGTGGCTTGCTCGAGCACACTGTCCAGCAGGGGCATCCGATTTGGTACATTTTGTCGTAAAAATTGCCGTTGAAAAAGTGGGGTACGAGAAGATTTCTATGCTATTAGCTCTCTTATGTAAAATCAATTTTAGTGTTTTATTTCTCTAGAATCCACAAAAACATCTCTAATTTTCATTTAGATTGAAGAGAATTTGCTTTTATACTGAAACTGGTCACAATCAGAATTTATCTTAGTGCGCCCTCCGGCACGCTCTGGGGTCTCCGTTTGATGGTGGTTTGCTACCTTAAAGCACAAACAGTGATTTTCAAGTTTCCATTTCAGATGTAAATAAATCAGGCTTTGCACACCTCATCAGCCGTTGGCTAAGGATATAGCATGATTTTGATTCTTGTGCGCAAGTCTTTTTCACAGGAGGGGAAATCGCACAGTTGGTGTCGGGGTAAAGAATTTGTGCCTGTGGCTCTTTTCCGAACAGGGTGATATTCTACAACAGCTGTCAAAAGGTCAGAGAGTATTTCAGCCAACTTTCCTATACACTGTATGTCTGCATAAGCTCCAAATTTGTGATTTTTTTTTCAAAAATTCTCAAATTAGGAGCAAAAAAGTTTTCTTAAAGGTAGCAAACCACTGATCGGATCAGCTGGGCCTGGGCAAATTTGATAATAAAAGGGGGTACCCTTCAATTCTTGGCTCTAAATACACTTTGTTGTATTTTATACTGTCAAGTGCTGTTTCTGTGTGCCTTGGAATGTTTGGGCATCAATAAAAAGCATTTTTCGGCAATTCAAAATACTAAATGTGGCTATCAGGCCAAAATACGAATGTGTGGCTCGGCCTGGAAATGCATCAGAATTCTACTTTCATTTTCATATACACAAACTCGAAGCTGATTATCAAAGAAACGAGGTGGGAGGCAGGTATTGAGTTGTAAATGTTGCACATGATCATGGAGATTTCTGCATGATTTAGCAAGATTTGAGTGGCTTGCTCGAGCACACTGTCCAGCAGGGGCATCTGATTTGGTACATTTTGTCGTAAAAATTGCCGTTGAAAAAGTGGGGTACGAGAAGATTTCTATGCTATTGGCTCTCTTATGTAAGATCAATTTTAGTGTTTTATTTCTCTAGAATCCACAATTTCTCTAATCTTCATTTAGATTGAAGAGAATTGGCTTTTATACTTGAAACTGGTCGCAATCAGAATTTATCTTAGTGCGCCCTCCGGCACGCTCTGGGGTCTCCGTTTGATGGTGGTTTGCTACCTTTAAGCACAAACAGTGATTTTCAAGTTTCCATTTCAGATGTAAATAAATCAGGCTTTGCACACCTCATCAGCCGTCGGCTAAGGATATAGCATGATTTTGATTCTTGTGCGCAAGTCTTTTTCACAGGAGGGGAAGTCGCACAGTTGGTGTCGGGGTAAAGAATTTGTGCCTGTGGCTCTTTTCCGAACAGGGTGATATTCTACAACAGCTGTCAAAAGGTCAGAGAGTATTTCAGCCAACTTTCCTATACACTGTATGTCTGCATAAGCTCCAAATTTGTGATTTTTTTTTTTCAAAAATTCTCAAATTAGGAGCAAAAAAGTTTTCTTAAAGGTAGCAAACCACTGATCGGATCAGCTGGGCCTGGGCAAATTTGATAATAAAAGGGGATACCCTTCAATTCTTGGCTCTAAATACACTTTGTTGTATTTTATACTGTCAAGTGCTGTTTCTGTGTGCCTTGGAATGTTTGGGCATCAATAAAAAGCATTTTTCGGCAACTGAAAATACTAAATGTGGCTATCAGGCCAAAATACGAATGTGTGGTTCGGCCTGGAAATGCATCAGAATTCTACTTTCATTTTCATATACACAAACTCGAAGCTGATTATCAAAGAAACGAGGTGGGAGGCAGGTATTGAGTTGTAAATGTTGCACATGATCATGGAGATTTCTGCATGATTTAGCAAGATTTGAGTAGCTTGCTCGAGCACATTGTCCAGCAGGGGCATCTGATTTGGTACATTTTGTCGTAAAAATTGCTGTTGAAAAAGTGGGGTACGAGAAGATTTCTATGCTATTGGCTCTCTTATGTAAGATCAATTTTAGTGTTTTATTTCTCTAGAATCCACAAAAACATCTCTAATTTTCATTTAGATTGAAGAGAATTTGCTTTTATACTTGAAACTGGTCGCAATCAGAATTTATCTTAGTGCGCCCTCCGGCACGCTCTGGGGTCTCCGTTTGATTGTGGTTTGCTACCTTTAAGCACAAACAGTGATTTTCAAGTTTCCATTTCAGATGTAAATAAATCAGGCTTTGCACACCTCATTTGCCGTCGGCTAAGGATATAGCATGATTTTGATTCTTGTGCGCAAGTCTTTTTCACAGGATAGGAAATCGCACAGTTGGTGTCGGGGTAAAGAATTTGTGCCTGTGGCTCTTTTCCGAACAGGGTGATATTCTACAACAGCTGTCAAAAGGTCAGAGAGTATTTCAGCCAACTTTCCTATACACTGTATGTCTGCATAAGCTCTAAATTTGTGATTTTTTTTTTTCAAAAATTCTCAAATTAGGAGCAAAAAAGTTTTCTTAAAGGTAGCAAACCACTGATCGGATCAGCTGGGCCTGGGCAAATTTGATAATAAAAGGGGGTACCCTTCAATTCTGGGCTCTAAATACACTTTGTCGTATTTTATACTGCCAAGTGCTGTTTCTGTGTGCCTGGGAATGTTTGGGCATCAATAAAAAGCATTTTTCGGCAATTCAAAATACTAAATGTGGTTATCAGGCCAAAATACGAATGTGTGGCTCGGCCTGGAAATGCATCAGAATTCTACTTTCATTTTCATATACACAAACTCGAAGCTGATTATCAAAGAAACGAGGTGGGAGGCAGGTATTGAGTTGTAAATGTTGCACATGATCATGGAGATTTCTGCATGATTTAGCAAGATTTGAGTGGCTTGCTCGAGCACATTGTCCAGCAGGGGCATCTGATTTGGTACATTTTGTCGTAAAAATTGCTGTTGAAAAAGTGGGGTACGAGAAGATTTCTATGCTATTGGCTCTCTTATGTAAGATCAATTTTAGTGTTTTATTTCTCTAGAATCCACAAAAACATCTCTAATTTTCATTTAGATTGAAGAGAATTTGCTTTTATACTTGAAACTGGTCGCAATCAGAATTTATCTTAGTGCGCCCTCCGGCACGCTCTGGGGTCTCCGTTTGATTGTGGTTTGCTACCTTTAAGCACAAACAGTGATTTTCAAGTTTCCATTTCAGATGTAAATAAATCAGGCTTTGCACACCTCATTTGCCGTCGGCTAAGGATATAGCATGATTTTGATTCTTGTGCGCAAGTCTTTTTCACAGGATAGGAAATCGCACAGTTGGTGTCGGGGTAAAGAATTTGTGCCTGTGGCTCTTTTCCGAACAGGGTGATATTCTACAACAGCTGTCAAAAGGTCAGAGAGTATTTCAGCCAACTTTCCTATACACTGTATGTCTGCATAAGCTCCAAATTTGTGATTTTTTTTTTCAAAAATTCTCAAATTAGGAGCAAAAAAGTTTTCTTAAAGGTAGCAAACCACTGATCGGATCAGCTGGGCCTGGGCAAATTTGATAATAAAAGGGGGTACCCTTCAATTCTGGGCTCTAAATACACTTTGTCGTATTTTATACTGCCAAGTGCTGTTTCTGTGTGCCTGGGAATGTTTGGGCATCAATAAAAAGCATTTTTCGGCAATTCAAAATACTAAATGTGGTTATCAGGCCAAAATACGAATGTGTGGCTCGGCCTGGAAATGCATCAGAATTCTACTTTCATTTTCATATACACAAACTCGAAGCTGATTATCAAAGAAACGAGGTGGGAGGCAGGTATTGAGTTGTAAATGTTGCACATGATCATGGAGATTTCTGCATGATTTAGCAAGATTTGAGTGGCTTGCTCGAGCACACTGTCCAGCAGGGGCATCCGATTTGGTACATTTTGTCGTAAAAATTGCCGTTGAAAAAGTGGGGTACGAGAAGATTTCTATGCTATTAGCTCTCTTATGTAAAATCAATTTTAGTGTTTTATTTCTCTAGAATCCACAAAAACATCTCTAATTTTCATTTAGATTGAAGAGAATTTGCTTTTATACTGAAACTGGTCACAATCAGAATTTATCTTAGTGCGCCCTCCGGCACGCTCTGGGGTCTCCGTTTGATGGTGGTTTGCTACCTTAAAGCACAAACAGTGATTTTCAAGTTTCCATTTCAGATGTAAATAAATCAGGCTTTGCACACCTCATCAGCCGTTGGCTAAGGATATAGCATGATTTTGATTCTTGTGCGCAAGTCTTTTTCACAGGAGGGGGAAATCGCACAGTTGGTGTCGGGGTAAAGAATTTGTGCCTGTGGCTCTTTTCCGAACAGGGTGATATTCTACAACAGCTGTCAAAAGGTCAGAGAGTATTTCAGTCAACTTTCCTATACACTGTATGTCTGCATAAGCTCCAAATTTGTGATTTTTTTTTCAAAAATTCTCAAATTAGGAGCAAAAAAGTTTTCTTAAAGGTAGCAAACCACTGATCGGATCAGCTGGGCCTGGGCAAATTTGATAATAAAAGGGGGTACCCTTCAATTCTTGGCTCTAAATACACTTTGTTGTATTTTATACTGTCAAGTGCTGTTTCTGTGTGCCTTGGAATGTTTGGGCATCAATAAAAAGCATTTTTCGGCAATTCAAAATACTAAATGTGGCTATCAGGCCAAAATACGAATGTGTGGCTCGGCCTGGAAATGCATCAGAATTCTACTTTCATTTTCATATACACAAACTCGAAGCTGATTATCAAAGAAACGAGGTGGGAGGCAGGTATTGAGTTGTAAATGTTGCACATGATCATGGAGATTTCTGCATGATTTAGCAAGATTTGAGTGGCTTGCTCGAGCACACTGTCCAGCAGGGGCATCTGATTTGGTACATTTTGTCGTAAAAATTGCCGTTGAAAAAGTGGGGTACGAGAAGATTTCTATGCTATTGGCTCTCTTATGTAAGATCAATTTTAGTGTTTTATTTCTCTAGAATCCACAATTTCTCTAATCTTCATTTAGATTGAAGAGAATTGGCTTTTATACTTGAAACTGGTCGCAATCAGAATTTATCTTAGTGCGCCCTCCGGCACGCTCTGGGGTCTCCGTTTGATTGTGGTTTGCTACCTTTAAGCACAAACAGTGATTTTCAAGTTTCCATTTCAGATGTAAATAAATCAGGCTTTGCACACCTCATCAGCCGTCGGCTAAGGATATAGCATGATTTTGATTCTTGTGCGCAAGTCTTTTTCACAGGAGGGGAAGTCGCACAGTTGGTGTCGGGGTAAAGAATTTGTGCCTGTGGCTCTTTTCCGAACAGTGTGATATTCTACAACAGCTGTCAAAAGGTCAGAGAGTATTTCAGCCAACTTTCCTATACACTGTATGTCTGCATAAGCTCCAAATTTGTGATTTTTTTTTTTCAAAAATTCTCAAATTAGGAGCAAAAAAGTTTTCTTAAAGGTAGCAAACCACTGATCGGATCAGCTGGGCCTGGGCAAATTTGATAATAAAAGGGGATACCCTTCAATTCTTGGCTCTAAATACACTTTGTTGTATTTTATACTGTCAAGTGCTGTTTCTGTGTGCCTTGGAATGTTTGGGCATCAATAAAAAGCATTTTTCGGCAACTGAAAATACTAAATGTGGCTATCAGGCCAAAATACGAATGTGTGGTTCGGCCTGGAAATGCATCAGAATTCTACTTTCATTTTCATATACACAAACTCGAAGCTGATTATCAAAGAAACGAGGTGGGAGGCAGGTATTGAGTTGTAAATGTTGCACATGATCATGGAGATTTCTGCATGATTTAGCAAGATTTGAGTGGCTTGCTCGAGCACACTGTCCAGCAGGGGCATCCGATTTGGTACATTTTGTCGTAAAAATTGCCGTTGAAAAAGTGGGGTACGAGAAGATTTCTATGCTATTAGCTCTCTTATGTAAAATCAATTTTAGTGTTTTATTTCTCTAGAATCCACAAAAACATCTCTAATTTTCATTTAGATTGAAGAGAATTTGCTTTTATACTGAAACTGGTCACAATCAGAATTTATCTTAGTGCGCCCTCCGGCACGCTCTGGGGTCTCCGTTTGATGGTGGTTTGCTACCTTAAAGCACAAACAGTGATTTTCAAGTTTCCATTTCAGATGTAAATAAATCAGGCTTTGCACACCTCATTTGCCGTCGGCTAAGGATATAGCATGATTTTGATTCTTGTGCGCAAGTCTTTTTCACAGGATAGGAAATCGCACAGTTGGTGTCGGGGTAAAGAATTTGTGCCTGTGGCTCTTTTCCGAACAGGGTGATATTCTACAATAGCTGTCAAAAGGTCAGAGAGTATTTCAGCCAACTTTCCTATACACTGTATGTCTGCATAAGCTCCAAATTTGTGATTTTTTTTTTCAAAAATTCTCAAATTAGGAGCAAAAAAGTTTTCTTATAGGTAGCAAACCACTGATCGGATCAGCTGGGCCTGGGCAAATTTGATAATAAAAGGGGGTACCCTTCAATTCTGGGCTCTAAATACACTTTGTCGTATTTTATACTGCCAAGTGCTGTTTCTGTGTGCCTGGGAATGTTTGGGCATCAATAAAAAGCATTTTTCGGCAATTCAAAATACTAAATGTGGTTATCAGGCCAAAATACGAATGTGTGGCTCGGCCTGGAAATGCATCAGAATTCTACTTTCATTTTCATATACACAAACTCGAAGCTGATTATCAAAGAAACGAGGTGGGAGGCAGGTATTGAGTTGTAAATGTTGCACATGATCATGGAGATTTCTGCATGATTTAGCAAGATTTGAGTGGCTTGCTCGAGCACACTGTCCAGCAGGGGCATCCGATTTGGTACATTTTGTCGTAAAAATTGCCGTTGAAAAAGTGGGGTACGAGAAGATTTCTATGCTATTAGCTCTCTTATGTAAAATCAATTTTAGTGTTTTATTTCTCTAGAATCCACAAAAACATCTCTAATTTTCATTTAGATTGAAGAGAATTTGCTTTTATACTGAAACTGGTCACAATCAGAATTTATCTTAGTGCGCCCTCCGGCACGCTCTGGGGTCTCCGTTTGATGGTGGTTTGCTACCTTAAAGCACAAACAGTGATTTTCAAGTTTCCATTTCAGATGTAAATAAATCAGGCTTTGCACACCTCATCAGCCGTTGGCTAAGGATATAGCATGATTTTGATTCTTGTGCGCAAGTCTTTTTCACAGGAGGGGAAATCGCACAGTTGGTGTCGGGGTAAAGAATTTGTGCCTGTGGCTCTTTTCCGAACAGGGTGATATTCTACAACAGCTGTCAAAAGGTCAGAGAGTATTTCAGCCAACTTTCCTATACACTGTATGTCTGCATAAGCTCCAAATTTGTGATTTTTTTTTCAAAAATTCTCAAATTAGGAGCAAAAAAGTTTTCTTAAAGGTAGCAAACCACTGATCGGATCAGCAGGGCCTGGGCAAATTTGATAATAAAAGGGGGTACCCTTCAATTCTTGGCTCTAAATACACTTTGTTGTATTTTATACTGTCAAGTGCTGTTTCTGTGTGCCTTGGAATGTTTGGGCATCAATAAAAAGCATTTTTCGGCAATTCAAAATACTAAATGTGGCTATCAGGCCAAAATACGAATGTGTGGCTCGGCCTGGAAATGCATCAGAATTCTACTTTCATTTTCATATACACAAACTCGAAGCTGATTATCAAAGAAACGAGGTGGGAGGCAGGTATTGAGTTGTAAATGTTGCACATGATCATGGAGATTTCTGCATGATTTAGCAAGATTTGAGTGGCTTGCTCGAGCACACTGTCCAGCAGGGGCATCTGATTTGGTACATTTTGTCGTAAAAATTGCCGTTGAAAAAGTGGGGTACGAGAAGATTTCTATGCTATTGGCTCTCTTATGTAAGATCAATTTTAGTGTTTTATTCCTCTAGAATCCACAATTTCTCTAATCTTCATTTAGATTGAAGAGAATTGGCTTTTATACTTGAAACTGGTCGCAATCAGAATTTATCTTAGTGCGCCCTCCGGCACGCTCTGGGGTCTCCGTTTGATGGTGGTTTGCTACCTTTAAGCACAAACAGTGATTTTCAAGTTTCCATTTCAGATGTAAATAAATCAGGCTTTGCACACCTCATCAGCCGTCGGCTAAGGATATAGCATGATTTTGATTCTTGTGCGCAAGTCTTTTTCACAGGAGGGGAAGTCGCACAGTTGGTGTCGGGGTAAAGAATTTGTGCCTGTGGCTCTTTTCCGAACAGGGTGATATTCTACAACAGCTGTCAAAAGGTCAGAGAGTATTTCAGACAACTTTCCTATACACTGTATGTCTGCATAAGCTCCAAATTTGTGATTTTTTTTTTTCAAAAATTCTCAAATTAGGAGCAAAAAAGTTTTCTTAAAGGTAGCAAACCACTGATCGGATCAGCTGGGCCTGGGCAAATTTGATAATAAAAGGGGATACCCTTCAATTCTTGGCTCTAAATACACTTTGTTGTATTTTATACTGTCAAGTTCTGTTTCTGTGTGCCTTGGAATGTTTGGGCATCAATAAAAAGCATTTTTCGGCAACTGAAAATACTAAATGTGGCTATCAGGCCAAAATACGAATGTGTGGTTCGGCCTGGAAATGCATCAGAATTCTACTTTCATTTTCATATACACAAACTCGAAGCTGATTATCAAAGAAACGAGGTGGGAGGCAGGTATTGAGTTGTAAATGTTGCACATGATCATGGAGATTTCTGCATGATTTAGCAAGATTTGAGTGGCTTGCTCGAGCACATTGTCCAGCAGGGGCATCTGATTTGGTACATTTTGTCGTAAAAATTGCTGTTGAAAAAGTGGGGTACGAGAAGATTTCTATGCTATTGGCTCTCTTATGTAAGATCAATTTTAGTGTTTTATTTCTCTAGAATCCACAAAAACATCTCTAATTTTCATTTAGATTGAAGAGAATTTGCTTTTATACTTGAAACTGGTCGCAATCAGAATTTATCTTAGTGCGCCCTCCGGCACGCTCTGGGGTCTCCGTTTGATTGTGGTTTGCTACCTTTAAGCACAAACAGTGATTTTCAAGTTTCCATTTCAGATGTAAATAAATCAGGCTTTGCACACCTCATTTGCCGTCGGCTAAGGATATAGCATGATTTTGATTCTTGTGCGCAAGTCTTTTTCACAGGATAGGAAATCGCACAGTTGGTGTCGGGGTAAAGAATTTGTGCCTGTGGCTCTTTTCCGAACAGGGTGATATTCTACAACAGCTGTCAAAAGGTCAGAGAGTATTTCAGCCAACTTTCCTATACACTGTATGTCTGCATAAGCTCCAAATTTGTGATTTTTTTTTTCAAAAATTCTCAAATTAGGAGCAAAAAAGTTTTCTTAAAGGTAGCAAACCACTGATCGGATCAGCTGGGCCTGGGCAAATTTGATAATAAAAGGGGGTACCCTTCAATTCTGGGCTCTAAATACACTTTGTCGTATTTTATACTGCCAAGTGCTGTTTCTGTGTGCCTGGGAATGTTTGGGCATCAATAAAAAGCATTTTTCGGCAATTCAAAATACTAAATGTGGTTATCAGGCCAAAATACGAATGTGTGGCTCGGCCTGGAAATGCATCAGAATTCTACTTTCATTTTCATATACACAAACTCGAAGCTGATTATCAAAGAAACGAGGTGGGAGGCAGGTATTGAGTTGTAAATGTTGCACATGATCATGGAGATTTCTGCATGATTTAGCAAGATTTGAGTGGCTTGCTCGAGCACACTGTCCAGCAGGGGCATCCGATTTGGTACATTTTGTCGTAAAAATTGCCGTTGAAAAAGTGGGGTACGAGAAGATTTCTATGCTATTAGCTCTCTTATGTAAAATCAATTTTAGTGTTTTATTTCTCTAGAATCCGCAAAAAACATCTCTAATTTTCATTTAGATTGAAGAGAATTTGCTTTTATACTGAAACTGGTCACAATCAGAATTTATCTTAGTGCGCCCTCCGGCACGCTCTGGGGTCTCCGTTTGATGGTGGTTTGCTACCTTAAAGCACAAACAGTGATTTTCAAGTTTCCATTTCAGATGTAAATAAATCAGGCTTTGCACACCTCATCAGCCGTTGGCTAAGGATATAGCATGATTTTGATTCTTGTGCGCAAGTCTTTTTCACAGGAGGGGAAATCGCACAGTTGGTGTCGGGGTAAAGAATTTGTGCCTGTGGCTCTTTTCGGAACAGGGTGATATTCTACAACAGCTGTCAAAAGGTCAGAGAGTATTTCAGCCAACTTTCCTATACACTGTATGTCTGCATAAGCTCCAAATTTGTGATATTTTTTTCAAAAATTCTCAAATTAGGACCAAAAAAGTTTTCTTAAAGGTAGCAAACCACTGATCGGATCAGCTGGGCCTGGGCAAATTTGATAATAAAAGGGGGTACCCTTCAATTCTTGGCTCTAAATACACTTTGTTGTATTTTATACTGTCAAGTGCTGTTTCTGTGTGCCTTGGAATGTTTGGGCATCAATAAAAAGCATTTTTCGGCAACTGAAAATACTAAATGTGGCTATCAGGCCAAAATACGAATGTGTGGCTCGGCCTGGAAATGCATCAGAATTCTACTTTCATTTTCATATACACAAGCTCGAAGCTGATTATCAAAGAAACGAGGTGGGAGGCAGGTATTGAGTTGTAAATGTTGCACATGATCATGGAGATTTCTGCATGATTTAGCAAGATTTGAGTGGCTTGCTCAAGCACACTGTCCAGCAGGGGCATCTGATTTGGTACATTTTGTCGTAAAAATTGCCGTTGAAAAAGTGGGGTACGAGAAGATTTCTATGCTATTGGCTCTCTTATGTAAGATCAATTTTAGTGTTTTATTTCTCTAGAATCCACAAAAACATCTCTAATTTTCATTTAGATTGAAGAGAATTTGCTTTTATACTTGAAACTGGTCGCAATCAGAATTTATCTTAGTGCGCCCTCCGGCACGCTCTGGGGTCTCCGTTTGATGGTGGTTTGCTACCTTTAAGCACAAACAGTGATTTTCAAGTTTCCATTTCAGATGTAAATAAATCAGGCTTTGCACACCTCATCAGCCGTCGGCTAAGGATATAGCATGATTTTGATTCTTGTGCGCAAGTCTTTTTCACAGGAGGGGAAATCGCACAGTTGGTGTCGGGGTAAAGAATTTGTGCCTGTGGCTCTTTTCCAAACAGGGTGATATTCTACAACAGCTGTCTAAAAGGTCAGAGAGTATTTCAGCCAACTTTCCTATACACTGTATGTCTGCATAAGCTCCAAATTTGTGATTTTTTTTTTTCAAAAATTCTCAAATTAGGAGCAAAAAAGTTTTCTTAAAGGTAGCAAACCACTGATCGGATCAGCTGGGCCTGGGCAAATTTGATAATAAAAGGGGGTACCCTTCAATTCTGGGCTCTAAATACACTTTGTCGTATTTTATACTGCCAAGTGCTGTTTCTGTGTGCCTGGGAATGTTTGGGCATCAATAAAAAGCATTTTTCGGCAATTCAAAATACTAAATGTGGTTATCAGGCCAAAATACGAATGTGTGGCTCGGCCTGGAAATGCATCAGAATTCTACTTTCATTTTCATATACACAAACTCGAAGCTGATTATCAAAGAAACGAGGTGGGAGGCAGGTATTGAGTTGTAAATGTTGCACATGATCATGGAGATTTCTGCATGATTTAGCAAGATTTGAGTGGCTTGCTCGAGCACACTGTCCAGCAGGGGCATCCGATTTGGTACATTTTGTCGTAAAAATTGCCGTTGAAAAAGTGGGGTACGAGAAGATTTCTATGCTATTAGCTCTCTTATGTAAAATCAATTTTAGTGTTTTATTTCTCTAGAATCCACAAAAACATCTCTAATTTTCATTTAGATTGAAGAGAATTTGCTTTTATACTGAAACTGGTCACAATCAGAATTTATCTTAGTGCGCCCTCCGGCACGCTCTGGGGTCTCCGTTTGATGGTGGTTTGCTACCTTAAAGCACAAACAGTGATTTTCAAGTTTCCATTTCAGATGTAATTAAATCAGGCTTTGCACACCTCATCAGCCGTTGGCTAAGGATATAGCATGATTTTGATTCTTGTGCGCAAGTCTTTTTCACAGGAGGGGAAATCACACAGTTGGTGTCGGGGTAAAGAATTTGTGCCTGTGGCTCTTTTCGGAACAGGGTGATATTCTACAACAGCTGTCAAAAGGTCAGAGAGTATTTCAGCCAACTTTCCTATACACTGTATGTCTGCATAAGCTCCAAATTTGTAATTTTTTTTTCAAAAATTCTCAAATTAGGACCAAAAAAGATTTCTTAAAGGTAGCAAACCACTGATCGGATCAGCTGGGCCTGAGCAAATTTGATAATAAAAGGGGGTACCCTTCAATTCTGGGCTCTAAATACACTTTGTTGTATTTTATACTGTCAAGTGCTGTTTCTGTGTGCCTTGGAATGTTTGGGCATCAATAAAAAGCATTTTTCGGCAACTGAAAATACTAAATGTGGCTATCAGGCCAAAATACGAATGTGTGGTTCGGCCTGGAAATGCATCAGAATTCTACTTTCATTTTCATATACACAAACTCGAAGCTGATTATCAAAGAAACGAGGTGGGAGGCAGGTATTGAGTTGTAAATGTTGCACATGATCATGGAGATTTCTGCATGATTTAGCAAGATTTGAGTGGCTTGCTCGAGCACATTGTCCAGCAGGGGCATCTGATATGGTACATTTTGTCGAAAAAATTGCTGTTGAAAAAGTGGGGTACGAGAAGATTTCTATGCTATTGGCTCTCTTATGTAAGATCAATTTTAGTGTTTTATTTCTCTAGAATCCACAAAAACATCTCTAATTTTCATTTAGATTGAAGAGAATTTGCTTTTATACTTGAAACTGGTCGCAATCAGAATTTATCTTAGTGCGCCGTCCGGCACACTCTGGGGTCTCCGTTTGATTGTGGTTTGCTACCTTTAAGCACAAACAGTGATTTTCAAGTTTCCATTTCAGATGTAAATAAATCAGGCTTTGCACACCTCATTAGCCGTCGGCTAAGGATATAGCATGATTTTGATTCTTGTGCGCAAGTCTTTTTCACAGGAGGGGAAATCGCACAGTTGGTGTCGGGGTAAAGAATTTGTGCCTGTGGCTCTTTTCGGAACAGGGTGATATTCTACAACAGCTGTCAAAAGGTCAGAGAGTATTTCAGCCAACTTTCCTATACACTGTATGTCTGCATAAGCTCCAAATTTGTGATATTTTTTTCAAAAATTCTCAAATTAGGAGCAAAAAAGTTTTCTTAAAGGTAGCAAACCACTGATCGGATCAGCTGGGCCTGGGCAAATTTGATAATAAAAGGGGGTACCCTTCAATTCTTGGCTGTAAATACACTTTGTTGTATTTTATACTGTCAAGTGCTGTTTCTGTGTGCCTTGGAATGTTTAGGCATCAATAAAAAGCATTTTTCGGCAACTGAAAATACTAAATGTGGCTATCAGGCCAAAATACGAATGTGTGGCTCGGCCTGGAAATGCATCAGAATGCTACTTTCATTTTCATATACACAAACTCGAAGCTGATTATCAAAGAAACGAGGTGGGAGGCAGGTATTGAGTTGTAAATGTTGCACATGATCATAGAGATTTCTGCATGATTTAGCAAGATTTGAGTGGCTTGCTCGAGCACACTGTCCAGCAGGGGCATCTGATTTGGTACATTTTGTCGTAAAAATTGCCGTTGAAAAAGTGGGGTACGAGAAGATTTCTATGCTATTGGCTCTCTTATGTAAGATCAATTTTAGTGTTTTATTTCTCTAGAATCCACAAAAACATCTCTAATTTTCATTTAGATTGAAGAGAATTTGCTTTTATACTTGAAACTGGTCGCAATCAGAATTTATCTTAGTGCGCCCTCCGGCACGCTCTGGGGTCTCCGTTTGATGGTGGTTTGCTACCTTTAAGCACAAACAGTGATTTTCAAGTTTCCATTTCAGATGTAAATAAATCAGGCTTTGCACACCTCATCAGCCGTCGGCTAAGGATATAGCATGATTTTGATTCTTGTGCGCAAGTCTTTTTCACAGGAGGGGAAGTCGCACAGTTGGTGTCGAGGTAAAGAATTTGTGCCTGTGGCTCTTTTCCGAACAGGGTGATATTCTACAACAGCTGTCAAAAGGTCAGAGAGTATTTCAGCCAACTTTCCTATACACTGTATGTCTGCATAAGCTCCAAATTTGTGATTTTTTTTTTCAAAAATTCTCAAATTAGGAGCAAAAAAGTTTTCTTAAAGGTAGCAAACCACTGATCGGATCAGCTTGGCCTGGGCAAATTTGATAATAAAAGGGGGTACCCTTCAATTCTGGGCTCTAAATACACTTTGTCGTATTTTATACTGCCAAGTGCTGTTTCTGTGTGCCTGGGAATGTTTGGGCATCAATAAAAAGCATTTTTCGGCAATTCAAAATACTAAATGTGGTTATCAGGCCAAAATACGAATGTGTGGCTTGGCCTGGAAATGCATCAGAATTCTACTTTCATTTTCATATACACAAACTCGAAGCTGATTATCAAAGAAACGAGGTGGGAGGCAGGTATTGAGTTGTAAATGTTGCACATGATCATGGAGATTTCTGCATGATTTAGCAAGATTTGAGTGGCTTGCTCGAGCACACTGTCCAGCAGGGGCATCCGATTTGGTACATTTTGTCGTAAAAATTGCCGTTGAAAAAGTGGGGTACGAGAAGATTTCTATGCTATTAGCTCTCTTATGTAAAATCAATTTTAGTGTTTTATTTCTCTAGAATCCACAAAAACATCTCTAATTTTCATTTAGATTGAAGAGAATTTGCTTTTATACTTGAAACTGGTCACAATCAGAATTTATCTTAGTGCGCCCTCCGGCACGCTCTGGGGTCTCCGTTTGATGGTGGTTTGCTACCTTTAAGCACAAACAGTGATTTTCAAGTTTCCATTTCAGATGTAAATAAATCAGGCTTTGCACACCTCATCAGCCGTTGGCTAAGGATACAGCATGATTTTGATTCTTGTGCGCAAGTCTTTTTCACAGGAGGGGAAATCGCACAGTTGGTGTCGGGGTAAAGAATTTGTGCCTGTGGCTCTTTTCGGAACAGGGTGATATTCTACAACAGCTGTCAAAAGGTCAGAGAGTATTTCAGCCAACTTTCCTATACACTGTATGTCTGCATAAGCTCCAAATTTGTGATATTTTTTTCAAAAATTCTCAAATTAGGAGCAAAAAAGTTTTCTTAAAGGTAGCAAACCACTGATTGGATCAGCTGGGCCTGGGCAAATTTAATAATAAAAGGGGGTACCCTTCAATTCTTGGCTGTAAATACACTTTGTTGTATTTTATACTGTCAAGTGCTGTTTCTGTGTGCCTTGGAATGTTTGGGCATCAATAAAAAGCATTTTTCGGCAACTGAAAATACTAAATGTGGCTATCAGGCCAAAATACGAATGTGTGGCTCGGCCTGGAAATGCATCAGAATTCTACTTTCATTTTCATATACACAAACTCGAAGCTGATTATCAAAGAAACGAGGTGGGAGGCAGGTATTGAGTTGTAAATGTTGCACATGATCATGGAGATTTCTGCATGATTTAGCAAGATTTGAGTGGCTTGCTCAAGCACACTGTCCAGCAGGGGCATCTGATTTGGTACATTTTGTCGTAAAAATTGCCGTTGAAAAAGTGGGGTACGAGAAGATTTCTATGCTATTGGCTCTCTTATGTAAGATCAATTTTAGTGTTTTATTTCTCTAGAATCCACAAAAACATCTCTAATTTTCATTTAGATTGAAGAGAATTTGCTTTTATACTTGAAACTGGTCGCAATCAGAATTTATCTTAGTGCGCCCTCCGGCACGCTCTGGGGTCTCCGTTTGATGGTGGTTTGCTACCTTTAAGCACAAACAGTGATTTTCAAGTTTCCATTTCAGATGTAAATAAATCAGGCTTTGCACACCTCATCAGCCGTCGGCTAAGGATATAGCATGATTTTGATTCTTGTGCGCAAGTCTTTTTCACAGGAGGGGAAATCGCACAGTTGGTGTCGGGGTAAAGAATTTGTGCCTGTGGCTCTTTTCCAAACAGGGTGATATTCTACAACAGCTGTCTAAAAGGTCAGAGAGTATTTCAGCCAACTTTCCTATACACTGTATGTCTGCATAAGCTCCAAATTTGTGATTTTTTTTTTTCAAAAATTCTCAAATTAGGAGCAAAAAAGTTTTCTTAAAGGTAGCAAACCACTGATCGGATCAGCTGGGCCTGGGCAAATTTGATAATAAAAGGGGGTACCCTTCAATTCTGGGCTCTAAATACACTTTGTCGTATTTTATACTGCCAAGTGCTGTTTCTGTGTGCCTGGGAATGTTTGGGCATCAATAAAAAGCATTTTTCGGCAATTCAAAATACTAAATGTGGCTATCAGGCCAAAATACGAATGTGTGGTTCGGCCTGGAAATGCATCAGAATTCTACTTTCATTTTCATATACACAAACTCTAAGCTGATTATCAAAGAAACGAGGTGGGAGGCAGGTATTGAGTTGTAAATGTTGCACATGATCATGGAGATTTCTGCATGATTTAGCAAGATTTGAGTGGCTTGCTCGAGCACACTGTCCAGCAGGGGCATCCGATTTGGTACATTTTGTCGTAAAAATTGCCTTAAAAAAAGTGGGGTCTGAGAAGATTTCTATGCTATTGGCTCTCTTATGTAAGATCAATTTTAGTGTTTTATTTCTCTAGAATCCACAAAAACATCTCTAATTTTCATTTAAAATTGAAGAGAATTTGCTTTTATACTTGAAACTGGTCGCAATCAGAATTTATCTTAGTGCGCCCTCCGGCACGCTCTGGGGTCTCCGTTTGATGGTGGTTTGCTACCTTTAAGCACAAACAGTGATTTTCAAGTTTCCATTTCAGATGTAAATAAATCAGGCTTTGCACACCTCATCAGCCGTCGGCTAAGGATATAGCATGATTTTGATTCTTGTGCGCAAGTCTTTTTCACAGGAGGGGAAGTCGCACAGTTGGTGTCGAGGTAAAGAATTTGTGCCTGTGGCTCTTTTCCGAACAGGGTGATATTCTACAACAGCTGTCAGAAGGTCAGAGAGTATTTCAGCCAACTTTCCTATACACTGTATGTCTGCATAATCTCCAAATTTGTGATTTTTTTTTTCAAAAATTCTCAAATTAGGAGCAAAAAAGTTTTCTTAAAGGTAGCAAACCACTGATCGGATCAGCTGGGCCTGGGCAAATTTGATAATAAAAGGGGGTACCCTTCAATTCTTGGCTCTAAATACACTTTGTTGTATTTTATACTGTCAAGTGCTGTTTCTGTGTGCCTTGGAATGTTTGGGCATCAATAAAAAGCATTTTTCGGCAACTGAAAATACTAAATGTGGCTATCAGGCCAAAATACGAATGTGTGGTTCGGCCTGGAAATGCATCAGAATTCTACTTTCATTTTCATATACACAAACTCGAAGCTGACTATCAAAGAAACGAGGTGGGAGGCAGGTATTGAGTTGTAAATGTTGCACATGATCATGGAGATTTCTGCATGATTTAGCAAGATTTGAGTGGCTTGCTCGAGCATGTTTGTCCAGCAGGGGCATCTGATTTGGTACATTTTGTCGAAAAAATTGCTGTTGAAAAAGTGGGGTACGAGAAGATTTCTATGCTATTGGCTCTCTTATGTAAGATCAATTTTAGTGTTTTATTTCTCTAGAATCCACAAAAACATCTCTAATTTTCATTTAGATTGAAGATAATTTGCTTTTATACTTGAAACTGGTCGCAATCAGAATTTATCTTAGTGCGCCGTCCGGCACACTCTGGGGTCTCCGTTTGATTGTGGTTTGCTACCTTTAAGCACAAACAGTGATTTTCAAGTTTCCATTTCAGATGTAAATAAATCAGGCTTTGCACACCTCATTAGCCGTCGGCTAAGGATATAGCATGATTTTGATTCTTGTGCGCAAGTCTTTTTCACAGGAGGGGAAATCGCACAGTTGGTGTCGGGGTAAAGAATTTGTGCCTGTGGCTCTTTTCGGAACAGGGTGATATTCTACAACAGCTGTCAAAAGGTCAGAGAGTATTTCAGCCAACTTTCCTATACACTGTATGTCTGCATAAGCTCCAAATTTGTGATATTTTTTTCAAAAATTCTCAAATTAGGAGCAAAAAAGTTTTCTTAAAGGTAGCAAACCACTGATCGGATCAGCTGGGCCTGGGCAAATTTGATAATAAAAGGGGGTACCCTTCAATTCTTGGCTCTAAATACACTTTGTTGTATTTTATACTGTCAAGTGCTGTTTCTGTGTGCCTTGGAATGTTTAGGCATCAATAAAAAGCATTTTTCGGCAACTGAAAATACTAAATGTGGCTATCAGGCCAAAATACGAATGTGTGGCTCGGCCTGGAAATGCATCAGAATTCTACTTTCATTTTCATATACACAAACTCGAAGCTGATTATCAAAGAAACGAGGTGGGAGGCAGGTATTGAGTTGTAAATGTTGCACATGATCATAGAGATTTCTGCATGATTTAGCAAGATTTGAGTGGCTTGCTCGAGCACACTGTCCAGCAGGGGCATCTGATTTGGTACATTTTGTCGTAAAAATTGCCGTTGAAAAAGTGGGGTACGAGAAGATTTCTATGCTATTGGCTCTCTTATGTAAGATCAATTTTAGTGTTTTATTTCTCTAGAATCCACAAAAACATCTATAATTTTCATTTAGATTGAAGAGAATTTGCTTTTATACTTGAAACTGGTCGCAATCAGAATTTATCTTAGTGCGCCCTCCGGCACGCTCTGGGGTCTCCGTTTGATGGTGGTTTGCTACCTTTAAGCACAAACAGTGATTTTCAAGTTTCCATTTCAGATGTAAATAAATCAGGCTTTGCACACCTCATCAGCCGTCGGCTAAGGATATAGCATGATTTTGATTCTTGTGCGCAAGTCTTTTTCACAGGAGGGGAAGTCGCACAGTTGGTGTCGAGGTAAAGAATTTGTGCCTGTGGCTCTTTTCCGAACAGGGTGATATTCTACAACAGCTGTCAAAAGGTCAGAGAGTATTTCAGCCAACTTTCCTATACACTGTATGTCTGCATAAGCTCCAAATTTGTGATTTTTTTTTTCAAAAATTCTCAAATTAGGAGCAAAAAAGTTTTCTTAAAGGTAGCAAACCACTGATCGGATCAGCTTGGCCTGGCAAATTTGATAATAAAAGGGGGTACCCTTCAATTCTGGGCTCTAAATACACTTTGTCGTATTTTATACTGCCAAGTGCTGTTTCTGTGTGCCTGGGAATGTTTGGGCATCAATAAAAAGCATTTTTCGGCAATTCAAAATACTAAATGTGGTTATCAGGCCAAAATACGAATGTGTGGCTTGGCCTGGAAATGCATCAGAATTCTACTTTCATTTTCATATACACAAACTCGAAGCTGATTATCAAAGAAACGAGGTGGGAGGCAGGTATTGAGTTGTAAATGTTGCACATGATCATGGAGATTTCTGCATGATTTAGCAAGATTTGAGTGGCTTGCTCGAGCACACTGTCCAGCAGGGGCATCCGATTTGGTACATTTTGTCGTAAAAATTGCCGTTGAAAAAGTGGGGTACGAGAAGATTTCTATGCTATTAGCTCTCTTATGTAAAATCAATTTTAGTGTTTTATTTCTCTAGAATCCACAAAAACATCTCTAATTTTCATTTAGATTGAAGAGAATTTGCTTTTATACTTGAAACTGGTCACAATCAGAATTTATCTTAGTGCGCCCTCCGGCACGCTCTGGGGTCTCCGTTTGATGGTGGTTTGCTACCTTTAAGCACAAACAGTGATTTTCAAGTTTCCATTTCAGATGTAAATAAATCAGGCTTTGCACACCTCATCAGCCGTTGGCTAAGGATACAGCATGATTTTGATTCTTGTGCGCAAGTCTTTTTCACAGGAGGGGAAATCGCACAGTTGGTGTCGGGGTAAAGAATTTGTGCCTGTGGCTCTTTTCGGAACAGGGTGATATTCTACAACAGCTGTCAAAAGGTCAGAGAGTATTTCAGCCAACTTTCCTATACACTGTATGTCTGCATAAGCTCCAAATTTGTGATATTTTTTTCAAAAATTCTCAAATTAGGAGCAAAAAAGTTTTCTTAAAGGTAGCAAACCACTGATTGGATCAGCTGGGCCTGGGCAAATTTGATAATAAAAGGGGGTACCCTTCAATTCTTGGCTCTAAATACACTTTGTTGTATTTTATACTGTCAAGTGCTGTTTCTGTGTGCCTTGGAATGTTTGGGCATCAATAAAAAGCATTTTTCGGCAACTGAAAATACTAAATGTGGCTATCAGGCCAAAATACGAATGTGTGGCTCGGCCTGGAAATGCATCAGAATTCTACTTTCATTTTCATATACACAAACTCGAAGCTGATTATCAAAGAAACGAGGTGGGAGGCAGGTATTGAGTTGTAAATGTTGCACATGATCATGGAGATTTCTGCATGATTTAGCAAGATTTGAGTGGCTTGCTCAAGCACACTGTCCAGCAGGGGCATCTGATTTGGTACATTTTGTCGTAAAAATTGCCGTTGAAAAAGTGGGGTACGAGAAGATTTCTATGCTATTGGCTCTCTTATGTAAGATCAATTTTAGTGTTTTATTTCTCTAGAATCCACAAAAACATCTCTAATTTTCATTTAGATTGAAGAGAATTTGCTTTTATACTTGAAACTGGTCGCAATCAGAATTTATCTTAGTGCGCCCTCCGGCACGCTCTGGGGTCTCCGTTTGATGGTGGTTTGCTACCTTTAAGCACAAACAGTGATTTTCAAGTTTCCATTTCAGATGTAAATAAATCAGGCTTTGCACACCTCATCAGCCGTCGGCTAAGGATATAGCATGATTTTGATTCTTTTGCGCAAGTCTTTTTCACAGGAGGGGAAATCGCAGAGTTGGTGTCGGGGTAAAGAATTTGTGCCTGTGGCTCTTTTCCAAACAGGGTGATATTCTACAACAGCTGTCTAAAAGGTCAGAGAGTATTTCAGCCAACTTTCCTATACACTGTATGTCTGCATAAGCTCCAAATTTGTGATTTTTTTTTTTCAAAAATTCTCAAATTAGGAGCAAAAAAGTTTTCTTAAAGGTAGCAAACCACTGATCGGATCAGCTGGGCCTGGGCAAATTTGATAATAAAAGGGGGTACCCTTCAATTCTGGGCTCTAAATACACTTTGTCGTATTTTATACTGCCAAGTGCTGTTTCTGTGTGCCTGGGAATGTTTGGGCATCAATAAAAAGCATTTTTCGGCAATTCAAAATACTAAATGTGGCTATCAGGCCAAAATACGAATGTGTGGTTCGGCCTGGAAATGCATCAGAATTCTACTTTCATTTTCATATACACAAACTCTAAGCTGATTATCAAAGAAACGAGGTGGGAGGCAGGTATTGAGTTGTAAATGTTGCACATGATCATGGAGATTTCTGCATGATTTAGCAAGATTTGAGTGGCTTGCTCGAGCACACTGTCCAGCAGGGGCATCCGATTTGGTACATTTTGTCGTAAAAATTGCCGTAAAAAAAGTGGGGTCTGAGAAGATTTCTATGCTATTGGCTCTCTTATGTAAGATCAATTTTAGTGTTTTATTTCTCTAGAATCCACAAAAACATCTCTAATTTTCATTTAGATTGAAGAGAATTTGCTTTTATACTTGAAACTGGTCGCAATCAGAATTTATCTTAGTGCTCCCTCCGGCACGCTCTGGGGTCTCCGTTTGATGGTGGTTTGCTACCTTTAAGCACAAACAGTGATTTTCAAGTTTCCATTTCAGATGTAAATAAATCAGGCTTTGCACACCTCATCAGCCGTCGGCTAAGGATATAGCATGATTTTGATTCTTGTGCGCAAGTCTTTTTCACAGGAGGGGAAGTCGCACAGTTGGTGTCGAGGTAAAGAATTTGTGCCTGTGGCTCTTTTCCGAACAGGGTGATATTCTACAACAGCTGTCAAAAGGTCAGAGAGTATTTCAGCCAACTTTCCTATACACTGTATGTCTGCATAAGCTCCAAATTTGTGATTTTTTTTTTCAAAAATTCTCAAATTAGGAGCAAAAAAGTTTTCTTAAAGGTAGCAAACCACTGATCGGATCAGCTGGGCCTGGGCAAATTTGATAATAAAAGGGGGTACCCTTCAATTCTGGGCTCTAAATACACTTTGTCGTATTTTATACTGCCAAGTGCTGTTTCTGTGTGCCTGGGAATGTTTGGGCATCAATAAAAAGCATTTTTTGGCAATTCAAAATACTAAATGTGGTTATCAGGCCAAAATACGAATGTGTGGCTCGGCCTGGAAATGCATCAGAATTCTACTTTTATTTTCATATACACAAACTCGAAGCTGATTATCAAAGAAACGAGGTGGGAGGCAGGTATTGAGTTGTAAATGTTGCACATGATCATGGAGATTTCTGCATGATTTAGCAAGATTTGAGTGGCTTGCTCGAGCACACTGTCCAGCAGGGGCATCCGATTTGGTACATTTTGTCGTAAAAATTGCCGTTGAAAAAGTGGGGTACGAGAAGATTTCTATGCTATTAGCTCTCTTATGTAAAATCAATTTTAGTGTTTTATTTCTCTAGAATCCACAAAAACATCTCTAATTTTCATTTAGATTGAAGAGAATTTGCTTTTATACTTGAAACTGGTCACAATCAGAATTTATCTTAGTGCACCCTCCGGCACGCTCTGGGGTCTCTGTTTGATGGTGGTTTGCTACCTTTAAGCACAAACAGTGATTTTCAAGTTTCCATTTCGGATGTAAATAAATCAGGCTTTGCACACCTCATCAGCCGTTGGCTAAGGATATAGCATGATTTTGATTCTTGTGCGCAAGTCTTTTTCACAGGAGGGGAAATCGCACAGTTGGTGTCGGGGTAAAGAATTTGTGCCTGTGGCTCTTTTCGGAACAGGGTGATATTCTACAACAGCTGTCAAAAGGTCAGAGAGTATTTCAGCCAACTTTCCTATACACTGTATGTCTGCATAAGCTCCAAATTTGTGATATTTTTTTCAAAAATTCTCAAATTAGGAGCAAAAAAGTTTTCTTAAAGGTAGCAAACCACTGATCGGATCAGCTGGGCCTGTGCAAATTTGATAATAAAAGGGGGTACCCTTCAATTCTTGGCTCTAAATACACTTTGTTGTATTGTATACTGTCAAGTGCTGTTTCTGTGTGCCTTGGAATGTTTGGGCATCAATAAAAAGCATTTTTCGGCAACTGAAAATACTAAATGTGGCTATCAGGCCAAAATACGAATGTGTGGCTCGGCCTGGAAATGCATCAGAATTCTACTTTCATTTTCATATACACAAACTCGAAGCTGATTATCAAAGAAACGAGGTGGGAGGCAGGTATTGAGTTGTAAATGTTGCACATGATCATGGAGATTTCTGCATGATTTAGCAAGATTTGAGTGGCTTGCTCGAGCACACTGTCCAGCAGGGGCATCTGATTTGGTACATTTTGTCGTAAAAATTGCCGTTGAAAAAGTGGGGTACGAGAAGATTTCTATGCTATTGGCTCTCTTATGTAAGATCAATTTTAGTGTTTTATTTCTCTAGAATCCACAAAAACATCTCTAATTTTCATTTAGATTGAAGAGAATTTGCTTTTATACTTGAAACTGGTCGCAATCAGAATTTATCTTAGTGCGCCCTCCGGCACGCTCTGGGGTCTCCGTTTGATGGTGGTTTGCTACCTTTAAGCACAAACAGTGATTTTCAAGTTTCCATTTCAGATGTAAATAAATCAGGCTTTGCACACCTCATCAGCCGTCGGCTAAGGATATAGCATGATTTTGATTCTTGTGCGCAAGTCTTTTTCACAGGAGGGGAAATCGCACAGTTGGTGTCGGGGTAAAGAATTTGTGCCTGTGGCTCTTTTCCGAACAGGGTGATATTCTTCAACAGCTGTCTAAAAGGTCAGAGAGTATTTCAGCCAACTTTCCTATACACTGTATGTCTGCATAAGCTCCAAATTTGTGATTTTTTTTTCAAAAATTCTCAAATTAGGAGCAAAAAAGTTTTCTTAAAGGTAGCAAACCACTGATCGGATCAGCTGGGCCTGGGCAAATTTGATAATAAAAGGGGGTACCCTTCAATTCTGGGCTCTAAATACACTTTGTCGTATTTTATACTGCCAAGTGCTGTTTCTGTGTGCCTGGGAATGTTTGGGCATCAATAAAAAGCATTTTTTGGCAATTCAAAATATACCCGACAAAAAAAGAAACGCACCACTTAGAACTGTTCAACTCTCAGGAAGATCACAAGTGATAGGCCGGTTTAGTTTATATCAGTGCAAAGGTATGCCAAGTACTGCTGCGTTACACGTAATTTGCAATCAGGCGTCGAAATTGTGTTAAAGAAAATTGGCCATGAAGCAAATGGGGGTCAAATTGTAAAGTCACAGGAAATAAGTGTTTTAATAATGCTCTCTTGCTGGATAAATTCAAGCAATGAGAATCATCTCAGTAGACCAAATTGTACGCAGACACATATTCTTTGCTAATTCTATCTTTAAATTCATCATACGCGATAATTGAACGCTAGGTAGCTCATATATTGTGACTACCCTTTGGATAACGATTCCATACTGGAGATAAACCTTATAAACATTTTAAGATTTAAACATTATTTTAAATCAATGAAAACGGTCCAAACTGATGAAAATGGATTTTGAAATAACAAAAATGCATCAATAAACACATTGGTTGTCTCACATAACGACAACGTATCGTTTTCATACTTTGCAAATGTAAAACATGCTCGAATTCCATGTAGACAGTAGCGTTGAATTAAGGCTTCAAAAACTCGTTTACCATTCGCTTTGATATGTTTTGTGGATACAAAGGGAAGGTACAGATACTCATCTACGTCACACTCAAGTTTTAGTAAAATTGGATCAGAAATGAATATTTCATGACAATTAACATTTTCGTATAAAAAGGAGATCTTAATGGGAAAATCGTAGTGGTGCGTTTCTTTTTTTGTTGGGTATACTAAATGTGGTTATCAGGCCAAAATACGAATGTGTGGCTCGGCCTGGAAATGCATCAGAATTCTACTTTTATTTTCATATACACAAACTCGAAGCTGATTATCAAAGAAACGAGGTGGGAGGCAGGTATTGAGTTGTAAATGTTGCACATGATCATGGAGATTTCTGCATGATTTAGCAAGATTTGAGTGGCTTGCTCGAGCACTCTGTCCAGCAGGGGCATCCGATTTGGTACATTTTGTCGTAAAAATTGCCGTTGAAAAAGTGGGGTACGAGAAGATTTCTATGCTATTAGCTCTCTTATGTAAAATCAATTTTAGTGTTTTATTTCTCTAGAATCCACAAAAACATCTCTAATTTTCATTTAGATTGAAGAGAATTTGCTTTTATACTTGAAACTGGTCACAATCAGAATTTATCTTAGTGCACCCTCCGGCACGCTCTGGGGTCTCTGTTTGATGGTGGTTTGCTACCTTTAAGCACAAACAGTGATTTTCAAGTTTCCATTTCAGATGTAAATAAATCAGGCTTTGCACACCTCATCAGCCGTTGGCTAAGGATATAGCATGATTTTGATTCTTGTGCGCAAGTCTTTTTCACAGGAGGGGAAATCGCACAGTTGGTGTCGGGGTAAAGAATTTGTGCCTGTGGCTCTTTTCGGAACAGGGTGATATTCTACAACAGCTGTCAAAAGGTCAGAGAGTATTTCAGCCAACTTTCCTATACACTGTATGTCTGCATAAGCTCCAAATTTGTGATATTTTTTTCAAAAATTCTCAAATTAGGAGCAAAAAAGTTTTCTTAAAGGTAGCAAACCACTGATCGGATCAGCTGGGCCTGGGCAAATTTGATAATAAAAGGGGGTACCCTTCAATTCTTGGCTCTAAATACACTTTGTTGTATTGTATACTGTCAAGTGCTGTTTCTGTGTGCCTTGGAATGTTTGGGCATCAATAAAAAGCATTTTTCGGCAACTGAAAATACTAAATGTGGCTATCAGGCCAAAATACGAATGTGTGGCTCGGCCTGGAAATGCATCAGAATTCTACTTTCATTTTCATATACACAAACTCGAAGCTGATTATCAAAGAAACGAGGTGGGAGGCAGGTATTGAGTTGTAAATGTTGCACATGATCATGGAGATTTCTGCATGATTTAGCAAGATTTGAGTGGCTTGCTCGAGCACACTGTCCAGCAGGGGCATCTGATTTGGTACATTTTGTCGTAAAAATTGCCGTTGAAAAAGTGGGGTACGAGAAGATTTCTATGCTATTGGCTCTCTTATGTAAGATCAATTTTAGTGTTTTATTTCTCTAGAATCCACAAAAACATCTCTAATTTTCATTTAGATTGAAGAGAATTTGCTTTTATACTTGAAACTGGTCGCAATCAGAATTTATCTTAGTGCGCCCTCCGGCACGCTCTGGGGTCTCCGTTTGATGGTGGTTTGCTACCTTTAAGCACAAACAGTGATTTTCAAGTTTCCATTTCAGATGTAAATAAATCAGGCTTTGCACACCTCATCAGCCGTCGGCTAAGGATATAGCATGATTTTGATTCTTGTGCGCAAGTCTTTTTCACAGGAGGGGAAATCGCACAGTTGGTGTCGGGGTAAAGAATTTGTGCCTGTGGCTCTTTTCCGAACAGGGTGATATTCTTCAACAGCTGTCTAAAAGGTCAGAGAGTATTTCAGCCAACTTTCCTATACACTGTATGTCTGCATAAGCTCCAAATTTGTGATTTTTTTTTCAAAAATTCTCAAATTAGGAGCAAAAAAGTTTTCTTAAAGGTAGCAAACCACTGATCGGATCAGCTGGGCCTGGGCAAATTTGGTAATAAAAGGGGGTACCCTTCAATTCTGGGCTCTAAATACACTTTGTCGTATTTTATACTGCCAAGTGCTGTTTCTGTGTGCCTGGGAATGTTTGGGCATCAATAAAAAGCATTTTTCGGCAATTCAAAATACTAAATGTGGTTATCAGGCCAAAATACGAATGTGTGGCTCGGCCTGGAAATGCATCAGAATTCTACTTTCATTTTCATATACACAAATTCGAAGCTGATTATCAAAGAAACGAGGTGGGAGGCAGGTATTGAGTTGTAAATGTTGCACATGATCATGGAGATTTCTGCATGATTTAGCAAGATTTGAGTGGCTTGCTCGAGCACACTGTCCAGCAGGGGCATCCGATTTGGTACATTTTGTCGTAAAAATTGCCGTTGAAAAAGTGGGGTACGAGAAGATTTCTATGCTATTAGCTCTCTTATGTAAAATCAATTTTAGTGTTTTATTTCTCTAGAATCCACAAAAACATCTCTAATTTTCATTTAGATTGAAGAGAATTTGCTTTTATACTTGAAACTGGTCGCAATCAGAATTTATCTTAGTGCGCCCTCCGGCACGCTCTGGGGTCTCCGTTTGATGGTGGTTTGCTACCTTTAAGCACAAACAGTGATTTTCAAGTTTCCATTTCAGATGTTAATAAATCAGGCTTTGCACACCTCATCAGCCGTTGGCTAAGGATATAGCATGATTTTGATTCTTGTGCGCAAGTCTTTTTCACAGGAGGGGAAATCGCACAGTTGGTGTCGGGGTAAAGAATTTGTGCCTGTGGCTCTTTTCGGAACAGGGTGATATTCTACAACAGCTGTCAAAAGGTCAGAGAGTATTTCAGCCAACTTTCCTATACACTGTATGTCTGCATAAGCTCCAAATTTGTGATATTTTTTTCAAAAATTCTCAAATTAGGAGCAAAAAAGTTTTCTTAAAGGTAGCAAACCACTGATCGGATCAGCTGGGCCTGGGCAAATTTGATAATAAAAGGGGGTACCCTTCAATTCTTGGCTCTAAATACACTTTGTTGTATTTTATACTGTCAAGTGCTGTTTCTGTGTGCCTTGGAATGTTTGGGCATCAATAAAAAGCATTTTTCGGCAACTGAAAATACTAAATGTGGCTATCAGGCCAAAATACGAATGTGTGGCTCGGCCTGGAAATGCATCAGAATTCTACTTTTATTTTCATATACACAAACTCGAAGCTGATTATCAAAGAAACGAGGTGGGAGGCAGGTATTGAGTTGTAAATGTTGCACATGATCATGGAGATTTCTGCATGATTTAGCAAGATTTGAGTGGCTTGCTCGAGCACATTGTCCAGCAGGGGCATCTGATTTGGTACATTTTGTCGTAAAAATTGCTGTTGAAAAAGTGGGGTACGAGAAGATTTCTATGCTATTGGCTCTCTTATGTAAGATCAATTTTAGTGTTTTATTTCTCTAGAATCCACAAAACATCTCTAATTTTCATTTAGATTGAAGAGAATTTGCTTTTATACTTGAAACTGGTCGCAATCAGAATTTATCTTAGTGCGCCCTCCGGCACGCTCTGGGGTCTCCGTTTGATTGTGGTTTGCTACCTTTAAGCACAAACAGTGATTTTCAAGTTTCCATTTCAGATGTAAATAAATCAGGCTTTGCACACCTCATTTGCCGTCGGCTAAGGATATAGCATGATTTTGATTCTTGTGCGCAAGTCTTTTTCACAGGATAGGAAATCGCACAGTTGGTGTTGGGGTAAAGAATTTGTGCCTGTGGCTCTTTTCCGAACAGGGTGATATTCTACAACAGCTGTCAAAAGGTCAGAGAGTATTTCAGCCAACTTTCCTATACACTGTATGTCTGCATAAGCTCCAAATTTGTGATTTTTTTTTTCAAAAATTCTCAAATTAGGAGCAAAAAAGTTTTCTTAAAGGTAGCAAACCACTGATCGGATCAGCTGGGCCTGGGCAAATTTGATAATAAAAGGGGGTACCCTTCAATTCTGGGCTCTAAATACACTTTGTCGTATTTTATACTGCCAAGTGCTGTTTCTGTGTGCCTGGGAATGTTTGGGCATCAATAAAAAGCATTTTTCGGCAATTCAAAATACTAAATGTGGTTATCAGGCCAAAATACGAATGTGTGGCTCGGCCTGGAAATGCATCAGAATTCTACTTTCATTTTCATATACACAAATTCGAAGCTGATTATCAAAGAAACGAGGTGGGAGGCAGGTATTGAGTTGTAAATGTTGCACATGATCATGGAGATTTCTGCATGATTTAGCAAGATTTGAGTGGCTTGCTCGAGCACACTGTCCAGCAGGGGCATCCGATTTGGTACATTTTGTCGTAAAAATTGCCGTTGAAAAAGTGGGGTACGAGAAGATTTCTATGCTATTAGCTCTCTTATGTAAAATCAATTTTAGTGTTTTATTTCTCTAGAATCCACAAAAACATCTCTAATTTTCATTTAGATTGAAGAGAATTTGCTTTTATACTTGAAACTGGTCGCAATCAGAATTTATCTTAGTGCGCCCTCCGGCATGCTCTGGGGTCTCCGTTTGATGGTGGTTTGCTACCTTTAAGCACAAACAGTGATTTTCAAGTTTCCATTTCAGATGTTAATAAATCAGGCTTTGCACACCTCATCAGCCGTTGGCTAAGGATATAGCATGATTTTGATTCTTGTGCGCAAGTCTTTTTCACAGGAGGGGAAGTCGCACAGTTGGTGTCGAGGTAAAGAATTTGTGCCTGTGGCTCTTTTCCGAACAGGGTGATATTCTACAACAGCTGTCAAAAGGTCAGAGAGTATTTCAGCCAACTTTCCTATACACTGTATGTCTGCATAAGCTCCAAATTTGTGATTTTTTTTTCAAAAATTCTCAAATTAGGAGCAAAAAAGTTTTCTTAAAGGTAGCAAACCACTGATCGGATCAGCTGGGCCTGGGCAAATTTGATAATAAAAGGGGGTACCCTTCAATTCTGGGCTCTAAATACACTTTGTCGTATTTTATACTGCCAAGTGCTGTTTCTGTGTGCCTGGGAATGTTTGGGCATCAATAAAAAGCATTTTTCGGCAATTCAAAATACTAAATGTGGTTATCAGGCCAAAATACGAATGTGTGGCTCGGCCTGGAAATGCATCAGAATTCTACTTTCATTTTCATATACACAAATTCGAAGCTGATTATCAAAGAAACGAGGTGGGAGGCAGGTATTGAGTTGTAAATGTTGCACATGATCATGGAGATTTCTGCATGATTTAGCAAGATTTGAGTGGCTTGCTCGAGCACACTGTCCAGCAGGGGCATCCGATTTGGTACATTTTGTCGTAAAAATTGCCGTTGAAAAAGTGGGGTACGAGAAGATTTCTATGCTATTAGCTCTCTTATGTAAAATCAATTTTAGTGTTTTATTTCTCTAGAATCCACAAAAACATCTCTAATTTTCATTTAGATTGAAGAGAATTTGCTTTTATACTTGAAACTGGTCGCAATCAGAATTTATCTTAGTGCGCCCTCCGGCACGCTCTGGGGTCTCCGTTTGATGGTGGTTTGCTACCTTTAAGCACAAACAGTGATTTTCAAGTTTCCATTTCAGATGTTAATAAATCAGGCTTTGCACACCTCATCAGCCGTTGGCTAAGGATATAGCATGATTTTGATTCTTGTGCGCAAGTCTTTTTCACAGGAGGGGAAATCGCACAGTTGGTGTCGGGGTAAAGAATTTGTGCCTGTGGCTCTTTTCGGAACAGGGTGATATTCTACAACAGCTGTCAAAAGGTCAGAGAGTATTTCAGCCAACTTTCCTATACACTGTATGTCTGCATAAGCTCCAAATTTGTGATATTTTTTTCAAAAATTCTCAAATTAGGAGCAAAAAAGTTTTCTTAAAGGTAGCAAACCACTGATCGGATCAGCTGGGCCTGGGCAAATTTGATAATAAAAGGGGGTACCCTTCAATTCTTGGCTCTAAATTGACTTTGTTGTATTTTATACTGTCAAGTGCTGTTTCTGTGTGCCTTGGAATGTTTGGGCATCAATAAAAAGCATTTTTCGGCAACTGAAAATACTAAATGTGGCTATCAGGCCAAAATACGAATGTGTGGCTCGGCCTGGAAATGCATCAGAATTCTACTTTTATTTTCATATACACAAACTCGAAGCTGATTATCAAAGAAACGAGGTGGGAGGCAGGTATTGAGTTGTAAATGTTGCACATGATCATGGAGATTTCTGCATGATTTAGCAAGATTTGAGTGGCTTGCTCGAGCACATTGTCCAGCAGGGGCATCTGATTTGGTACATTTTGTCGTAAAAATTGCTGTTGAAAAAGTGGGGTACGAGAAGATTTCTATGCTATTGGCTCTCTTATGTAAGATCAATTTTAGTGTTTTATTTCTCTAGAATCCACAAAAACATCTCTAATTTTCATTTAGATTGAAGAGAATTTGCTTTTATACTTGAAACTGGTCGCAATCAGAATTTATCTTAGTGCGCCCTCCGGCACGCTCTGGGGTCTCCGTTTGATTGTGGTTTGCTACCTTTAAGCACAAACAGTGATTTTCAAGTTTCCATTTCAGATGTAAATAAATCAGGCTTTGCACACCTCATTTGCCGTCGGCTAAGGATATAGCATGATTTTGATTCTTGTGCGCAAGTCTTTTTCACAGGATAGGAAATCGCACAGTTGGTGTCGGGGTAAAGAATTTGTGCCTGTGGCTCTTTTCCGAACAGGGTGATATTCTACAACAGCTGTCAAAAGGTCAGAGAGTATTTCAGCCAACTTTCCTATACACTGTATGTCTGCATAAGCTCCAAATTTGTGATTTTTTTTTTTCAAAAATTCTCAAATTAGGAGCAAAAAAGTTTTCTTAAAGGTAGCAAACCACTGATCGGATCAGCTGGGCCTGGGCAAATTTGATAATAAAAGGGGGTACCCTTCAATTCTGGGCTCTAAATACACTTTGTCGTATTTTATACTGCCAAGTGCTGTTTCTGTGTGCCTGGGAATGTTTGGGCATCAATAAAAAGCATTTTTCGGCAATTCAAAATACTAAATGTGGTTATCAGGCCAAAATACGAATGTGTGGCTCGGCCTGGAAATGCATCAGAATTCTACTTTCATTTTCATATACACAAATTCGAAGCTGATTATCAAAGAAACGAGGTGGGAGGCAGGTATTGAGTTGTAAATGTTGCACATGATCATGGAGATTTCTGCATGATTTAGCAAGATTTGAGTGGCTTGCTCGAGCACACTGTCCAGCAGGGGCATCCGATTTGGTACATTTTGTCGTAAAAATTGCCGTTGAAAAAGTGGGGTACGAGAAGATTTCTATGCTATTAGCTCTCTTATGTAAAATCAATTTTAGTGTTTTATTTCTCTAGAATCCACAAAAACATCTCTAATTTTCATTTAGATTGAAGAGAATTTGCTTTTATACTTGAAACTGGTCGCAATCAGAATTTATCTTAGTGCGCCCTCCGGCACACTCTGGGGTCTCCGTTTGATGGTGGTTTGCTACCTTTAAGCACAAACAGTGATTTTCAAGTTTCCATTTCAGATGTTAATAAATCAGGCTTTGCACACCTCATCAGCCGTTGGCTTAGGATATAGCATGATTTTGATTCTTGTGCGCAAGTCTTTTTCACAGGAGGGGAAGTCGCACAGTTGGTGTCGAGGTAAAGAATTTGTGCCTGTGGCTCTTTTCCGAACAGGGTGATATTCTACAACAGCTGTCAAAAGGTCAGAGAGTATTTCAGCCAACTTTCCTATACACTGTATGTCTGCATAAGCTCCAAATTTGTGATTTTTTTTTCAAAAATTCTCAAATTAGGAGCAAAAAAGTTTTCTTAAAGGTAGCAAACCACTGATCGGATCAGCTGGGCCTGGGCAAATTTGATAATAAAAGGGGGTACCCTTCAATTCTGGGCTCTAAATACACTTTGTCGTATTTTATACTGCCAAGTGCTGTTTCTGTGTGCCTGGGAATGTTTGGGCATCAATAAAAAGCATTTTTCGGCAATTCAAAATACTAAATGTGGTTATCAGGCCAAAATACGAATGTGTGGCTCGGCCTGGAAATGCATCAGAATTCTACTTTCATTTTCATATACACAAATTCGAAGCTGATTATCAAAGAAACGAGGTGGGAGGCAGGTATTGAGTTGTAAATGTTGCACATGATCATGGAGATTTCTGCATGATTTAGCAAGATTTGAGTGGCTTGCTCGAGCACACTGTCCAGCAGGGGCATCCGATTTGGTACATTTTGTCGTAAAAATTGCCGTTGAAAAAGTGGGGTACGAGAAGATTTCTATGCTATTAGCTCTCTTATGTAAAATCAATTTTAGTGTTTTATTTCTCTAGAATCCACAAAAACATCTCTAATTTTCATTTAGATTGAAGAGAATTTGCTTTTATACTTGAAACTGGTCGCAATCAGAATTTATCTTAGTGCGCCCTCCGGCACGCTCTGGGGTCTCCGTTTGATGGTGGTTTGCTACCTTTAAGCACAAACAGTGATTTTCAAGTTTCCATTTCAGATGTTAATAAATCAGGCTTTGCACACCTCATCAGCCGTTGGCTAAGGATATAGCATGATTTTGATTCTTGTGCGCAAGTCTTTTTCACAGGAGGGGAAATCGCACAGTTGGTGTCGGGGTAAAGAATTTGTGCCTGTGGCTCTTTTCGGAACAGGGTGATATTCTACAACAGCTGTCAAAAGGTCAGAGAGTATTTCAGCCAACTTTCCTATACACTGTATGTCTGCATAAGCTCCAAATTTGTGATATTTTTTTCAAAAATTCTCAAATTAGGAGCAAAAAAGTTTTCTTAAAGGTAGCAAACCACTGATCGGATCAGCTGGGCCTGGGCAAATTTGATAATAAAAGGGGGTACCCTTCAATTCTTGGCTCTAAATACACTTTGTTGTATTTTATACTGTCAAGTGCTGTTTCTGTGTGCCTTGGAATGTTTGGGCATCAATAAAAAGCATTTTTCGGCAACTGAAAATACTAAATGTGGCTATCAGGCCAAAATACGAATGTGTGGCTCGGCCTGGAAATGCATCAGAATTCTACTTTTATTTTCATATACACAAACTCGAAGCTGATTATCAAAGAAACGAGGTGGGAGGCAGGTATTGAGTTGTAAATGTTGCACATGATCATGGAGATTTCTGCATGATTTAGCAAGATTTGAGTGGCTTGCTCGAGCACATTGTCCAGCAGGGGCATCTGATTTGGTACATTTTGTCGTAAAAATTGCTGTTGAAAAAGTGGGGTACGAGAAGATTTCTATGCTATTGGCTCTCTTATGTAAGATCAATTTTAGTGTTTTATTTCTCTAGAATCCACAAAAACATCTCTAATTTTCATTTAGATTGAAGAGAATTTGCTTTTATACTTGAAACTGGTCGCAATCAGAATTTATCTTAGTGCGCCCTCCGGCACGCTCTGGGGTCTCCGTTTGATTGTGGTTTGCTACCTTTAAGCACAAACAGTGATTTTCAAGTTTCCATTTCAGATGTAAATAAATCAGGCTTTGCACACCTCATTTGCCGTCGGCTAAGGATATAGCATGATTTTGATTCTTGTGCGCAAGTCTTTTTCACAGGATAGGAAATCGCACAGTTGGTGTCGGGGTAAAGAATTTGTGCCTGTGGCTCTTTTCCGAACGGTGTGATATTCTACAACAGCTGTCAAAAGGTCAGAGAGTATTTCAGCCAACTTTCCTATACACTGTATGTCTGCATAAGCTCCAAATTTGTGATTTTTTTTTTCAAAAATTCTCAAATTAGGAGCAAAAAAGTTTTCTTAAAGGTAGCAAACCACTGATCGGATCAGCTGGGCCTGGGCAAATTTGATAATAAAAGGGGGTACCCTTCAATTCTGGGCTCTAAATACACTTTGTCGTATTTTATACTGCCAAGTGCTGTTTCTGTGTGCCTGGGAATGTTTGGGCATCAATAAAAAGCATTTTTCGGCAATTCAAAATACTAAATGTGGTTATCAGGCCAAAATACGAATGTGTGGCTCGGCCTGGAAATGCATCAGAATTCTACTTTCATTTTCATATACACAAACTCGAAGCTGATTATCAAAGAAACGAGGTGGGAGGCAGGTATTGAGTTGTAAATGTTGCACATGATCATGGAGATTTCTGCATGATTTAGCAAGATTTGAGTGGCTTGCTCGAGCACACTGTCCAGCAGGGGCATCCGATTTGGTACATTTTGTCGTAAAAATTGCCGTTGAAAAATGGGGTACGAGAAGATTTCTATGCTATTAGCTCTCTTATGTAAAATCAATTTTAGTGTTTTATTTCTCTAGAATCCACAAAAACATCTCTAATTTTCATTTAGATTGAAGAGAATTTGCTTTTATACTGAAACTGGTCACAATCAGAATTTATCTTAGTGCGCCCTCCGGCACGCTCTGGGGTCTCCGTTTGATGGTGGTTTGCTACCTTAAAGCACAAACAGTGATTTTCAAGTTTCCATTTCAGATGTAAATAAATCAGGCTTTGCACACCTCATCAGCCGTTGGCTAAGGATATAGCATGATTTTGATTCTTGTGCGCAAGTCTTTTTCACAGGAGGGGAAATCGCACAGTTGGTGTCGGGGTAAAGAATTTGTGCCTGTGGCTCTTTTCGGAACAGGGTGATATTCTACAACAGCTGTCAAAAGGTCAGAGAGTATTTCAGCCAACTTTCCTATACACTGTATGTCTGCATAAGCTCCAAATTTGTGATTTTTTTTTCAAAAATTCTCAAATTAGGACCAAAAAAGATTTCTTAAAGGTAGCAAACCACTGATTGGATCAGCTGGGCCTGGGCAAATTTGATAATAAAAGGGGGTACCCTTCAATTCTTGGCTCTAAATACACTTTGTTGTATTTTATACTGTCAAGTGCTGTTTCTGTGTGCCTTGGAATGTTTGGGCATCAATAAAAAGCATTTTTCGGCAACTGAAAATACTAAATGTGGCTATCAGGCCAAAATACGAATGTGTGGTTCGGCCTGGAAATGCATCAGAATTCTACTTTCATTTTCATATACACAAACTCGAAGCTGATTATCAAAGAAACGAGGTGGGAGGCAGGTATTGAGTTGTAAATGTTGCACATGATCATGGAGATTTCTGCATGATTTAGCAAGATTTGAGTGGCTTGCTCGAGCACATTGTCCAGCAGGGGCATCTGATTTGGTACATTTTGTCGAAAAAATTGCTGTTGAAAAAGTGGGGTACGAGAAGATTTCTATGCTATTGGCTCTCTTATGTAAGATCAATTTTAGTGTTTTATTTCTCTAGAATCCACAAAAACATCTCTAATTTTCATTTAGATTGAAGAGAATTTGCTTTTATACTTGAAACTGGTCGCAATCAGAATTTATCTTAGTGCGCCGTCCGGCACACTCTGGGGTCTCCGTTTGATTGTGGTTTGCTACCTTTAAGCACAAACAGTGATTTTCAAGTTTCCATTTCAGATGTAAATAAATCAGGCTTTGCACACCTCATTAGCCGTCGGCTAAGGATATAGCATGATTTTGATTCTTGTGCTCAAGTCTTTTTCACAGGAGGGGAAATCGCACAGTTGGTGTCGGGGTAAAGAATTTGTGCCTGTGGCTCTTTTCGGAACAGGGTGATATTCTACAACAGCTGTCAAAAGGTCAGAGAGTATTTCAGCCAACTTTCCTATACACTGTATGTCTGCATAAGCTCCAAATTTGTGATATTTTTTTCAAAAATTCTCAAATTAGGAGCAAAAAAGTTTTCTTAAAGGTAGCAAACCACTGATCGGATCAGCTGGGCCTGGGCAAATTTGATAATAAAAGGGAGTACCCTTCAATTCTTGGCTCTAAATACACTTTGTTGTATTTTATACTGTCAAGTGCTGTTTCTGTGTGCCTTGGAATGTTTAGGCATCAATAAAAAGCATTTTTCGGCAACTGAAAATACTAAATGTGGCTATCAGGCCAAAATACGAATGTGTGGCTCGGCCTGGAAATGCATCAGAATTCTACTTTTATTTTCATATACACAAACTCGAAGCTGATTATCAAAGAAACGAGGTGGGAGGCAGGTATTGAGTTGTAAATGTTGCACATGATCATGGAGATTTCTGCATGATTTAGCAAGATTTGAGTGGCTTGCTCGAGCACATTGTCCAGCAGGGGCATCTGATTTGGTACATTTTGTCGTAAAAACTGCTGTTGAAAAAGTGGGGTACGAGAAGATTTCTATGCTATTGGCTCTCTTATGTAAGATCAATTTTAGTGTTTTATTTCTCTAGAATCCACAAAAACATCTCTAATTTTCATTTAGATTGAAGAGAATTTGCTTTTATACTTGAAACTGGTCGCAATCAGAATTTATCTTAGTGCGCCCTCCGGCACGCTCTGGGGTCTCCGTTTGATTGTGGTTTGCTACCTTTAAGCACAAACAGTGATTTTCAAGTTTCCATTTCAGATGTAAATAAATCAGGCTTTGCACACCTCATTTGCCGTCGGCTAAGGATATAGCATGATTTTGATTCTTGTGCGCAAGTCTTTTTCACAGGATAGGAAATCGCACAGTTGGTGTCGGGGTAAAGAATTTGTGCCTGTGGCTCTTTTCCGAACAGGGTGATATTCTACAACAGCTGTCAAAAGGTCAGAGAGTATTTCAGCCAACTTTCCTATACACTGTATGTCTGCATAAGCTCCAAATTTGTGATTTTTTTTTCCAAAAATTCTCAAATTAGGAGCAAAAAAGTTTTCTTAAAGGTAGCAAACCACTGATCGGATCAGCTGGGCCTGGGCAAATTTGATAATAAAAGGGGGTACCCTTCAATTCTGGGCTCTAAATACACTTTGTCGCATTTTATACTGCCAAGTGCTGTTTCTGTGTGCCTGGGAATGTTTGGGCATCAATAAAAAGCATTTTTCGGAAATTCAAAATACTAAATGTGGTTATCAGGCCAAAATACGAATGTGTGGCTCGGCCTGGAAATGCATCAGAATTCTACTTTCATTTTCATATACACAAATTCGAAGCTGATTATCAAAGAAACGAGGTGGGAGGCAGGTATTGAGTTGTAAATGTTGCACATGATCATGGAGATTTCTGCATGATTTAGCAAGATTTGAGTGGCTTGCTCGAGCACACTGTCCAGCAGGGGCATCCGATTTGGTACATTTTGTCGTAAAAATTGCCGTTGAAAAAGTGGGGTACGAGAAGATTTCTATGCTATTAGCTCTCTTATGTAAAATCAATTTTAGTGTTTTATTTCTCTAGAATCCACAAAAACATCTCTAATTTTCATTTAGATTGAAGAGAATTTGCTTTTATACTTGAAACTGGTCGCAATCAGAATTTATCTTAGTGCGCCCTCCGGCACGCTCTGGGGTCTCCGTTTGATGGTGGTTTGCTACCTTTAAGCACAAACAGTGATTTTCAAGTTTCCATTTCAGATGTTAATAAATCAGGCTTTGCACACCTCATCAGCCGTTGGCTAAGGATATAGCATGATTTTGATTCTTGTGCGCAAGTCTTTTTCACAGGAGGGGAAATCGCACAGTTGGTGTCGGGGTAAAGAATTTGTGCCTGTGGCTCTTTTCGGAACAGGGTGATATTCTACAACAGCTGTCAAAAGGTCAGAGAGTATTTCAGCCAACTTTCCTATACACTGTATGTCTGCATAAGCTCCAAATTTGTGATATTTTTTTCAAAAATTCTCAAATTAGGAGCAAAAAAGTTTTCTTAAAGGTAGCAAACCACTGATCGGATCAGCTGGGCCTGGGCAAATTTGATAATAAAAGGGGGTACCCTTCAATTCTTGGCTCTAAATACACTTTGTTGTATTTTATACTGTCAAGTGCTGTTTCTGTGTGCCTTGGAATGTTTGGGCATCAATAAAAAGCATTTTTCGGCAACTGAAAATACTAAATGTGGCTATCAGGCCAAAATACGAATGTGTGGCTCGGCCTGGAAATGCATCAGAATTCTACTTTTATTTTCATATACACAAACTCGAAGCTGATTATCAAAGAAACGAGGTGGGAGGCAGGTATTGAGTTGTAAATGTTGCACATGATCATGGAGATTTCTGCATGATTTAGCAAGATTTGAGTGGCTTGCTCGAGCACATTGTCCAGCAGCGGCATCCGATTTGGTATATTTTGTCGTAAAAATTGCCGTCAAAAAAGTGGGGTCCGAGAAGATTTCTATGCTATTGGCTCTCTTATGTAAGATCAATTTTACTGTTTTATTTCTCTAGAATCCACAAAAACATCTCTAATTTTCATTTAGATTGAAGAGAATTTGCTTTTATACTTGAAACTGGTCGCAATCAGAATTTATCTTAGTGCGCCCTCCGGCACGCTCTGGGGTCTCCGTTTGATGGTGGTTTGCTACCTTTAAGCACAAACAGTGATTTTCAAGTTTCCATTTCAGATGTAAATAAATCAGGCTTTGCACACCTCATCAGCCGTCGTCTAAGGATATAGCATGATTTTGATTCTTGTGCGCAAGTCTTTTTCACAGGAGGGGAAATCGCACAGTTGGTGTCGGGGTAAAGAATTTGTGCCTGTGGCTCTTTTCGGAACAGGTCGATATTCTACAACAGCTGTCAAAAGGTCAGAGAGTATTTCAGCCAACTTTCCTATACACTGTATGTCTGCATAAGCTCCAAATATGTGATTTTTTTTTCAAAAATTCTCAAATTAGGAGCAAAAAAGTTTTCTTAAAGGTAGCAAACCACTGATCGGATCAGCTGGGCCTGGGCAAATTTGATAATAAAAGGGGGTACCCTTCAATTCTTGGCTCTAAATACACTTTGTTGTATTTTATACTGTCAAGTGCTGTTTCTGTGTGCCTTGGAATGTTTGGGCATCAATAAAAAGCATTTTTCGGCAACTGAAAATAGTAAATGTGGCTATCAGGCCAAAATACGAATGTGTGGTTCGGCCTGGAAATGCATCAGAATTCTACTTTCATTTTCATATACACAAACTCGAAGCTGATTATCAAAGAAACGAGGTGGGAGGCAGGTATTGAGTTGTAAATGTTGCACATGATCATGGAGATTTCTGCATGATTTAGCAAGATTTGAGTGGCTTGCTCGAGCACACTGTCCAGCAGGGGCATCCGATTTGGTACATTTTGTCGTAAAAATTGCCGTCAAAAAAGTGGGGTCCGAGATGATTTCTATGCTATTGGCTCTCCTATGTAAGATCAATTTTACTGTTTTATTTCTCTAGAATCCACAAAAACATCTCTAATTTTCATTTAGATTGAAGAGAATTTGCTTTTATACTTGAAACTGGTCGCAATCAGAATTTATCTTAGTGCGCCCTCCGGCACGCTCTGGGGTCTCCGTTTGATGGTGGTTTGCTACCTTTAGGCACAAACAGTGATTTTCAAGTTTCCATTTCAGATGTAAATAAATCAGGCTTTGCACACCTCATCAGCCGTCGTCTAAGGATATAGCATGATTTTGATTCTTGTGCGCAAGTCTTTTTCACAGGAGGGGAAATCGCACAGTTGGTGTCGGGGTAAAGAATTTGTGCCTGTGGCTCTTTTCGGAACAGGTCGATATTCTACAACAGCTGTCAAAAGGTCAGAGAGTATTTCAGCCAACTTTCCTATACACTGTATGTCTGCATAAGCTCCAAATATGTGATTTTTTTTTCAAAAATTCTCAAATAAGGAGCAAAAAAGTTTTCTTAAAGGTAGCAAACCACTGATCGGATCAGCTGGGCCTGGGCAAATTTGATAATAAAAGGGGGTACCCTTCAATTCTTGGCTCTAAATACACTTTGTTGTATTTTATACTGTCAAGTGCTGTTTCTGTGTGCCTTGGAATGTTTGGGCATCAATAAAAAGCATTTTTCGGCAACTGAAAATACTAAATGTGGCTATCAGGCCAAAATACGAATGTGTGGTTCGGCCTGGAAATGCATCAGAATTCTACTTTCATTTTCATATACACAAACTCGAAGCTGATTATCAAAGAAACAAGGTGGGAGGCAGGTATTGAGTTGTAAATGTTGCACATGATCATGGAGATTTCTGCATGATTTAGCAAGATTTGAGTGGCTTGCTCGAGCACACTGTCCAGCAGGGGCATCCGATTTGGTACATTTTGTCGTAAAAATTGCCGTCAAAAAAGTGGGGTCCGAGATGATTTCTATGCTATTGGCTCTCCTATGTAAGATCAATTTTAGTGTTTTATTTCTCTAGAATCCACAAAAACATCTCTAATTTTCATTTAGATTGAAGAGAATTTGCTTTTATACTTGAAACTGGTCGCAATCAGAATTTATCTTAGTGCGCCCTCCGGCACGCTCTGGGGTCTCCGTTTGATGGTGGTTTGCTACCTTTCAGCACAAACAGTGATTTTCAAGTTTCCATTTCAGATGTAAATAAATCAGGCTTTGCACACCTCATCAGCCGTTGGCTAAGGATATAGCATGATTTTGATTCTTGTGCGCAAGTCTTTTTCACAGGAGGGGAAATCGCACAGTTGGTGTCGGGGTAAAGAATTTGTGCCTGTGGCTCTTTTCTGAACAGGGTGATATTCTACAACAGCTGTCAAAAGGTCAGAGAGTATTTCAGCCAACTTTCCTATACACTGTATGTCTGCATTAGCTCCGAATTTGTGATTTTTTTTTCAAAAATTCTCAAATTAGGAGCAAAAACGTTTTCTTAAAGGTAGCAAACCACTGATCGGATCAGCTGGGCCTGGGCAAATTTGATAATAAAAGGGGGTACCCTTCAATTCTTGGCTCTAAATACACTTTGTTGTATTTTATACTGTCAAGTGCTGTTTCTGTGTGCCTTGGAATGTTTGGGCATCAATAAAAAGCATTTTTCGGCAACTGAAAAAACTAAATGTGGCTATCAGGCCAAAATACGAATGTGTGGTTCGGCCTGGAAATGCATCAGAATTCTACTTTCATTTTCATATACACAAACTCGAAGCTGATTATCAAAGAAACAAGGTGGGAGGCAGGTATTGAGTTGTAAATGTTGCACATGATCATGGAGATTTCTGCATGATTTAGCAAGATTTGAGTGGCTTGCTCGAGCACACTGTCCAGCAGGGGCATCCGATTTGGTACATTTTGTCGTAAAAATTGCCGTCAAAAAAGTGGGGTCCGAGATGATTTCTATGCTATTGGCTCTCCTATGTAAGATCAATTTTAGTGTTTTATTTCTCTAGAATCCACAAAAACATCTCTAATTTTCATTTAGATTGAAGAGAATTTGCTTTTATACTTGAAACTGGTCGCAATCAGAATTTATCTTAGTGCGCCCTCCGGCACGCTCTGGGGTCTCCGTTTGATGGTGGTTTGCTACCTTTAAGCACAAACAGTGATTTTCAAGTTTCCATTTCAGATGTAAATAAATCAGGCTTTGCACACCTCATCAGCCGTCGGCTAAGGATATAGCATGATTTTGATTCTTGTGTGCAAGTCTTTTTCACAGGAGGGGAAATCGCACAGTTGGTGTCGGGGTAAAGAATTTGTGCCTGTGGCTCTTTTCTGAACAGGGTGATATTCTACAACAGCTGTCAAAAGGTCAGAGAGTATTTCAGCCAACTTTCCTATACACTGTATGTCTGCATTAGCTCCAAATTTGTGATTTTTTTTTCAAAAATTCTCAAATTAGGAGCAAAAAAGTTTTCTTAAAGGTAGCAAACCACTGATCGGATCAGCTGGGCCTGGGCAAATTTGATAATAAAAGGGGGTACCCTTCAATTCTTGGCTCTAAATACACTTTGTTGTATTTTATACTGTCAAGTGCTGTTTCTGTGTGCCTTGGAATGTTTGGGCATCAATAAAAAGCATTTTTTGGCAACTGAAAATACTAAATGTGGCTATCAGGCCAAAATACGAATGTGTGGCTCAGCCTGGAAATGCATCAGAATTCTACTTTCATTTTCATATACACAAACTCGAAGCTGATTATCAAAGAAACGAGGTTGGAGGCAGGTATTGAGTTGTAAATGTTGCACCTGATCATGGAGATTTCTGCATGATTTAGCAAGATTTGAGTGGCTTGCTCGAGCACACTGTCCAGCAGGGGCATCCGATTTGGTACATTTTGTCGTAAAAATTGCCGTCAAAAAAGTGGGGTCCGAGAAGATTTCTATGCTATTGGCTCTCTTATGTAAGATCAATTTTAGTGTTTTATTTCTCTAGAATCCACAAAAACATCTCTAATTTTCATTTAGATTGAAGAGAATTTGCTTTTATACTTGAAACTGGTCGCAATCAGAATTTATCTTAGTGCGCCCTCCGGCACGCTCTGGGGTCTCCGTTTGATGGTGGTTTGCTACCTTTAAGCACAAACAGTGATTTTCAAGTTTCCATTTCAGATGTAAATAAATCAGGCTTTGCACACCTCATCAGCCGTCGGCTAAGGATATAGCATGATTTTGATTCTTGTGCGCAAGTCTTTTTCACAGGAGGGGAAATCGCACAGTTGGTGTCGGGGTAAAGAATTTGTGCCTGTGGCTCTTTTCGGAACAGGGTGATATTCTACAACAGCTGTCAAAAGGTCAGAGAGTATTTCAGCCAACTTTCCTATACACTGTATGTCTGCATTAGCTCCGAATTTGTGATTTTTTTTTCAAAAATTCTCAAATTAGGAGCAAAAACGTTTTCTTAAAGGTAGCAAACCACTGATCGGATCAGCTGGGCCTGGGCAAATTTGATAATAAAAGGGGGTACCCTTCAATTCTTGGCTCTAAATACACTTTGTTGTATTTTATACTGTCAAGTGCTGTTTCTGTGTGCCTTGGAATGTTTGGGCATCAATAAAAAGCATTTTTCGGCAACTGAAAAAACTAAATGTGGCTATCAGGCCAAAATACGAATGTGTGGTTCGGCCTGGAAATGCATCAGAATTCTACTTTCATTTTCATATACACAAACTCGAAGCTGATTATCAAAGAAACAAGGTGGGAGGCAGGTATTGAGTTGTAAATGTTGCACATGATCATGGAGATTTCTGCATGATTTAGCAAGATTTGAGTGGCTTGCTCGAGCACACTGTCCAGCAGGGGCATCCGATTTGGTACATTTTGTCGTAAAAATTGCCGTCAAAAAAGTGGGGTCCGAGATGATTTCTATGCTATTGGCTCTCCTATGTAAGATCAATTTTAGTGTTTTATTTCTCTAGAATCCACAAAAACATCTCTAATTTTCATTTAGATTGAAGAGAATTTGCTTTTATACTTGAAACTGGTCGCAATCAGAATTTATCTTAGTGCGCACTCCGGCACGCTCTGGGGTCTCCGTTTGATGGTGGTTTGCTACCTTTAAGCACAAACAGTGATTTTCAAGTTTCCATTTCAGATGTAAATAAATCAGGCTTTGCACACCTCATCAGCCGTCGGCTAAGGATATAGCATGATTTTGATTCTTGTGCGCAAGTCTTTTTCACAGGAGGGGAAATCGCACAGTTGGTGTCGGGGTAAAGAATTTGTGCCTGTGGCTCTTTTCTGAACAGGGTGATATTCTACAACAGCTGTCAAAAGGTCAGAGAGTATTTCAGCCAACTTTCCTATACACTGTATGTCTGCATTAGCTCCAAATTTGTGATTTTTTTTTCAAAAATTCTCAAATTAGGAGCAAAAAAGTTTTCTTAAAGGTAGCAAACCACTGATCGGATCAGCTGGGCCTGGGCAAATTTGATAATAAAAGGGGGTACCCTTCAATTCTTGGCTCTAAATACACTTTGTTGTATTTTATACTGTCAAGTGCTGTTTCTGTGTGCCTTGGAATGTTTGGGCATCAATAAAAAGCATTTTTCGGCAACTGAAAATACTAAATGTGGCTATCAGGCCAAAATACGAATGTGTGGCTCAGCCTGGAAATGCATCAGAATTCTACTTTCATTTTCATATACACAAACTCGAAGCTGATTATCAAAGAAACGAGGTTGGAGGCAGGTATTGAGTTGTAAATGTTGCACCTGATCATGGAGATTTCTGCATGATTTAGCAAGATTTGAGTGGCTTGCTCGAGCACACTGTCCAGCAGGGGCATCCGATTTGGTACATTTTGTCGTAAAAATTGCCGTCAAAAAAGTGGGGTCCGAGAAGATTTCTATGCTATTGGCTCTCTTATGTAAGATCAATTTTAGTGTTTTATTTCTCTAGAATCCACAAAAACATCTCTAATTTTCATTTAGATTGAAGAGAATTTGCTTTTATACTTGAAACTGGTCGCAATCAGAATTTATCTTAGTGCGCCCTCCGGCACGCTCTGGGGTCTCCGTTTGATGGTGGTTTGCTACCTTTAAGCACAAACAGCGATTTTCAAGTTTCCATTTCAGATGTAAATAAATCAGGCTTTGCACACCTCATCAGCCGTCGGCTAAGGATATAGCATGATTTTGATTCTTGTGCGCAAGTCTTTTTCACAGGAGGGGAAATCGCACAGTTGGTGTCGGGGTAAAGAATTTGTGCCTGTGGCTCTTTTCGGAACAGGGTGATATTCTACAACAGCTGTCAAAAGGTCAGAGAGTATTTCAGCCAACTTTCCTATACACTGTATGTCTGCATAAGCTCCAAATATGTGATTTATTTTTCAAAAATTCTCAAATTAGGAGCAAAAAAGTTTTCTTAAAGGTAGCAAACCACTGATCGGATCAGCTGGGCCTGGGCAAATTTGATAATAAAAGGGGGTACCCTTCAATTCTTGGCTCTAAATACACTTTGTTGTATTTTATACTGTCAAGTGCTGTTTCTGTGTGCCTTGGAATGTTTGGGCATCAATAAAAAGCATTTTTCGGCAACTGAAAATACTAAATGTGGCTATCAGGCCAAAATACGAATGTGTGGTTGGGCCTGGAAATGCATCAGAATTCTACTTTCATTTTCATATACACAAACTCGAAGCTGATTATCAAAGAAACGAGGTGGGAGGCAGGTATTGAGTTGTAAATGTTGCACATGATCATGGAGATTTCTGCATGATTTAGCAAGATTTGAGTGGCTTGCTCGAGCACATTGTCCAGCAGCGGCATCCGATTTGGTACATTTTGTCGTAAAAATTGCCGTCAAAAAAGTGGGGTCCGAGAAGATTTCTATGCTATTGGCTCTCTTATGTAAGATCAATTTTACTGTTTTATTTCTCTAGAATCCACAAAAACATCTCTAATTTTCATTTAGATTGAAGAGAATTTGCTTTTATACTTGAAACTGGTCGCAATCAGAATTTATCTTAGTGCGCCCTCCGGCACGCTCTGGGGTCTCCGTTTGATGGTGGTTTGCTACCTTTAAGCACAAACAGTGATTTTCAAGTTTCCATTTCAGATGTAAATAAATCAGGCTTTGCACACCTCATCAGCCGTCGTCTAAGGATATAGCATGATTTTGATTCTTGTGCGCAAGTCTTTTTCACAGGAGGGGAAATCGCACAGTTGGTGTCGGGGTAAAGAATTTGTGCCTGTGGCTCTTTTCGGAACAGGTCGATATTCTACAACAGCTGTCAAAAGGTCAGAGAGTATTTCAGCCAACTTTCCTATACACTGTATGTCTGCATAAGCTCCAAATATGTGATTTTTTTTCAAAAATTCTCAAATTAGGAGCAAAAAAGTTTTCTTAAAGGTAGCAAACCACTGATCGGATCAGCTGGGCCTGGGCAAATTTGATAATAAAAGGGGGTACCCTTCAATTCTTGGCTCTAAATACACTTTGTTGTATTTTATACTGTCAAGTGCTGTTTCTGTGTGCCTTGGAATGTTTGGGCATCAATAAAAAGCATTTTTCGGCAACAGAAAATACTAAATGTGGCTATCAGGCCAAAATACGAATGTGTGGTTCGGCCTGGAAATGCATCAGAATTCTACTTTCATTTTCATATACACAAACTCGAAGCTGATTATCAAAGAAACGAGGTGGGAGGCAGGTATTGAGTTGTAAATGTTGCACATGATCATGGAGATTTCTGCATGATTTAGCAAGATTTGAGTGGCTTGCTCGAGCACACTGTCCAGCAGGGGCACCGGATTTGGTACATTTTGTCGTAAAAATTGCCGTCAAAAAAGTGGGGTCCGAGATGATTTCTATGCTATTGGCTCTCCTATGTAAGATCAATTTTAGTGTTTTATTTCTCTAGAATCCACAAAAAACATCTCTAATTTTCATTTAGATTGAAGAGAATTTGCTTTAATACTTGAAACTGGTCGCAATCAGAATTTATCTTAGTGCGCCCTCCGGCACGCTCTGGGGTCTCAGTTTGATGGTGGTTTGCTACCTTTAAGCACAAACAGTGATTTTCAAGTTTCCATTTCAGATGTAAATAAATCAGGCTTTGCACACCTCATCAGCCGTCGGCTAAGGATATAGCATGATTTTGATTCTTGTGCGCAAGTCTTTTTCACAGGAGGGGAAATCGCACAGTTGGTGTCGGGGTAAAGAATTTGTGCCTGTGGCTCTTTTCTGAACAGGGTGATATTCTACAACAGCTGTCAAAAGGTCAGAGAGTATTTCAGCCAACTTTCCTATACACTGTATGTCTGCATTAGCTCCGAATTTGTGATTTTTTTTTCAAAAATTCTCAAATTAGGAGCAAAAAAGTTTTCTTAAAGGTAGCAAACCACTGATCGGATCAGCTGGGCCTGGGCAAATTTGATAATAAAAGGGGGTACCCTTCAATTCTTGGCTCTAAATACACTTTGTTGTATTTTATACTGTCAAGTGCTGTTTCTGTGTGCCTTGGAATGTTTGGGCATCAATAAAAAGCATTTTTCGGCAACTGAAAATACTAAATGTGGCTATCAGGCCAAAATACGAATGTGTGGTTCGGCCTGGAAATGCATCAGAATTCTACTTTCATTTTCATATACACAAACTCGAAGCTGATTATCAAAGAAACAAGGTGGGAGGCAGGTATTGAGTTGTAAATGTTGCACATGATCATGGAGATTTCTGCATGATTTAGCAAGATTTGAGTGGCTTGCTCGAGCACACTGTCCAGCAGGGGCATCCGATTTGGTACATTTTGTCGTAAAAATTGCCGTCAAAAAAGTGGGGTCCGAGATGATTTCTATGCTATTGGCTCTCCTATGTAAGATCAATTTTACTGTTTTATTTCTCTAGAATCCACAAAAACATCTCTAATTTTCATTTAGATTGAAGAGAATTTGCTTTTATACTTGAAACTGGTCGCAATCAGAATTTATCTTAGTGCGCCCTCCGGCACGCTCTGGGGTCTCCGTTTGATGGTGGTTTGCTACCTTTAAGCACAAACAGTGATTTTCAAGTTTCCATTTCAGATGTAAATAAATCAGGCTTTGCACACCTCATCAGCCGTCGGCTAAGGATATAGCATGATTTTGATTCTTGTGCGCAAGTCTTTTTCACAGGAGGGGAAATCGCACAGTTGGTGTCGGGGTAAAGAATTTGTGCCTGTGGCTCTTTTCTGAACAGGGTGATATTCTACAACAGCTGTCAAAAGGTCAGAGAGTATTTCAGCCAACTTTCCTATACACTGTATGTCTGCATTAGCTCCAAATTTGTGATTTTTTTTTCAAAAATTCTCAAATTAGGAGCAAAAAAGTTTTCTTAAAGGTAGCAAACCACTGATCGGATCAGCTGGGCCTGGGCAAATTTGATAATAAAAGGGGGTACCCTTCAATTCTTGGCTCTAAATACACTTTGTTGTATTTTATACTGTCAAGTGCTGTTTCTGTGTGCCTTGGAATGTTTGGGCATCAATAAAAAGCATTTTTCGGCAACTGAAAATACTAAATGTGGCTATCAGGCCAAAATACGAATGTGTGGCTCAGCCTGGAAATGCATCAGAATTCTACTTTCATTTTCATATACACAAACTCGAAGCTGATTATCAAAGAAACGAGGTTGGAGGCAGGTATTGAGTTGTAAATGTTGCACCTGATCATGGAGATTTCTGCATGATTTAGCAAGATTTGAGTGGCTTGCTCGAGCACACTGTCCAGCAGGGGCATCCGATTTGGTACATTTTGTCGTAAAAATTGCCGTCAAAAAAGTGGGGTCCGAGAAGATTTCTATGCTATTGGCTCTCTTATGTAAGATCAATTTTAGTGTTTTATTTCTCTAGAATCCACAAAAACATCTCTAATTTTCATTTAGATTGAAGAGAATTTGCTTTTATACTTGAAACTGGTCGCAATCAGAATTTATCTTAGTGCGCCCTCCGGCACGCTCTGGGGTCTCCGTTTGATGGTGGTTTGCTACCTTTAAGCACAAACAGTGATTTTCAAGTTTCCATTTCAGATGTAAATAAATCAGGCTTTGCACACCTCATCAGCCGTCGGCTAAGGATATAGCATGATTTTGATTCTTGTGCGCAAGTCTTTTTCACAGGAGGGGAAATCGCACAGTTGGTGTCGGGGTAAAGAATTTGTGCCTGTGGCTCTTTTCGGAACAGGGTGATATTCTACAACAGCTGTCAAAAGGTCAGAGAGTATTTCAGCCAACTTTCCTATACACTGTATGTCTGCATAAGCTCCAAATATGTGATTTTTTTTTCAAAAATTCTCAAATTAGGAGCAAAAAAGTTTTCTTAAAGGTAGCAAACCACTGATCGGATCAGCTGGGCCTGGGCAAATTTGATAATAAAAGGGGGTACCCTTCAATTCTTGGCTCTAAATACACTTTGTTGTATTTTATACTGTCAAGTGCTGTTTCTGAGTGCCTTGGAATGTTTGGGCATCAATAAAAAGCATTTTTCGGCAACTGAAAATACTAAATGTGGCTATCAGGCCAAAATACGAATGTGTGGTTGGGCCTGGAAATGCATCAGAATTCTACTTTCATTTTCATATACACAAACTCGAAGCTGATTATCAAAGAAACGAGGTGGGAGGCAGGTATTGAGTTGTAAATGTTGCACATGATCATGGAGATTTCTGCATGATTTAGCAAGATTTGAGTGGCTTGCTCGAGCACATTGTCCAGCAGCGGCATCCGATTTGGTACATTTTGTCGTAAAAATTGCCGTCAAAAAAGTGGGGTCCGAGAAGATTTCTATGCTATTGGCTCTCTTATGTAAGATCAATTTTACTGTTTTATTTCTCTAGAATCCACAAAAACATCTCTAATTTTCATTTAGATTGAAGAGAATTTGCTTTTATACTTGAAACTGGTCGCAATCAGAATTTATCTTAGTGCGCCCTCCGGCACGCTCTGGGGTCTCCGTTTGATGGTGGTTTGCTACCTTTAAGCACAAACAGTGATTTTCAAGTTTCCATTTCAGATGTAAATAAATCAGGCTTTGCACACCTCATCAGCCGTCGTCTAAGGATATAGCATGATTTTGATTCTTGTGCGCAAGTCTTTTTCACAGGAGGGGAAATCGCACAGTTGGTGTCGGGGTAAAGAATTTGTGCCTGTGGCTCTTTTCGGAACAGGTCGATATTCTACAACAGTTGTCAAAAGGTCAGAGAGTATTTCAGCCAACTTTCCTATACACTGTATGTCTGCATAAGCTCCAAATATGTGATTTTTTTTTCAAAAATTCTCAAATTAGGAGCAAAAAAGTTTTCTTAAAGGTAGCAAACCACTGATCGGATCAGCTGGGCCTGGGCAAATTTGATAATAAAAGGGGGTACCCTTCAATTCTTGGCTCTAAATACACTTTGTTGTATTTTATACTGTCAAGTGCTGTTTCTGTGTGCCTTGGAATGTTTGGGCATCAATAAAAAGCATTTTTCGGCAACTGAAAATACTAAATGTGGCTATCAGGCCAAAATACGAATGTGTGGTTCGGCCTGGAAATGCATCAGAATTCTACTTTCATTTTCATATACACAAACTCGAAGCTGATTATCAAAGAAACGAGGTGGGAGGCAGGTATTGAGTTGTAAATGTTGCACATGATCATGGAGATTTCTGCATGATTTAGCAAGATTTGAGTGGCTTGCTCGAGCACACTGTCCAGCAGGGGCATCCGATTTGGTACATTTTGTCGTAAAAATTGCCGTCAAAAAAGTGGGGTCCGAGATGATTTCTATGCTATTGGCTCTCCTATGTAAGATCAATTTTAGTGTTTTATTTCTCTAGAATCCACAAAAAACATCTCTAATTTTCATTTAGATTGAAGAGAATTTGCTTTTATACTTGAAACTGGTCGCAATCAGAATTTATCTTAGTGCGCCCTCCGGCACGCTCTGGGGTCTCCGTTTGATGGTGGTTTGCTACCTTTAAGCACAAACAGTGATTTTCAAGTTTCCATTTCAGATGTAAATAAATCAGGCTTTGCACACCTCATCAGCCGTCGGCTAAGGATATAGCATGATTTTGATTCTTGTGCGCAAGTCTTTTTCACAGGAGGGGAAATCGCACAGTTGGTGTCGGGGTAAAGAATTTGTGCCTGTGGCTCTTTTCTGAACAGGGTGATATTCTACAACAGCTGTCAAAAGGTCAGAGAGTATTTCAGCCAACTTTCCTATACACTGTATGTCTGCATTAGCTCCAAATTTGTGATTTTTTTTTCAAAAATTCTCAAATTAGGAGCAAAAAAGTTTTCTTAAAGGTAGCAAACCACTGATCGGATCAGCTGGGCCTGGGCAAATTTGATAATAAAAGGGGGTACCCTTCAATTCTTGGCTCTAAATACACTTTGTTGTATTTTATACTGTCAAGTGCTGTTTCTGTGTGCCTTGGAATGTTTGGGCATCAATAAAAAGCATTTTTCGGCAACTGAAAATACTAAATGTGGCTATCAGGCCAAAATACGAATGTGTGGTTGGGCCTGGAAATGCATCAGAATTCTACTTTCATTTTCATATACACAAACTCGAAGCTGATTATCAAAGAAACGAGGTGGGAGGCAGGTATTGAGTTGTAAATGTTGCACATGATCATGGAGATTTCTGCATGATTTAGCAAGATTTGAGTGGCTTGCTCGAGCACATTGTCCAGCAGCGGCATCCGATTTGGTACATTTTGTTGTAAAAATTGCCGTCAAAAAAGTGGGGTCCGAGAAGATTTCTATGCTATTGGCTCTCTTATGTAAGATCAATTTTACTGTTTTATTTCTCTAGAATCCACAAAAACATCTCTAATTTTCATTTAGATTGAAGAGAATTTGCTTTTATACTTGAAACTGGTCGCAATCAGAATTTATCTTAGTGCGCCCTCCGGCACGCTCTGGGGTCTCCGTTTGATGGTGGTTTGCTACCTTTAAGCACAAACAGTGATTTTCAAGTTTCCATTTCAGATGTAAATAAATCAGGCTTTGCACACCTCATCAGCCGTCGTCTAAGGATATAGCATGATTTTGATTCTTGTGCGCAAGTCTTTTTCACAGGAGGGGAAATCGCACAGTTGGTGTCGGGGTAAAGAATTTGTGCCTGTGGCTCTTTTCGGAACAGGTCGATATTCTACAACAGCTGTCAAAAGGTCAGAGAGTATTTCAGCCAACTTTCCTATACACTGTATGTCTGCATAAGCTCCAAATATGTGATTTTTTTTTCAAAAATTCTCAAATTAGGAGCAAAAAAGTTTTCTTAAAGGTAGCAAACCACTGATCGGATCAGCTGGGCCTGGGCAAATTTGATAATAAAAGGGGGTACCCTTCAATTCTTGGCTCTAAATACACTTTGTTGTATTTTATACTGTCAAGTGCTGTTTCTGTGTGCCTTGGAATGTTTGGGCATCAATAAAAAGCATTTTTCGGCAACTGAAAATAGTAAATGTGGCTATCAGGCCAAAATACGAATGTGTGGTTCGGCCTGGAAATGCATCAGAATTCTACTTTCATTTTCATATACACAAACTCGAAGCTGATTATCAAAGAAACGAGGTGGGAGGCAGGTATTGAGTTGTAAATGTTGCACATGATCATGGAGATTTCTGCATGATTTAGCAAGATTTGACTGGCTTGCTCGAGCACACTGTCCAGCAGGGGCATCCGATTTGGTACATTTTGTCGTAAAAATTGCCGTCAAAAAAGTGGGGTCCGAGATGATTTCTATGCTATTGGCTCTCCTATGTAAGATCAATTTTAGTGTTTTATTTCTCTAGAATCCACAAAAACATCTCTAATTTTCATTTAGATTGAAGAGAATTTGCTTTTATACTTGAAACTGGTCGCAATCAGAATTTATCTTAGTGCGCCCTCCGGCACGCTCTGGGGTCTCCGTTTGATGGTGGTTTGCTACCTTTAAGCACAAACAGTGATTTTCAAGTTTCCATTTCAGATGTAAATAAATCAGGCTTTGCACACCTCATCAGCCGTCGGCTAAGGATATAGCATGATTTTGATTCTTGTGCGCAAGTCTTTTTCACAGGAGGGGAAATCGCACAGTTGGTGTCGGGGTAAAGAATTTGTGCCTGTGGCTCTTTTCTGAACTGGGTGATATTCTACAACAGCTGTCAAAAGGTCAGAGAGTATTTCAGCCAACTTTCCTATACACTGTATGTCTGCATTAGCTCCAAATTTGTGATTTTTTTTTCAAAAATTCTCAAATTAGGAGCAAAAAAGTTTTCTTAAAGGTAGCAAACCACTGATCGGATCAGCTGGGCCTGGGCAAATTTGATAATAAAAGGGGGTACCCTTCAATTCTTGGCTCTAAATACACTTTGTTGTATTTTATACTGTCAAGTGCTGTTTCTGTGTGCCTTGGAATGTTTGGGCATCAATAAAAAGCATTTTTCGGCAACTGAAAATACTAAATGTGGCTATCAGGCCAAAATACGAATGTGTGGTTGGGCCTGGAAATGCATCAGAATTCTACTTTCATTTTCATATACACAAACTCGAAGCTGATTATCAAAGAAACGAGGTGGGAGGCAGGTATTGAGTTGTAAATGTTGCACATGATCATGGAGATTTCTGCATGATTTAGCAAGATTTGAGTGGCTTGCTCGAGCACATTGTCCAGCAGCGGCATCCGATTTGGTACATTTTGTCGTAAAAATTGCCGTCAAAAAAGTGGGGTCCGAGAAGATTTCTATGCTATTGGCTCTCTTATGTAAGATCAATTTTACTGTTTTATTTCTCTAGAATCCACAAAAACATCTCTAATTTTCATTTAGATTGAAGAGAATTTGCTTTTATACTTGAAACTGGTCGCAATCAGAATTTATCTTAGTGCGCCCTCCGGCACGCTCTGGGGTCTCCGTTTGATGGTGGTTTGCTACCTTTAAGCACAAACAGTGATTTTCAAGTTTCCATTTCAGATGTAAATAAATCAGGCTTTGCACACCTCATCAGCCGTCGGCTAAGGATATAGCATGATTTTGATTCTTGTGCGCAAGTCTTTTTCACAGGAGGGGAAATCGCACAGTTGGTGTCGGGGTAAAGAATTTGTGCCTGTGGCTCTTTTCGGAACAGGTCGATATTCTACAACAGCTGTCAAAAGGTCAGAGAGTATTTCAGCCAACTTTCCTATACACTGTATGTCTGCATAAGCTCCAAATATGTGATTTTTTTTTCAAAAATTCTCAAATTAGGAGCAAAAAAGTTTTCTTAAAGGTAGCAAACCACTGATCGGATCAGCTGGGCCTGGGCAAATTTGATAATAAAAGGGGGTACCCTTCAATTCTTGGCTCTAAATACACTTTGTTGTATTTTATACTGTCAAGTGCTGTTTCTGTGTGCCTTGGAATGTTTGGGCATCAATAAAAAGCATTTTTCGGCAACTGAAAATACTAAATGTGGCTATCAGGCCAAAATACGAATGTGTGGTTCGGCCTGGAAATGCATCAGAATTCTACTTTCATTTTCATATACACAAACTCGAAGCTGATTATCAAAGAAACGAGGTGGGAGGCAGGTATTGAGTTGTAAATGTTGCACATGATCATGGAGATTTCTGCATGATTTAGCAAGATTTGAGTGGCTTGCTCGAGCACACTGTCCAGCAGGGGCATCCGATTTGGTACATTTTGTCGTAAAAATTGCCGTCAAAAAAGTGGGGTCCGAGATGATTTCTATGCTATTGGCTCTCCTATGTAAGATCAATTTTAGTGTTTTATTTCTCTAGAATCCACAAAAACATCTCTAATTTTCATTTAGATTGAAGAGAATTTGCTTTTATACTTGAAACTGGTCGCAATCAGAATTTATCTTAGTGCGCCCTCCGGCACGCTCTGGGGTCTCCGTTTGATGGTGGTTTGCTACCTTTAAGCACAAACAGTGATTTTCAAGTTTCCATTTCAGATGTAAATAAATCAGGCTTTGCACACCTCATCAGCCGTCGGCTAAGGATATAGCATGATTTTGATTCTTGTGCGCAAGTCTTTTTCACAGGAGGGGAAATCGCACAGTTGGTGTCGGGGTAAAGAATTTGTGCCTGTGGCTCTTTTCTGAACAGGGTGATATTCTACAACAGCTGTCAAAAGGTCAGAGAGTATTTCAGCCAACTTTCCTATACACTGTATGTCTGCATTAGCTCCAAATTTGTGATTTTTTTTTCAAAAATTCTCAAATTAGGAGCAAAAAAGTTTTCTTAAAGGTAGCAAACCACTGATCGGATCAGCTGGGCCTGGGCAAATTTGATAATAAAAGGGGGTACCCTTCAATTCTTGGCTCTAAATACACTTTGTTGTATTTTATACTGTCAAGTGCTGTTTCTGTGTGCCTTGGAATGTTTGGGCATCAATAAAAAGCATTTTTCGGCAACTGAAAATACTAAATGTGGCTATCAGGCCAAAATACGAATGTGTGGCTCAGCCTGGAAATGCATCAGAATTCTACTTTCATTTTCATATACACAAACTCGAAGCTGATTATCAAAGAAACGAGGTTGGAGGCAGGTATTGAGTTGTAAATGTTGCACATGATCATGGAGATTTCTGCATGATTTAGCAAGATTTGAGTGGCTTGCTCGAGCACACTGTCCAGCAGGGGCATCCGATTTGGTACATTTTGTCGTAAAAATTGCCGTCAAAAAAGTGGGGTCCGAGAAGATTTCTATGCTATTGGCTCTCTTATGTAAGATCAATTTTAGTGTTTTATTTCTCTAGAATCCACAAAAACATCTCTAATTTTCATTTAGATTGAAGAGAATTTGCTTTTATACTTGAAACTGGTCGCAATCAGAATTTATCTTAGTGCGCCCTCCGGCACGCTCTGGGGTCTCCGTTTGATGGTGGTTTGCTACCTTTAAGCACAAACAGTGATTTTCAAGTTTCCATTTCAGATGTAAATAAATCAGGCTTTGCACACCTCATCAGCCGTCGGCTAAGGATATAGCATGATTTTGATTCTTGTGCGCAAGTCTTTTTCACAGGAGGGGAAATCGCACAGTTGGTGTCGGGGTAAAGAATTTGTGCCTGTGGCTCTTTTCTGAACAGGGTGATATTCTACAACAGCTGTCAAAAGGTCAGAGAGTATTTCAGCCAACTTTCCTATACACTGTATGTCTGCATAAGCTCCAAATATGTGATTTATTTTTCAAAAATTCTCAAATTAGGAGCAAAAAAGTTTTCTTAAAGGTAGCAAACCACTGATCGGATCAGCTGGGCCTGGGCAAATTTGATAATAAAAGGGGGTACCCTTCAATTCTTGGCTCTAAATACACTTTGTTGTATTTTATACTGTCAAGTGCTGTTTCTGTGTGCCTTGGAATGTTTGGGCATCAATAAAAAGCATTTTTCGGCAACTGAAAATACTAAATGTGGCTATCAGGCCAAAATACGAATGTGTGGTTCGGCCTGGAAATGCATCAGAATTCTACTTTCATTTTCATATACACAAACTCGAAGCTGATTATCAAAGAAACGAGGTGGGAGGCAGGTATTGAGTTGTAAATGTTGCACATGATCATGGAGATTTCTGCATGATTTAGCAAGATTTGAGTGGCTTGCTCGAGCACACTGTCCAGCAGGGGCATCCGATTTGGTACATTTTGTCGTAAAAATTGCCGTCAAAAAAGTGGGGTCCGAGATGATTTCTATGCTATTGGCTCTCCTATGTAAGATCAATTTTAGTGTTTTATTTCTCTAGAATCCACAAAAACATCTCTAATTTTCATTTAGATTGAAGAGAATTTGCTTTTATACTTGAAACTGGTCGCAATCAGAATTTATCTTAGTGCGCCCTCCGGCACGCTCTGTGGTCTCCGTTTGATGGTGGTTTGCTACCTTTAAGCACAAACAGTGATTTTCAAGTTTCCATTTCAGATGTAAATAAATCAGGCTTTGCACACCTCATCAGCCGTCGGCTAAGGATATAGCATGATTTTGATTCTTGTGCGCAAGTCTTTTTCACAGGAGGGGAAATCGCACAGTTGGTGTCGGGGTAAAGAATTTGTGCCTGTGGCTCTTTTCGGAACAGGGTGATATTCTACAACAGCTGTCAAAAGGTCAGAGAGTATTTCAGCCAACTTTCCTATACACTGTATGTCTGCATTAGCTCCAAATTTGTGATTTTTTTTTCAAAAATTCTCAAATTAGGAGCAAAAAAGTTTTCTTAAAGGTAGCAAACCACTGATCGGATCAGCTGGGCCTGGGCAAATTTGATAATAAAAGGGGGTACCCTTCAATTCTTGGCTCTAAATACACTTTGTTGTATTTTATACTGTCAAGTGCTGTTTCTGTGTGCCTTGGAATGTTTGGGCATCAATAAAAAGCATTTTTCGGCAACTGAAAATACTAAATGTGGCTATCAGGCCAAAATACGAATGTGTGGCTCAGCCTGGAAATGCATCAGAATTCTACTTTCATTTTCATATACACAAACTCGAAGCTGATTATCAAAGAAACGAGGTTGGAGGCAGGTATTGAGTTGTAAATGTTGCACATGATCATGGAGATTTCTGCATGATTTAGCAAGATTTGAGTGGCTTGCTCGAGCACACTGTCCAGCAGGGGCATCCGATTTGGTACATTTTGTCGTAAAAATTGCCGTCAAAAAAGTGGGGTCCGAGAAGATTTCTATGCTATTGGCTCTCTTATGTAAGATCAATTTTAGTGTTTTATTTCTCTAGAATCCACAAAAACATCTCTTATTTTCATTTAGATTGAAGAGAATTTGCTTTTATACTTGAAACTGGTCTCAATCAGAATTTATCTTAGTGCGCCCTCCGGCACGCTCTGGGGTCTCCGTTTGATGGTGGTTTGCTACCTTTAGGACAAACAGTGATTTTCAAGTTTCCATTTCAGATGTAAATAAATCAGGCTTTGCACACCTCATCAGCCGTCGGCTAAGGATATAGCATGATTTTGATTCTTGTGCGCAAGTCTTTTTCACAGGAGGGGAAATCGCACAGTTGGTGTCGGGGTAAAGAATTTGTGCCTGTGGCTCTTTTCTGAACAGGGTGATATTCTACAACAGCTGTCAAAAGGTCAGAGAGTATTTCAGCCAACTTTCCTATACACTGTATGTCTGCATAAGCTCCAAATATGTGATTTATTTTTCAAAAATTCTCAAATTAGGAGCAAAAAAGTTTTCTTAAAGGTAGCAAACCACTGATCGGATCAGCTGGGCCTGGGCAAATTTGATAATAAAAGGGGGTACCCTTCAATTCTTGGCTCTAAATACACTTTGTTGTATTTTATACTGTCAAGTGCTGTTTCTGTGTGCCTTGGAATGTTTGGGCATCAATAAAAAGCATTTTTCGGCAACTGAAAATACTAAATGTGGCTATCAGGCCAAAATACGAATGTGTGGTTCGGCCTGGAAATGCATCAGAATTCTACTTTCATTTTCATATACACAAACTCGAAGCTGATTATCAAAGAAACGAGGTGGGAGGCAGGTATTGAGTTGTAAATGTTGCACATGATCATGGAGATTTCTGCATGATTTAGCAAGATTTGAGTGGCTTGCTCGAGCACACTGTCCAGCAGGGGCATCCGATTTGGTACATTTTGTCGTAAAAATTGCCGTCAAAAAAGTGGGGTCCGAGATGATTTCTATGCTATTGGCTCTCCTATGTAAGATCAATTTTAGTGTTTTATTTCTCTAGAATCCACAAAAACATCTCTAATTTTCATTTAGATTGAAGAGAATTTGCTTTTATACTTGAAACTGGTCGCAATCAGAATTTATCTTAGTGCGCCCTCCGGCACGCTCTGGGGTCTCCGTTTGATGGTGGTTTGCTACCTTTAAGCACAAACAGTGATTTTCAAGTTTCCATTTCAGATGTAAATAAATCAGGCTTTGCACACCTCATCAGCCGTCGGCTAAGGATATAGCATGATTTTGATTCTTGTGCGCAAGTCTTTTTCACAGGAGGGGAAATCGCACAGTTGGTGTCGGGGTAAAGAATTTGTGCCTGTGGCTCTTTTCTGAACAGGGTGATATTCTACAACAGCTGTCAAAAGGTCAGAGAGTATTTCAGCCAACTTTCCTATACACTGTATGTCTGCATTAGCTCCAAATTTGTGATTTTTTTTTCAAAAATTCTCAAATTAGGAGCAAAAAAGTTTTCTTAAAGGTAGCAAACCACTGATCGGATCAGCTGGGCCTGGGCAAATTTGATAATAAAAGGGGGTACCCTTCAATTCTTGGCTCTAAATACACTTTGTTGTATTTTATACTGTCAAGTGCTGTTTCTGTGTGCCTTGGAATGTTTGGGCATCAATAAAAAGCATTTTTCGGCAACTGAAAATACTAAATGTGGCTATCAGGCCAAAATACGAATGTGTGGCTCAGCCTGGAAATGCATCAGAATTCTACTTTCATTTTCATATACACAAACTCGAAGCTGATTATCAAAGAAACGAGGTTGGAGGCAGGTATTGAGTTGTAAATGTTGCACATGATCATGGAGATTTCTGCATGATTTAGCAAGATTTGAGTGGCTTGCTCGAGCACACTGTCCAGCAGGGGCATCCGATTTGGTACATTTTGTCGTAAAAATTGCCGTCAAAAAAGTGGGGTCCGAGAAGATTTCTATGCTATTGGCTCTCTTATGTAAGATCTATTTTAGTGTTTTATTTCTCTAGAATCCACAAAAACATCTCTAATTTTCATTTAGATTGAAGAGAATTTGCTTTTATACTTGAAACTGGTCGCAATCAGAATTTATCTTAGTGCGCCCTCCGGCACGCTCTGGGGTCTCCGTTTGATGGTGGTTTGCTACCTTTAAGCACAAACAGTGATTTTCAAGTTTCCATTTCAGATGTAAATAAATCAGGCTTTGCACACCTCATCAGCCGTCGGCTAAGGATATAGCATGATTTTGTTTCTTGTGCGCAAGTCTTTTTCACAGGAGGGGAAATCGCACAGTTGGTGTCGGGGTAAAGAATTTGTGCCTGTGGCTCTTTTCGGAACAGGGTGATATTCTACAACAGCTGTCAAAAGTTCAGAGAGTATTTCAGCCAACTTTCCTATACACTGTATGTCTGCATAAGCTCCAAATATGTGATTTATTTTTCAAAAATTCTCAAATTAGGAGCAAAAAAGTTTTCTTAAAGGTAGCAAACCACTGATCGGATCAGCTGGGCCTGGGCAAATTTGATAATAAAAGGGGGTACCCTTCAATTCTTGGCTCTAAATACACTTTGTTGTATTTTATACTGTCAAGTGCTGTTTCTGTGTGCCTTGGAATGTTTGGGCATCAATAAAAAGCATTTTTCAGCAACTGAAAATACTAAATGTGGCTATCAGGCCAAAATACGAATGTGTGGTTGGGCCTGGAAATGCATCAGAATTCTACTTTCATTTTCATATACACAAACTCGAAGCTGATTATCAAAGAAACGAGGTGGGAGGCAGGTATTGAGTTGTAAATGTTGCACATGATCATGGAGATTTCTGCATGATTTAGCAAGATTTGAGTGGCTTGCTCGAGCACATTGTCCAGCAGCGGCATCCGATTTGGTACATTTTGTCGTAAAAATTGCCGTCAAAAAAGTGGGGTCCGAGAAGATTTCTATGCTATTGGCTCTCTTATGTAAGATCAATTTTACTGTTTTATTTCTCTAGAATCCACAAAAACATCTCTAATTTTCATTTAGATTGAAGAGAATTTGCTTTTATACTTGAAACTGGTCGCAATCAGAATTTATCTTAGTGCGCCCTCCGGCACGCTCTGGGGTCTCCGTTTGATGGTGGTTTGCTACCTTTAAGCACAAACAGTGATTTTCAAGTTTCCATTTCAGATGTAAATAAATCAGGCTTTGCACACCTCATCAGCCGTCGGCTAAGGATATAGCATGATTTTGATTCTTGTGCGCAAGTCTTTTTCACAGGAGGGGAAATCGCACAGTTGGTGTCGGGGTAAAGAATTTGTGCCTGTGGCTCTTTTCTGAACAGGGTGATATTCTACAACAGCTGTCAAAAGGTCAGAGAGTATTTCAGCCAACTTTCCTATACACTGTATGTCTGCATTAGCTCCAAATTTGTGATTTTTTTTTCAAAAATTCTCAAATTAGGAGCAAAAAAGTTTTCTTAAAGGTAGCAAACCACTGATCGGATCAGCTGGGCCTGGGCAAATTTGATAATAAAAGGGGGTACCCTTCAATTCTTGGCTCTAAATACACTTTGTTGTATTTTATACTGTCAAGTGCTGTTTCTGTGTGCCTTGGAATGTTTGGGCATCAATAAAAAGCATTTTTCGGCAACTGAAAATACTAAATGTGGCTATCAGGCCAAAATACGAATGTGTGGCTCAGCCTGGAAATGCATCAGAATTCTACTTTCATTTTCATATACACAAACTCGAAGCTGATTATCAAAGAAACGAGGTTGGAGGCAGGTATTGAGTTGTAAATGTTGCACATGATCATGGAGATTTCTGCATGATTTAGCAAGATTTGAGTGGCTTGCTCGAGCACACTGTCCAGCAGGGGCATCCGATTTGGTACATTTTGTCGTAAAAATTGCCGTCAAAAAAGTGGGGTCCGAGAAGATTTCTATGCTATTGGCTCTCTTATGTAAGATCAATTTTAGTGTTTTATTTCTCTAGAATCCACAAAAACATCTCTAATTTTCATTTAGATTGAAGAGAATTTGCTTTTATACTTGAAACTGGTCGCAATCAGAATTTATCTTAGTGCGCCCTCCGGCACGCTCTGGGGTCTCCGTTTGATGGTGGTTTGCTACCTTTAAGCACAAACAGTGATTTTCAAGTTTCCATTTCAGATGTAAATAAATCAGGCTTTGCACACCTCATCAGCCGTCGGCTAAGGATATAGCATGATTTTGATTCTTGTGCGCAAGTCTTTTTCACAGGAGGGGAAATCGCACAGTTGGTGTCGGGGTAAAGAATTTGTGCCTGTGGCTCTTTTCTGAACAGGGTGATATTCTACAACAGCTGTCAAAAGGTCAGAGAGTATTTCAGCCAACTTTCCTATACACTGTATGTCTGCATAAGCTCCAAATATGTGATTTATTTTTCAAAAATTCTCAAATTAGGAGCAAAAAAGTTTTCTTAAAGGTAGCAAACCACTGATCGGATCAGCTGGGCCTGGGCAAATTTGATAATAAAAGGGGGTACCCTTCAATTCTTGGCTCTAAATACACTTTGTTGTATTTTATACTGTCAAGTGCTGTTTCTGTGTGCCTTGGAATGTTTGGGCATCAATAAAAAGCATTTTTCGGCAACTGAAAATACTAAATGTGGCTATCAGGCCAAAATACGAATGTGTGGTTCGGCCTGGAAATGCATCAGAATTCTACTTTCATTTTCATATACACAAACTCGAAGCTGATTATCAAAGAAACGAGGTGGGAGGCAGGTATTGAGTTGTAAATGTTGCACATGATCATGGAGATTTCTGCATGATTTAGCAAGATTTGAGTGGCTTGCTCGAGCACACTGTCCAGCAGGGGCATCCGATTTGGTACATTTTGTCGTAAAAATTGCCGTCAAAAAAGTGGGGTCCGAGATGATTTCTATGCTATTGGCTCTCCTATGTAAGATCAATTTTAGTGTTTTATTTCTCTAGAATCCACAAAAACATCTCTAATTTTCATTTAGATTGAAGAGAATTTGCTTTTATACTTGAAACTGGTCGCAATCAGAATTTATCTTAGTGCGCCCTCCGGCACGCTCTGGGGTCTCCGTTTGATGGTGGTTTGCTACCTATAAGCACAAACAGTGATTTTCAAGTTTCCATTTCAGATGTAAATAAATCAGGCTTTGCACACCTCATCAGCCGTCGGCTAAGGATATAGCATGATTTTGATTCTTGTGCGCACGTCTTTTTCACAGGAGGGGAAATCGCACAGTTGGTGTCGGGGTAAAGAATTTGTGCCTGTGGCTCTTTTCTGAACAGGGTGATATTCTACAACAGCTGTCAAAAGGTCAGAGAGTATTTCAGCCAACTTTCCTATACACTGTATGTCTGCATTAGCTCCAAATTTGTGATTTTTTTTTCAAAAATTCTCAAATTAGGAGCAAAAAAGTTTTCTTAAAGGTAGCAAACCACTGATCGGATCAGCTGGGCCTGGGCAAATTTGATAATAAAAGGGGGTACCCTTCAATTCTTGGCTCTAAGTACACTTTGTTGTATTTTATACTGTCAAGTGCTGTTTCTGTGTGCCTTGGAATGTTTGGGCATCAATAAAAAGCATTTTTCGGCAACTGAAAATACTGAATGTGGCTATCAGGCCAAAATACGAATGTGTGGTTCGGCCTGGAAATGCATCAGAATTCTACTTTCATTTTCATATACACAAACTCGAAGCTGATTATCAAAGAAACGAGGTGGGAGGCAGGTATTGAGTTGTAAATGTTGCACATGATCATGGAGATTTCTGCATGATTTAGCAAGATTTGAGTGGCTTGCTCGAGCACACTGTCCAGCAGGGGCATCCGATTTGGTACATTTTGTCGTAAAAATTGCCGTCAAAAAAGTGGGGTCCGAGATGATTTCTATGCTATTGGCTCTCCTATGTAAGATCAATTTTAGTGTTTTATTTCTCTAGAATCCACAAAAACATCTCTAATTTTCATTTAGATTGAAGAGAATTTGCTTTTATACTTGAAACTGGTCGCAATCAGAATTTATCTTAGTGCGCCCTCCGGCACGCTCTGGGGTCTCCGTTTGATGGTGGTTTGCTACCTATAAGCACAAACAGTGATTTTCAAGTTTCCATTTCAGATGTAAATAAATCAGGCTTTGCACACCTCATCAGCCGTCGGCTAAGGATATAGCATGATTTTGATTCTTGTGCGCACGTCTTTTTCACAGGAGGGGAAATCGCACAGTTGGTGTCGGGGTAAAGAATTTGTGCCTGTGGCTCTTTTCTGAACAGGGTGATATTCTACAACAGCTGTCAAAAGGTCAGAGAGTATTTCAGCCAACTTTCCTATACACTGTATGTCTGCATTAGCTCCAAATTTGTGATTTTTTTTTCAAAAATTCTCAAATTAGGAGCAAAAAAGTTTTCTTAAAGGTAGCAAACCACTGATCGGATCAGCTGGGCCTGGGCAAATTTGATAATAAAAGGGGGTACCCTTCAATTTTTGGCTCTAAATACACTTTGTTGTATTTTATACTGTCAAGTGCTGTTTCTGTGTGCCTTGGAATGTTTGGGCATCAATAAAAAGCATTTTTCGGCAACTGAAAATACTAAATGTGGCTATCAGGCCAAAATACGAATGTGTGGCTCAGCCTGGAAATGCATCAGAATTCTACTTTCATTTTCATATACACAAACTCGAAGCTGATTATCAAAGAAACGAGGTTGGAGGCAGGTATTGAGTTGTAAATGTTGCACATGATCATGGAGATTTCTGCATGATTTAGCAAGATTTGAGTGGCTTGCTCGAGCACACTGTCCAGCAGGGGCATCCGATTTGGTACATTTTGTCGTAAAAATTGCCGTCAAAAAAGTGGGGTCCGAGAAGATTTCTATGCTATTGGCTCTCTTATGTAAGATCTATTTTAGTGTTTTATTTCTCTAGAATCCACAAAAACATCTCTAATTTTCATTTAGATTGAAGAGAATTTGCTTTTATACTTGAAACTGGTCGCAATCAGAATTTATCTTAGTGCGCCCTCCGGCACGCTCTGGGGTCTCCGTTTGATGGTGGTTTGCTACCTTTAAGCACAAACAGTGATTTTCAAGTTTCCATTTCAGATGTAAATAAATCAGGCTTTGCACACCTCATCAGCCGTCGGCTAAGGATATAGCATGATTTTGATTCTTGTGCGCAAGTCTTTTTCACAGGAGGGGAAATCGCACAGTTGGTGTCGGGGTAAAGAATTTGTGCCTGTGGCTCTTTTCGGAACAGGGTGATATTCTACAACAGCTGTCAAAAGGTCAGAGAGTATTTCAGCCAACTTTCCTATACACTGTATGTCTGCATAAGCTCCAAATATGTGATTTATTTTTCAAAAATTCTCAAATTAGGAGCAAAAAAGTTTTCTTAAAGGTAGCAAACCACTGATCGGATCAGCTGGGCCTGGGCAAATTTGATAATAAAAGGGGGTACCCTTCAATTCTTGGCTCTAAATACACTTTGTTGTATTTTATACTGTCAAGTGCTGTTTCTGTGTGCCTTGGAATGTTTGGGCATCAATAAAAAGCATTTTTCGGCAACTGAAAATACTAAATGTGGCTATCAGGCCAAAATACGAATGTGTGGTTCGGCCTGGAAATGCATCAGAATTCTACTTTCATTTTCATATACACAAACTCGAAGCTGATTATCAAAGAAACGAGGTGGGAGGCAGGTATTGAGTTGTAAATGTTGCACATGATCATGGAGATTTCTGCATGATTTAGCAAGATTTGAGTGGCTTGCTCGAGCACACTGTCCAGCAGGGGCATCCGATTTGGTACATTTTGTCGTAAAAATTGCCGTCAAAAAAGTGGGGTCCGAGATGATTTCTATGCTATTGGCTCTCCTATGTAAGATCAATTTTAGTGTTTTATTTCTCTAGAATCCACAAAAACATCTCTAATTTTCATTTAGATTGAAGAGAATTTGCTTTTATACTTGAAACTGGTCGCAATCAGAATTTATCTTAGTGCGCCCTCCGGCACGCTCTGGGGTCTCCGTTTGATGGTGGTTTGCTACCTATAAGCACAAACAGTGATTTTCAAGTTTCCATTTCAGATGTAAATAAATCAGGCTTTGCACACCTCATCAGCCGTCGGCTAAGGATATAGCATGATTTTGATTCTTGTGCGCACGTCTTTTTCAAAGGGGTTGAAATCGCACAGTTGGTGTCGGGGTAAAGAATTTGTGCCTGTGGCTCTTTTCTGAACAGGGTGATATTCTACAACAGCTGTCAAAAGGTCAGAGAGTATTTCAGCCAACTTTCCTATACACTGTATGTCTGCATTAGCTCCAAATTTGTGATTTTTTTTTCAAAAATTCTCAAATTAGGAGCAAAAAAGTTTTCTTAAAGGTAGCAAACCACTGATCGGATCAGCTGGGCCTGGGCAAATTTGATAATAAAAGGGGGTACCCTTCAATTCTTGGCTCTAAATACACTTTGTTGTATTTTATACTGTCAAGTGCTGTTTCTGTGTGCCTTGGAATGTTTGGGCATCAATAAAAAGCATTTTTCGGCAACTGAAAATACTAAATGTGGCTATCAGGCCAAAATACGAATGTGTGGCTCAGCCTGGAAATGCATCAGAATTCTACTTTCATTTTCATATACACAAACTCGAAGCTGATTATCAAAGAAACGAGGTTGGAGGCAGGTATTGAGTTGTAAATGTTGCACATGATCATGGAGATTTCTGCATGATTTAGCAAGATTTGAGTGGCTTGCTCGAGCACACTGTCCAGCAGGGGCATCCGATTTGGTACATTTTGTCGTAAAAATTGCCGTCAAAAAAGTGGGGTCCGAGAAGATTTCTATGCTATTGGCTCTCTTATGTAAGATCTATTTTAGTGTTTTATTTCTCTAGAATCCACAAAAACATCTCTAATTTTCATTTAGATTGAAGAGAATTTGCTTTTATACTTGAAACTGGTCGCAATCAGAATTTATCTTAGTGCGCCCTCCGGCACGCTCTGGGGTCTCCGTTTGATGGTGGTTTGCTACCTTTAAGCACAAACAGTGATTTTCAAGTTTCCATTTCAGATGTAAATAAATCAGGCTTTGCACACCTCATCAGCCGTCGGCTAAGGATATAGCATGATTTTGATTCTTGTGCGCAAGTCTTTTTCACAGGAGGGGAAATCGCACAGTTGGTGTCGGGGTAAAGAATTTGTGCCTGTGGCTCTTTTCGGAACAGGGTGATATTCTACAACAGCTGTCAAAAGGTCAGAGAGTATTTCAGCCAACTTTCCTATACACTGTATGTCTGCATAAGCTCCAAATATGTGATTTATTTTTCAAAAATTCTCAAATTAGGAGCAAAAAAGTTTTCTTAAAGGTAGCAAACCACTGATCGGATCAGCTGGGCCTGGGCAAATTTGATAATAAAAGGGGGTACCCTTCAATTCTTGGCTCTAAATACACTTTGTTGTATTTTATACTGTCAAGTGCTGTTTCTGTGTGCCTTGGAATGTTTGGGCATCAATAAAAAGCATTTTTCGGCAACTGAAAATACTAAATGTGGCTATCAGGCCAAAATACGAATGTGTGGTTGGGCCTGGAAATGCATCAGAATTCTACTTTCATTTTCATATACACAAACTCGAAGCTGATTATCAAAGAAACGAGGTGGGAGGCAGGTATTGAGTTGTAAATGTTGCACATGATCATGGAGATTTCTGCATGATTTAGCAAGATTTGAGTGGCTTGCTCGAGCACATTGTCCAGCAGCGGCATCCGATTTGGTACATTTTGTCGTAAAAATTGCCGTCAAAAAAGTGGGGTCCGAGAAGATTTCTATGCTATTGGCTCTCTTATGTAAGATCAATTTTACTGTTTTATTTCTCTAGAATCCACAAAAACATCTCTAATGTTCATTTAGATTGAAGAGAATTTGCTTTTATACTTGAAACTGGTCGCAATCAGAATTTATCTTAGTGCGCCCTCCGGCACGCTCTGGGGTCTCCGTTTGATGGTGGTTTGCTACCTTTAAGCACAAACAGTGATTTTCAAGTTTCCATTTCAGATGTAAATAAATCAGGCTTTGCACACCTCATCAGCCGTCGGCTAAGGATATAGCATGATTTTGATTCTTGTGCGCAAGTCTTTTTCACAGGAGGGGAAATCGCACAGTTGGTGTCGGGGTAAAGAATTTGTGCCTGTGGCTCTTTTCGGAACAGGGTGATATTCTACAACAGCTGTCAAAAGGTCAGAGAGTATTTCAGCCAACTTTCCTATACACTGTATGTCTGCATAAGCTCCAAATTTGTGATTTTTTTTTCAAAAATTCTCAAATTAGGAGCAAAAAAGTTTTCTTAAAGGTAGCAAACCACTGATCGGATCAGCTGGGCCTGGGCAAATTTGATAATAAAAGGGGGTACCCTTCAATTCTTGGCTCTAAATACACTTTGTTGTATTTTATACTGTCAAGTGCTGTTTCTGTGTGCCTTGGAATGTTTGGGCATCAATAAAAAGCATTTTTCGGCAACTGAAAATACTAAATGTGGCTATCAGGCCAAAATACGAATGTGTGGTTCGGCCTGGAAATGCATCAGAATTCTACTTTCATTTTCATATACACAAACTCGAAGCTGATTATCAAAGAAACAAGGTGGGAGGCAGGTATTGAGTTGTAAATGTTGCACATGATCATGGAGATTTCTGCATGATTTAGCAAGATTTGAGTGGCTTGCTCGAGCACACTGTCCAGCAGGGGCATCCGATTTGGTACATTTTGTCGTAAAAATTGCCGTCAAAAAAGTGGGGTCCGAGATGATTTCTATGCTATTGGCTCTCCTATGTAAGATCAATTTTAGTGTTTTATTTCTCTAGAATCCACAAAAACATCTCTAATTTTCATTTAGATTGAAGAGAATTTGCTTTTATACTTGAAACTGGTCGCAATCAGAATTTATCTTAGTGCGCCCTCCGGCACGCTCTGGGGTCTCCGTTTGATGGTGGTTTGCTACCTTTAAGCACAAACAGTGATTTTCAAGTTTCCATTTCAGATGTAAATAAATCAGGCTTTGCACACCTCATCAGCCGTCGGCTAAGGATATAGCATGATTTTGATTCTTGTGCGCAAGTCTTTTTCACAGGAGGGGAAATCGCACAGTTGGTGTCGGGGTAAAGAATTTGTGCCTGTGGCTCTTTTCGGAACAGGGTGATATTCTACAACAGCTGTCAAAAGGTCAGAGAGTATTTCAGCCAACTTTCCTATACACTGTATGTCTGCATAAGCTCCAAATATGTGATTTATTTTTCAAAAATTCTCAAATTAGGAGCAAAAAAGTTTTCTTAAAGGTAGCAAACCACTGATCGGATCAGCTGGGCCTGGGCAAATTTGATAATAAAAGGGGGTACCCTTCAATTCTTGGCTCTAAATACACTTTGTTGTATTTTATACTGTCAAGTGCTGTTTCTGTGTGCCTTGGAATGTTTGGGCATCAATAAAAAGCATTTTTCGGCAACTGAAAATACTAAATGTGGCTATCAGGCCAAACTACGAATGTGTGGTTCGGCCTGGAAATGCATCAGAATTCTACTTTCATTTTCATATACACAAACTCGAAGCTGATTATCAAAGAAACGAGGTGGGAGGCAGGTATTGAGTTGTAAATGTTGCACATGATCATGGAGATTTCTGCATGATTTAGCAAGATTTGAGTGGCTTGCTCGAGCACACTGTCCAGCAGGGGCATCCGATTTGGTACATTTTGTCGTAAAAATTGCCGTCAAAAAAGTGGGGTCCGAGATGATTTCTATGCTATTGGCTCTCCTATGTAAGATCAATTTTAGTGTTTTATTTCTCTAGAATCCACAAAAACATCTCTAATTTTCATTTAGATTGAAGAGAATTTGCTTTTATACTTGAAACTGGTCGCAATCAGAATTTATCTTAGTGCGCCCTCCGGCACGCTCTGGGGTCTCCGTTTGATGGTGGTTTGCTACCTTTAAGCACAAACAGTGATTTTCAAGTTTCCATTTCAGATGTAAATAAATCAGGCTTTGCACACCTCATCAGCCGTCGGCTAAGGATATAGCATGATTTTGATTCTTGTGCGCAAGTCTTTTTCACAGGAGGGGAAATCGCACAGTTGGTGTCGGGGTAAAGAATTTGTGCCTGTGGCTCTTTTCTGAACAGGGTGATATTCTACAACAGCTGTCAAAAGGTCAGAGAGTATTTCAGCCAACTTTCCTATACACTGTATGTCTGCATAAGCTCCAAATATGTGATTTATTTTTCAAAAATTCTCAAATTAGGAGCAAAAAAGTTTTCTTAAAGGTAGCAAACCACTGATCGGATCAGCTGGGCCTGGGCAAATTTGATAATAAAAGGGGGTACCCTTCAATTCTTGGCTCTAAATACACTTTGTTGTATTTTATACTGTCAAGTGCTGTTTCTGTGTGCCTTGGAATGTTTGGGCATCAATAAAAAGCATTTTTCGGCAACTGAAAATACTAAATGTGGCTATCAGGCCAAAATACGAATGTGTGGTTCGGCCTGGAAATGCATCAGAATTCTACTTTCATTTTCATATACACAAACTCGAAGCTGATTATCAAAGAAACGAGGTGGGAGGCAGGTATTGAGTTGTAAATGTTGCACATGATCATGGAGATTTCTGCATGATTTAGCAAGATTTGAGTGGCTTGCTCGAGCACATTGTCCAGCAGCGGCATCCGATTTGGTACATTTTGTCGTAAAAATTGCCGTCAAAAAAGTGGGGTCCGAGAAGATTTCTATGCTATTGGCTCTCTTATGTAAGATCAATTTTACTGTTTTATTTCTCTAGAATCCACAAAAACATCTCTAATGTTCATTTAGATTGAAGAGAATTTGCTTTTATACTTGAAACTGGTCGCAATCAGAATTTATCTTAGTGCGCCCTCCGGCACGCTCTGGGGTCTCCGTTTGATGGTGGTTTGCTACCTTTAAGCACAAACAGTGATTTTCAAGTTTCCATTTCAGATGTAAATAAATCAGGCTTTGCACACCTCATCAGCCGTCGGCTAAGGATATAGCATGATTTTGATTCTTGTGCGCAAGTCTTTTTCACAGGAGGGGAAATCGCACAGTTGGTGTCGGGGTAAAGAATTTGTGCCTGTGGCTCTTTTCGGAACAGGGTGATATTCTACAACAGCTGTCAAAAGGTCAGAGAGTATTTCAGCCAACTTTCCTATACACTGTATGTCTGCATAAGCTCCAAATTTGTGATTTTTTTTTCAAAAATTCTCAAATTAGGAGCAAAAAAGTTTTCTTAAAGGTAGCAAACCACTGATCGGATCAGCTGGGCCTGGGCAAATTTGATAATAAAAGGGGGTACCCTTCAATTCTTGGCTCTAAATACACTTTGTTGTATTTTATACTGTCAAGTGCTGTTTCTGTGTGCCTTGGAATGTTTGGGCATCAATAAAAAGCATTTTTCGGCAACTGAAAATACTAAATGTGGCTATCAGGCCAAAATACGAATGTGTGGTTCGGCCTGGAAATGCATCAGAATTCTACTTTCATTTTCATATACACAAACTCGAAGCTGATTATCAAAGAAACAAGGTGGGAGGCAGGTATTGAGTTGTAAATGTTGCACATGATCATGGAGATTTCTGCATGATTTAGCAAGATTTGAGTGGCTTGCTCGAGCACACTGTCCAGCAGGGGCATCCGATTTGGTACATTTTGTCGTAAAAATTGCCGTCAAAAAAGTGGGGTCCGAGATGATTTCTATGCTATTGGCTCTCCTATGTAAGATCAATTTTAGTGTTTTATTTCTCTAGAATCCACAAAAACATCTCTAATTTTCATTTAGATTGAAGAGAATTTGCTTTTATACTTGAAACTGGTCGCAATCAGAATTTATCTTAGTGCGCCCTCCGGCACGCTCTGGGGTCTCCGTTTGATGGTGGTTTGCTACCTTTAAGCACAAACAGTGATTTTCAAGTTTCCATTTCAGATGTAAATAAATCAGGCTTTGCACACCTCATCAGCCGTCGGCTAAGGATATAGCATGATTTTGATTCTTGTGCGCAAGTCTTTTTCACAGGAGGGGAAATCGCACAGTTGGTGTCGGGGTAAAGAATTTGTGCCTGTGGCTCTTTTCGGAACAGGGTGATATTCTACAACAGCTGTCAAAAGGTCAGAGAGTATTTCAGCCAACTTTCCTATACACTGTATGTCTGCATAAGCTCCAAATATGTGATTTATTTTTCAAAAATTCTCAAATTAGGAGCAAAAAAGTTTTCTTAAAGGTAGCAAACCACTGATCGGATCAGCTGGGCCTGGGCAAATTTGATAATAAAAGGGGGTACCCTTCAATTCTTGGCTCTAAATACACTTTGTTGTATTTTATACTGTCAAGTGCTGTTTCTGTGTGCCTTGGAATGTTTGGGCATCAATAAAAAGCATTTTTCGGCAACTGAAAATACTAAATGTGGCTATCAGGCCAAACTACGAATGTGTGGTTCGGCCTGGAAATGCATCAGAATTCTACTTTCATTTTCATATACACAAACTCGAAGCTGATTATCAAAGAAACGAGGTGGGAGGCAGGTATTGAGTTGTAAATGTTGCACATGATCATGGAGATTTCTGCATGATTTAGCAAGATTTGAGTGGCTTGCTCGAGCACACTGTCCAGCAGGGGCATCCGATTTGGTACATTTTGTCGTAAAAATTGCCGTCAAAAAAGTGGGGTCCGAGATGATTTCTATGCTATTGGCTCTCCTATGTAAGATCAATTTTAGTGTTTTATTTCTCTAGAATCCACAAAAACATCTCTAATTTTCATTTAGATTGAAGAGAATTTGCTTTTATACTTGAAACTGGTCGCAATCAGAATTTATCTTAGTGCGCCCTCCGGCACGCTCTGGGGTCTCCGTTTGATGGTGGTTTGCTACCTTTAAGCACAAACAGTGATTTTCAAGTTTCCATTTCAGATGTAAATAAATCAGGCTTTGCACACCTCATCAGCCGTCGGCTAAGGATATAGCATGATTTTGATTCTTGTGCGCAAGTCTTTTTCACAGGAGGGGAAATCGCACAGTTGGTGTCGGGGTAAAGAATTTGTGCCTGTGGCTCTTTTCTGAACAGGGTGATATTCTACAACAGCTGTCAAAAGGTCAGAGAGTATTTCAGCCAACTTTCCTATACACTGTATGTCTGCATAAGCTCCAAATATGTGATTTATTTTTCAAAAATTCTCAAATTAGGAGCAAAAAAGTTTTCTTAAAGGTAGCAAACCACTGATCGGATCAGCTGGGCCTGGGCAAATTTGATAATAAAAGGGGGTACCCTTCAATTCTTGGCTCTAAATACACTTTGTTGTATTTTATACTGTCAAGTGCTGTTTCTGTGTGCCTTGGAATGTTTGGGCATCAATAAAAAGCATTTTTCGGCAACTGAAAATACTAAATGTGGCTATCAGGCCAAAATACGAATGTGTGGTTCGGCCTGGAAATGCATCAGAATTCTACTTTCATTTTCATATACACAAACTCGAAGCTGATTATCAAAGAAACGAGGTGGGAGGCAGGTATTGAGTTGTAAATGTTGCACATGATCATGGAGATTTCTGCATGATTTAGCAAGATTTGAGTGGCTTGCTCGAGCACACTGTCCAGCAGGGGCATCCGATTTGGTACATTTTGTCGTAAAAATTGCCGTCAAAAAAGTGGGGTCCGAGATGATTTCTATGCTATTGGCTCTCCTATGTAAGATCAATTTTAGTGTTTTATTTCTCTAGAATCCACAAAAACATCTCTAATTTTCATTTAGATTGAAGAGAATTTGCTTTTATACTTGAAACTGGTCGCAATCAGAATTTATCTTAGTGCGCCCTCCGGCACGCTCTGGGGTCTCCGTTTGATGGTGGTTTGCTACCTATAAGCACAAACAGTGATTTTCAAGTTTCCATTTCAGATGTAAATAAATCAGGCTTTGCACACCTCATCAGCCGTCGGCTAAGGATATAGCATGATTTTGATTCTTGTGCGCACGTCTTTTTCACAGGAGGGGAAATCGCACAGTTGGTGTCGGGGTAAAGAATTTGTGCCTGTGGCTCTTTTCTGAACAGGGTGATATTCTACAACAGCTGTCAAAAGGTCAGAGAGTATTTCAGCCAACTTTCCTATACACTGTATGTCTGCATTAGCTCCAAATTTGTGATTTTTTTTTCAAAAATTCTCAAATTAGGAGCAAAAAAGTTTTCTTAAAGGTAGCAAACCACTGATCGGATCAGCTGGGCCTGGGCAAATTTGATAATAAAAGGGGGTACCCTTCAATTCTTGGCTCTAAATACACTTTGTTGTATTTTATACTGTCAAGTGCTGTTTCTGTGTGCCTTGGAATGTTTGGGCATCAATAAAAAGCATTTTTCGGCAACTGAAAATACTAAATGTGGCTATCAGGCCAAAATACGAATGTGTGGCTCAGCCTGGAAATGCATCAGAATTCTACTTTCATTTTCATATACACAAACTCGAAGCTGATTATCAAAGAAACGAGGTTGGAGGCAGGTATTGAGTTGTAAATGTTGCACATGATCATGGAGATTTCTGCATGATTTAGCAAGATTTGAGTGGCTTGCTCGAGCACACTGTCCAGCAGGGGCATCCGATTTGGTACATTTTGTCGTAAAAATTGCCGTCAAAAAAGTGGGGTCCGAGAAGATTTCTATGCTATTGGCTCTCTTATGTAAGATCTATTTTAGTGTTTTATTTCTCTAGAATCCACAAAAACATCTCTAATTTTCATTTAGATTGAAGAGAATTTGCTTTTATACTTGAAACTGGTCGCAATCAGAATTTATCTTAGTGCGCCCTCCGGCACGCTCTGGGGTCTCCGTTTGATGGTGGTTTGCTACCTTTAAGCACAAACAGTGATTTTCAAGTTTCCATTTCAGATGTAAATAAATCAGGCTTTGCACACCTCATCAGCCGTCGGCTAAGGATATAGCATGATTTTGATTCTTGTGCGCAAGTCTTTTTCACAGGAGGGGAAATCGCACAGTTGGTGTCGGGGTAAAGAATTTGTGCCTGTGGCTCTTTTCGGAACAGGGTGATATTCTACAACAGCTGTCAAAAGGTCAGAGAGTATTTCAGCCAACTTTCCTATACACTGTATGTCTGCATAAGCTCCAAATATGTGATTTATTTTTCAAAAATTCTCAAATTAGGAGCAAAAAAGTTTTCTTAAAGGTAGCAAACCACTGATCGGATCAGCTGGGCCTGGGCAAATTTGATAATAAAAGGGGGTACCCTTCAATTCTTGGCTCTAAATACACTTTGTTGTATTTTATACTGTCAAGTGCTGTTTCTGTGTGCCTTGGAATGTTTGGGCATCAATAAAAAGCATTTTTCGGCAACTGAAAATACTAAATGTGGCTATCAGGCCAAAATACGAATGTGTGGTTGGGCCTGGAAATGCATCAGAATTCTACTTTCATTTTCATATACACAAACTCGAAGCTGATTATCAAAGAAACGAGGTGGGAGGCAGGTATTGAGTTGTAAATGTTGCACATGATCATGGAGATTTCTGCATGATTTAGCAAGATTTGAGTGGCTTGCTCGAGCACATTGTCCAGCAGCGGCATCCGATTTGGTACATTTTGTCGTAAAAATTGCCGTCAAAAAAGTGGGGTCCGAGAAGATTTCTATGCTATTGGCTCTCTTATGTAAGATCAATTTTACTGTTTTATTTCTCTAGAATCCACAAAAACATCTCTAATTTTCATTTAGATTGAAGAGAATTTGCTTTTATACTTGAAACTGGTCGCAATCAGAATTCATCTTAGTGCGCCCTCCGGCACGCTCTGGGGTCTCCGTTTGATGGTGGTTTGCTACCTTTAAGCACAAACAGTGATTTTCAAGTTTCCATTTCAGATGTAAATAAATCAGGCTTTGCACACCTCATCAGCCGTCGGCTAAGGATATAGCATGATTTTGATTCTTGTGCGCAAGTCTTTTTCACAGGAGGGGAAATCGCACAGTTGGTGTCGGGGTAAAGAATTTGTGCCTGTGGCTCTTTTCGGAACAGGGTGATATTCTACAACAGCTGTCAAAAGGTCAGAGAGTATTTCAGCCAACTTTCCTATACACTGTATGTCTGCATAAGCTCCAAATATGTGATTTTTTTTTCAAAAATTCTCAAATTAGGAGCAAAAAAGTTTTCTTAAAGGTAGCAAACCACTGATCAGATCAGCTGGGCCTGGGCAAATTTGATAATAAAAGGGGGTACCCTTCAATTCTTGGCTCTAAATACACTTTGTTGTATTTTATACTGTCAAGTGCTGTTTCTGTGTGCCTTGGAATGTTTGGGCATCAATAAAAAGCATTTTTCGGCAACTGAAAATACTAAATGTGGCTATCAGGCCAAAATACGAATGTGTGGTTCGGCCTGGAAATGCATCAGAATTCTACTTTCATTTTCATATACACAAACTCGAAGCTGATTATCAAAGAAACAAGGTGGGAGGCAGGTATTGAGTTGTAAATGTTGCACATGATCATGGAGATTTCTGCATGATTTAGCAAGATTTGAGTGGCTTGCTCGAGCACACTGTCCAGCAGGGGCATCCGATTTGGTACATTTTGTCGTAAAAATTGCCGTCAAAAAAGTGGGGTCCGAGATGATTTCTATGCTATTGGCTCTCCTATGTAAGATCAATTTTAGTGTTTTATTTCTCTAGAATCCACAAAAACATCTCTAATTTTCATTTAGATTGAAGAGAATTTGCTTTTATACTTGAAACTGGTCGCAATCAGAATTTATCTTAGTGCGCCCTCCGGCACGCTCTGGGGTCTCCGTTTGATGGTGGTTTGCTACCTTTAAGCACAAACAGTGATTTTCAAGTTTCCATTTCAGATGTAAATAAATCAGGCTTTGCACACCTCATCAGCCGTCGGCTAAGGATATAGCATGATTTTGATTCTTGTGCGCAAGTCTTTTTCACAGGAGGGGAAATCGCACAGTTGGTGTCGGGGTAAAGAATTTGTGCCTGTGGCTCTTTTCTGAACAGGGTGATATTCTACAACAGCTGTCAAAAGGTCAGAGAGTATTTCAGCCAACTTTCCTATACACTGTATGTCTGCATTAGCTCCAAATTTGTGATTTTTTTTTCAAAAATTCTCAAATTAGGAGCAAAAAAGTTTTCTTAAAGGTAGCAAACCACTGATCGGATCAGCTGGGCCTGGGCAAATTTGATAATAAAAGGGGGTACCCTTCAATTCTTGGCTCTAAATACACTTTGTTGTATTTTATACTGTCAAGTGCTGTTTCTGTGTGCCTTGGAATGTTTGGGCATCAATAAAAAGCATTTTTCGGCAACTGAAAATACTAAATGTGGCTATCAGGCCAAAATACGAATGTGTGGCTCAGCCTGGAAATGCATCAGAATTCTACTTTCATTTTCATATACACAAACTCGAAGCTGATTATCAAAGAAACGAGGTTGGAGGCAGGTATTGAGTTGTAAATGTTGCACATGATCATGGAGATTTCTGCATGATTTAGCAAGATTTGAGTGGCTTGCTCGAGCACACTGTCCAGCAGGGGCATCCGATTTGGTACATTTTGTCGTAAAAATTGCCGTCAAAAAAGTGGGGTCCGAGAAGATTTCTATGCTATTGGCTCTCTTATGTAAGATCTATTTTAGTGTTTTATTTCTCTAGAATCCACAAAAACATCTCTAATTTTCATTTAGATTGAAGAGAATTTGCTTTTATACTTGAAACTGGTCGCAATCAGAATTTATCTTAGTGCGCCCTCCGGCACGCTCTGGGGTCTCCGTTTGATGGTGGTTTGCTACCTTTAAGCACAAACAGTGATTTTCAAGTTTCCATTTCAGATGTAAATAAATCAGGCTTTGCACACCTCATCAGCCGTCGGCTAAGGATATAGCATGATTTTGTTTCTTGTGCGCAAGTCTTTTTCACAGGAGGGGAAATCGCACAGTTGGTGTCGGGGTAAAGAATTTGTGCCTGTGGCTCTTTTCGGAACAGGGTGATATTCTACAACAGCTGTCAAAAGTTCAGAGAGTATTTCAGCCAACTTTCCTATACACTGTATGTCTGCATAAGCTCCAAATATGTGATTTATTTTTCAAAAATTCTCAAATTAGGAGCAAAAAAGTTTTCTTAAAGGTAGCAAACCACTGATCGGATCAGCTGGGCCTGGGCAAATTTGATAATAAAAGGGGGTACCCTTCAATTCTTGGCTCTAAATACACTTTGTTGTATTTTATACTGTCAAGTGCTGTTTCTGTGTGCCTTGGAATGTTTGGGCATCAATAAAAAGCATTTTTCGGCAACTGAAAATACTAAATGTGGCTATCAGGCCAAAATACGAATGTGTGGTTGGGCCTGGAAATGCATCAGAATTCTACTTTCATTTTCATATACACAAACTCGAAGCTGATTATCAAAGAAACGAGGTGGGAGGCAGGTATTGAGTTGTAAATGTTGCACATGATCATGGAGATTTCTGCATGATTTAGCAAGATTTGAGTGGCTTGCTCGAGCACATTGTCCAGCAGCGGCATCCGATTTGGTACATTTTGTCGTAAAAATTGCCGTCAAAAAAGTGGGGTCCGAGAAGATTTCTATGCTATTGGCTCTCTTATGTAAGATCAATTTTACTGTTTTATTTCTCTAGAATCCACAAAAACATCTCTAATTTTCATTTAGATTGAAGAGAATTTGCTTTTATACTTGAAACTGGTCGCAATCAGAATTTATCTTAGTGCGCCCTCCGGCACGCTCTGGGGTCTCCGTTTGATGGTGGTTTGCTACCTTTAAGCACAAACAGTGATTTTCAAGTTTCCATTTCAGATGTAAATAAATCAGGCTTTGCACACCTCATCAGCCGTCGGCTAAGGATATAGCATGATTTTGATTCTTGTGCGCAAGTCTTTTTCACAGGAGGGGAAATCGCACAGTTGGTGTCGGGGTAAAGAATTTGTGCCTGTGGCTCTTTTCTGAACAGGGTGATATTCTACAACAGCTGTCAAAAGGTCAGAGAGTATTTCAGCCAACTTTCCTATACACTGTATGTCTGCATTAGCTCCAAATTTGTGATTTTTTTTTCAAAAATTCTCAAATTAGGAGCAAAAAAGTTTTCTTAAAGGTAGCAAACCACTGATCGGATCAGCTGGGCCTGGGCAAATTTGATAATAAAAGGGGGTACCCTTCAATTCTTGGCTCTAAATACACTTTGTTGTATTTTATACTGTCAAGTGCTGTTTCTGTGTGCCTTGGAATGTTTGGGCATCAATAAAAAGCATTTTTCGGCAACTGAAAATACTAAATGTGGCTATCAGGCCAAAATACGAATGTGTGGCTCAGCCTGGAAATGCATCAGAATTCTACTTTCATTTTCATATACACAAACTCGAAGCTGATTATCAAAGAAACGAGGTTGGAGGCAGGTATTGAGTTGTAAATGTTGCACATGATCATGGAGATTTCTGCATGATTTAGCAAGATTTGAGTGGCTTGCTCGAGCACACTGTCCAGCAGGGGCATCCGATTTGGTACATTTTGTCGTAAAAATTGCCGTCAAAAAAGTGGGGTCCGAGAAGATTTCTATGCTATTGGCTCTCTTATGTAAGATCAATTTTAGTGTTTTATTTCTCTAGAATCCACAAAAACATCTCTAATTTTCATTTAGATTGAAGAGAATTTGCTTTTATACTTGAAACTGGTCGCAATCAGAATTTATCTTAGTGCGCCCTCCGGCACGCTCTGGGGTCTCCGTTTGATGGTGGTTTGCTACCTTTAAGCACAAACAGTGATTTTCAAGTTTCCATTTCAGATGTAAATAAATCAGGCTTTGCACACCTCATCAGCCGTCGGCTAAGGATATAGCATGATTTTGATTCTTGTGCGCAAGTCTTTTTCACAGGAGGGGAAATCGCACAGTTGGTGTCGGGGTAAAGAATTTGTGCCTGTGGCTCTTTTCTGAACAGGGTGATATTCTACAACAGCTGTCAAAAGGTCAGAGAGTATTTCAGCCAACTTTCCTATACACTGTATGTCTGCATAAGCTCCAAATATGTGATTTATTTTTCAAAAATTCTCAAATTAGGAGCAAAAAAGTTTTCTTAAAGGTAGCAAACCACTGATCGGATCAGCTGGGCCTGGGCAAATTTGATAATAAAAGGGGGTACCCTTCAATTCTTGGCTCTAAATACACTTTGTTGTATTTTATACTGTCAAGTGCTGTTTCTGTGTGCCTTGGAATGTTTGGGCATCAATAAAAAGCATTTTTCGGCAACTGAAAATACTAAATGTGGCTATCAGGCCAAAATACGAATGTGTGGTTCGGCCTGGAAATGCATCAGAATTCTACTTTCATTTTCATATACACAAACTCGAAGCTGATTATCAAAGAAACGAGGTGGGAGGCAGGTATTGAGTTGTAAATGTTGCACATGATCATGGAGATTTCTGCATGATTTAGCAAGATTTGAGTGGCTTGCTCGAGCACACTGTCCAGCAGGGGCATCCGATTTGGTACATTTTGTCGTAAAAATTGCCGTCAAAAAAGTGGGGTCCGAGATGATTTCTATGCTATTGGCTCTCCTATGTAAGATCAATTTTAGTGTTTTATTTCTCTAGAATCCACAAAAACATCTCTAATTTTCATTTAGATTGAAGAGAATTTGCTTTTATACTTGAAACTGGTCGCAATCAGAATTTATCTTAGTGCGCCCTCCGGCACGCTCTGGGGTCTCCGTTTGATGGTGGTTTGCTACCTATAAGCACAAACAGTGATTTTCAAGTTTCCATTTCAGATGTAAATAAATCAGGCTTTGCACACCTCATCAGCCGTCGGCTAAGGATATAGCATGATTTTGATTCTTGTGCGCACGTCTTTTTCACAGGAGGGGAAATCGCACAGTTGGTGTCGGGGTAAAGAATTTGTGCCTGTGGCTCTTTTCTGAACAGGGTGATATTCTACAACAGCTGTCAAAAGGTCAGAGAGTATTTCAGCCAACTTTCCTATACACTGTATGTCTGCATTAGCTCCAAATTTGTGATTTTTTTTTCAAAAATTCTCAAATTAGGAGCAAAAAAGTTTTCTTAAAGGTAGCAAACCACTGATCGGATCAGCTGGGCCTGGGCAAATTTGATAATAAAAGGGGGTACCCTTCAATTCTTGGCTCTAAGTACACTTTGTTGTATTTTATACTGTCAAGTGCTGTTTCTGTGTGCCTTGGAATGTTTGGGCATCAATAAAAAGCATTTTTCGGCAACTGAAAATACTGAATGTGGCTATCAGGCCAAAATACGAATGTGTGGTTCGGCCTGGAAATGCATCAGAATTCTACTTTCATTTTCATATACACAAACTCGAAGCTGATTATCAAAGAAACGAGGTGGGAGGCAGGTATTGAGTTGTAAATGTTGCACATGATCATGGAGATTTCTGCATGATTTAGCAAGATTTGAGTGGCTTGCTCGAGCACACTGTCCAGCAGGGGCATCCGATTTGGTACATTTTGTCGTAAAAATTGCCGTCAAAAAAGTGGGGTCCGAGATGATTTCTATGCTATTGGCTCTCCTATGTAAGATCAATTTTAGTGTTTTATTTCTCTAGAATCCACAAAAACATCTCTAATTTTCATTTAGATTGAAGAGAATTTGCTTTTATACTTGAAACTGGTCGCAATCAGAATTTATCTTAGTGCGCCCTCCGGCACGCTCTGGGGTCTCCGTTTGATGGTGGTTTGCTACCTATAAGCACAAACAGTGATTTTCAAGTTTCCATTTCAGATGTAAATAAATCAGGCTTTGCACACCTCATCAGCCGTCGGCTAAGGATATAGCATGATTTTGATTCTTGTGCGCACGTCTTTTTCACAGGAGGGGAAATCGCACAGTTGGTGTCGGGGTAAAGAATTTGTGCCTGTGGCTCTTTTCTGAACAGGGTGATATTCTACAACAGCTGTCAAAAGGTCAGAGAGTATTTCAGCCAACTTTCCTATACACTGTATGTCTGCATTAGCTCCAAATTTGTGATTTTTTTTTCAAAAATTCTCAAATTAGGAGCAAAAAAGTTTTCTTAAAGGTAGCAAACCACTGATCGGATCAGCTGGGCCTGGGCAAATTTGATAATAAAAGGGGGTACCCTTCAATTTTTGGCTCTAAATACACTTTGTTGTATTTTATACTGTCAAGTGCTGTTTCTGTGTGCCTTGGAATGTTTGGGCATCAATAAAAAGCATTTTTCGGCAACTGAAAATACTAAATGTGGCTATCAGGCCAAAATACGAATGTGTGGCTCAGCCTGGAAATGCATCAGAATTCTACTTTCATTTTCATATACACAAACTCGAAGCTGATTATCAAAGAAACGAGGTTGGAGGCAGGTATTGAGTTGTAAATGTTGCACATGATCATGGAGATTTCTGCATGATTTAGCAAGATTTGAGTGGCTTGCTCGAGCACACTGTCCAGCAGGGGCATCCGATTTGGTACATTTTGTCGTAAAAATTGCCGTCAAAAAAGTGGGGTCCGAGAAGATTTCTATGCTATTGGCTCTCTTATGTAAGATCTATTTTAGTGTTTTATTTCTCTAGAATCCACAAAAACATCTCTAATTTTCATTTAGATTGAAGAGAATTTGCTTTTATACTTGAAACTGGTCGCAATCAGAATTTATCTTAGTGCGCCCTCCGGCACGCTCTGGGGTCTCCGTTTGATGGTGGTTTGCTACCTTTAAGCACAAACAGTGATTTTCAAGTTTCCATTTCAGATGTAAATAAATCAGGCTTTGCACACCTCATCAGCCGTCGGCTAAGGATATAGCATGATTTTGATTCTTGTGCGCAAGTCTTTTTCACAGGAGGGGAAATCGCACAGTTGGTGTCGGGGTAAAGAATTTGTGCCTGTGGCTCTTTTCGGAACAGGGTGATATTCTACAACAGCTGTCAAAAGGTCAGAGAGTATTTCAGCCAACTTTCCTATACACTGTATGTCTGCATAAGCTCCAAATATGTGATTTATTTTTCAAAAATTCTCAAATTAGGAGCAAAAAAGTTTTCTTAAAGGTAGCAAACCACTGATCGGATCAGCTGGGCCTGGGCAAATTTGATAATAAAAGGGGGTACCCTTCAATTCTTGGCTCTAAATACACTTTGTTGTATTTTATACTGTCAAGTGCTGTTTCTGTGTGCCTTGGAATGTTTGGGCATCAATAAAAAGCATTTTTCGGCAACTGAAAATACTAAATGTGGCTATCAGGCCAAAATACGAATGTGTGGTTCGGCCTGGAAATGCATCAGAATTCTACTTTCATTTTCATATACACAAACTCGAAGCTGATTATCAAAGAAACGAGGTGGGAGGCAGGTATTGAGTTGTAAATGTTGCACATGATCATGGAGATTTCTGCATGATTTAGCAAGATTTGAGTGGCTTGCTCGAGCACACTGTCCAGCAGGGGCATCCGATTTGGTACATTTTGTCGTAAAAATTGCCGTCAAAAAAGTGGGGTCCGAGATGATTTCTATGCTATTGGCTCTCCTATGTAAGATCAATTTTAGTGTTTTATTTCTCTAGAATCCACAAAAACATCTCTAATTTTCATTTAGATTGAAGAGAATTTGCTTTTATACTTGAAACTGGTCGCAATCAGAATTTATCTTAGTGCGCCCTCCGGCACGCTCTGGGGTCTCCGTTTGATGGTGGTTTGCTACCTATAAGCACAAACAGTGATTTTCAAGTTTCCATTTCAGATGTAAATAAATCAGGCTTTGCACACCTCATCAGCCGTCGGCTAAGGATATAGCATGATTTTGATTCTTGTGCGCACGTCTTTTTCAAAGGGGTTGAAATCGCACAGTTGGTGTCGGGGTAAAGAATTTGTGCCTGTGGCTCTTTTCTGAACAGGGTGATATTCTACAACAGCTGTCAAAAGGTCAGAGAGTATTTCAGCCAACTTTCCTATACACTGTATGTCTGCATTAGCTCCAAATTTGTGATTTTTTTTTCAAAAATTCTCAAATTAGGAGCAAAAAAGTTTTCTTAAAGGTAGCAAACCACTGATCGGATCAGCTGGGCCTGGGCAAATTTGATAATAAAAGGGGGTACCCTTCAATTCTTGGCTCTAAATACACTTTGTTGTATTTTATACTGTCAAGTGCTGTTTCTGTGTGCCTTGGAATGTTTGGGCATCAATAAAAAGCATTTTTCGGCAACTGAAAATACTAAATGTGGCTATCAGGCCAAAATACGAATGTGTGGCTCAGCCTGGAAATGCATCAGAATTCTACTTTCATTTTCATATACACAAACTCGAAGCTGATTATCAAAGAAACGAGGTTGGAGGCAGGTATTGAGTTGTAAATGTTGCACATGATCATGGAGATTTCTGCATGATTTAGCAAGATTTGAGTGGCTTGCTCGAGCACACTGTCCAGCAGGGGCATCCGATTTGGTACATTTTGTCGTAAAAATTGCCGTCAAAAAAGTGGGGTCCGAGAAGATTTCTATGCTATTGGCTCTCTTATGTAAGATCTATTTTAGTGTTTTATTTCTCTAGAATCCACAAAAACATCTCTAATTTTCATTTAGATTGAAGAGAATTTGCTTTTATACTTGAAACTGGTCGCAATCAGAATTTATCTTAGTGCGCCCTCCGGCACGCTCTGGGGTCTCCGTTTGATGGTGGTTTGCTACCTTTAAGCACAAACAGTGATTTTCAAGTTTCCATTTCAGATGTAAATAAATCAGGCTTTGCACACCTCATCAGCCGTCGGCTAAGGATATAGCATGATTTTGATTCTTGTGCGCAAGTCTTTTTCACAGGAGGGGAAATCGCACAGTTGGTGTCGGGGTAAAGAATTTGTGCCTGTGGCTCTTTTCGGAACAGGGTGATATTCTACAACAGCTGTCAAAAGGTCAGAGAGTATTTCAGCCAACTTTCCTATACACTGTATGTCTGCATAAGCTCCAAATATGTGATTTATTTTTCAAAAATTCTCAAATTAGGAGCAAAAAAGTTTTCTTAAAGGTAGCAAACCACTGATCGGATCAGCTGGGCCTGGGCAAATTTGATAATAAAAGGGGGTACCCTTCAATTCTTGGCTCTAAATACACTTTGTTGTATTTTATACTGTCAAGTGCTGTTTCTGTGTGCCTTGGAATGTTTGGGCATCAATAAAAAGCATTTTTCGGCAACTGAAAATACTAAATGTGGCTATCAGGCCAAAATACGAATGTGTGGTTGGGCCTGGAAATGCATCAGAATTCTACTTTCATTTTCATATACACAAACTCGAAGCTGATTATCAAAGAAACGAGGTGGGAGGCAGGTATTGAGTTGTAAATGTTGCACATGATCATGGAGATTTCTGCATGATTTAGCAAGATTTGAGTGGCTTGCTCGAGCACATTGTCCAGCAGCGGCATCCGATTTGGTACATTTTGTCGTAAAAATTGCCGTCAAAAAAGTGGGGTCCGAGAAGATTTCTATGCTATTGGCTCTCTTATGTAAGATCAATTTTACTGTTTTATTTCTCTAGAATCCACAAAAACATCTCTAATGTTCATTTAGATTGAAGAGAATTTGCTTTTATACTTGAAACTGGTCGCAATCAGAATTTATCTTAGTGCGCCCTCCGGCACGCTCTGGGGTCTCCGTTTGATGGTGGTTTGCTACCTTTAAGCACAAACAGTGATTTTCAAGTTTCCATTTCAGATGTAAATAAATCAGGCTTTGCACACCTCATCAGCCGTCGGCTAAGGATATAGCATGATTTTGATTCTTGTGCGCAAGTCTTTTTCACAGGAGGGGAAATCGCACAGTTGGTGTCGGGGTAAAGAATTTGTGCCTGTGGCTCTTTTCGGAACAGGGTGATATTCTACAACAGCTGTCAAAAGGTCAGAGAGTATTTCAGCCAACTTTCCTATACACTGTATGTCTGCATAAGCTCCAAATTTGTGATTTTTTTTTCAAAAATTCTCAAATTAGGAGCAAAAAAGTTTTCTTAAAGGTAGCAAACCACTGATCGGATCAGCTGGGCCTGGGCAAATTTGATAATAAAAGGGGGTACCCTTCAATTCTTGGCTCTAAATACACTTTGTTGTATTTTATACTGTCAAGTGCTGTTTCTGTGTGCCTTGGAATGTTTGGGCATCAATAAAAAGCATTTTTCGGCAACTGAAAATACTAAATGTGGCTATCAGGCCAAAATACGAATGTGTGGTTCGGCCTGGAAATGCATCAGAATTCTACTTTCATTTTCATATACACAAACTCGAAGCTGATTATCAAAGAAACAAGGTGGGAGGCAGGTATTGAGTTGTAAATGTTGCACATGATCATGGAGATTTCTGCATGATTTAGCAAGATTTGAGTGGCTTGCTCGAGCACACTGTCCAGCAGGGGCATCCGATTTGGTACATTTTGTCGTAAAAATTGCCGTCAAAAAAGTGGGGTCCGAGATGATTTCTATGCTATTGGCTCTCCTATGTAAGATCAATTTTAGTGTTTTATTTCTCTAGAATCCACAAAAACATCTCTAATTTTCATTTAGATTGAAGAGAATTTGCTTTTATACTTGAAACTGGTCGCAATCAGAATTTATCTTAGTGCGCCCTCCGGCACGCTCTGGGGTCTCCGTTTGATGGTGGTTTGCTACCTTTAAGCACAAACAGTGATTTTCAAGTTTCCATTTCAGATGTAAATAAATCAGGCTTTGCACACCTCATCAGCCGTCGGCTAAGGATATAGCATGATTTTGATTCTTGTGCGCAAGTCTTTTTCACAGGAGGGGAAATCGCACAGTTGGTGTCGGGGTAAAGAATTTGTGCCTGTGGCTCTTTTCGGAACAGGGTGATATTCTACAACAGCTGTCAAAAGGTCAGAGAGTATTTCAGCCAACTTTCCTATACACTGTATGTCTGCATAAGCTCCAAATATGTGATTTATTTTTCAAAAATTCTCAAATTAGGAGCAAAAAAGTTTTCTTAAAGGTAGCAAACCACTGATCGGATCAGCTGGGCCTGGGCAAATTTGATAATAAAAGGGGGTACCCTTCAATTCTTGGCTCTAAATACACTTTGTTGTATTTTATACTGTCAAGTGCTGTTTCTGTGTGCCTTGGAATGTTTGGGCATCAATAAAAAGCATTTTTCGGCAACTGAAAATACTAAATGTGGCTATCAGGCCAAACTACGAATGTGTGGTTCGGCCTGGAAATGCATCAGAATTCTACTTTCATTTTCATATACACAAACTCGAAGCTGATTATCAAAGAAACGAGGTGGGAGGCAGGTATTGAGTTGTAAATGTTGCACATGATCATGGAGATTTCTGCATGATTTAGCAAGATTTGAGTGGCTTGCTCGAGCACACTGTCCAGCAGGGGCATCCGATTTGGTACATTTTGTCGTAAAAATTGCCGTCAAAAAAGTGGGGTCCGAGATGATTTCTATGCTATTGGCTCTCCTATGTAAGATCAATTTTAGTGTTTTATTTCTCTAGAATCCACAAAAACATCTCTAATTTTCATTTAGATTGAAGAGAATTTGCTTTTATACTTGAAACTGGTCGCAATCAGAATTTATCTTAGTGCGCCCTCCGGCACGCTCTGGGGTCTCCGTTTGATGGTGGTTTGCTACCTTTAAGCACAAACAGTGATTTTCAAGTTTCCATTTCAGATGTAAATAAATCAGGCTTTGCACACCTCATCAGCCGTCGGCTAAGGATATAGCATGATTTTGATTCTTGTGCGCAAGTCTTTTTCACAGGAGGGGAAATCGCACAGTTGGTGTCGGGGTAAAGAATTTGTGCCTGTGGCTCTTTTCTGAACAGGGTGATATTCTACAACAGCTGTCAAAAGGTCAGAGAGTATTTCAGCCAACTTTCCTATACACTGTATGTCTGCATAAGCTCCAAATATGTGATTTATTTTTCAAAAATTCTCAAATTAGGAGCAAAAAAGTTTTCTTAAAGGTAGCAAACCACTGATCGGATCAGCTGGGCCTGGGCAAATTTGATAATAAAAGGGGGTACCCTTCAATTCTTGGCTCTAAATACACTTTGTTGTATTTTATACTGTCAAGTGCTGTTTCTGTGTGCCTTGGAATGTTTGGGCATCAATAAAAAGCATTTTTCGGCAACTGAAAATACTAAATGTGGCTATCAGGCCAAAATACGAATGTGTGGTTCGGCCTGGAAATGCATCAGAATTCTACTTTCATTTTCATATACACAAACTCGAAGCTGATTATCAAAGAAACGAGGTGGGAGGCAGGTATTGAGTTGTAAATGTTGCACATGATCATGGAGATTTCTGCATGATTTAGCAAGATTTGAGTGGCTTGCTCGAGCACATTGTCCAGCAGCGGCATCCGATTTGGTACATTTTGTCGTAAAAATTGCCGTCAAAAAAGTGGGGTCCGAGAAGATTTCTATGCTATTGGCTCTCTTATGTAAGATCAATTTTACTGTTTTATTTCTCTAGAATCCACAAAAACATCTCTAATGTTCATTTAGATTGAAGAGAATTTGCTTTTATACTTGAAACTGGTCGCAATCAGAATTTATCTTAGTGCGCCCTCCGGCACGCTCTGGGGTCTCCGTTTGATGGTGGTTTGCTACCTTTAAGCACAAACAGTGATTTTCAAGTTTCCATTTCAGATGTAAATAAATCAGGCTTTGCACACCTCATCAGCCGTCGGCTAAGGATATAGCATGATTTTGATTCTTGTGCGCAAGTCTTTTTCACAGGAGGGGAAATCGCACAGTTGGTGTCGGGGTAAAGAATTTGTGCCTGTGGCTCTTTTCGGAACAGGGTGATATTCTACAACAGCTGTCAAAAGGTCAGAGAGTATTTCAGCCAACTTTCCTATACACTGTATGTCTGCATAAGCTCCAAATTTGTGATTTTTTTTTCAAAAATTCTCAAATTAGGAGCAAAAAAGTTTTCTTAAAGGTAGCAAACCACTGATCGGATCAGCTGGGCCTGGGCAAATTTGATAATAAAAGGGGGTACCCTTCAATTCTTGGCTCTAAATACACTTTGTTGTATTTTATACTGTCAAGTGCTGTTTCTGTGTGCCTTGGAATGTTTGGGCATCAATAAAAAGCATTTTTCGGCAACTGAAAATACTAAATGTGGCTATCAGGCCAAAATACGAATGTGTGGTTCGGCCTGGAAATGCATCAGAATTCTACTTTCATTTTCATATACACAAACTCGAAGCTGATTATCAAAGAAACAAGGTGGGAGGCAGGTATTGAGTTGTAAATGTTGCACATGATCATGGAGATTTCTGCATGATTTAGCAAGATTTGAGTGGCTTGCTCGAGCACACTGTCCAGCAGGGGCATCCGATTTGGTACATTTTGTCGTAAAAATTGCCGTCAAAAAAGTGGGGTCCGAGATGATTTCTATGCTATTGGCTCTCCTATGTAAGATCAATTTTAGTGTTTTATTTCTCTAGAATCCACAAAAACATCTCTAATTTTCATTTAGATTGAAGAGAATTTGCTTTTATACTTGAAACTGGTCGCAATCAGAATTTATCTTAGTGCGCCCTCCGGCACGCTCTGGGGTCTCCGTTTGATGGTGGTTTGCTACCTTTAAGCACAAACAGTGATTTTCAAGTTTCCATTTCAGATGTAAATAAATCAGGCTTTGCACACCTCATCAGCCGTCGGCTAAGGATATAGCATGATTTTGATTCTTGTGCGCAAGTCTTTTTCACAGGAGGGGAAATCGCACAGTTGGTGTCGGGGTAAAGAATTTGTGCCTGTGGCTCTTTTCGGAACAGGGTGATATTCTACAACAGCTGTCAAAAGGTCAGAGAGTATTTCAGCCAACTTTCCTATACACTGTATGTCTGCATAAGCTCCAAATATGTGATTTATTTTTCAAAAATTCTCAAATTAGGAGCAAAAAAGTTTTCTTAAAGGTAGCAAACCACTGATCGGATCAGCTGGGCCTGGGCAAATTTGATAATAAAAGGGGGTACCCTTCAATTCTTGGCTCTAAATACACTTTGTTGTATTTTATACTGTCAAGTGCTGTTTCTGTGTGCCTTGGAATGTTTGGGCATCAATAAAAAGCATTTTTCGGCAACTGAAAATACTAAATGTGGCTATCAGGCCAAACTACGAATGTGTGGTTCGGCCTGGAAATGCATCAGAATTCTACTTTCATTTTCATATACACAAACTCGAAGCTGATTATCAAAGAAACGAGGTGGGAGGCAGGTATTGAGTTGTAAATGTTGCACATGATCATGGAGATTTCTGCATGATTTAGCAAGATTTGAGTGGCTTGCTCGAGCACACTGTCCAGCAGGGGCATCCGATTTGGTACATTTTGTCGTAAAAATTGCCGTCAAAAAAGTGGGGTCCGAGATGATTTCTATGCTATTGGCTCTCCTATGTAAGATCAATTTTAGTGTTTTATTTCTCTAGAATCCACAAAAACATCTCTAATTTTCATTTAGATTGAAGAGAATTTGCTTTTATACTTGAAACTGGTCGCAATCAGAATTTATCTTAGTGCGCCCTCCGGCACGCTCTGGGGTCTCCGTTTGATGGTGGTTTGCTACCTTTAAGCACAAACAGTGATTTTCAAGTTTCCATTTCAGATGTAAATAAATCAGGCTTTGCACACCTCATCAGCCGTCGGCTAAGGATATAGCATGATTTTGATTCTTGTGCGCAAGTCTTTTTCACAGGAGGGGAAATCGCACAGTTGGTGTCGGGGTAAAGAATTTGTGCCTGTGGCTCTTTTCTGAACAGGGTGATATTCTACAACAGCTGTCAAAAGGTCAGAGAGTATTTCAGCCAACTTTCCTATACACTGTATGTCTGCATAAGCTCCAAATATGTGATTTATTTTTCAAAAATTCTCAAATTAGGAGCAAAAAAGTTTTCTTAAAGGTAGCAAACCACTGATCGGATCAGCTGGGCCTGGGCAAATTTGATAATAAAAGGGGGTACCCTTCAATTCTTGGCTCTAAATACACTTTGTTGTATTTTATACTGTCAAGTGCTGTTTCTGTGTGCCTTGGAATGTTTGGGCATCAATAAAAAGCATTTTTCGGCAACTGAAAATACTAAATGTGGCTATCAGGCCAAAATACGAATGTGTGGTTCGGCCTGGAAATGCATCAGAATTCTACTTTCATTTTCATATACACAAACTCGAAGCTGATTATCAAAGAAACGAGGTGGGAGGCAGGTATTGAGTTGTAAATGTTGCACATGATCATGGAGATTTCTGCATGATTTAGCAAGATTTGAGTGGCTTGCTCGAGCACACTGTCCAGCAGGGGCATCCGATTTGGTACATTTTGTCGTAAAAATTGCCGTCAAAAAAGTGGGGTCCGAGATGATTTCTATGCTATTGGCTCTCCTATGTAAGATCAATTTTAGTGTTTTATTTCTCTAGAATCCACAAAAACATCTCTAATTTTCATTTAGATTGAAGAGAATTTGCTTTTATACTTGAAACTGGTCGCAATCAGAATTTATCTTAGTGCGCCCTCCGGCACGCTCTGGGGTCTCCGTTTGATGGTGGTTTGCTACCTATAAGCACAAACAGTGATTTTCAAGTTTCCATTTCAGATGTAAATAAATCAGGCTTTGCACACCTCATCAGCCGTCGGCTAAGGATATAGCATGATTTTGATTCTTGTGCGCACGTCTTTTTCACAGGAGGGGAAATCGCACAGTTGGTGTCGGGGTAAAGAATTTGTGCCTGTGGCTCTTTTCTGAACAGGGTGATATTCTACAACAGCTGTCAAAAGGTCAGAGAGTATTTCAGCCAACTTTCCTATACACTGTATGTCTGCATTAGCTCCAAATTTGTGATTTTTTTTTCAAAAATTCTCAAATTAGGAGCAAAAAAGTTTTCTTAAAGGTAGCAAACCACTGATCGGATCAGCTGGGCCTGGGCAAATTTGATAATAAAAGGGGGTACCCTTCAATTCTTGGCTCTAAATACACTTTGTTGTATTTTATACTGTCAAGTGCTGTTTCTGTGTGCCTTGGAATGTTTGGGCATCAATAAAAAGCATTTTTCGGCAACTGAAAATACTAAATGTGGCTATCAGGCCAAAATACGAATGTGTGGCTCAGCCTGGAAATGCATCAGAATTCTACTTTCATTTTCATATACACAAACTCGAAGCTGATTATCAAAGAAACGAGGTTGGAGGCAGGTATTGAGTTGTAAATGTTGCACATGATCATGGAGATTTCTGCATGATTTAGCAAGATTTGAGTGGCTTGCTCGAGCACACTGTCCAGCAGGGGCATCCGATTTGGTACATTTTGTCGTAAAAATTGCCGTCAAAAAAGTGGGGTCCGAGAAGATTTCTATGCTATTGGCTCTCTTATGTAAGATCTATTTTAGTGTTTTATTTCTCTAGAATCCACAAAAACATCTCTAATTTTCATTTAGATTGAAGAGAATTTGCTTTTATACTTGAAACTGGTCGCAATCAGAATTTATCTTAGTGCGCCCTCCGGCACGCTCTGGGGTCTCCGTTTGATGGTGGTTTGCTACCTTTAAGCACAAACAGTGATTTTCAAGTTTCCATTTCAGATGTAAATAAATCAGGCTTTGCACACCTCATCAGCCGTCGGCTAAGGATATAGCATGATTTTGATTCTTGTGCGCAAGTCTTTTTCACAGGAGGGGAAATCGCACAGTTGGTGTCGGGGTAAAGAATTTGTGCCTGTGGCTCTTTTCGGAACAGGGTGATATTCTACAACAGCTGTCAAAAGGTCAGAGAGTATTTCAGCCAACTTTCCTATACACTGTATGTCTGCATAAGCTCCAAATATGTGATTTATTTTTCAAAAATTCTCAAATTAGGAGCAAAAAAGTTTTCTTAAAGGTAGCAAACCACTGATCGGATCAGCTGGGCCTGGGCAAATTTGATAATAAAAGGGGGTACCCTTCAATTCTTGGCTCTAAATACACTTTGTTGTATTTTATACTGTCAAGTGCTGTTTCTGTGTGCCTTGGAATGTTTGGGCATCAATAAAAAGCATTTTTCGGCAACTGAAAATACTAAATGTGGCTATCAGGCCAAAATACGAATGTGTGGTTGGGCCTGGAAATGCATCAGAATTCTACTTTCATTTTCATATACACAAACTCGAAGCTGATTATCAAAGAAACGAGGTGGGAGGCAGGTATTGAGTTGTAAATGTTGCACATGATCATGGAGATTTCTGCATGATTTAGCAAGATTTGAGTGGCTTGCTCGAGCACATTGTCCAGCAGCGGCATCCGATTTGGTACATTTTGTCGTAAAAATTGCCGTCAAAAAAGTGGGGTCCGAGAAGATTTCTATGCTATTGGCTCTCTTATGTAAGATCAATTTTACTGTTTTATTTCTCTAGAATCCACAAAAACATCTCTAATTTTCATTTAGATTGAAGAGAATTTGCTTTTATACTTGAAACTGGTCGCAATCAGAATTCATCTTAGTGCGCCCTCCGGCACGCTCTGGGGTCTCCGTTTGATGGTGGTTTGCTACCTTTAAGCACAAACAGTGATTTTCAAGTTTCCATTTCAGATGTAAATAAATCAGGCTTTGCACACCTCATCAGCCGTCGGCTAAGGATATAGCATGATTTTGATTCTTGTGCGCAAGTCTTTTTCACAGGAGGGGAAATCGCACAGTTGGTGTCGGGGTAAAGAATTTGTGCCTGTGGCTCTTTTCGGAACAGGGTGATATTCTACAACAGCTGTCAAAAGGTCAGAGAGTATTTCAGCCAACTTTCCTATACACTGTATGTCTGCATAAGCTCCAAATTTGTGATTTTTTTTTCAAAAATTCTCAAATTAGGAGCAAAAAAGTTTTCTTAAAGGTAGCAAACCACTGATCAGATCAGCTGGGCCTGGGCAAATTTGATAATAAAAGGGGGTACCCTTCAATTCTTGGCTCTAAATACACTTTGTTGTATTTTATACTGTCAAGTGCTGTTTCTGTGTGCCTTGGAATGTTTGGGCATCAATAAAAAGCATTTTTCGGCAACTGAAAATACTAAATGTGGCTATCAGGCCAAAATACGAATGTGTGGTTCGGCCTGGAAATGCATCAGAATTCTACTTTCATTTTCATATACACAAACTCGAAGCTGATTATCAAAGAAACAAGGTGGGAGGCAGGTATTGAGTTGTAAATGTTGCACATGATCATGGAGATTTCTGCATGATTTAGCAAGATTTGAGTGGCTTGCTCGAGCACACTGTCCAGCAGGGGCATCCGATTTGGTACATTTTGTCGTAAAAATTGCCGTCAAAAAAGTGGGGTCCGAGATGATTTCTATGCTATTGGCTCTCCTATGTAAGATCAATTTTAGTGTTTTATTTCTCTAGAATCCACAAAAACATCTCTAATTTTCATTTAGATTGAAGAGAATTTGCTTTTATACTTGAAACTGGTCGCAATCAGAATTTATCTTAGTGCGCCCTCCGGCACGCTCTGGGGTCTCCGTTTGATGGTGGTTTGCTACCTTTAAGCACAAACAGTGATTTTCAAGTTTCCATTTCAGATGTAAATAAATCAGGCTTTGCACACCTCATCAGCCGTCGGCTAAGGATATAGCATGATTTTGATTCTTGTGCGCAAGTCTTTTTCACAGGAGGGGAAATCGCACAGTTGGTGTCGGGGTAAAGAATTTGTGCCTGTGGCTCTTTTCGGAACAGGGTGATATTCTACAACAGCTGTCAAAAGGTCAGAGAGTATTTCAGCCAACTTTCCTATACACTGTATGTCTGCATAAGCTCCAAATATGTGATTTATTTTTCAAAAATTCTCAAATTAGGAGCAAAAAAGTTTTCTTAAAGGTAGCAAACCACTGATCGGATCAGCTGGGCCTGGGCAAATTTGATAATAAAAGGGGGTACCCTTCAATTCTTGGCTCTAAATACACTTTGTTGTATTTTATACTGTCAAGTGCTGTTTCTGTGTGCCTTGGAATGTTTGGGCATCAATAAAAAGCATTTTTCGGCAACTGAAAATACTAAATGTGGCTATCAGGCCAAAATACGAATGTGTGGTTCGGCCTGGAAATGCATCAGAATTCTACTTTCATTTTCATATACACAAACTCGAAGCTGATTATCAAAGAAACGAGGTGGGAGGCAGGTATTGAGTTGTAAATGTTGCACATGATCATGGAGATTTCTGCATGATTTAGCAAGATTTGAGTGGCTTGCTCGAGCACACTGTCCAGCAGGGGCATCCGATTTGGTACATTTTGTCGTAAAAATTGCCGTCAAAAAAGTGGGGTCCGAGATGATTTCTATGCTATTGGCTCTCCTATGTAAGATCAATTTTAGTGTTTTATTTCTCTAGAATCCACAAAAACATCTCTAATTTTCATTTAGATTGAAGAGAATTTGCTTTTATACTTGAAACTGGTCGCAATCAGAATTTATCTTAGTGCGCCCTCCGGCACGCTCTGGGGTCTCCGTTTGATGGTGGTTTGCTACCTTTAAGCACAAACAGTGATTTTCAAGTTTCCATTTCAGATGTAAATAAATCAGGCTTTGCACACCTCATCAGCCGTCGGCTAAGGATATAGCATGATTTTGATTCTTGTGCGCAAGTCTTTTTCACAGGAGGGGAAATCGCACAGTTGGTGTCGGGGTAAAGAATTTGTGCCTGTGGCTCTTTTCGGAACAGGGTGATATTCTACAACAGCTGTCAAAAGGTCAGAGAGTATTTCAGCCAACTTTCCTATACACTGTATGTCTGCATAAGCTCCAAATATGTGATTTATTTTTCAAAAATTCTCAAATTAGGAGCAAAAAAGTTTTCTTAAAGGTAGCAAACCACTGATCGGATCAGCTGGGCCTGGGCAAATTTGATAATAAAAGGGGGTACCCTTCAATTCTTGGCTCTAAATACACTTTGTTGTATTTTATACTGTCAAGTGCTGTTTCTGTGTGCCTTGGAATGTTTGGGCATCAATAAAAAGCATTTTTCGGCAACTGAAAATACTAAATGTGGCTATCAGGCCAAAATACGAATGTGTGGTTCGGCCTGGAAATGCATCAGAATTCTACTTTCATTTTCATATACACAAACTCGAAGCTGATTATCAAAGAAACGAGGTGGGAGGCAGGTATTGAGTTGTAAATGTTGCACATGATCATGGAGATTTCTGCATGATTTAGCAAGATTTGAGTGGCTTGCTCGAGCACATTGTCCAGCAGCGGCATCCGATTTGGTACATTTTGTCGTAAAAATTGCCGTCAAAAAAGTGGGGTCCGAGAAGATTTCTATGCTATTGGCTCTCTTATGTAAGATCAATTTTACTGTTTTATTTCTCTAGAATCCACAAAAACATCTCTAATTTTCATTTAGATTGAAGAGAATTTGCTTTTATACTTGAAACTGGTCGCAATCAGAATTTATCTTAGTGCGCCCTCCGGCACGCTCTGGGGTCTCCGTTTGATGGTGGTTTGCTACCTTTAAGCACAAACAGTGATTTTCAAGTTTCCATTTCAGATGTAAATAAATCAGGCTTTGCACACCTCATCAGCCGTCGTCTAAGGATATAGCATGATTTTGATTCTTGTGCGCAAGTCTTTTTCACAGGAGGGGAAATCGCACAGTTGGTGTCGGGGTAAAGAATTTGTGCCTGTGGCTCTTTTCGGAACAGGTCGATATTCTACAACAGCTGTCAAAAGGTCAGAGAGTATTTCAGCCAACTTTGCTATACACTGTATGTCTGCATAAGCTCCAAATATGTGATTTTTTTTTCAAAAATTCTCAAATTAGGAGCAAAAAAGTTTTCTTAAAGGTAGCAAACCACTGATCGGATCAGCTGGGCCTGGGCAAATTTGATAATAAAAGGGGGTACCCTTCAATTCTTGGCTCTAAATACACTTTGTTGTATTTTATACTGTCAAGTGCTGTTTCTGTGTGCCTTGGAATGTTTGGGCATCAATAAAAAGCATTTTTCGGCAACTGAAAATACTAAATGTGGCTATCAGGCCAAAATACGAATGTGTGGTTCGGCCTGGAAATGCATCAGAATTCTACTTTCATTTTCATATACACAAACTCGAAGCTGATTATCAAAGAAACGAGGTGGGAGGCAGGTATTGAGTTGTAAATGTTGCACATGATCATGGAGATTTCTGCATGATTTAGCAAGATTTGAGTGGCTTGCTCGAGCACACTGTCCAGCAGGGGCATCCGATTTGGTACATTTTGTCGTAAAAATTGCCGTCAAAAAAGTGGGGTCCGAGATGATTTCTATGCTATTGGCTCTCCTATGTAAGATCAATTTTAGTGTTTTATTTCTCTAGAATCCACAAAAACATCTCTAATTTTCATTTAGATTGAAGAGAATTTGCTTTTATACTTGAAACTGGTCGCAATCAGAATTTATCTTAGTGCGCCCTCCGGCACGCTCTGGGGTCTCCGTTTGATGGTGGTTTGCTACCTTTAAGCACAAACAGTGATTTTCAAGTTTCCATTTCAGATGTAAATAAATCAGGCTTTGCACACCTCATCAGCCGTCGGCTAAGGATATAGCATGATTTTGATTCTTGTGCGCAAGTCTTTTTCACAGGAGGGGAAATCGCACAGTTGGTGTCGGGGTAAAGAATTTGTGCCTGTGGCTCTTTTCTGAACAGGGTGATATTCTACAACAGCTGTCAAAAGGTCAGAGAGTATTTCAGCCAACTTTCCTATACACTGTATGTCTGCATTAGCTCCAAATTTGTGATTTTTTTTTCAAAAATTCTCAAATTAGGAGCAAAAAAGTTTTCTTAAAGGTAGCAAACCACTGATCGGATCAGCTGGGCCTGGGCAAATTTGATAATAAAAGGGGGTACCCTTCAATTCTTGGCTCTAAATACACTTTGTTGTATTTTATACTGTCAAGTGCTGTTTCTGTGTGCCTTGGAATGTTTGGGCATCAATAAAAAGCATTTTTCGGCAACTGAAAATACTAAATGTGGCTATCAGGCCAAAATACGAATGTGTGGCTCAGCCTGGAAATGCATCAGAATTCTACTTTCATTTTCATATACACAAACTCGAAGCTGATTATCAAAGAAACGAGGTTGGAGGCAGGTATTGAGTTGTAAATGTTGCACATGATCATGGAGATTTCTGCATGATTTAGCAAGATTTGAGTGGCTTGCTCGAGCACACTGTCCAGCAGGGGCATCCGATTTGGTACATTTTGTCGTAAAAATTGCCGTCAAAAAAGTGGGGTCCGAGAAGATTTCTATGCTATTGGCTCTCTTATGTAAGATCAATGTTTTTGTAAATCTATCTAGAATCCACAAAAACATCTCTAATTTTCATTTAGATTGAAGAGAATTTGCTTTTATACTTGAAACTGGTCGCAATCAGAATTTATCTTAGTGCGCCCTCCGGCACGCTCTGGGGTCTCCGTTTAATGGTGGTTTGCTACCTTTAAGCACAAACAGTGATTTTCAAGTTTCCATTTCAGATGTAAATAAATCAGGCTTTGCACACCTCATCAGCCGTCGGCTAAGGATATAGCATGATTTTGATTCTTGTGCGCAAGTCTTTTTCACAGGAGGGGAAATCGCACAGTTGGTGTCGGGGTAAAGAATTTGTGCCTGTGGCTCTTTTCGGAACAGGGTGATATTCTACAACAGCTGTCAAAAGGTCAGAGAGTATTTCAGCCAACTTTCCTATACACTGTATGTCTGCATAAGCTCCAAATATGTGATTTATTTTTCAAAATTCTCAAATTAGGAGCAAAAAAGTTTTCTTAAAGGTAGCAAACCACTGATCGGATCAGCTGGGCCTGGGCAAATTTGATAATAAAAGGGGGTACCCTTCAATTCTTGGCTCTAAATACACTTTGTTGTATTTTATACTGTCAAGTGCTGTTTCTGTGTGCCTTGGAATGTTTGGGCATCAATAAAAAGCATTTTTCGGCAACTGAAAATACTAAATGTGGCTATCAGGCCAAAATACGAATGTGTGGTTGGGCCTGGAAATGCATCAGAATTCTACTTTCATTTTCATATACACAAACTCGAAGCTGATTATCAAAGAAACGAGGTGGGAGGCAGGTATTGAGTTGTAAATGTTGCACATGATCATGGAGATTTCTGCATGATTTAGCAAGATTTGAGTGGCTTGCTCGAGCACATTGTCCAGCAGCGGCATCCGATTTGGTACATTTTGTCGTAAAAATTGCCGTCAAAAAAGTGGGGTCCGAGAAGATTTCTATGCTATTGGCTCTCTTATGTAAGATCAATTTTACTGTTTTATTTCTCTAGAATCCACAAAAACATCTCTAATTTTCATTTAGATTGAAGAGAATTTGCTTTTATACTTGAAACTGGTCGCAATCAGAATTTATCTTAGTGCGCCCTCCGGCACGCTCTGGGGTCTCCGTTTGATGGTGGTTTGCTACCTTTAAGCACAAACAGTGATTTTCAAGTTTCCATTTCAGATGTAAATAAATCAGGCTTTGCACACCTCATCAGCCGTCGGCTAAGGATATAGCATGATTTTGATTCTTGTGCGCAAGTCTTTTTCACAGGAGGGGAAATCGCACAGTTGGTGTCGGGGTAAAGAATTTGTGCCTGTGGCTCTTTTCGGAACAGGGTGATATTCTACAACAGCTGTCAAAAGGTCAGAGAGTATTTCAGCCAACTTTCCTATACACTGTATGTCTGCATAAGCTCCAAATTTGTGATTTTTTTTTCAAAAATTCTCAAATTAGGAGCAAAAAAGTTTTCTTAAAGGTAGCAAACCACTGATCGGATCAGCTGGGCCTGGGCAAATTTGATAATAAAAGGGGGTACCCTTCAATTCTTGGCTCTAAATACACTTTGTTGTATTTTATACTGTCAAGTGCTGTTTCTGTGTGCCTTGGAATGTTTGGGCATCAATAAAAAGCATTTTTCGGCAACTGAAAATACTAAATGTGGCTATCAGGCCAAAATACGAATGTGTGGTTCGGCCTGGAAATGCATCAGAATTCTACTTTCATTTTCATATACACAAACTCGAAGCTGATTATCAAAGAAACAAGGTGGGAGGCAGGTATTGAGTTGTAAATGTTGCACATGATCATGGAGATTTCTGCATGATTTAGCAAGATTTGAGTGGCTTGCTCGAGCACACTGTCCAGCAGGGGCATCCGATTTGGTACATTTTGTCGTAAAAATTGCCGTCAAAAAAGTGGGGTCCGAGATGATTTCTATGCTATTGGCTCTCCTATGTAAGATCAATTTTAGTGTTTTATTTCTCTAGAATCCACAAAAACATCTCTAATTTTCATTTAGATTGAAGAGAATTTGCTTTTATACTTGAAACTGGTCGCAATCAGAATTTATCTTAGTGCGCCCTCCGGCACGCTCTGGGGTCTCCGTTTGATGGTGGTTTGCTACCTTTAAGCACAAACAGTGATTTTCAAGTTTCCATTTCAGATGTAAATAAATCAGGCTTTGCACACCTCATCAGCCGTCGGCTAAGGATATAGCATGATTTTGATTCTTGTGCGCAAGTCTTTTTCACAGGAGGGGAAATCGCACAGTTGGTGTCGGGGTAAAGAATTTGTGCCTGTGGCTCTTTTCGGAACAGGGTGATATTCTACAACAGCTGTCAAAAGGTCAGAGAGTATTTCAGCCAACTTTCCTATACACTGTATGTCTGCATAAGCTCCAAATATGTGATTTATTTTTCAAAAATTCTCAAATTAGGAGCAAAAAAGTTTTCTTAAAGGTAGCAAACCACTGATCGGATCAGCTGGGCCTGGGCAAATTTGATAATAAAAGGGGGTACCCTTCAATTCTTGGCTCTAAATACACTTTGTTGTATTTTATACTGTCAAGTGCTGTTTCTGTGTGCCTTGGAATGTTTGGGCATCAATAAAAAGCATTTTTCGGCAACTGAAAATACTAAATGTGGCTATCAGGCCAAAATACGAATGTGTGGTTGGGCCTGGAAATGCATCAGAATTCTACTTTCATTTTCATATACACAAACTCGAAGCTGATTATCAAAGAAACGAGGTGGGAGGCAGGTATTGAGTTGTAAATGTTGCACATGATCATGGAGATTTCTGCATGATTTAGCAAGATTTGAGTGGCTTGCTCGAGCACACTGTCCAGCAGGGGCATCCGATTTGGTACATTTTGTCGTAAAAATTGCCGTCAAAAAAGTGGGGTCCGAGATGATTTCTATGCTATTGGCTCTCCTATGTAAGATCAATTTTAGTGTTTTATTTCTCTAGAATCCACAAAAACATCTCTAATTTTCATTTAGATTGAAGAGAATTTGCTTTTATACTTGAAACTGGTCGCAATCAGAATTTATCTTAGTGCGCCCTCCGGCACGCTCTGGGGTCTCCGTTTGATGGTGGTTTGCTACCTTTAAGCACAAACAGTGATTTTCAAGTTTCCATTTCAGATGTAAATAAATCAGGCTTTGCACACCTCATCAGCCGTCGGCTAAGGATATAGCATGATTTTGATTCTTGTGCGCAAGTCTTTTTCACAGGAGGGGAAATCGCACAGTTGGTGTCGGGGTAAAGAATTTGTGCCTGTGGCTCTTTTCAGAACAGGGTGATATTCTACAACAGCTGTCAAAAGGTCAGAGAGTATTTCAGCCAACTTTCCTATACACTGTATGTCTGCATAAGCTCCAAATATGTGATTTATTTTTCAAAAATTCTCAAATTAGGAGCAAAAAAGTTTTCTTAAAGGTAGCAAACCACTGATCGGATCAGCTGGGCCTGGGCAAATTTGATAATAAAAGGGGGTACCCTTCAATTCTTTGCTCTAAATACACTTTGTTGTATTTTATACTGTCAAGTGCTGTTTCTGTGTGCCTTGGAATGTTTGGGCATCAATAAAAAGCATTTTTCGGCAACTGAAAATACTAAATGTGGCTATCAGGCCAAAATACGAATGTGTGGTTGGGCCTGGAAATGCATCAGAATTCTACTTTCATTTTCATATACACAAACTCGAAGCTGATTATCAAAGAAACGAGGTGGGAGGCAGGTATTGAGTTGTAAATGTTGCACATGATCATGGAGATTTCTGCATGATTTAGCAAGATTTGAGTGGCTTGCTCAAGCACATTGTCCAGCAGCGGCATCCGATTTGGTACATTTTGTCGTAAAAATTGCCGTCAAAAAAGTGGGGTCCGAGAAGATTTCTATGCTATTGGCTCTCTTATGTAAGATCAATTTTACTGTTTTATTTCTCTAGAATCCACAAAAACATCTCTAATTTTCATTTAGATTGAAGAGAATTTGCTTTTATACTTGAAACTGGTCGCAATCAGAATTTATCTTAGTGCGCCCTCCGGCACGCTCTGGGGTCTCCGTTTGATGGTGGTTTGCTACCTTTAAGCACAAACAGTGATTTTCAAGTTTCCATTTCAGATGTAAATAAATCAGGCTTTGCACACCTCATCAGCCGTCGTCTAAGGATATAGCATGATTTTGATTCTTGTGCGCAAGTCTTTTTCACAGGAGGGGAAATCGCACAGTTGGTGTCGGGGTAAAGAATTTGTGCCTGTGGCTCTTTTCGGAACAGGTCGATATTCTACAACAGCTGTCAAAAGGTCAGAGAGTATTTCAGCCAACTTTCCTATACACTGTATGTCTGCATAAGCTCCAAATATGTGATTTTTTTTTCAAAAATTCTCAAATTAGGAGCAAAAAAGTTTTCTTAAAGGTAGCAAACCACTGATCGGATCAGCTGGGCCTGGGCAAATTTGATAATAAAAGGGGGTACCCTTCAATTCTTGGCTCTAAATACACTTTGTTGTATTTTATACTGTCAAGTGCTGTTTCTGTGTGCCTTGGAATGTTTGGGCATCAATAAAAAGCATTTTTCGGCAACTGAAAATACTAAATGTGGCTATCAGGCCAAAATACGAATGTGTGGTTCGGCCTGGAAATGCATCAGAATTCTACTTTCATTTTCATATACACAAACTCGAAGCTGATTATCAAAGAAACGAGGTGGGAGGCAGGTATTGAGTTGTAAATGTTGCACATGATCATGGAGATTTCTGCATGATTTAGCAAGATTTGAGTGGCTTGCTCGAGCACACTGTCCAGCAGGGGCATCCGATTTGGTACATTTTGTCGTAAAAATTGCCGTCAAAAAAGTGGGGTCCGAGATGATTTCTATGCTATTGGCTCTCCTATGTAAGATCAATTTTAGTGTTTTATTTCTCTAGAATCCACAAAAACATCTCTAATTTTCATTTAGATTGAAGAGAATTTGCTTTTATACTTGAAACTGGTCGCAATCAGAATTTATCTTAGTGCGCCCTCCGGCACGCTCTGGGGTCTCCGTTTGATGGTGGTTTGCTACCTTTAAGCACAAACAGTGATTTTCAAGTTTCCATTTCAGATGTAAATAAATCAGGCTTTGCACACCTCATCAGCCGTCGTCTAAGGATATAGCATGATTTTGATTCTTGTGCGCAAGTCTTTTTCACAGGAGGGGAAATCGCACAGTTGGTGTCGGGGTAAAGAATTTGTGCCTGTGGCTCTTTTCGGAACAGGTCGATATTCTACAACAGCTGTCAAAAGGTCAGAGAGTATTTCAGCCAACTTTCCTATACACTGTATGTCTGCATAAGCTCCAAATATGTGATTTTTTTTTCAAAAATTCTCAAATTAGGAGCAAAAAAGTTTTCTTAAAGGTAGCAAACCACTGATCGGATCAGCTGGGCCTGGGCAAATTTGATAATAAAAGGGGGTACAGTTCAATTCTTGGCTCTAAATACACTTTGTTGTATTTTATACTGTCAAGTGCTGTTTCTGTGTGCCTTGGAATGTTTGGGCATCAATAAAAAGCATTTTTCGGCAACTGAAAATACTAAATGTGGCTATCAGGCCAAAATACGAATGTGTGGTTCGGCCTGGAAATGCATCAGAATTCTACTTTCATTTTCATATACACAAACTCGAAGCTGATTATCAAAGAAACGAGGTGGGAGGCAGGTATTGAGTTGTAAATGTTGCACATGATCATGGAGATTTCTGCATGATTTAGCAAGATTTGAGTGGCTTGCTCGAGCACACTGTCCAGCAGGGGCATCCGATTTGGTACATTTTGTCGTAAAAATTGCCGTCAAAAAAGTGGGGTCCGAGATGATTTCTATGCTATTGGCTCTCCTATGTAAGATCAATTTTAGTGTTTTATTTCTCTAGAATCCACAAAAACATCTCTAATTTTCATTTAGATTGAAGAGAATTTGCTTTTATACTTGAAACTGGTCGCAATCAGAATTTATCTTAGTGCGCCCTCCGGCACGCTCTGGGGTCTCCGTTTGATGGTGGTTTGCTACCTTTAAGCACAAACAGTGATTTTCAAGTTTCCATTTCAGATGTAAATAAATCAGGCTTTGCACACCTCATCAGCCGTCGGCTAAGGATATAGCATGATTTTGATTCTTGTGCGCAAGTCTTTTTCACAGGAGGGGAAATCGCACAGTTGGTGTCGGGGTAAAGAATTTGTGCCTGTGGCTCTTTTCTGAACAGGGTGATATTCTTTAACAGCTGTCAAAAGGTCAGAGAGTATTTCAGCCAACTTTCCTATACACTGTATGTCTGCATTAGCTCCAAATTTGTGATTTTTTTTTCAAAAATTCTCAAATTAGGAGCAAAAAAGTTTTCTTAAAGGTAGCAAACCACTGATGGGATCAGCTGGGCCTGGGCAAATTTGATAATAAAAGGGGGTACCCTTCAATTCTTGGCTCTAAATACACTTTGTTGTATTTTATACTGTCAAGTGCTGTTTCTGTGTGCCTTGGAATGTTTGGGCATCAATAAAAAGCATTTTTCGGCAACTGAAAATACTAAATGTGGCTATCAGGCCAAAATACGAATGTGTGGCTCAGCCTGGAAATGCATCAGAATTCTACTTTCATTTTCATATACACAAACTCGAAGCTGATTATCAAAGAAACGAGGTTGGAGGCAGGTATTGAGTTGTAAATGTTGCACATGATCATGGAGATTTCTGCATGATTTAGCAAGATTTGAGTGGCTTGCTCGAGCACACTGTCCAGCAGGGGCATCCGATTTGGTACATTTTGTCGTAAAAATTGCCGTCAAAAAAGTGGGGTCCGAGAAGATTTCTATGCTATTGGCTCTCTTATGTAAGATCAATTTTACTGTTTTATTTCTCTAGAATCCACAAAAACATCTCTAATTTTCATTTAGATTGAAGAGAATTTGCTTTTATACTTGAAACTGGTCGCAATCAGAATTTATCTTAGTGCGCCCTCCGGCACGCTCTGGGGTCTCCGTTTGATGGTGGTTTGCTACCTTTAAGCACAAACAGTGATTTTCAAGTTTCCATTTCAGATGTAAATAAATCAGGCTTTGCACACCTCATCAGCCGTCGGCTAAGGATATAGCATGATTTTGATTCTTGTGCGCAAGTCTTTTTCACAGGAGGGGAAATCGCACAGTTGGTGTCGGGGTAAAGAATTTGTGCCTGTGGCTCTTTTCGGAACAGGGTGATATTCTACAACAGCTGTCAAAAGGTCAGAGAGTATTTCAGCCAACTTTCCTATACACTGTATGTCTGCATAAGCTCCAAATATGTGATTTATTTTTCAAAAATTCTCAAATTAGGAGCAAAAAAGTTTTCTTAAAGGTAGCAAACCACTGATCGGATCAGCTGGGCCTGGGCAAATTTGATAATAAAAGGGGGTACCCTTCAATTCTTGGCTCTAAATACACTTTGTTGTATTTTATACTGTCAAGTGCTGTTTCTGTGTGCCTTGGAATGTTTGGGCATCAATAAAAAGCATTTTTCGGCAACTGAAAATACTAAATGTGGCTATCAGGCCAAAATACGAATGTGTGGTTGGGCCTGGAAATGCATCAGAATTCTACTTTCATTTTCATATACACAAACTCGAAGCTGATTATCAAAGAAACGAGGTGGGAGGCAGGTATTGAGTTGTAAATGTTGCACATGATCATGGAGATTTCTGCATGATTTAGCAAGATTTGAGTGGCTTGCTCGAGCACATTGTCCAGCAGCGGCATCCGATTTGGTACATTTTGTCGTAAAAATTGCCGTCAAAAAAGTGGGGTCCGAGAAGATTTCTATGCTATTGGCTCTCTTATGTAAGATCAATTTTACTGTTTTATTTCTCTAGAATCCACAAAAACATCTCTAATTTTCATTTAGATTGAAGAGAATTTGCTTTTATACTTGAAACTGGTCGCAATCAGAATTTATCTTAGTGCGCCCTCCGGCACGCTCTGGGGTCTCCGTTTGATGGTGGTTTGCTACCTTTAAGCACAAACAGTGATTTTCAAGTTTCCATTTCAGATGTAAATAAATCAGGCTTTGCACACCTCATCAGCCGTCGGCTAAGGATATAGCATGATTTTGATTCTTGTGCGCAAGTCTTTTTCACAGGAGGGGAAATCGCACAGTTGGTGTCGGGGTAAAGAATTTGTGCCTGTGGCTCTTTTCGGAACAGGGTGATATTCTACAACAGCTGTCAAAAGGTCAGAGAGTATTTCAGCCAACTTTCCTATACACTGTATGTCTGCATAAGCTCCAAATTTGTGATTTTTTTTTCCAAAATTCTCAAATTAGGAGCAAAAAGTTTTCTTAAAGGTAGCAAACCACTGATCGGATCAGCTGGGCCTGGGCAAATTTGATAATAAAAGGGGGTACCCTTCAATTCTTGGCTCTAAATACACTTTGTTGTATTTTATACTGTCAAGTGCTGTTTCTGTGTGCCTTGGAATGTTTGGGCATCAATAAAAAGCATTTTTCGGCAACTGAAAATACTAAATGTGGCTATCAGGCCAAAATACGAATGTGTGGTTCGGCCTGGAAATGCATCAGAATTCTACTTTCATTTTCATATACACAAACTCGAAGCTGATTATCAAAGAAACGAGGTGGGAGGCAGGTATTGAGTTGTAAATGTTGCACATGATCATGGAGATTTCTGCATGATTTAGCAAGATTTGAGTGGCTTGCTCGAGCACATTGTCCAGCAGCGGCATCCGATTTGGTACATTTTGTCGTAAAAATTGCCGTCAAAAAAGTGGGGTCCGAGAAGATTTCTATGCTATTGGCTCTCTTATGTAAGATCAATTTTACTGTTTTATTTCTCTAGAATCCACAAAAACATCTCTAATTTTCATTTAGATTGAAGAGAATTTGCTTTTATACTTGAAACTGGTCGCAATCAGAATTTATCTTAGTGCGCCCTCCGGCACGCTCTGGGGTCTCCGTTTGATGGTGGTTTGCTACCTTTAAGCACAAACAGTGATTTTCAAGTTTCCATTTCAGATGTAAATAAATCAGGCTTTGCACACCTCATCAGCCGTCGTCTAAGGATATAGCATGATTTTGATTCTTGTGCGCAAGTCTTTTTCACAGGAGGGGAAATCGCACAGTTGGTGTCGGGGTAAAGAATTTGTGCCTGTGGCTCTTTTCGGAACAGGTCGATATTCTACAACAGCTGTCAAAAGGTCAGAGAGTATTTCAGCCAACTTTGCTATACACTGTATGTCTGCATAAGCTCCAAATATGTGATTTTTTTTTCAAAAATTCTCAAATTAGGAGCAAAAAAGTTTTCTTAAAGGTAGCAAACCACTGATTGGATCAGCTGGGCCTGGGCAAATTTGATAATAAAAGGGGGTACCCTTCAATTCTTGGCTCTAAATACACTTTGTTGTATTTTATACTGTCAAGTGCTGTTTCTGTGTGCCTTGGAATGTTTGGGCATCAATAAAAAGCATTTTTCGGCAACTGAAAATACTAAATGTGGCTATCAGGCCAAAATACGAATGTGTGGTTCGGCCTGGAAATGCATCAGAATTCTACTTTCATTTTCATATACACAAACTCGAAGCTGATTATCAAAGAAACGAGGTGGGAGGCAGGTATTGAGTTGTAAATGTTGCACATGATCATGGAGATTTCTGCATGATTTAGCAAGATTTGAGTGGCTTGCTCGAGCACACTGTCCAGCAGGGGCATCCGATTTGGTACATTTTGTCGTAAAAATTGCCGTCAAAAAAGTGGGGTCCGAGATGATTTCTATGCTATTGGCTCTCCTATGTAAGATCAATTTTAGTGTTTTATTTCTCTAGAATCCACAAAAACATCTCTAATTTTCATTTAGATTGAAGAGAATTTGCTTTTATACTTGAAACTGGTCGCAATCAGAATTTATCTTAGTGCGCCCTCCGGCACGCTCTGGGGTCTCCGTTTGATGGTGGTTTGCTACCTTTAAGCACAAACAGTGATTTTCAAGTTTCCATTTCAGATGTAAATAAATCAGGCTTTGCACACCTCATCAGCCGTCGGCTAAGGATATAGCATGATTTTGATTCTTGTGCGCAAGTCTTTTTCACAGGAGGGGAAATCGCACAGTTGGTGTCGGGGTAAAGAATTTGTGCCTGTGGCTCTTTTCTGAACAGGGTGATATTCTACAACAGCTGTCAAAAGGTCAGAGAGTATTTCAGCCAACTTTCCTATACACTGTATGTCTGCATTAGCTCCAAATTTGTGATTTTTTTTTCAAAAATTCTCAAATTAGGAGCAAAAAAGTTTTCTTAAAGGTAGCAAACCACTGATCGGATCAGCTGGGCCTGGGCAAATTTGATAATAAAAGGGGGTACCCTTCAATTCTTGGCTCTAAATACACTTTGTTGTATTTTATACTGTCAAGTGCTGTTTCTGTGTGCCTTGGAATGTTTGGGCATCAATAAAAAGCATTTTTCGGCAACTGAAAATACTAAATGTGGCTATCAGGCCAAAATACGAATGTGTGGCTCAGCCTGGAAATGCATCAGAATTCTACTTTCATTTTCATATACACAAACTCGAAGCTGATTATCAAAGAAACGAGGTTGGAGGCAGGTATTGAGTTGTAAATGTTGCACATGATCATGGAGATTTCTGCATGATTTAGCAAGATTTGAGTGGCTTGCTCGAGCACACTGTCCAGCAGGGGCATCCGATTTGGTACATTTTGTCGTAAAAATTGCCGTCAAAAAAGTGGGGTCCGAGAAGATTTCTATGCTATTGGCTCTCTTATGTAAGATCAATGTTTTTGTAAATCTATCTAGAATCCACAAAAACATCTCTAATTTTCATTTAGATTGAAGAGAATTTGCTTTTATACTTGAAACTGGTCGCAATCAGAATTTATCTTAGTGCGCCCTCCGGCACGCTCTGGGGTCTCCGTTTAATGGTGGTTTGCTACCTTTAAGCACAAACAGTGATTTTCAAGTTTCCATTTCAGATGTAAATAAATCAGGCTTTGCACACCTCATCAGCCGTCGGCTAAGGATATAGCATGATTTTGATTCTTGTGCGCAAGTCTTTTTCACAGGAGGGGAAATCGCACAGTTGGTGTCGGGGTAAAGAATTTGTGCCTGTGGCTCTTTTCGGAACAGGGTGATATTCTACAACAGCTGTCAAAAGGTCAGAGAGTATTTCAGCCAACTTTCCTATACACTGTATGTCTGCATAAGCTCCAAATATGTGATTTATTTTTCAAAAATTCTCAAATTAGGAGCAAAAAAGTTTTCTTAAAGGTAGCAAACCACTGATCGGATCAGCTGGGCCTGGGCAAATTTGATAATAAAAGGGGGTACCCTTCAATTCTTGGCTCTAAATACACTTTGTTGTATTTTATACTGTCAAGTGCTGTTTCTGTGTGCCTTGGAATGTTTGGGCATCAATAAAAAGCATTTTTCGGCAACTGAAAATACTAAATGTGGCTATCAGGCCAAAATACGAATGTGTGGTTGGGCCTGGAAATGCATCAGAATTCTACTTTCATTTTCATATACACAAACTCGAAGCTGATTATCAAAGAAACGAGGTGGGAGGCAGGTATTGAGTTGTAAATGTTGCACATGATCATGGAGATTTCTGCATGATTTAGCAAGATTTGAGTGGCTTGCTCGAGCACATTGTCCAGCAGCGGCATCCGATTTGGTACATTTTGTCGTAAAAATTGCCGTCAAAAAAGTGGGGTCCGAGAAGATTTCTATGCTATTGGCTCTCTTATGTAAGATCAATTTTACTGTTTTATTTCTCTAGAATCCACAAAAACATCTCTAATTTTCATTTAGATTGAAGAGAATTTGCTTTTATACTTGAAACTGGTCGCAATCAGAATTTATCTTAGTGCGCCCTCCGGCACGCTCTGGGGTCTCCGTTTGATGGTGGTTTGCTACCTTTAAGCACAAACAGTGATTTTCAAGTTTCCATTTCAGATGTAAATAATCAGGCTTTGCACACCTCATCAGCCGTCGGCTAAGGATATAGCATGATTTTGATTCTTGTGCGCAAGTCTTTTTCACAGGAGGGGAAATCGCACAGTTGGTGTCGGGGTAAAGAATTTGTGCCTGTGGCTCTTTTCGGAACAGGGTGATATTCTACAACAGCTGTCAAAAGGTCAGAGAGTATTTCAGCCAACTTTCCTATACACTGTATGTCTGCATAAGCTCCAAATTTGTGATTTTTTTTTCAAAAATTCTCAAATTAGGAGCAAAAAAGTTTTCTTAAAGGTAGCAAACCACTGATCGGATCAGCTGGGCCTGGGCAAATTTGATAATAAAAGGGGGTACCCTTCAATTCTTGGCTCTAAATACACTTTGTTGTATTTTATACTGTCAAGTGCTGTTTCTGTGTGCCTTGGAATGTTTGGGCATCAATAAAAAGCATTTTTCGGCAACTGAAAATACTAAATGTGGCTATCAGGCCAAAATACGAATGTGTGGTTCGGCCTGGAAATGCATCAGAATTCTACTTTCATTTTCATATACACAAACTCGAAGCTGATTATCAAAGAAACAAGGTGGGAGGCAGGTATTGAGTTGTAAATGTTGCACATGATCATGGAGATTTCTGCATGATTTAGCAAGATTTGAGTGGCTTGCTCGAGCACACTGTCCAGCAGGGGCATCCGATTTGGTACATTTTGTCGTAAAAATTGCCGTCAAAAAAGTGGGGTCCGAGATGATTTCTATGCTATTGGCTCTCCTATGTAAGATCAATTTTAGTGTTTTATTTCTCTAGAATCCACAAAAACATCTCTAATTTTCATTTAGATTGAAGAGAATTTGCTTTTATACTTGAAACTGGTCGCAATCAGAATTTATCTTAGTGCGCCCTCCGGCACGCTCTGGGGTCTCCGTTTGATGGTGGTTTGCTACCTTTAAGCACAAACAGTGATTTTCAAGTTTCCATTTCAGATGTAAATAAATCAGGCTTTGCACACCTCATCAGCCGTCGGCTAAGGATATAGCATGATTTTGATTCTTGTGCGCAAGTCTTTTTCACAGGAGGGGAAATCGCACAGTTGGTGTCGGGGTAAAGAATTTGTGCCTGTGGCTCTTTTCGGAACAGGGTGATATTCTACAACAGCTGTCAAAAGGTCAGAGAGTATTTCAGCCAACTTTCCTATACACTGTATGTCTGCATAAGCTCCAAATATGTGATTTATTTTTCAAAAATTCTCAAATTAGGAGCAAAAAAGTTTTCTTAAAGGTAGCAAACCACTGATCGGATCAGCTGGGCCTGGGCAAATTTGATAATAAAAGGGGGTACCCTTCAATTCTTGGCTCTAAATACACTTTGTTGTATTTTATACTGTCAAGTGCTGTTTCTGTGTGCCTTGGAATGTTTGGGCATCAATAAAAAGCATTTTTCGGCAACTGAAAATACTAAATGTGGCTATCAGGCCAAAATACGAATGTGTGGTTGGGCCTGGAAATGCATCAGAATTCTACTTTCATTTTCATATACACAAACTCGAAGCTGATTATCAAAGAAACGAGGTGGGAGGCAGGTATTGAGTTGTAAATGTTGCACATGATCATGGAGATTTCTGCATGATTTAGCAAGATTTGAGTGGCTTGCTCGAGCACACTGTCCAGCAGGGGCATCCGATTTGGTACATTTTGTCGTAAAAATTGCCGTCAAAAAAGTGGGGTCCGAGATGATTTCTATGCTATTGGCTCTCCTATGTAAGATCAATTTTAGTGTTTTATTTCTCTAGAATCCACAAAAACATCTCTAATTTTCATTTAGATTGAAGAGAATTTGCTTTTATACTTGAAACTGGTCGCAATCAGAATTTATCTTAGTGCGCCCTCCGGCACGCTCTGGGGTCTCCGTTTGATGGTGGTTTGCTACCTTTAAGCACAAACAGTGATTTTCAAGTTTCCATTTCAGATGTAAATAAATCAGGCTTTGCACACCTCATCAGCCGTCGGCTAAGGATATAGCATGATTTTGATTCTTGTGCGCAAGTCTTTTTCACAGGAGGGGAAATCGCACAGTTGGTGTCGGGGTAAAGAATTTGTGCCTGTGGCTCTTTTCGGAACAGGGTGATATTCTACAACAGCTGTCAAAAGGTCAGAGAGTATTTCAGCCAACTTTCCTATACACTGTATGTCTGCATAAGCTCCAAATATGTGATTTATTTTTCAAAAATTCTCAAATTAGGAGCAAAAAAGTTTTCTTAAAGGTAGCAAACCACTGATCGGATCAGCTGGGCCTGGGCAAATTTGATAATAAAAGGGGGTACCCTTCAATTCTTTGCTCTAAATACACTTTGTTGTATTTTATACTGTCAAGTGCTGTTTCTGTGTGCCTTGGAATGTTTGGGCATCAATAAAAAGCATTTTTCGGCAACTGAAAATACTAAATGTGGCTATCAGGCCAAAATACGAATGTGTGGTTGGGCCTGGAAATGCATCAGAATTCTACTTTCATTTTCATATACACAAACTCGAAGCTGATTATCAAAGAAACGAGGTGGGAGGCAGGTATTGAGTTGTAAATGTTGCACATGATCATGGAGATTTCTGCATGATTTAGCAAGATTTGAGTGGCTTGCTCAAGCACATTGTCCAGCAGCGGCATCCGATTTGGTACATTGTTGTAAAAATTGCCGTCAAAAAAGTGGGGTCCGAGAAGATTTCTATGCTATTGGCTCTCTTATGTAAGATCAATTTTACTGTTTTATTTCTCTAGAATCCACAAAAACATCTCTAATTTTCATTTAGATTGAAGAGAATTTGCTTTTATACTTGAAACTGGTCGCAATCAGAATTTATCTTAGTGCGCCCTCCGGCACGCTCTGGGGTCTCCGTTTGATGGTGGTTTGCTACCTTTAAGCACAAACAGTGATTTTCAAGTTTCCATTTCAGATGTAAATAAATCAGGCTTTGCACACCTCATCAGCCGTCGTCTAAGGATATAGCATGATTTTGATTCTTGTGCGCAAGTCTTTTTCACAGGAGGGGAAATCGCACAGTTGGTGTCGGGGTAAAGAATTTGTGCCTGTGGCTCTTTTCGGAACAGGTCGATATTCTACAACAGCTGTCAAAAGGTCAGAGAGTATTTCAGCCAACTTTGCTATACACTGTATGTCTGCATAAGCTCCAAATATGTGATTTTTTTTTCAAAAATTCTCAAATTAGGAGCAAAAAAGTTTTCTTAAAGGTAGCAAACCACTGATCGGATCAGCTGGGCCTGGGCAAATTTGATAATAAAAGGGGGTACCCTTCAATTCTTGGCTCTAAATACACTTTGTTGTATTTTATACTGTCAAGTGCTGTTTCTGTGTGCCTTGGAATGTTTGGGCATCAATAAAAAGCATTTTTCGGCAACTGAAAATACTAAATGTGGCTATCAGGCCAAAATACGAATGTGTGGTTCGGCCTGGAAATGCATCAGAATTCTACTTTCATTTTCATATACACAAACTCGAAGCTGATTATCAAAGAAACGAGGTGGGAGGCAGGTATTGAGTTGTAAATGTTGCACATGATCATGGAGATTTCTGCATGATTTAGCAAGATTTGAGTGGCTTGCTCGAGCACACTGTCCAGCAGGGGCATCCGATTTGGTACATTTTGTCGTAAAAATTGCCGTCAAAAAAGTGGGGTCCGAGATGATTTCTATGCTATTGGCTCTCCTATGTAAGATCAATTTTAGTGTTTTATTTCTCTAGAATCCACAAAAACATCTCTAATTTTCATTTAGATTGAAGAGAATTTGCTTTTATACTTGAAACTGGTCGCAATCAGAATTTATCTTAGTGCGCCCTCCGGCACGCTCTGGGGTCTCCGTTTGATGGTGGTTTGCTACCTTTAAGCACAAACAGTGATTTTCAAGTTTCCATTTCAGATGTAAATAAATCAGGCTTTGCACACCTCATCAGCCGTCGTCTAAGGATATAGCATGATTTTGATTCTTGTGCGCAAGTCTTTTTCACAGGAGGGGAAATCGCACAGTTGGTGTCGGGGTAAAGAATTTGTGCCTGTGGCTCTTTTCGGAACAGGTCGATATTCTACAACAGCTGTCAAAAGGTCAGAGAGTATTTCAGCCAACTTTCCTATACACTGTATGTCTGCATAAGCTCCAAATATGTGATTTTTTTTTCAAAAATTCTCAAATTAGGAGCAAAAAAGTTTTCTTAAAGGTAGCAAACCACTGATCGGATCAGCTGGGCCTGGGCAAATTTGATAATAAAAGGGGGTACAGTTCAATTCTTGGCTCTAAATACACTTTGTTGTATTTTATACTGTCAAGTGCTGTTTCTGTGTGCCTTGGAATGTTTGGGCATCAATAAAAAGCATTTTTCGGCAACTGAAAATACTAAATGTGGCTATCAGGCCAAAATACGAATGTGTGGTTCGGCCTGGAAATGCATCAGAATTCTACTTTCATTTTCATATACACAAACTCGAAGCTGATTATCAAAGAAACGAGGTGGGAGGCAGGTATTGAGTTGTAAATGTTGCACATGATCATGGAGATTTCTGCATGATTTAGCAAGATTTGAGTGGCTTGCTCGAGCACACTGTCCAGCAGGGGCATCCGATTTGGTACATTTTGTCGTAAAAATTGCCGTCAAAAAAGTGGGGTCCGAGATGATTTCTATGCTATTGGCTCTCCTATGTAAGATCAATTTTAGTGTTTTATTTCTCTAGAATCCACAAAAACATCTCTAATTTTCATTTAGATTGAAGAGAATTTGCTTTTATACTTGAAACTGGTCGCAATCAGAATTTATCTTAGTGCGCCCTCCGGCACGCTCTGGGGTCTCCGTTTGATGGTGGTTTGCTACCTTTAAGCACAAACAGTGATTTTCAAGTTTCCATTTCAGATGTAAATAAATCAGGCTTTGCACACCTCATCAGCCGTCGGCTAAGGATATAGCATGATTTTGATTCTTGTGCGCAAGTCTTTTTCACAGGAGGGGAAATCGCACAGTTGGTGTCGGGGTAAAGAATTTGTGCCTGTGGCTCTTTTCTGAACAGGGTGATATTCTTTAACAGCTGTCAAAAGGTCAGAGAGTATTTCAGCCAACTTTCCTATACACTGTATGTCTGCATTAGCTCCAAATTTGTGATTTTTTTTTCAAAAATTCTCAAATTAGGAGCAAAAAAGTTTTCTTAAAGGTAGCAAACCACTGATGGGATCAGCTGGGCCTGGGCAAATTTGATAATAAAAGGGGGTACCCTTCAATTCTTGGCTCTAAATACACTTTGTTGTATTTTATACTGTCAAGTGCTGTTTCTGTGTGCCTTGGAATGTTTGGGCATCAATAAAAAGCATTTTTCGGCAACTGAAAATACTAAATGTGGCTATCAGGCCAAAATACGAATGTGTGGCTCAGCCTGGAAATGCATCAGAATTCTACTTTCATTTTCATATACACAAACTCGAAGCTGATTATCAAAGAAACGAGGTTGGAGGCAGGTATTGAGTTGTAAATGTTGCACATGATCATGGAGATTTCTGCATGATTTAGCAAGATTTGAGTGGCTTGCTCGAGCACACTGTCCAGCAGGGGCATCCGATTTGGTACATTTTGTCGTAAAAATTGCCGTCAAAAAAGTGGGGTCCGAGAAGATTTCTATGCTATTGGCTCTCTTATGTAAGATCAATTTTACTGTTTTATTTCTCTAGAATCCACAAAAACATCTCTAATTTTCATTTAGATTGAAGAGAATTTGCTTTTATACTTGAAACTGGTCGCAATCAGAATTTATCTTAGTGCGCCCTCCGGCACGCTCTGGGGTCTCCGTTTGATGGTGGTTTGCTACCTTTAAGCACAAACAGTGATTTTCAAGTTTCCATTTCAGATGTAAATAAATCAGGCTTTGCACACCTCATCAGCCGTCGGCTAAGGATATAGCATGATTTTGATTCTTGTGCGCAAGTCTTTTTCACAGGAGGGGAAATCGCACAGTTGGTGTCGGGGTAAAGAATTTGTGCCTGTGGCTCTTTTCGGAACAGGGTGATATTCTACAACAGCTGTCAAAAGGTCAGAGAGTATTTCAGCCAACTTTCCTATACACTGTATGTCTGCATAAGCTCCAAATATGTGATTTATTTTTCAAAAATTCTCAAATTAGGAGCAAAAAAGTTTTCATAAAGGTAGCAAACCACTGATCGGATCAGCTGGGCCTGGGCAAATTTGATAATAAAAGGGGGTACCCTTCAATTCTTGGCTCTAAATACACTTTGTTGTATTTTATACTGTCAAGTGCTGTTTCTGTGTGCCTTGGAATGTTTGGGCATCAATAAAAAGCATTTTTCGGCAACTGAAAATACTAAATGTGGCTATCAGGCCAAAATACGAATGTGTGGTTGGGCCTGGAAATGCATCAGAATTCTACTTTCATTTTCATATACACAAACTCGAAGCTGATTATCAAAGAAACGAGGTGGGAGGCAGGTATTGAGTTGTAAATGTTGCACATGATCATGGAGATTTCTGCATGATTTAGCAAGATTTGAGTGGCTTGCTCGAGCACATTGTCCAGCAGCGGCATCCGATTTGGTACATTTTGTCGTAAAAATTGCCGTCAAAAAAGTGGGGTCCGAGAAGATTTCTATGCTATTGGCTCTCTTATGTAAGATCAATTTTAGTGTTTTATTTCTCTAGAATCCACAAAAACATCTCTAATTTTCATTTAGATTGAAGAGAATTTGCTTTTATACTTGAAACTGGTCGCAATCAGAATTTATCTTAGTGCGCCCTCCGGCACGCTCTGGGGTCTCCGTTTGATGGTGGTTTGCTACCTTTAAGCACAAACAGTGATTTTCAAGTTTCCATTTCAGATGTAAATAAATCAGGCTTTGCACACCTCATCAGCCGTCGGCTAAGGATATAGCATGATTTTGATTCTTGTGCGCAAGTCTTTTTCACAGGAGGGGAAATCGCACAGTTGGTGTCGGGGTAAAGAATTTGTGCCTGTGGCTCTTTTCGGAACAGGGTGATATTCTACAACAGCTGTCAAAAGGTCAGAGAGTATTTCAGCCAACTTTCCTATACACTGTATGTCTGCATAAGCTCCAAATTTGTGATTTTTTTTTCCAAAATTCTCAAATTAGGAGCAAAAAAGTTTTCTTAAAGGTAGCAAACCACTGATCGGATCAGCTGGGCCTGGGCAAATTTGATAATAAAAGGGGGTACCCTTCAATTCTTGGCTCTAAATACACTTTGTTGTATTTTATACTGTCAAGTGCTGTTTCTGTGTGCCTTGGAATGTTTGGGCATCAATAAAAAGCATTTTTCGGCAACTGAAAATACTAAATGTGGCTATCAGGCCAAAATACGAATGTGTGGTTCGGCCTGGAAATGCATCAGAATTCTACTTTCATTTTCATATACACAAACTCGAAGCTGATTATCAAAGAAACGAGGTGGGAGGCAGGTATTGAGTTGTAAATGTTGCACATGATCATGGAGATTTCTGCATGATTTAGCAAGATTTGAGTGGCTTGCTCGAGCACACTGTCCAGCAGGGGCATCCGATTTGGTACATTTTGTCGTAAAAATTGCCGTCAAAAAAGTGGGGTCCGAGATGATTTCTATGCTATTGGCTCTCCTATGTAAGATCAATTTTAGTGTTTTATTTCTCTAGAATCCACAAAAACATCTCTAATTTTCATTTAGATTGAAGAGAATTTGCTTTTATACTTGAAACTGGTCGCAATCAGAATTTATCTTAGTGCGCCCTCCGGCACGCTCTGGGGTCTCCGTTTGATGGTGGTTTGCTACCTTTAAGCACAAACAGTGATTTTCAAGTTTCCATTTCAGATGTAAATAAATCAGGCTTTGCACACCTCATCAGCCGTCGTCTAAGGATATAGCATGATTTTGATTCTTGTGCGCAAGTCTTTTTCACAGGAGGGGAAATCGCACAGTTGGTGTCGGGGTAAAGAATTTGTGCCTGTGGCTCTTTTCGGAACAGGTCGATATTCTACAACAGCTGTCAAAAGGTCAGAGAGTATTTCAGCCAACTTTCCTATACACTGTATGTCTGCATAAGCTCCAAATATGTGATTTTTTTTTCAAAAATTCTCAAATTAGGAGCAAAAAAGTTTTCTTAAAGGTAGCAAACCACTGATCGGATCAGCTGGGCCTGGGCAAATTTGATAATAAAAGGGGGTACAGTTCAATTCTTGGCTCTAAATACACTTTGTTGTATTTTATACTGTCAAGTGCTGTTTCTGTGTGCCTTGGAATGTTTGGGCATCAATAAAAAGCATTTTTCGGCAACTGAAAATACTAAATGTGGCTATCAGGCCAAAATACGAATGTGTGGTTCGGCCTGGAAATGCATCAGAATTCTACTTTCATTTTCATATACACAAACTCGAAGCTGATTATCAAAGAAACGAGGTGGGAGGCAGGTATTGAGTTGTAAATGTTGCACATGATCATGGAGATTTCTGCATGATTTAGCAAGATTTGAGTGGCTTGCTCGAGCACACTGTCCAGCAGGGGCATCCGATTTGGTACATTTTGTCGTAAAAATTGCCGTCAAAAAAGTGGGGTCCGAGATGATTTCTATGCTATTGGCTCTCCTATGTAAGATCAATTTTAGTGTTTTATTTCTCTAGAATCCACAAAAACATCTCTAATTTTCATTTAGATTGAAGAGAATTTGCTTTTATACTTGAAACTGGTCGCAATCAGAATTTATCTTAGTGCGCCCTCCGGCACGCTCTGGGGTCTCCGTTTGATGGTGGTTTGCTACCTTTAAGCACAAACAGTGATTTTTAAGTTTCCATTTCAGATGTAAATAAATCAGGCTTTGCACACCTCATCAGCCGTCGGCTAAGGATATAGCATGATTTTGATTCTTGTGCGCAAGTCTTTTTCACAGGAGGGGAAATCGCACAGTTGGTGTCGGGGTAAAGAATTTGTGCCTGTGGCTCTTTTCTGAACAGGGTGATATTCTTTAACAGCTGTCAAAAGGTCAGAGAGTATTTCAGCCAACTTTCCTATACACTGTATGTCTGCATTAGCTCCAAATTTGTGATTTTTTTTTCAAAAATTCTCAAATTAGGAGCAAAAAAGTTTTCTTAAAGGTAGCAAACCACTGATGGGATCAGCTGGGCCTGGGCAAATTTGATAATAAAAGGGGGTACCCTTCAATTCTTGGCTCTAAATACACTTTGTTGTATTTTATACTGTCAAGTGCTGTTTCTGTGTGCCTTGGAATGTTTGGGCATCAATAAAAAGCATTTTTCGGCAACTGAAAATACTAAATGTGGCTATCAGGCCAAAATACGAATGTGTGGCTCAGCCTGGAAATGCATCAGAATTCTACTTTCATTTTCATATACACAAACTCGAAGCTGAATATCAAAGAAACGAGGTTGGAGGCAGGTATTGAGTTGTAAATGTTGCACATGATCATGGAGATTTCTGCATGATTTAGCAAGATTTGAGTGGCTTGCTCGAGCACACTGTCCAGCAGGGGCATCCGATTTGGTACATTTTGTCGTAAAAATTGCCGTCAAAAAAGTGGGGTCCGAGAAGATTTCTATGCTATTGGCTCTCTTATGTAAGATCAATTTTAGTGTTTTATTTCTCTAGAATCCACAAAAACATCTCTAATTTTCATTTAGATTGAAGAGAATTTGCTTTTATACTTGAAACTGGTCGCAATCAGAATTTATCTTAGTGCCCCCTCCGGCACGCTCTGGGGTCTCCGTTTGATGGTGGTTTGCTACCTTTAAGCACAAACAGTGATTTTCAAGTTTCCATTTCAGATGTAAATAAATCAGGCTTTGCACACCTCATCAGCCGTCGGCTAAGGATATAGCATGATTTTGATTCTTGTGCGCAAGTCTTTTTCACAGGAGGGGAAATCGCACAGTTGGTGTCGGGGTAAAGAATTTGTGCCTGTGGCTCTTTTCGGAACAGGGTGATATTCTACAACAGCTGTCAAAAGGTCAGAGAGTATTTCAGCCAACTTTCCTATACACTGTATGTCTGCATAAGCTCCAAATATGTGATTTATTTTTCAAAAATTCTCAAATTAGGAGCAAAAAAGTTTTCTTAAAGGTAGCAAACCACTGATCGGATCAGCTGGGCCTGGGCAAATTTGATAATAAAAGGGGGTACCCTTCAATTCTTGGCTCTAAATACACTTTGTTGTATTTTATACTGTCAAGTGCTGTTTCTGTGTGCCTTGGAATGTTTGGGCATCAATAAAAAGCATTTTTCGGCAACTGAAAATACTAAATGTGGCTATCAGGCCAAAATACGAATGTGTGGCTCAGCCTGGAAATGCATCAGAATTCTACTTTCATTTTCATATACACAAACTCGAAGCTGATTATCAAAGAAACGAGGTTGGAGGCAGGTATTGAGTTGTAAATGTTGCACATGATCATGGAGATTTCTGCATGATTTAGCAAGATTTGAGTGGCTTGCTCGAGCACACTGTCCAGCAGGGGCATCCGATTTGGTACATTTTGTCGTAAAAATTGCCGTCAAAAAAGTGGGGTCCGAGAAGATTTCTATGCTATTGGCTCTCTTATGTAAGATCAATTTTAGTGTTTTATTTCTCTAGAATCCACAAAAACATCTCTAATTTTCATTTAGATTGAAGAGAATTTGCTTTTATACTTGAAACTGGTCGCAATCAGAATTTATCTTAGTGCGCCCTCCGGCACGCTCTGGGGTCTCCGTTTGATGGTGGTTTGCTACCTTTAAGCACAAACAGTGATTTTCAAGTTTCCATTTCAGATGTAAATAAATCAGGCTTTGCACACCTCATCAGCCGTCGGCTAAGGATATAGCATGATTTTGATTCTTGTGCGCAAGTCTTTTTCACAGGAGGGGAAATCGCACAGTTGGTGTCGGGGTAAAGAATTTGTGCCTGTGGCTCTTTTCTGAACAGGGTGATATTCTACAACAGCTGTCAAAAGGTCAGAGAGTATTTCAGCCAACTTTCCTATACACTGTATGTCTGCATAAGCTCCAAATATGTGATTTATTTTTCAAAAATTCTCAAATTAGGAGCAAAAAAGTTTTCTTAAAGGTAGCAAACCACTGATCGGATCAGCTGGGCCTGGGCAAATTTGATAATAAAAGGGGGTACCCTTCAATTCTTGGCTCTAAATACACTTTGTTGTATTTTATACTGTCAAGTGCTGTTTCTGTGTGCCTTGGAATGTTTGGGCATCAATAAAAAGCATTTTTCGGCAACTGAAAATACTAAATGTGGCTATCAGGCCAAAATACGAATGTGTGGTTCGGCCTGGAAATGCATCAGAATTCTACTTTCATTTTCATATACACAAACTCGAAGCTGATTATCAAAGAAACGAGGTGGGAGGCAGGTATTGAGTTGTAAATGTTGCACATGATCATGGAGATTTCTGCATGATTTAGCAAGATTTGAGTGGCTTGCTCGAGCACACTGTCCAGCAGGGGCATCCGATTTGGTACATTTTGTCGTAAAAATTGCCGTCAAAAAAGTGGGGTCCGAGATGATTTCTATGCTATTGGCTCTCCTATGTAAGATCAATTTTAGTGTTTTATTTCTCTAGAATCCACAAAAACATCTCTAATTTTCATTTAGATTGAAGAGAATTTGCTTTTATACTTGAAACTGGTCGCAATCAGAATTTATCTTAGTGCGCCCTCCGGCACGCTCTGGGGTCTCCGTTTGATGGTGGTTTGCTACCTATAAGCACAAACAGTGATTTTCAAGTTTCCATTTCAGATGTAAATAAATCAGGCTTTGCACACCTCATCAGCCGTCGGCTAAGGATATAGCATGATTTTGATTCTTGTGCGCACGTCTTTTTCACAGGAGGGGAAATCGCACAGTTGGTGTCGGGGTAAAGAATTTGTGCCTGTGGCTCTTTTCTGAACAGGGTGATATTCTACAACAGCTGTCAAAAGGTCAGAGAGTATTTCAGCCAACTTTCCTATACACTGTATGTCTGCATTAGCTCCAAATTTGTGATTTTTTTTTCAAAAATTCTCAAATTAGGAGCAAAAAAGTTTTCTTAAAGGTAGCAAACCACTGATCGGATCAGCTGGGCCTGGGCAAATTTGATAATAAAAGGGGGTACCCTTCAATTCTTGGCTCTAAGTACACTTTGTTGTATTTTATACTGTCAAGTGCTGTTTCTGTGTGCCTTGGAATGTTTGGGCATCAATAAAAAGCATTTTTCGGCAACTGAAAATACTGAATGTGGCTATCAGGCCAAAATACGAATGTGTGGTTCGGCCTGGAAATGCATCAGAATTCTACTTTCATTTTCATATACACAAACTCGAAGCTGATTATCAAAGAAACGAGGTGGGAGGCAGGTATTGAGTTGTAAATGTTGCACATGATCATGGAGATTTCTGCATGATTTAGCAAGATTTGAGTGGCTTGCTCGAGCACACTGTCCAGCAGGGGCATCCGATTTGGTACATTTTGTCGTAAAAATTGCCGTCAAAAAAGTGGGGTCCGAGATGATTTCTATGCTATTGGCTCTCCTATGTAAGATCAATTTTAGTGTTTTATTTCTCTAGAATCCACAAAAACATCTCTAATTTTCATTTAGATTGAAGAGAATTTGCTTTTATACTTGAAACTGGTCGCAATCAGAATTTATCTTAGTGCGCCCTCCGGCACGCTCTGGGGTCTCCGTTTGATGGTGGTTTGCTACCTATAAGCACAAACAGTGATTTTCAAGTTTCCATTTCAGATGTAAATAAATCAGGCTTTGCACACCTCATCAGCCGTCGGCTAAGGATATAGCATGATTTTGATTCTTGTGCGCACGTCTTTTTCACAGGAGGGGAAATCGCACAGTTGGTGTCGGGGTAAAGAATTTGTGCCTGTGGCTCTTTTCTGAACAGGGTGATATTCTACAACAGCTGTCAAAAGGTCAGAGAGTATTTCAGCCAACTTTCCTATACACTGTATGTCTGCATTAGCTCCAAATTTGTGATTTTTTTTTCAAAAATTCTCAAATTAGGAGCAAAAAAGTTTTCTTAAAGGTAGCAAACCACTGATCGGATCAGCTGGGCCTGGGCAAATTTGATAATAAAAGGGGGTACCCTTCAATTCTTGGCTCTAAATACACTTTGTTGTATTTTATACTGTCAAGTGCTGTTTCTGTGTGCCTTGGAATGTTTGGGCATCAATAAAAAGCATTTTTCGGCAACTGAAAATACTAAATGTGGCTATCAGGCCAAAATACGAATGTGTGGCTCAGCCTGGAAATGCATCAGAATTCTACTTTCATTTTCATATACACAAACTCGAAGCTGATTATCAAAGAAACGAGGTTGGAGGCAGGTATTGAGTTGTAAATGTTGCACATGATCATGGAGATTTCTGCATGATTTAGCAAGATTTGAGTGGCTTGCTCGAGCACACTGTCCAGCAGGGGCATCCGATTTGGTACATTTTGTCGTAAAAATTGCCGTCAAAAAAGTGGGGTCCGAGAAGATTTCTATGCTATTGGCTCTCTTATGTAAGATCTATTTTAGTGTTTTATTTCTCTAGAATCCACAAAAACATCTCTAATTTTCATTTAGATTGAAGAGAATTTGCTTTTATACTTGAAACTGGTCGCAATCAGAATTTATCTTAGTGCGCCCTCCGGCACGCTCTGGGGTCTCCGTTTGATGGTGGTTTGCTACCTTTAAGCACAAACAGTGATTTTCAAGTTTCCATTTCAGATGTAAATAAATCAGGCTTTGCACACCTCATCAGCCGTCGGCTAAGGATATAGCATGATTTTGATTCTTGTGCGCAAGTCTTTTTCACAGGAGGGGAAATCGCACAGTTGGTGTCGGGGTAAAGAATTTGTGCCTGTGGCTCTTTTCGGAACAGGGTGATATTCTACAACAGCTGTCAAAAGGTCAGAGAGTATTTCAGCCAACTTTCCTATACACTGTATGTCTGCATAAGCTCCAAATATGTGATTTATTTTTCAAAAATTCTCAAATTAGGAGCAAAAAAGTTTTCTTAAAGGTAGCAAACCACTGATCGGATCAGCTGGGCCTGGGCAAATTTGATAATAAAAGGGGGTACCCTTCAATTCTTGGCTCTAAATACACTTTGTTGTATTTTATACTGTCAAGTGCTGTTTCTGTGTGCCTTGGAATGTTTGGGCATCAATAAAAAGCATTTTTCGGCAACTGAAAATACTAAATGTGGCTATCAGGCCAAAATACGAATGTGTGGTTCGGCCTGGAAATGCATCAGAATTCTACTTTCATTTTCATATACACAAACTCGAAGCTGATTATCAAAGAAACGAGGTGGGAGGCAGGTATTGAGTTGTAAATGTTGCACATGATCATGGAGATTTCTGCATGATTTAGCAAGATTTGAGTGGCTTGCTCGAGCACACTGTCCAGCAGGGGCATCCGATTTGGTACATTTTGTCGTAAAAATTGCCGTCAAAAAAGTGGGGTCCGAGATGATTTCTATGCTATTGGCTCTCCTATGTAAGATCAATTTTAGTGTTTTATTTCTCTAGAATCCACAAAAACATCTCTAATTTTCATTTAGATTGAAGAGAATTTGCTTTTATACTTGAAACTGGTCGCAATCAGAATTTATCTTAGTGCGCCCTCCGGCACGCTCTGGGGTCTCCGTTTGATGGTGGTTTGCTACCTATAAGCACAAACAGTGATTTTCAAGTTTCCATTTCAGATGTAAATAAATCAGGCTTTGCACACCTCATCAGCCGTCGGCTAAGGATATAGCATGATTTTGATTCTTGTGCGCACGTCTTTTTCAAAGGGGTTGAAATCGCACAGTTGGTGTCGGGGTAAAGAATTTGTGCCTGTGGCTCTTTTCTGAACAGGGTGATATTCTACAACAGCTGTCAAAAGGTCAGAGAGTATTTCAGCCAACTTTCCTATACACTGTATGTCTGCATTAGCTCCAAATTTGTGATTTTTTTTTCAAAAATTCTCAAATTAGGAGCAAAAAAGTTTTCTTAAAGGTAGCAAACCACTGATCGGATCAGCTGGGCCTGGGCAAATTTGATAATAAAAGGGGGTACCCTTCAATTCTTGGCTCTAAATACACTTTGTTGTATTTTATACTGTCAAGTGCTGTTTCTGTGTGCCTTGGAATGTTTGGGCATCAATAAAAAGCATTTTTCGGCAACTGAAAATACTAAATGTGGCTATCAGGCCAAAATACGAATGTGTGGCTCAGCCTGGAAATGCATCAGAATTCTACTTTCATTTTCATATACACAAACTCGAAGCTGATTATCAAAGAAACGAGGTTGGAGGCAGGTATTGAGTTGTAAATGTTGCACATGATCATGGAGATTTCTGCATGATTTAGCAAGATTTGAGTGGCTTGCTCGAGCACACTGTCCAGCAGGGGCATCCGATTTGGTACATTTTGTCGTAAAAATTGCCGTCAAAAAAGTGGGGTCCGAGAAGATTTCTATGCTATTGGCTCTCTTATGTAAGATCTATTTTAGTGTTTTATTTCTCTAGAATCCACAAAAACATCTCTAATTTTCATTTAGATTGAAGAGAATTTGCTTTTATACTTGAAACTGGTCGCAATCAGAATTTATCTTAGTGCGCCCTCCGGCACGCTCTGGGGTCTCCGTTTGATGGTGGTTTGCTACCTTTAAGCACAAACAGTGATTTTCAAGTTTCCATTTCAGATGTAAATAAATCAGGCTTTGCACACCTCATCAGCCGTCGTCTAAGGATATAGCATGATTTTGATTCTTGTGCGCAAGTCTTTTTCACAGGAGGGGAAATCGCACAGTTGGTGTCGGGGTAAAGAATTTGTGCCTGTGGCTCTTTTCGGAACAGGGTGATATTCTACAACAGCTGTCAAAAGGTCAGAGAGTATTTCAGCCAACTTTCCTATACACTGTATGTCTGCATAAGCTCCAAATATGTGATTTATTTTTCAAAAATTCTCAAATTAGGAGCAAAAAAGTTTTCTTAAAGGTAGCAAACCACTGATCGGATCAGCTGGGCCTGGGCAAATTTGATAATAAAAGGGGGTACCCTTCAATTCTTGGCTCTAAATACACTTTGTTGTATTTTATACTGTCAAGTGCTGTTTCTGTGTGCCTTGGAATGTTTGGGCATCAATAAAAAGCATTTTTCGGCAACTGAAAATACTAAATGTGGCTATCAGGCCAAAATACGAATGTGTGGTTGGGCCTGGAAATGCATCAGAATTCTAATTTCATTTTCATATACACAAACTCGAAGCTGATTATCAAGGAAACGAGGTGGGAGGCAGGTATTGAGTTGTAAATGTTGCACATGATCATGGAGATTTCTGCATGATTTAGCAAGATTTGAGTGGCTTGCTCGAGCACATTGTCCAGCAGCGGCATCCGATTTGGTACATTTTGTCGTAAAAATTGCCGTCAAAAAAGTGGCGTCCGAGAAGATTTCTATGCTATTGGCTCTCTTATGTAAGATCAATTTTACTGTTTTATTTCTCTAGAATCCACAAAAACATCTCTAATTTTCATTTAGATTGAAGAGAATTTGCTTTTATACTTGAAACTGGTCGCAATCAGAATTTATCTTAGTGCGCCCTCCGGCACGCTCTGGGGTCTCCGTTTGATGGTGGTTTGCTACCTTTAAGCACAAACAGTGATTTTCAAGTTTCCATTTCAGATGTAAATAAATCAGGCTTTGCACACCTCATCAGCCGTCGGCTAAGGATATAGCATGATTTTGATTCTTGTGCGCAAGTCTTTTTCACAGGAGGGGAAATCGCACAGTTGGTGTCGGGGTAAAGAATTTGTGCCTGTGGCTCTTTTCGGAACAGGGTGATATTCTACAACAGCTGTCAAAAGGTCAGAGAGTATTTCAGCCAACTTTCCTATACACTGTATGTCTGCATAAGCTCCAAATTTGTGATTTTTTTTTCAAAAATTCTCAAATTAGGAGCAAAAAAGTTTTCTTAAAGGTAGCAAACCACTGATCGGATCAGCTGGGCCTGGGCAAATTTGATAATAAAAGGGGGTACCCTTCAATTCTTGGCTCTAAATACACTTTGTTGTATTTTATACTGTCAAGTGCTGTTTCTGTGTGCCTTGGAATGTTTGGGCATCAATAAAAAGCATTTTTCGGCAACTGAAAATACTAAATGTGGCTATCAGGCCAAAATACGAATGTGTGGTTCGGCCTGGAAATGCATCAGAATTCTACTTTCATTTTCATATACACAAACTCGAAGCTGATTATCAAAGAAACAAGGTGGGAGGCAGGTATTGAGTTGTAAATGTTGCACATGATCATGGAGATTTCTGCATGATTTAGCAAGATTTGAGTGGCTTGCTCGAGCACACTGTCCAGCAGGGGCATCCGATTTGGTACATTTTGTCGTAAAAATTGCCGTCAAAAAAGTGGGGTCCGAGATGATTTCTATGCTATTGGCTCTCCTATGTAAGATCAATTTTAGTGTTTTATTTCTCTAGAATCCACAAAAACATCTCTAATTTTCATTTAGATTGAAGAGAATTTGCTTTTATACTTGAAACTGGTCGCAATCAGAATTTATCTTAGTGCGCCCTCCGGCACGCTCTGGGGTCTCCGTTTGATGGTGGTTTGCTACCTTTAAGCACAAACAGTGATTTTCAAGTTTCCATTTCAGATGTAAATAAATCAGGCTTTGCACACCTCATCAGCCGTCGGCTAAGGATATAGCATGATTTTGATTCTTGTGCGCAAGTCTTTTTCACAGGAGGGGAAATCGCACAGTTGGTGTCGGGGTAAAGAATTTGTGCCTGTGGCTCTTTTCGGAACAGGGTGATATTCTACAACAGCTGTCAAAAGGTCAGAGAGTATTTCAGCCAACTTTCCTATACACTGTATGTCTGCATAAGCTCCAAATATGTGATTTATTTTTCAAAAATTCTCAAATTAGGAGCAAAAAAGTTTTCTTAAAGGTAGCAAACCACTGATCGGATCAGCTGGGCCTGGGCAAATTTGATAATAAAAGGGGGTACCCTTCAATTCTTGGCTCTAAATACACTTTGTTGTATTTTATACTGTCAAGTGCTGTTTCTGTGTGCCTTGGAATGTTTGGGCATCAATAAAAAGCATTTTTCGGCAACTGAAAATACTAAATGTGGCTATCAGGCCAAAATACGAATGTGTGGTTCGGCCTGGAAATGCATCAGAATTCTACTTTCATTTTCATATACACAAACTCGAAGCTGATTATCAAAGAAACGAGGTGGGAGGCAGGTATTGAGTTGTAAATGTTGCACATGATCATGGAGATTTCTGCATGATTTAGCAAGATTTGAGTGGCTTGCTCGAGCACACTGTCCAGCAGGGGCATCCGATTTGGTACATTTTGTCGTAAAAATTGCCGTCAAAAAAGTGGGGTCCGAGATGATTTCTATGCTATTGGCTCTCCTATGTAAGATCAATTTTAGTGTTTTATTTCTCTAGAATCCACAAAAACATCTCTAATTTTCATTTAGATTGAAGAGAATTTGCTTTTATACTTGAAACTGGTCGCAATCAGAATTTATCTTAGTGCGCCCTCCGGCACGCTCTGGGGTCTCCGTTTGATGGTGGTTTGCTACCTTTAAGCACAAACAGTGATTTTCAAGTTTCCATTTCAGATGTAAATAAATCAGGCTTTGCACACCTCATCAGCCGTCGGCTAAGGATATAGCATGATTTTGATTCTTGTGCGCAAGTCTTTTTCACAGGAGGGGAAATCGCACAGTTGGTGTCGGGGTAAAGAATTTGTGCCTGTGGCTCTTTTCTGAACAGGGTGATATTCTACAACAGCTGTCAAAAGGTCAGAGAGTATTTCAGCCAACTTTCCTATACACTGTATGTCTGCATAAGCTCCAAATATGTGATTTATTTTTCAAAAATTCTCAAATTAGGAGCAAAAAAGTTTTCTTAAAGGTAGCAAACCACTGATCGGATCAGCTGGGCCTGGGCAAATTTGATAATAAAAGGGGGTACCCTTCAATTCTTGGCTCTAAATACACTTTGTTGTATTTTATACTGTCAAGTGCTGTTTCTGTGTGCCTTGGAATGTTTGGGCATCAATAAAAAGCATTTTTCGGCAACTGAAAATACTAAATGTGGCTATCAGGCCAAAATACGAATGTGTGGTTCGGCCTGGAAATGCATCAGAATTCTACTTTCATTTTCATATACACAAACTCGAAGCTGATTATCAAAGAAACGAGGTGGGAGGCAGGTATTGAGTTGTAAATGTTGCACATGATCATGGAGATTTCTGCATGATTTAGCAAGATTTGAGTGGCTTGCTCGAGCACACTGTCCAGCAGGGGCATCCGATTTGGTACATTTTGTCGTAAAAATTGCCGTCAAAAAAGTGGGGTCCGAGATGATTTCTATGCTATTGGCTCTCCTATGTAAGATCAATTTTAGTGTTTTATTTCTCTAGAATCCACAAAAACATCTCTAATTTTCATTTAGATTGAAGAGAATTTGCTTTTATACTTGAAACTGGTCGCAATCAGAATTTATCTTAGTGCGCCCTCCGGCACGCTCTGGGGTCTCCGTTTGATGGTGGTTTGCTACCTATAAGCACAAACAGTGATTTTCAAGTTTCCATTTCAGATGTAAATAAATCAGGCTTTGCACACCTCATCAGCCGTCGGCTAAGGATATAGCATGATTTTGATTCTTGTGCGCACGTCTTTTTCACAGGAGGGGAAATCGCACAGTTGGTGTCGGGGTAAAGAATTTGTGCCTGTGGCTCTTTTCTGAACAGGGTGATATTCTACAACAGCTGTCAAAAGGTCAGAGAGTATTTCAGCCAACTTTCCTATACACTGTATGTCTGCATTAGCTCCAAATTTGTGATTTTTTTTTCAAAAATTCTCAAATTAGGAGCAAAAAAGTTTTCTTAAAGGTAGCAAACCACTGATCGGATCAGCTGGGCCTGGGCAAATTTGATAATAAAAGGGGGTACCCTTCAATTCTTGGCTCTAAATACACTTTGTTGTATTTTATACTGTCAAGTGCTGTTTCTGTGTGCCTTGGAATGTTTGGGCATCAATAAAAAGCATTTTTCGGCAACTGAAAATACTAAATGTGGCTATCAGGCCAAAATACGAATGTGTGGCTCAGCCTGGAAATGCATCAGAATTCTACTTTCATTTTCATATACACAAACTCGAAGCTGATTATCAAAGAAACGAGGTTGGAGGCAGGTATTGAGTTGTAAATGTTGCACATGATCATGGAGATTTCTGCATGATTTAGCAAGATTTGAGTGGCTTGCTCGAGCACACTGTCCAGCAGGGGCATCCGATTTGGTACATTTTGTCGTAAAAATTGCCGTCAAAAAAGTGGGGTCCGAGAAGATTTCTATGCTATTGGCTCTCTTATGTAAGATCAATTTTAGTGTTTTATTTCTCTAGAATCCACAAAAACATCTCTAATTTTCATTTAGATTGAAGAGAATTTGCTTTTATACTTGAAACTGGTCGCAATCAGAATTTATCTTAGTGCGCCCTCCGGCACGCTCTGGGGTCTCCGTTTGATGGTGGTTTGCTACCTTTAAGCACAAACAGTGATTTTCAAGTTTCCATTTCAGATGTAAATAAATCAGGCTTTGCACACCTCATCAGCCGTCGGCTAAGGATATAGCATGATTTTGATTCTTGTGCGCAAGTCTTTTTCACAGGAGGGGAAATCGCACAGTTGGTGTCGGGGTAAAGAATTTGTGCCTGTGGCTCTTTTCGGAACAGGGTGATATTCTACAACAGCTGTCAAAAGGTCAGAGAGTATTTCAGCCAACTTTCCTATACACTGTATGTCTGCATAAGCTCCAAATATGTGATTTATTTTTCAAAAATTCTCAAATTAGGAGCAAAAAAGTTTTCTTAAAGGTAGCAAACCACTGATCGGATCAGCTGGGCCTGGGCAAATTTGATAATAAAAGGGGGTACCCTTCAATTCTTGGCTCTAAATACACTTTGTTGTATTTTATACTGTCAAGTGCTGTTTCTGTGTGCCTTGGAATGTTTGGGCATCAATAAAAAGCATTTTTCGGCAACTGAAAATACTAAATGTGGCTATCAGGCCAAAATACGAATGTGTGGTTGGGCCTGGAAATGCATCAGAATTCTACTTTCATTTTCATATACACAAACTCGAAGCTGATTATCAAAGAAACGAGGTGGGAGGCAGGTATTGAGTTGTAAATGTTGCACATGATCATGGAGATTTCTGCATGATTTAGCAAGATTTGAGTGGCTTGCTCGAGCACATTGTCCAGCAGCGGCATCCGATTTGGTACATTTTGTCGTAAAAATTGCCGTCAAAAAAGTGGGGTCCGAGAAGATTTCTATGCTATTGGCTCTCTTATGTAAGATCAATTTTACTGTTTTATTTCTCTAGAATCCACAAAAACATCTCTAATTTTCATTTAGATTGAAGAGAATTTGCTTTTATACTTGAAACTGGTCGCAATCAGAATTCATCTTAGTGCGCCCTCCGGCACGCTCTGGGGTCTCCGTTTGATGGTGGTTTGCTACCTTTAAGCACAAACAGTGATTTTCAAGTTTCCATTTCAGATGTAAATAAATCAGGCTTTGCACACCTCATCAGCCGTCGGCTAAGGATATAGCATGATTTTGATTCTTGTGCGCAAGTCTTTTTCACAGGAGGGGAAATCGCACAGTTGGTGTCGGGGTAAAGAATTTGTGCCTGTGGCTCTTTTCGGAACAGGGTGATATTCTACAACAGCTGTCAAAAGGTCAGAGAGTATTTCAGCCAACTTTCCTATACACTGTATGTCTGCATAAGCTCCAAATTTGTGATTTTTTTTTCAAAAATTCTCAAATTAGGAGCAAAAAAGTTTTCTTAAAGGTAGCAAACCACTGATCAGATCAGCTGGGCCTGGGCAAATTTGATAATAAAAGGGGGTACCCTTCAATTCTTGGCTCTAAATACACTTTGTTGTATTTTATACTGTCAAGTGCTGTTTCTGTGTGCCTTGGAATGTTTGGGCATCAATAAAAAGCATTTTTCGGCAACTGAAAATACTAAATGTGGCTATCAGGCCAAAATACGAATGTGTGGTTCGGCCTGGAAATGCATCAGAATTCTACTTTCATTTTCATATACACAAACTCGAAGCTGATTATCAAAGAAACAAGGTGGGAGGCAGGTATTGAGTTGTAAATGTTGCACATGATCATGGAGATTTCTGCATGATTTAGCAAGATTTGAGTGGCTTGCTCGAGCACACTGTCCAGCAGGGGCATCCGATTTGGTACATTTTGTCGTAAAAATTGCCGTCAAAAAAGTGGGGTCCGAGATGATTTCTATGCTATTGGCTCTCCTATGTAAGATCAATTTTAGTGTTTTATTTCTCTAGAATCCACAAAAACATCTCTAATTTTCATTTAGATTGAAGAGAATTTGCTTTTATACTTGAAACTGGTCGCAATCAGAATTTATCTTAGTGCGCCCTCCGGCACGCTCTGGGGTCTCCGTTTGATGGTGGTTTGCTACCTTTAAGCACAAACAGTGATTTTCAAGTTTCCATTTCAGATGTAAATAAATCAGGCTTTGCACACCTCATCAGCCGTCGGCTAAGGATATAGCATGATTTTGATTCTTGTGCGCAAGTCTTTTTCACAGGAGGGGAAATCGCACAGTTGGTGTCGGGGTAAAGAATTTGTGCCTGTGGCTCTTTTCGGAACAGGGTGATATTCTACAACAGCTGTCAAAAGGTCAGAGAGTATTTCAGCCAACTTTCCTATACACTGTATGTCTGCATAAGCTCCAAATATGTGATTTATTTTTCAAAAATTCTCAAATTAGGAGCAAAAAAGTTTTCTTAAAGGTAGCAAACCACTGATCGGATCAGCTGGGCCTGGGCAAATTTGATAATAAAAGGGGGTACCCTTCAATTCTTGGCTCTAAATACACTTTGTTGTATTTTATACTGTCAAGTGCTGTTTCTGTGTGCCTTGGAATGTTTGGGCATCAATAAAAAGCATTTTTCGGCAACTGAAAATACTAAATGTGGCTATCAGGCCAAAATACGAATGTGTGGTTCGGCCTGGAAATGCATCAGAATTCTACTTTCATTTTCATATACACAAACTCGAAGCTGATTATCAAAGAAACGAGGTGGGAGGCAGGTATTGAGTTGTAAATGTTGCACATGATCATGGAGATTTCTGCATGATTTAGCAAGATTTGAGTGGCTTGCTCGAGCACACTGTCCAGCAGGGGCATCCGATTTGGTACATTTTGTCGTAAAAATTGCCGTCAAAAAAGTGGGGTCCGAGATGATTTCTATGCTATTGGCTCTCCTATGTAAGATCAATTTTAGTGTTTTATTTCTCTAGAATCCACAAAAACATCTCTAATTTTCATTTAGATTGAAGAGAATTTGCTTTTATACTTGAAACTGGTCGCAATCAGAATTTATCTTAGTGCGCCCTCCGGCACGCTCTGGGGTCTCCGTTTGATGGTGGTTTGCTACCTTTAAGCACAAACAGTGATTTTCAAGTTTCCATTTCAGATGTAAATAAATCAGGCTTTGCACACCTCATCAGCCGTCGGCTAAGGATATAGCATGATTTTGATTCTTGTGCGCAAGTCTTTTTCACAGGAGGGGAAATCGCACAGTTGGTGTCGGGGTAAAGAATTTGTGCCTGTGGCTCTTTTCCGAACAGGGTGATATTCTACAACAGCTGTCAAAAGGTCAGAGAGTATTTCAGCCAACTTTCCTATATACTGTATGTCTGCATAAGCTCCAAATATGTGATTTATTTTTCAAAAATTCTCAAATTAGGAGCAAAAAAGTTTTCTTAAAGGTAGCAAACCACTGATCGGATCAGCTGGGCCTGGGCAAATTTGATAATAAAAGGGGGTACCCTTCAATTCTTGGCTCTAAATACACTTTGTTGTATTTTATACTGTCAAGTGCTGTTTCTGTGTGCCTTGGAATGTTTGGGCATCAATAAAAAGCATTTTTCGGCAACTGAAAATACTAAATGTGGCTATCAGGCCAAAATACGAATGTGTGGTTCGGCCTGGAAATGCATCAGAATTCTACTTTCATTTTCATATACACAAACTCGAAGCTGATTATCAAAGAAACGAGGTGGGAGGCAGGTATTGAGTTGTAAATGTTGCACATGATCATGGAGATTTCTGCATGATTTAGCAAGATTTGAGTGGCTTGCTCGAGCACATTGTCCAGCAGCGGCATCCGATTTGGTACATTTTGTCGTAAAAATTGCCGTCAAAAAAGTGGGGTCCGAGAAGATTTCTATGCTATTGGCTCTCTTATGTAAGATCAATTTTACTGTTTTATTTCTCTAGAATCCACAAAAACATCTCTAATTTTCATTTAGATTGAAGAGAATTTGCTTTTATACTTGAAACTGGTCGCAATCAGAATTTATCTTAGTGCGCCCTCCGGCACGCTCTGGGGTCTCCGTTTGATGGTGGTTTGCTACCTTTAAGCACAAACAGTGATTTTCAAGTTTCCATTTCAGATGTAAATAAATCAGGCTTTGCACACCTCATCAGCCGTCGTCTAAGGATATAGCATGATTTTGATTCTTGTGCGCAAGTCTTTTTCACAGGAGGGGAAATCGCACAGTTGGTGTCGGGGTAAAGAATTTGTGCCTGTGGCTCTTTTCGGAACAGGTCGATATTCTACAACAGCTGTCAAAAGGTCAGAGAGTATTTCAGCCAACTTTGCTATACACTGTATGTCTGCATAAGCTCCAAATATGTGATTTTTTTTTCAAAAATTCTCAAATTAGGAGCAAAAAAGTTTTCTTAAAGGTAGCAAACCACTGATCGGATCAGCTGGGCCTGGGCAAATTTGATAATAAAAGGGGGTACCCTTCAATTCTTGGCTCTAAATACACTTTGTTGTATTTTATACTGTCAAGTGCTGTTTCTGTGTGCCTTGGAATGTTTGGGCATCAATAAAAAGCATTTTTCGGCAACTGAAAATACTAAATGTGGCTATCAGGCCAAAATACGAATGTGTGGTTCGGCCTGGAAATGCATCAGAATTCTACTTTCATTTTCATATACACAAACTCGAAGCTGATTATCAAAGAAACGAGGTGGGAGGCAGGTATTGAGTTGTAAATGTTGCACATGATCATGGAGATTTCTGCATGATTTAGCAAGATTTGAGTGGCTTGCTCGAGCACACTGTCCAGCAGGGGCATCCGATTTGGTACATTTTGTCGTAAAAATTGCCGTCAAAAAAGTGGGGTCCGAGATGATTTCTATGCTATTGGCTCTCCTATGTAAGATCAATTTTAGTGTTTTATTTCTCTAGAATCCACAAAAACATCTCTAATTTTCATTTAGATTGAAGAGAATTTGCTTTTATACTTGAAACTGGTCGCAATCAGAATTTATCTTAGTGCGCCCTCCGGCACGCTCTGGGGTCTCCGTTTGATGGTGGTTTGCTACCTTTAAGCACAAACAGTGATTTTCAAGTTTCCATTTCAGATGTAAATAAATCAGGCTTTGCACACCTCATCAGCCGTCGGCTAAGGATATAGCATGATTTTGATTCTTGTGCGCAAGTCTTTTTCACAGGAGGGGAAATCGCACAGTTGGTGTCGGGGTAAAGAATTTGTGCCTGTGGCTCTTTTCTGAACAGGGTGATATTCTACAACAGCTGTCAAAAGGTCAGAGAGTATTTCAGCCAACTTTCCTATACACTGTATGTCTGCATTAGCTCCAAATTTGTGATTTTTTTTTCAAAAATTCTCAAATTAGGAGCAAAAAAGTTTTCTTAAAGGTAGCAAACCACTGATCGGATCAGCTGGGCCTGGGCAAATTTGATAATAAAAGGGGGTACCCTTCAATTCTTGGCTCTAAATACACTTTGTTGTATTTTATACTGTCAAGTGCTGTTTCTGTGTGCCTTGGAATGTTTGGGCATCAATAAAAAGCATTTTTCGGCAACTGAAAATACTAAATGTGGCTATCAGGCCAAAATACGAATGTGTGGCTCAGCCTGGAAATGCATCAGAATTCTACTTTCATTTTCATATACACAAACTCGAAGCTGATTATCAAAGAAACGAGGTTGGAGGCAGGTATTGAGTTGTAAATGTTGCACATGATCATGGAGATTTCTGCATGATTTAGCAAGATTTGAGTGGCTTGCTCGAGCACACTGTCCAGCAGGGGCATCCGATTTGGTACATTTTGTCGTAAAAATTGCCGTCAAAAAAGTGGGGTCCGAGAAGATTTCTATGCTATTGGCTCTCTTATGTAAGATCAATGTTTTTGTAAATCTATCTAGAATCCACAAAAACATCTCTAATTTTCATTTAGATTGAAGAGAATTTGCTTTTATACTTGAAACTGGTCGCAATCAGAATTTATCTTAGTGCGCCCTCCGGCACGCTCTGGGGTCTCCGTTTAATGGTGGTTTGCTACCTTTAAGCACAAACAGTGATTTTCAAGTTTCCATTTCAGATGTAAATAAATCAGGCTTTGCACACCTCATCAGCCGTCGGCTAAGGATATAGCATGATTTTGATTCTTGTGCGCAAGTCTTTTTCACAGGAGGGGAAATCGCACAGTTGGTGTCGGGGTAAAGAATTTGTGCCTGTGGCTCTTTTCGGAACAGGGTGATATTCTACAACAGCTGTCAAAAGGTCAGAGAGTATTTCAGCCAACTTTCCTATACACTGTATGTCTGCATAAGCTCCAAATATGTGATTTATTTTTCAAAAATTCTCAAATTAGGAGCAAAAAAGTTTTCTTAAAGGTAGCAAACCACTGATCGGATCAGCTGGGCCTGGGCAAATTTGATAATAAAAGGGGGTACCCTTCAATTCTTGGCTCTAAATACACTTTGTTGTATTTTATACTGTCAAGTGCTGTTTCTGTGTGCCTTGGAATGTTTGGGCATCAATAAAAAGCATTTTTCGGCAACTGAAAATACTAAATGTGGCTATCAGGCCAAAATACGAATGTGTGGTTGGGCCTGGAAATGCATCAGAATTCTACTTTCATTTTCATATACACAAACTCGAAGCTGATTATCAAAGAAACGAGGTGGGAGGCAGGTATTGAGTTGTAAATGTTGCACATGATCATGGAGATTTCTGCATGATTTAGCAAGATTTGAGTGGCTTGCTCGAGCACATTGTCCAGCAGCGGCATCCGATTTGGTACATTTTGTCGTAAAAATTGCCGTCAAAAAAGTGGGGTCCGAGAAGATTTCTATGCTATTGGCTCTCTTATGTAAGATCAATTTTACTGTTTTATTTCTCTAGAATCCACAAAAACATCTCTAATTTTCATTTAGATTGAAGAGAATTTGCTTTTATACTTGAAACTGGTCGCAATCAGAATTTATCTTAGTGCGCCCTCCGGCACGCTCTGGGGTCTCCGTTTGATGGTGGTTTGCTACCTTTAAGCACAAACAGTGATTTTCAAGTTTCCATTTCAGATGTAAATAAATCAGGCTTTGCACACCTCATCAGCCGTCGGCTAAGGATATAGCATGATTTTGATTCTTGTGCGCAAGTCTTTTTCACAGGAGGGGAAATCGCACAGTTGGTGTCGGGGTAAAGAATTTGTGCCTGTGGCTCTTTTCGGAACAGGGTGATATTCTACAACAGCTGTCAAAAGGTCAGAGAGTATTTCAGCCAACTTTCCTATACACTGTATGTCTGCATAAGCTCCAAATTTGTGATTTTTTTTTCAAAAATTCTCAAATTAGGAGCAAAAAAGTTTTCTTAAAGGTAGCAAACCACTGATCGGATCAGCTGGGCCTGGGCAAATTTGATAATAAAAGGGGGTACCCTTCAATTCTTGGCTCTAAATACACTTTGTTGTATTTTATACTGTCAAGTGCTGTTTCTGTGTGCCTTGGAATGTTTGGGCATCAATAAAAAGCATTTTTCGGCAACTGAAAATACTAAATGTGGCTATCAGGCCAAAATACGAATGTGTGGTTCGGCCTGGAAATGCATCAGAATTCTACTTTCATTTTCATATACACAAACTCGAAGCTGATTATCAAAGAAACAAGGTGGGAGGCAGGTATTGAGTTGTAAATGTTGCACATGATCATGGAGATTTCTGCATGATTTAGCAAGATTTGAGTGGCTTGCTCGAGCACACTGTCCAGCAGGGGCATCCGATTTGGTACATTTTGTCGTAAAAATTGCCGTCAAAAAAGTGGGGTCCGAGATGATTTCTATGCTATTGGCTCTCCTATGTAAGATCAATTTTAGTGTTTTATTTCTCTAGAATCCACAAAAACATCTCTAATTTTCATTTAGATTGAAGAGAATTTGCTTTTATACTTGAAACTGGTCGCAATCAGAATTTATCTTAGTGCGCCCTCCGGCACGCTCTGGGGTCTCCGTTTGATGGTGGTTTGCTACCTTTAAGCACAAACAGTGATTTTCAAGTTTCCATTTCAGATGTAAATAAATCAGGCTTTGCACACCTCATCAGCCGTCGGCTAAGGATATAGCATGATTTTGATTCTTGTGCGCAAGTCTTTTTCACAGGAGGGGAAATCGCACAGTTGGTGTCGGGGTAAAGAATTTGTGCCTGTGGCTCTTTTCGGAACAGGGTGATATTCTACAACAGCTGTCAAAAGGTCAGAGAGTATTTCAGCCAACTTTCCTATACACTGTATGTCTGCATAAGCTCCAAATATGTGATTTATTTTTCAAAAATTCTCAAATTAGGAGCAAAAAAGTTTTCTTAAAGGTAGCAAACCACTGATCGTATCAGCTGGGCCTGGGCAAATTTGATAATAAAAGGGGGTACCCTTCAATTCTTGGCTCTAAATACACTTTGTTGTATTTTATACTGTCAAGTGCTGTTTCTGTGTGCCTTGGAATGTTTGGGCATCAATAAAAAGCATTTTTCGGCAACTGAAAATACTAAATGTGGCTATCAGGCCAAAATACGAATGTGTGGTTGGGCCTGGAAATGCATCAGAATTCTACTTTCATTTTCATATACACAAACTCGAAGCTGATTATCAAAGAAACGAGGTGGGAGGCAGGTATTGAGTTGTAAATGTTGCACATGATCATGGAGATTTCTGCATGATTTAGCAAGATTTGAGTGGCTTGCTCGAGCACACTGTCCAGCAGGGGCATCCGATTTGGTACATTTTGTCGTAAAAATTGCCGTCAAAAAAGTGGGGTCCGAGATGATTTCTATGCTATTGGCTCTCCTATGTAAGATCAATTTTAGTGTTTTATTTCTCTAGAATCCACAAAAACATCTCTAATTTTCATTTAGATTGAAGAGAATTTGCTTTTATACTTGAAACTGGTCGCAATCAGAATTTATCTTAGTGCGCCCTCCGGCACGCTCTGGGGTCTCCGTTTGATGGTGGTTTGCTACCTTTAAGCACAAACAGTGATTTTCAAGTTTCCATTTCAGATGTAAATAAATCAGGCTTTGCACACCTCATCAGCCGTCGGCTAAGGATATAGCATGATTTTGATTCTTGTGCGCAAGTCTTTTTCACAGGAGGGGAAATCGCACAGTTGGTGTCGGGGTAAAGAATTTGTGCCTGTGGCTCTTTTCGGAACAGGGTGATATTCTACAACAGCTGTCAAAAGGTCAGAGAGTATTTCAGCCAACTTTCCTATACACTGTATGTCTGCATAAGCTCCAAATATGTGATTTATTTTTCAAAAATTCTCAAATTAGGAGCAAAAAAGTTTTCTTAAAGGTAGCAAACCACTGATCGGATCAGCTGGGCCTGGGCAAATTTGATAATAAAAGGGGGTACCCTTCAATTCTTTGCTCTAAATACACTTTGTTGTATTTTATACTGTCAAGTGCTGTTTCTGTGTGCCTTGGAATGTTTGGGCATCAATAAAAAGCATTTTTCGGCAACTGAAAATACTAAATGTGGCTATCAGGCCAAAATACGAATGTGTGGTTGGGCCTGGAAATGCATCAGAATTCTACTTTCATTTTCATATACACAAACTCGAAGCTGATTATCAAAGAAACGAGGTGGGAGGCAGGTATTGAGTTGTAAATGTTGCACATGATCATGGAGATTTCTGCATGATTTAGCAAGATTTGAGTGGCTTGCTCAAGCACATTGTCCAGCAGCGGCATCCGATTTGGTACATTTTGTCGTAAAAATTGCCGTCAAAAAAGTGGGGTCCGAGAAGATTTCTATGCTATTGGCTCTCTTATGTAAGATCAATTTTACTGTTTTATTTCTCTAGAATCCACAAAAACATCTCTAATTTTCATTTAGATTGAAGAGAATTTGCTTTTATACTTGAAACTGGTCGCAATCAGAATTTATCTTAGTGCGCCCTCCGGCACGCTCTGGGGTCTCCGTTTGATGGTGGTTTGCTACCTTTAAGCACAAACAGTGATTTTCAAGTTTCCATTTCAGATGTAAATAAATCAGGCTTTGCACACCTCATCAGCCGTCGTCTAAGGATATAGCATGATTTTGATTCTTGTGCGCAAGTCTTTTTCACAGGAGGGGAAATCGCACAGTTGGTGTCGGGGTAAAGAATTTGTGCCTGTGGCTCTTTTCGGAACAGGTCGATATTCTACAACAGCTGTCAAAAGGTCAGAGAGTATTTCAGCCAACTTTCCTATACACTGTATGTCTGCATAAGCTCCAAATATGTGATTTTTTTTTCAAAAATTCTCAAATTAGGAGCAAAAAAGTTTTCTTAAAGGTAGCAAACCACTGATCGGATCAGCTGGGCCTGGGCAAATTTGATAATAAAAGGGGGTACCCTTCAATTCTTGGCTCTAAATACACTTTGTTGTATTTTATACTGTCAAGTGCTGTTTCTGTGTGCCTTGGAATGTTTGGGCATCAATAAAAAGCATTTTTCGGCAACTGAAAATACTAAATGTGGCTATCAGGCCAAAATACGAATGTGTGGTTCGGCCTGGAAATGCATCAGAATTCTACTTTCATTTTCATATACACAAACTCGAAGCTGATTATCAAAGAAACGAGGTGGGAGGCAGGTATTGAGTTGTAAATGTTGCACATGATCATGGAGATTTCTGCATGATTTAGCAAGATTTGAGTGGCTTGCTCGAGCACACAGTCCAGCAGGGGCATCCGATTTGGTACATTTTGTCGTAAAAATTGCCGTCAAAAAAGTGGGGTCCGAGATGATTTCTATGCTATTGGCTCTCCTATGTAAGATCAATTTTAGTGTTTTATTTCTCTAGAATCCACAAAAACATCTCTAATTTTCATTTAGATTGAAGAGAATTTGCTTTTATACTTGAAACTGGTCGCAATCAGAATTTATCTTAGTGCGCCCTCCGGCACGCTCTGGGGTCTCCGTTTGATGGTGGTTTGCTACCTTTAAGCACAAACAGTGATTTTCAAGTTTCCATTTCAGATGTAAATAAATCAGGCTTTGCACACCTCATCAGCCGTCGTCTAAGGATATAGCATGATTTTGATTCTTGTGCGCAAGTCTTTTTCACAGGAGGGGAAATCGCACAGTTGGTGTCGGGGTAAAGAATTTGTGCCTGTGGCTCTTTTCGGAACAGGTCGATATTCTACAACAGCTGTCAAAAGGTCAGAGAGTATTTCAGCCAACTTTCCTATACACTGTATGTCTGCATAAGCTCCAAATATGTGATTTTTTTTTCAAAAATTCTCAAATTAGGAGCAAAAAAGTTTTCTTAAAGGTAGCAAACCACTGATCGGATCAGCTGGGCCTGGGCAAATTTGATAATAAAAGGGGGTACAGTTTAATTCTTGGCTCTAAATACACTTTGTTGTATTTTATACTGTCAAGTGCTGTTTCTGTGTGCCTTGGAATGTTTGGGCATCAATAAAAAGCATTTTTCGGCAACTGAAAATACTAAATGTGGCTATCAGGCCAAAATACGAATGTGTGGTTCGGCCTGGAAATGCATCAGAATTCTACTTTCATTTTCATATACACAAACTCGAAGCTGATTATCAAAGAAACGAGGTGGGAGGCAGGTATTGAGTTGTAAATGTTGCACATGATCATGGAGATTTCTGCATGATTTAGCAAGATTTGAGTGGCTTGCTCGAGCACACTGTCCAGCAGGGGCATCCGATTTGGTACATTTTGTCGTAAAAATTGCCGTCAAAAAAGTGGGGTCCGAGATGATTTCTATGCTATTGGCTCTCCTATGTAAGATCAATTTTAGTGTTTTATTTCTCTAGAATCCACAAAAACATCTCTAATTTTCATTTAGATTGAAGAGAATTTGCTTTTATACTTGAAACTGGTCGCAATCAGAATTTATCTTAGTGCGCCCTCCGGCACGCTCTGGGGTCTCCGTTTGATGGTGGTTTGCTACCTTTAAGCACAAACAGTGATTTTCAAGTTTCCATTTCAGATGTAAATAAATCAGGCTTTGCACACCTCATCAGCCGTCGGCTAAGGATATAGCATGATTTTGATTCTTGTGCGCAAGTCTTTTTCACAGGAGGGGAAATCGCACAGTTGGTGTCGGGGTAAAGAATTTGTGCCTGTGGCTCTTTTCTGAACAGGGTGATATTCTTTAACAGCTGTCAAAAGGTCAGAGAGTATTTCAGCCAACTTTCCTATACACTGTATGTCTGCATTAGCTCCAAATTTGTGATTTTTTTTTCAAAAATTCTCAAATTAGGAGCAAAAAAGTTTTCTTAAAGGTAGCAAACCACTGATGGGATCAGCTGGGCCTGGGCAAATTTGATAATAAAAGGGGGTACCCTTCAATTCTTGGCTCTAAATACACTTTGTTGTATTTTATACTGTCAAGTGCTGTTTCTGTGTGCCTTGGAATGTTTGGGCATCAATAAAAAGCATTTTTCGGCAACTGAAAATACTAAATGTGGCTATCAGGCCAAAATACGAATGTGTGGCTCAGCCTGGAAATGCATCAGAATTCTACTTTCATTTTCATATACACAAACTCGAAGCTGATTATCAAAGAAACGAGGTTGGAGGCAGGTATTGAGTTGTAAATGTTGCACATGATCATGGAGATTTCTGCATGATTTAGCAAGATTTGAGTGGCTTGCTCGAGCACACTGTCCAGCAGGGGCATCCGATTTGGTACATTTTGTCGTAAAAATTGCCGTCAAAAAAGTGGGGTCCGAGAAGATTTCTATGCTATTGGCTCTCTTATGTAAGATCAATTTTACTGTTTTATTTCTCTAGAATCCACAAAAACATCTCTAATTTTCATTTAGATTGAAGAGAATTTGCTTTTATACTTGAAACTGGTCGCAATCAGAATTTATCTTAGTGCGCCCTCCGGCACGCTCTGGGGTCTCCGTTTGATGGTGGTTTGCTACCTTTAAGCACAAACAGTGATTTTCAAGTTTCCATTTCAGATGTAAATAAATCAGGCTTTGCACACCTCATCAGCCGTCGGCTAAGGATATAGCATGATTTTGATTCTTGTGCGCAAGTCTTTTTCACAGGAGGGGAAATCGCACAGTTGGTGTCGGGGTAAAGAATTTGTGCCTGTGGCTCTTTTCGGAACAGGGTGATATTCTACAACAGCTGTCAAAAGGTCAGAGAGTATTTCAGCCAACTTTCCTATACACTGTATGTCTGCATAAGCTCCAAATATGTGATTTATTTTTCAAAAATTCTCAAATTAGGAGCAAAAAAGTTTTCTTAAAGGTAGCAAACCACTGATCGGATCAGCTGGGCCTGGGCAAATTTGATAATAAAAGGGGGTACCCTTCAATTCTTGGCTCTAAATACACTTTGTTGTATTTTATACTGTCAAGTGCTGTTTCTGTGTGCCTTGGAATGTTTGGGCATCAATAAAAAGCATTTTTCGGCAACTGAAAATACTAAATGTGGCTATCAGGCCAAAATACGAATGTGTGGTTGGGCCTGGAAATGCATCAGAATTCTACTTTCATTTTCATATACACAAACTCGAAGCTGATTATCAAAGAAACGAGGTGGGAGGCAGGTATTGAGTTGTAAATGTTGCACATGATCATGGAGATTTCTGCATGATTTAGCAAGATTTGAGTGGCTTGCTCGAGCACATTGTCCAGCAGCGGCATCCGATTTGGTACATTTTGTCGTAAAAATTGCCGTCAAAAAAGTGGGGTCCGAGAAGATTTCTATGCTATTGGCTCTCTTATGTAAGATCAATTTTACTGTTTTATTTCTCTAGAATCCACAAAAACATCTCTAATTTTCATTTAGATTGAAGAGAATTTGCTTTTATACTTGAAACTGGTCGCAATCAGAATTTATCTTAGTGCGCCCTCCGGCACGCTCTGGGGTCTCCGTTTGATGGTGGTTTGCTACCTTTAAGCACAAACAGTGATTTTCAAGTTTCCATTTCAGATGTAAATAAATCAGGCTTTGCACACCTCATCAGCCGTCGGCTAAGGATATAGCATGATTTTGATTCTTGTGCGCAAGTCTTTTTCACAGGAGGGGAAATCGCACAGTTGGTGTCGGGGTAAAGAATTTGTGCCTGTGGCTCTTTTCGGAACAGGGTGATATTCTACAACAGCTGTCAAAAGGTCAGAGAGTATTTCAGCCAACTTTCCTATACACTGTATGTCTGCATAAGCTCCAAATTTGTGATTTTTTTTTCCAAAATTCTCAAATTAGGAGCAAAAAAGTTTTCTTAAAGGTAGCAAACCACTGATCGGATCAGCTGGGCCTGGGCAAATTTGATAATAAAAGGGGGTACCCTTCAATTCTTGGCTCTAAATACACTTTGTTGTATTTTATACTGTCAAGTGCTGTTTCTGTGTGCCTTGGAATGTTTGGGCATCAATAAAAAGCATTTTTCGGCAACTGAAAATACTAAATGTGGCTATCAGGCCAAAATACGAATGTGTGGTTCGGCCTGGAAATGCATCAGAATTCTACTTTCATTTTCATATACACAAACTCGAAGCTGATTATCAAAGAAACGAGGTGGGAGGCAGGTATTGAGTTGTAAATGTTGCACATGATCATGGAGATTTCTGCATGATTTAGCAAGATTTGAGTGGCTTGCTCGAGCACACTGTCCAGCAGGGGCATCCGATTTGGTACATTTTGTCGTAAAAATTGCCGTCAAAAAAGTGGGGTCCGAGATGATTTCTATGCTATTGGCTCTCCTATGTAAGATCAATTTTAGTGTTTTATTTCTCTAGAATCCACAAAAACATCTCTAATTTTCATTTAGATTGAAGAGAATTTGCTTTTATACTTGAAACTGGTCGCAATCAGAATTTATCTTAGTGCGCCCTCCGGCACGCTCTGGGGTCTCCGTTTGATGGTGGTTTGCTACCTTTAAGCACAAACAGTGATTTTCAAGTTTCCATTTCAGATGTAAATAAATCAGGCTTTGCACACCTCATCAGCCGTCGTCTAAGGATATAGCATGATTTTGATTCTTGTGCGCAAGTCTTTTTCACAGGAGGGGAAATCGCACAGTTGGTGTCGGGGTAAAGAATTTGTGCCTGTGGCTCTTTTCGGAACAGGTCGATATTCTACAACAGCTGTCAAAAGGTCAGAGAGTATTTCAGCCAACTTTCCTATACACTGTATGTCTGCATAAGCTCCAAATATGTGATTTTTTTTTCAAAAATTCTCAAATTAGGAGCAAAAAAGTTTTCTTAAAGGTAGCAAACCACTGATCGGATCAGCTGGGCCTGGGCAAATTTGATAATAAAAGGGGGTACAGTTCAATTCTTGGCTCTAAATACACTTTGTTGTATTTTATACTGTCAAGTGCTGTTTCTGTGTGCCTTGGAATGTTTGGGCATCAATAAAAAGCATTTTTCGGCAACTGAAAATACTAAATGTGGCTATCAGGCCAAAATACGAATGTGTGGTTCGGCCTGGAAATGCATCAGAATTCTACTTTCATTTTCATATACACAAACTCGAAGCTGATTATCAAAGAAACGAGGTGGGAGGCAGGTATTGAGTTGTAAATGTTGCACATGATCATGGAGATTTCTGCATGATTTAGCAAGATTTGAGTGGCTTGCTCGAGCACACTGTCCAGCAGGGGCATCCGATTTGGTACATTTTGTCGTAAAAATTGCCGTCAAAAAAGTGGGGTCCGAGATGATTTCTATGCTATTGGCTCTCCTATGTAAGATCAATTTTAGTGTTTTATTTCTCTAGAATCCACAAAAACATCTCTAATTTTCATTTAGATTGAAGAGAATTTGCTTTTATACTTGAAACTGGTCGCAATCAGAATTTATCTTAGTGCGCCCTCCGGCACGCTCTGGGGTCTCCGTTTGATGGTGGTTTGCTACCTTTAAGCACAAACAGTGATTTTTAAGTTTCCATTTCAGATGTAAATAAATCAGGCTTTGCACACCTCATCAGCCGTCGGCTAAGGATATAGCATGATTTTGATTCTTGTGCGCAAGTCTTTTTCACAGGAGGGGAAATCGCACAGTTGGTGTCGGGGTAAAGAATTTGTGCCTGTGGCTCTTTTCTGAACAGGGTGATATTCTTTAACAGCTGTCAAAAGGTCAGAGAGTATTTCAGCCAACTTTCCTATACACTGTATGTCTGCATTAGCTCCAAATTTGTGATTTTTTTTTCAAAAATTCTCAAATTAGGAGCAAAAAAGTTTTCTTAAAGGTAGCAAACCACTGATGGGATCAGCTGGGCCTGGGCAAATTTGATAATAAAAGGGGGTACCCTTCAATTCTTGGCTCTAAATACACTTTGTTGTATTTTATACTGTCAAGTGCTGTTTCTGTGTGCCTTGGAATGTTTGGGCATCAATAAAAAGCATTTTTCGGCAACTGAAAATACTAAATGTGGCTATCAGGCCAAAATACGAATGTGTGGCTCAGCCTGGAAATGCATCAGAATTCTACTTTCATTTTCATATACACAAACTCGAAGCTGAATATCAAAGAAACGAGGTTGGAGGCAGGTATTGAGTTGTAAATGTTGCACATGATCATGGAGATTTCTGCATGATTTAGCAAGATTTGAGTGGCTTGCTCGAGCACACTGTCCAGCAGGGGCATCCGATTTGGTACATTTTGTCGTAAAAATTGCCGTCAAAAAAGTGGGGTCCGAGAAGATTTCTATGCTATTGGCTCTCTTATGTAAGATCAATTTTAGTGTTTTATTTCTCTAGAATCCACAAAAACATCTCTAATTTTCATTTAGATTGAAGAGAATTTGCTTTTATACTTGAAACTGGTCGCAATCAGAATTTATCTTAGTGCCCCCTCCGGCACGCTCTGGGGTCTCCGTTTGATGGTGGTTTGCTACCTTTAAGCACAAACAGTGATTTTCAAGTTTCCATTTCAGATGTAAATAAATCAGGCTTTGCACACCTCATCAGCCGTCGGCTAAGGATATAGCATGATTTTGATTCTTGTGCGCAAGTCTTTTTCACAGGAGGGGAAATCGCACAGTTGGTGTCGGGGTAAAGAATTTGTGCCTGTGGCTCTTTTCGGAACAGGGTGATATTCTACAACAGCTGTCAAAAGGTCAGAGAGTATTTCAGCCAACTTTCCTATACACTGTATGTCTGCATAAGCTCCAAATATGTGATTTATTTTTCAAAAATTCTCAAATTAGGAGCAAAAAAGTTTTCTTAAAGGTAGCAAACCACTGATCGGATCAGCTGGGCCTGGGCAAATTTGATAATAAAAGGGGGTACCCTTCAATTCTTGGCTCTAAATACACTTTGTTGTATTTTATACTGTCAAGTGCTGTTTCTGTGTGCCTTGGAATGTTTGGGCATCAATAAAAAGCATTTTTCGGCAACTGAAAATACTAAATGTGGCTATCAGGCCAAAATACGAATGTGTGGTTGGGCCTGGAAATGCATCAGAATTCTACTTTCATTTTCATATACACAAACTCGAAGCTGATTATCAAAGAAACGAGGTGGGAGGCAGGTATTGAGTTGTAAATGTTGCACATGATCATGGAGATTTCTGCATGATTTAGCAAGATTTGAGTGGCTTGCTCGAGCACACTGTCCAGCAGGGGCATCCGATTTGGTACATTTTGTCGTAAAAATTGCCGTCAAAAAAGTGGGGTCCGAGATGATTTCTATGCTATTGGCTCTCCTATGTAAGATCAATTTTAGTGTTTTATTTCTCTAGAATCCACAAAAACATCTCTAATTTTCATTTAGATTGAAGAGAATTTGCTTTTATACTTGAAACTGGTCGCAATCAGAATTTATCTTAGTGCGCCCTCCGGCACGCTCTGGGGTCTCCGTTTGATGGTGGTTTGCTACCTTTAAGCACAAACAGTGATTTTTAAGTTTCCATTTCAGATGTAAATAAATCAGGCTTTGCACACCTCATCAGCCGTCGGCTAAGGATATAGCATGATTTTGATTCTTGTGCGCAAGTCTTTTTCACAGGAGGGGAAATCGCACAGTTGGTGTCGGGGTAAAGAATTTGTGCCTGTGGCTCTTTTCTGAACAGGGTGATATTCTTTAACAGCTGTCAAAAGGTCAGAGAGTATTTCAGCCAACTTTCCTATACACTGTATGTCTGCATTAGCTCCAAATTTGTGATTTTTTTTTCAAAAATTCTCAAATTAGGAGCAAAAAAGTTTTCTTAAAGGTAGCAAACCACTGATGGGATCAGCTGGGCCTGGGCAAATTTGATAATAAAAGGGGGTACCCTTCAATTCTTGGCTCTAAATACACTTTGTTGTATTTTATACTGTCAAGTGCTGTTTCTGTGTGCCTTGGAATGTTTGGGCATCAATAAAAAGCATTTTTCGGCAACTGAAAATACTAAATGTGGCTATCAGGCCAAAATACGAATGTGTGGCTCAGCCTGGAAATGCATCAGAATTCTACTTTCATTTTCATATACACAAACTCGAAGCTGAATATCAAAGAAACGAGGTTGGAGGCAGGTATTGAGTTGTAAATGTTGCACATGATCATGGAGATTTCTGCATGATTTAGCAAGATTTGAGTGGCTTGCTCGAGCACACTGTCCAGCAGGGGCATCCGATTTGGTACATTTTGTCGTAAAAATTGCCGTCAAAAAAGTGGGGTCCGAGAAGATTTCTATGCTATTGGCTCTCTTATGTAAGATCAATTTTAGTGTTTTATTTCTCTAGAATCCACAAAAACATCTCTAATTTTCATTTAGATTGAAGAGAATTTGCTTTTATACTTGAAACTGGTCGCAATCAGAATTTATCTTAGTGCCCCCTCCGGCACGCTCTGGGGTCTCCGTTTGATGGTGGTTTGCTACCTTTAAGCACAAACAGTGATTTTCAAGTTTCCATTTCAGATGTAAATAAATCAGGCTTTGCACACCTCATCAGCCGTCGGCTAAGGATATAGCATGATTTTGATTCTTGTGCGCAAGTCTTTTTCACAGGAGGGGAAATCGCACAGTTGGTGTCGGGGTAAAGAATTTGTGCCTGTGGCTCTTTTCGGAACAGGGTGATATTCTACAACAGCTGTCAAAAGGTCAGAGAGTATTTCAGCCAACTTTCCTATACACTGTATGTCTGCATAAGCTCCAAATATGTGATTTATTTTTCAAAAATTCTCAAATTAGGAGCAAAAAAGTTTTCTTAAAGGTAGCAAACCACTGATCGGATCAGCTGGGCCTGGGCAAATTTGATAATAAAAGGGGGTACCCTTCAATTCTTGGCTCTAAATACACTTTGTTGTATTTTATACTGTCAAGTGCTGTTTCTGTGTGCCTTGGAATGTTTGGGCATCAATAAAAAGCATTTTTCGGCAACTGAAAATACTAAATGTGGCTATCAGGCCAAAATACGAATGTGTGGTTGGGCCTGGAAATGCATCAGAATTCTACTTTCATTTTCATATACACAAACTCGAAGCTGATTATCAAAGAAACGAGGTGGGAGGCAGGTATTGAGTTGTAAATGTTGCACATGATCATGGAGATTTCTGCATGATTTAGCAAGATTTGAGTGGCTTGCTCGAGCACATTGTCCAGCAGCGGCATCCGATTTGGTACATTTTGTCGTAAAAATTGCCGTCAAAAAAGTGGGGTCCGAGAAGATTTCTATGCTATTGGCTCTCTTATGTAAGATCAATTTTACTATTTTATTTCTCTAGAATCCACAAAAACATCTCTAATTTTCATTTAGATTGAAGAGAATTTGCTTTTATACTTGAAACTGGTCGCAATCAGAATTTATCTTAGTGCGCCCTCCGGCACGCTCTGGGGTCTCCGTTTGATGGTGGTTTGCTACCTTTAAGCACAAACAGTGATTTTCAAGTTTCCATTTCAGATGTAAATAAATCAGGCTTTGCACACCTCATCAGCCGTCGGCTAAGGATATAGCATGATTTTGATTCTTGTGCGCAAGTCTTTTTCACAGGAGGGGAAATCGCACAGTTGGTGTCGGGGTAAAGAATTTGTGCCTGTGGCTCTTTTCGGAACAGGGTGATATTCTACAACAGCTGTCAAAAGGTCAGAGAGTATTTCAGCCAACTTTCCTATACACTGTATGTCTGCATAAGCTCCAAATTTGTGATTTTTTTTTCAAAAATTCTCAAATTAGGAGCAAAAAAGTTTTCTTAAAGGTAGCAAACCACTGATCGGATCAGCTGGGCCTGGGCAAATTTGATAATAAAAGGGGGTACCCTTCAATTCTTGGCTCTAAATACACTTTGTTGTATTTTATACTGTCAAGTGCTGTTTCTGTGTGCCTTGGAATGTTTGGGCATCAATAAAAAGCATTTTTCGGCAACTGAAAATACTAAATGTGGCTATCAGGCCAAAATACGAATGTGTGGTTCGGCCTGGAAATGCATCAGAATTCTACTTTCATTTTCATATACACAAACTCGAAGCTGATTATCAAAGAAACGAGGTGGGAGGCAGGTATTGAGTTGTAAATGTTGCACATGATCATGGAGATTTCTGCATGATTTAGCAAGATTTAAGTGGCTTGCTCGAGCACACTGTCCAGCAGGGGCATCCGATTTGGTACATTTTGTCGTAAAAATTGCCGTCAAAAAAGTGGGGTCCGAGAAGACTTCTATGCTATTGGCTCTCTTATGTAAGATCAATTTTAGTGTTTTATTTCTCTAGAATCCACAAAAACATCTCTAATTTTTATTTAGATTGAAGAGAATTTGCTTTTATACTTGAAACTGGTCGCAATCAGAATTTATCTTAGTGCGCCCTCCGGCACGCTCTGTTGTCTCCGTTTGATGGTGGTTTGCTACCTTTAAGCACAAACAGTGATTTTCAAGTTTCCATTTCAGATGTAAATAAATCAGGCTTTGCACACCTCATCAGCCGTCGGCTAAGGATATAGCATGATTTTGATTCTTGTGCGCAAGTCTTTTTCACAGGAAGGGAAATCGCACAGTTGGTGTCGGGGTAAAGAATTTGTGCCTGTGGCTCTTTTCGGAACAGGGTGATATTCTACAACAGCTGTCAAAAGGTCAGAGAGTATTTCAGCCAACTTTCCTATACACTGTATGTCTGCATAAGCTCCAAATTTGTGATTTTTTTTTTCAAAAATTCTCAAATTAGGAGCAAAAAAGTTTTCTTAAAGGTAGCAAACCACTGATCGGATCAGCTGGGCCTGGGCAAATTTGATAATAAAAGGGGGTACCCTTCAATTCTTGGCTCTAAATACACTTTGTTGTATTTTATACTGCCAAGTGCTGTTTCTGTGTGCCTTGGAATGTTTGGGCATCAATAAAAAGCATTTTTCGGCAACTGAAAATACTAAATGTGGCTATCAGGCCAAAATACGAATGTGTTGCTCGGCCTGGAAATGCATCAGAATTCTACTTTCATTTCATATACACAAACTCGAAGCTGATTATCAAAGAAACGAGGTGGGAGGCAGGTATTGAGTTGTAAATGTTGCACATGATCATGGAGATTTCTGCATGATTAAGCAAGATTTGAGTGGCTTGCTCGAGCACACTGTCCAGCAGGGGCATCCGATTTGGTACATTTTGTCGTAAAAATTGCCGTCAAAAAAGTGGGGTCCGAGAAGATTTCTATGCTATTGGCTCTCTTATGTAAGATCAATTTTAGTGTTTTATTTCTCTAGAATCCACAAAAACATCTCTAATTTTCATTTAGATTGAAGAGAATTTGCTTTTATACTTGAAACTGGTCGCAATCAGAATTTATCTTAGTGCGCCCTCCGGCACGCTCTGGGGTCTCCGTTTGATGGTGGTTTGCTACCTTTAAGCACAAACAGTGATTTTCAAGTTTCCATTTCAGATGTAAATAAATCAGGCTTTGCACACCTCATCAGCCGTCGGCTAAGGATATAGCATGATTTTGATTCTTGTGCGCAAGTCTTTTTCACAGGAGGGGAAATCGCACAGTTGGTGTCGGGGTAAAGAATTTGTGCCTGTGGCTCTTTTCCGAACAGGGTGATATTCTACAACAGCTGTCAAAAGGTCAGAGAGTATTTCAGCCAACTTTCCTATACACTGTATGTCTGTATAAGCTCCAAATTTGTGATTTTTTTTTCCAAAAATTCTCAAATTAGGAGCAAAAAAGTTTTCTTAAAGGTAGCAAACCACTGATCTGATCAGCTGGGCCTGGGCAAATTTGATAATAAAAGGGGGTACCCTTCAATTCTTGGCTCTAAATACACTTTGTTGTATTTTATACTGTCAAGTGCTGTTTCTGTGTGCCTTGGAATGTTTGGGCATCAATAAAAAGCATTTTTCGGCAACTGAAAATACTAAATGTGCCTATCAGGCCAAAATACGAATGTGTGGCTCGGCCTGGAAATGCATCAGAATTCTACTTTCATTTTCATATACACAAACTCGAAGCTGATTATCAAAGAAACGAGGTGGGAGGCAGGTATTGAGTTGTAAATATTGCACATGATCATGGAGATTTCTGCATGATTTAGCAAGATTTGAGTGGCTTGCTCAAGCACACTGGCCAGCAGGGGCATCCGATTTGGTACATTTTGTCGTAAAAATTGCCGTCAAAAATGTGGGGTCCGAGAAGATTTCTATGCTATTGGCTCCTTTATGTAAGATCAATTTTAGTGTTTTATTTCTCTAGAATCCACAAAAACATCTCTAATTTTCATTTAGATTGAAGAGAATTTGCTTTTATACTTGAAACTGGTCGCAATCAGAATTTATCTTAGTGCGCCCTCCGGCACGCTCTGGGGTCTCCGTTTGATGGTGGTTTGCTACCTTTAAGCACAAACAGTGATTTTCAAGTTTCCATTTCAGATGTAAATAAATCAGGCTTTGCACACCTCATCAGCCGTCGGCTAAGGATATAGCATGATTTTGATTCTTGTGCGCAAGTCTTTTTCACAGGAGGGGAAATCGCACAGTTGGTGTCGGGGTAAAGAATTTGTGCCTGTGGCTCTTTTCCGAACAGGGTGATATTCTACAACAGCTGTCAAAAGGTCAGAGAGTATTTCAGCCAACTTTCCTATACACTGTATGTCTGCATAAGCTCCAAATTTGTGATTTTTTTTCCAAAAATTCTCAAATTAGGAGCAAAAAAGTTTTCTTAAAGGTAGCAAACCACTGATCGGATCAGCTGGGCCTGGGCAAATTTGATAATAAAAGGGGGTACCCTTCAATTCTTTGCTCTAAATACACTTTGTTGTATTTTATACTGTCAAGTGCTGTTTCTGTGTGCCTTCGAATGTTTGGGCATCAATAAAAAGCATTTTTCGGCAACTGAAAAAACTAAATGTGGCTATCAGGCCAAAATACGAATGTGTGGCTCGGCCTGGAAATGCATCAGAATTCTACTTTCATTTTCATATACACAAACTCGAAGCTGATTATCAAAGAAACGAGGTGGGAGGCAGGTATTGAGTTGTAAATGTTGCACATGATCATGGAGATTTCTGCATGATTTAGCAAGATTTGAGTGGCTTGCTCGAGCACACTGTTCAGCAGGTGCATCCGATTTGGTACATTTTGTCGTAAAAATTGCCGTCAAAAAAGTGGAGTCCGAGAAGATTTCTATGCTATTGGCTCTCTTATGTAAGATCAATTTTAGTGTTTTTTTTCTCTAGAATCCACAAAAACATCTCTAATTTTCATTTAGATTGAAGAGAATTTGCTTTTATACTTGAAACTGGTCGCAATCAGAATTTATCTTAGTGCGCCCTCCGGCACGCTCTGGGGTCTCCGTTTGATGGTGGTTTGCTACCTTTAAGCACAAACAGTGATTTTCAAGTTTCCATTTCAGATGTAAATAAATCAGGCTTTGCACACCTCATCAGCCGTCGGCTAAGGATATAGCATGATTTTGATTCTTGTGCGCAAGTCTTTTTCACAGGAGGGGAAATCGCACAGTTGGTGTCGGGGTAAAGAATTTGTGCCTGTGGCTCTTTTCGGAACAGGGTGATATTCTACAACAGCTGTCAAAAGGTCAGAGAGTATTTCAGCCAACTTTCCTATACACTGTATGTCTGCATAAGCTCCAAATTTGTGATTTTTTTTTTCAAAAATTCTCAAATTAGGAGCAAAAAAGTTTTCTTAAAGGTAGCAAACCACTGATCGGATCAGCTGGGCCTGGGCAAATTTGATAATAAAAGGGGGTACCCTTCAATTCTTGGCTCTAAATACACTTTGTTGTATTTTATACTGTCAAGTGCTGTTTCTGTGTGCCTTGGAATGTTTGGGCATCAATAAAAAGCATTTTTCGGCAACTGAAAATACTAAATGTGGCTATCAGGCCAAAATACGAATGTGTGGCTCGGCCTGGAAATGCATCAGAATTCTACTTTCATTTTCATATACACAAACTCGAAGCTGATTATCAAAGAAACGAGGTGGGAGGCAGGTATTGAGTTGTAAATGTTGCACATGATCATGGAGATTTCTGCATGATTTAGCAAGATTTGAGTGGCTTGCTCGAGCACACTGTTCAGCAGGGGCATCCGATTTGGTACATTTTGTTGTAAAAATTGCCGTCAAAAAAGTGGGGTCCGAGAAGATTTCTATGCTATTGGCTCTCTTATGTAAGATCAATTTTAGTGTTTTATTTCTCTAGAATCCACAAAAACATCTCTAATTTTCATTTAGATTGAAGAGAATTTGCTTTTATACTTGAAACTGGTCGCAATCAGAATTTATCTTAGTGCGCCCTCCGGCACGCTCTGGGGTCTCCGTTTGATGGTGGTTTGCTACCTTTAAGCACAAACAGTGATTTTCAAGTTTCCATTTCAGATGTAAATAGATCAGGCTTTGCACACCTCATCAGCCGTCGGCTAAGGATATAGCATGATTTTGATTCTTGTGCGCAAGTCTTTTTCACAGGAGGGGAAATCGCACAGTTGGTGTCGGGGTAAAGAATTTGTGCCTGTGGCTCTTTTCCGAACAGGGTGATATTCTACAACAGCTGTCAAAAGGTCAGAGAGTATTTCAGCCAACTTTCCTATACACTGTATGTCTGCATAAGCTCCAAATTTGTGATTTTTTTTTCAAAAATTCTCAAATTAGGAGCAAAAAAGTTTTCTTAAAGGTAGCAAACCACTGATCGGATCAGCTGGGCCTGGGCAAATTTGATAATAAAAGGGGGTACCCTTCAATTCTTGGCTCTAAATACACTTTGTTGTATTTTATACTGTCAAGTGCTGTTTCTGTGTGCCTTGGAATGTTTGGGCATCAATAAAAAGCATTTTTCGGCAACTGAAAATACTAAATGTGGCTATCAGGCCAAAATACGAATGTGTGGTTCGGCCTGGAAATGCATCAGAATTCTACTTTCATTTTCATATACACAAACTCGAAGCTGATTATCAAAGAAACGAGGTGGGAGGCAGGTATTGAGTTGTAAATGTTGCACATGATCATGGAGATTTCTGCATGATTTAGCAAGATTTGAGTGGCTTGCTCGAGCACACTGTCCAGCAGGGGCATCCGATTTGGTACATTTTGTCGTAAAAATTGCCGTCAAAAAAGTGGGGTCCGAGAAGATTTCTATGCTATTGGCTCTCTTATGTAAGATCAATTTTAGTGTTTTATTTCTCTAGAATCCACAAAAACATCTCTAATTTTCATTTAGATTGAAGAGAATTTGCTTTTATACTTGAAACTGGTCGCAATCAGAATTTATCTTAGTGCGCCCTCCGGCACGCTCTGGGGTCTCCGTTTGATGGTGGTTTGCTACCTTTAAGCACAAACAGTGATTTTCAAGTTTCCATTTCAGATGTAAATAAATCAGGCTTTGCACACCTCATCAGCCGTCGGCTAAGGATATAGCATGATTTTGATTCTTGTGCGCAAGTCTTTTTCACAGGAGGGGAAATCGCACAGTTGGTGTCGGGGTAAAGAATTTGTGCCTGTGGCTCTTTTCGGAACAGGGTGATATTCTACAACAGCTGTCAAAAGGTCAGAGAGTATTTCAGCCAACTTTCCTATACACTGTATGTCTGCATAAGCTCCAAATATGTGATTTATTTTTCAAAAATTCTCAAATTAGGAGCAAAAAAGTTTTCTTAAAGGTAGCAAACCACTGATCGGATCAGCTGGGCCTGGGCAAATTTGATAATAAAAGGGGGTACCCTTCAATTCTTGGCTCTAAATACACTTTGTTGTATTTTATACTGTCAAGTGCTGTTTCTGTGTGCCATGGAATGTTTGGGCATCAATAAAAAGCATTTTTCGGCAACTGAAAATACTAAATGTGGCTATCAGGCCAAAATACGAATGTGTGGTTGGGCCTGGAAATGCATCAGAATTCTACTTTCATTTTCATATACACAAACTCGAAGCTGATTATCAAAGAAACGAGGTGGGAGGCAGGTATTGAGTTGTAAATGTTGCACATGATCATGGAGATTTCTGCATGATTTAGCAAGATTTGAGTGGCTTGCTCCAGCACATTGTCCAGCAGCGGCATCCGATTTGGTACATTTTGTCGTAAAAATTGCCGTCAAAAAAGTGGGGTCCGAGAAGATTTCTATGCTATTGGCTCTCTTATGTAAGATCAATTTTACTGTTTTATTTCTCTAGAATCCACAAAAACATCTCTAATTTTCATTTAGATTGAAGAGAATTTGCTTTTATACTTGAAACTGGTCGCAATCAGAATTTATCTTAGTGCGCCCTCCGGCACGCTCTGGGGTCTCCATTTGATGGTGGTTTGCTACCTTTAAGCACAAACAGTGATTTTCAAGTTTCCATTTCAGATGTAAATAAATCAGGCTTTGCACACCTCATCAGCCGTCGGCTAAGGATATAGCATGATTTTGATTCTTGTGCGCAAGTCTTTTTCACAGGAGGGGAAATCGCACAGTTGGTGTCGGGGTAAAGAATTTGTGCCTGTGGCTCTTTTCGGAACAGGGTGATATTCTACAACAGCTGTCAAAAGGTCAGAGAGTATTTCAGCCAACTTTCCTATACACTGTATGTCTGCATAAGCTCCAAATTTGTGATTTTTTTTTCAAAAATTCTCAAATTAGGAGCAAAAAAGTTTTCTTAAAGGTAGCAAACCACTGATCGGATCAGCTGGGCCTGGGCAAATTTGATAATAAAAGGGGGTACCCTTCAATTCTTGGCTCTAAATACACTTTGTTGTATTTTATACTGTCAAGTGCTGTTTCTGTGTGCCTTGGAATGTTTGGGCATCAATAAAAAGCATTTTTCGGCAACTGAAAATACTAAATGTGGCTATCAGGCCAAAATACGAATGTGTGGTTCGGCCTGGAAATGCATCAGAATTCTACTTTCATTTTCATATACACAAACTCGAAGCTGATTATCAAAGAAACGAGGTGGGAGGCAGGTATTGAGTTGTAAATGTTGCACATGATCATGGAGATTTCTGCATGATTTAGCAAGATTTAAGTGGCTTGCTCGAGCACACTGTCCAGCAGGGGCATCCGATTTGGTACATTTTGTCGTAAAAATTGCCGTCAAAAAAGTGGGGTCCGAGAAGACTTCTATGCTATTGGCTCTCTTATGTAAGATCAATTTTAGTGTTTTATTTCTCTAGAATCCACAAAAACATCTCTAATTTTTATTTAGATTGAAGAGAATTTGCTTTTATACTTGAAACTGGTAGAAATCAGAATTTATCTTAGTGCGCCCTCCAGCACGCTCTGTTGTCTCCGTTTGATGGTGGTTTGCTACCTTTAAGCACAAACAGTGATTTTCAAGTTTCCATTTCAGATGTAAATAAATCAGGCTTTGCACACCTCATCAGCCGTCGGCTAAGGATATAGCATGATTTTGATTCTTGTGCGCAAGTCTTTTTCACAGGAAGGGAAATCGCACAGTTGGTGTCGGGGTAAAGAATTTGTGCCTGTGGCTCTTTTCGGAACAGGGTGATATTCTACAACAGCTGTCAAAAGGTCAGAGAGTATTTCAGCCAACTTTCCTATACACTGTATGTCTGCATAAGCTCCAAATTTGTGATTTTTTTTTTCAAAAATTCTCAAATTAGGAGCAAAAAAGTTTTCTTAAAGGTAGCAAACCACTGATCGGATCAGCTGGGCCTGGGCAAATTTGATAATAAAAGGGGGTACCCTTCAATTCTTGGCTCTAAATACACTTTGTTGTATTTTATACTGCCAAGTGCTGTTTCTGTGTGCCTTGGAATGTTTGGGCATCAATAAAAAGCATTTTTCGGCAACTGAAAATACTAAATGTGGCTATCAGGCCAAAATACGAATGTGTTGCTCGGCCTGGAAATGCATCAGAATTCTACTTTCATTTCATATACACAAACTCGAAGCTGATTATCAAAGAAACGAGGTGGGAGGCAGGTATTGAGTTGTAAATGTTGCACATGATCATGGAGATTTCTGCATGATTAAGCAAGATTTGAGTGGCTTGCTCGAGCACACTGTCCAGCAGGGGCATCCGATTTGGTACATTTTGTCGTAAAAATTGCCGTCAAAAAAGTGGGGTCCGAGAAGATTTCTATGCTATTGGCTCTCTTATGTAAGATCAATTTTAGTGTTTTATTTCTCTAGAATCCACAAAAACATCTCTAATTTTCATTTAGATTGAAGAGAATTTGCTTTTATACTTGAAACTGGTCGCAATCAGAATTTATCTTAGTGCGCCCTCCGGCACGCTCTGGGGTCTCCGTTTGATGGTGGTTTGCTACCTTTAAGCACAAACAGTGATTTTCAAGTTTCCATTTCAGATGTAAATAAATCAGGCTTTGCACACCTCATCAGCCGTCGGCTAAGGATATAGCATGATTTTGATTCTTGTGCGCAAGTCTTTTTCACAGGAGGGGAAATCGCACAGTTGGTGTCGGGGTAAAGAATTTGTGCCTGTGGCTCTTTTCCGAACAGGGTGATATTCTACAACAGCTGTCAAAAGGTCAGAGAGTATTTCAGCCAACTTTCCTATACACTGTATGTCTGCATAAGCTCCAAATTTGTGATTTTTTTTTCCAAAAATTCTCAAATTAGGAGCAAAAAAGTTTTCTTAAAGGTAGCAAACCACTGATCTGATCAGCTGGGCCTGGGCAAATTTGATAATAAAAGGGGGTACCCTTCAATTCTTGGCTCTAAATACACTTTGTTGTATTTTATACTGTCAAGTGCTGTTTCTGTGTGCCTTGGAATGTTTGGGCATCAATAAAAAGCATTTTTCGGCAACTGAAAATACTAAATGTGCCTATCAGGCCAAAATACGAATGTGTGGCTCGGCCTGGAAATGCATCAGAATTCTACTTTCATTTTCATATACACAAACTCGAAGCTGATTATCAAAGAAACGAGGTGGGAGGCAGGTATTGAGTTGTAAATATTGCACATGATCATGGAGATTTCTGCATGATTTAGCAAGATTTGAGTGGCTTGCTCAAGCACACTGGCCAGCAGGGGCATCCGATTTGGTACATTTTGTCGTAAAAATTGCCGTCAAAAATGTGGGGTCCGAGAAGATTTCTAAGCTATTGGCTCTCTTATGTAAGATCAATTTTAGTGTTTTATTTCTCTAGAATCCACAAAAACATCTCTAATTTTCATTTAGATTGAAGAGAATTTGCTTTTATACTTGAAACTGGTCGCAATCAGAATTTATTTTAGTGCGCCCTCCGGCACGCTCTGGGGTCTCCGTTTGATGGTGGTTTGCTACCTTTAAGCACAAACAGTGATTTTCAAGTTTCCATTTCAGATGTAAATAAATCAGGCTTTGCACACCTCATCAGCCGTCGGCTAAGGATATAGCATGATTTTGATTCTTGTGCGCAAGTCTTTTTCACAGGAGGGGAAATCGCACAGTTGGTGTCGGGGTAAAGAATTTGTGCCTGTGGCTCTTTTCCGAACAGGGTGATATTCTACAACAGCTGTCAAAAGGTCAGAGAGTATTTCAGCCAACTTTCCTATACACTGTATGTCTGCATAAGCTCCAAATTTGTGATTTTTTTTCCAAAAATTCTCAAATTAGGAGCAAAAAAGTTTTCTTAAAGGTAGCAAACCACTGATCGGATCAGCTGGGCCTGGGCAAATTTGATAATAAAAGGGGGTACCCTTCAATTCTTTGCTCTAAATACACTTTGTTGTATTTTATACTGTCAAGTGCTGTTTCTGTGTGCCTTCGAATGTTTGGGCATCAATAAAAAGCATTTTTCGGCAACTGAAAAAACTAAATGTGGCTATCAGGCCAAAATACGAATGTGTGGCTCGGCCTGGAAATGCATCAGAATTCTACTTTCATTTTCATATACACAAACTCGAAGCTGATTATCAAAGAAACGAGGTGGGAGGCAGGTATTGAGTTGTAAATGTTGCACATGATCATGGAGATTTCTGCATGATTTAGCAAGATTTGAGTGGCTTGCTCGAGCACACTGTTCAGCAGGTGCATCCGATTTGGTACATTTTGTCGTAAAAATTGCCGTCAAAAAAGTGGAGTCCGAGAAGATTTCTATGCTATTGGCTCTCTTATGTAAGATCAATTTTAGTGTTTTTTTTCTCTAGAATCCACAAAAACATCTCTAATTTTCATTTAGATTGAAGAGAATTTGCTTTTATACTTGAAACTGGTCGCAATCAGAATTTATCTTAGTGCGCCCTCCGGCACGCTCTGGGGTCTCCCTTTGATGGTGGTTTGCTACCTTTAAGCACAAACAGTGATTTTCAAGTTTCCATTTCAGATGTAAATAAATCAGGCTTTGCACACCTCATCAACCGTCGGCTAAGGATATAGCATGATTTTGATTCTTGTGCGCAAGTCTTTTTCACAGGAGGGGAAATCGCACAGTTGGTGTCGGGGTAAAGAATTTGTGCCTGTGGCTCTTTTCGGAACAGGGTGATATTCTACAACAGCTGTCAAAAGGTCAGAGAGTATTTCAGCCAACTTTCCTATACACTGTATGTCTGCATAAGCTCCAAATTTGTGATTTTTTTTTTCAAAAATTCTCAAATTAGGAGCAAAAAAGTTTTCTTAAAGGTAGCAAACCACTGATCGGATCAGCTGGGCCTGGGCAAATTTGATAATAAAAGGGGGTACCCTTCAATTCTTGGCTCTAAATACACTTTGTTGTATTTTATACTGTCAAGTGCTGTTTCTGTGTGCCTTGGAATGTTTGGGCATCAATAAAAAGCATTTTTCGGCAACTGAAAATACTAAATGTGGCTATCAGGCCAAAATACGAATGTGTGGCTCGGCCTGGAAATGCATCAGAATTCTACTTTCATTTTCATATACACAAACTCGAAGCTGATTATCAAAGAAACGAGGTGGGAGGCAGGTATTGAGTTGTAAATGTTGCACATGATCATGGAGATTTCTGCATGATTTAGCAAGATTTGAGTGGCTTGCTCGAGCACACTGTTCAGCAGGGGCATCCAATTTGGTACATTTTGTTGTAAAAATTGCCGTCAAAAAAGTGGGGTCTGAGAAGATTTCTATGCTATTGGCTCTCTTATGTAAGATCAATTTTAGTGTTTTATTTCTCTAGAATCCACAAAAACATCTCTAATTTTCATTTAGATTGAAGAGAATTTGCTTTTATACTTGAAACTGGTCGCAATCAGAATTTATCTTAGTGCGCCCTCCGGCACGCTCTGGGGTCTCCGTTTGATGGTGGTTTGCTACCTTTAAGCACAAACAGTGATTTTCAAGTTTCCATTTCAGATGTAAATAAATCAGGCTTTGCACACCTCATCAACCGTCGGCTAAGGATATAGCATGATTTTGATTCTTGTGCGCAAGTCTTTTTCACAGGAGGGGAAATCGCACAGTTGGTGTCGGGGTAAAGAATTTGTGCCTGTGGCTCTTTTCGGAACAGGGTGATATTCTACAACAGCTGTCAAAAGGTCAGAGAGTATTTCAGCCAACTTTCCTATACACTGTATGTCTGCATAAGCTCCAAATTTGTGATTTTTTTTTTTCAAAAATTCTCAAATTAGGAGCAAAAAAGTTTTCTTAAAGGTAGCAAACCACTGATCGGATCAGCTGGGCCTGGGCAAATTTGATAATAAAAGGGGGTACCCTTCAATTCTTGGCTCTAAATACACTTTGTTGTATTTTATACTGTCAAGTGCTGTTTCTGTGTGCCTTGGAATGTTTGGGCATCAATAAAAAGCATTTTTCGGCAACTGAAAATACTAAATGTGGCTATCAGGCCAAAATACGAATGTGTGGCTTGGCCTGGAAATGCATCAGAATTCTACTTTCATTTTCATATACACAAACTCGAAGCTGATTATCAAAGAAACGAGGTGGGAGGCAGGTATTGAGTTGTAAATGTTGCACATGATCATGGAGATTTCTGCATGATTTAGCAAGATTTGAGTGGCTTGCTCGAGCACACTGTTCAGCAGGGGCATCCAATTTGGTACATTTTGTTGTAAAAATTGCCGTCAAAAAAGTGGGGTCCGAGAAGATTTCTATGCTATTGGCTCTCTTATGTAAGATCAATTTTAGTGTTTTATTTCTCTAGAATCCACAAAAACATCTCTAATTTTCATTTAGATTGAAGAGAATTTGCTTTTATACTTGAAACTGGTCGCAATCAGAATTTATCTTAGTGCGCCCTCCGGCACGCTCTGGGGTCTCCGTTTGATGGTGGTTTGCTACCTTTAAGCACAAACAGTGATTTTCAAGTTTCCATTTCAGATGTAAATAGATCAGGCTTTGCACACCTCATCAGCCGTCGGCTAAGGATATAGCATGATTTTGATTCTTGTGCGCAAGTCTTTTTCACAGGAGGGGAAATCGCACAGTTGGTGTCGGGGTAAAGAATTTGTGCCTGTGGCTCTTTTCCGAACAGGGTGATATTCTACAACAGCTGTCAAAAGGTCAGAGAGTATTTCAGCCAACTTTCCTATACACTGTATGTCTACATAAGCTCCAAATTTGTGATTTTTTTTTCAAAAATTCTCAAATTAGGAGCAAAAAAGTTTTCTTAAAGGTAGCAAACCACTGATCGGATCAGCTGGGCCTGGGCAAATTTGATAATAAAAGGGGGTACCCTTCAATTCTTGGCTCTAAATACACTTTGTTGTATTTTATACTGTCAAGTGCTGTTTCTGTGTGCCTTGGAATGTTTGGGCATCAATAAAAAGCATTTTTCGGCAACTGAAAATACTAAATGTGGCTATCAGGCCAAAATACGAATGTGTGGTTCGGCCTGGAAATGCATCAGAATTCTACTTTCATTTTCATATACACAAACTCGAAGCTGATTATCAAAGAAACGAGGTGGGAGGCAGGTATTGAGTTGTAAATGTTGCACATGATCATGGAGATTTCTGCATGATTAAGCAAGATTTGAGTGGCTTGCTCGAGCACACTGTCCAGCAGGGGCATCCGATTTGGTACATTTTGTCGTAAAAATTGCCGTCAAAAAAGTGGGGTCCGAGAAGATTTCTATGCTATTGGCTCTCTTATGTAAGATCAATTTTAGTGTTTTATTTCTCTAGAATCCACAAAAACATCTCTAATTTTCATTTAGATTGAAGAGAATTTGCTTTTATACTTGAAACTGGTCGCAATCAGAATTTATCTTAGTGCGCCCTCCGGCACGCTCTGGGGTCTCCGTTTGATGGTGGTTTGCTACCTTTAAGCACAAACAGTGATTTTCAAGTTTCCATTTCAGATGTAAATAAATCAGGCTTTGCACACCTCATCAGCCGTCGGCTAAGGATATAGCATGATTTTGATTCTTGTGCGCAAGTCTTTTTCACAGGAGGGGAAATCGCACAGTTGGTGTCGGGGTAAAGAATTTGTGCCTGTGGCTCTTTTCCGAACAGGGTGATATTCTACAACAGCTGTCAAAAGGTCAGAGAGTATTTCAGCCAACTTTCCTATACACTGTATGTCTGCATAAGCTCCAAATTTGTGATTTTTTTTTCCAAAAATTCTCAAATTAGGAGCAAAAAAGTTTTCTTAAAGGTAGCAAACCACTGATCTGATCAGCTGGGCCTGGGCAAATTTGATAATAAAAGGGGGTACCCTTCAATTCTTGGCTCTAAATACACTTTGTTGTATTTTATACTGTCAAGTGCTGTTTCTGTGTGCCTTGGAATGTTTGGGCATCAATAAAAAGCATTTTTCGGCAACTGAAAATACTAAATGTGCCTATCAGGCCAAAATACGAATGTGTGGCTCGGCCTGGAAATGCATCAGAATTCTACTTTCATTTTCATATACACAAACTCGAAGCTGATTATCAAAGAAACGAGGTGGGAGGCAGGTATTGAGTTGTAAATATTGCACATGATCATGGAGATTTCTGCATGATTTAGCAAGATTTGAGTGGCTTGCTCAAGCACACTGGCCAGCAGGGGCATCCGATTTGGTACATTTTGTCGTAAAAATTGCCGTCAAAAATGTGGGGTCCGAGAAGATTTCTATGCTATTGGCTCTCTTATGTAAGATCAATTTTAGTGTTTTATTTCTCTAGAATCCACAAAAACATCTCTAATTTTCATTTAGATTGAAGAGAATTTGCTTTTATACTTGAAACTGGTCGCAATCAGAATTTATCTTAGTGCGCCCTCCGGCACGCTCTGGGGTCTCCGTTTGATGGTGGTTTGCTACCTTTAAGCACAAACAGTGATTTTCAAGTTTCCATTTCAGATGTAAATAAATCAGGCTTTGCACACCTCATCAGCCGTCGGCTAAGGATATAGCATGATTTTGATTCTTGTGCGCAAGTCTTTTTCACAGGAGGGGAAATCGCACAGTTGGTGTCGGGGTAAAGAATTTGTGCCTGTGGCTCTTTTCCGAACAGGGTGATATTCTACAACAGCTGTCAAAAGGTCAGAGAGTATTTCAGCCAACTTTCCTATACACTGTATGTCTGCATAAGCTCCAAATTTGTGATTTTTTTTCCAAAAATTCTCAAATTAGGAGCAAAAAAGTTTTCTTAAAGGTAGCAAACCACTGATCGGATCAGCTGGGCCTGGGCAAATTTGATAATAAAAGGGGGTACCCTTCAATTCTTGGCTCTAAATACACTTTGTTGTATTTTATACTGTCAAGTGCTGTTTCTGTGTGCCTTGGAATGTTTGGGCATCAATAAAAAGCATTTTTCGGCAACTGAAAATACTAAATGTGGCTATCAGGCCAAAATACGAATGTGTGGCTCGGCCTGGAAATGCATCAGAATTCTACTTTCATTTTCATATACACAAACTCGAAGCTGATTATCAAAGAAACGAGGTGGGAGGCAGGTATTGAGTTGTAAATGTTGCACATGATCATGGAGATTTCTGCATGATTTAGCAAGATTTGAGTGGCTTGCTCGAGCACACTGTTCAGCAGGGGCATCCAATTTGGTACATTTTGTTGTAAAAATTGCCGTCAAAAAAGTGGGGTCCGAGAAGATTTCTATGCTATTGGCTCTCTTATGTAAGATCAATTTTAGTGTTTTATTTCTCTAGAATCCACAAAAACATCTCTAATTTTCATTTAGATTGAAGAGAATTTGCTTTTATACTTGAAACTGGTCGCAATCAGAATTTATCTTAGTGCGCCCTCCGGCACGCTCTGGGGTCTCCGTTTGATGGTGGTTTGCTACCTTTAAGCACAAACAGTGATTTTCAAGTTTCCATTTCAGATGTAAATAGATCAGGCTTTGCACACCTCATCAGCCGTCGGCTAAGGATATAGCATGATTTTGATTCTTGTGCGCAAGTCTTTTTCACAGGAGGGGAAATCGCACAGTTGGTGTCGGGGTAAAGAATTTGTGCCTGTGGCTCTTTTCCGAACAGGGTGATATTCTACAACAGCTGTCAAAAGGTCAGAGAGTATTTCAGCCAACTTTCCTATACACTGTATGTCTGCATAAGCTCCAAATTTGTGATTTTTTTTTCAAAAATTCTCAAATTAGGAGCAAAAAAGTTTTCTTAAAGGTAGCAAACCACTGATCGGATCAGCTGGGCCTGGGCAAATTTGATAATAAAAGGGGGTACCCTTCAATTCTTGGCTCTAAATACACTTTGTTGTATTTTATACTGTCAAGTGCTGTTTCTGTGTGCCTTGGAATGTTTGGGCATCAATAAAAAGCATTTTTCGGCAACTGAAAATACTAAATGTGGCTATCAGGCCAAAATACGAATGTGTGGTTCGGCCTGGAAATGCATCAGAATTCTACTTTCATTTTCATATACACAAACTCGAAGCTGATTATCAAAGAAACGAGGTGGGAGGCAGGTATTGAGTTGTAAATGTTGCACATGATCATGGAGATTTCTGCATGATTAAGCAAGATTTGAGTGGCTTGCTCGAGCACACTGTCCAGCAGGGGCATCCGATTTGGTACATTTTGTCGTAAAAATTGCCGTCAAAAAAGTGGGGTCCGAGAAGATTTCTATGCTATTGGCTCTCTTATGTAAGATCAATTTTAGTGTTTTATTTCTCTAGAATCCACAAAAACATCTCTAATTTTCATTTAGATTGAAGAGAATTTGCTTTTATACTTGAAACTGGTCGCAATCAGAATTTATCTTAGTGCGCCCTCCGGCACGCTCTGGGGTCTCCGTTTGATGGTGGTTTGCTACCTTTAAGCACAAACAGTGATTTTCAAGTTTCCATTTCAGATGTAAATAAATCAGGCTTTGCACACCTCATCAGCCGTCGGCTAAGGATATAGCATGATTTTGATTCTTGTGCGCAAGTCTTTTTCACAGGAGGGGAAATCGCACAGTTGGTGTCGGGGTAAAGAATTTGTGCCTGTGGCTCTTTTCCGAACAGGGTGATATTCTACAACAGCTGTCAAAAGGTCAGAGAGTATTTCAGCCAACTTTCCTATACACTGTATGTCTGCATAAGCTCCAAATTTGTGATTTTTTTTTCCAAAAATTCTCAAATTAGGAGCAAAAAAGTTTTCTTAAAGGTAGCAAACCACTGATCTGATCAGCTGGGCCTGGGCAAATTTGATAATAAAAGGGGGTACCCTTCAATTCTTGGCTCTAAATACACTTTGTTGTATTTTATACTGTCAAGTGCTGTTTCTGTGTGCCTTGGAATGTTTGGGCATCAATAAAAAGCATTTTTCGGCAACTGAAAATACTAAATGTGCCTATCAGGCCAAAATACGAATGTGTGGCTCGGCCTGGAAATGCATCAGAATTCTACTTTCATTTTCATATACACAAACTCGAAGCTGATTATCAAAGAAACGAGGTGGGAGGCAGGTATTGAGTTGTAAATATTGCACATGATCATGGAGATTTCTGCATGATTTAGCAAGATTTGAGTGGCTTGCTCAAGCACACTGGCCAGCAGGGGCATCCGATTTGGTACATTTTGTCGTAAAAATTGCCGTCAAAAATGTGGGGTCCGAGAAGATTTCTATGCTATTGGCTCTCTTATGTAAGATCAATTTTAGTGTTTTATTTCTCTAGAATCCACAAAAACATCTCTAATTTTCATTTAGATTGAAGAGAATTTGCTTTTATACTTGAAACTGGTCGCAATCAGAATTTATCTTAGTGCGCCCTCCGGCACGCTCTGGGGTCTCCGTTTGATGGTGGTTTGCTACCTTTAAGCACAAACAGTGATTTTCAAGTTTCCATTTCAGATGTAAATAAATCAGGCTTTGCACACCTCATCAGCCGTCGGCTAAGGATATAGCATGATTTTGATTCTTGTGCGCAAGTCTTTTTCACAGGAGGGGAAATCGCACAGTTGGTGTCGGGGTAAAGAATTTGTGCCTGTGGCTCTTTTCCGAACAGGGTGATATTCTACAACAGCTGTCAAAAGGTCAGAGAGTATTTCAGCCAACTTTCCTATACACTGTATGTCTGCATAAGCTCCAAATTTGTGATTTTTTTTCCAAAAATTCTCAAATTAGGAGCAAAAAAGTTTTCTTAAAGGTAGCAAACCACTGATCGGATCAGCTGGGCCTGGGCAAATTTGATAATAAAAGGGGGTACCCTTCAATTCTTTGCTCTAAATACACTTTGTTGTATTTTATACTGTCAAGTGCTGTTTCTGTGTGCCTTCGAATGTTTGGGCATCAATAAAAAGCATTTTTCGGCAACTGAAAAAACTAAATGTGGCTATCAGGCCAAAATACGAATGTGTGGCTCGGCCTGGAAATGCATCAGAATTCTACTTTCATTTTCATATACACAAACTCGAAGCTGATTATCAAAGAAACGAGGTGGGAGGCAGGTATTGAGTTGTAAATGTTGCACATGATCATGGAGATTTCTGCATGATTTAGCAAGATTTGAGTGGCTTGCTCGAGCACACTGTTCAGCAGGTGCATCCGATTTGGTACATTTTGTCGTAAAAATTGCCGTCAAAAAAGTGGAGTCCGAGAAGATTTCTATGCTATTGGCTCTCTTATGTAAGATCAATTTTAGTGTTTTTTTTCTCTAGAATCCACAAAAACATCTCTAATTTTCATTTAGATTGAAGAGAATTTGCTTTTATACTTGAAACTGGTCGCAATCAGAATTTATCTTAGTGCGCCCTCCGGCACGCTCTGGGGTCTCCGTTTGATGGTGGTTTGCTACCTTTAAGCACAAACAGTGATTTTCAAGTTTCCATTTCAGATGTAAATAAATCAGACTTTGCACACCTCATCAACCGTCGGCTAAGGATATAGCATGATTTTGATTCTTGTGCGCAAGTCTTTTTCACAGGAGGGGAAATCGCACAGTTGGTGTCGGGGTAAAGAATTTGTGCCTGTGGCTCTTTTCGGAACAGGGTGATATTCTACAACAGCTGTCAAAAGGTCAGAGAGTATTTCAGCCAACTTTCCTATACACTGTATGTCTGCATAAGCTCCAAATTTGTGATTTTTTTTTTCAAAAATTCTCAAATTAGGAGCAAAAAAGTTTTCTTAAAGGTAGCAAACCACTGATCGGATCAGCTGGGCCTGGGCAAATTTGATAATAAAAGGGGGTACCCTTCAATTCTTGGCTCTAAATACACTTTGTTGTATTTTATACTGTCAAGTGCTGTTTCTGTGTGCCTTGGAATGTTTGGGCATCAATAAAAAGCATTTTTCGGCAACTGAAAATACTAAATGTGCCTATCAGGCCAAAATACGAATGTGTGGCTCGGCCTGGAAATGCATCAGAATTCTACTTTCATTTTCATATACACAAACTCGAAGCTGATTATCAAAGAAACGAGGTGGGAGGCAGGTATTGAGTTGTAAATATTGCACATGATCATGGAGATTTCTGCATGATTTAGCAAGATTTGAGTGGCTTGCTCAAGCACACTGGCCAGCAGGGGCATCCGATTTGGTACATTTTGTCGTAAAAATTGCCGTCAAAAATGTGGGGTCCGAGAAGATTTCTATGCTATTGGCTCTCTTATGTAAGATCAATTTTAGTGTTTTATTTCTCTAGAATCCACAAAAACATCTCTAATTTTCATTTAGATTGAAGAGAATTTGCTTTTATACTTGAAACTGGTCGCAATCAGAATTTATCTTAGTGCGCCCTCCGGCACGCTCTGGGGTCTCCGTTTGATGGTGGTTTGCTACCTTTAAGCACAAACAGTGATTTTCAAGTTTCCATTTCAGATGTAAATAAATCAGGCTTTGCACACCTCATCAGCCGTCGGCTAAGGATATAGCATGATTTTGATTCTTGTGCGCAAGTCTTTTTCACAGGAGGGGAAATCGCACAGTTGGTGTCGGGGTAAAGAATTTGTGCCTGTGGCTCTTTTCCGAACAGGGTGATATTCTACAACAGCTGTCAAAAGGTCAGAGAGTATTTCAGCCAACTTTCCTATACACTGTATGTCTGCATAAGCTCCAAATTTGTGATTTTTTTCCAAAAATTCTCAAATTAGGAGCAAAAAAGTTTTCTTAAAGGTAGCAAACCACTGATCGGATCAGCTGGGCCTGGGCAAATTTGATAATAAAAGGGGGTACCCTTCAATTCTTTGCTCTAAATACACTTTGTTGTATTTTATACTGTCAAGTGCTGTTTCTGTGTGCCTTCGAATGTTTGGGCATCAATAAAAAGCATTTTTCGGCAACTGAAAAAACTAAATGTGGCTATCAGGCCAAAATACGAATGTGTGGCTCGGCCTGGAAATGCATCAGAATTCTACTTTCATTTTCATATACACAAACTCGAAGCTGATTATCAAAGAAACGAGGTGGGAGGCAGGTATTGAGTTGTAAATGTTGCACATGATCATGGAGATTTCTGCATGATTTAGCAAGATTTAAGTGGCTTGCTCGAGCACACTGTTCAGCAGGGGCATCCAATTTGGTACATTTTGTTGTAAAAATTGCCGTCAAAAAAGTGGGGTCCGAGAAGATTTCTATGCTATTGGCTCTCTTATGTAAGATCAATTTTAGTGTTTTATTTCTCTAGAATCCTCAAAAACATCTCTAATTTTCATTTAGATTGAAGAGAATTTGCTTTTATACTTGAATATGGTCGCAATCAGAATTTATCTTAGTGCGCCCTCCGGCACGCTCTGGGGTCTCCGTTTGTTGGTGGTTTGCTACCTTTAAGCACAAACAGTGATTTTCAAGTTTCCATTTCAGATGTAAATAAAACACACCTCATCAGCCGTCGGCTAAGGATATAGCATGATTTTGATTCTTGTGCGCAATTCTTTTTTTAACAGGAGGGAAAATCGCACAGTTGGTGTCGGGGTAAAGAATTTGTGCCTGTGGCTCTTTTCGGAACAAGGTGATATTCTACAACAGCTGTCAAAAGGTCAGAGAGTATTTCAGCCAACTTTCCTATACACTGTATGTCTGCATAAGCTCCAAATTTGTGATTTTTTTTTTCAAAAATCCTCAAATTAGGAGCAAAAAAGTTTTCTTAAAGGTAGCAAACCACTGATTGGATCAGCTGGGCCTGGGCAAATTTGATAATAAAAGGGGGTACCCTTCAATTCTTGGCTCTAAATACACTTTGTTGTATTTTATACTGTCAAGTGCTGTTTCTGTGTGCCTTGGAATGTTTGGGCATCAATAAAAAGCATTTTTCGGCAACTGAAAATACTAAATGTGGCTATCAGGCCAAAATACGAATGTGTGGCTCGGCCTGGAAATGCATCAGAATTCTACTTTCATTTTCATATACACAAACTCGAAGCTGATTATCAAAGAAACGAGGTGGGAGGCAGGTATTGAGTTGTAAATGTTGCACATGATCATGGAGATTTCTGCATGATTTAGCAAGATTTGAGTGGCTTGCTTGAGCACACTGTCCAGCAGGTGCATCCGATTTGGTACATTTTGTCGTAAAAATTGCCGTTGAAAAAGTGGGGTACGAGAAGATTTCTATGCTATTGGCTCTCTTATGTAAGATCAATTTTAGTGTTTTATTTCTCTAGAATCCACAAAAACATCTCTAATTTTCATTTAGATTGAAGAGAATTTGCTTTTATACTTGAAACTGGTCGCAATCAGAATTTATCTTAGTGCGCCCTCCGGCACGCTCTGGGGTCTCCGTTTGATGGTGGTTTGCTACCTTTAAGCACAAACAGTGATTTTCAAGTTTCCATTTCAGATGTAAATAAATCAGGCTTTGCACACCTCATCAGTCGTCGGCTAAGGATATAGCATGATTTTGATTCTTGTGCGCAAGTCTTTTTCACAGGAGGGGAAATCGCACAGTTGGTGTCGGGGTAAAGAATTTGTGCCTGTGGCTCTTTTCGGAACAGGGTGATATTCTACAACAGCTGTCAAAAGGTCAGAGAGTATTTCAGCCAACTTTCCTATACACTGTATGTCTGCATAAGCTCCAAATTTGTGATTTTTTTTTTCAAAAATTCTCAAATTAGGAGCAAAAAAGTTTTCTTAAAGGTAGCAAACCACTGATTGGATCAGCTGGGCCTGGGCAAATTTGATAATAAAAGGGGGTACCCTTCAATTCTTGGCTCTAAATACACTTTGTTGTATTTTATACTGTCAAGTGCTGTTTCTGTGTGCCTTGGAATGTTTGGGCATCAATAAAAAGCATTTTTCGGCAACTGAAAATACTAAATGTGCCTATCAGGCCAAAATACGAATGTGTGGCTCGGCCTGGAAATGCATCAGAATTCTACTTTCATTTTCATATACACAAACTCGAAGCTGATTATCAAAGAAACGAGGTGGGAGGCAGGTATTGAGTTGTAAATATTGCACATGATCATGGAGATTTCTGCATGATTTAGCAAGATTTGAGTGGCTTGCTCAAGCACACTGGCCAGCAGGGGCATCCGATTTGGTACATTTTGTCGTAAAAATTGCCGTCAAAAATGTGGGGTCCGAGAAGATTTCTATGCTATTGGCTCTCTTATGTAAGATCAATTTTAGTGTTTTATTTCTCTAGAATCCACAAAAACATCTCTAATTTTCATTTAGATTGAAGAGAATTTGCTTTTATACTTGAAACTGGTCGCAATCAGAATTTATCTTAGTGCGCCCTCCGGCACGCTCTGGGGTCTCCGTTTGATGGTGGTTTGCTACCTTTAAGCACAAACAGTGATTTTCAAGTTTCCATTTCAGATGTAAATAAATCAGGCTTTGCACACCTCATCAACCGTCGGCTAAGGATATAGCATGATTTTGATTCTTGTGCGCAATTCTTTTTTTAACAGGAGGGAAAATCGCACAGTTGGTGTCGGGGTAAAGAATTTGTGCCTGTGGCTCTTTTCGGAACAAGGTGATATTCTACAACAGCTGTCAAAAGGTCAGAGAGTATTTCAGCCAACTTTCCTATACACTGTATGTCTGCATAAGCTCCAAATTTGTGATTTTTTTTTTCAAAAATCCTCAAATTAGGAGCAAAAAAGTTTTCTTAAAGGTAGCAAACCACTGATTGGATCAGCTGGGCCTGGGCAAATTTGATAATAAAAGGGGGTACCCTTCAATTCTTGGCTCTAAATACACTTTGTTGTATTTTATACTGTCAAGTGCTGTTTCTGTGTGCCTTGGAATGTTTGGGCATCAATAAAAAGCATTTTTCGGCAACTGAAAATACTAAATGTGGCTATCAGGCCAAAATACGAATGTGTGGCTCGGCCTGGAAATGCATCAGAATTCTACTTTCATTTTCATATACACAAACTCGAAGCTGATTATCAAAGAAACGAGGTGGGAGGCAGGTATTGAGTTGTAAATGTTGCACATGATCATGGAGATTTCTGCATGATTTAGCAAGATTTGAGTGGCTTGCTTGAGCACACTGTCCAGCAGGTGCATCCGATTTGGTACATTTTGTCGTAAAAATTGCCGTTGAAAAAGTGGGGTACGAGAAGATTTCTATGCTATTGGCTCTCTTATGTAAGATCAATTTTAGTGTTTTATTTCTCTAGAATCCACAAAAACATCTCTAATTTTCATTTAGATTGAAGAGAATTTGCTTTTATACTTGAAACTGGTCGCAATCAGAATTTATCTTAGTGCGCCCTCCGGCACGCTCTGGGGTCTCCGTTTGATGGTGGTTTGCTACCTTTAAGCACAAACAGTGATTTTCAAGTTTCCATTTCAGATGTAAATAAATCAGGCTTTGCACACCTCATCAGTCGTCGGCTAAGGATATAGCATGATTTTGATTCTTGTGCGCAAGTCTTTTTCACAGGAGGGGAAATCGCACAGTTGGTGTCGGGGTAAAGAATTTGTGCCTGTGGCTCTTTTCGGAACAGGGTGATATTCTACAACAGCTGTCAAAAGGTCAGAGAGTATTTCAGCCAACTTTCCTATACACTGTATGTCTGCATAAGCTCCAAATTTGTGATTTTTTTTTTCAAAAATTCTCAAATTAGGAGCAAAAAAGTTTTCTTAAAGGTAGCAAACCACTGATTGGATCAGCTGGGCCTGGGCAAATTTGATAATAAAAGGGGGTACCCTTCAATTCTTGGCTCTAAATACACTTTGTTGTATTTTATACTGTCAAGTGCTGTTTCTGTGTGCCTTGGAATGTTTGGGCATCAATAAAAAGCATTTTTCGGCAACTGAAAATACTAAATGTGCCTATCAGGCCAAAATACGAATGTGTGGCTCGGCCTGGAAATGCATCAGAATTCTACTTTCATTTTCATATACACAAACTCGAAGCTGATTATCAAAGAAACGAGGTGGGAGGCAGGTATTGAGTTGTAAATATTGCACATGATCATGGAGATTTCTGCATGATTTAGCAAGATTTGAGTGGCTTGCTCAAGCACACTGGCCAGCAGGGGCATCCGATTTGGTACATTTTGTCGTAAAAATTGCCGTCAAAAATGTGGGGTCCGAGAAGATTTCTATGCTATTGGCTCTCTTATGTAAGATCAATTTTAGTGTTTTATTTCTCTAGAATCCACAAAAACATCTCTAATTTTCATTTAGATTGAAGAGAATTTGCTTTTATACTTGAAACTGGTCGCAATCAGAATTTATCTTAGTGCGCCCTCCGGCACGCTCTGGGGTCTCCGTTTGATGGTGGTTTGCTACCTTTAAGCACAAACAGTGATTTTCAAGTTTCCATTTCAGATGTAAATAAATCAGGCTTTGCACACCTCATCAGCCGTCGGCTAAGGATATAGCATGATTTTGATTCTTGTGCGCAAGTCTTTTTCACAGGAGGGGAAATCGCACAGTTGGTGTCGGGGTAAAGAATTTGTGCCTGTGGCTCTTTTCCGAACAGGGTGATATTCTACAACAGCTGTCAAAAGGTCAGAGAGTATTTCAGCCAACTTTCCTATACACTGTATGTCTGCATAAGCTCCAAATTTGTGATTTTTTTCCAAAAATTCTCAAATTAGGAGCAAAAAAGTTTTCTTAAAGGTAGCAAACCACTGATCGGATCAGCTGGGCCTGGGCAAATTTGATAATAAAAGGGGGTACCCTTCAATTCTTTGCTCTAAATACACTTTGTTGTATTTTATACTGTCAAGTGCTGTTTCTGTGTGCCTTCGAATGTTTGGGCATCAATAAAAAGCATTTTTCGGCAACTGAAAAAACTAAATGTGGCTATCAGGCCAAAATACGAATGTGTGGCTCGGCCTGGAAATGCATCAGAATTCTACTTTCATTTTCATATACACAAACTCGAAGCTGATTATCAAAGAAACGAGGTGGGAGGCAGGTATTGAGTTGTAAATGTTGCACATGATCATGGAGATTTCTGCATGATTTAGCAAGATTTGAGTGGCTTGCTTGAGCACACTGTCCAGCAGGTGCATCCGATTTGGTACATTTTGTCGTAAAAATTGCCGTTGAAAAAGTGGGGTACGAGAAGATTTCTATGCTATTGGCTCTCTTATGTAAGATCAATTTTAGTGTTTTATTTCTCTAGAATCCACAAAAACATCTCTAATTTTCATTTAGATTGAAGAGAATTTGCTTTTATACTTGAAACTGGTCGCAATCAGAATTTATCTTAGTGCGCCCTCCGGCACGCTCTGGGGTCTCCGTTTGATGGTGGTTTGCTACCTTTAAGCACAAACAGTGATTTTCAAGTTTCCATTTCAGATGTAAATAAATCAGGCTTTGCACACCTCATCAGTCGTCGGCTAAGGATATAGCATGATTTTGATTCTTGTGCGCAAGTCTTTTTCACAGGAGGGGAAATCGCACAGTTGGTGTCGGGGTAAAGAATTTGTGCCTGTGGCTCTTTTCGGAACAGGGTGATATTCTACAACAGCTGTCAAAAGGTCAGAGAGTATTTCAGCCAACTTTCCTATACACTGTATGTCTGCATAAGCTCCAAATTTGTGATTTTTTTTTTCAAAAATTCTCAAATTAGGAGCAAAAAAGTTTTCTTAAAGGTAGCAAACCACTGATTGGATCAGCTGGGCCTGGGCAAATTTGATAATAAAAGGGGGTACCCTTCAATTCTTGGCTCTAAATACACTTTGTTGTATTTTATACTGTCAAGTGCTGTTTCTGTGTGCCTTGGAATGTTTGGGCATCAATAAAAAGCATTTTTCGGCAACTGAAAATACTAAATGTGCCTATCAGGCCAAAATACGAATGTGTGGCTCGGCCTGGAAATGCATCAGAATTCTACTTTCATTTTCATATACACAAACTCGAAGCTGATTATCAAAGAAACGAGGTGGGAGGCAGGTATTGAGTTGTAAATATTGCACATGATCATGGAGATTTCTGCATGATTTAGCAAGATTTGAGTGGCTTGCTCAAGCACACTGGCCAGCAGGGGCATCCGATTTGGTACATTTTGTCGTAAAAATTGCCGTCAAAAATGTGGGGTCCGAGAAGATTTCTATGCTATTGGCTCTCTTATGTAAGATCAATTTTAGTGTTTTATTTCTCTAGAATCCACAAAAACATCTCTAATTTTCATTTAGATTGAAGAGAATTTGCTTTTATACTTGAAACTGGTCGCAATCAGAATTTATCTTAGTGCGCCCTCCGGCACGCTCTGGGGTCTCCGTTTGATGGTGGTTTGCTACCTTTAAGCACAAACAGTGATTTTCAAGTTTCCATTTCAGATGTAAATAAATCAGGCTTTGCACACCTCATCAGCCGTCGGCTAAGGATATAGCATGATTTTGATTCTTGTGCGCAAGTCTTTTTCACAGGAGGGGAAATCGCACAGTTGGTGTCGGGGTAAAGAATTTGTGCCTGTGGCTCTTTTCCGAACAGGGTGATATTCTACAACAGCTGTCAAAAGGTCAGAGAGTATTTCAGCCAACTTTCCTATACACTGTATGTCTGCATAAGCTCCAAATTTGTGATTTTTTTCCAAAAATTCTCAAATTAGGAGCAAAAAAGTTTTCTTAAAGGTAGCAAACCACTGATCGGATCAGCTGGGCCTGGGCAAATTTGATAATAAAAGGGGGTACCCTTCAATTCTTTGCTCTAAATACACTTTGTTGTATTTTATACTGTCAAGTGCTGTTTCTGTGTGCCTTCGAATGTTTGGGCATCAATAAAAAGCATTTTTCGGCAACTGAAAAAACTAAATGTGGCTATCAGGCCAAAATACGAATGTGTGGCTCGGCCTGGAAATGCATCAGAATTCTACTTTCATTTTCATATACACAAACTCGAAGCTGATTATCAAAGAAACGAGGTGGGAGGCAGGTATTGAGTTGTAAATGTTGCACATGATCATGGAGATTTCTGCATGATTTAGCAAGATTTGAGTGGCTTGCTCGAGCACACTGTTCAGCAGGTGCATCCGATTTGGTACATTTTGTCGTAAAAATTGCCGTCAAAAAAGTGGAGTCCGAGAAGATTTCTATGCTATTGGCTCTCTTATGTAAGATCAATTTTAGTGTTTTTTTTCTCTAGAATCCACAAAAACATCTCTAATTTTCATTTAGATTGAAGAGAATTTGCTTTTATACTTGAAACTGGTCGCAATCAGAATTTATCTTAGTGCGCCCTCCGGCACGCTCTGGGGTCTCCGTTTGATGGTGGTTTGCTACCTTTAAGCACAAACAGTGATTTTCAAGTTTCCATTTCAGATGTAAATAAATCAGGCTTTGCACACCTCATCAACCGTCGGCTAAGGATATAGCATGATTTTGATTCTTGTGCGCAATTCTTTTTTTAACAGGAGGGAAAATCGCACAGTTGGTGTCGGGGTAAAGAATTTGTGCCTGTGGCTCTTTTCGGAACAAGGTGATATTCTACAACAGCTGTCAAAAGGTCAGAGAGTATTTCAGCCAACTTTCCTATACACTGTATGTCTGCATAAGCTCCAAATTTGTGATTTTTTTTTTCAAAAATCCTCAAATTAGGAGCAAAAAAGTTTTCTTAAAGGTAGCAAACCACTGATTGGATCAGCTGGGCCTGGGCAAATTTGATAATAAAAGGGGGTACCCTTCAATTCTTGGCTCTAAATACACTTTGTTGTATTTTATACTGTCAAGTGCTGTTTCTGTGTGCCTTGGAATGTTTGGGCATCAATAAAAAGCATTTTTCGGCAACTGAAAATACTAAATGTGGCTATCAGGCCAAAATACGAATGTGTGGCTCGGCCTGGAAATGCATCAGAATTCTACTTTCATTTTCATATACACAAACTCGAAGCTGATTATCAAAGAAACGAGGTGGGAGGCAGGTATTGAGTTGTAAATGTTGCACATGATCATGGAGATTTCTGCATGATTTAGCAAGATTTGAGTGGCTTGCTTGAGCACACTGTCCAGCAGGTGCATCCGATTTGGTACATTTTGTCGTAAAAATTGCCGTTGAAAAAGTGGGGTACGAGAAGATTTCTATGCTATTGGCTCTCTTATGTAAGATCAATTTTAGTGTTTTATTTCTCTAGAATCCACAAAAACATCTCTAATTTTCATTTAGATTGAAGAGAATTTGCTTTTATACTTGAAACTGGTCGCAATCAGAATTTATCTTAGTGCGCCCTCCGGCACGCTCTGGGGTCTCCGTTTGATGGTGGTTTGCTACCTTTAAGCACAAACAGTGATTTTCAAGTTTCCATTTCAGATGTAAATAAATCAGGCTTTGCACACCTCATCAGTCGTCGGCTAAGGATATAGCATGATTTTGATTCTTGTGCGCAAGTCTTTTTCACAGGAGGGGAAATCGCACAGTTGGTGTCGGGGTAAAGAATTTGTGCCTGTGGCTCTTTTCGGAACAGGGTGATATTCTACAACAGCTGTCAAAAGGTCAGAGAGTATTTCAGCCAACTTTCCTATACACTGTATGTCTGCATAAGCTCCAAATTTGTGATTTTTTTTTTCAAAAATTCTCAAATTAGGAGCAAAAAAGTTTTCTTAAAGGTAGCAAACCACTGATTGGATCAGCTGGGCCTGGGCAAATTTGATAATAAAAGGGGGTACCCTTCAATTCTTGGCTCTAAATACACTTTGTTGTATTTTATACTGTCAAGTGCTGTTTCTGTGTGCCTTGGAATGTTTGGGCATCAATAAAAAGCATTTTTCGGCAACTGAAAATACTAAATGTGCCTATCAGGCCAAAATACGAATGTGTGGCTCGGCCTGGAAATGCATCAGAATTCTACTTTCATTTTCATATACACAAACTCGAAGCTGATTATCAAAGAAACGAGGTGGGAGGCAGGTATTGAGTTGTAAATATTGCACATGATCATGGAGATTTCTGCATGATTTAGCAAGATTTGAGTGGCTTGCTCAAGCACACTGGCCAGCAGGGGCATCCGATTTGGTACATTTTGTCGTAAAAATTGCCGTCAAAAATGTGGGGTCCGAGAAGATTTCTATGCTATTGGCTCTCTTATGTAAGATCAATTTTAGTGTTTTATTTCTCTAGAATCCACAAAAACATCTCTAATTTTCATTTAGATTGAAGAGAATTTGCTTTTATACTTGAAACTGGTCGCAATCAGAATTTATCTTAGTGCGCCCTCCGGCACGCTCTGGGGTCTCCGTTTGATGGTGGTTTGCTACCTTTAAGCACAAACAGTGATTTTCAAGTTTCCATTTCAGATGTAAATAAATCAGGCTTTGCACACCTCATCAGCCGTCGGCTAAGGATATAGCATGATTTTGATTCTTGTGCGCAAGTCTTTTTCACAGGAGGGGAAATCGCACAGTTGGTGTCGGGGTAAAGAATTTGTGCCTGTGGCTCTTTTCCGAACAGGGTGATATTCTACAACAGCTGTCAAAAGGTCAGAGAGTATTTCAGCCAACTTTCCTATACACTGTATGTCTGCATAAGCTCCAAATTTGTGATTTTTTTCCAAAAATTCTCAAATTAGGAGCAAAAAAGTTTTCTTAAAGGTAGCAAACCACTGATCGGATCAGCTGGGCCTGGGCAAATTTGATAATAAAAGGGGGTACCCTTCAATTCTTTGCTCTAAATACACTTTGTTGTATTTTATACTGTCAAGTGCTGTTTCTGTGTGCCTTCGAATGTTTGGGCATCAATAAAAAGCATTTTTCGGCAACTGAAAAAACTAAATGTGGCTATCAGGCCAAAATACGAATGTGTGGCTCGGCCTGGAAATGCATCAGAATTCTACTTTCATTTTCATATACACAAACTCGAAGCTGATTATCAAAGAAACGAGGTGGGAGGCAGGTATTGAGTTGTAAATGTTGCACATGATCATGGAGATTTCTGCATGATTTAGCAAGATTTGAGTGGCTTGCTCGAGCACACTGTTCAGCAGGTGCATCCGATTTGGTACATTTTGTCGTAAAAATTGCCGTCAAAAAAGTGGAGTCCGAGAAGATTTCTATGCTATTGGCTCTCTTATGTAAGATCAATTTTAGTGTTTTTTTTCTCTAGAATCCACAAAAACATCTCTAATTTTCATTTAGATTGAAGAGAATTTGCTTTTATACTTGAAACTGGTCGCAATCAGAATTTATCTTAGTGCGCCCTCCGGCACGCTCTGGGGTCTCCGTTTGATGGTGGTTTGCTACCTTTAAGCACAAACAGTGATTTTCAAGTTTCCATTTCAGATGTAAATAAATCAGGCTTTGCACACCTCATCAACCGTCGGCTAAGGATATAGCATGATTTTGATTCTTGTGCGCAAGTCTTTTTCACAGGAGGGGAAATCGCACAGTTGGTGTCGGGGTAAAGAATTTGTGCCTGTGGCTCTTTTCGGAACAGGGTGATATTCTACAACAGCTGTCAAAAGGTCAGAGAGTATTTCAGCCAACTTTCCTATACACTGTATGTCTGCATAAGCTCCAAATTTGTGATTTTTTTTTTTCAAAAATTCTCAAATTAGGAGCAAAAAAGTTTTCTTAAAGGTAGCAAACCACTGATCGGATCAGCTGGGCCTGGGCAAATTTGATAATAAAAGGGGGTACCCTTCAATTCTTGGCTCTAAATACACTTTGTTGTATTTTATACTGTCAAGTGCTGTTTCTGTGTGCCTTGGAATGTTTGGGCATCAATAAAAAGCATTTTTCGGCAACTGAAAATACTAAATGTGGCTATCAGGCCAAAATACGAATGTGTGGCTCGGCCTGGAAATGCATCAGAATTCTACTTTCATTTTCATATACACAAACTCGAAGCTGATTATCAAAGAAACGAGGTGGGAGGCAGGTATTGAGTTGTAAATGTTGCACATGATCATGGAGATTTCTGCATGATTTAGCAAGATTTAAGTGGCTTGCTCGAGCACACTGTTCAGCAGGGGCATCCAATTTGGTACATTTTGTTGTAAAAATTGCCGTCAAAAAAGTGGGGTCCGAGAAGATTTCTATGCTATTGGCTCTCTTATGTAAGATCAATTTTAGTGTTTTATTTCTCTAGAATCCTCAAAAACATCTCTAATTTTCATTTAGATTGAAGAGAATTTGCTTTTATACTTGAATATGGTCGCAATCAGAATTTATCTTAGTGCGCCCTCCGGCACGCTCTGGGGTCTCCGTTTGTTGGTGGTTTGCTACCTTTAAGCACAAACAGTGATTTTCAAGTTTCCATTTCAGATGTAAATAAAACACACCTCATCAGCCGTCGGCTAAGGATATAGCATGATTTTGATTCTTGTGCGCAATTCTTTTTTTAACAGGAGGGAAAATCGCACAGTTGGTGTCGGGGTAAAGAATTTGTGCCTGTGGCTCTTTTCGGAACAAGGTGATATTCTACAACAGCTGTCAAAAGGTCAGAGAGTATTTCAGCCAACTTTCCTATACACTGTATGTCTGCATAAGCTCCAAATTTGTGATTTTTTTTTTCAAAAATCCTCAAATTAGGAGCAAAAAAGTTTTCTTAAAGGTAGCAAACCACTGATTGGATCAGCTGGGCCTGGGCAAATTTGATAATAAAAGGGGGTACCCTTCAATTCTTGGCTCTAAATACACTTTGTTGTATTTTATACTGTCAAGTGCTGTTTCTGTGTGCCTTGGAATGTTTGGGCATCAATAAAAAGCATTTTTCGGCAACTGAAAATACTAAATGTGGCTATCAGGCCAAAATACGAATGTGTGGCTCGGCCTGGAAATGCATCAGAATTCTACTTTCATTTTCATATACACAAACTCGAAGCTGATTATCAAAGAAACGAGGTGGGAGGCAGGTATTGAGTTGTAAATGTTGCACATGATCATGGAGATTTCTGCATGATTTAGCAAGATTTGAGTGGCTTGCTTGAGCACACTGTCCAGCAGGTGCATCCGATTTGGTACATTTTGTCGTAAAAATTGCCGTTGAAAAAGTGGGGTACGAGAAGATTTCTATGCTATTGGCTCTCTTATGTAAGATCAATTTTAGTGTTTTATTTCTCTAGAATCCACAAAAACATCTCTAATTTTCATTTAGATTGAAGAGAATTTGCTTTTATACTTGAAACTGGTCGCAATCAGAATTTATCTTAGTGCGCCCTCCGGCACGCTCTGGGGTCTCCGTTTGATGGTGGTTTGCTACCTTTAAGCACAAACAGTGATTTTCAAGTTTCCATTTCAGATGTAAATAAATCAGGCTTTGCACACCTCATCAGTCGTCGGCTAAGGATATAGCATGATTTTGATTCTTGTGCGCAAGTCTTTTTCACAGGAGGGGAAATCGCACAGTTGGTGTCGGGGTAAAGAATTTGTGCCTGTGGCTCTTTTCGGAACAGGGTGATATTCTACAACAGCTGTCAAAAGGTCAGAGAGTATTTCAGCCAACTTTCCTATACACTGTATGTCTGCATAAGCTCCAAATTTGTGATTTTTTTTTTCAAAAATTCTCAAATTAGGAGCAAAAAAGTTTTCTTAAAGGTAGCAAACCACTGATTGGATCAGCTGGGCCTGGGCAAATTTGATAATAAAAGGGGGTACCCTTCAATTCTTGGCTCTAAATACACTTTGTTGTATTTTATACTGTCAAGTGCTGTTTCTGTGTGCCTTCGAATGTTTGGGCATCAATAAAAAGCATTTTTCGGCAACTGAAAATACTAAATGTGGCTATCAGGGCAAAATACGAATGTGTGGCTCGGCCTGGAAATGCATCAGAATTCTACTTTCATTTTCATATACACAAACTCGAAGCTGATTATCAAAGAAACGAGGTGGGAGGCAGGTATTGAGTTGTAAATGTTGCACATGATCATGGAGATTTCTGCATGATTTAGCAAGATTTGAGTGGCTTGCTTGAGCACACTGTCCAGCAGGGGCATCCGATTTGGTACATTTTGTCGTAAAAATTGCCGTTGAAAAAGTGGGGTACGAGAAGATTTCTATGCTATTGGCTCTCTTATGTAAGATCAATTTTAGTGTTTTATTTCTCTAGAATCCACAAAAACATCTCTAATTTTCATTTAGATTGAAGAGAATTTGCTTTTATACTTGAAACTGGTCGCAATCAGAATTTATCTTAGTGCGCCTTCCGGCACGCTCTGTTGTCTCCGTTTGATGGTGGTTTGCTACCTTTAAGCACAAACAGTGATTTTCAAGTTTCCATTTCAGATGTAAATAAATCAGGCTTTGCACACCTCATCAGTCGTCGGCTAAGGATATAGCATGATTTTGATTCTTGTGCGCAAGTCTTTTTCACAGGAGGGGAAATCGCACAGTTGGTGTCGGGGTAAAGAATTTGTGCCTGTGGCTCTTTTCGGAACAGGGTGATATTCTACAACAGCTGTCAAAAGGTCAGAGAGTATTTCAGCCAACTTTCCTATACACTGTATGTCTGCATAAGCTCCAAATTTGTGATTTTTTTTTTCAAAAATTCTCAAATTAGGAGCAAAAAAGTTTTCTTAAAGGTAGCAAACCACTGATCGGATCAGCTGGGCCTGGGCAAATTTGATAATAAAAGGGGGTACCCTTCAATTCTTGGCTCTAAATACACTTTGTTGTATTTTATACTGTCAAGTGCTGTTTCTGTGTGCCTTGGAATGTTTGGGCATCAATAAAAAGCATTTTTCGGCAACTGAAAATACTAAATGTGGCTATCAGGGCAAAATACGAATGTGTGGCTCGGCCTGGAAATGCATCAGAATTCTACTTTCATTTTCATATACACAAACTCGAAGCTGATTATCAAAGAAACGAGGTGGGAGGCAGGTATTGAGTTGTAAATGTTGCACATGATCATGGAGATTTCTGCATGATTTAGCAAGATTTGAGTGGCTTGCTCGAGCACACTGTCCAGCAGGGGCATCCGATTTGGTACATTTTGTCGTAAAAATTGCCGTTGAAAAAGTGGGGTACGAGAAGATTTCTATGCTATTGGCTCTCTTATGTAAGATCAATTTTAGTGTTTTATTTCTCTAGAATCCACAAAAACATCTCTAATTTTCATTTAGATTGAAGAGAATTTGCTTTTATACTTGAAACTGGTCGCAATCAGAATTTATCTTAGTGCGCCTTCCGGCACGCTCTGTTGTCTCCGTTTGATGGTGGTTTGCTACCTTTAAGCACAAACAGTGATTTTCAAGTTTCCATTTCAGATGTAAATAAATCAGGCTTTGCACACCTCATCAGTCGTCGGCTAAGGATATAGCATGATTTTGATTCTTGTGCGCAAGTCTTTTTCACAGGAGGGGAAATCGCACAGTTGGTGTCGGGGTAAAGAATTTGTGCCTGTGGCTCTTTTCGGAACAGGGTGATATTCTACAACAGCTGTCAAAAGGTCAGAGAGTATTTCAGCCAACTTTCCTATACACTGTATGTCTGCATAAGCTCCAAATTTGTGATTTTTTTTTTTCAAAAATTCTCAAATTAGGAGCAAAAAAGTTTTCTTAAAGGTAGCAAACCACTGATCGGATCAGCTGGGCCTGGGCAAATTTGATAATAAAAGGGGGTACCCTTCAATTCTTGGCTCTAAATACACTTTGTTGTATTTTATACTGTCAAGTGCTGTTTCTGTGTGCCTTCGAATGTTTGGGCATCAATAAAAAGCATTTTTCGGCAACTGAAAAAACTAAATGTGGCTATCAGGCCAAAATACGAATGTGTGGCTCGGCCTGGAAATGCATCAGAATTCTACTTTCATTTTCATATACACAAACTCGAAGCTGATTATCAAAGAAACGAGGTGGGAGGCAGGTATTGAGTTGTAAATGTTGCACATGATCATGGAGATTTCTGCATGATTTAGCAAGATTTGAGTGGCTTGCTCGAGCACACTGTTCAGCAGGTGCATCCGATTTGGTACATTTTGTCGTAAAAATTGCCGTCAAAAAAGTGGAGTCCGAGAAGATTTCTATGCTATTGGCTCTCTTATGTAAGATCAATTTTAGTGTTTTTTTTCTCTAGAATCCACAAAAACATCTCTAATTTTCATTTAGATTGAAGAGAATTTGCTTTTATACTTGAAACTGGTCGCAATCAGAATTTATCTTAGTGCGCCCTCCGGCACGCTCTGGGGTCTCCGTTTGATGGTGGTTTGCTACCTTTAAGCACAAACAGTGATTTTCAAGTTTCCATTTCAGATGTAAATAAATCAGGCTTTGCACACCTCATCAACCGTCGGCTAAGGATATAGCATGATTTTGATTCTTGTGCGCAAGTCTTTTTCACAGGAGGGGAAATCGCACAGTTGGTGTCGGGGTAAAGAATTTGTGCCTGTGGCTCTTTTCGGAACAGGGTGATATTCTACAACAGCTGTCAAAAGGTCAGAGAGTATTTCAGCCAACTTTCCTATACACTGTATGTCTGCATAAGCTCCAAATTTGTGATTTTTTTTTTTCAAAAATTCTCAAATTAGGAGCAAAAAAGTTTTCTTAAAGGTAGCAAACCACTGATCGGATCAGCTGGGCCTGGGCAAATTTGATAATAAAAGGGGGTACCCTTCAATTCTTGGCTCTAAATACACTTTGTTGTATTTTATACTGTCAAGTGCTGTTTCTGTGTGCCTTGGAATGTTTGGGCATCAATAAAAAGCATTTTTCGGCAACTGAAAATACTAAATGTGCCTATCAGGCCAAAATACGAATGTGTGGCTCGGCCTGGAAATGCATCAGAATTCTACTTTCATTTTCATATACACAAACTCGAAGCTGATTATCAAAGAAACGAGGTGGGAGGCAGGTATTGAGTTGTAAATATTGCACATGATCATGGAGATTTCTGCATGATTTAGCAAGATTTGAGTGGCTTGCTCAAGCACACTGGCCAGCAGGGGCATCCGATTTGGTACATTTTGTCGTAAAAATTGCCGTCAAAAATGTGGGGTCCGAGAAGATTTCTATGCTATTGGCTCTCTTATGTAAGATCAATTTTAGTGTTTTATTTCTCTAGAATCCACAAAAACATCTCTAATTTTCATTTAGATTGAAGAGAATTTGCTTTTATACTTGAAACTGGTCGCAATCAGAATTTATCTTAGTGCGCCCTCCGGCACGCTCTGGGGTCTCCGTTTGATGGTGGTTTGCTACCTTTAAGCACAAACAGTGATTTTCAAGTTTCCATTTCAGATGTAAATAAATCAGGCTTTGCACACCTCATCAGCCGTCGGCTAAGGATATAGCATGATTTTGATTCTTGTGCGCAAGTCTTTTTCACAGGAGGGGAAATCGCACAGTTGGTGTCGGGGTAAAGAATTTGTGCCTGTGGCTCTTTTCCGAACAGGGTGATATTCTACAACAGCTGTCAAAAGGTCAGAGAGTATTTCAGCCAACTTTCCTATACACTGTATGTCTGCATAAGCTCCAAATTTGTGATTTTTTTTCCAAAAATTCTCAAATTAGGAGCAAAAAAGTTTTCTTAAAGGTAGCAAACCACTGATCGGATCAGCTGGGCCTGGGCAAATTTGATAATAAAAGGGGGTACCCTTCAATTCTTTGCTCTAAATACACTTTGTTGTATTTTATACTGTCAAGTGCTGTTTCTGTGTGCCTTCGAATGTTTGGGCATCAATAAAAAGCATTTTTCGGCAACTGAAAAAACTAAATGTGGCTATCAGGCCAAAATACGAATGTGTGGCTCGGCCTGGAAATGCATCAGAATTCTACTTTCATTTTCATATACACAAACTCGAAGCTGATTATCAAAGAAACGAGGTGGGAGGCAGGTATTGAGTTGTAAATGTTGCACATGATCATGGAGATTTCTGCATGATTTAGCAAGATTTGAGTGGCTTGCTCGAGCACACTGTTCAGCAGGTGCATCCGATTTGGTACATTTTGTCGTAAAAATTGCCGTCAAAAAAGTGGAGTCCGAGAAGATTTCTATGCTATTGGCTCTCTTATGTAAGATCAATTTTAGTGTTTTTTTTCTCTAGAATCCACAAAAACATCTCTTATTTTCATTTAGATTGAAGAGAATTTGCTTTTATACTTGAAACTGGTCGCAATCAGAATTTATCTTAGTGCGCCCTCCGGCACGCTCTGGGGTCTCCGTTTGATGGTGGTTTGCTACCTTTAAGCACAAACAGTGATTTTCAAGTTTCCATTTCAGATGTAAATAAATCAGGCTTTGCACACCTCATCAACCGTCGGCTAAGGATATAGCATGATTTTGATTCTTGTGCGCAAGTCTTTTTCACAGGAGGGGAAATCGCACAGTTGGTGTCGGGGTAAAGAATTTGTGCCTGTGGCTCTTTTCGCAACAGGGTTATATTCTACAACAGCTGTCAAAAGGTCAGAGAGTATTTCAGCCAACTTTCCTATACACTGTATGTCTGCATAAGCTCCAAATTTGTGATTTTTTTTTTTCAAAAATTCTCAAATTAGGAGCAAAAAAGTTTTCTTAAAGGTAGCAAACCACTGATCGGATCAGCTGGGCCTGGGCAAATTTGATAATAAAAGGGGGTACCCTTCAATTCTTGGCTCTAAATACACTTTGTTGTATTTTATACTGTCAAGTGCTGTTTCTGTGTGCCTTGGAATGTTTGGGCATCAATAAAAAGCATTTTTCGGCAACTGAAAATACTAAATGTGCCTATCAGGCCAAAATACGAATGTGTGGCTCGGCCTGGAAATGCATCAGAATTCTACTTTCATTTTCATATACACAAACTCGAAGCTGATTATCAAAGAAACGAGGTGGGAGGCAGGTATTGAGTTGTAAATATTGCACATGATCATGGAGATTTCTGCATGATTTAGCAAGATTTGAGTGGCTTGCTCAAGCACACTGGCCAGCAGGGGCATCCGATTTGGTACATTTTGTCGTAAAAATTGCCGTCAAAAATGTGGGGTCCGAGAAGATTTCTATGCTATTGGCTCTCTTATGTAAGATCAATTTTAGTGTTTTATTTCTCTAGAATCCACAAAAACATCTCTAATTTTCATTTAGATTGAAGAGAATTTGCTTTTATACTTGAAACTGGTCGCAATCAGAATTTATCTTAGTGCGCCCTCCGGCACGCTCTGGGGTCTCCGTTTGATGGTGGTTTGCTACCTTTAAGCACAAACAGTGATTTTCAAGTTTCCATTTCAGATGTAAATAAATCAGGCTTTGCACACCTCATCAGCCGTCGGCTAAGGATATAGCATGATTTTGATTCTTGTGCGCAAGTCTTTTTCACAGGAGGGGAAATCGCACAGTTGGTGTCGGGGTAAAGAATTTGTGCCTGTGGCTCTTTTCCGAACAGGGTGATATTCTACAACAGCTGTCAAAAGGTCAGAGAGTATTTCAGCCAACTTTCCTATACACTGTATGTCTGCATAAGCTCCAAATTTGTGATTTTTTTTTCAAAAATTCTCAAATTAGGAGCAAAAAAGTTTTCTTAAAGGTAGCAAACCACTGATCGGATCAGCTGGGCCTGGGCAAATTTGATAATAAAAGGGGGTACCCTTCAATTCTTTGCTCTAAATACACTTTGTTGTATTTTATACTGTCAAGTGCTGTTTCTGTGTGCCTTCGAATGTTTGGGCATCAATAAAAAGCATTTTTCGGCAACTGAAAAAACTAAATGTGGCTATCAGGCCAAAATACGAATGTGTGGCTCGGCCTGGAAATGCATCAGAATTCTACTTTCATTTTCATATACACAAACTCGAAGCTGATTATCAAAGAAACGAGGTGGGAGGCAGGTATTGAGTTGTAAATGTTGCACATGATCATGGAGATTTCTGCATGATTTAGCAAGATTTGAGTGGCTTGCTCGAGCACACTGTTCAGCAGGTGCATCCGATTTGGTACATTTTGTCGTAAAAATTGCCGTCAAAAAAGTGGAGTCCGAGAAGATTTCTATGCTATTGGCTCTCTTATGTAAGATCAATTTTAGTGTTTTTTTTCTCTAGAATCCACAAAAACATCTCTAATTTTCATTTAGATTGAAGAGAATTTGCTTTTATACTTGAAACTGGTCGCAATCAGAATTTATCTTAGTGCGCCCTCCGGCACGCTCTGGGGTCTCCGTTTGATGGTGGTTTGCTACCTTTAAGCACAAACAGTGATTTTCAAGTTTCCATTTCAGATGTAAATAAATCAGGCTTTGCACACCTCATCAACCGTCGGCTAAGGATATAGCATGATTTTGATTCTTGTGCGCAAGTCTTTTTCACAGGAGGGGAAATCGCACAGTTGGTGTCGGGGTAAAGAATTTGTGCCTGTGGCTCTTTTCGGAACAGGGTGATATTCTACAACAGCTGTCAAAAGGTCAGAGAGTATTTCAGCCAACTTTCCTATACACTGTATGTCTGCATAAGCTCCAAATTTGTGATTTTTTTTTTTCAAAAATTCTCAAATTAGGAGCAAAAAAGTTTTCTTAAAGGTAGCAAACCACTGATCGGATCAGCTGGGCCTGGGCAAATTTGATAATAAAAGGGGGTACCCTTCAATTCTTGGCTCTAAATACACTTTGTTGTATTTTATACTGTCAAGTGCTGTTTCTGTGTGCCTTGGAATGTTTGGGCATCAATAAAAAGCATTTTTCGGCAACTGAAAATACTAAATGTGGCTATCAGGCCAAAATACGAATGTGTGGCTCGGCCTGGAAATGCATCAGAATTCTACTTTCATTTTCATATACACAAACTCGAAGCTGATTATCAAAGAAACGAGGTGGGAGGCAGGTATTGAGTTGTAAATGTTGCACATGATCATGGAGATTTCTGCATGATTTAGCAAGATTTGAGTGGCTTGCTCGAGCACACTGTTCAGCAGGGGCATCCAATTTGGTACATTTTGTTGTAAAAATTGCCGTCAAAAAAGTGGGGTCCGAGAAGATTTCTATGCTATTGGCTCTCTTATGTAAGATCAATTTTAGTGTTTTATTTCTCTAGAATCCACAAAAACATCTCTAATTTTCATTTAGATTGAAGAGAATTTGCTTTTATACTTGAAACTGGTCGCAATCAGAATTTATCTTAGTGCGCCCTCCGGCACGCTCTGGGGTCTCCGTTTGATGGTGGTTTGCTACCTTTAAGCACAAACAGTGATTTTCAAGTTTCCATTTCAGATGTAAATAGATCAGGCTTTGCACACCTCATCAGCCGTCGGCTAAGGATATAGCATGATTTTGATTCTTGTGCGCAAGTCTTTTTCACAGGAGGGGAAATCGCACAGTTGGTGTCGGGGTAAAGAATTTGTGCCTGTGGCTCTTTTCGGAACAGGGTGATATTCTACAACAGCTGTCAAAAGGTCAGAGAGTATTTCAGCCAACTTTCCTATACACTGTATGTCTGCATAAGCTCCAAATTTGTGATTTTTTTTTCAAAAATTCTCAAATTAGGAGCAAAAAAGTTTTCTTAAAGGTAGCAAACCACTGATCGGATCAGCTGGGCCTGGGCAAATTTGATAATAAAAGGGGGTACCCTTCAATTCTTGGCTCTAAATACACTTTGTTGTATTTTATACTGTCAAGTGCTGTTTCTGTGTGCCTTGGAATGTTTGGGCATCAATAAAAAGCATTTTTCGGCAACTGAAAATACTAAATGTGGCTATCAGGCCAAAATACGAATGTGTGGTTCGGCCTGGAAATGCATCAGAATTCTACTTTCATTTTCATATACACAAACTCGAAGCTGATTATCAAAGAAACGAGGTGGGAGGCAGGTATTGAGTTGTAAATGTTGCACATGATCATGGAGATTTCTGCATGATTTAGCAAGATTTGAGTGGCTTGCTCGAGCACACTGTCCAGCAGGGGCATCCGATTTGGTACATTTTGTCGTAAAAATTGCCGTAAAAAAAGTGGGGTCCGAGAAGATTTCTATGCTATTGGCTCTCTTATGTAAGATCAATTTTAGTGTTTTATTTCTCTAGAATCCTCAAAAACATCTCTAATTTTCATTTAGATTGAAGAGAATTTGCTTTTATACTTGAATATGGTCGCAATCAGAATTTATCTTAGTGCGCCCTCCGGCACGCTCTGGGGTCTCCGTTTGATGGTGGTTTGCTACCTTTAAGCACAAACAGTGATTTTCAAGTTTCCATTTCAGATGTAAATAAAACACACCTCATCAGCCGTCGGCTAAGGATATAGCATGATTTTGATTCTTGTGCGCAATTCTTTTTTTAACAGGAGGGAAAATCGCACAGTTGGTGTCGGGGTAAAGAATTTGTGCCTGTGGCTCTTTTCGGAACAAGGTGATATTCTACAACAGCTGTCAAAAGGTCAGAGAGTATTTCAGCCAACTTTCCTATACACTGTATGTCTGCATAAGCTCCAAATTTGTGATTTTTTTTTTCAAAAATCCTCAAATTAGGAGCAAAAAAGTTTTCTTAAAGGTAGCAAACCACTGATTGGATCAGCTGGGCCTGGGCAAATTTGATAATAAAAGGGGGTACCCTTCAATTCTTGGCTCTAAATACACTTTGTTGTATTTTATACTGTCAAGTGCTGTTTCTGTGTGCCTTGGAATGTTTGGGCATCAATAAAAAGCATTTTTCGGCAACTGAAAATACTAAATGTGGCTATCAGGCCAAAATACGAATGTGTGGCTCGGCCTGGAAATGCATCAGAATTCTACTTTCATTTTCATATACACAAACTCGAAGCTGATTATCAAAGAAACGAGGTGGGAGGCAGGTATTGAGTTGTAAATGTTGCACATGATCATGGAGATTTCTGCATGATTTAGCAAGATTTGAGTGGCTTGCTCGAGCACACTGTCCAGCAGGGGCATCCGATTTGGTACATTTTGTCGTAAAAATTGCCGTTGAAAAAGTGGGGTACGAGAAGATTTCTATGCTATTGGCTCTCTTATGTAAGATCAATTTTAGTGTTTTATTTCTCTAGAATCCACAAAAACATCTCTAATTTTCATTTAGATTGAAGAGAATTTGCTTTTATACTTGAAACTGGTCGCAATCAGAATTTATCTTAGTGCGCCCTCCGGCACGCTCTGGGGTCTCCGTTTGATGGTGGTTTGCTACCTTTAAGCACAAACAGTGATTTTCAAGTTTCCATTTCAGATGTAAATAAATCAGGCTTTGCACACCTCATCAGTCGTCGGCTAAGGATATAGCATGATTTTGATTCTTGTGCGCAAGTCTTTTTCACAGGAGGGGAAATCGCACAGTTGGTGTCGGGGTAAAGAATTTGTGCCTGTGGCTCTTTTCGGAACAGGGTGATATTCTACAACAGCTGTCAAAAGGTCAGAGAGTATTTCAGCCAACTTTCCTATACACTGTATGTCTGCATAAGCTCCAAATTTGTGATTTTTTTTTTCAAAAATTCTCAAATTAGGAGCAAAAAAGTTTTCTTAAAGGTAGCAAACCACTGATCGGATCAGCTGGGCCTGGGCAAATTTGATAATAAAAGGGGGTACCCTTCAATTCTTGGCTCTAAATACACTTTGTTGTATTTTATACTGTCAAGTGCTGTTTCTGTGTGCCTTGGAATGTTTGGGCATCAATGAAAAGCATTTTTCGGCAACTGAAAATACTAAATGTGGCTATCAGGGCAAAATACGAATGTGTGGCTCGGCCTGGAAATGCATCAGAATTCTACTTTCATTTTCATATACACAAACTCGAAGCTGATTATCAAAGAAACGAGGTGGGAGGCAGGTATTGAGTTGTAAATGTTGCACATGATCATGGAGATTTCTGCATGATTTAGCAAGATTTGAGTGGCTTGCTCGAGCACACTGTCCAGCAGGGGCATCCGATTTGGTACATTTTATCGTAAAAATTGCCGTTGAAAAAGTGGGGTACGAGAAGATTTCTATGCTATTGGCTCTCTTATGTAAGATCAATTTTAGTGTTTTATTTCTCTAGAATCCACAAAAACATCTCTAATTTTCATTTAGATTGAAGAGAATTTGCTTTTATACTTGAAACTGGTCGCAATCAGAATTTATCTTAGTGCGCCCTCCGGCACGCTCTGGGGTCTCCGTTTGATGGTGGTTTGCTACCTTTAAGCACAAACAGTGATTTTCAAGTTTCCATTTCAGATGTAAATAAATCAGGCTTTGCACACCTCATCAGTCGTCGGCTAAGGATATAGCATGATTTTGATTCTTGTGCGCAAGTCTTTTTCACAGGAGGGGAAATCGCACAGTTGGTGTCGGGGTAAAGAATTTGTGCCTGTGGCTCTTTTCGGAACAGGGTGATATTCTACAACAGCTGTCAAAAGGTCAGAGAGTATTTCAGCCAACTTTCCTATACACTGTATGTCTGCATAAGCTCCAAATTTGTGATTTTTTTTTTCAAAAATTCTCAAATTAGGAGCAAAAAAGTTTTCTTAAAGGTAGCAAACCACTGATCGGATCAGCTGGGCCTGGGCAAATTTGATAATAAAAGGGGGTACCCTTCAATTCTTGGCTCTAAATACACTTTGTTGTATTTTATACTGTCAAGTGCTGTTTCTGTGTGCCTTGGAATGTTTGGGCATCAATAAAAAGCATTTTTCGGCAACTGAAAATACTAAATGTGGCTATCAGGGCAAAATACGAATGTGTGGCTCGGCCTGGAAATGCATCAGAATTCTACTTTCATTTTCATATACACAAACTCGAAGCTGATTATCAAAGAAACGAGGTGGGAGGCAGGTATTGAGTTGTAAATGTTGCACATGATCATGGAGATTTCTGCATGATTTAGCAAGATTTGAGTGGCTTGCTCGAGCACACTGTCCAGCAGGGGCATCCGATTTGGTACATTTTGTCGTAAAAATTGCCGTTGAAAAAGTGGGGTACGAGAAGATTTCTATGCTATTGGCTCTCTTATGTAAGATCAATTTTAGTGTTTTATTTCTCTAGAATCCACAAAAACATCTCTAATTTTCATTTAGATTGAAGAGAATTTGCTTTTATACTTGAAACTGGTCGCAATCAGAACTTATCTTAGTGCGCCTTCCGGCACGCTCTGTTGTCTCCGTTTGATGGTGGTTTGCTACCTTTAAGCACAAACAGTGATTTTCAAGTTTCCATTTCAGATGTAAATAAATCAGGCTTTGCACACCTCATCAGTCGTCGGCTAAGGATATAGCATGATTTTGATTCTTGTGCGCAAGTCTTTTTCACAGGAGGGGAAATCGCACAGTTGGTGTCGGGGTAAAGAATTTGTGCCTGTGGCTCTTTTCGGAACAGGGTGATATTCTACAACAGCTGTCAAAAGGTCAGAGAGTATTTCAGCCAACTTTCCTATACACTGTATGTCTGCATAAGCTCCAAATTTGTGATTTTTTTTTTCAAAAATTCTCAAATTAGGAGCAAAAAAGTTTTCTTAAAGGTAGCAAACCACTGATCGGATCAGCTGGGCCTGGGCAAATTTGATAATAAAAGGGGGTACCCTTCAATTCTTGGCTCTAAATACACTTTGTTGTATTTTATACTGTCAAGTGCTGTTTCTGTGTGCCTTGGAATGTTTGGGCATCAATAAAAAGCATTTTTCGGCAACTGAAAATACTAAATGTGGCTATCAGGGCAAAATACGAATGTGTGGCTCGGCCTGGAAATGCATCAGAATTCTACTTTCATTTTCATATACACAAACTCGAAGCTGATTATCAAAGAAACGAGGTGGGAGGCAGGTATTGAGTTGTAAATGTTGCACATGATCATGGAGATTTCTGCATGATTTAGCAAGATTTGAGTGGCTTGCTCGAGCACACTGTCCAGCAGGGGCATCCGATTTGGTACATTTTGTCGTAAAGATTGCCGTTGAAAAAGTGGGGTACGAGAAGATTTCTATGCTATTGGCTCTCTTATGTAAGATCAATTTTAGTGTTTTATTTCTCTAGAATCCACAAAAACATCTCTAATTTTCATTTAGATTGAAGAGAATTTGCTTTTATACTTGAAACTGGTCGCAATCAGAATTTATCTTAGTGCGCCTTCCGGCACGCTCTGTTGTCTCCGTTTGATGGTGGTTTGCTACCTTTAAGCACAAACAGTGATTTTCAAGTTTCCATTTCAGATGTAAATAAATCAGGCTTTGCACACCTCATCAGTCGTCGGCTAAGGATATAGCATGATTTTGATTCTTGTGCGCAAGTCTTTTTCACAGGAGGGGAAATCGCACAGTTGGTGTCGGGGTAAAGAATTTGTGCCTGTGGCTCTTTTCGGAACAGGGTGATATTCTACAACAGCTGTCAAAAGGTCAGAGAGTATTTCAGCCAACTTTCCTTTACACTGTATGTCTGCATAAGCTCCAAATTTGTGATTTTTTTTTTCAAAAATTCTCAAATTAGGAGCAAAAAAGTTTTCTTAAAGGTAGCAAACCACTGATCGGATCAGCTGGGCCTGGGCAAATTTGATAATAAAAGGGGGTACCCTTCAATTCTTGGCTCTAAATACACTTTGTTGTATTTTATACTGTCAAGTGCTGTTTCTGTGTGCCTTGGAATGTTTGGGCATCAATAAAAAGCATTTTTCGGCAACTGAAAATACTAAATGTGGCTATCAGGGCAAAATACGAATGTGTGGCTCGGCCTGGAAATGCATCAGAATTCTACTTTCATTTTCATATACACAAACTCGAAGCTGATTATCAAAGAAACGAGGTGGGAGGCAGGTATTGAGTTGTAAATGTTGCACATGATCATGGAGATTTCTGCATGATTTAGCAAGATTTGAGTGGCTTGCTCGAGCACACTGTCCAGCAGGGGCATCCGATTTGGTACATTTTGTCGTAAAAATTGCCGTTGAAAAAGTGGGTAACGAGAAGATTTCTATGCTATTGGCTCTCTTATGTAAGATCAATTTTAGTGTTTTATTTCTCTAGAATCCACAAAAACATCTCTAATTTTCATTTAGATTGAAGAGAATTTGCTTTTATACTTGAAACTGGTCGCAATCAGAATTTATCTTAGTGCGCCTTCCGGCACGCTCTGTTGTCTCCGTTTGATGGTGGTTTGCTACCTTTAAGCACAAACAGTGATTTTCAAGTTTCCATTTCAGATGTAAATAAATCAGGCTTTGCACACCTCATCAGTCGTCGGCTAAGGATATAGCATGATTTTGATTCTTGTGCGCAAGTCTTTTTCACAGGAGGGGAAATCGCACAGTTGGTGTCGGGGTAAAGAATTTGTGCCTGTGGCTCTTTTCGGAACAGGGTGATATTCTACAACAGCTGTCAAAAGGTCAGAGAGTATTTCAGCCAACTTTCCTATACACTGTATGTCTGCATAAGCTCCAAATTTGTGATTTTTTTTTTCAAAAATTCTCAAATTAGGAGCAAAAAAGTTTTCTTAAAGGTAGCAAACCACTGATCGGATCAGCTGGGCCTGGGCAAATTTGATAATAAAAGGGGGTACCCTTCAATTCTTGGCTCTAAATACACTTTGTTGTATTTTATACTGTCAAGTGCTGTTTCTGTGTGCCTTGGAATGTTTGGGCATCAATAAAAAGCATTTTTCGGCAACTGAAAATACTAAATGTGGCTATCAGGGCAAAATACGAATGTGTGGCTCGGCCTGGAAATGCATCAGAATTCTACTTTCATTTTCATATACACAAACTCGAAGCTGATTATCAAAGAAACGAGGTGGGAGGCAGGTATTGAGTTGTAAATGTTGCACATGATCATGGAGATTTCTGCATGATTTAGCAAGATTTGAGTGGCTTGCTCGAGCACACTGTCCAGCAGGGGCATCCGATTTGGTACATTTTGTCGTAAAAATTGCCGTTGAAAAAGTGGGGTACGAGAAGATTTCTATGCTATTGGCTCTCTTATGTAAGATCAATTTTAGTGTTTGATTTCTCTAGAATCCACAAAAACATCTCTAATTTTCATTTAGATTGAAGAGAATTTGCTTTTATACTTGAAACTGGTCGCAATCAGAATTTATCTTAGTGCGCCTTCCGGCACGCTCTGTTGTCTCCGTTTGATGGTGGTTTGCTACCTTTAAGCACAAACAGTGATTTTCAAGTTTCCATTTCAGATGTAAATAAATCAGGCTTTGCACACCTCATCAGTCGTCGGCTAAGGATATAGCATGATTTTGATTCTTGTGCGCAAGTCTTTTTCACAGGAGGGGAAATCGCACAGTTGGTGTCGGGGTAAAGAATTTGTGCCTGTGGCTCTTTTCGGAACAGGGTGATATTCTACAACAGCTGTCAAAAGGTCAGAGAGTATTTCAGCCAACTTTCCTTTACACTGTATGTCTGCATAAGCTCCAAATTTGTGATTTTTTTTTTCAAAAATTCTCAAATTAGGAGCAAAAAAGTTTTCTTAAAGGTAGCAAACCACTGATCGGATCAGCTGGGCCTGGGCAAATTTGATAATAAAAGGGGGTACCCTTCAATTCTTGGCTCTAAATACACTTTGTTGTATTTTATACTGTCAAGTGCTGTTTCTGTGTGCCTTGGAATGTTTGGGCATCAATAAAAAGCATTTTTCGGCAACTGAAAATACTAAATGTGGCTATCAGGGCAAAATACGAATGTGTGGCTCGGCCTGGAAATGCATCAGAATTCTACTTTCATTTTCATATACACAAACTCGAAGCTGATTATCAAAGAAACGAGGTGGGAGGCAGGTATTGAGTTGTAAATGTTGCACATGATCATGGAGATTTCTGCATGATTTAGCAAGATTTGAGTGGCTTGCTCGAGCACACTGTCCAGCAGGGGCATCCGATTTGGTACATTTTGTCGTAAAAATTGCCGTTGAAAAAGTGGGGTACGAGAAGATTTCTATGCTATTGGCTCTCTTATGTAAGATCAATTTTAGTGTTTTATTTCTCTAGAATCCACAAAAACATCTCTAATTTTCATTTAGATTGAAGAGAATTTGCTTTTATACTTGAAACTGGTCGCAATCAGAATTTATCTTAGTGCGCCCTCCGGCGCGCTCTGGGGTCTCCGTTTGATGGTGGTTTGCTACCTTTAAGCACAAACAGTGATTTTCAAGTTTCCATTTCAGATGTAAATAAATCAGGCTTTGCACACCTCATCAGTCGTCGGCTAAGGATATAGCATGATTTTGATTCTTGTGCGCAAGTCTTTTTCACAGGAGGGGAAATCGCACAGTTGGTGTTGGGGTAAAGAATTTGTGCCTGTGGCTCTTTTCGGAACAGGGTGATATTCTACAACAGCTGTCAAAAGGTCAGAGAGTATTTCAGCCAACTTTCCTATACACTGTATGTCTGCATAAGCTCCAAATTTGTGATTTTTTTTTTCAAAAATTCTCAAATTAGGAGCAAAAAAGTTTTCTTAAAGGTAGCAAACCACTGATCGGATCAGCTGGGCCTGGGCAAATTTGATAATAAAAGGGGGTACCCTTCAATTCTTGGCTCTAAATACACTTTGTTGTATTTTATACTGTCAAGTGCTGTTTCTGTGTGCCTTGGAATGTTTGGGCATCAATAAAAAGCATTTTTCGGCAACTGAAAATACTAAATGTGGCTATCAGGGCAAAATACGAATGTGTGGCTCGGCCTGGAAATGCATCAGAATTCTACTTTCATTTTCATATACACAAACTCGAAGCTGATTATCAAAGAAACGAGGTGGGAGGCAGGTATTGAGTTGTAAATGTTGCACATGATCATGGAGATTTCTGCATGATTTAGCAAGATTTGAGTGGCTTGCTCGAGCACACTGTCCAGCAGGGGCATCCGATTTGGTACATTTTGTCGTAAAAATTGCCGTTGAAAAAGTGGGGTACGAGAAGATTTCTATGCTATTGGCTCTCTTATGTAAGATCAATTTTAGTGTTTTATTTCTCTAGAATCCACAAAAACATCTCTAATTTTCATTTAGATTGAAGAGAATTTGCTTTTATACTTGAAACTGGTCGCAATCAGAATTTATCTTAGTGCGCCTTCCGGCACGCTCTGTTGTCTCCGTTTGATGGTGGTTTGCTACCTTTAAGCACAAACAGTGATTTTCAAGTTTCCATTTCAGATGTAAATAAATCAGGCTTTGCACACCTCATCAGTCGTCGGCTAAGGATATAGCATGATTTTGATTCTTGTGCGCAAGTCTTTTTCACAGAAGGGGAAATCGCACAGTTGGTGTCGGGGTAAAGAATTTGTGCCTGTGGCTCTTTTCGGAACAGGGTGATATTCTACAACAGCTGTCAAAAGGTCAGAGAGTATTTCAGCCAACTTTCCTATACACTGTATGTCTGCATAAGCTCCAAATTTGTGATTTTTTTTTTCAAAAATTCTCAAATTAGGAGCAAAAAAGTTTTCTTAAAGGTAGCAAACCACTGATCGGATCAGCTGGGCCTGGGCAAATTTGATAATAAAAGGGGGTACCCTTCAATTCTTGGCTCTAAATACACTTTGTTGTATTTTATACTGTCAAGTGCTGTTTCTGTGTGCCTTGGAATGTTTGGGCATCAATAAAAAGCATTTTTCGGCAACTGAAAATACTAAATGTGGCTATCAGGGCAAAATACGAATGTGTGGCTCGGCCTGGAAATGCATCAGAATTCTACTTTCATTTTCATATACACAAACTCGAAGCTGATTATCAAAGAAACGAGGTGGGAGGCAGGTATTGAGTTGTAAATGTTGCACATGATCATGGAGATTTCTGCATGATTTAGCAAGATTTGAGTGGCTTGCTCGAGCACACTGTCCAGCAGGGGCATCCGATTTGGTACATTTTGTCGTAAAAATTGCCGTTGAAAAAGTGGGGTACGAGAAGATTTCTATGCTATTGGCTCTCTTATGTAAGATCAATTTTAGTGTTTTATTTCTCTAGAATCCACAAAAACATCTCTAATTTTCATTTAGATTGAAGAGAATTTGCTTTTATACTTGAAACTGGTCGCAATCAGAATTTATCTTAGTGCGCCTTCCGGCACGCTCTGTTGTCTCCGTTTGATGGTGGTTTGCTACCTTTAAGCACAAACAGTGATTTTCAAGTTTCCATTTCAGATGTAAATAAATCAGGCTTTGCACACCTCATCAGTCGTCGGCTAAGGATATAGCATGATTTTGATTCTTGTGCGCAAGTCTTTTTCACAGGAGGGGAAATCGCACAGTTGGTGTCGGGGTAAAGAATTTGTGCCTGTGGCTCTTTTCGGAACAGGGTGATATTCTACAACAGCTGTCAAAAGGTCAGAGAGTATTTCAGCCAACTTTCCTTTACACTGTATGTCTGCATAAGCTCCAAATTTGTGATTTTTTTTTTCAAAAATTCTCAAATTAGGAGCAAAAAAGTTTTCTTAAAGGTAGCAAACCACTGATCGGATCAGCTGGGCCTGGGCAAATTTGATAATAAAAGGGGGTACCCTTCAATTCTTGGCTCTAAATACACTTTGTTGTATTTTATACTGTCAAGTGCTGTTTCTGTGTGCCTTGGAATGTTTGGGCATCAATAAAAAGCATTTTTCGGCAACTGAAAATACTAAATGTGGCTATCAGGGCAAAATACGAATGTGTGGCTCGGCCTGGAAATGCATCAGAATTCTACTTTCATTTTCATATACACAAACTCGAAGCTGATTATCAAAGAAACGAGGTGGGAGGCAGGTATTGAGTTGTAAATGTTGCACATGATCATGGAGATTTCTGCATGATTTAGCAAGATTTGAGTGGCTTGCTCGAGCACACTGTCCAGCAGGGGCATCCGATTTGGTACATTTTGTCGTAAAAATTGCCGTTGAAAAAGTGGGGTACGAGAAGATTTCTATGCTATTGGCTCTCTTATGTAAGATCAATTTTAGTGTTTTATTTCTCTAGAATCCACAAAAACATCTCTAATTTTCATTTAGATTGAAGAGAATTGGCTTTTATACTTGAAACTGGTCGCAATCAGAATTTATCTTAGTGCGCCCTCCGGCACGCTCTGGGGTCTCCGTTTGATGGTGGTTTGCTACCTTTAAGCACAAACAGTGATTTTCAAGTTTCCATTTCAGATGTAAATAAATCAGGCTTTGCACACGACATCAGCTGTTGGCTAAGGATATAGCATGATTTTGATTCTTGTGCGCAAGTCTTTTTCACAGGAGGGGAAATCACACAGTTGGTGTCAGGGTAAAGAATTTGTGCCTGTGGCTCTTTTTGGAACAGGGTGATATTCTACAACAGCTGTCAAAAGGTCAGAGAGTATTTCAGCCAACTTTCCTTTACACTGTATGTCTGCATAAGCCCCAAATTTGTGATTTTTTTCAAAATTTCTCAAATTAGGAGCAAAAAAGTTTTCTTAAAGGTAGCAAACCACTGATCGGATCAGCTGGGCCTGGGCAAATTTGATAATAAAAGGGGGTACCCTTCAATTCTTGGCTCTAAATACACTTTGTTGTATTTTATACTGTCAAGTGCTGTTTCTGTGTGCCTTGGAATGTTTGGGCATCAATAAAAAGCATTTTTCGGCAACTGAAAATACTAAATGTGGCTATCAGGGCAAAATACGAATGTGTGGCTCGGCCTGGAAATGCATCAGAATTCTACTTTCATTTTCATATACACAAACTCGAAGCTGATTATCAAAGAAACGAGGTGGGAGGCAGGTATTGAGTTGTAAATGTTGCACATGATCATGGAGATTTCTGCATGATTTAGCAAGATTTGAGTGGCTTGCTCGAGCACACTGTCCAGCAGGGGCATCCGATTTGGTACATTTTGTCGTAAAAATTGCCGTTGAAAAAGTGGGGTACGAGAAGATTTCTATGCTATTGGCTCTCTTATGTAAGATCAATTTTAGTGTTTTATTTCTCTAGAATCCACAAAAACATCTCTAATTTTCATTTAGATTGAAGAGAATTGGCTTTTATACTTGAAACTGGTCGCAATCAGAATTTATCTTAGTGCGCCCTCCGGCACGCTCTGGGGTCTCCGTTTGATGGTGGTTTGCTACCTTTAAGCACAAACAGTGATTTTCAAGTTTCCATTTCAGATGTAAATAAATCAGGCTTTGCACACGACATCAGCTGTTGGCTAAGGATATAGCATGATTTTGATTCTTGTGCGCAAGTCTTTTTCACAGGAGGGGAAATCACACAGTTGGTGTCAGGGTAAAGAATTTGTGCCTGTGGCTCTTTTTGGAACAGGGTGATATTCTACAACAGCTGTCAAAAGGTCAGAGAGTATTTCAGCCAACTTTCCTATACACTGTATGTCTGCATAAGCCCCAAATTTGTGATTTTTTTCAAAATTTCTCAAATTAGGAGCAAAAAAGTTTTCTTAAAGGTAGCAAACCACTGATCGGATCAGCTGGGCCTGGGCAAATTTGATAATAAAAGGGGGTACCCTTCAATTCTTGGCTCTAAATACACTTTGTTGTATTTTATACTGTCAAGTGCTGTTTCTGTGTGCCTTGGAATGTTTGGGCATCAATAAAAAGCATTTTTCGGCAACTGAAAATACTAAATGTGGCTATCAGGCCAAAATACGAATGTGTGGCTCGGCCTGGAAATGCATCAGAATTCTACTTTCATTTTCATATACACAAACTCGAAGCTGATTATCAAAGAAACGAGGTGGGAGGCAGGTATTGAGTTGTAAATGTTGCACATGATCATGGAGATTTCTGCATGATTTAGCAAGATTTGAGTGGCTTGCTCGAGCACACTGTCAAGCAGGGGCATCCGATTTGGTACATTTTGTCGTAAAAATTGCCGTCAAAAAAGTGGGGTCCGAGAAGATTTCTATGCTATTGGCTCTCTTATGTAAGATCAATTTTAGTGTTTTATTTCTCTAGAATCCACAAAAACATCTCTAATTTTCATTTAGATTGAAGAGAATTTGCTTTTATACTTGAAACTGGTCGCAATCAGAATTTATCTTAGTGCGCCCTCCGGCACGCTCTGGGGTCTCCGTTTGATGGTGGTTTGCTACCTTTAAGCACAAACAGTGATTTTCAAGTTTCCATTTCAGATGTAAATAAATCCGGCTTTGCACACCTCATCAGCCGTCCGCTAAGGATATAGCATGATTTTGATTCTTGTGTGCAAGTCTTTTTCACAGGAGGGGAAATCGCACAGTTGGTGTCGTGGTAAAGAATTTGTGCCTGTGGCTCTTTTCGGAACAGAGTGATATTCTACAACAGCTGTCAAAAGGTCAGAGAGTATTTCAGCCAACTTTCCTATACACTGTATGTATGTATAAGCTCCAAATTTGTGATTTTTTTCAAAATTTCTCAAATTAGGAGCAAAAAAGTTTTCTTTAAGCACAAACAGTGATTTTCAAGTTTCCATTTCAGATGTAAATAAATCAGGCTTTGCACACCTCATCAGCCGTCTGCTAAGGATATAGCATGATTTTGATTCTTGTGCGCAAGTCTTTTTCACAGGAGGGGAAACACAGTTGGTGTCGGGGTAAAGAATTTGTGCCTGTGGCTCTTTTCGGAACAGGGTGATATTCTACAACAGCTGTCAAAAGGTCAGAGAGTATTTCAGCCAACTTTCCTATACACTGTATGTCTGCATAAGCTCCAAATTTGTGATTTTTTTCAAAATTTCTCAAATTAGGAGCAAAAAAGTTTTCTTAAAGGTAGCAAACCACTGATCGGATCAGCTGGGCCTGGGCAAATTTGATAATAAAAGTGGGTACCCTTCAATTCTTGGCTCTAAATACACTTTGTTGTATTTTATACTGTCAAGTGCTGTTTCTGTGTGCCTTGGAATGTTTGGGCATCAATAAAAAGCATTTTTCGGCAACTGAAAATACTAAATGTGGCTATCAGGCCAAAATACGAATGTGTGGCTCGGCCTGGAAATGCATCAGAATTCTACTTTCATTTTCATATACACAAACTCGAAGCTGATTATCAAAGAAACGAGGTGGGAGGCAGGTATTGAGTTGTAAATGTTGCACATGATCATGGAGATTTCTGCATGATTTAGCAAGATTTGAGTGGCTTGCTCGAGCACACTGTCCAGCAGGGGCATCCGATTTGGTACATTTTGTCGTAAAATTTGCCGTCAAAAAAGTGGGGTCCGAGAAGATTTCTATGCTATTGGCTCTCTTATGTAAGATCAATTTTAGTGTTTTATTTCTCTAGAATCCACAAAAACATCTCTAATTTTCATTTAGATTGAAGAGAATTTGCTTTTATACTTGAAACTGGTCGCAATCAGAATTTATCTTAGTGCGCCCTCCGGCACGCTCTGGGGTCTCCGTTTGATGGTGGTTTGCTACCTTTAAGCACAAACAGTGATTTTCAAGTTTCCATTTCAGATGTAAATAAATCAGGCTTTGCACACCTCATCAGCCGTCCGCTAAGGATATAGCATGATTTTGATTCTTGTGTGCAAGTCTTTTTCACAGGAGGGGAAATCGCACAGTTGGTGTCGGGGTAAAGAATTTGTGCCTGTGGCTCTTTTCGGAACAGAGTGATATTCTACAACAGCTGTCAAAAGGTCAGAGAGTATTTCAGCCAACTTTCCTATACACTGTATGTATGTATAAGCTCCAAATTTGTGATTTTTTTCAAAATTTCTCAAATTAGGAGCAAAAAAGTTTTCTTTAAGCACAAACAGTGATTTTCAAGTTTCCATTTCAGATGTAAATAAATCAGGCTTTGCACACCTCATCAGCCGTCTGCTAAGGATATAGCATGATTTTGATTCTTGTGCGCAAGTCTTTTTCACAGGAGGGGAAACACAGTTGGTGTCGGGGTAAAGAATTTGTGCCTGTGGCTCTTTTCGGAACAGGGTGATATTCTACAACAGCTGTCAAAAGGTCAGAGAGTATTTCAGCCAACTTTCCTATACACTGTATGTCTGCATAAGCTCCAAATTTGTGATTTTTTTCAAAATTTCTCAAATTAGGAGCAAAAAAGTTTTCTTTAAGCACAAACAGTGATTTTCAAGTTTCCATTTCAGATGTAAATAAATCAGGCTTTGCACACGACATCAGCTGTCGGCTAAGGATATAGCATGATTTTGATTCTTGTGCGCAAGTCTTTTTCACAGGAGGGGAAATCGCACAGTTGGTGTCAGGGTAAAGAATTTGTGCCTGTGGCTCTTTTTGGAACAGGGTGATATTCTACAACAGCTGTCAAAAGGTCAGAGAGTATTTCAGCCAACTTTCCTATACACTGTATGTCTGTATAAGCTTCAAATTTGTGATTTTTTTCAAAATTTCTCAAATTAGGAGCAAAAAAGTTTTCTTAAAGGTAGCAATCCACTGATCGGATCAGCTGGGCCTGGGCAAATTTGATAATAAAAGTGGGTACCCTTCAATTCTTGGCTCTAAATACACTTTGTTGTATTTTATACTGTCAAGTGCTGTTTCTGTGTGCCTTGGAATGTTTGGGCATCAATAAAAAGCATTTTTCGGCAACTGAAAATACTAAATGTGGCTATCAGGCCAAAATACGAATGTGTGGCTCGGCCTGGAAATGCATCAGAATTCTACTTTCATTTTCATATACACAAACTCGAAGCTGATTATCAAAGAAACGAGGTGGGAGGCAGGTATTGAGTTGTAAATGTTGCACATGATCATGGAGATTTCTGCATGATTTAGCAAGATTTGAGTGGCTTGCTCGAGCACACTGTCCAGCAGGGGCATCCGATTTGGTACATTTTGTCGTAAAAATTGCCGTCAAAAAAGTGGGGTCCGAGAAGATTTCTATGCTATTGGCTCTCTTATGTAAGATCAATTTTAGTGTTTTATTTCTCTAGAATCCACAATTTCTCTAATCTTCATTTAGATTGAAGAGAATTGGCTTTTATACTTGAAACTGGTCGCAATCAGAATTTATCTTAGTGCGCCCTCCGGCACGCTCTGGGGTCTCCGTTTGATGGTGGTTTGCTACCTTTAAGCACAAACAGTGATTTTCAAGTTTCCATTTCAGATGTAAATAAATCAGGCTTTGCACATGACATCAGCTGTCGGCTAAGGATATAGCATGATTTTGATTCTTGTGCGCAAGTCTTTTTCACAGGAGGGGAAATCGCACAGTTGGTGTCAGGGTAAAGAATTTGTGCCTGTGGCTCTTTTTGGAACAGGGTGATATTCTACAACAGCTGTCAAAAGGTCAGAGAGTATTTCAGCCAATTTTCCTATACACTGTATGTCTGTATAAGCTCCAAATTTGTGATTTTTTTCAAAATTTCTCAAATTAGGAGCAAAAAAGTTTTCTTAAAGCACAAACAGTGATTTTCAAGTTTCCTTTTCAGATGTAAATAAATCAGGCTTTGCACACCCCATCAGCCGTCGGCTAAGGATATAGCATGATTTTGATTCTTGTGCGCAAGTCTTTTTCACAGGAGGGGAAATCGCACAGTTGGTGTCGGGGTAAAGAATTTGTGCCTGTGGCTCTTTTCCGAACAGGGTAATATTCTACAACAGCTGTCAAAAGGTCAGAGAGTATTTCAGCCAACTTTCCTATACACTGTATGTCTGCATAAGCTCCAAATTAGTGATTTTTTTTTCAAAAATTCTCAAATTAGGAGCAAAAAAGTTTTCTTAAAGGTAGCAAACCACTGATCGGATCAGCTGGGCCTGGGCAAATTTGATAATAAAAGGGGGTACCCTTCAATTCTTGGCTCTAAATACACTTTGTTGTATTTTATACTGTCAAGTGCTGTTTCTGTGTGCCTTGGAATGTTTGGGCATCAATAAAAAGCATTTTTCGGCAACTGAAAATACTAAATGTGGCTATCAGGCCAAAATACGAATGTGTGGCTCGGCCTGGAAATGCATCAGAATTTTACTTTCATTTTCATATACACAAACTCGAAGCTGATTATCAAAGAAACGAGGTGGGAGGCAGGTATTGAGTTGTAAATGTTGCACATGATCATGGAGATTTCTGCATGATTTAGCAAGATTTGAGTGGCTTGCTCGAGCACACTGTCCAGCAGGGGCATCCGATTTGGTACATTTTGTCGTAAAAATTGCCGTCAAAAAAGTGGGGTCCGAGAAGATTTCTATGCTATTGGCTCTCTTATGTAAGATCAATTTTAGTGTTTTATTTCTCTAGAATCCACAAAAACATCTCTAATTTTCATTTAGATTGAAGAGAATTTGCTTTTATACTTGAAACTGGTCGCAATCAGAATTTATCTTAGTGCGCCCTCCGGCACGCTCTGGGGTCTCCATTTGATGGTGGTTTGCTACCTTTAAGCACAAACAGTGATTTTCAAGTTTCCATTTCAGATGTAAATAAATCAGGCTTTGCACACCTCATCAGCCGTCGGCTAAGGATATAGCATGATTTTGATTCTTGTGCGCAAGTCTTTTTCACAGGAGGGGAAATCGCACAGTTGGTGTCAGGGTAAAGAATTTGTGCCTGTGGCTCTTTTTGGAACAGGGTGATATTCTACAACAGCTGTCAAAAGGTCAGAGAGTATTTCAGCCAACTTTCCTATACACTGTATGTCTGCATAAGCTCCAAATTTGTGATTTTTTTTTCAAAATTTCTCAAATTAGGAGCAAAAAAGTTTTCTTAAAGGTAGCAAACCACTGATCGGATCAGCTGGGCCTGGGCAAATTTGATAATAAAAGGGGGTACCCTTCAATTCTTGGCTCTAAATACACTTTGTTGTATTTTATACTGTCAAGTGCTGTTTCTGTGTGCCTTGGAATGTTTGGGCATCAATAAAAAGCATTTTTCGGCAACTGAAAATACTAAATGTGGCTATCAGGCCAAAATACGAATGTGTGGCTCGGCCTGGAAATGCATCAGAATTCTACTTTCATTTTCATATACACAAACTCGAGGCTGATTATCAAAGAAACGAGGTGGGAGGCAGGTATTGAGTTGTAAATGTTGCACATGATCATGGAGATTTCTGCATGATTTAGCAAGATTTGAGTGGCTTGCTCGAGCACACTGTCCAGCAGGGGCATCCGATTTGGTACATTTTGTCGTAAAAATTGCCGTCAAAAAAGTGGGGTCCGAGAAGATTTCTATGCTATTGGCTCTCTTATGTAAGATCAATTTTAGTGTTTTATTTCTCTAGAATCCACAAAAACATCTCTAATTTTCATTTAGATTGAAGAGAATTTGCTTTTATACTTGAAACTGGTCGCAATCAGAATTTATCTTAGTGCGCCCTCCGGCACGCTCTGGGGTCTCCATTTGATGGTGGTTTGCTACCTTTAATCACAAACAGTGATTTTCAAGTTTCCATTTCAGATGTAAATAAATCAGGCTTTGCACACCTCATCAGCCGTCGGCTAAGGATATAGCATGATTTTGATTCTTGTGCGCAAGTCTTTTTCACAGGAGGGGAAATCGCACAGTTGGTGTCAGGGTAAAGAATTTGTGCCTGTGGCTCTTTTTGGAACAGAGTGATATTCTACAACAGCTGTCAAAAGGTCAGAGAGTATTTCAGCCAACTTTCCTATACACTGTATGTCTGCATAAGCTCCAAATTTGTGATTTTTTTTCAAAATTTCTCAAATTAGGAGCAAAAAAGTTTTCTTAAAGGTAGCAAACCACTGATCGGATCAGCTGGGCCTGGGCAAATTTGATAATAAAAGGGGGGACCCTTCAATTCTTGGCTCTAAATACACTTTGTTGTATTTTATACTGTCAAGTGCTGTTTCTGTGTGCCTTGGAATGTTTGGGCATCAATAAAAAGCATTTTTCGGCAACTGAAAATACTAAATGTGGCTATCAGGCCAAAATACGAATGTGTGGCTCGGCCTGGAAATGCATCAGAATTCTACTTTCATTTTCATATACACAAACTCGAAGCTGATTATCAAAGAAACGAGGTGGGAGGCAGGTATTGAGTTGTAAATGTTGCACATGATCATGGAGATTTCTGCATGATTTAGCAAGATTTGAGTGGCTTGCTCGAGCACACTGTCCAGCAGGGGCATCCGATTTGGTACATTTTGTCGTAAAAATTGCCGTCAAAAAAGTGGGGTCCGAGAAGATTTCTATGCTATTGGCTCTCTTATGTAAGATCAATTTTAGTGTTTTATTTCTCTAGAATCCACAATTTCTCTAATCTTCATTTAGATTGAAGAGAATTGGCTTTTATACTTGAAACTGGTCGCAATCAGAATTTATCTTAGTGCGCCCTCCGGCACGCTCTGGGGTCTCCGTTTGATGGTGGTTTGCTACCTTTAAGCACAAACAGTGATTTTCAAGTTTCCATTTCAGATGTAAATAAATCAGGCTTTGCACACGACATCAGCTGTCGGCTAAGGATATAGCATGATTTTGATTCTTGTGCGCAAGTCTTTTTCACAGGAGGGGAAATCGCACAGTTGGTGTCAGGGTAAAGAATTTGTGCCTGTGGCTCTTTTTGGAACAGGGTGATATTCTACAACAGCTGTCAAAAGGTCAGAGAGTATTTCAGCCAACTTTCCTATACACTGTATGTCTGTATAAGCTCCAAATTTGTGATTTTTTTCAAAATTTCTCAAATTAGGAGCAAAAAAGTTTTCTTAAAGCACAAACAGTGATTTTCAAGTTTCCATTTCAGATGTAAATAAATCAGGCTTTGCACACCTCATCAGCCGTCGGCTAAGGATATAGCATGATTTTGATTCTTGTGCGCAAGTCTTTTTCACAGGAGGGGAAATCGCACAGTTGGTGTCGGGGTAAAGAATTTGTGCCTGTGGCTCTTTTCGGAACAGGGTGATATTCTACAACAGCTGTCAAAAGGTCAGAGAGTATTTCAGCCAACTTTCCTATACACTGTATGTCTGCATAAGCTCCAAATTTGTGATTTTTTTTCTCAAAAATTCTCAAATTAGGAGCGAAAAAGTTTTCTTAAAGGTAGCAAACCACTGATCGGATCAGCTGGGCCTGGGCAAATTTGATAATAAAAGGGGGTACCCTTCAATTCTTGGCTCTAAATACACGTTGTTGTATTTTATACTGTCAAGTGTTGTTTCTGTGTGCCTGGGAATGTTTGGGCATCAATAAAAAGCATTTTTCGGCAACTGAAAATACTAAATGTGGCTATCAGGCCAAAATACGAATGTGTGGCTCGGCCTGGAAATGCATCAGAATTCTACTTTCATTTTCATATACACAAACTCGAAGCTGATTATCAAAGAAACGAGGTGGGAGGCAGGTATTGAGTTGTAAATGTTGCACATGATCATGGAGATTTCTGCATGATTTAGCAAGATTTGAGTGGCTTGCTCGAGCACACTGTCCAGCAGGGGCATCCGATTTGGTACATTTTGTCGTAAAAATTGCCGTCAAAAAAGTGGGGTCCGAGAAGATTTCTATGCTATTGGCTCTCTTATGTAAGATCAATTTTAGTGTTTTATTTCTCTAGAATCCACAAAAACATCTCTAATTTTCATTTAGATTAAAGAGAATTTGCTTTTATACTTGAAACTGGTCGCAATCAGAATTTATCTTAGTGCGCCCTCCGGCACGCTCTGTGGTCTCCGTTTGATGGTGGTTTGCTACCTTTAAGCACAAACAGTGATTTTCAAGTTTCCATTTCAGATGTAAATAAATCTGGCTTTGCACACCTCATCAGCCGTCGGCTAAGGATATAGCATGATTTTGATTCTTGTGCGCAAGTCTTTTTCACAGGAGGGGAAATCGCACAGTTGGTGTCGGGGTAAAGAATTTGTGCCTGTGGCTCTTTTCGGAACAGGGTGATATTCTACAACAGCTGTCAAAAGGTCAGAGAGTATTTCAGCCAACTTTCCTATACACTGTATGTCTGCATAAGCTCCAAATTTGTGATTTTTTTTTCAAAAATTCTCAAATTAGGAGCAAAAAAGTTTTCTTAAAGGTAGCAAACCACTGATCGGATCAGCTGGGCCTGGGCAAATTTGATAATAAAAGGGGGTACCCTTCAATTCTTGGCTCTAAATACACGTTGTTGTATTTTATACTGTCAAGTGCTGTTTCTGTGTGCCTGGGAATGTTTGGGCATCAATAAAAAGCATTTTTCGGCAACTGAAAATACTAAATGTGGCTATCAGGCCAAAATACGAATGTGTGGCTCGGCCTGGAAATGCATCAGAATTCTACTTTCATTTTCATATACACAAACTCGAAGCTGATTATCAAAGAAACGAGGTGGGAGGCAGGTATTGAGTTGTAAATGTTGCACATGATCATGGAGATTTCTGCATGATTTAGCAAGATTTGAGTGGCTTGCTCGAGCACACTGTCCAGCAGGGGCATCCGATTTGGTACATTTTGTCGTAAAAATTGCCGTCAAAAAAGTGGGGTCCGAGAAGATTTCTATGCTATTGGCTCTCTTATGTAAGATCAATTTTAGTGTTTTATTTCTCTAGAATCCACAAAAACATCTCTAATTTTCATTTAGATTAAAGAGAATTGGCTTTTATACTTGAAACTGGTCGCAATCAGAATTTATCTTAGTGCGCCCTCCGGCACGCTCTGGGGTCTCCGTTTGATGGTGGTTTGCTACCTTTAAGCACAAACAGTGATTTTCAAGTTTCCATTTCAGATGTAAATAAATCAGGCTTTGCACACGACATCAGCTGTCGGCTAAGGATATAGCATGATTTTGATTCTTGTGCGCAAGTCTTTTTCACAGGAGGGGAAATCGCACAGTTGGTGTCAGGGTAAAGAATTTGTGCCTGTGGCTCTTTTTGGAACAGGGTGATATTCTACAACAGCTGTCAAAAGGTCAGAGAGTATTTCAGCCAACTTTCCTATACACTGTATGTCTGTATAAGCTCCAAATTTGTGATTTTTTTCAAAATTTCTCAAATTAGGAGCAAAAAAGTTTTCTTAAAGCACAAACAGTGATTTTCAAGTTTCCATTTCAGATGTAAATAAATCAGGCTTTGCACACCTCATCAGCCGTCGGCTAAGGATATAGCATGATTTTGATTCTTGTGCGCAAGTCTTTTTCACAGGAGGGGAAATCGCACAGTTGGTGTCGGGGTAAAGAATTTGTGCCTGTGGCTCTTTTCGGAACAGGGTGATATTCTACAACAGCTGTCAAAAGGTCAGAGAGTATTTCAGCCAACTTTCCTATACACTGTATGTCTGCATAAGCTCCAAATTTGTGATTTTTTTTCTCAAAAATTCTCAAATTAGGAGCGAAAAAGTTTTCTTAAAGGTAGCAAACCACTGATCGGATCAGCTGGGCCTGGGCAAATTTGATAATAAAAGGGGGTACCCTTCAATTCTTGGCTCTAAATACACGTTGTTGTATTTTATACTGTCAAGTGTTGTTTCTGTGTGCCTGGGAATGTTTGGGCATCAATAAAAAGCATTTTTCGGCAACTGAAAATACTAAATGTGGCTATCAGGCCAAAATACGAATGTGTGGCTCGGCCTGGAAATGCATCAGAATTCTACTTTCATTTTCATATACACAAACTCGAAGCTGATTATCAAAGAAACAAGGTGGGAGGCAGGTATTGAGTTGTAAATGTTGCACATGATCATGGAGATTTCTGCATGATTTAGCAAGATTTGAGTGGCTTGCTCGAGCACACTGTCCAGCAGGGGCATCCGATTTGGTACATTTTGTTGTAAAAATTGCCGTCAAAAAAGTGGGGTCCGAGAAGATTTCTATGCTATTGGCTCTCTTATGTAAGATCAATTTTAGTGTTTTATTTCTCTAGAATCCACAAAAACATCTCTAATTTTCATTTAGATTAAAGAGAATTTGCTTTTATACTTGAAACTGGTCGCAATCAGAATTTATCTTAGTGCGCCCTCCGGCACGCTCTGTGGTCTCCGTTTGATGGTGGTTTGCTACCTTTAAGCACAAACAGTGATTTTCAAGTTTCCATTTCAGATGTAAATAAATCTGGCTTTGCACACCTCATCAGCCGTCGGCTAAGGATATAGCATGATTTTGATTCTTGTGCGCAAGTCTTTTTCACAGGAGGGGAAATCGCACAGTTGGTGTCGGGGTAAAGAATTTGTGCCTGTGGCTCTTTTCGGAACAGGGTGATATTCTACAACAGCTGTCAAAAGGTCAGAGAGTATTTCAGCCAACTTTCCTATACACTGTATGTCTGCATAAGCTCCAAATTTGTGATTTTTTTTTCAAAAATTCTCAAATTAGGAGCAAAAAAGTTTTCTTAAAGGTAGCAAACCACTGATCGGATCAGCTGGGCCTGGGCAAATTTGATAATAAAAGGGGGTACCCTTCAATTCTTGGCTCTAAATACACTTTGTTGTATTTTATACTGTCAAGTGCTGTTTCTGTGTGCCTTGGAATGTTTGGGCATCAATAAAAAGCATTTTTCGGCAACTGAAAATACTAAATGTGGCTATCAGGCCAAAATACGAATGTGTGGCTCGGCCTGGAAATGCATCAGAATTCTACTTTCATTTTCATATACACAAACTCGAAGCTGATTATCAAAGAAACGAGGTGGGAGGCAGGTATTGAGTTGTAAATGTTGCACATGATCATGGAGATTTCTGCATGATTTAGCAAGATTTGAGTGGCTTGCTCGAGCACACTGTCCAGCAGGGGCATCCGATTTGGTACATTTTGTCGTAAAAATTGCCGTCAAAAAAGTGGGGTCCGAGAAGATTTCTATGCTATTGGCTCTCTTATGTAAGATCAATTTTAGTGTTTTATTTCTCTAGAATCCACAATTTCTCTAATCTTCATTTAGATTGAAGAGAATTGGCTTTTATACTTGAAACTGGTCGCAATCAGAATTAATCTTAGTGCGCCCTCCGGCACGCTCTGGGGTCTCCGTTTGATGGTGGTTTGCTACCTTTAAGCACAAACAGTGATTTTCAAGTTTCCATTTCAGATGTAAATAAATCAGGCTTTGCACACGACATCAGCTGTCGGCTAAGGATATAGCATGATTTTGATTCTTGTGCGCAAGTCTTTTTCACAGGAGGGGAAATCGCACAGTTGGTGTCAGGGTAAAGAATTTGTGCCTGTGGCTCTTTTTGGAACAGGGTGATATTCTACAACAGCTGTCAAAAGGTCAGAGAGTATTTCAGCCAACTTTCCTATACACTGTATGTCTGTATAAGCTCCAAATTTGTGATTTTTTTCAAAATTTCTCAAATTAGGAGCAAAAAAGTTTTCTTAAAGCACAAACAGTGATTTTCAAGTTTCCTTTCAGATGTAAATAAATCAGGCTTTGCACACCTCATCAGCCGTCGGCTAAGGATATAGCATGATTTTGATTCTTGTGCGCAAGTCTTTTTCACAGGAGGGGAAATCGCACAGTTGGTGTCGGGGTAAAGAATTTGTGCCTGTGGCTCTTTTCGGAACAGGGTGATATTCTACAACAGCTGTCAAAAGGTCAGAGAGTATTTCAGCCAACTTTCCTATACACTGTATGTCTGCATAAGCTCCAAATTTGTGATTTTTTTTCTCAAAAATTCTCAAATTAGGAGCGAAAAAGTTTTCTTAAAGGTAGCAAACCACTGATCGGATCAGCTGGGCCTGGGCAAATTTGATAATAAAAGGGGGTACCCTTCAATTCTTGGCTCTAAATACACGTTGTTGTATTTTATACTGTCAAGTGTTGTTTCTGTGTGCCTGGGAATGTTTGGGCATCAATAAAAAGCATTTTTCGGCAACTGAAAATACTAAATGTGGCTATCAGGCCAAAATACGAATGTGTGGCTCGGCCTGGAAATGCATCAGAATTCTACTTTCATTTTCATATACACAAACTCGAAGCTGATTATCAAAGAAACGAGGTGGGAGGCAGGTATTGAGTTGTAAATGTTGCACATGATCATGGAGATTTCTGCATGATTTAGCAAGATTTGAGTGGCTTGCTCGAGCACACTGTCCAGCAGGGGCATCCGATTTGGTACATTTTGTCGTAAAAATTGCCGTCAAAAAAGTGGGGTCCGAGAAGATTTCTATGCTATTGGCTCTCTTATGTAAGATCAATTTTAGTGTTTTATTTCTCTAGAATCCACAAAAACATCTCTAATTTTCATTTAGATTAAAGAGAATTTGCTTTTATACTTGAAACTGGTCGCAATCAGAATTTATCTTAGTGCGCCCTCCGGCACGCTCTGTGGTCTCCGTTTGATGGTGGTTTGCTACCTTTAAGCACAAACAGTGATTTTCAAGTTTCCATTTCAGATGTAAATAAATCTGGCTTTGCACACCTTATCAGCCGTCGGCTAAGGATATAGCATGATTTTGATTCTTGTGCGCAAGTCTTTTTCACAGGAGGGGAAATCGCACAGTTGGTGTCGGGGTAAAGAATTTGTGCCTGTGGCTCTTTTCGGAACAGGGTGATATTCTACAACAGCTGTCAAAAGGTCAGAGAGTATTTCAGCCAACTTTCCTATACACTGTATGTCTGCATAAGCTCCAAATTTGTGATTTTTTTTTCAAAAATTCTCAAATTAGGAGCAAAAAAGTTTTCTTAAAGGTAGCAAACCACTGATCGGATCAGCTGGGCCTGGGCAAATTTGATAATAAAAGTGGGTACCCTTCAATTCTTGGCTCTAAATACACGTTGTTGTATTTTATACTGTCAAGTGCTGTTTCTGTGTGCCTGGGAATGTTTGGGCATCAATAAAAAGCATTTTTCGGCAACTGAAAATACTAAATGTGGCTATCAGGCCAAAATACGAATGTGTGGCTCGGCCTGGAAATGCATCAGAATTCTACTTTCATTTTCATATACACAAACTCGAAGCTGATTATCAAAGAAACGAGGTGGGAGGCAGGTATTGAGTTGTAAATGTTGCACATGATCATGGAGATTTCTGCATGATTTAGCAAGATTTGAGTGGCTTGCTCGAGCACACTGTCCAGCAGGGGCATCCGATTTGGTACATTTTGTCGTAAAAATTGCCGTCAAAAAAGTGGGGACCGAGAAGATTTCTATGCTATTGGCTCTCTTATGTAAGATCAATTTTAGTGTTTTATTTCTCTAGAATCCACAATTTCTCTAATCTTCATTTAGATTGAAGAGAATTGGCTTTTATACTTGAAACTGGTCGCAATCAGAATTTATCTTAGTGCGCCCTCCGGCACGCTCTGGGGTCTCCGTTTGATGGTGGTTTGCTACCTTTAAGCACAAACAGTGATTTTCAAGTTTCCATCTCAGATGTAAATAAATCAGGCTTTGCACACGACATCAGCTGTCGGCTAAGGATATAGCATGATTTTGATTCTTGTGCGCAAGTCTTTTTCACAGGAGGGGAAATCGCACAGTTGGTGTCAGGGTAAAGAATTTGTGCCTGTGGCTCTTTTTGGAACAGGGTGATATTCTACAACAGCTGTCAAAAGGTCAGAGAGTATTTCAGCCAACTTTCCTATACACTGTATGTCTGTATAAGCTCCAAATTTGTGATTTTTTTCAAAATTTCTCAAATTAGGAGCAAAAAAGTTTTCTTAAAGCACAAACAGTGATTTTCAAGTTTCCATTTCAGATGTAAATAAATCAGGCTTTGCACACCTCATCAGCCGTCGGCTAAGGATATAGCATGATTTTGATTCTTGTGCGCAAGTCTTTTTCACAGGAGGGGAAATCGCACAGTTGGTGTCGGGGTAAAGAATTTGTGCCTGTGGCTCTTTTCGGAACAGGGTGATATTCTACAACAGCTGTCAAAAGGTCAGAGAGTATTTCAGCCAACTTTCCTATACACTGTATGTCTGCATAAGCTCCAAATTTGTGATTTTTTTTCTCAAAAATTCTCAAATTAGGAGCGAAAAAGTTTTCTTAAAGGTAGCAAACCACTGATCGGATCAGCTGGGCCTGGGCAAATTTGATAATAAAAGGGGGTACCCTTCAATTCTTGGCTCTAAATACACGTTGTTGTATTTTATACTGTCAAGTGTTGTTTCTGTGTGCCTGGGAATGTTTGGGCATCAATAAAAAGCATTTTTCGGCAACTGAAAATACTAAATGTGGCTATCAGGCCAAAATACGAATGTGTGGCTCGGCCTGGAAATGCATCAGAATTCTACTTTCATTTTCATATACACAAACTCGAAGCTGATTATCAAAGAAACAAGGTGGGAGGCAGGTATTGAGTTGTAAATGTTGCACATGATCATGGAGATTTCTGCATGATTTAGCAAGATTTGAGTGGCTTGCTTGAGCACACTGTCCAGCAGGGGCATCCGATTTGGTACATTTTGTCGTAAAAATTGCCGTCAAAAAAGTGGGGTCCGAGAAGATTTCTATGCTATTGGCTCTCTTATGTAAGATCAATTTTAGTGTTTTATTTCTCTAGAATCCACAAAAACATCTCTAATTTTCATTTAGATTAAAGAGAATTTGCTTTTATACTTGAAACTGGTCGCAATCAGAATTTATCTTAGTGCGCCCTCCGGCACGCTCTGTGGTCTCCGTTTGATGGTGGTTTGCTACCTTTAAGCACAAACAGTGATTTTCAAGTTTCCATTTCAGATGTAAATAAATCTGGCTTTGCACACCTCATCAGCCGTCGGCTAAGGATATAGCATGATTTTGATTCTTGTGCGCAAGTCTTTTTCACAGGAGGGGAAATCGCACAGTTGGTGTCGGGGTAAAGAATTTGTGCCTGTGGCTCTTTTCGGAACAGGGTGATATTCTACAACAGCTGTCAAAAGGTCAGAGAGTATTTCAGCCAACTTTCCTATACACTGTATGTCTGCATAAGCTCCAAATTTGTGATTTTTTTTTCAAAAATTCTCAAATTAGGAGCAAAAAAGTTTTCTTAAAGGTAGCAAACCACTGATCGGATCAGCTGGGCCTGGGCAAATTTGATAATAAAAGGGGGTACCCTTCAATTCTTGGCTCTAAATACACGTTGTTGTATTTTATACTGTCAAGTGCTGTTTCTGTGTGCCTGGGAATGTTTGGGCATCAATAAAAAGCATTTTTCGGCAACTGAAAATACTAAATGTGGCTATCAGGCCAAAATACGAATGTGTGGCTCGGCCTGGAAATGCATCAGAATTCTACTTTCATTTTCATATACACAAACTCGAAGCTGATTATCAAAGAAACGAGGTGGGAGGCAGGTATTGAGTTGTAAATGTTGCACATGATCATGGAGATTTCTGCATGATTTAGCAAGATTTGAGTGGCTTGCTCGAGCACACTGTCCAGCAGGGGCATCCGATTTGGTACATTTTGTCGTAAAAATTGCCGTCAAAAAAGTGGGGTCCGAGAAGATTTCTATGCTATTGGCTCTCTTATGTAAGATCAATTTTAGTGTTTTATTTCTCTAGAATCCACAAAAACATCTCTAATTTTCATTTAGATTAAAGAGAATTTGCTTTTATACTTGAAACTGGTCGCAATCAGAATTTATCTTAGTGCGCCCTCCGGCACGCTCTGTGGTCTCCGTTTGATGGTGGTTTGCAACCTTTAAGCACAAACAGTGATTTTCAAGTTTCCATTTCAGATGTAAATAAATCTGGCTTTGCACACCTCATCAGCCGTCGGCTAAGGATATAGCATGATTTTGATTCTTGTGCGCAAGTCTTTTTCACAGGAGGGGAAATCGCACAGTTGGTGTCGGGGTAAAGAATTTGTGCCTGTGGCTCTTTTCGGAACAGGGTGATATTCTACAACAGCTGTCAAAAGGTCAGAGAGTATTTCAGCCAACTTTCCTATACACTGTATGTCTGCATAAGCTCCAAATTTGTGATTTTTTTTTCAAAAATTCTCAAATTAGGAGCAAAAAAGTTTTCTTAAAGGTAGCAAACCACTGATCGGATCAGCTGGGCCTGGGCAAATTTGATAATAAAAGGGGGTACCCTTCAATTCTTGGCTCTAAATACACGTTGTTGTATTTTATACTGTCAAGTGCTGTTTCTGTGTGCCTGGGAATGTTTGGGCATCAATAAAAAGCATTTTTCGGCAACTGAAAATACTAAATGTGGCTATCAGGCCAAAATACGAATGTGTGGCTCGGCCTGGAAATGCATCAGAATTCTACTTTCATTTTCATATACACAAACTCGAAGCTGATTATCAAAGAAACGAGGTGGGAGGCAGGTATTGAGTTGTAAATGTTGCACATGATCATGGAGATTTCTGCATGATTTAGCAAGATTTGAGTGGCTTGCTCGAGCACACTGTCCAGCAGGGGCATCCGATTTGGTACATTTTGTCGTAAAAATTGCCGTCAAAAAAGTGGGGTCCGAGAAGATTTCTATGCTATTGGCTCTCTTATGTAAGATCAATTTTAGTGTTTTATTTCTCTAGAATCCACAAAAACATCTCTAATTTTCATTTAGATTGAAGAGAATTTGCTTTTATACTTGAAACTGGTCGCAATCAGAATTTATCTTAGTGCGCCCTCCGGCACGCTCTGGTGTCTCCGTTTGATGGTGGTTTGCTACCTTTAAGCACAAACAGTGATTTTCAAGTTTCCATTTCAGATGTAAATAAATCAGGCTTTGCACACCTCATCAGCCGTTGGCTAAGGATATAGCATGATTTTGATTCTTGTGCGCAAGTCTTTTTCACAGGAGGGGAAATCGCACAGTTGGTGTCGGGGTAAAGAATTTGTGCCTGTGGCTCTTTTCGGAACAGGGTGATATTCTACAACAGCTGTCAAAAGGTCAGAGAGTATTTCAGCCAACTTTCCTATACACTGTATGTCTGCATAAGCTCCAAATTTGTGATTTTTTTTTCAAAAATTCTCAAATTAGGAGCAAAAAAGTTTTCTTAAAGGTAGCAAACCACTGATCGGATCAGCTGGGCCTGGGCAAATTTGATAATAAAAGGGGGTACCCTTCAATTCTTGGCTCTAAATACACTTTGTTGTATTTTATACTGTCAAGTGCTGTTTCTGTGTGCCTTGGAATGTTTTGGCATCAATTAAAAGCATTTTTCGGCAACTGAAAATACTAAATGTGGCTATCAGGCCAAAATACGAATGTGTGGCTCGGCCTGGAAATGCATCAGAATTCTACTTTCATTTTCATATACACAAACTCGAAGCTGATTATCAAAGAAACGAGGTGGGAGGCAGGTATTGAGTTGTAAATGTTGCACATGATCATGGAGATTTCTGCATGATTTAGCAAGATTTGAGTGGCTTGCTCGAGCACACTGTCCAGCAGGGGCATCCGATTTGGTACATTTTGTCGTAAAAATTGCCGTCAAAAAAGTGGGGTCCGAGAAGATTTCTATGCTATTGGCTCTCTTATGTAAGATCAATTTTAGTGTTTTATTTCTCTAGAATCCACAAAAACATCTCTAATTTTCATTTAGATTGAAGAGAATTTGCTTTTATACTTGAAACTGGTCGCAATCAGAATTTATCTTAGTGCGCCCTCCGGCACGCTCTGGGGTCTCCGTTTGATGGTGGTTTGCTACCTTTAAGCACAAACAGTGATTTTCAAGTTTCCATTTCAGATGTAAATAAATCAGGCTTTGCACACCTCATCAGCCGTCGGCTAAGGATAAAGCATGATTTTGATTCTTGTGCGCAAGTCTTTTTCACAGGAGGGGAAATCGCACAGTTGGTGTCGGGGTAAAGAATTTGTGCCTGTGGCTCTTTTCCGAACAGGGTGATATTCTACAACATCTGTCAAAAGGTCAGAGAGCATTTCAGCCAACTTTCCTATACACTGTATGTCTGCATAAGCTCCAAATTTGTGATTTTTTTTTCAAAAATTCTCAAATTAGGAGCAAAAAAGTTTTCTTAAAGGTAGCAAACCACTGATCGGATCAGCTGGGCCTGGGCAAATTTGATAATAAAAGGGGGTACCCTTCAATTCTTGGCTCTAAATACACTTTGTTGTATTTTATACTGTCAAGTGCTGTTTCTGTGTGCCTTGGAATGTTTGGGCATCAATTAAAAGCATTTTTCGGCAACTGAAAATACTAAATGTGGCTATCAGGCCAAAATACGAATGTGTGGCTCGGCCTGGAAATGCATCAGAATTCTACTTTCATTTTCATATACACAAACTCGAAGCTGATTATCAAAGAAACGAGGTGGGAGGCAGGTATTGAGTTGTAAATGTTGCACATGATCATGGAGATTTCTGCATGATTTAGCAAGATTTGAGTGGCTTGCTCGAGCACACTGTCCAGCAGGGGCATCCGATTTGGTACATTTTGTCGTAAAAATTGCCGTCAAAAAAGTGGGGTCCGAGAAGATTTCTATGCTATTGGCTCTCTTATGTAAGATCAATTTTAGTGTTTTATTTCTCTAGAATCCACAAAAACATCTCTAATTTTCATTTAGATTGAAGAGAATTTGCTTTTATACTTGAAACTGGTCGCAATTAGAATTTATCTTAGTGCGCCCTCCGGCACGCTCTGGGGTCTCCGTTTGATGGTGGTTTGCTACCTTTAAGCACAAACAGTGATTTTCAAGTTTCCATTTCAGATGTAAATAAATCAGGCTTTGCACACCTCATCAGCCGTCGGCTAAGGATATAGCATGATTTTGATTCTTGTGCGCAAGTCTTTTTCACAGGAGGGGAAATCGCACAGTTGGTGTCGGGGTAAAGAATTTGTGCCTGTGGCTCTTTTCCGAACAGGGTGATATTCTACAACAGCTGTCAAAAGGTCAGAGAGTATTTCAGCCAACTTTCCTATACACTGTATGTCTGCATAAGCTCCAAATTTGTGATTTTTTTCAAAAATTCTCAAATTAGGAGCAAAAAAGTTTTCTTAAAGGTAGCAAACCACTGATTGGATCAGCTGGGCCTGGGCAAATTTGATAATAAAAGGGGGTACCCTTCAATTCTTGGCTCTAAATACACTTTGTTGTATTTTATACTGTCAAGTGCTGTTTCTGTGTGCCTTGGAATGTTTGGGCATCAATTAAAAGCATTTTTCGGCAACTGAAAATACTAAATGTGGCTATCAGGCCAAAATACGAATGTGTGGCTCGGCCTGGAAATGCATCAGAATTCTACTTTCATTTTCATATACACAAACTCGAAGCTGATTATCAAAGAAACGAGGTGGGAGGCAGGTATTGAGTTGTAAATGTTGCACATGATCATGGAGATTTCTGCATGATTTAGCAAGATTTGAGTGGCTTGCTCGAGCACACTGTCCAGCAGGGGCATCCGATTTGGTACATTTTGTCGTAAAAATTGCCGTCAAAAAAGTGGGGTCCGAGAAGATTTCTATGCTATTGGCTCTCTTATGTAAGATCAATTTTAGTGTTTTATTTCTCTAGAATCCACAAAAACATCTCTAATTTTCATTTAGATTAAAGAAAATTTGCTTTTATACTTGAAACTGGTCGCAATCAGAATTTATCTTAGTGCGCCCTCCGGCACGCTCTGTGGTCTCCGTTTGATGGTGGTTTGCTACCTTTAAGCACAAACAGTGATTTTCAAGTTTCCATTTCAGATGTAAATAAATCAGGCTTTGCACACCTCATCAGCCGTCGGCTAAGGATAAAGCATGATTTTGATTCTTGTGCGCAAGTCTTTTGCACAGGAGGGGAAATCGCACAGTTGGTGTCGGGGTAAAGAATTTGTGCCTGTGGCTCTTTTCCGAACAGGGTGATATTCTACAACATCTGTCAAAAGGTCAGAGAGCATTTCAGCCAACTTTCCTATACACTGTATGTCTGCATAAGCTCCAAATTTGTGATTTTTTTTTCAAAAATTCTCAAATCAGGAGCAAAAAAGTTTTCTTAAAGGTAGCAAACCACTGATCGGATCAGCTGGGCCTGGGCAAATTTGATAATAAAAGGGGGTACCCTTCAATTCTTGGCTCTAAATACACTTTGTTGTATTTTATACTGTCAAGTGCTGTTTCTGTGTGCCTTGGAATGTTTGGGCATCAATTAAAAGCATTTTTCGGCAACTGAAAATACTAAATGTGGCTATCAGGCCAAAATACGAATGTGTGGCTCGGCCTGGAAATGCATCAGAATTCTACTTTCATTTTCATATACACAAACTCGAAGCTGATTATCAAAGAAACGAGGTGGGAGGCAGGTATTGAGTTGTAAATGTTGCACATGATCATGGAGATTTCTGCATGATTTAGCAAGATTTGAGTGGCTTGCTCGAGCACACTGTCCAGCAGGGGCATCCGATTTGGTACATTTTGTCGTAAAAATTGCCGTCAAAAAAGTGGGGTCCGAGAAGATTTCTATGCTATTGGCTCTCTTATGTAAGATCAATTTTAGTGTTTTATTTCTCTAGAATCCACAAAAACATCTCTAATTTTCATTTAGATTGAAGAGAATTTGCTTTTATACTTGAAACTGGTCGCAATCAGAATTTATCTTAGTGCGCCCTCCGGCACGCTCTGGGGTCTCCGTTTGATGGTGGTTTGCTACCTTTAAGCACAAACAGTGATTTTCAAGTTTCCATTTCAGATGTAAATAAATCAGGCTTTGCACACGACATCAGCTGTCGGCTAAGGATATAGCATGATTTTGATTCTTGTGCGCAAGTCTTTTTCACAGGAGGGGAAATTGCACAGTTGGTGTCGGGGTAAAGAATTTGTGCCTGTGGCTCTTTTCGGAACAGGGTGATATTCTACAACAGCTGTCAAAAGGTCAGAGAGTATTTCAGCCAACTTTCCTATACACTGTATGTCTGCATAAGCTCCAAATTTGTGATTTTTTTCAAAATTTCTCAAATTAGGAGCAAAAAAGTTTTCTTAAAGCACAAACAGTGATTTTCAAGATTCCATTTCAGATGTAAATAAATCAGGCTTTGCACACCTCATCAGCCGTCGGCTTAGGATATAGCATGATTTTGATTCTTGTGCGCAAGTCTTTTTCACAGGAGGGGAAATCTCACAGTTGGTGTCGGGGTAAAGAATTTGTGCCTGTGGCTCTTTTTGGAACAGGGTGATATTCTACAACAGCTGTCAAAAGGTCAGAGAGTATTTCAGCCAACTTTCCTATACACTGTATGTCTGCATAAGCTCCAAATTTGTGATTTTTTTTTCAAAAATTCTCAAATTAGGAGCAAAAAAGTTTTCTTAAAGGTAGCAAACCACTGATCGGATCAGCTGGGCCTGGGCAAATTTGATAATAAAAGGGGGTACCCTTCAATTCTTGGCTCTAAATACACGTTGTTGTATTTTATACTGTCAAGTGCTGTTTCTGTGTGCCTGGGAATGTTTGGGCATCAATAAAAAGCATTTTTCGGCAACTGAAAATACTAAATGTGGCTATCAGGCCAAAATACGAATGTGTGGCTCGGCCTGGAAATGCATCAGAATTCTACTTTCATTTTCATATACACAAACTCGAAGCTGATTATCAAAGAAACGAGGTGGGAGGCAGGTATTGAGTTGTAAATGTTGCACATGATCATGGAGATTTCTGCATGATTTAGCAAGATTTGAGTGGCTTGCTCGAGCACACTGTCCAGCAGGGGCATCCGATTTGGTACATTTTGTCGTAAAAATTGCCGTCAAAAAAGTGGGGTCCGAGAAGATTTCTATGCTATTGGCTCTCTTATGTAAGATCAATTTTAGTGTTTTATTTCTCTAGAATCCACAAAAACATCTCTAATTTTCATTTAGATTGAAGAGAATTTGCTTTTATACTTGAAACTGGTCGCAATCAGAATTTATCTTAGTGCGCCCTCCGGCACGCTCTGGTGTCTCCGTTTGATGGTGGTTTGCTACCTTTAAGCACAAACAGTGATTTTCAAGTTTCCATTTCAGATGTAAATAAATCAGGCTTTGCACACCTCATCAGCCGTTGGCTAAGGATATAGCATGATTTTGATTCTTGTGCGCAAGTCTTTTTCACAGGAGGGGAAATCGCACAGTTGGTGTCGGGGTAAAGAATTTGTGCCTGTGGCTCTTTTCGGAACAGGGTGATATTCTACAACAGCTGTCAAAAGGTCAGAGAGTATTTCAGCCAACTTTCCTATACACTGTATGTCTGCATAAGCTCCAAATTTGTGATTTTTTTTTCAAAAATTCTCAAATTAGGAGCAAAAAAGTTTTCTTAAAGGTAGCAAACCACTGATCGGATCAGCTGGGCCTGGGCAAATTTGATAATAAAAGGGGGTACCCTTCAATTCTTGGCTCTAAATACACTTTGTTGTATTTTATACTGTCAAGTGCTGTTTCTGTGTGCCTTGGAATGTTTTGGCATCAATTAAAAGCATTTTTCGGCAACTGAAAATACTAAATGTGGCTATCAGGCCAAAATACGAATGTGTGGCTCGGCCTGGAAATGCATCAGAATTCTACTTTCATTTTCATATACACAAACTCGAAGCTGATTATCAAAGAAACGAGGTGGGAGGCAGGTATTGAGTTGTAAATGTTGCACATGATCATGGAGATTTCTGCATGATTTAGCAAGATTTGAGTGGCTTGCTCGAGCACACTGTCCAGCAGGGGCATCCGATTTGGTACATTTTGTCGTAAAAATTGCCGTCAAAAAAGTGGGGTCCGAGAAGATTTCTATGCTATTGGCTCTCTTATGTAAGATCAATTTTAGTGTTTTATTTCTCTAGAATCCACAAAAACATCTCTAATTTTCATTTAGATTGAAGAGAATTTGCTTTTATACTTGAAACTGGTCGCAATCAGAATTTATCTTAGTGCGCCCTCCGGCACGCTCTGGGGTCTCCGTTTGATGGTGGTTTGCTACCTTTAAGCACAAACAGTGATTTTCAAGTTTCCATTTCAGATGTAAATAAATCAGGCTTTGCACACCTCATCAGCCGTCGGCTAAGGATAAAGCATGATTTTGATTCTTGTGCGCAAGTCTTTTTCACAGGAGGGGAAATCGCACAGTTGGTGTCGGGGTAAAGAATTTGTGCCTGTGGCTCTTTTCCGAACAGGGTGATATTCTACAACATCTGTCAAAAGGTCAGAGAGCATTTCAGCCAACTTTCCTATACACTGTATGTCTGCATAAGCTCCAAATTTGTGATTTTTTTTTCAAAAATTCTCAAATTAGGAGCAAAAAAGTTTTCTTAAAGGTAGCAAACCACTGATCGGATCAGCTGGGCCTGGGCAAATTTGATAATAAAAGGGGGTACCCTTCAATTCTTGGCTCTAAATACACTTTGTTGTATTTTATACTGTCAAGTGCTGTTTCTGTGTGCCTTGGAATGTTTGGGCATCAATTAAAAGCATTTTTCGGCAACTGAAAATACTAAATGTGGCTATCAGGCCAAAATACGAATGTGTGGCTCGGCCTGGAAATGCATCAGAATTCTACTTTCATTTTCATATACACAAACTCGAAGCTGATTATCAAAGAAACGAGGTGGGAGGCAGGTATTGAGTTGTAAATGTTGCACATGATCATGGAGATTTCTGCATGATTTAGCAAGATTTGAGTGGCTTGCTCGAGCACACTGTCCAGCAGGGGCATCCGATTTGGTACATTTTGTCGTAAAAATTGCCGTCAAAAAAGTGGGGTCCGAGAAGATTTCTATGCTATTGGCTCTCTTATGTAAGATCAATTTTAGTGTTTTATTTCTCTAGAATCCACAAAAACATCTCTAATTTTCATTTAGATTGAAGAGAATTTGCTTTTATACTTGAAACTGGTCGCAATCAGAATTTATCTTAGTGCGCCCTCCGGCACGCTCTGGGGTCTCCGTTTGATGGTGGTTTGCTACCTTTAAGCACAAACAGTGATTTTCAAGTTTCCATTTCAGATGTAAATAAATCAGGCTTTGCACACCTCATCAGCCGTCGGCTAAGGATATAGCATGATTTTGATTCTTGTGCGCAAGTCTTTTTCACAGGAGGGGAAATCGCACAGTTGGTGTCGGGGTAAAGAATTTGTGCCTGTGGCTCTTTTCCGAACAGGGTGATATTCTACAACAGCTGTCAAAAGGTCAGAGAGTATTTCAGCCAACTTTCCTATACACTGTATGTCTGCATAAGCTCCAAATTTGTGATTTTTTTCAAAAATTCTCAAATTAGGAGCAAAAAAGTTTTCTTAAAGGTAGCAAACCACTGATCGGATCAGCTGGGCCTGGGCAAATTTGATAATAAAAGGGGGTACCCTTCAATTCTTGGCTCTAAATACACTTTGTTGTATTTTATACTGTCAAGTGCTGTTTCTGTGTGCCTTGGAATGTTTGGGCATCAATTAAAAGCATTTTTCGGCAACTGAAAATACTAAATGTGGCTATCAGGCCAAAATACGAATGTGTGGCTCGGCCTGGAAATGCATCAGAATTCTACTTTCATTTTCATATACACAAACTCGAAGCTGATTATCAAAGAAACGAGGTGGGAGGCAGGTATTGAGTTGTAAATGTTGCACATGATCATGGAGATTTCTGCATGATTTAGCAAGATTTGAGTGGCTTGCTCGAGCACACTGTCCAGCAGGGGCATCCGATTTGGTACATTTTGTCGTAAAAATTGCCGTCAAAAAAGTGGGGTCCGAGAAGATTTCTATGCTATTGGCTCTCTTATGTAAGATCAATTTTAGTGTTTTATTTCTCTAGAATCCACAAAAACATCTCTAATTTTCATTTAGATTAAAGAGAATTTGCTTTTATACTTGAAACTGGTCGCAATCAGAATTTATCTTAGTGCGCCCTCCGGCACGCTCTGTGGTCTCCGTTTGATGGTGGTTTGCTACCTTTAAGCACAAACAGTGATTTTCAAGTTTCCATTTCAGATGTAAAAAAATCTGGCTTTGCACACCTCATCAGCCGTCGGCTAAGGATATAGCATGATTTTGATTCTTGTGCGCAAGTCTTTTTCACAGGAGGGGAAATCGCACAGTTGGTGTCGGGGTAAAGAATTTGTGCCTGTGGCTCTTTTCGGAACAGGGTGATATTCTACAACAGCTGTCAAAAGGTCAGAGAGTATTTCAGCCAACTTTCCTATACACTGTATGTCTGCATAAGCTCCAAATTTGTGATTTTTTTTTCAAAAATTCTCAAATTAGGAGCAAAAAAGTTTTCTTAAAGGTAGCAAACCACTGATCGGATCAGCTGGGCCTGGGCAAATTTGATAATAAAAGGGGGTACCCTTCAATTCTTGGCTCTAAATACACTTTGTTGTATTTTATACTGTCAAGTGCTGTTTCTGTGTGCCTTGGAATGTTTGGGCATCAATTAAAAGCATTTTTCGGCAACTGAAAATACTAAATGTGGCTATCAGGCCAAAATACGAATGTGTGGCTCGGCCTGGAAATGCATTAGAATTCTACTTTCATTTTCATATACACAAACTCGAAGCTGATTATCAAAGAAACGAGGTGGGAGGCAGGTATTGAGTTGTAAATGTTGCACATGATCATGGAGATTTCTGCATGATTTAGCAAGATTTGAGTGGCTTGCTCGAGCACACTGTCCAGCAGGGGCATCCGATTTGGTACATTTTGTCGTAAAAATTGCCGTCAAAAAAGTGGGGTCCGAGAAGATTTCTATGCTATTGGCTCTCTTATGTAAGATCAATTTTAGTGTTTTATTTCTCTAGAATCCACAAAAACATCTCTAATTTTCATTTAGATTAAAGAGAATTTGCTTTTATACTTGAAACTGGTCTCAATCAGAATTTATCTTAGTGCGCCCTCCGGCACGCTCTGTGGTCTCCGTTTGATGGTGGTTTGCTACCTTTAAGCACAAACAGTGATTTTCAAGTTTCCATTTCAGATGTAAATAAATCTGGCTTTGCACACCTCATCAGCCGTCGGCTAAGGATATAGCATGATTTTGATTCTTGTGCGCAAGTCTTTTTCACAGGAGGGGAAATCGCACAGTTGGTGTCGGGGTAAAGAATTTGTGCCTGTGGCTCTTTTCGGAACAGGGTGATATTCTACAACAGCTGTCAAAAGGTCAGAGAGTATTTCAGCCAACTTTCCTATACACTGTATGTCTGCATAAGCTCCAAATTTGTGATTTTTTTTTCAAAAATTCTCAAATTAGGAGCAAAAAAGTTTTCTTAAAGGTAGCAAACCACTGATTGGATCAGCTGGGCCTGGGCAAATTTGATAATAAAAGGGGGTACCCTTCAATTCTTGGCTCTAAATACACGTTGTTGTATTTTATACTGTCAAGTGCTGTTTCTGTGTGCCTGGGAATGTTTGGGCATCAATAAAAAGCATTTTTCGGCAACTGAAAATACTAAATGTGGCTATCAGGCCAAAATACGAATGTGTGGCTCGGCCTGGAAATGCATCAGAATTCTACTTTCATTTTCATATACACAAACTCGAAGCTGATTATCAAAGAAACGAGGTGGGAGGCAGGTATTGAGTTGTAAATGTTGCACATGATCATGGAGATTTCTGCATGATTTAGCAAGATTTGAGTGGCTTGCTCGAGCACACTGTCCAGCAGGGGCATCCGATTTGGTACATTTTGTCGTAAAAATTGCCGTCAAAAAAGTGGGGTCCGAGAAGATTTCTATGCTATTGGCTCTCTTATGTAAGATCAATTTTAGTGTTTTATTTCTCTAGAATCCACAAAAACATCTCTAATTTTCATTTAGATTAAAGAGAATTTGCTTTTATACTTGAAACTGGTCGCAATCAGAATTTATCTTAGTGCGCCCTCCGGCACGCTCTGTGGTCTCCGTTTGATGGTGGTTTGCTACCTTTAAGCACAAACAGTGATTTTCAAGTTTCCATTTCAGATGTAAATAAATCTGGCTTTGCACACCTCATCAGCCGTCGGCTAAGGATATAGCATGATTTTGATTCTTGTGCGCAAGTCTTTTTCACAGGAGGGGAAATCGCACAGTTGGTGTCGGGGTAAAGAATTTGTGCCTGTGGCTCTTTTCGGAACAGGGTGATATTCTACAACAGCTGTCAAAAGGTCAGAGAGTATTTCAGCCAACTTTCCTATACACTGTATGTCTGCATAAGCTCCAAATTTGTGATTTTTTTTTCAAAAATTCTCAAATTAGGAGCAAAAAAGTTTTCTTAAAGGTAGCAAACCACTGATCGGATCAGCTGGGCCTGGGCAAATTTGATAATAAAAGGGGGTACCCTTCAATTCTTGGCTCTAAATACACTTTGTTGTATTTTATACTGTCAAGTGCTGTTTCTGTGTGCCTTGGAATGTTTGGGCATCAATAAAAAGCATTTTTCGGCAACTGAAAATACTAAATGTGGCTATCAGGCCAAAATACGAATGTGTGGCTCGGCCTGGAAATGCATCAGAATTCTACTTTCATTTTCATATACACAAACTCGAAGCTGATTATCAAAGAAACGAGGTGGGAGGCAGGTATTGAGTTGTAAATGTTGCACATGATCATGGAGATTTCTGCATGATTTAGCAAGATTTGAGTGGCTTGCTCGAGCACACTGTCCAGCAGGGGCATCCGATTTGGTACATTTTGTCGTAAAAATTGCCGTCAAAAAAGTGGGGTCCGAGAAGATTTCTATGCTATTGGCTCTCTTATGTAAGATCAATTTTAGTGTTTTATTTCTCTAGAATCCACAAAAACATCTCTAATTTTCATTTAGATTGAAGAGAATTTGCTTTTATACTTGAAACTGGTCGCAATCAGAATTTATCTTAGTGCGCCCTCCGGCACGCTCTGGTGTCTCCGTTTGATGGTGGTTTGCTACCTTTAAGCACAAACAGTGATTTTCAAGTTTCCATTTCAGATGTAAATAAATCAGGCTTTGCACACCTCATCAGCCGTTGGCTAAGGATATAGCATGATTTTGATTCTTGTGCGCAAGTCTTTTTCACAGGAGGGGAAATCGCACAGTTGGTGTCGGGGTAAAGAATTTGTGCCTGTGGCTCTTTTCGGAACAGGGTGATATTCTACAACAGCTGTCAAAAGGTCAGAGAGTATTTCAGCCAATTTTCCTATACACTGTATGTCTGCATAAGCTCCAAATTTGTGATTTTTTTTTCAAAAATTCTCAAATTAGGAGCAAAAAAGTTTTCTTAAAGGTAGCAAACCACTGATCGGATCAGCTGGGCCTGGGCAAATTTGATAATAAAAGGGGGTACCCTTCAATTCTTGGCTCTAAATACACTTTGTTGTATTTTATACTGTCAAGTGCTGTTTCTGTGTGCCTTGGAATGTTTGGGCATCAATTAAAAGCATTTTTCGGCAACTGAAAATACTAAATGTGGCTATCAGGCCAAAATACGAATGTGTGGCTCGGCCTGGAAATGCATCAGAATTCTACTTTCATTTTCATATACACAAACTCGAAGCTGATTATCAAAGAAACGAGGTGGGAGGCAGGTATTGAGTTGTAAATGTTGCACATGATCATGGAGATTTCTGCATGATTTAGCAAGATTTGAGTGGCTTGCTCGAGCACACTGTCCAGCAGGGGCATCCGATTTGGTACATTTTGTCGTAAAAATTGCCGTCAAAAAAGTGGGGTCCGAGAAGATTTCTATGCTATTGGCTCTCTTATGTAAGATCAATTTTAGTGTTTTATTTCTCTAGAATCCACAAAAACATCTCTAATTTTCATTTAGATTGAAGAGAATTTGCTTTTATACTTGAAACTGGTCGCAATCAGAATTTATCTTAGTGCGCCCTCCGGCACGCTCTGTGGTCTCCGTTTGATGGTGGTTTGCTACCTTTAAGCACAAACAGTGATTTTCAAGTTTCCATTTCAGATGTAAATAAATCAGGCTTTGCACACCTCATCAGCCGTCGGCTAAGGATATAGCATGATTTTGATTCTTGTGCGCAAGTCTTTTTCACAGGAGGGGAAATCGCACAGTTGGTGTCGGGGTAAAGAATTTGTGCCTGTGGCTCTTTTCCGAACAGGGTGATATTCTACAACAGCTGTCAAAAGGTCAGAGAGTATTTCAGCCAACTTTCCTATACACTGTATGTCTGCATAAGCTCCAAATTTGTGATTTTTTTCAAAAATTCTCAAATTAGGAGCAAAAAAGTTTTCTTAAAGGTAGCAAACCACTGATCGGATCAGCTGGGCCTGGGCAAATTTGATAATAAAAGGGGGTACCCTTCAATTCTTGGCTCTAAATACACTTTGTTGTATTTTATACTGTCAAGTGCTGTTTCTGTGTGCCTTGGAATGTTTGGGCATCAATTAAAAGCATTTTTCGGCAACTGAAAATACTAAATGTGGCTATCAGGCCAAAATACGAATGTGTGGCTCGGCCTGGAAATGCATCAGAATTCTACTTTCATTTTCATATACACAAACTCGAAGCTGATTATCAAAGAAACGAGGTGGGAGGCAGGTATTGAGTTGTAAATGTTGCACATGATCATGGAGATTTCTGCATGATTTAGCAAGATTTGAGTGGCTTGCTCGAGCACACTGTCCAGCAGGGGCATCCGATTTGGTACATTTTGTCGTAAAAATTGCCGTCCAAAAAGTGGGGTCCGAGAAGATTTCTATGCTATTGGCTCTCTTATGTAAGATCAATTTTAGTGTTTTATTTCTCTAGAATCCACAAAAACATCTCTAATTTTCATTTAGATTAAAGAGAATTTGCTTTTATACTTGAAACTGGTCGCAATCAGAATTTATCTTAGTGCGCCCTCCGGCACGCTCTGTGGTCTCCGTTTGATGGTGGTTTGCTACCTTTAAGCACAAACAGTGATTTTCAAGTTTCCATTTCAGATGTAAATAAATCTGGCTTTGCACACCTCATCAGCCGTCGGCTAAGGATATAGCATGATTTTGATTCTTGTGCGCAAGTCTTTTTCACAGGAGGGGAAATCGCACAGTTGGTGTCGGGGTAAAGAATTTGTGCCTGTGGCTCTTTTCGGAACAGGGTGATATTCTACAACAGCTGTCAAAAGGTCAGAGAGTATTTCAGCCAACTTTCCTATACACTGTATGTCTGCATAAGCTCCAAATTTGTGATTTTTTTCAAAATTTCTCAAATTAGGAGCAAAAAAGTTTTCTTAAAGCACAAACAGTGATTTTCAAGATTCCATTTCAGATGTAAATAAATCAGGCTTTGCACACCTCATCAGCCGTCGGCTTAGGATATAGCATGATTTTGATTCTTGTGCGCAAGTCTTTTTCACAGGAGGGGAAATCTCACAGTTGGTGTCGGGGTAAAGAATTTGTGCCTGTGGCTCTTTTTGGAACAGGGTGATATTCTACAACAGCTGTCAAAAGGTCAGAGAGTATTTCAGCCAACTTTCCTATACACTGTATGTCTGCATAAGCTCCAAATTTGTGATTTTTTTTTCAAAAATTCTCAAATTAGGAGCAAAAAAGTTTTCTTAAAGGTAGCAAACCACTGATCGGATCAGCTGGGCCTGGGCAAATTTGATAATAAAAGGGGGTACCCTTCAATTCTTGGCTCTAAATACACGTTGTTGTATTTTATACTGTCAAGTGCTGTTTCTGTGTGCCTGGGAATGTTTGGGCATCAATAAAAAGCATTTTTCGGCAACTGAAAATACTAAATGTGGCTATCAGGCCAAAATACGAATGTGTGGCTCGGCCTGGAAATGCATCAGAATTCTACTTTCTTTTTCATATACACAAACTCGAAGCTGATTATCAAAGAAACGAGGTGGGAGGCAGGTATTGAGTTGTAAATGTTGCACATGATCATGGAGATTTCTGCATGATTTAGCAAGATTTGAGTGGCTTGCTCGAGCACACTGTCCAGCAGGGGCATCCGATTTGGTACATTTTGTCGTAAAAATTGCCGTCCAAAAAGTGGGGTCCGAGAAGATTTCTATGCTATTGGCTCTCTTATGTAAGATCAATTTTAGTGTTTTATTTCTCTAGAATCCACAATTTCTCTAATCTTCATTTAGATTGAAGAGAATTGGCTTTTATACTTGAAACTGGTCGCAATCAGAATTTATCTTAGTGCGCCCTCCAGCACGCTCTGGGGTCTCCGTTTGATGGTGGTTTGCTACCTTTAAGCACAATCAGTGATTTTCAAGTTTCCATTTCAGATGTAAATAAATCAGGCTTTGCACACGACATCAGCTGTCGGCTAAGGATATAGCATGATTTTGATTCTTGTGCGCAAGTCTTTTTCACAGGAGGGGAAATTGCACAGTTGGTGTCGGGGTAAAGAATTTGTGCCTGTGGCTCTTTTCGGAACAGGGTGATATTCTACAACAGCTGTCAAAAGGTCAGAGAGTATTTCAGCCAACTTTCCTATACACTGTATGTCTGCATAAGCTCCAAATTTGTGATTTTTTTCAAAATTTCTCAAATTAGGAGCAAAAAAGTTTTCTTAAAGCACAAACAGTGATTTTCAAGATTCCATTTCAGATGTAAATAAATCAGGCTTTGCACACCTCATCAGCCGTCGGCTTAGGATATAGCATGATTTTGATTCTTGTGCGCAAGTCTTTTTCACAGGAGGGGAAATCTCACAGTTGGTGTCGGGGTAAAGAATTTGTGCCTGTGGCTCTTTTTGGAACAGGGTGATATTCTACAACAGCTGTCAAAAGGTCAGAGAGTATTTCAGCCAACTTTCCTATACACTGTATGTCTGCATAAGCTCCAAATTTGTGATTTTTTTTTCAAAAATTCTCAAATTAGGAGCAAAAAAGTTTTCTTAAAGGTAGCAAACCACTGATCGGATCAGCTGGGCCTGGGCAAATTTGATAATAAAAGGGGGTACCCTTCAATTCTTGGCTCTAAATACACGTTGTTGTATTTTATACTGTCAAGTGCTGTTTCTGTGTGCCTGGGAATGTTTGGGCATCAATAAAAAGCATTTTTCGGCAACTGAAAATACTAAATGTGGCTATCAGGCCAAAATACGAATGTGTGGCTCGGCCTGGAAATGCATCAGAATTCTACTTTCATTTTCATATACACAAACTCGAAGCTGATTATCAAAGAAACGAGGTGGGAGGCAGGTATTGAGTTGTAAATGTTGCACATGATCATGGAGATTTCTGCATGATTTAGCAAGATTTGAGTGGCTTGCTCGAGCACACTGTCCAGCAGGGGCATCCGATTTGGTACATTTTGTCGTAAAAATTGCCGTCCAAAAAGTGGGGTCCGAGAAGATTTCTATGCTATTGGCTCTCTTATGTAAGATCAATTTTAGTGTTTTCTTTCTCTAGAATCCACAATTTCTCTAATCTTCATTTAGATTGAAGAGAATTGGCTTTTATACTTGAAACTGGTCGCAATCAGAATTTATCTTAGTGCGCCCTCCAGCACGCTCTGGGGTCTCCGTTTGATGGTGGTTTGCTACCTTTAAGCACAATCAGTGATTTTCAAGTTTCCATTTCAGATGTAAATAAATCAGGCTTTGCACACGACATCAGCTGTCGGCTAAGGATATAGCATGATTTTGATTCTTGTGCGCAAGTCTTTTTCACAGGAGGGGAAATTGCACAGTTGGTGTCGGGGTAAAGAATTTGTGCCTGTGGCTCTTTTCGGAACAGGGTGATATTCTACAACAGCTGTCAAAAGGTCAGAGAGTATTTCAGCCAACTTTCCTATACACTGTATGTCTGCATAAGCTCCAAATTTGTGATTTTTTTCAAAATTTCTCAAATTAGGAGCAAAAAAGTTTTCTTAAAGCACAAACAGTGATTTTCAAGATTCCATTTCAGATGTAAATAAATCAGGCTTTGCACACCTCATCAGCCGTCGGCTTAGGATATAGCATGATTTTGATTCTTGTGCGCAAGTCTTTTTCACAGGAGGGGAAATCTCACAGTTGGTGTCGGGGTAAAGAATTTGTGCCTGTGGCTCTTTTTGGAACAGGGTGATATTCTACAACAGCTGTCAAAAGGTCAGAGAGTATTTCAGCCAACTTTCCTATACACTGTATGTCTGCATAAGCTCCAAATTTGTGATTTTTTTTTCAAAAATTCTCAAATTAGGTGCAAAAAAGTTTTCTTAAAGGTAGCAAACCACTGATCGGATCAGCTGGGCCTGGGCAAATTTGATAATAAAAGGGGGTACCCTTCAATTCTTGGCTCTAAATACACGTTGTTGTATTTTATACTGTCAAGTGCTGTTTCTGTGTGCCTGGGAATGTTTGGGCATCAATAAAAAGCATTTTTCGGCAACTGAAAATACTAAATGTGGCTATCAGGCCAAAATACGAATGTGTGGCTCGGCCTGGAAATGCATCAGAATTCTACTTTCATTTTCATATACACAAACTCGAAGCTGATTATCAAAGAAACGAGGTGGGAGGCAGGTATTGAGTTGTAAATGTTGCACATGATCATGGAGATTTCTGCATGATTTAGCAAGATTTGAGTGGCTTGCTCGAGCACACTGTCCAGCAGGGGCATCCGATTTGGTACATTTTGTCGTAAAAATTGCCGTCCAAAAAGTGGGGTCCGAGAAGATTTCTATGCTATTGGCTCTCTTATGTAAGATCAATTTTAGTGTTTTATTTCTCTAGAATCCACAATTTCTCTAATCTTCATTTAGATTGAAGAGAATTGGCTTTTATACTTGAAACTGGTCGCAATCAGAATTTATCTTAGTGCGCCCTCCAGCACGCTCTGGGGTCTCCGTTTGATGGTGGTTTGCTACCTTTAAGCACAATCAGTGATTTTCAAGTTTCCATTTCAGATGTAAATAAATCAGGCTTTGCACACGACATCAGCTGTCGGCTAAGGATATAGCATGATTTTGATTCTTGTGCGCAAGTCTTTTTCACAGGAGGGGAAATTGCACAGTTGGTGTCGGGGTAAAGAATTTGTGCCTGTGGCTCTTTTCGGAACAGGGTGATATTCTACAACAGCTGTCAAAAGGTCAGAGAGTATTTCAGCCAACTTTCCTATACACTGTATGTCTGCATAAGCTCCAAATTTGTGATTTTTTTCAAAATTTCTCAAATTAGGAGCAAAAAAGTTTTCTTAAAGCACAAACAGTGATTTTCAAGATTCCATTTCAGATGTAAATAAATCAGGCTTTGCACACCTCATCAGCCGTCGGCTTAGGATATAGCATGATTTTGATTCTTGTGCGCAAGTCTTTTTCACAGGAGGCGAAATCTCACAGTTGGTGTCGGGGTAAAGAATTTGTGCCTGTGGCTCTTTTTGGAACAGGGTGATATTCTACAACAGCTGTCAAAAGGTCAGAGAGTATTTCAGCCAACTTTCCTATACACTGTATGTCTGCATAAGCTCCAAATTTGTGATTTTTTTTTCAAAAATTCTCAAATTAGGAGCAAAAAAGTTTTCTTAAAGGTAGCAAACCACTGATCGGATCAGCTGGGCCTGGGCAAATTTGATAATAAAAGGGGGTACCCTTCAATTCTTGGCTCTAAATACACGTTGTTGTATTTTATACTGTCAAGTGCTGTTTCTGTGTGCCTGGGAATGTTTGGGCATCAATAAAAAGCATTTTTCGGCAACTGAAAATACTAAATGTGGCTATCAGGCCAAAATACGAATGTGTGGCTCGGCCTGGAAATGCATCAGAATTCTACTTTCATTTTCATATACACAAACTCGAAGCTGATTATCAAAGAAACGAGGTGGGAGGCAGGTATTGAGTTGTAAATGTTGCACATGATCATGGAGATTTCTGCATGATTTAGCAAGATTTGAGTGGCTTGCTCGAGCACACTGTCCAGCAGGGGCATCCGATTTGGTACATTTTGTCGTAAAAATTGCCGTCCAAAAAGTGGGGTCCGAGAAGATTTCTATGCTATTGGCTCTCTTATGTAAGATCAATTTTAGTGTTTTATTTCTCTAGAATCCACAATTTCTCTAATCTTCATTTAGATTGAAGAGAATTGGCTTTTATACTTGAAACTGGTCGCAATCAGAATTTATCTTAGTGCGCCCTCCAGCACGCTCTGGGGTCTCCGTTTGATGGTGGTTTGCTACCTTTAAGCACAATCAGTGATTTTCAAGTTTCCATTTCAGATGTAAATAAATCAGGCTTTGCACACGACATCAGCTGTCGGCTAAGGATATAGCATGATTTTGATTCTTGTGCGCAAGTCTTTTTCACAGGAGGGGAAATTGCACAGTTGGTGTCGGGGTAAAGAATTTGTGCCTGTGGCTCTTTTCGGAACAGGGTGATATTCTACAACAGCTGTCAAAAGGTCAGAGAGTATTTCAGCCAACTTTCCTATACACTGTATGTCTGCATAAGCTCCAAATTTGTGATTTTTTTCAAAATTGCTCAAATTAGGAGCAAAAAAGTTTTCTTAAAGCACAAACAGTGATTTTCAAGATTCCATTTCAGATGTAAATAAATCAGGCTTTGCACACGACATCAGCTGTCGGCTAAGGATATAGCATGATTTTGATTCTTGTGCGCAAGTCTTTTTCACAGGAGGGGAAATTGCACAGTTGGTGTCGGGGTAAAGAATTTGTGCCTGTGGCTCTTTTCGGAACAGGGTGATATTCTACAACAGCTGTCAAAAGGTCAGAGAGTATTTCAGCCAACTTTCCTATACACTGTATGTCTGCATAAGCTCCAAATTTGTGATTTTTTTTTCAAAAATTCTCAAATTAGGAGCAAAAAAGTTTTCTTAAAGGTAGCAAACCACTGATCGGATCAGCTGGGCCTGGGCAAATTTGATAATAAAAGGGGGTACCCTTCAATTCTTGGCTCTAAATACACGTTGTTGTATTTTATACTGTCAAGTGCTGTTTCTGTGTGCCTGGGAATGTTTGGGCATCAATAAAAAGCATTTTTCGGCAACTGAAAATACTAAATGTGGCTATCAGGCCAAAATACGAATGTGTGGCTCGGCCTGGAAATGCATCAGAATTCTACTTTCATTTTCATATACACAAACTCGAAGCTGATTATCAAAGAAACGAGGTGGGAGGCAGGTATTGAGTTGTAAATGTTGCACATGATCATGGAGATTTCTGCATGATTTAGCAAGATTTGAGTGGCTTGCTCGAGCACACTGTCCAGCAGGGGCATCCGATTTGGTACATTTTGTCGTAAAAATTGCCGTTGAAAAAGTGGGGTACGAGAAGATTTCTATGCTATTGGCTCTCTTATGTAAAATCAATTTTAGTGTTTTATTTCTCTAGAATCCACAATTTCTCTAATCTTCATTTAGATTGAAGAGAATTGGTTTTTATACTTGAAACTGGTCGCAATCAGAATTTATCTTAGTGCGCCCTCCGGCACGCTCTGGGGTCTCCGTTTAATGGTGGTTTGCTACCTTTAAGCACAAACAGTGATTTTCAAGTTTCCATTTCAGATGTAAATAAATCAGGCTTTGCACACGACATCAGCTGTCGGCTAAGGATATAGCATGATTTTGATTCTTGTGCGCAAGTCTTTTTCACAGGAGGGGAAATCGCACAGTTGGTGTCAGGGTAAAGAATTTGTGCCTGTGGCTCTTTTCGGAACAGGGTGATATTCTACAACAGCTGTCAAAAGGTCAGAGAGTATTTCAGCCAACTTTCCTATACACTGTATGTCTGCATAAGCTCCAAATTTGTGATTTTTTTTCAAAATTTCTCAAATTAGGAGCAAAAAAAATTTCTTAAAGGTAGCAAACCACTGATCGGATTAGCTGGGCCTGGGCAAATTTGATAATAAAAGGGGGTACCCTTCAATTCTTGGCTCTAAATACACTTTGTTGTATTTTATACTGTCAAGTGCTGTTTCTGTGTGCCTTGGAATGTTTGGGATCAATAAAAAGCATTTTTCGGCAACTGAAAATACTAAATGTGGCTATCAGGCCAAAATACGAATGTGTGGCTCGGCCTGGAAATGCATCAGAATTCTACTTTCATTATCATATACACAAACTCGAAGCTGATTATCAAAGAAACAAGGTGGGAGGCAGGTATTGAGTTGTAAATGTTGCACATGATCATGGAGATTTCTGCATGATTTAGCAAGATCTGAGTGGCTTGCTCGAGCACACTGTCCAGCAGGGGCATCCGATTTGGTACATTTTGTCGTAAAAATTGCCGTTGAAAAAGTGGGGTACGAGAAGATTTCTATGCTATTGGCTCTCTTATGTAAGATCAATTTTAGTGTTTTATTTCTCTAGAATCCACAAAAACATGTCTAATTTTCATTTAGATTGAAGAGAATTTGCTTTTATACTTGAAACTGGTCGCAATCAGAATTTATCTTAGTGCGCCCTCCGGCACGCTCTGGGGTCTCCGTTTGATGGTGGTTTGCTACCTTTAATTAAGGTAGCAAACCACTGATCGGATCAGCTTGGCCTGGGCAAATTTGATAATAAAAGGGGGTACCCTTCAATTCATGGCTCTAAATACACTTTGTTGTATTTTATACTGTCAAGTGCTGTTTCTGTGTGCCTTGGAATGTTTTGGCATCAATAAAAAGCATTTTTCGGCAACTGAAAATACTAAATGTGGCTATCAGGCCAAAATACGAATGTGTGGCTCGGCCTGGAAATGCATCAGAATTCTACTTTCATTTTCATATACACAAACTCGAAGCTGATTATTAAAGAAACGAGGTGGGAGGCAGGAATTGAGTTGTAAATATTGCACATGATCATGCAGATTTCTGCATGATTTAGCAAGATTTGAGTGGCTTGCTCGAGCACACTGTCCAGCAAGGGCATCCGATTTGGTACATTTTGTCGTAAAAATTGCCGTCGAAGAATTGGGGTCCGAGAAGATTTCTATGCTATTGGCTCTCTTATGTAAGATCAATTTTAGTGTTTTATTTCTCTAGAATCCACAAAAACATCTCTCATTTTCATTCAGATTGAAGAGAATTTGCTTTTATACTTGAAACTGGTCACAATCAGAATTTATCTCCGTGCGCCCTCCGGCAGTTCTCGGGTCTCTGTTTGATGGTGGTTTGCTACCTTTAAGCACAAACAGTGATTTTCAAGTTTCCATTTCAGATGTAAATAAAGCAGGCTTTGCACACCTCATCAGATGTCAGCTAAGGATATAGCATGATTTTGATTCTTGTGCGCAAGTCTTTTTCACAGGAGGGGAAATTGCACAGTTGGTGTCGGGGTAAAGAATTTGTGCCTGTGGCTCTTTTCGGAACAGGGTGATATTCTACAACAGCTGTCAAAAGGTCAGAGAGTATTTCAGCCAACTTTCCTATACACTGTATGTCTGCATAAGCTCCAAATTTGTGATTTTTTTTCAAAAATTCTCATATTAGGAGCAAAAAAGTTTTCTTTAAGCACAAACAGTGATTTTCAAGTTTCCATTTCAGATGTAAATAAAGCAGGCTTTGCACATCTCATCAGCTGTCGGCTAAGGATATAGCATGATTTTGATTCTTGTGTGCAAGTCTTTTTCACAGGAGGGAAAATCGCACAGTTGGTGTCAGGGTAAAGAATTTGTGCCTGTGGCTCTTTTCGGAACAGGGTGATATTCTACAACAGCTGTCAAAAGGTCAGAGAGTATTTCAGCCAACTTTCCTATACACTGTATGTCTGCATAAGCTCCAAATTTGTGATTTTTTTCAAAAATTCTCAAATTAGGAGCAAAAAAGTTTTCTTAAAGGTAGCAAACCACTGATCGGATCAGCTGGGCCTGGGCAAATTTGATAATAAAAGGGGGTACCCTTCAATTCATGGCTCTAAATACACTTTGTTGTATTTTATACTGTCAAGTGCTGTTTCTGTGTGCCTTGGAATGTTTTGGCATCAATAAAAAGCATTTTTCGGCAACTGAAAATACTAAATGTGGCTATCAGGCCAAAATACGAATGTGTGGCTCGGCCTGGAAATGCATCAGAATTCTACTTTCATTTTCATATACACAAACTCGAAGCTGATTATTAAAGAAACGAGGTGAGAGGCAGGTATTGAGTTGTAAATGTTGCACATGATCATGGAGATTTCTGCATGATTTAGCAAGATTTGAGTGGCTTGCTCGAGCAAACTGTCCAGCAGGGGCATCCGATTTGGTACATTTTGTTGTAAAAATTGCAGTGGGGTCCGAGAAGATTTCTATGCTATTGGCTCTCTTATGTAAGATCAATTTTAGTGTTTTATTTCTCTAGAATCCACAAAAACATCTCTAATCTTCATTTAGATTGAAGAGAATTTGCTTTTATACTTGAAACTGGTCGCAATCAGAATTTATCTTAGTGCGCCCTCCGGCACGCTCTGGGGTCTCCGTTTGATGGTGGTTTGCTACCTTTAAGCACAAACAGTGATTTTCAAATTTCCATTTCAGATATAAATAAAGCAGGCTTTGCACACCTCATCAGCTGTCGGCTAAGGATATAGCATGATTTTGATTCTTGTGCACAAGTCTTTTTCACAGGAGGGGAAATCGCACAGTTGGTGTCGGGGTAAAGAATTTGTGCCTGTGGCTCTTTTCCGAACAGGGTGATATTCTACAACAGCTGTCAAAAGGTCAGAGAGTATTTTAGCCAACTTTCCTATACACTGTATGTCTGCATAAGCTCCAAATTTGTGATTTTTTTCAAAAATTCTCAAATTAGGAGCAAAAAAGTTTTCTTTAAGCACAAACAGTGATTTTCAAGTTTCCATTTCAGATGTAAATAAATCTGGCTTTGCACACGACATCAGCTGTCGGCTAAGGATATAGCATGATTTTGATTCTTGTGCGCAAGTCTTTTTCACAGGAGGGGAAATCACACAGTTGGTGTCAGGGTAAAGAATTTGTGCCTGTGGCTCTTTTCGGAACAGGGTGATATTCTACAACAGCTGTCAAAAGGTCAGAGAGTATTTCAGCCAACTTTCCTATACACTGTATGTCTGCATAAGCTCCAAATTTGTGATTTTTTTTCAAAATTTCTCAAATTAGGGGCAAAAAAAATTTCTTAAAGGTAGCAAACCACTGATCGGATTAGCTGGGCCTGGGCAAATTTGATAATAAAAGGGGGGACCCTTCAATTCTTGGCTCTAAATACACTTTGTTGTATTTTATACTGTCAAGTGCTGTTTCTGTGTGCCTTGGAATGTTTGGGATCAATAAAAAGCATTTTTCGGCAACTGAAAATACTAAATGTGGCTATCAGGCCAAAATACGAATGTGTGGCTCGGCCTGGAAATGCATCAGAATTCTACTTTCATTATCATATACACAAACTCGAAGCTGATTATCAAAGAAACGAGGTGGGAGGCAGGTATTGAGTTGTAAATGTTGCACATGATCATGGAGATTTCTGCATGATTTAGCAAGATTTGAGTGGCTTGCTCGAGCACACTGTCCAGCAGGGGCATCCGATTTGGTACATTTTGTCGTAAAAATTGCCGTTGAAAAAGTGGGGTACGAGAAGATTTCTATGCTATTGGCTCTCTTATGTAAGATCAATTTTAGTGTTTTATTTCTCTAGAATCCACAAAAACATGTCTAATTTTCATTTAGATTGAAGAGAATTTGCTTTTATACTTGAAACTGGTCGCAATCAGAATTTATCTTAGTGCGCCCTCCGGCACGCTCTGGGGTCTCAGTTTGATGGTGGTTTGCTACCTTTAATTAAGGTAGCAAACCACTGATCGGATCAGCTTGGCCTGGGCAAATTTGATAATAAAAGGGGGTACCCTTCAATTCATGGCTCTAAATACACTTTGTTGTATTTTATACTGTCAAGTGCTGTTTCTGTGTGCCTTGGAATGTTTTGGCATCAATAAAAAGCATTTTTCGGCAACTGAAAATACTAAATGTGGCTATCAGGCCAAAATACGAATGTGTGGCTCGGCCTGGAAATGCATCAGAATTCTACTTGCATTTTCATATACACAAACTCGAAGCTGATTATTAAAGAAACGAGGTGGGAGGCAGGAATTGAGTTGTAAATATTGCACATGATCATGCAGATTTCTGCATGATTTAGCAAGATTTGAGTGGCTTGCTCGAGCACACTGTCCAGCAAGGGCATCCGATTTGGTACATTTTGTCGTAAAAATTGCCGTCGAAGAATTGGGGTCCGAGAAGATTTCTATGCTATTGGCTCTCTTATGTAAGATCAATTTTAGTGTTTTATTTCTCAAGAATCCACAAAAACATCTCTCATTTTCATTCAGATTGAAGAGAATTTGCTTTTATACTTGAAACTGGTCACAATCAGAATTTATCTCCGTGCGCCCTCCGGCAGTTCTCGGGTCTCTGTTTGATGGTGGTTTGCTACCTTTAAGCACAAACAGTGATTTTCAAGTTTCCATTTCAGATGTAAATAAAGCAGGCTTTGCACACCTCATCAGATGTCAGCTAAGGATATAGCATGATTTTGATTCTTGTGCGCAAGTCTTTTTCACAGGAGGGGAAATTGCACAGTTGGTGTCGGGGTAAAGAATTTGTGCCTGTGGCTCTTTTCGGAACAGGGTGATATTCTACAACAGCTGTCAAAAGGTCAGAGAGTATTTCAGCCAACTTTCCTATACACTGTATGTCTGCATAAGCTCCAAATTTGTGATTTTTTTTCAAAAATTCTCATATTAGGAGCAAAAAAGTTTTCTTTAAGCACAAACAGTGATTTTCAAGTTTCCATTTCAGATGTAAATAAAGCAGGCTTTGCACACCTCATCAGCTGTCGGCTAAGGATATAGCATGATTTTGATTCTTGTGTGCAAGTCTTTTTCACAGGAGGGAAAATCGCACAGTTGGTGTCAGGGTAAAGAATTTGTGCCTGTGGCTCTTTTCGAAACAGGGTGATATTCTACAACAGCTGTCAAAAGGTCAGAGAGTATTTCAGCCAACTTTCCTATACACTGTATGTCTGCATAAGCTCCAAATTTGTGATTTTTTTCAAAAATTCTCAAATTAGGAGCAAAAAAGTTTTCTTAAAGGTAGCAAACCACTGATCGGATCAGCTGGGCCTGGGCAAATTTGATAATAAAAGGGGGTACCCTTCAATTCATGGCTCTAAATACACTTTGTTGTATTTTATACTGTCAAGTGCTGTTTCTGTGTGCCTTGGAATGTTTTGGCATCAATAAAAAGCATTTTTCGGCAACTGAAAATACTAAATGTGGCTATCAGGCCAAAATACGAATGTGTGGCTCGGCCTGGAAATGCATCAGAATTCTACTTTCATTTTCATATACACAAACTCGAAGCTGATTATTAAAGAAACGAGGTGGGAGGCAGGAATTGAGTTGTAAATATTGCACATGATCATGCAGATTTCTGCATGATTTAGCAAGATTTGAGTGGCTTGCTCGAGCACACTGTCCAGCAAGGGCATCCGATTTGGTACATGTTGTCGTAAAAATTGCCGTCGAAGAATTGGGGTCCGAGAAGATTTCTATGCTATTGGCTCTCTTATGTAAGATCAATTTTAGTGTTTTATTTCTCTAGAATCCACAAAAACATCTCTCATTTTCATTCAGATTGAAGAGAATTTGCTTTTATACTTGAAACTGGTCACAATCAGAATTTATCTCCGTGCGCCCTCCGGCAGTTCTCGGGTCTCTGTTTGATGGTGGTTTGCTACCTTTAAGCACAAACAGTGATTTTCAAGTTTCCATTTCAGATGTAAATAAAGCAGGCTTTGCACACCTCATCAGATGTCAGCTAAGGATATAGCATGATTTTGATTCTTGTGCGCAAGTCTTTTTCACAGGAGGGGAAATTGCACAGTTGGTGTCGGGGTAAAGAATTTGTGCCTGTGGCTCTTTTCGGAACAGGGTGATATTCTACAACAGCTGTCAAAAGGTCAGAGAGTATTTCAGCCAACTTTCCTATACACTGTATGTCTGCATAAGCTCCAAATTTGTGATTTTTTTTCAAAAATTCTCATATTAGGAGCAAAAAAGTTTTCTTTAAGCACAAACAGTGATTTTCAAGTTTCCATTTCAGATGTAAATAAAGCAGGCTTTGCACACCTCATCAGCTGTCGGCTAAGGATATAGCATGATTTTGATTCTTGTGTGCAAGTCTTTTTCACAGGAGGGAAAATCGCACAGTTGGTGTCAGGGTAAAGAATTTGTGCCTGTGGCTCTTTTCGGAACAGGGTGATATTCTACAACAGCTGTCAAAAGGTCAGAGAGTATTTCAGCCAACTTTCCTATACACTGTATGTCTGCATAAGCTCCAAATTTGTGATTTTTTTCAAAAATTCTCAAATTAGGAGCAAAAAAGTTTTCTTAAAGGTAGCAAACCACTGATCGGATCAGCTGGGCCTGGGCAAATTTGATAATAAAAGGGGGTACCCTTCAATTCATGGCTCTAAATACACTTTGTTGTATTTTATACTGTCAAGTGCTGTTTCTGTGTGCCTTGGAATGTTTTGGCATCAATAAAAAGCATTTTTCGGCAACTGAAAATACTAAATGTGGCTATCAGGCCAAAATACGAATGTGTGGCTCGGCCTGGAAATGCATCAGAATTCTACTTTCATTTTCATATACACAAACTCGAAGCTGATTATTAAAGAAACGAGGTGAGAGGCAGGTATTGAGTTGTAAATGTTGCACATGATCATGGAGATTTCTGCATGATTTAGCAAGATTTGAGTGGCTTGCTCGAGCAAACTGTCCAGCAGGGGCATCCGATTTGGTACATTTTGTTGTAAAAATTGCAGTGGGGTCCGAGAAGATTTCTATGCTATTGGCTCTCTTATGTAAGATCAATTTTAGTGTTTTATTTCTCTAGAATCCACAAAAACATCTCTAATCTTCATTAAGATTGAAGAGAATTTGCTTTTATACTTGAAACTGGTCGCAATCAGAATTTATCTTAGTGCGCCCTCCGGCACGCTCTGGGGTCTCCGTTTGATGGTGGTTTGCTACCTTTAAGCACAAACAGTGATTTTCAAGTTTCCATTTCAGATGTAAATAAAGCAGGCTTTGCACACCTCATCAGCTGTCGGCTAAGGATATAGCATGATTTTGATTCTTGTGCACAAGTCTTTTTCACAGGAGGGGAAATCGCACAGTTGGTGTCGGGGTAAAGAATTTGTGCCTGTGGCTCTTTTCGGAACAGGGTGATATTCTACAACAGCTGTCAAAAGGTCAGAGAGTATTTTAGCCAACTTTCCTATACACTGTATGTCTGCATAAGCTCCAAATTTGTGATTTTTTTCAAAAATTCTCAAATTAGGAGCAAAAAAGTTTTCTTTAAGCACAAACAGTGATTTTCAAGTTTCCATTTCAGATGTAAATAAATCTGGCTTTGCACACGACATCAGCTGTCGGCTAAGGATATAGCATGATTTTGATTCTTGTGCGCAAGTCTTTTTCACAGGAGGGGAAATCACACAGTTGGTGTCAGGGTAAAGAATTTGTGCCTGTGGCTCTTTTCGGAACAGGGTGATATTCTACAACAGCTGTCAAAAGGTCAGAGAGTATTTCAGCCAACTTTCCTATACACTGTATGTCTGCATAAGCTCCAAATTTGTGATTTTTTTTCAAAATTTCTCAAATTAGGAGCAAAAAAAATTTCTTAAAGGTAGCAAACCACTGATCGGATTAGCTGGGCCTGGGCAAATTTGATAATAAAAGGGGGGACCCTTCAATTCTTGGCTCTAAATACACTTTGTTGTATTTTATACTGTCAAGTGCTGTTTCTGTGTGCCTTGGAATGTTTGGGCATCAATAAAAAGCATTTTTCGGCAACTGAAAATACTAAATGTGGCTATCAGGCCAAAATACGAATGTGTGGCTCGGCCTGGAAATGCATCAGAATTCTACTTTCATTTTCATATACACAAACTCGAAGCTGATTATTAAAGAAACGAGGTGAGAGGCAGGTATTGAGTTGTAAATGTTGCACATGATCATGGAGATTTCTGCATGATTTAGCAAGATTTGAGTGGCTTGCTCGAGCAAACTGTCCAGCAGGGGCATCCGATTTGGTACATTTTGTTGTAAAAATTGCAGTGGGGTCCGAGAAGATTTCTATGCTATTGGCTCTCTTATGTAAGATCAATTTTAGTGTTTTATTTCTCTAGAATCCACAAAAACATCTCTAATCTTCATTAAGATTGAAGAGAATTTGCTTTTATACTTGAAACTGGTCGCAATCAGAATTTATCTTAGTGCGCCCTCCGGCACGCTCTGGGGTCTCCGTTTGATGGTGGTTTGCTACCTTTAAGCACAAACAGTGATTTTCAAGTTTCCATTTCAGATGTAAATAAAGCAGGCTTTGCACACCTCATCAGCTGTCGGCTAAGGATATAGCATGATTTTGATTCTTGTGCACAAGTCTTTTTCACAGGAGGGGAAATCGCACAGTTGGTGTCGGGGTAAAGAATTTGTGCCTGTGGCTCTTTTCGGAACAGGGTGATATTCTACAACAGCTGTCAAAAGGTCAGAGAGTATTTTAGCCAACTTTCCTATACACTGTATGTCTGCATAAGCTCCAAATTTGTGATTTTTTTCAAAAATTCTCAAATTAGGAGCAAAAAAGTTTTCTTTAAGCACAAACAGTGATTTTCAAGTTTCCATTTCAGATGTAAATAAATCTGGCTTTGCACACGACATCAGCTGTCGGCTAAGGATAAAGCATGATTTTGATTCTTGTGCGCAAGTCTTTTTCACAGGAGGGGAAATCACACAGTTGGTGTCAGGGTAAAGAATTTGTGCCTGTGGCTCTTTTCGGAACAGGGTGATATTCTACAACAGCTGTCAAAAGGTCAGAGAGTATTTCAGCCAACTTTCCTATACACTGTATGTCTGCATAAGCTCCAAATTTGTGATTTTTTTTCAAAATTTCTCAAATTAGGAGCAAAAAAAATTTCTTAAAGGTAGCAAACCACTGATCGGATTAGCTGGGCCTGGGCAAATTTGATAATAAAAGGGGGGACCCTTCAATTCTTGGCTCTAAATACACTTTGTTGTATTTTATACTGTCAAGTGCTGTTTCTGTGTGCCTTGGAATGTTTGGGCATCAATAAAAAGCATTTTTCGGCAACTGAAAATACTAAATGTGGCTATCAGGCCAAAATACGAATGTGTGGCTCGGCCTGGAAATGCATCAGAATTCTACTTTCATTTTCATATACACAAACTCGAAGCTGATTATCAAAGAAACGAGGTGGGAGGCAGGTATTGAGTTGTAAATGTTGCACATGATCATGGAGATTTCTGCATGATTTAGCAAGATTTGAGTGGCTTGCTCGAGCACACTGTCCAGCAGGGGCATCCGATTTGGTACATTTTGTCGTAAAAATTGCCGTTGAAAAAGTGGGGTACGAGAAGATTTCTATGCTATTGGCTCTCTTATGTAAGATCAATTTTAGTGTTTTATTTCTCTAGAATCCACAAAAACATGTCTAATTTTCATTTAGATTGAAGAGAATTTGTTTTTATACTTGAAACTGGTCGCAATCAGAATTTATCTTAGTGCGCCCTCCGGCACGCTCTGGGGTCTCCGTTTGATGGTGGTTTGCTACCTTTAATTAAGGTAGCAAACCACTGATCGGATCAGCTTGGCCTGGGCAAATTTGATAATAAAAGGGGGTACCCTTCAATTCATGGCTCTAAATACACTTTGTTGTATTTTATACTGTCAAGTGCTGTTTCTGTGTGCCTTGGAATGTTTTGGCATCAATAAATAGCATTTTTCGGCAACTGAAAATACTAAATGTGGCTATCAGGCCAAAATACGAATGTGTGGCTCGGCCTGGAAATGCATCAGAATTCTACTTTCATTTTCATATACACAAACTCGAAGCTGATTATTAAAGAAACGAGGTGGGAGGCAGGAATTGAGTTGTAAATATTGCACATGATCATGCAGATTTCTGCATGATTTAGCAAGATTTGAGTGGCTTGCTCGAGCACACTGTCCAGCAAGGGCATCCGATTTGGTACATTTTGTCGTAAAAATTGCCGTCGAAGAATTGGGGTCCGAGAAGATTTCTATGCTATTGGCTCTCTTATGTAAGATCAATTTTAGTGTTTTATTTCTCTAGAATCCACAAAAACATCTCTCATTTTCATTCAGATTGAAGAGAATTTGCTTTTATACTTGAAACTGGTCACAATCAGAATTTATCTCCGTGCGCCCTCCGGCAGTTCTCGGGTCTCTGTTTGATGGTGGTTTGCTACCTTTAAGCACAAACAGTGATTTTCAAGTTTCCATTTCAGATGTAAATAAAGCAGGCTTTGCACACCTCATCAGATGTCAGCTAAGGATATAGCATGATTTTGATTCTTGTGCGCAAGTCTTTTTCACAGGAGGGGAAATTGCACAGTTGGTGTCGGGGTAAAGAATTTGTGCCTGTGGCTCTTTTCGGAACAGGGTGATATTCTACAACAGCTGTCAAAAGGTCAGAGAGTATTTCAGCCAACTTTCCTGTACACTGTATGTCTGCATAAGCTCCAAATTTGTGATTTTTTTTCAAAAATTCTCATATTAGGAGCAAAAAAGTTTTCTTTAAGCACAAACAGTGATTTTCAAGTTTCCATTTCAGATGTAAATAAAGCAGGCTTTGCACACCTCATCAGCTGTCGGCTAAGGATATAGCATTATTTTGATTCTTGTGTGCAAGTCTTTTTCACAGGAGGGAAAATCACACAGTTGGTGTCAGGGTAAAGAATTTGTGCCTGTGGCTCTTTTCGGAACAGGGTGATATTCTACAACAGCTGTCAAAAGGTCAGAGAGTATTTCAGCCAACTTTCCTATACACTGTATGTCTGCATAAGCTCCAAATTTGTGATTTTTTTCAAAAATTCTCAAATTAGAAGCAAAAAAGTTTTCTTAAAGGTAGCAAACCACTGATCGGATCAGCTGGGCCTGGGCAAATTTGATAATAAAAGGGGGTACCCTTCAATTCATGGCTCTAAATACACTTTGTTGTATTTTATACTGTCAAGTGCTGTTTCTGTGTGCCTTGGAATGTTTTGGCATCAATAAAAAGCATTTTTCGGCAACTGAAAATACTAAATGTGGCTATCAGGCCAAAATACGAATGTGTGGCTCGGCCTGGAAATGCATCAGAATTCTACTTTCATTTTCATATACACAAACTCGAAGCTGATTATTAAAGAAACGAGGTGAGAGGCAGGTATTGAGTTGTAAATGTTGCACATGATCATGGAGATTTCTGCATGATTTAGCAAGATTTGAGTGGCTTGCTCGAGCAAACTGTCCAGCAGGGGCATCCGATTTGGTACATTTTGTTGTAAAAATTGCAGTGGGGTCCGAGAAGATTTCTATGCTATTGGCTCTCTTATGTAAGATCAATTTTAGTGTTTTATTTCTCTAGAATCCACAAAAACATCTCTAATCTTCATTTAGATTGAAGAGAATTTGCTTTTATACTTGAAACTGGTCGCAATCAGAATTTATCTTAGTGCGCCCTCCGGCACGCTCTGGGGTCTCCGTTTGATGGTGGTTTGCTACCTTTAAGCACAAACAGTGATTTTCAAGTTTCCATTTCAGATGTAAATAAAGCAGTCTTTGCACACCTCATCAGCTGTCGGCTAAGGATATAGCATGATTTTGATTCTTGTGCACAAGTCTTTTTCACAGGAGGGGAAATCGCACAGTTGGTGTCGGGGTAAAGAATTTGTGCCTGTGGCTCTTTTTGGAACAGGGTGATATTCTACAACAGCTGTCAAAAGGTCAGAGAGTATTTTAGCCAACTTTCCTATACACTGTATGTCTGCATAAGCTCCAAATTTGTGATTTTTTTCAAAAATTCTCAAATTAGGAGCAAAAAAGTTTTCTTTAAGCACAAACAGTGATTTTCAAGTTTCCATTTCAGATGTAAATAAATCAGGCTTTGCACACGACATCAGCTGTCGGCTAAGGATATAGCATGATTTTGATTCTTGTGCGCAAGTCTTTTTCACAGGAGGGGAAATCACACAGTTGGTGTCAGGGTAAAGAATTTGTGCCTGTGGCTCTTTTCGGAATAGGGTGATATTCTACAACAGCTGTCAAAAGGTCAGAGAGTATTTCAGCCAACTTTCCTATACACTGTATGTCTGCATAAGCTCCAAATTTGTGATTTTTTTTCAAAATTTCTCAAATTAGGAGCAAAAAAAATTTCTTAAAGGTAGCAAACCACTGATCGGATTAGCTGGGCCTGGGCAAATTTGATAATAAAAGGGGGGACCCTTCAATTCTTGGCTCTAAATACACTTTGTTGTATTTTATACTGTCAAGTGCTGTTTCTGTGTGCCTTGGAATGTTTGGGATCAATAAAAAGCATTTTTCGGCAACTGAAAATACTAAATGTGGCTATCAGGCCAAAATACGAATGTGTGGCTCGGCCTGGAAATGCATCAGAATTCTACTTTCATTATCATATACACAAACTCGAAGCTGATTATCAAAGAAACGAGGTGGGAGGCAGGTATTGAGTTGTAAATGTTGCACATGATCATGGAGATTTCTGCATGATTTAGCAAGATTTGAGTGGCTTGCTCGAGCACACTGTCCAGCAGGGGCATCCAATTTGGTACATTTTGTCGTAAAAATTGCCGTTGAAAAAGTGGGGTACGAGAAGATTTCTATGCTATTGGCTCTCTTATGTAAGATCAATTTTAGTGTTTTATTTCTCTAGAATCCACAAAAACATGTCTAATTTTCATTTAGATTGAAGAGAATTTGCTTTTATACTTGAAACTGGTCGCAATCAGAATTTATCTTAGTGCGCCCTCCGGCACGCTCTGGGGTCTCCGTTTGATGGTGGTTTGCTACCTTTAATTAAGGTAGCAAACCACTGATCGGATCAGCTTGGCCTGGGCAAATTTGATAATAAAAGGGGGTACCCTTCAATTCATGGCTCTAAATACACTTTGTTGTATTTTATACTGTCAAGTGCTGTTTCTGTGTGCCTTGGAATGTTTTGGCATCAATAAAAAGCATTTTTCGGCAACTGAAAATACTAAATGTGGCTATCAGGCCAAAATACGAATGTGTGGCTCGGCCTGGAAATGCATCAGAATTCTACTTTTATTTTCATATACACAAACTCGAAGCTGATTATCAAAGAAACGAGGTGGGAGGCAGGTATTGAGTTGTAAATGTTGCACATGATCATGGAGATTTCTGCATGATTTAGCAAGATTTGAGTGGCTTGCTCGAGCACACTGTCCAGCAGGGGCATCCGATTTGGTACATTTTGTCGTAAAAATTGCCGTTGAAAAAGTGGGGTACGAGAAGATTTCTATGCTATTGGCTCTCTTATGTAAGATCAATTTTAGTGTTTTATTTCTCTAGAATCCACAAAAACATGTCTAATTTTCATTTAGATTGAAGAGAATTTGTTTTTATACTTGAAACTGGTCGCAATCAGAATTTATCTTAGTGCGCCCTCCGGCACGCTCTGGGGTTTCCGTTTGATGGTGGTTTGCTACCTTTAATTAAGGTAGCAAACCACTGATCGGATCAGCTTGGCCTGGGCAAATTTGATAATAAAAGGGGCTACCCTTCAATTCATGGCTCTAAATACACTTTGTTGTATTTTATACTGTCAAGTGCTGTTTCTGTGTGCCTTGGAATGTTTCGGCATCAATAAAAAGCATTTTTCGGCAACTGAAAATACTAAATGTGGCTATCAGGCCAAAATACGAATGTGTGGCTCGGCCTGGAAATGCATCAGAATTCTACTTTCATTTTCATATACACAAACTCGAAGCTGATTATTAAAGAAACGAGGTGGGAGGCAGGAATTGAGTTGTAAATATTGCACATGATCATGCAGATTTCTGCATGATTAAGCAAGATTTGAGTGGCTTGCTCGAGCACACTGTCCAGCAAGGGCATCCGATTTGGTACATTTTGTCGTAAAAATTGCCGTCGAAGAATTGGGGTCCGAGAAGATTTCTATGCTATTGGCTCTCTTATGTAAGATCAATTTTAGTGTTTTATTTCTCTAGAATCCACAAAAACATCTCTCATTTTCATTCAGATTGAAGAGAATTTGCTTTTATACTTGAAACTGGTCACAATCAGAATTTATCTCCGTGCGCCCTCCGGCAGTTCTCGGGTCTCTGTTTGATGGTGGTTTGCTACCTTTAAGCACAAACAGTGATTTTCAAGTTTCCATTTCAGATGTAAATAAAGCAGGCTTTGCACACCTCATCAGATGTCAGCTAAGGATATAGCATGATTTTGATTCTTGTGCGCAAGTCTTTTTCACAGGAGGGGAAATTGCACAGTTGGTGTCGGGGTAAAGAATTTGTGCCTGTGGCTCTTTTCGGAACAGGGTGATATTCTACAACAGCTGTCAAAAGGTCAGAGAGTATTTCAGCCAACTTTCCTGTACACTGTATGTCTGCATAAGCTCCAAATTTGTGATTTTTTTCCAAAAATTCTCATATTAGGAGCAAAAAAGTTTTCTTTAAGCACAAACAGTGATTTTCAAGTTTCCATTTCAGATGTAAATAAATCAGGCTTTGCACACCTCATCAGCTGTCGGCTAAGGATATAGCATGATTTTGATTCTTGTGTGCAAGTCTTTTTCACAGGAGGGAAAATCGCACAGTTGGTGTCAGGGTAAAGAATTTGTGCCTGTGGCTCTTTTCGGAACAGGGTGATATTCTACAACAGCTGTCAAAAGGTCAGAGAGTATTTCAGCCAACTTTCCTATACACTGTATGTCTGCATAAGCTCCAAATTTGTGATTTTTTTCAAAAATTCTCAAATTAGGAGCAAAAAAGTTTTCTTAAAGGTAGCAAACCACTGATCGGATCAGCTGGGCCTGGGCAAATTTGATAATAAAAGGGGGTACCCTTCAATTCATGGCTCTAAATACACTTTGTTGTATTTTATACTGTCAAGTGCTGTTTCTGTGTGCCTTGGAATGTTTTGGCATCAATAAAAAGCATTTTTCGGCAACTGAAAATACTAAATGTGGCTATCAGGCCAAAATACGAATGTGTGGCTCGGCCTGGAAATGCATCAGAATTCTACTTTCATTTTCATATACACAAACTCGAAGCTGATTATTAAAGAAACGAGGTGAGAGGCAGGTATTGAGTTGTAAATGTTGCACATGATCATGGAGATTTCTGCATGATTTAGCAAGATTTGAGTGGCTTGCTCGAGCAAACTGTCCAGCAGGGGCATCCGATTTGGTACATTTTGTTGTAAAAATTGCAGTGGGGTCCGAGAAGATTTCTATGCTATTGGCTCTCTTATGTAAGATCAATTTTAGTGTTTTATTTCTCTAGAATCCACAAAAACATCTCTAATCTTCATTTAGATTGAAGAGAATTTGCTTTTATACTTGAAACTGGTCGCAATCAGAATTTATCTTAGTGCGCCCTCCGGCACGCTCTGGGGTCTCCGTTTGATGGTGGTTTGCTACCTTTAAGCACAAACAGTGATTTTCAAGTTTCCATTTCAGATGTAAATAAAGCAGGCTTTGCACACCTCATCAGCTGTCGGCTAAGGATATAGCATGATTTTGATTCTTGTGCACAAGTCTTTTTCACAGGAGGGGAAATCGCACAGTTGGTGTCGGGGTAAAGAATTTGTGCCTCTGGCTCTTTTCGGAACAGGGTGATATTCTACAACAGCTGTCAAAAGGTCAGAGAGTATTTTAGCCAACTTTCCTATACACTGTATGTCTGCATAAGCTCCAAATTTGTGATTTTTTTCAAAAATTCTCAAATTAGGAGCAAAAAAGTTTTCTTTAAGCACAAACAGTGATTTTCAAGTTTCCATTTCAGATGTAAATAAATCAGGCTTTGCACACGACATCAGCTGTCGGCTAAGGATATAGCATGATTTTGATTCTTGTGCGCAAGTCTTTTTCACAGGAGGGGAAATCACACAGTTGGTGTCAGGGTAAAGAATTTGTGCCTGTGGCTCTTTTCGGAACAGGGTGATATTCTACAACAGCTGTCAAAAGGTCAGAGAGTATTTCAGCCAACTTTCCTATACACTGTATGTCTGCATAAGCTTCAAATTTGTGATTTTTTTTCAAAATTTCTCAAATTAGGAGCAAAAAAAATTTCTTAAAGGTAGCAAACCACTGATCGGATTAGCTGGGCCTGGGCAAATTTGATAATAAAAGGGGGGACCCTTCAATTCTTGGCTCTAAATACACTTTGTTGTATTTTATACTGTCAAGTGCTGTTTCTGTGTGCCTTGGAATGTTTGGGATCAATAAAAAGCATTTTTCGGCAACTGAAAATACTAAATGTGGCTATCAGGCCAAAATACGAATGTGTGGCTCGGCCTGGAAATGCATCAGAATTCTACTTTCATTATCATATACACAAACTCGAAGCTGATTATCAAAGAAACGAGGTGGGAGGCAGGTATTGAGTTGTAAATGTTGCACATGATCATGGAGATTTCTGCATGATTTAGCAAGATTTGAGTGGCTTGCTCGAGCACACTGTCCAGCAGGGGCATCCGATTTGGTACATTTTGTCGTAAAAATTGCCGTTGAAAAAGTGGGGTACGAGAAGATTTCTATGCTATTGGCTCTCTTATGTAAGATCAATTTTAGTGTTTTATTTCTCTAGAATCCACAAAAACATGTCTAATTTTCATTTAGATTGAAGAGAATTTGCTTTTTTACTTGAAACTGGTCGCAATCAGAATTTATCTTAGTGCGCCCTCCGGCACGCTCTGGGGTCTCCGTTTGATGGTGGTTTGCTACCTTTAATTAAGGTAGCAAACCACTGATCGGATCAGCTTGGCCTGGGCAAATTTGATAATAAAAGGGGGTACCCTTCAATTCATGGCTCTAAATACACTTTGTTGTATTTTATACTGTCAAGTGCTGTTTCTGTGTGCCTTGGAATGTTTTGGCATCAATAAAAAGCATTTTTCGGCAACTGAAAATACTAAATGTGGCTATCAGGCCAAAATACGAATGTGTGGCTCGGCCTGGAAATGCATCAGAATTCTACTTTCATTTTCATATACACAAACTCGAAGCTGATTATTAAAGAAACGAGGTGGGAGGCAGGAATTGAGTTGTAAATATTGCACATGATCATGCAGATTTCTGCATGATTTAGCAAGATTTGAGTGGCTTGCTCGAGCACACTGTCCAGCAAGGGCATCCGATTTGGTACATTTTGTCGTAAAAATTGCCGTCGAAGAATTGGGGTCCGAGAAGATTTCTATGCTATTGGCTCTCTTATGTAAGATCAATTTTAGTGTTTTATTTCTCTAGAATCCACAAAAACATGTCTAATTTTCATTTAGATTGAAGAGAATTTGCTTTTATACTTGAAACTGGTCGCAATCAGAATTTATCTTAGTGCGCCCTCCGGCACGCTCTGGGGTCTCCGTTTGATGGTGGTTTGCTACCTTTAATTAAGGTAGCAAACCACTGATCGGACCAGCTTGGCCTGGGCAAATTTGATAATAAAAGGGGGTACCCTTCAATTCATGGCTCTAAATACACTTTGTTGTATTTTATACTGTCAAGTGCTGTTTCTGTGTGCCTTGGAATGTTTTGGCATCAATAAAAAGCATTTTTCGGCAACTGAAAATACTAAATGTGGCTATCAGGCCAAAATACGAATGTGTGGCTCGGCCTGGAAATGCATCAGAATTCTACTTTCATTTTCATATACACAAACTCGAAGCTGATTATTAAAGAAACGAGGTGGGAGGCAGGAATTGAGTTGTAAATATTGCACATGATCATGCAGATTTCTGCATGATTTAGCAAGATTTGAGTGGCTTGCTCGAGCACACTGTCCATCAAGGGCATCCGATTTGGTACATTTTGTCGTAAAAATTGCCGTCGAAGAATTGGGGTCCGAGAAGATTTCTATGCTATTGGCTCTCTTATGTAAGATCAATTTTAGTGTTTTATTTCTCTAGAATCCACAAAAACATCTCTCATTTTCATTCAGATTGAAGAGAATTTGCTTTTATACTTGAAACTGGTCACAATCAGAATTTATCTCCGTGCGCCCTCCGGCAGTTCTCGGGTCTCTGTTTGATGGTGGTTTGCTACCTTTAAGCACAAACAGTGATTTTCAAGTTTCCATTTCAGATGTAAATAAAGCAGGCTTTGCACACCTCATCAGATGTCAGCTAAGGATATAGCATGATTTTGATTCTTGTGCGCAAGTCTTTTTCACAGGAGGGGAAATTGCACAGTTGGTGTCGGGGTAAAGAATTTGTGCCTGTGGCTCTTTTCGGAACAGGGTGATATTCTACAACAGCTGTCAAAAGGTCAGAGAGTATTTCAGCCAACTTTCCTGTACACTGTATGTCTGCATAAGCTCCAAATTTGTGATTTTTTTTCAAAAATTCTCATATTAGGAGCAAAAAAGTTTTCTTTAAGCACAAACAGTGATTTTCAAGTTTCCATTTCAGATGTAAATAAATCAGGCTTTGCACACCTCATCAGCTGTCGGCTAAGGATATAGCATGATTTTGATTCTTGTGTGCAAGTCTTTTTCACAGGAGGGAAAATCGCACAGTTGGTGTCAGGGTAAAGAATTTGTGCCTGTGGCTCTTTTCGGAACAGGGTGATATTCTACAACAGCTGTCAAAAGGTCAGAGAGTATTTCAGCCAACTTTCCTATACACTGTATGTCTGCATAAGCTCCAAATTTGTGATTTTTTTCAAAAATTCTCAAATTAGGAGCAAAAAAGTTTTCTTAAAGGTAGCAAACCACTGATCGGATCAGCTGGGCCTGGGCAAATTTGATAATAAAAGGGGGTACCCTTCAATTCATGGCTCTAAATACACTTTGTTGTATTTTATACTGTCAAGTGCTGTTTCTGTGTGCCTTGGAATGTTTTGGCATCAATAAAAAGCATTTTTCGGCAACTGAAAATACTAAATGTGGCTATCAGGCCAAAATACGAATGTGTGGCTCGGCCTGGAAATGCATCAGAATTCTACTTTCATTTTCATATACACAAACTCGAAGCTGATTATTAAAGAAACGAGGTGAGAGGCAGGTATTGAGTTGTAAATGTTGCACATGATCATGGAGATTTCTGCATGATTTAGCAAGATTTGAGTGGCTTGCTCGAGCAAACTGTCCAGCAGGGGCATTCGATTTGGTACATTTTGTTGTAAAAATTGCAGTGGGGTCCGAGAAGATTTCTATGCTATTGGCTCTCTTATGTAAGATCAATTTTAGTGTTTTATTTCTCTAGAATCCACAAAAACATCTCTAATCTTCATTTAGATTGAAGAGAATTTGCTTTTATACTTGAAACTGGTCGCAATCAGAATTTATCTTAGTGCGCCCTCCGGCACGCTCTGGGGTCTCCGTTTGATGGTGGTTTGCTACCTTTAAGCACAAACAGTGATTTTCAAGTTTCCATTTCAGATGTAAATAAAGCAGGCTTTGCACACCTCATCAGCTGTCGGCTAAGGATATAGCATGATTTTGATTCTTGTGCACAAGTCTTTTTCACAGGAGGGGAAATCGCACAGTTGGTGTCGGGGTAAAGAATTTGTGCCTCTGGCTCTTTTCGGAACAGGGTGATATTCTACAACAGCTGTCAAAAGGTCAGAGAGTATTTTAGCCAACTTTCCTATACACTGTATGTCTGCATAAGCTCCAAATTTGTGATTTTTTTCAAAAATTCTCAAATTAGGAGCAAAAAAGTTTTCTTTAAGCACAAACAGTGATTTTCAAGTTTCCATTTCAGATGTAAATAAATCAGGCTTTGCACACGACATCAGCTGTCGGCTAAGGATAAAGCATGATTTTGATTCTTGTGCGCAAGTCTTTTTCACAGGAGGGGAAATCACACAGTTGGTGTCAGGGTAAAGAATTTGTGCCTGTGGCTCTTTTCGGAACAGGGTGATATTCTACAACAGCTGTCAAAAGGTCAGAGAGTATTTCAGCCAACTTTCCTATACACTGTATGTCTGCATAAGCTTCAAATTTGTGATTTTTTTTCAAAATTTCTCAAATTAGGAGCAAAAAAAATTTCTTAAAGGTAGCAAACCACTGATCGGATTAGCTGGGCCTGGGCAAATTTGATAATAAAAGGGGGGACCCTTCAATTCTTGGCTCTAAATACACTTTGTTGTATTTTATACTGTCAAGTGCTGTTTCTGTGTGCCTTGGAATGTTTGGGATCAATAAAAAGCATTTTTCGGCAACTGAAAATACTAAATGTGGCTATCAGGCCAAAATACGAATGTGTGGCTCGGCCTGGAAATGCATCAGAATTCTACTTTCATTATCATATACACAAACTCGAAGCTGATTATCAAAGAAACGAGGTGGGAGGCAGGTATTGAGTTGTAAATGTTGCACATGATCATGGAGATTTCTGCATGATTTAGCAAGATTTGAGTGGCTTGCTCGAGCACACTGTCCAGCAGGGGCATCCGATTTGGTACATTTTGTCGTAAAAATTGCCGTTGAAAAAGTGGGGTACGAGAAGATTTCTATGCTATTGGCTCTCTTATGTAAGATCAATTTTAGTGTTTTATTTCTCTAGAATCCACAAAAACATGTCTAATTTTCATTTAGATTGAAGAGAATTTGCTTTTTTACTTGAAACTGGTCGCAATCAGAATTTATCTTAGTGCGCCCTCCGGCACGCTCTGGGGTCTCCGTTTGATGGTGGTTTGCTACCTTTAATTAAGGTAGCAAACCACTGATCGGATCAGCTTGGCCTGGGCAAATTTGATAATAAAAGGGGGTACCCTTCAATTCATGGCTCTAAATACACTTTGTTGTATTTTATACTGTCAAGTGCTGTTTCTGTGTGCCTTGGAATGTTTTGGCATCAATAAAAAGCATTTTTCGGCAACTGAAAATACTAAATGTGGCTATCAGGCCAAAATACGAATGTGTGGCTCGGCCTGGAAATGCATCAGAATTCTACTTTCATTTTCATATACACAAACTCGAAGCTGATTATTAAAGAAACGAGGTGGGAGGCAGGAATTGAGTTGTAAATATTGCACATGATCATGCAGATTTCTGCATGATTTAGCAAGATTTGAGTGGCTTGCTCGAGCACACTGTCCAGCAAGGGCATCCGATTTGGTACATTTTGTCGTAAAAATTGCCGTCGAAGAATTGGGGTCCGAGAAGATTTCTATGCTATTGGCTCTCTTATGTAAGATCAATTTTAGTGTTTTATTTCTCTAGAATCCACAAAAACATGTCTAATTTTCATTTAGATTGAAGAGAATTTGCTTTTATACTTGAAACTGGTCGCAATCAGAATTTATCTTAGTGCGCCCTCCGGCACGCTCTGGGGTCTCCGTTTGATGGTGGTTTGCTACCTTTAATTAAGGTAGCAAACCACTGATCGGACCAGCTTGGCCTGGGCAAATTTGATAATAAAAGGGGGTACCCTTCAATTCATGGCTCTAAATACACTTTGTTGTATTTTATACTGTCAAGTGCTGTTTCTGTGTGCCTTGGAATGTTTTGGCATCAATAAAAAGCATTTTTCGGCAACTGAAAATACTAAATGTGGCTATCAGGCCAAAATACGAATGTGTGGCTCGGCCTGGAAATGCATCAGAATTCTACTTTCATTTTCATATACACAAACTCGAAGCTGATTATTAAAGAAACGAGGTGGGAGGCAGGAATTGAGTTGTAAATATTGCACATGATCATGCAGATTTCTGCATGATTTAGCAAGATTTGAGTGGCTTGCTCGAGCACACTGTCCATCAAGGGCATCCGATTTGGTACATTTTGTCGTAAAAATTGCCGTCGAAGAATTGGGGTCCGAGAAGATTTCTATGCTATTGGCTCTCTTATGTAAGATCAATTTTAGTGTTTTATTTCTCTAGAATCCACAAAAACATCTCTCATTTTCATTCAGATTGAAGAGAATTTGCTTTTATACTTGAAACTGGTCACAATCAGAATTTATCTCCGTGCGCCCTCCGGCAGTTCTCGGGTCTCTGTTTGATGGTGGTTTGCTACCTTTAAGCACAAACAGTGATTTTCAAGTTTCCATTTCAGATGTAAATAAAGCAGGCTTTGCACACCTCATCAGATGTCAGCTAAGGATATAGCATGATTTTGATTCTTGTGCGCAAGTCTTTTTCACAGGAGGGGAAATTGCACAGTTGGTGTCGGGGTAAAGAATTTGTGCCTGTGGCTCTTTTCGGAACAGGGTGATATTCTACAACAGCTGTCAAAAGGTCAGAGAGTATTTCAGCCAACTTTCCTGTACACTGTATGTCTGCATAAGCTCCAAATTTGTGATTTTTTTTCAAAAATTCTCATATTAGGAGCAAAAAAGTTTTCTTTAAGCACAAACAGTGATTTTCAAGTTTCCATTTCAGATGTAAATAAATCAGGCTTTGCACACCTCATCAGCTGTCGGCTAAGGATATAGCATGATTTTGATTCTTGTGTGCAAGTCTTTTTCACAGGAGGGAAAATCGCACAGTTGGTGTCAGGGTAAAGAATTTGTGCCTGTGGCTCTTTTCGGAACAGGGTGATATTCTACAACAGCTGTCAAAAGGTCAGAGAGTATTTCAGCCAACTTTCCTATACACTGTATGTCTGCATAAGCTCCAAATTTGTGATTTTTTTCAAAAATTCTCAAATTAGGAGCAAAAAAGTTTTCTTAAAGGTAGCAAACCACTGATCGGATCAGCTGGGCCTGGGCAAATTTGATAATAAAAGGGGGTACCCTTCAATTCATGGCTCTAAATACACTTTGTTGTATTTTATACTGTCAAGTGCTGTTTCTGTGTGCCTTGGAATGTTTTGGCATCAATAAAAAGCATTTTTCGGCAACTGAAAATACTAAATGTGGCTATCAGGCCAAAATACGAATGTGTGGCTCGGCCTGGAAATGCATCAGAATTCTACTTTCATTTTCATATACACAAACTCGAAGCTGATTATTAAAGAAACGAGGTGAGAGGCAGGTATTGAGTTGTAAATGTTGCACATGATCATGGAGATTTCTGCATGATTTAGCAAGATTTGAGTGGCTTGCTCGAGCAAACTGTCCAGCAGGGGCATTCGATTTGGTACATTTTGTTGTAAAAATTGCAGTGGGGTCCGAGAAGATTTCTATGCTATTGGCTCTCTTATGTAAGATCAATTTTAGTGTTTTATTTCTCTAGAATCCACAAAAACATCTCTAATCTTCATTTAGATTGAAGAGAATTTGCTTTTATACTTGAAACTGGTCGCAATCAGAATTTATCTTAGTGCGCCCTCCGGCACGCTCTGGGGTCTCCGTTTGATGGTGGTTTGCTACCTTTAAGCACAAACAGTGATTTTCAAGTTTCCATTTCAGATGTAAATAAAGCAGGCTTTGCACACCTCATCAGCTGTCGGCTAAGGATATAGCATGATTTTGATTCTTGTGCACAAGTCTTTTTCACAGGAGGGGAAATCGCACAGTTGGTGTCGGGGTAAAGAATTTGTGCCTCTGGCTCTTTTCGGAACAGGGTGATATTCTACAACAGCTGTCAAAAGGTCAGAGAGTATTTTAGCCAACTTTCCTATACACTGTATGTCTGCATAAGCTCCAAATTTGTGATTTTTTTCAAAAATTCTCAAATTAGGAGCAAAAAAGTTTTCTTTAAGCACAAACAGTGATTTTCAAGTTTCCATTTCAGATGTAAATAAATCAGGCTTTGCACACGACATCAGCTGTCGGCTAAGGATATAGCATGATTTTGATTCTTGTGCGCAAGTCTTTTTCACAGGAGGGGAAATCACACAGTTGGTGTCAGGGTAAAGAATTTGTGCCTGTGGCTCTTTTCGGAACAGGGTGATATTCTACAACAGCTGTCAAAAGGTCAGAGAGTATTTCAGCCAACTTTCCTATACACTGTATGTCTGCATAAGCTCCAAATTTGTGATTTTTTTTCAAAATTTCTCAAATTAGGAGCAAAAAAAATTTCTTAAAGGTAGCAAACCACTGATCGGATTAGCTGGGCCTGGGCAAATTTGATAATAAAAGGGGGGACCCTTCAATTCTTGGCTCTAAATACACTTTGTTGTATTTTATACTGTCAAGTGCTGTTTCTGTGTGCCTTGGAATGTTTGGGATCAATAAAAAGCATTTTTCGGCAACTGAAAATACTAAATGTGTCTATCAGGCCAAAATACGAATGTGTGGCTCGGCCTGGAAATGCATCAGAATTCTACTTTCATTATCATATACACAAACTCGAAGCTGATTATCAAAGAAACGAGGTGGGAGGCAGGTATTGAGTTGTAAATGTTGCACATGATCATGGAGATTTCTGCATGATTTAGCAAGATTTGAGTGGCTTGCTCGAGCACACTGTCAAGCAGGGGCATCCGATTTGGTACATTTTGTCGTAAAAATTGCCGTTGAAAAAGTGGGGTACGAGAAGATTTCTATGCTATTGGCTCTCTTATGTAAGATCAATTTTAGTGTTTTATTTCTCTAGAATCCACAAAAACATGTCTAATTTTCATTTAGATTGAAGAGAATTTGCTTTTATACTTGAAACTGGTCGCAATCAGAATTTATCTTAGTGCGCCCTCCGGCACGCTCTGGGGTCTCCGTTTGATGGTGGTTTGCTACCTTTAATTAAGGTAGCAAACCACTGATCGGATCAGCTTGGCCTGGGCAAATTTGATAATAAAAGGGGGTACCCTTCAATTCATGGCTCTAAATACACTTTGTTGTATTTTATACTGTCAAGTGCTGTTTCTGTGTGCCTTGGAATGTTTTGGCATCAATAAAAAGCATTTTTCGGCAACTGAAAATACTAAATGTGGCTATCAGGCCAAAATACGAATGTGTGGCTCGGCCTGGAAATGCATCAGAATTCTACTTTCATTTTCATATACACAAACTCGAAGCTGATTATTAAAGAAACGAGGTGGGAGGCAGGAATTGAGTTGTAAATATTGCACATGATCATGCAGATTTCTGCATGATTTAGCAAGATTTGAGTGGCTTGCTCGAGCACACTGTCCAGCAAGGGCATCCGATTTGGTACATTTTGTCGTAAAAATTGCCGTCGAAGAATTGGGGTCCGAGAAGATTTCTATGCTATTGGCTCTCTTATGTAAGATCAATTTTAGTGTTTTATTTCTCTAGAATCCACAAAAACATGTCTAATTTTCATTTAGATTGAAGAGAATTTGCTTTTATACTTGAAACTGGTCGCAATCAGAATTTATCTTAGTGCGCCCTCCGGCACGCTCTGGGGTCTCCGTTTGATGGTGGTTTGCTACCTTTAATTAAGGTAGCAAACCACTGATCGGATCAGCTTGGCCTGGGCAAATTTGATAATAAAAGGGGGTACCCTTCAATTCATGGCTCTAAATACACTTTGTTGTATTTTATACTGTCAAGTGCTGTTTCTGTGTGCCTTGGAATGTTTTGGCATCAATAAAAAGCATTTTTCGGCAACTGAAAATACTAAATGTGGCTATCAGGCCAAAATACGAATGTGTGGCTCGGCCTGGAAATGCATCAGAATTCTACTTTTATTTTCATATACACAAACTCGAAGCTGATTATCAAAGAAACGAGGTGGGAGGCAGGTATTGAGTTGTAAATGTTGCACATGATCATGGAGATTTCGGCATGATTTAGCAAGATTTGAGTGGCTTGCTCGAGCACACTGTCCAGCAGGGGCATCCGATTTGGTACATTTTGTCGTAAAAATTGCCGTTGAAAAAGTGGGGTACGAGAAGATTTCTATGCTATTGGCTCTCTTATGTAAGATCAATTTTAGTGTTTTATTTCTCTAGAATCCACAAAAACATGTCTAATTTTCATTTAGATTGAAGAGAATTTGTTTTTATACTTGAAACTGGTCGCAATCAGAATTTATCTTAGTGCGCCCTCCGGCACGCTCTGGGGTCTCCGTTTGATGGTGGTTTGCTACCTTTAATTAAGGTAGCAAACCACTGATCGGATCAGCTTGGCCTGGGCAAATTTGATAATAAAAGGGGGTACCCTTCAATTCATGGCTCTAAATACACTTTGTTGTATTTTATACTGTCAAGTGCTGTTTCTGTGTGCCTTGGAATGTTTTGGCATCAATAAAAAGCATTTTTCGGCAACTGAAAATACTAAATGTGGCTATCAGGCCAAAATACGAATGTGTGGCTCGGCCTGGAAATGCATCAGAATTCTACTTTCATTTTCATATACACAAACTCGAAGCTGATTATTAAAGAAACGAGGTGGGAGGCAGGAATTGAGTTGTAAATATTGCACATGATCATGCAGATTTCTGCATGATTTAGCAAGATTTGAGTGGCTTGCTCGAGCACACTGTCCAGCAAGGGCATCCGATTTGGTACATTTTGTCGTAAAAATTGCCGTCGAAGAATTGGGTTCCGAGAAGATTTCTATGCTATTGGCTCTCTTATGTAAGATCAATTTTAGTGTTTTATTTCTCTAGAATCCACAAAAACATCTCTCATTTTCATTCAGATTGAAGAGAATTTGCTTTTATACTTGAAACTGGTCACAATCAGAATTTATCTCCGTGCGCCCTCCGGCAGTTCTCGGATCTCTGTTTGATGGTGGTTTGCTACCTTTAAGCACAAACAGTGATTTTCAAGTTTCCATTTCAGATGTAAATAAAGCAGGCTTTGCACACCTCATCAGATGTCAGCTAAGGATATAGCATGATTTTGATTCTTGTGCGCAAGTCTTTTTCACAGGAGGGGAAATTGCACAGTTGGTGTCGGGGTAAAGAATTTGTGCCTGTGGCTCTTTTCGGAACAGGGTGATATTCTACAACAGCTGTCAAAAGGTCAGAGAGTATTTCAGCCAACTTTCCTGTACACTGTATGTCTGCATAAGCTCCAAATTTGTGATTTTTTTTCAAAAATTCTCATATTAGGAGCAAAAAAGTTTCCTTTAAGCACAAACAGTGATTTTCAAGTTTCCATTTCAGATGTAAATAAAGCAGGCTTTGCACACCTCATCAGCTGTCGGCTAAGGATATAGCATGATTTTGATTCTTGTGTGCAAGTCTTTTTCACAGGAGGGAAAATCGCACAGTTGGTGTCAGGGTAAAGAATTTGTGCCTGTGGCTCTTTTCGGAACAGGGTGATATTCTACAACAGCTGTCAAAAGGTCAGAGAGTATTTCAGCCAACTTTCCTATACACTGTATGTCTGCATAAGCTCCAAATTTGTGATTTTTTTCAAAAATTCTCAAATTAGGAGCAAAAAAGTTTTCTTAAAGGTAGCAAACCACTGATCGGATCAGCTGGGCCTGGGCAAATTTGATAATAAAAGGGGGTACCCTTCAATTCATGGCTCTAAATACACTTTGTTGTATTTTATACTGTCAAGTGCTGTTTCTGTGTGCCTTGGAATGTTTTGGCATCAATAAAAAGCATTTTTCGGCAACTGAAAATACTAAATGTGGCTATCAGGCCAAAATACGAATGTGTGGCTCGGTCTGGAAATGCATCAGAATTCTACTTTCATTTTCATATACACAAACTCGAAGCTGATTATTAAAGAAACGAGGTGAGAGGCAGGTATTGAGTTGTAAATGTTGCACATGATCATGGAGATTTCTGCATGATTTAGCAAGATTTGAGTGGCTTGCTCGAGCAAACTGTCCAGCAGGGGCATCCGATTTGGTACATTTTGTTGTAAAAATTGCAGTGGGGTCCGAGAAGATTTCTATGCTATTGGCTCTCTTATGTAAGATCAATTTTAGTGTTTTATTTCTCTAGAATCCACAAAAACATCTCTAATCTTCATTTAGATTGAAGAGAATTTGCTTTTATACTTGAAACTGGTCGCAATCAGAATTTATCTTAGTGCGCCCTCCGGCACGCTCTGGGGTCTCCGTTTGATGGTGGTTTGCTACCTTTAAGCACAAACAGTGATTTTCAAGTTTCCATTTCAGATGTAAATAAAGCAGGCTTTGCACACCTCATCAGCTGTCGGCTAAGGATATAGCATGATTTTGATTCTTGTGCACAAGTCTTTTTCACAGGAGGGGAAATCGCACAGTTGGTGTCGGGGTAAAGAATTTGTGCCTGTGGCTCTTTTCGGAACAGGGTGATATTCTACAACAGCTGTCAAAAGGTCAGAGAGTATTTTAGCCAACTTTCCTATACACTGTATGTCTGCATAAGCTCCAAATTTGTGATTTTTTTCAAAAATTCTCAAATTAGGAGCAAAAAAGTTTTCTTTAAGCACAAACAGTGATTTTCAAGTTTCCATTTCAGATGTAAATAAATCAGGCTTTGCACACGACATCAGCTGTCGGCTAAGGATATAGCATGATTTTGATTCTTGTGCGCAAGTCTTTTTCACAGGAGGGGAAATCACACAGTTGGTGTCAGGGTAAAGAATTTGTGCCTGTGGCTCTTTTCGGAACAGGGTGATATTCTACAACAGCTGTCAAAAGGTCAGAGAGTATTTCAGCCAACTTTCCTATACACTGTATGTCTGCATAAGCTCCAAATTTGTGATTTTTTTTCAAAATTTCTCAAATTAGGAGCAAAAAAAATTTCTTAAAGGTAGCAAACCACTGATCGGATTAGCTGGGCCTGGGCAAATTTGATAATAAAAGGGGGGACCCTTCAATTCTTGGCTCTAAATACACTTTGTTGTATTTTATACTGTCAAGTGCTGTTTCTGTGTGCCTTGGAATGTTTGGGATCAATAAAAAGCATTTTTCGGCAACTGAAAATACTAAATGTGGCTATCAGGCCAAAATACGAATGTGTGGCTTGGCCTGGAAATGCATCAGAATTCTACTTTCATTATCATATACACAAACTCGAAGCTGATTATCAAAGAAACGAGGTGGGAGGCAGGTATTGAGTTGTAAATGTTGCACATGATCATGGAGATTTCTGCATGATTTAGCAAGATTTGAGTGGCTTGCTCGAGCACACTGTCCAGCAGGGGCATCCGATTTGGTACATTTTGTCGTAAAAATTGCCGTTGAAAAAGTGGGGTACGAGAAGATTTCTATGCTATTGGCTCTCTTATGTAAGATCAATTTTAGTGTTTTATTTCTCTAGAATCCACAAAAACATGTCTAATTTTCATTTAGATTGAAGAGAATTTGCTTTTATACTTGAAACTGGTCGCAATCAGAATTTATCTTAGTGCGCCCTCCGGCACGCTCTGGGGTCTCCGTTTGATGGTGGTTTGCTACCTTTAATTAAGGTAGCAAACCACTGATCGGATCAGCTTGGCCTGGGCAAATTTGATAATAAAAGGGGGTACCCTTCAATTCATGGCTCTAAATACACTTTGTTGTATTTTATACTGTCAAGTGCTGTTTCTGTGTGCCTTGGAATGTTTTGGCATCAATAAAAAGCATTTTTCGGCAACTGAAAATACTAAATGTGGCTATCAGGCCAAAATACGAATGTGTGGCTCGGCCTGGAAATGCATCAGAATTCTACTTTCATTTTCATATACACAAACTCGAAGCTGATTATTAAAGAAACGAGGTGGGAGGCAGGAATTGAGTTGTAAATATTGCACATGATCATGCAGATTTCTGCATGATTTAGCAAGATTTGAGTGGCTTGCTCGAGCACACTGTCCAGCAAGGGCATCCGATTTGGTACATTTTGTCGTAAAAATTGCCGTCGAAGAATTGGGGTCCGAGAAGATTTCTATGCTATTGGCTCTCTTATGTAAGATCAATTTTAGTGTTTTATTTCTCTAGAATCCACAAAAACATCTCTCATTTTCATTCAGATTGAAGAGAATTTGCTTTTATACTTGAAACTGGTCACAATCAGAATTTATCTCCGTGCGCCCTCCGGCAGTTCTCGGGTCTCTGTTTGATGGTGGTTTGCTACCTTTAAGCACAAACAGTGATTTTCAAGTTTCCATTTCAGATGTAAATAAAGCAGGCTTTGCACACCTCATCAGATGTCAGCTAAGGATATAGCATGATTTTGATTCTTGTGCGCAAGTCTTTTTCACAGGAGGGGAAATTGCACAGTTGGTGTCGGGGTAAAGAATTTGTGCCTGTGGCTCTTTTCGGAACAGGGTGATATTCTACAACAGCTGTCAAAAGGTCAGAGAGTATTTCAGCCAACTTTCCTATACACTGTATGTCTGCATAAGCTCCAAATTTGTGATTTTTTTTCAAAAATTCTCATATTAGGAGCAAAAAAGTTTTCTTTAAGCACAAACAGTGATTTTCAAGTTTCCATTTCAGATGTAAATAAAGCAGGCTTTGCACACCTCATCAGCTGTCGGCTAAGGATATAGCATGATTTTGATTCTTGTGTGCAAGTCTTTTTCACAGGAGGGAAAATCGCACAGTTGGTGTCAGGGTAAAGAATTTGTGCCTGTGGCTCTTTTCGGAACAGGGTGATATTCTACAACAGCTGTCAAAAGGTCAGAGAGTATTTCAGCCAACTTTCCTATACACTGTATGTCTGCATAAGCTCCAAATTTGTGATTTTTTTCAAAAATTCTCAAATTAGGAGCAAAAAAGTTTTCTTAAAGGTAGCAAACCACTGATCGGATCAGCTGGGCCTGGGCAAATTTGATAATAAAAGGGGGTACCCTTCAATTCATGGCTCTAAATACACTTTGTTGTATTTTATACTGTCAAGTGCTGTTTCTGTGTGCCTTGGAATGTTTTGGCATCAATAAAAAGCATTTTTCGGCAACTGAAAATACTAAATGTGGCTATCAGGCCAAAATACGAATGTGTGGCTCGGCCTGGAAATGCATCAGAATTCTACTTTCATTTTCATATACACAAACTCGAAGCTGATTATTAAAGAAACGAGGTGGGAGGCAGGAATTGAGTTGTAAATATTGCACATGATCATGCAGATTTCTGCATGATTTAGCAAGATTTGAGTGGCTTGCTCGAGCACACTGTCCAGCAAGGGCATCCGATTTGGTACATTTTGTCGTAAAAATTGCCGTCGAAGAATTGGGGTCCGAGAAGATTTCTATGCTATTGGCTCTCTTATGTAAGATCAATTTTAGTGTTTTATTTCTCTAGAATCCACAAAAACATCTCTCATTTTCATTCAGATTGAAGAGAATTTGCTTTTATACTTGAAACTGGTCACAATCAGAATTTATCTCCGTGCGCCCTCCGGCAGTTCTCGGGTCTCTGTTTGATGGTGGTTTGCTACCTTTAAGCACAAACAGTGATTTTCAAGTTTCCATTTCAGATGTAAATAAAGCAGGCTTTGCACACCTCATCAGATGTCAGCTAAGGATATAGCATGATTTTGATTCTTGTGCGCAAGTCTTTTTCACAGGAGGGGAAATTGCACAGTTGGTGTCGGGGTAAAGAATTTGTGCCTGTGGCTCTTTTCGGAACAGGGTGATATTCTACAACAGCTGTCAAAAGGTCAGAGAGTATTTCAGCCAACTTTCCTATACACTGTATGTCTGCATAAGCTCCAAATTTGTGATTTTTTTTCAAAAATTCTCATATTAGGAGCAAAAAAGTTTTCTTTAAGCACAAACAGTGATTTTCAAGTTTCCATTTCAGATGTAAATAAAGCAGGCTTTGCACACCTCATCAGCTGTCGGCTAAGGATATAGCATGATTTTGATTCTTGTGTGCAAGTCTTTTTCACAGGAGGGAAAATCGCACAGTTGGTGTCAGGGTAAAGAATTTGTGCCTGTGGCTCTTTTCGGAACAGGGTGATATTCTACAACAGCTGTCAAAAGGTCAGAGAGTATTTCAGCCAACTTTCCTATACACTGTATGTCTGCATAAGCTCCAAATTTGTGATTTTTTTCAAAAATTCTCAAATTAGGAGCAAAAAAGTTTTCTTAAAGGTAGCAAACCACTGATCGGATCAGCTGGGCCTGGGCAAATTTGATAATAAAAGGGGGTACCCTTCAATTCATGGCTCTAAATACACTTTGTTGTATTTTATACTGTCAAGTGCTGTTTCTGTGTGCCTTGGAATGTTTTGGCATCAATAAAAAGCATTTTTCGGCAACTGAAAATACTAAATGTGGCTATCAGGCCAAAATACGAATGTGTGGCTCGGCCTGGAAATGCATCAGAATTCTACTTTCATTTTCATATACACAAACTCGAAGCTGATTATTAAAGAAACGAGGTGAGAGGCAGGTATTGAGTTGTAAATGTTGCACATGATCATGGAGATTTCTGCATGATTTAGCAAGATTTGAGTGGCTTGCTCGAGCAAACTGTCCAGCAGGGGCATCCGATTTGGTACATTTTGTTGTAAAAATTGCAGTGGGGTCCGAGAAGATTTCTATGCTATTGGCTCTCTTATGTAAGATCAATTTTAGTGTTTTATTTCTCTAGAATCCACAAAAAACATCTCTAATCTTCATTTAGATTGAAGAGAATTTGCTTTTATACTTGAAACTGGTCGCAATCAGAATTTATCTTAGTGCGCCCTCCGGCACGCTCTGGGGTCTCCGTTTGATGGTGGTTTGCTACCTCTAAGCACAAACAGTGATTTTCAAGTTTCCATTTCAGATGTAAATAAAGCAGGCTTTGCACACCTCATCAGCTGCCGGCTAAGGATATAGCATGATTTTGATTCTTGTGCACAAGTCTTTTTCACAGGAGGGGAAATCGCACAGTTGGTGTCGGGGTAAAGAATTTGTGCCTGTGGCTCTTTTCGGAACAGGGTGATATTCTACAACAGCTGTCAAAAGGTCAGAGAGTATTTTAGCCAACTTTCCTATACACTGTATGTCTGCATAAGCTCCAAATTTGTGATTTTTTTCAAAAATTCTCAAATTAGGAGCAAAAAAGTTTTCTTTAAGCACAAATAGTGATTTTCAAGTTTCCATTTCAGATGTAAATAAATCAGGCTTTGCACACGACATCAGCTGTCGGCTAAGGATATAGCATGATTTTGATTCTTGTGCGCAAGTCTTTTTCACAGGAGGGGAAATCACACAGTTGGTGTCAGGGTAAAGAATTTGTGCCTGTGGCTCTTTTCGGAACAGGGTGATATTCTACAACAGCTGTCAAAAGGTCAGAGAGTATTTCAGCCAACTTTCCTATACACTGTATGTCTGCATAAGCTCCAAATTTGTGATTTTTTTTCAAAATTTCTCAAATTAGGAGCAAAAAAAATTTCTTAAAGGTAGCAAACCACTGATCGGATTAGCTGGGCCTGGGCAAATTTGATAATAAAAGGGGGGACCCTTCAATTCTTGGCTCTAAATACACTTTGTTGTATTTTATACTGTCAAGTGCTGTTTCTGTGTGCCTTGGAATGTTTGGGATCAATAAAAAGCATTTTTCGGCAACTGAAAATACTAAATGTGGCTATCAGGCCAAATTACGAATGTGTGGCTCGGCCTGGAAATGCATCAGAATTCTACTTTCATTATCATATACACAAACTCGAAGCTGATTATCAAAGAAACGAGGTGGGAGGCAGGTATTGAGTTGTAAATGTTGCACATGATCATGGAGATTTCTGCATGATTTAGCAAGATTTGAGTGGCTTGCTCGAGCACACTGTCCAGCAGGGGCATCCGATTTGGTACATTTTGTCGTAAAAATTGCCGTCGAAGAATTGGGGTCCGAGAAGATTTCTATGCTATTGGCTCTCTTATGTAAGATCAATTTTAGTGTTTTATTTCTCTAGAATCCACAAAAACATGTCTAATTTTCATTTAGATTGAAGAGAATTTGCTTTTATACTTGAAACTGGTCGCAATCAGAATTTATCTTAGTGCGCCCTCCGGCACGCTCTGGGGTCTCCGTTTGATGGTGGTTTGCTACCTTTAATTAAGGTAGCAAACCACTGATCGGATCAGCTTGGCCTGGGCAAATTTGATAATAAAAGGGGGTACCCTTCAATTCATGGCTCTAAATACACTTTGTTGTATTTTATACTGTCAAGTGCTGTTTCTGTGTGCCTTGGAATGTTTTGGCATCAATAAAAAGCATTTTTCGGCAACTGAAAATACTAAATGTGGCTATCAGGCCAAAATACGAATGTGTGGCTCGGCCTGGAAATGCATCAGAATTCTACTTTCATTTTCATATACACAAACTCGAAGCTGATTATTAAAGAAACGAGGTGGGAGGCAGGAATTGAGTTGTAAATATTGCACATGATCATGCAGATTTCTGCATGATTTAGCAAGATTTGAGTGGCTTGCTCGAGCACACTGTCCAGCAAGGGCATCCGATTTGGTACATTTTGTCGTAAAAATTGCCGTCGAAGAATTGGGGTCCGAGAAGATTTCTATGCTATTGGCTCTCTTATGTAAGATCAATTTTAGTGTTTTATTTCTCTAGAATCCACAAAAACATCTCTCATTTTCATTCAGATTGAAGAGAATTTGCTTTTATACTTGAAACTGGTCACAATCAGAATTTATCTCCGTGCGCCCTCCGGCAGTTCTCGGGTCTCTGTTTGATGGTGGTTTGCTACCTTTAAGCACAAACAGTGATTTTCAAGTTTCCATTTCAGATGTAAATAAAGCAGGCTTTGCACACCTCATCAGATGTCAGCTAAGGATATAGCATGATTTTGATTCTTGTGCGCAAGTATTTTTCACAGGAGGGGAAATTGCACAGTTGGTGTCGGGGTAAAGAATTTGTGCCTGTGGCTCTTTTCGGAACAGGGTGATATTCTACAACAGCTGTCAAAAGGTCAGAGAGTATTTCAGCCAACTTTCCTATACACTGTATGTCTGCATAAGCTCCAAATTTGTGATTTTTTTTCAAAAATTCTCATATTAGGAGCAAAAAAGTTTTCTTTAAGCACAAACAGTGATTTTCAAGTTTCCATTTCAGATGTAAATAAAGCAGGCTTTGCACACCTCATCAGCTGTCGGCTAAGGATATAGCATGATTTTGATTCTTGTGTGCAAGTCTTTTTCACAGGAGGGAAAATCGCACAGTTGGTGTCAGGGTAAAGAATTTGTGCCTGTGGCTCTTTTCGGAACAGGGTGATATTCTACAACAGCTGTCAAAAGGTCAGAGAGTATTTCAGCCAACTTTCCTATACACTGTATGTCTGCATAAGCTCCAAATTTGTGATTTTTTTCAAAAATTCTCAATTTAGGAGCAAAAAAGTTTTCTTAAAGGTAGCAAACCACTGATCGGATCAGCTGGGCCTGGGCAAATTTGATAATAAAAGGGGGTACCCTTCAATTCATGGCTCTAAATACACTTTGTTGTATTTTATACTGTCAAGTGCTGTTTCTGTGTGCCTTGGAATGTTTTGGCATCAATAAAAAGCATTTTTTGGCAACTGAAAATACTAAATGTGGCTATCAGGCCAAAATACGAATGTGTGGCTCGGCCTGGAAATGCATCAGAATTCTACTTTCATTTTCATATACACAAACTCGAAGCTGATTATTAAAGAAACGAGGTGGGAGGCAGGAATTGAGTTGTAAATATTGCACATGATCATGCAGATTTCTGCATGATTTAGCAAGATTTGAGTGGCTTGCTCGAGCACACTGTCCAGCAAGGGCATCCGATTTGGTACATTTTGTCGTAAAAATTGCCGTCGAAGAATTGGGGTCCGAGAAGATTTCTATGCTATTGGCTCTCTTATGTAAGATCAATTTTAGTGTTTTATTTCTCTAGAATCCACAAAAACATCTCTCATTTTCATTCAGATTGAAGAGAATTTGCTTTTATACTTGAAACTGGTCACAATCAGAATTTATCTCCGTGCGCCCTCCGGCAGTTCTCGGGTCTCTGTTTGATGGTGGTTTGCTACCTTTAAGCACAAACAGTGATTTTCAAGTTTCCATTTCAGATGTAAATAAAGCAGGCTTTGCACACCTCATCAGATGTCAGCTAAGGATATAGCATGATTTTGATTCTTGTGCGCAAGTCTTTTTCACAGGAGGGGAAATTGCACAGTTGGTGTCGGGGTAAAGAATTTGTGCCTGTGGCTCTTTTCGGAACAGGGTGATATTCTACAACAGCTGTCAAAAGGTCAGAGAGTATTTCAGCCAACTTTCCTATACACTGTATGTCTGCATAAGCTCCAAATTTGTGATTTTTTTTCAAAAATTCTCATATTAGGAGCAAAAAAGTTTTCTTTAAGCACAAACAGTGATTTTCAAGTTTCCATTTCAGATGTAAATAAAGCAGGCTTTGCACACCTCATCAGCTGTCGGCTAAGGATATAGCATGATTTTGATTCTTGTGTGCAAGTCTTTTTCACAGGAGGGAAAATCGCACAGTTGGTGTCAGGGTAAAGAATTTGTGCCTGTGGCTCTTTTCGGAACAGGGTGATATTCTACAACAGCTGTCAAAAGGTCAGAGAGTATTTCAGCCAACTTTCCTATACACTGTATGTCTGCATAAGCTCCAAATTTGTGATTTTTTTCAAAAATTCTCAAATTAGGAGCAAAAAAGTTTTCTTAAAGGTAGCAAACCACTGATCGGATCAGCTGGGCCTGGGCAAATTTGATAATAAAAGGGGGTACCCTTCAATTCATGGCTCTAAATACACTTTGTTGTATTTTATACTGTCAAGTGCTGTTTCTGTGTGCCTTGGAATGTTTTGGCATCAATAAAAAGCATTTTTCGGCAACTGAAAATACTAAATGTGGCTATCAGGCCAAAATACGAATGTGTGGCTCGGCCTGGAAATGCATCAGAATTCTACTTTCATTTTCATATACACAAACTCGAAGCTGATTATTAAAGAAACGAGGTGAGAGGCAGGTATTGAGTTGTAAATGTTGCACATGATCATGGAGATTTCTGCATGATTTAGCAAGATTTGAGTGGCTTGCTCGAGCAAACTGTCCAGCAGGGGCATCCGATTTGGTACATTTTGTTGTAAAAATTGCAGTGGGGTCCGAGAAGATTTCTATGCTATTGGCTCTCTTATGTAAGATCAATTTTAGTGTTTTATTTCTCTAGAATCCACAAAAACATCTCTAATCTTCATTTAGATTGAAGAGAATTTGCTTTTATACTTGAAACTGGTCGCAATCAGAATTTATCTTAGTGCGCCCTCCGGCACGCTCTGGGGTCTCCGTTTGATGGTGGTTTGCTACCTTTAAGCACAAACAGTGATTTTCAAGTTTCCATTTCAGATGTAAATAAAGCAGGCTTTGCACACCTCATCAGCTGTCGGCTAAGGATATAGCATGATTTTGATTCTTGTGCACAAGTCTTTTTCACAGGAGGGGAAATCGCACAGTTGGTGTCGAGGTAAAGAATTTGTGCCTGTGGCTCTTTTCGGAACAGGGTGATATTCTACAACAGCTGTCAAAAGGTCAGAGAGTATTTTAGCCAACTTTCCTATACACTGTATGTCTGCATAAGCTCCAAATTTGTGATTTTTTTCAAAAATTCTCAAATTAGGAGCAAAAAAGTTTTCTTTAAGCACAAACAGTGATTTTCAAGTTTCCATTTCAGATGTAAATAAATCAGGCTTTGCACACGACATCAGCTGTCGGCTAAGGATATAGCATGATTTTGATTCTTGTGCGCAAGTCTTTTTCACAGGAGGGGAAATCACACAGTTGGTGTCAGGGTAAAGAATTTGTGCCTGTGGCTCTTTTCGGAACAGGGTGATATTCTACAACAGCTGTCAAAAGGTCAGAGAGTATTTCAGCCAACTTTCCTATACACTGTATGTCTGCATAAGCTCCAAATTTGTGATTTTTTTTCAAAATTTCTCAAATTAGGAGCAAAAAAAATTTCTTAAAGGTAGCAAACCACTGATCGGATTAGCTGGGCCTGGGCAAATTTGATAATAAAAGGGGGGACCCTTCAATTCTTGGCTCTAAATACACTTTGTTGTATTTTATACTGTCAAGTGCTGTTTCTGTGTGCCTTGGAATGTTTGGGATCAATAAAAAGCATTTTTCGGCAACTGAAAATACTAAATGTGGCTATCAGGCCAAAATACGAATGTGTGGCTCGGCCTGGAAATGCATCAGAATTCTACTTTCATTATCATATACACAAACTCGAAGCTGATTATCAAAGAAACGAGGTGGGAGGCAGGTATTGAGTTGTAAATGTTGCACATGATCATGGAGATTTCTGCATGATTTAGCAAGATTTGAGTGGCTTGCTCGAGCACACTGTCCAGCAGGGGCATCCGATTTGGTACATTTTGTCGTAAAAATTGCCGTTGAAAAAGTGGGGTACGAGAAGATTTCTATGCTATTGGCTCTCTTATGTAAGATCAATTTTAGTGTTTTATTTCTCTAGAATCCACAAAAACATGTCTAATTTTCATTTAGATTGAAGAGAATTTGCTTTTATACTTGAAACTGGTCGCAATCAGAATTTATCTTAGTGCGCCCTCCGGCACGCTCTGGGGTCTCCGTTTGATGGTGGTTTGCTACCTTTAATTAAGGTAGCAAACCACTGATCGGATCAGCTTGGCCTGGGCAAATTTGATAATAAAAGGGGGTACCCTTCAATTCATGGCTCTAAATACACTTTGTTGTATTTTATACTGTCAAGTGCTGTTTCTGTGTGCCTTGGAATGTTTTGGCATCAATAAAAAGCATTTTTCGGCAACTGAAAATACTAAATGTGGCTATCAGGCCAAAATACGAATGTGTGGCTCGGCCTGGAAATGCATCAGAATTCTACTTTCATTTTCATATACACAAACTCGAAGCTGATTATTAAAGAAACGAGGTGGGAGGCAGGAATTGAGTTGTAAATATTGCACATGATCATGCAGATTTCTGCATGATTTAGCAAGATTTGAGTGGCTTGCTCGAGCACACTGTCCAGCAAGGGCATCCGATTTGGTACATTTTGTCGTAAAAATTGCCGTCGAAGAATTGGGGTCCGAGAAGATTTCTATGCTATTGGCTCTCTTATGTAAGATCAATTTTAGTGTTTTATTTCTCTAGAATCCACAAAAACATCTCTCATTTTCATTCAGATTGAAGAGAATTTGCTTTTATACTTGAAACTGGTCACAATCAGAATTTATCTCCGTGCGCCCTCCGGCAGTTCTCGGGTCTCTGTTTGATGGTGGTTTGATACCTTTAAGCACAAACAGTGATTTTCAAGTTTCCATTTCAGATGTAAATAAAGCAGGCTTTGCACACCTCATCAGATGTCAGCTAAGGATATAGCATGATTTTGATTCTTGTGCGCAAGTCTTTTTCACAGGAGGGGAAATTGCACAGTTGGTGTCGGGGTAAAGAATTTGTGCCTGTGGCTCTTTTCGGAACAGGGTGATATTCTACAACAGCTGTCAAAAGGTCAGAGAGTATTTCAGCCAACTTTCCTATACACTGTATGTCTGCATAAGCTCCAAATTTGTGATTTTTTTTCAAAAATTCTCATATTAGGAGCAAAAAAGTTTTCTTTAAGCACAAACAGTGATTTTCAAGTTTCCATTTCAGATGTAAATAAAGCAGGCTTTGCACACCTCATCAGCTGTCGGCTAAGGATATAGCATGATTTTGATTCTTGTGTGCAAGTCTTTTTCACAGGAGGGAAAATCGCACAGTTGGTGTCAGGGTAAAGAATTTGTGCCTGTGGCTCTTTTCGGAACAGGGTGATATTCTACAACAGCTGTCAAAAGGTCAGAGAGTATTTCAGCCAACTTTCCTATACACTGTATGTCTGCATAAGCTCCAAATTTGTGATTTTTTTCAAAAATTCTCAAATTAGGAGCAAAAAAGTTTTCTTAAAGGTAGCAAACCACTGATCGGATCAGCTGGGCCTGGGCAAATTTGATAATAAAAGGGGGTACCCTTCAATTCATGGCTCTAAATACACTTTGTTGTATTTTATACTGTCAAGTGCTGTTTCTGTGTGCCTTGGAATGTTTTGGCATCAATAAAAAGCATTTTTCGGCAACTGAAAATACTAAATGTGGCTATCAGGCCAAAATACGAATGTGTGGCTCGGCCTGGAAATGCATCAGAATTCTACTTTCATTTTCATATACACAAACTCGAAGCTGATTATTAAAGAAACGAGGTGAGAGGCAGGTATTGAGTTGTAAATGTTGCACATGATCATGGAGATTTCTGCATGATTTAGCAAGATTTGAGTGGCTTGCTCGAGCAAACTGTCCAGCAGGGGCATCCGATTTGGTACATTTTGTTGTAAAAATTGCAGTGGGGTCCGAGAAGATTTCTATGCTATTGGCTCTCTTATGTAAGATCAATTTTAGTGTTTTATTTCTCTAGAATCCACAAAAACATCTCTAATCTTCATTTAGATTGAAGAGAATTTGCTTTTATACTTGAAACTGGTCGCAATCAGAATTTATCTTAGTGCGCCCTCCGGCACGCTCTGGGGTCTCCGTTTGATGGTGGTTTGCTACCTTTAAGCACAAACAGTGATTTTCAAGTTTCCATTTCAGATGTAAATAAAGCAGGCTTTGCACACCTCATCAGCTGTCGGCTAAGGATATAGCATGATTTTGATTCTTGTGCACAAGTCTTTTTCACAGGAGGGGAAATCGCACAGTTGGTGTCGGGGTAAAGAATTTGTGCCTGTGGCTCTTTTCGGAACAGGGTGATATTCTACAACAGCTGTCAAAAGGTCAGAGAGTATTTTAGCCAACTTTCCTATACACTGTATGTCTGCATAAGCTCCAAATTTGTGATTTGTTTCAAAAATTCTCAAATTAGGAGCAAAAAAGTTTTCTTTAAGCACAAACAGTGATTTTCAAGTTTCCATTTCAGATGTAAATAAATCAGGCTTTGCACACGACATCAGCTGTCGGCTAAGGATATAGCATGATTTTGATTCTTGTGCGCAAGTCTTTTTCACAGGAGGGGAAATCACACAGTTGGTGTCAGGGTAAAGAATTTGTGCCTGTGGCTCTTTCGGAACAGGGTGATATTCTACAACAGCTGTCAAAAGGTCAGAGAGTATTTCAGCCAACTTTCCTATACACTGTATGTCTGCATAAGCTCCAAATTTGTGATTTTTTTTCAAAATTTCTCAAATTAGGAGCAAAAAAAATTTCTTAAAGGTAGCAAACCACTGATCGGATTAGCTGGGCCTGGGCAAATTTGATAATAAAAGGGGGGACCCTTCAATTCTTGGCTCTAAATACACTTTGTTGTATTTTATACTGTCAAGTGCTGTTTCTGTGTGCCTTGGAATGTTTGGGATCAATAAAAAGCATTTTTCGGCAACTGAAAATACTAAATGTGGCTATCAGGCCAAAATACGAATGTGTGGCTCGGCCTGGAAATGCATCAGAATTCTACTTTCATTATCATATACACAAACTCGAAGCTGATTATCAAAGAAACGAGGTGGGAGGCAGGTATTGAGTTGTAAATGTTGCACATGATCATGGAGATTTCTGCATGATTTAGCAAGATTTGAGTGGCTTGCTCGAGCACACTGTCCAGCAGGGGCATCCGATTTGGTACATTTTGTCGTAAAAATTGCCGTTGAAAAAGTGGGGTACGAGAAGATTTCTATGCTATTGGCTCTCTTATGTAAGATCAATTTTAGTGTTTTATTTCTCTAGAATCCACAAAAACATGTCTAATTTTCATTTAGATTGAAGAGAATTTGCTTTTATACTTGAAACTGGTCGCAATCAGAATTTATCTTAGTGCGCCCTCCGGCACGCTCTGGGGTCTCCGTTTGATGGTGGTTTGCTACCTTTAATTAAGGTAGCAAACCACTGATCGGATCAGCTTGGCCTGGGCAAATTTGATAATAAAAGGGGGTACCCTTCAATTCATGGCTCTAAATACACTTTGTTGTATTTTATACTGTCAAGTGCTGTTTCTGTGTGCCTTGGAATGTTTTGGCATCAATAAAAAGCATTTTTCGGCAACTGAAAATACTAAATGTGGCTATCAGGCCAAAATACGAATGTGTGGCTCGGCCTGGAAATGCATCAGAATTCTACTTTCATTTTCATATACACAAACTCGAAGCTGATTATTAAAGAAACGAGGTGGGAGGCAGGAATTGAGTTGTAAATATTGCACATGATCATGCAGATTTCTGCATGATTTAGCAAGATTTGAGTGGCTTGCTCGAGCACACTGTCCAGCAAGGGCATCCGATTTGGTACATTTTGTCGTAAAAATTGCCGTCGAAGAATTGGGGTCCGAGAAGATTTCTATGCTATTGGCTCTCTTATGTAAGATCAATTTTAGTGTTTTATTTCTCTAGAATCCACAAAAACATCTCTCATTTTCATTCAGATTGAAGAGAATTTGCTTTTATACTTGAAACTGGTCACAATCAGAATTTATCTCCGTGCGCCCTCCGGCAGTTCTCGGGTCTCTGTTTGATGGTGGTTTGATACCTTTAAGCACAAACAGTGATTTTCAAGTTTCCATTTCAGATGTAAATAAAGCAGGCTTTGCACACCTCATCAGATGTCAGCTAAGGATATAGCATGATTTTGATTCTTGTGCGCAAGTCTTTTTCACAGGAGGGGAAATTGCACAGTTGGTGTCGGGGTAAAGAATTTGTGCCTGTGGCTCTTTTCGGAACAGGGTGATATTCTACAACAGCTGTCAAAAGGTCAGAGAGTATTTCAGCCAACTTTCCTATACACTGTATGTCTGCATAAGCTCCAAATTTGTGATTTTTTTTCAAAAATTCTCATATTAGGAGCAAAAAAGTTTTCTTTAAGCACAAACAGTGATTTTCAAGTTTCCATTTCAGATGTAAATAAAGCAGGCTTTGCACACCTCATCAGCTGTCGGCTAAGGATATAGCATGATTTTGATTCTTGTGTGCAAGTCTTTTTCACAGGAGGGAAAATCGCACAGTTGGTGTCAGGGTAAAGAATTTGTGCCTGTGGCTCTTTTCGGAACAGGGTGATATTCTACAACAGCTGTCAAAAGGTCAGAGAGTATTTCAGCCAACTTTCCTATACACTGTATGTCTGCATAAGCTCCAAATTTGTGATTTTTTTCAAAAATTCTCAAATTAGGAGCAAAAAAGTTTTCTTAAAGGTAGCAAACCACTGATCGGATCAGCTGGGCCTGGGCAAATTTGATAATAAAAGGGGGTACCCTTCAATTCATGGCTCTAAATACACTTTGTTGTATTTTATACTGTCAAGTGCTGTTTCTGTGTGCCTTGGAATGTTTTGGCATCAATAAAAAGCATTTTTCGGCAACTGAAAATACTAAATGTGGCTATCAGGCCAAAATACGAATGTGTGGCTCGGCCTGGAAATGCATCAGAATTCTACTTTCATTTTCATATACACAAACTCGAAGCTGATTATTAAAGAAACGAGGTGAGAGGCAGGTATTGAGTTGTAAATGTTGCACATGATCATGGAGATTTCTGCATGATTTAGCAAGATTTGAGTGGCTTGCTCGAGCAAACTGTCCAGCAGGGGCATCCGATTTGGTACATTTTGTTGTAAAAATTGCAGTGGGGTCCGAGAAGATTTCTATGCTATTGGCTCTCTTATGTAAGATCAATTTTAGTGTTTTATTTCTCTAGAATCCACAAAAACATCTCTAATCTTCATTTAGATTGAAGAGAATTTGCTTTTATACTTGAAACTGGTCGCAATCAGAATTTATCTTAGTGCGCCCTCCGGCACGCTCTGGGGTCTCCGTTTGATGGTGGTTTGCTACCTTTAAGCACAAACAGTGATTTTCAAGTTTCCATTTCAGATGTAAATAAAGCAGGCTTTGCACACCTCATCAGCTGTCGGCTAAGGATATAGCATGATTTTGATTCTTGTGCACAAGTCTTTTTCACAGGAGGGGAAATCGCACAGTTGGTGTCGGGGTAAAGAATTTGTGCCTGTGGCTCTTTTCGGAACAGGGTGATATTCTACAACAGCTGTCAAAAGGTCAGAGAGTATTTTAGCCAACTTTCCTATACACTGTATGTCTGCATAAGCTCCAAATTTGTGATTTTTTTCAAAAATTCTCAAATTAGGAGCAAAAAAGTTTTCTTTAAGCACAAACAGTGATTTTCAAGTTTCCATTTCAGATGTAAATAAATCAGGCTTTGCACACGACATCAGCTGTCGGCTAAGGATATAGCATGATTTTGATTCTTGTGCGCAAGTCTTTTTCACAGGAGGGGAAATCACACAGTTGGTGTCAGGGTAAAGAATTTGTGCCTGTGGCTCTTTTCGGAACAGGGTGATATTCTACAACAGCTGTCAAAAGGTCAGAGAGTATTTCAGCCAACTTTCCTATACACTGTATGTCTGCATAAGCTCCAAATTTGTGATTTTTTTTCAAAATTTCTCAAATTAGGAGCAAAAAAAATTTCTTAAAGGTAGCAAACCACTGATCGGATTAGCTGGGCCTGGGCAAATTTGATAATAAAAGGGGGGACCCTTCAATTCTTGGCTCTAAATACACTTTGTTGTATTTTATACTGTCAAGTGCTGTTTCTGTGTGCCTTGGAATGTTTGGGCATCAATAAAAAGCATTTTTCGGCAACTGAAAATACTAAATGTGGCTATCAGGCCAAAATACGAATGTGTGGCTCGGCCTGGAAATGCATCAGAATTCTACTTTTATTTTCATATACACAAACTCGAAGCTGATTATCAAAGAAACGAGGTGGGAGGCAGGTATTGAGTTGTAAATGTTGCACATGATCATGGAGATTTCTGCATGATTTAGCAAGATTTGAGTGGCTTGCTCGAGCACACTGTCCAGCAGGGGCATCCGATTTGGTACATTTTGTCGTAAAAATTGCCGTTGAAAAAGTGGGGTACGAGAAGATTTCTATGCTATTGGCTCTCTTATGTAAGATCAATTTTAGTGTTTTATTTCTCTAGAATCCACAAAAACATGTCTAATTTTCATTTAGATTGAAGAGAATTTGCTTTTATACTTGAAACTGGTCGCAATCAGAATTTATCTTAGTGCGCCCTCCGGCACGCTCTGGGGTCTCCGTTTGATGGTGGTTTGCTACCTTTAATTAAGGTAGCAAACCACTGATCGGATCAGCTTGGCCAAGGCAAATTTGATAATAAAAGGGGGTACCCTTCAATTCATGGCTCTAAATACACTTTGTTGTATTTTATACTGTCAAGTGCTGTTTCTGTGTGCCTTGGAATGTTTTGGCATCAATAAAAAGCATTTTTCGGCAACTGAAAATACTAAATGTGGCTATCAGGCCAAAATACGAATGTGTGGCTCAGCCTGGAAATGCATCAGAATTCTACTTTCATTTTCATATACACAAACTCGAAGCTGATTATTAAAGAAACGAGGTGGGAGGCAGGTATTGAGTTGTAAATATTGCACATGATCATGGAGATTTCTGCATGATTTAGCAAGATTTGAGTGGCTTGCTCGAGCACACTGTCCAGCAAGGGCATCCGATTTGGTACATTTTGTCGTAAAAATTGCCGTCGAAGAATTGGGGTCCGAGAAGATTTCTATGCTATTGGCTCTCTTATGTAAGATCAATTTTAGTGTTTTATTTCTCTAGAATCCACAAAAACATCTCTCATTTTCATTCAGATTGAAGAGAATTTGCTTTTATACTTGAAACTGGTCACAATCAGAATTTATCTCCGTGCGCCCTCCGGCAGTTCTCGGGTCTCTGTTTGATGGTGGTTTGCTACCTTTAAGCACAAACAGTGATTTTCAAGTTTCCATTTCAGATGTAAATAAAGCAGGCTTTGCACACCTCATCAGATGTCAGCTAAGGATATAGCATGATTTTGATTCTTGTGCGCAAGTCTTTTTCACAGGAGGGGAAATTGCACAGTTGGTGTCGGGGTAAAGAATTTGTGCCTGTGGCTCTTTTCGGAACAGGGTGATATTCTACAACAGCTGTCAAAAGGTCAGAGAGTATTTCAGCCAACTTTCCTATACACTGTATGTCTGCATAAGCTCCAAATTTGTGATTTTTTTTCAAAAATTCTCATATTAGGAGCAAAAAAGTTTTCTTTAAGCACAAACAGTGATTTTCAAGTTTCCATTTCAGATGTAAATAAAGCAGGCTTTGCACACCTCATCAGCTGTCGGCTAAGGATATAGCATGATTTTGATTCTTGTGTGCAAGTCTTTTTCACAGGAGGGAAAATCGCACAGTTGGTGTCAGGGTAAAGAATTTGTGCCTGTGGCTCTTTTCGGAACAGGGTGATATTCTACAACAGCTGTCAAAAGGTCAGAGAGTATTTCAGCCAACTTTCCTATACACTGTATGTCTGCATAAGCTCCAAATTTGTGATTTTTTTCAAAAATTCTCAAATTAGGAGCAAAAAAGTTTTCTTAAAGGTAGCAAACCACTGATCGGATCAGCTGGGCCTGGGCAAATTTGATAATAAAAGGGGGTACCCTTCAATTCATGGCTCTAAATACACTTTGTTGTATTTTATACTGTCAAGTGCTGTTTCTGTGTGCCTTGGAATGTTTTGGCATCAATAAAAAGCATTTTTCGGCAACTGAAAATACTAAATGTGGCTATCAGGCCAAAATACGAATGTGTGGCTCGTCCTGGAAATGCATCAGAATTCTACTTTCATTTTCATATACACAAACTCGAAGCTGATTATTAAAGAAACGAGGTGAGAGGCAGGTATTGAGTTGTAAATGTTGCACATGATCATGGAGATTTCTGCATGATTTAGCAAGATTTGAGTGGCTTGCTCGAGCAAACTGTCCAGCAGGGGCATCCGATTTGGTACATTTTGTTGTAAAAATTGCAGTGGGGTCCGAGAAGATTTCTATGCTATTGGCTCTCTTATGTAAGATCAATTTTAGTGTTTTATTTCTCTAGAATCCACAAAAACATCTCTAATCTTCATTTAGATTGAAGAGAATTTGCTTTTATACTTGAAACTGGTCGCAATCAGAATTTATCTTAGTGCGCCCTCCGGCACGCTCTGGGGTCTCCGTTTGATGGTGGTTTGCTACCTTTAAGCACAAACAGTGATTTTCAAGTTTCCATTTCAGATGTAAATAAAGCAGGCTTTGCACACCTCATCAGCTGTCGGCTAAGGATATAGCATGATTTTGATTCTTGTGCACAAGTCTTTTTCACAGGAGGGGAAATCGCACAGTTGGTGTCGGGGTAAAGAATTTGTGCCTGTGGCTCTTTTCGGAACAGGGTGATATTCTACAACAGCTGTCAAAAGGTCAGAGAGTATTTTAGCCAACTTTCCTATACACTGTATGTCTGCATAAGCTCCAAATTTGTGATTTTTTTCAAAAATTCTCAAATTAGGAGCAAAAAAGTTTTCTTTAAGCACAAACAGTGATTTTCAAGTTTCCATTTCAGATGTAAATAAATCAGGCTTTGCACACGACATCAGCTGTCGGCTAAGGATATAGCATGATTTTGATTCTTGTGCGCAAGTCTTTTTCACAGGAGGGGAAATCACACAGTTGGTGTCAGGGTAAAGAATTTGTGCCTGTGGCTCTTTTCGGAACAGGGTGATATTCTACAACAGCTGTCAAAAGGTCAGAGAGTATTTCAGCCAACTTTCCTATACACTGTATGTCTGCATAAGCTCCAAATTTGTGATTTTTTTTCAAAATTTCTCAAATTAGGAGCAAAAAAAATTTCTTAAAGGTAGCAAACCACTGATCGGATTAGCTGGGCCTGGGCAAATTTGATAATAAAAGGGGGGACCCTTCAATTCTTGGCTCTAAATACACTTTGTTGTATTTTATACTGTCAAGTGCTGTTTCTGTGTGCCTTGGAATGTTTGGGCATCAATAAAAAGCATTTTTCGGCAACTGAAAATACTAAATGTGGCTATCAGGCCAAAATACGAATGTGTGGCTCGGCCTGGAAATGCATCAGAATTCTACTTTTATTTTCATATACACAAACTCGAAGCTGATTATCAAAGAAACGAGGTGGGAGGCAGGTATTGAGTTGTAAATGTTGCACATGATCATGGAGATTTCTGCATGATTTAGCAAGATTTGAGTGGCTTGCTCGAGCACACTGTCCAGCAGGGGCATCCGATTTGGTACATTTTGTCGTAAAAATTGCCGTTGAAAAAGTGGGGTACGAGAAGATTTCTATGCTATTGGCTCTCTTATGTAAGATCAATTTTAGTGTTTTATTTCTCTAGAATCCACAAAAACATGTCTAATTTTCATTTAGATTGAAGAGAATTTGCTTTTATACTTGAAACTGGTCGCAATCAGAATTTATCTTAGTGCGCCCTCCGGCACGCTCTGGGGTCTCCGTTTGATGGTGGTTTGCTACCTTTAATTAAGGTAGCAAACCCCTGATCGGATCAGCTTGGCCTGGGCAAATTTGATAATAAAAGGGGGTACCCTTCAATTCATGGCTCTAAATACACTTTGTTGTATTTTATACTGTCAAGTGCTGTTTCTGTGTGCCTTGGAATGTTTTGGCATCAATAAAAAGCATTTTTCGGCAACTGAAAATACTAAATGTGGCTATCAGGCCAAAATACGAATGTGTGGCTCGGCCTGGAAATGCATCAGAATTCTACTTTCATTTTCATATACACAAACTCGAAGCTGATTATTAAAGAAACGAGGTGGGAGGCAGGAATTGAGTTGTAAATATTGCACATGATCATGCAGATTTCTGCATGATTTAGCAAGATTTGAGTGGCTTGCTCGAGCACACTGTCCAGCAAGGGCATCCGATTTGGTACATTTTGTCGTAAAAATTGCCGTCGAAGAATTGGGGTCCGAGAAGATTTCTATGCTATTGGCTCTCTTATGTAAGATCAATTTTAGTGTTTTATTTCTCTAGAATCCACAAAAACATCTCTCATTTTCATTCAGATTGAAGAGAATTTGCTTTTATACTTGAAACTGGTCACAATCAGAATTTATCTCCGTGCGCCCTCCGGCAGTTCTCGGGTCTCTGTTTGATGGTGGTTTGCTACCTTTAAGCACAAACAGTGATTTTCAAGTTTCCATTTCAGATGTAAATAAAGCAGGCTTTGCACACCTCATCAGATGTCAGCTAAGGATATAGCATGATTTTGATTCTTGTGCGCAAGTCTTTTTCACAGGAGGGGAAATTGCACAGTTGGTGTCGGGGTAAAGAATTTGTGCCTGTGGCTCTTTTCGGAACAGGGTGATATTCTACAACAGCTGTCAAAAGGTCAGAGAGTATTTCAGCCAACTTTCCTATACACTGTATGTCTGCATAAGCTCCAAATTTGTGATTTTTTTTCAAAAATTCTCATATTAGGAGCAAAAAAGTTTTCTTTAAGCACAAACAGTGATTTTCAAGTTTCCATTTCAGATGTAAATAAAGCAGGCTTTGCACACCTCATCAGCTGTCGGCTAAGGATATAGCATGATTTTGATTCTTGTGTGCAAGTCTTTTTCACAGGAGGGAAAATCGCACAGTTGGTGTCAGGGTAAAGAATTTGTGCCTGTGGCTCTTTTCGGAACAGGGTGATATTCTACAACAGCTGTCAAAAGGTCAGAGAGTATTTCAGCCAACTTTCCTATACACTGTATGTCTGCATAAGCTCCAAATTTGTGATTTTTTTCAAAAATTCTCAAATTAGGAGCAAAAAAGTTTTCTTAAAGGTAGCAAACCACTGATCAGATCAGCTGGGCCTGGGCAAATTTGATAATAAAAGGGGGTACCCTTCAATTCATGGCTCTAAATACACTTTGTTGTATTTTATACTGTCAAGTGCTGTTTCTGTGTGCCTTGGAATGTTTTGGCATCAATAAAAAGCATTTTTCGGCAACTGAAAATACTAAATGTGGCTATCAGGCCAAAATACGAATGTGTGGCTCGGCCTGGAAATGCATCAGAATTCTACTTTCATTTTCATATACACAAACTCGAAGCTGATTATTAAAGAAACGAGGTGAGAGGCAGGTATTGAGTTGTAAATGTTGCACATGATCATGGAGATTTCTGCATGATTTAGCAAGATTTGAGTGGCTTGCTCGAGCAAACTGTCCAGCAGGGGCATCCGATTTGGTACATTTTGTTGTAAAAATTGCAGTGGGGTCCGAGAAGATTTCTATGCTATTGGCTCTCTTATGTAAGATCAATTTTAGTGTTTTATTTCTCTAGAATCCACAAAAACATCTCTAATCTTCATTTAGATTGAAGAGAATTTGCTTTTATACTTGAAACTGGTCGCAATCAGAATTTATCTTAGTGCGCCCTCCGGCACGCTCTGGGGTCTCCGTTTGATGGTGGTTTGCTACCTTTAAGCACAAACAGTGATTTTCAAGTTTCCATTTCAGATGTAAATAAAGCACGCTTTGCACACCTCATCAGCTGTCGGCTAAGGATATAGCATGATTTTGATTCTTGTGCACAAGTCTTTTTCACAGGAGGGGAAATCGCACAGTTGGTGTCGGGGTAAAGAATTTGTGCCTGTGGCTCTTTTCGGAACAGGGTGATATTCTACAACAGCTGTCAAAAGGTCAGAGAGTATTTTAGCCAACTTTCCTATACACTGTATGACTGCATAAGCTCCAAATTTGTGATTTTTTTCAAAAATTCTCAAATTAGGAGCAAAAAAGTTTTCTTTAAGCACAAACAGTGATTTTCAAGTTTCCATTTCAGATGTAAATAAATCAGGCTTTGCACACGACATCAGCTGTCGGCTAAGGATATAGCATGATTTTGATTCTTGTGCGCAAGTCTTTTTCACAGGAGGGGAAATCACACAGTTGGTGTCAGGGTAAAGAATTTGTGCCTGTGGCTCTTTTCGGAACAGGGTGATATTCTACAACAGCTGTCAAAAGGTCAGAGAGTATTTCAGCCAACTTTCCTATACACTGTATGTCTGCATAAGCTCCAAATTTGTGATTTTTTTTCAAAATTTCTCAAATTAGGAGCAAAAAAAATTTCTTAAAGGTAGCAAACCACTGATCGGATTAGCTGGGCCTGGGCAAATTTGATAATAAAAGGGGGGACCCTTCAATTCTTGGCTCTAAATACACTTTGTTGTATTTTATACTGTCAAGTGCTGTTTCTGTGTGCCTTGGAATGTTTGGGCATCAATAAAAAGCATTTTTCGGCAACTGAAAATACTAAATGTGGCTATCAGGCCAAAATACGAATGTGTGGCTCGGCCTGGAAATGCATCAGAATTCTACTTTTATTTTCATATACACAAACTCGAAGCTGATTATCAAAGAAACGAGGTGGGAGGCAGGTATTGAGTTGTAAATGTTGCACATGATCATGGAGATTTCTGCATGATTTAGCAAGATTTGAGTGGCTTGCTCGAGCACACTGTCCAGCAGGGGCATCCGATTTGGTACATTTTGTTGTAAAAATTGCCGTTGAAAAAGTGGGGTACGAGAAGATTTCTATGCTATTGGCTCTCTTATGTAAGATCAATTTTAGTGTTTTATTTCTCTAGAATCCACAAAAACATGTCTAATTTTCATTTAGATTGAAGAGAATTTGCTTTTATACTTGAAACTGGTCGCAATCAGAATTTATCTTAGTGCGCCCTCCGGCACGCTCTGGGGTCTCCGTTTGATGGTGGTTTGCTACCTTTAATTAAGGTAGCAAACCACTGATCGGATCAGCTTGGCCAAGGCAAATTTGATAATAAAAGGGGGTACCCTTCAATTCATGGCTCTAAATACACTTTGTTGTATTTTATACTGTCAAGTGCTGTTTCTGTGTGCCTTGGAATGTTTTGGCATCAATAAAAAGCATTTTTCGGCAACTGAAAATACTAAATGTGGCTATCAGGCCAAAATACGAATGTGTGGCTCAGCCTGGAAATGCATCAGAATTCTACTTTCATTTTCATATACACAAACTCGAAGCTGATTATTAAAGAAACGAGGTGGGAGGCAGGTATTGAGTTGTAAATATTGCACATGATCATGGAGATTTCTGCATGATTTAGCAAGATTTGAGTGGCTTGCTCGAGCACACTGTCCAGCAGGGGCATCCGATTTGGTACATTTTGTCGTAAAAATTGCCGTTGAAAAAGTGGGGTACGAGAAGATTTCTATGCTATTGGCTCTCTTATGTAAGATCAATTTTAGTGTTTTATTTCTCTAGAATCCACAAAAACATGTCTAATTTTCATTTAGATTGAAGAGAATTTGCTTTTATACTTGAAACTGGTCGCAATCAGAATTTATCTTAGTGCGCCCTCCGGCACGCTCTGGGGTCTCCATTTGATGGTGGTTTGCTACCTTTAATTAAGGTAGCAAACCACTGATCGGATCAGCTTGGCCTGGGCAAATTTGATAATAAAAGGGGGTACCCTTCAATTCATGGCTCTAAATACACTTTGTTGTATTTTATACTGTCAAGTGCTGTTTCTGTGTGCCTTGGAATGTTTTGGCATCAATAAAAAGCATTTTTCGGCAACTGAAAATACTAAATGTGGCTATCAGGCCAAAATACGAATGTGTGGCTCGGCCTGGAAATGCATCAGAATTCTACTTTCATTTTCATATACACAAACTCGAAGCTGATTATTAAAGAAACGAGGTGGGAGGCAGGAATTGAGTTGTAAATATTGCACATGATCATGCAGATTTCTGCATGATTTAGCAAGATTTGAGTGGCTTGCTCGAGCACACTGTCCAGCAAGGGCATCCGATTTGGTACATTTTGTCGTAAAAATTGCCGTCGAAGAATTGGGGTCCGAGAAGATTTCTATGCTATTGGCTCTCTTATGTAAGATCAATTTTAGTGTTTTATTTCTCTAGAATCCACAAAAACATCTCTCATTTTCATTCAGATTGAAGAGAATTTGCTTTTATACTTGAAACTGGTCACAATCAGAATTTATCTCCGTGCGCCCTCCGGCAGTTCTCGGGTCTCTGTTTGATGGTGGTTTGCTACCTTTAAGCACAAACAGTGATTTTCAAGTTTCCATTTCAGATGTAAATAAAGCAGGCTTTGCACACCTCATCAGATGTCAGCTAAGGATATAGCATGATTTTGATTCTTGTGCGCAAGTCTTTTTCACAGGAGGGGAAATTGCACAGTTGGTGTCGGGGTAAAGAATTTGTGCCTGTGGCTCTTTTCGGAACAGGGTGATATTCTACAACAGCTGTCAAAAGGTCAGAGAGTATTTCAGCCAACTTTCCTATACACTGTATGTCTGCATAAGCTCCAAATTTGTGATTTTTTTTCAAAAATTCTCATATTAGGAGCAAAAAAGTTTTCTTTAAGCACAAACAGTGATTTTCAAGTTTCCATTTCAGATGTAAATAAAGCAGGCTTTGCACACCTCATCAGCTGTCGGCTAAGGATATAGCATGATTTTGATTCTTGTGTGCAAGTCTTTTTCACAGGAGGGAAAATCGCACAGTTGGTGTCAGGGTAAAGAATTTGTGCCTGTGGCTCTTTTCTGAACAGGGTGATATTCTACAACAGCTGTCAAAAGGTCAGAGAGTATTTCAGCCAACTTTCCTATACACTGTATGTCTGCATAAGCTCCAAATTTGTGATTTTTTTCAAAAATTCTCAAATTAGGAGCAAAAAAGTTTTCTTAAAGGTAGCAAACCACTGATCGGATCAGCTGGGCCTGGGCAAATTTGATAATAAAAGGGGGTACCCTTCAATTCATGGCTCTTAATACACTTTGTTGTATTTTATACTGTCAAGTGCTGTTTCTGTGTGCCTTGGAATGTTTTGGCATCAATAAAAAGCATTTTTCGGCAACTGAAAATACTAAATGTGGCTATCAGGCCAAAATACGAATGTGTGGCTCGGCCTGGAAATGCATCAGAATTCTACTTTCATTTTCATATACACAAACTCGAAGCTGATTATTAAAGAAACGAGGTGAGAGGCAGGTATTGAGTTGTAAATGTTGCACATGATCATGGAGATTTCTGCATGATTTAGCAAGATTTGAGTGGCTTGCTCGAGCAAACTGTCCAGCAGGGGCATCCGATTTGGTACATTTTGTTGTAAAAATTGCAGTGGGGTCCAAGAAGATTTCTATGCTATTGGCTCTCTTATGTAAGATCAATTTTAGTGTTTTATTTCTCTAGAATCCACAAAAACATCTCTAATCTTCATTTAGATTGAAGAGAATTTGCTTTTATACTTGAAACTGGTCGCAATCAGAATTTATCTTAGTGCGCCCTCCGGCACGCTCTGGGGTCTCCGTTTGATGGTGGTTTGCTACCTTTAAGCACAAACAGTGATTTTCAAGTTTCCATTTCAGATGTAAATAAAGCAGGCTTTGCACACCTCATCAGCTGTCGGCTAAGGATATAGCATGATTTTGATTCTTGTGCACAAGTCTTTTTCACAGGAGGGGAAATCGCACAGTTGGTGTCGGGGTAAAGAATTTGTGCCTGTGGCTCTTTTCGGAACAGGGTGATATTCTACAACAGCTGTCAAAAGGTCAGAGAGTATTTTAGCCAACTTTCCTATACACTGTATGTCTGCATAAGCTCCAAATTTGTGATTTTTTTCAAAAATTCTCAAATTAGGAGCAAAAAAGTTTTCTTTAAGCACAAACAGTGATTTTCAAGTTTCCATTTCAGATGTAAATAAATCAGGCTTTGCACACGACATCAGCTGTCGGCTAAGGATATAGCATGATTTTGATTCTTGTGCGCAAGTCTTTTTCACAGGAGGGGAAATCACACAGTTGGTGTCAGGGTAAAGAATTTGTGCCTGTGGCTCTTTTCGGAACAGGGTGATATTCTACAACAGCTGTCAAAAGGTCAGAGAGTATTTCAGCCAACTTTCCTATACACTGTATGTCTGCATAAGCTCCAAATTTGTGATTTTTTTTCAAAATTTCTCAAATTAGGAGCAAAAAAAATTTCTTAAAGGTAGCAAACCACTGATCGGATTAGCTGGGCCTGGGCAAATTTGATAATAAAAGGGGGACCCTTCAATTCTTGGCTCTAAATACACTTTGTTGTATTTTATACTGTCAAGTGCTGTTTCTGTGTGCCTTGGAATGTTTGGGCATCAATAAAAAGCATTTTTCGGCAACTGAAAATACTAAATGTGGCTATCAGGCCAAAATACGAATGTGTGGCTCGGCCTGGAAATGCATCAGAATTCTACTTTTATTTTCATATACACAAACTCGAAGCTGATTATCAAAGAAACGAGGTGGGAGGCAGGTATTGAGTTGTAAATGTTGCACATGATCATGGAGATTTCTGCATGATTTAGCAAGATTTGAGTGGCTTGCTCGAGCACACTGTCCAGCAGGGGCATCCGATTTGGTACATTTTGTCGTAAAAATTGCCGTTGAAAAAGTGGGGTACGAGAAGATTTCTATGCTATTGGCTCTCTTATGTAAGATCAATTTTAGTGTTTTATTTCTCTAGAATCCACAAAAACATGTCTAATTTTCATTTAGATTGAAGAGAATTTGCTTTTATACTTGAAACTGGTCGCAATCAGAATTTATCTTAGTGCGCCCTCCGGCACGCTCTGGGGTCTCCGTTTGATGGTGGTTTGCTACCTTTAATTAAGGTAGCAAACCACTGATCGGATCAGCTTGGCCAAGGCAAATTTGATAATAAAAGGGGGTACCCTTCAATTCATGGCTCTAAATACACTTTGTTGTATTTTATACTGTCAAGTGCTGTTTCTGTGTGCCTTGGAATGTTTTGGCATCAATAAAAAGCATTTTTCGGCAACTGAAAATACTAAATGTGGCTATCAGGCCAAAATACGAATGTGTGGCTCGGCCTGGAAATGCATCAGAATTCTACTTTCATTTTCATATACACAAACTCGAAGCTGATTATTAAAGAAACGAGGTGAGAGGCAGGTATTGAGTTGTAAATGTTGCACATGATCATGGAGATTTCTGCATGATTTAGCAAGATTTGAGTGGCTTGCTCGAGCAAACTGTCCAGCAGGGGCATCCGATTTGGTACATTTTGTTGTAAAAATTGCAGTGGGGTCCGAGAAGATTTCTATGCTATTGGCTCTCTTATGTAAGATCAATTTTAGTGTTTTATTTCTCTAGAATCCACAAAAACATCTCTAATCTTCATTTAGATTGAAGAGAATTTGCTTTTATACTTGAAACTGGTCGCAATCAGAATTTATCTTAGTGCGCCCTCCGGCACGCTCTGGGGTCTCCGTTTGATGGTGGTTTGCTACCTTTAAGCACAAACAGTGATTTTCAAGTTTCCATTTCAGATGTAAATAAAGCAGGCTTTGCACACCTCATCAGCTGTCGGCTAAGGATATAGCATGATTTTGATTCTTGTGCACAAGTCTTTTTCACAGGAGGGGAAATCGCACAGTTGGTGTCGGGGTAAAGAATTTGTGCCTGTGGCTCTTTTCGGAACAGGGTGATATTCTACAACAGCTGTCAAAAGGTCAGAGAGTATTTTAGCCAACTTTCCTATACACTGTATGTCTGCATAAGCTCCAAATTTGTGATTTTTTTCAAAAATTCTCAAATTAGGAGCAAAAAAGTTTTCTTTAAGCACAAACAGTGATTTTCAAGTTTCCATTTCAGATGTAAATAAATCAGGCTTTGCACACCTCATCAGCTGTCGGCTAAGGATATAGCATGATTTTGATTCTTGTGCGCAAGTCTTTTTCACAGGAGGGGAAATCACACAGTTGGTGTCAGGGTAAAGAATTTGTGCCTGTGGCTCTTTTCGGAACAGGGTGATATTCTACAACAGCTGTCAAAAGGTCAGAGAGTATTTCAGCCAACTTTCCTATACACTGTATGTCTGCATAAGCTCCAAATTTGTGATTTTTTTTCAAAATTTCTCAAATTAGGAGCAAAAAAAATTTCTTAAAGGTAGCAAACCACTGATCGGATTAGCTGGGCCTGGGCAAATTTGATAATAAAAGGGGGGACCCTTCAATTCTTGGCTCTAAATACACTTTGTTGTATTTTATACTGTCAAGTGCTGTTTCTGTGTGCCTTGGAATGTTTGGGCATCAATAAAAAGCATTTTTCGGCAACTGAAAATACTAAATGTGGCTATCAGGCCAAAATACGAATGTGTGGCTCGGCCTGGAAATGCATCAGAATTCTACTTTTATTTTCATATACACAAACTCGAAGCTGATTATCAAAGAAACGAGGTGGGAGGCAGGTATTGAGTTGTAAATGTTGCACATGATCATGGAGATTTCTGCATGATTTAGCAAGATTTGAGTGGCTTGCTCGAGCACACTGTCCAGCAGGGGCATCCGATTTGGTACATTTTGTCGTAAAAATTGCCGTTGAAAAAGTGGGGTACGAGAAGATTTCTATGCTATTGGCTCTCTTATGTAAGATCAATTTTAGTGTTTTATTTCTCTAGAATCCACAAAAACATGTCTAATTTTCATTTAGATTGAAGAGAATTTGCTTTTATACTTGAAACTGGTCGCAATCAGAATTTATCTTAGTGCGCCCTCCGGCACGCTCTGGGGTCTCCGTTTGATGGTGGTTTGCTACCTTTAATTAAGGTAGCAAACCACTGATCGGATCAGCTTGGCCAAGGCAAATTTGATAATAAAAGGGGGTACCCTTCAATTCATGGCTCTAAATACACTTTGTTGTATTTTATACTGTCAAGTGCTGTTTCTGTGTGCCTTGGAATGTTTTGGCATCAATAAAAAGCATTTTTCGGCAACTGAAAATACTAAATGTGGCTATCAGGCCAAAATACGAATGTGTGGCTCAGCCTGGAAATGCATCAGAATTCTACTTTCATTTTCATATACACAAACTCGAAGCTGATTATTAAAGAAACGAGGTGGGAGGCAGGTATTGAGTTGTAAATATTGCACATGATCATGGAGATTTCTGCATGATTTAGCAAGATTTGAGTGGCTTGCTCGAGCACACTGTCCAGCAGGGGCATCCGATTTGGTACATTTTGTCGTAAAAATTGCCGTTGAAAAAGTGGGGTACGAGAAGATTTCTATGCTATTGGCTCTCTTATGTAAGATCAATTTTAGTGTTTTATTTCTCTAGAATCCACAAAAACATGTCTAATTTTCATTTAGATTGAAGAGAATTTGCTTTTATACTTGAAACTGGTCGCAATCAGAATTTATCTTAGTGCGCCCTCCGGCACGCTCTGGGGTCTCCGTTTGATGGTGGTTTGCTACCTTTAATTAAGGTAGCAAACCACTGATCGGATCAGCTTGGCCAAGGCAAATTTGATAATAAAAGGGGGTACCCTTCAATTCATGGCTCTAAATACACTTTGTTGTATTTTATACTGTCAAGTGCTGTTTCTGTGTGCCTTGGAATGTTTTGGCATCAATAAAAAGCATTTTTCGGCAACTGAAAATACTAAATGTGGCTATCAGGCCAAAATACGAATGTGTGGCTCGGCCTGGAAATGCATCAGAATTCTACTTTCATTTTCATATACACAAACTCGAAGCTGATTATTAAAGAAACGAGGTGGGAGGCAGGAATTGAGTTGTAAATATTGCACATGATCATGCAGATTTCTGCATGATTTAGCAAGATTTGAGTGGCTTGCTCGAGCACACTGTCCAGCAAGGGCATCCGATTTGGTACATTTTGTCGTAAAAATTGCCGTCGAAGAATTGGGGTCCGAGAAGATTTCTATGCTATTGGCTCTCTTATGTAAGATCAATTTTAGTGTTTTATTTCTCTAGAATCCACAAAAACATCTCTCATTTTCATTCAGATTGAAGAGAATTTGCTTTTATACTTGAAACTGGTCACAATCAGAATTTATCTCCGTGCGCCCTCCGGCAGTTCTCGGGTCTCTGTTTGATGGTGGTTTGCTACCTTTAAGCACAAACAGTGATTTTCAAGTTTCCATTTCAGATGTAAATAAAGCAGGCTTTGCACACCTCATCAGATGTCAGCTAAGGATATAGCATGATTTTGATTCTTGTGCGCAAGTCTTTTTCACAGGAGGGGAAATTGCACAGTTGGTGTCGGGGTAAAGAATTTGTGCCTGTGGCTCTTTTCGGAACAGGGTGATATTCTACAACAGCTGTCAAAAGGTCAGAGAGTATTTCAGCCAACTTTCCTATACACTGTATGTCTGCATAAGCTCCAAATTTGTGATTTTTTTTCAAAAATTCTCATATTAGGAGCAAAAAAGTTTTCTTTAAGCACAAACAGTGATTTTCAAGTTTCCATTTCAGATGTAAATAAAGCAGGCTTTGCACACCTCATCAGCTGTCGGCTAAGGATATAGCATGATTTTGATTCTTGTGTGCAAGTCTTTTTCACAGGAGGGAAAATCGCACAGTTGGTGTCAGGGTAAAGAATTTGTGCCTGTGGCTCTTTTCGGAACAGGGTGATATTCTACAACAGCTGTCAAAAGGTCAGAGAGTATTTCAGCCAACTTTCCTATACACTGTATGTCTGCATAAGCTCCAAATTTGTGATTTTTTTCAAAAATTCTCAAATTAGGAGCAAAAAAGTTTTCTTAAAGGTAGCAAACCACTGATCGGATCAGCTGGGCCTGGGCAAATTTGATAATAAAAGGGGGTACCCTTCAATTCATGGCTCTAAATACACTTTGTTGTATTTTATACTGTCAAGTGCTGTTTCTGTGTGCCTTGGAATGTTTTGGCATCAATAAAAAGCATTTTTCGGCAACTGAAAATACTAAATGTGGCTATCAGGCCAAAATACGAATGTGTGGCTCGGCCTGGAAATGCATCAGAATTCTACTTTCATTTTCATATACACAAACTCGAAGCTGATTATTAAAGAAACGAGGTGGGAGGCAGGTATTGAGTTGTAAATATTGCACATGATCATGGAGATTTCTGCATGATTTAGCAAGATTTGAGTGGCTTGCTCGAGCACACTGTCCAGCAGGGGCATCCGATTTGGTACATTTTGTCGTAAAAATTGCCGTTGAAAAAGTGGGGTACGAGAAGATTTCTATGCTATTGGCTCTCTTATGTAAGATCAATTTTAGTGTTTTATTTCTCTAGAATCCACAAAAACATGTCTAATTTTCATTTAGATTGAAGAGAATTTGCTTTTATACTTGAAACTGGTCGCAATCAGAATTTATCTTAATGCGCCCTCCGGCCTGCTCTGGGGTCTCCGTTTGATGGTGGTTTGCTACCTTTAATTAAGGTAGCAAACCACTGATCGGATCAGCTTGGCCTGGGCAAATTTGATAATAAAAGGGGGTACCCTTCAATTCATGGCTCTAAATACACTTTGTTGTCTTTTATACTGTCAAGTGCTGTTTCTGTGTGCCTTGGAATGTTTTGGCATCAATAAAAAGCATTTTTCGGCAACTGAAAATACTAAATGTGGCTATCAGGCCAAAATACGAATGTGTGGCTCGGCCTGGAAATGCATCAGAATTCTACTTTCATTTTCATATACACAAACTCGAAGCTGATTATTAAAGAAACGAGGTGGGAGGCAGGAATTGAGTTGTAAATATTGCACATGATCATGCAGATTTCTGCATGATTTAGCAAGATTTGAGTGGCTTGCTCGAGCACACTGTCCAGCAAGGGCATCCGATTTGGTACATTTTGTCGTAAAAATTGCCGTCGAAGAATTGGGGTCCGAGAAGATTTCTATGCTATTGGCTCTCTTATGTAAGATCAATTTTAGTGTTTTATTTCTCTAGAATCCACAAAAACATCTCTCATTTTCATTCAGATTGAAGAGAATTTGCTTTTATACTTGAAACTGGTCACAATCAGAATTTATCTCCGTGCGCCCTCCGGCAGTTCTCGGGTCTCTGTTTGATGGTGGTTTGCTACCTTTAAGCACAAACAGTGATTTTCAAGTTTCCATTTCAGATGTAAATAAAGCAGGCTTTGCACACCTCATCAGATGTCAGCTAAGGATATAGCATGATTTTGATTCTTGTGCGCAAGTCTTTTTCACAGGAGGGGAAATTGCACAGTTGGTGTCGGGGTAAAGAATTTGTGCCTGTGGCTCTTTTCGGAACAGGGTGATATTCTACAACAGCTGTCAAAAGGTCAGAGAGTATTTCAGCCAACTTTCCTATACACTGTATGTCTGCATAAGCTCCAAATTTGTGATTTTTTTTCAAAAATTCTCATATTAGGAGCAAAAAAGTTTTCTTTAAGCACAAACAGTGATTTTCAAGTTTCCATTTCAGATGTTAATAAAGCAGGCTTTGCACACCTCATCAGCTGTCGGCTAAGGATATAGCATGATTTTGATTCTTGTGTGCAAGTCTTTTTCACAGGAGGGAAAATCGCACAGTTGGTGTCAGGGTAAAGAATTTGTGCCTGTGGCTCTTTTCGGAACAGGGTGATATTCTACAACAGCTGTCAAAAGGTCAGAGAGTATTTCAGCCAACTTTCCTATACACTGTATGTCTGCATAAGCTCCAAATTTGTGATTTTTTTCAAAAATTCTCAAATTAGGAGCAAAAAAGTTTTCTTAAAGGTAGCAAACCACTGATCGGATCAGCTGGGCCTGGGCAAATTTGATAATAAAAGGGGGTACCCTTCAATTCATGGCTCTAAATACACTTTGTTGTATTTTATACTGTCAAGTGCTGTTTCTGTGTGCCTTGGAATGTTTTGGCATCAATAAAAAGCATTTTTCGGCAACTGAAAATACTAAATGTGGCTATCAGGCCAAAATACGAATGTGTGGCTCGGCCTGGAAATGCATCAGAATTCTACTTTCATTTTCATATACACAAACTCGAAGCTGATTATTAAAGAAACGAGGTGAGAGGCAGGTATTGAGTTGTAAATGTTGCACATGATCATGGAGATTTCTGCATGATTTAGCAAGATTTGAGTGGCTTGCTCGAGCAAACTGTCCAGCAGGGGCATCCGATTTGGTACATTTTGTTGTAAAAATTGCAGTGGGGTCCGAGAAGATTTCTATGCTATTGGCTCTCTTATGTAAGATCAATTTTAGTGTTTTATTTCTCTAGAATCCACAAAAACATCTCTAATCTTCATTTAGATTGAAGAGAATTTGCTTTTATACTTGAAACTGGTCGCAATCAGAATTTATCTTAGTGCGCCCTCCGGCACGCTCTGGGGTCTCCGTTTGATGGTGGTTTGCTACCTTTAAGCACAAACAGTGATTTTCAAGTTTCCATTTCAGATGTAAATAAAGCAGGCTTTGCACACCTCATCAGCTGTCGGCTAAGGATATAGCATGATTTTGATTCTTGTGCACAAGTCTTTTTCACAGGAGGGGAAATCGCACAGTTGGTGTCGGGGTAAAGAATTTGTGCCTGTGGCTCTTTTCGGAACAGGGTGATATTCTACAACAGCTGTCAAAAGGTCAGAGAGTATTTTAGCCAACTTTCCTATACACTGTATGTCTGCATAAGCTCCAAATTTGTGATTTTTTTCAAAAATTCTCAAATTAGGAGCAAAAAAGTTTTCTTTAAGCACAAACAGTGATTTTCAAGTTTCCATTTCAGATGTAAATAAATCAGGCTTTGCACACGACATCAGCTGTCGGCTAAGGATATAGCATGATTTTGATTCTTGTGCGCAAGTCTTTTTCACAGGAGGGGAAATCACACAGTTGGTGTCAGGGTAAAGAATTTGTGCCTGTGGCTCTTTTCGGAACAGGGTGATATTCTACAACAGCTGTCAAAAGGTCAGAGAGTATTTCAGCCAACTTTCCTATACACTGTTTGTCTGCATAAGCTCCAAATTTGTGATTTTTTTTCAAAATTTCTCAAATTAGGAGCAAAAAAAATTTCTTAAAGGTAGCAAACCACTGATCGGATTAGCTGGGCCTGGGCAAATTTGATAATAAAAGGGGGGACCCTTCAATTCTTGGCTCTAAATACACTTTGTTGTATTTTATACTGTCAAGTGCTGTTTCTGTGTGCCTTGGAATGTTTGGGCATCAATAAAAAGCATTTTTCGGCAACTGAAAATACTAAATGTGGCTATCAGGCCAAAATACGAATGTGTGGCTCGGCCTGGAAATGCATCAGAATTCTACTTTTATTTTCATATACACAAACTCGAAGCTGATTATCAAAGAAACGAGGTGGGAGGCAGGTATTGAGTTGTAAATGTTGCACATGATCATGGAGATTTCTGCATGATTTAGCAAGATTTGAGTGGCTTGCTTGAGCACACTGTCCAGCAGGGGCATCCGATTTGGTACATTTTGTCGTAAAAATTGCCGTTGAAAAAGTGGGGTACGAGAAGATTTCTATGCTATTGGCTCTCTTATGTAAGATCAATTTTAGTGTTTTATTTCTCTAGAATCCACAAAAACATGTCTAATTTTCATTTAGATTGAAGAGAATTTGCTTTTATACTTGAAACTGGTCGCAATCAGAATTTATCTTAGTGCGCCCTCCGGCACGCTCTGGGGTCTCCGTTTGATGGTGGTTTGCTACCTTTAATTAAGGTAGCAAACCACTGATCGGATCAGCTTGGCCAAGGCAAATTTGATAATAAAAGGGGGTACCCTTCAATTCATGGCTCTAAATACACTTTGTTGTATTTTATACTGTCAAGTGCTGTTTCTGTGTGCCTTGGAATGTTTTGGCATCAATAAAAAGCATTTTTCGGCAACTGAAAATACTAAATGTGGCTATCAGGCCAAAATACGAATGTGTGGCTCAGCCTGGAAATGCATCAGAATTCTACTTTCATTTTCATATACACAAACTCGAAGCTGATTATTAAAGAAACGAGGTGGGAGGCAGGTATTGAGTTGTAAATATTGCACATGATCATGGAGATTTCTGCATGATTTAGCAAGATTTGAGTGGCTTGCTCGAGCACACTGTCCAGCAGGGGCATCCGATTTGGTACATTTTGTCGTAAAAATTGCCGTTGAAAAAGTGGGGTACGAGAAGATTTCTATGCTATTGGCTCTCTTATGTAAGATCAATTTTAGTGTTTTATTTCTCTAGAATCCACAAAAACATGTCTAATTTTCATTTAGATTGAAGAGAATTTGCTTTTATACTTGAAACTGGTCGCAATCAGAATTTATCTTAGTGCGCCCTCCGGCACGCTCTGGGGTCTCCGTTTGATGGTGGTTTGCTACCTTTAATTAAGGTAGCAAACCACTGATAGGATCAGCTTGGCCTGGGCAAATTTGATAATAAAAGGGGGTACCCTTCAATTCATGGCTCTAAATACACTTTGTTGTATTTTATACTGTCAAGTGCTGTTTCTGTGTGCCTTGGAATGTTTTGGCATCAATAAAAAGCATTTTTCGGCAACTGAAAATACTAAATGTGGCTATCAGGCCAAAATACGAATGTGTGGCTCGGCCTGGAAATGCATCAGAATTCTACTTTCATTTTCATATACACAAACTCGAAGCTGATTATTAAAGAAACGAGGTGGGAGGCAGGAATTGAGTTGTAAATATTGCACATGATCATGCAGATTTCTGCATGATTTAGCAAGATTTGAGTGGCTTGCTCGAGCACACTGTCCAGCAAGGGCATCCGATTTGGTACATTTTGTCGTAAAAATTGCCGTCGAAGAATTGGGGTCCGAGAAGATTTCTATGCTATTGGCTCTCTTATGTAAGATCAATTTTAGTGTTTTATTTCTCTAGAATCCACAAAAACATCTCTCATTTTCATTCAGATTGAAGAGAATTTGCTTTTATACTTGAAACTGGTCACAATCAGAATTTATCTCCGTGCGCCCTCCGGCAGTTCTCGGGTCTCTGTTTGATGGTGGTTTGCTACCTTTAAGCACAAACAGTGATTTTCAAGTTTCCATTTCAGATGTAAATAAAGCAGGCTTTGCACACCTCATCAGATGTCAGCTAAGGATATAGCATGATTTTGATTCTTGTGCGCAAGTCTTTTTCACAGGAGGGGAAATTGCACAGTTGGTGTCGGGGTAAAGAATTTGTGCCTGTGGCTCTTTTCGGAACAGGGTGATATTCTACAACAGCTGTCAAAAGGTCAGAGAGTATTTCAGCCAACTTTCCTATACACTGTATGTCTGCATAAGCTCCAAATTTGTGATTTTTTTTCAAAAATTCTCATATTAGGAGCAAAAAAGTTTTCTTTAAGCACAAACAGTGATTTTCAAGTTTCCATTTCAGATGTAAATAAAGCAGGCTTTGCACACCTCATCAGCTGTCGGCTAAGGATATAGCATGATTTTGATTCTTGTGTGCAAGTCTTTTTCACAGGAGGGAAAATCGCACAGTTGGTGTCAGGGTAAAGAATTTGTGCCTGTGGCTCTTTTCGGAACAGGGTGATATTCTACAACAGCTGTCAAAAGGTCAGAGAGTATTTCAGCCAACTTTCCTATACACTGTATGTCTGCATAAGCTCCAAATTTGTGATTTTTTTCAAAAATTCTCAAATTAGGAGCAAAAAAGTTTTCTTAAAGGTAGCAAACCACTGATCGGATCAGCTGGGCCTGGGCAAATTTGATAATAAAAGGGGGTACCCTTCAATTCATGGCTCTAAATACACTTTGTTGTATTTTATACTGTCAAGTGCTGTTTCTGTGTGCCTTGGAATGTTTTGGCATCAATAAAAAGCATTTTTCGGCAACTGAAAATACTAAATGTGGCTATCAGGCCAAAATACGAATGTGTGGCTCGGCCTGGAAATGCATCAGAATTCTACTTTCATTTTCATATACACAAACTCGAAGCTGATTATTAAAGAAACGAGGTGAGAGGCAGGTATTGAGTTGTAAATGTTGCACATGATCATGGAGATTTCTGCATGATTTAGCAAGATTTGAGTGGCTTGCTCGAGCAAACTGTCCAGCAGGGGCATCCGATTTGGTACATTTTGTTGTAAAAATTGCAGTGGGGTCCGAGAAGATTTCTATGCTATTGGCTCTCTTATGTAAGATCAATTTTAGTGTTTTATTTCTCTAGAATCCACAAAAACATCTCTAATCTTCATTTAGATTGAAGAGAATTTGCTTTTATACTTGAAACTGGTCGCAATCAGAATTTATCTTAGTGCGCCCTCCGGCACGCTCTGGGGTCTCTGTTTGATGGTGGTTTGCTACCTTTAAGCACAAACAGTGATTTTCAAGTTTCCATTTCAGATGTAAATAAAGCAAGCTTTGCACACCTCATCAGCTGTCGGCTAAGGATATAGCATGATTTTGATTCTTGTGCACAAGTCTTTTTCACAGGAGGGGAAATCGCACAGTTGGTGTCGGGGTAAAGAATTTGTGCCTGTGGCTCTTTTCGGAACAGGGTGATATTCTACAACAGCTGTCAAAAGGTCAGAGAGTATTTTAGCCAACTTTCCTATACACTGTATGTCTGCATAAGCTCCAAATTTGTGATTTTTTTCAAAAATTCTCAAATTAGGAGCAAAAAAGTTTTCTTTAAGCACAAACAGTGATTTTCAAGTTTCCATTTCAGATGTAAATAAATCAGGCTTTGCACACGACATCAGCTGTCGGCTAAGGATATAGCATGATTTTGATTCTTGTGCGCAAGTCTTTTTCACAGGAGGGGAAATCACACAGTTGGTGTCAGGGTAAAGAATTTGTGCCTGTGGCTCTTTTCGGAACAGGGTGATATTCTACAACAGCTGTCAAAAGGTCAGAGAGTATTTCAGCCAACTTTCCTATACACTGTATGTCTGCATAAGCTCCAAATTTGTGATTTTTTTTCAAAATTTCTCAAATTAGGAGCAAAAAAAATTTCTTAAAGGTAGCAAACCACTGATCGGATTAGCTGGGCCTGGGCAAATTTGATAATAAAAGGGGGGACCCTTCAATTCTTGGCTCTAAATACACTTTGTTGTATTTTATACTGTCAAGTGCTGTTTCTGTGTGCCTTGGAATGTTTGGGCATCAATAAAAAGCATTTTTCGGCAACTGAAAATACTAAATGTGGCTATCAGGCCAAAATACGAATGTGTGGCTCGGCCTGGAAATGCATCAGAATTCTACTTTTATTTTCATATACACAAACTCGAAGCTGATTATCAAAGAAACGAGGTGGGAGGCAGGTATTGAGTTGTAAATGTTGCACAGGATCATGGAGATTTCTGCATGATTTAGCAAGATTTGAGTGGCTTGCTCGAGCACACTGTCCAGCAGGGGCATCCGATTTGGTACATTTTGTCGTAAAAATTGCCGTTGAAAAAGTGGGGTACGAGAAGATTTCTATGCTATTGGCTCTCTTATGTAAGATCAATTTTAGTGTTTTATTTCTCTAGAATCCACAAAAACATGTCTAATTTTCATTTAGATTGAAGAGAATTTGCTTTTATACTTGAAACTGGTCGCAATCAGAATTTATCTTAGTGCGCCCTCCGGCACGCTCTGGGGTCTCCGTTTGATGGTGGTTTGCTACCTTTAATTAAGGTAGCAAACCACTGATCGGATCAGCTTGGCCAAGGCAAATTTGATAATAAAAGGGGGTACCCTTCAATTCATGGCTCTAAATACACTTTGTTGTATTTTATACTGTCAAGTGCTGTTTCTGTGTGCCTTGGAATGTTTTGGCATCAATAAAAAGCATTTTTCGGCAACTGAAAATACTAAATGTGGCTATCAGGCCAAAATACGAATGTGTGGCTCGGCCTGGAAATGCATCAGAATTCTACTTTCATTTTCATATACACAAACTCGAAGCTGATTATTAAAGAAACGAGGTGAGAGGCAGGTATTGAGTTGTAAATGTTGCACATGATCATGGAGATTTCTGCATGATTTAGCAAGATTTGAGTGGCTTGCTCGAGCAAACTGTCCAGCAGGGGCATCCGATTTGGTACATTTTGTTGTAAAAATTGCAGTGGGGTCCGAGAAGATTTCTATGCTATTGGCTCTCTTATGTAAGATCAATTTTAGTGTTTTATTTCTCTAGAATCCACAAAAACATCTCTAATCTTCATTTAGATTGAAGAGAATTTGCTTTTATACTTGAAACTGGTCGCAATCAGAATTTATCTTAGTGCGCCCTCCGGCACGCTCTGGGGTCTCCGTTTGATGGTGGTTTGCTACCTTTAAGCACAAACAGTGATTTTCAAGTTTCCATTTCAGATGTAAATAAAGCAAGCTTTGCACACCTCATCAGCTGTCGGCTAAGGATATAGCATGATTTTGATTCTTGTGCACAAGTCTTTTTCACAGGAGGGGAAATCGCACAGTTGGTGTCGGGGTAAAGAATTTGTGCCTGTGGCTCTTTTCGGAACAGGGTGATATTCTACAACAGCTGTCAAAAGGTCAGAGAGTATTTTAGCCAACTTTCCTATACACTGTATGTCTGCATAAGCTCCAAATTTGTGATTTTTTTCAAAAATTCTCAAATTAGGAGCAAAAAAGTTTTCTTTAAGCACAAACAGTGATTTTCAAGTTTCCATTTCAGATGTAAATAAATCAGGCTTTGCACACCTCATCAGCTGTCGGCTAAGGATATAGCATGATTTTGATTCTTGTGCGCAAGTCTTTTTCACAGGAGGGGAAATCACACAGTTGGTGTCAGGGTAAAGAATTTGTGCCTGTGGCTCTTTTCGGAACAGGGTGATATTCTACAACAGCTGTCAAAAGGTCAGAGAGTATTTCAGCCAACTTTCCTATACACTGTATGTCTGCATAAGCTCCAAATTTGTGATTTTTTTTCAAAATTTCTCAAATTAGGAGCAAAAAAAATTTCTTAAAGGTAGCAAACCACTGATCGGATTAGCTGGGCCTGGGCAAATTTGATAATAAAAGGGGGGACCCTTCAATTCTTGGCTCTAAATACACTTTGTTGTATTTTATACTGTCAAGTGCTGTTTCTGTGTGCCTTGGAATGTTTGGGCATCAATAAAAAGCATTTTTCGGCAACTGAAAATACTAAATGTGGCTATCAGGCCAAAATACGAATGTGTGGCTCGGCCTGGAAATGCATCAGAATTCTACTTTTATTTTCATATACACAAACTCGAAGCTGATTATCAAAGAAACGAGGTGGGAGGCAGGTATTGAGTTGTAAATGTTGCACATGATCATGGAGATTTCTGCATGATTTAGCAAGATTTGAGTGGCTTGCTCGAGCACACTGTCCAGCAGGGGCATCCGATTTGGTACATTTTGTCGTAAAAATTGCCGTTGAAAAAGTGGGGTACGAGAAGATTTCTATGCTATTGGCTCTCTTATGTAAGATCAATTTTAGTGTTTTATTTCTCTAGAATCCACAAAAACATGTCTAATTTTCATTTAGATTGAAGAGAATTTGCTTTTATACTTGAAACTGGTCGCAATCAGAATTTATCTTAGTGCGCCCTCCGGCACGCTCTGGGGTCTCCGTTTGATGGTGGTTTGCTACCTTTAATTAAGGTAGCAAACCACTGATCGGATCAGCTTGGCCAAGGCAAATTTGATAATAAAAGGGGGTACCCTTCAATTCATGGCTCTAAATACACTTTGTTGTATTTTATACTGTCAAGTGCTGTTTCTGTGTGCCTTGGAATGTTTTGGCATCAATAAAAAGCATTTTTCGGCAACTGAAAATACTAAATGTGGCTATCAGGCCAAAATACGAATGTGTGGCTCAGCCTGGAAATGCATCAGAATTCTACTTTCATTTTCATATACACAAACTCGAAGCTGATTATTAAAGAAACGAGGTGGGAGGCAGGTATTGAGTTGTAAATATTGCACATGATCATGGAGATTTCTGCATGATTTAGCAAGATTTGAGTGGCTTGCTCGAGCACACTGTCCAGCAGGGGCATCCGATTTGGTACATTTTGTCGTAAAAATTGCCGTTGAAAAAGTGGGGTACGAGAAGATTTCTATGCTATTGGCTCTCTTATGTAAGATCAATTTTAGTGTTTTATTTCTCTAGAATCCACAAAAACATGTCTAATTTTCATTTAGATTGAAGAGAATTTGCTTTTATACTTGAAACTGGTCGCAATCAGAATTTATCTTAGTGCGCCCTCCGGCACGCTCTGGGGTCTCCGTTTGATGGTGGTTTGCTACCTTTAATTAAGGTAGCAAACCACTGATCGGATCAGCTTGGCCAAGGCAAATTTGATAATAAAAGGGGGTACCCTTCAATTCATGGCTCTAAATACACTTTGTTGTATTTTATACTGTCAAGTGCTGTTTCTGTGTGCCTTGGAATGTTTTGGCATCAATAAAAAGCATTTTTCGGCAACTGAAAATACTAAATGTGGCTATCAGGCCAAAATACGAATGTGTGGCTCGGCCTGGAAATGCATCAGAATTCTACTTTCATTTTCATATACACAAACTCGAAGCTGATTATTAAAGAAACGAGGTGGGAGGCAGGAATTGAGTTGTAAATATTGCACATGATCATGCAGATTTCTGCATGATTTAGCAAGATTTGAGTGGCTTGCTCGAGCACACTGTCCAGCAAGGGCATCCGATTTGGTACATTTTGTCGTAAAAATTGCCGTCGAAGAATTGGGGTCCGAGAAGATTTCTATGCTATTGGCTCTCTTATGTAAGATCAATTTTAGTGTTTTATTTCTCTAGAATCCACAAAAACATCTCTCATTTTCATTCAGATTGAAGAGAATTTGCTTTTATACTTGAAACTGGTCACAATCAGAATTTATCTCCGTGCGCCCTCCGGCAGTTCTCGGGTCTCTGTTTGATGGTGGTTTGCTACCTTTAAGCACAAACAGTGATTTTCAAGTTTCCATTTCAGATGTAAATAAAGCAGGCTTTGCACACCTCATCAGATGTCAGCTAAGGATATAGCATGATTTTGATTCTTGTGCGCAAGTCTTTTTCACAGGAGGGGAAATTGCACAGTTGGTGTCGGGGTAAAGAATTTGTGCCTGTGGCTCTTTTCGGAACAGGGTGATATTCTACAACAGCTGTCAAAAGGTCAGAGAGTATTTCAGCCAACTTTCCTATACACTGTATGTCTGCATAAGCTCCAAATTTGTGATTTTTTTTCAAAAATTCTCATATTAGGAGCAAAAAAGTTTTCTTTAAGCACAAACAGTGATTTTCAAGTTTCCATTTCAGATGTAAATAAAGCAGGCTTTGCACACCTCATCAGCTGTCGGCTAAGGATATAGCATGATTTTGATTCTTGTGTGCAAGTCTTTTTCACAGGAGGGAAAATCGCACAGTTGGTGTCAGGGTAAAGAATTTGTGCCTGTGGCTCTTTTCGGAACAGGGTGATATTCTACAACAGCTGTCAAAAGGTCAGAGAGTATTTCAGCCAACTTTCCTATACACTGTATGTCTGCATAAGCTCCAAATTTGTGATTTTTTTCAAAAATTCTCAAATTAGGAGCAAAAAAGTTTTCTTAAAGGTAGCAAACCACTGATCGGATCAGCTGGGCCTGGGCAAATTTGATAATAAAAGGGGGTACCCTTCAATTCATGGCTCTAAATACACTTTGTTGTATTTTATACTGTCAAGTGCTGTTTCTGTGTGCCTTGGAATGTTTTGGCATCAATAAAAAGCATTTTTCGGCAACTGAAAATACTAAATGTGGCTATCAGGCCAAAATACGAATGTGTGGCTCGGCCTGGAAATGCATCAGAATTCTACTTTCATTTTCATATACACAAACTCGAAGCTGATTATTAAAGAAACGAGGTGGGAGGCAGGTATTGAGTTGTAAATATTGCACATGATCATGGAGATTTCTGCATGATTTAGCAAGATTTGAGTGGCTTGCTCGAGCACACTGTCCAGCAGGGGCATCCGATTTGGTACATTTTGTCGTAAAAATTGCCGTTGAAAAAGTGGGGTACGAGAAGATTTCTATGCTATTGGCTCTCTTATGTAAGATCAATTTTAGTGTTTTATTTCTCTAGAATCCACAAAAACATGTCTAATTTTCATTTAGATTGAAGAGAATTTGCTTTTATACTTGAAACTGGTCGCAATCAGAATTTATCTTAATGCGCCCTCCGGCCTGCTCTGGGGTCTCCGTTTGATGGTGGTTTGCTACCTTTAATTAAGGTAGCAAACCACTGATCGGATCAGCTTGGCCTGGGCAAATTTGATAATAAAAGGGGGTACCCTTCAATTCATGGCTCTAAATACACTTTGTTGTCTTTTATACTGTCAAGTGCTGTTTCTGTGTGCCTTGGAATGTTTTGGCATCAATAAAAAGCATTTTTCGGCAACTGAAAATACTAAATGTGGCTATCAGGCCAAAATACGAATGTGTGGCTCGGCCTGGAAATGCATCAGAATTCTACTTTCATTTTCATATACACAAACTCGAAGCTGATTATTAAAGAAACGAGGTGGGAGGCAGGAATTGAGTTGTAAATATTGCACATGATCATGCAGATTTCTGCATGATTTAGCAAGATTTGAGTGGCTTGCTCGAGCACACTGTCCAGCAAGGGCATCCGATTTGGTACATTTTGTCGTAAAAATTGCCGTCGAAGAATTGGGGTCCGAGAAGATTTCTATGCTATTGGCTCTCTTATGTAAGATCAATTTTAGTGTTTTATTTCTCTAGAATCCACAAAAACATCTCTCATTTTCATTCAGATTGAAGAGAATTTGCTTTTATACTTGAAACTGGTCACAATCAGAATTTATCTCCGTGCGCCCTCCGGCAGTTCTCGGGTCTCTGTTTGATGGTGGTTTGCTACCTTTAAGCACAAACAGTGATTTTCAAGTTTCCATTTCAGATGTAAATAAAGCAGGCTTTGCACACCTCATCAGATGTCAGCTAAGGATATAGCATGATTTTGATTCTTGTGCGCAAGTCTTTTTCACAGGAGGGGAAATTGCACAGTTGGTGTCGGGGTAAAGAATTTGTGCCTGTGGCTCTTTTCGGAACAGGGTGATATTCTACAACAGCTGTCAAAAGGTCAGAGAGTATTTCAGCCAACTTTCCTATACACTGTATGTCTGCATAAGCTCCAAATTTGTGATTTTTTTTCAAAAATTCTCATATTAGGAGCAAAAAAGTTTTCTTTAAGCACAAACAGTGATTTTCAAGTTTCCATTTCAGATGTTAATAAAGCAGGCTTTGCACACCTCATCAGCTGTCGGCTAAGGATATAGCATGATTTTGATTCTTGTGTGCAAGTCTTTTTCACAGGAGGGAAAATCGCACAGTTGGTGTCAGGGTAAAGAATTTGTGCCTGTGGCTCTTTTCGGAACAGGGTGATATTCTACAACAGCTGTCAAAAGGTCAGAGAGTATTTCAGCCAACTTTCCTATACACTGTATGTCTGCATAAGCTCCAAATTTGTGATTTTTTTCAAAAATTCTCAAATTAGGAGCAAAAAAGTTTTCTTAAAGGTAGCAAACCACTGATCGGATCAGCTGGGCCTGGGCAAATTTGATAATAAAAGGGGGTACCCTTCAATTCATGGCTCTAAATACACTTTGTTGTATTTTATACTGTCAAGTGCTGTTTCTGTGTGCCTTGGAATGTTTTGGCATCAATAAAAAGCATTTTTCGGCAACTGAAAATACTAAATGTGGCTATCAGGCCAAAATACGAATGTGTGGCTCGGCCTGGAAATGCATCAGAATTCTACTTTCATTTTCATATACACAAACTCGAAGCTGATTATTAAAGAAACGAGGTGAGAGGCAGGTATTGAGTTGTAAATGTTGCACATGATCATGGAGATTTCTGCATGATTTAGCAAGATTTGAGTGGCTTGCTCGAGCAAACTGTCCAGCAGGGGCATCCGATTTGGTACATTTTGTTGTAAAAATTGCAGTGGGGTCCGAGAAGATTTCTATGCTATTGGCTCTCTTATGTAAGATCAATTTTAGTGTTTTATTTCTCTAGAATCCACAAAAACATCTCTAATCTTCATTTAGATTGAAGAGAATTTGCTTTTATACTTGAAACTGGTCGCAATCAGAATTTATCTTAGTGCGCCCTCCGGCACGCTCTGGGGTCTCCGTTTGATGGTGGTTTGCTACCTTTAAGCACAAACAGTGATTTTCAAGTTTCCATTTCAGATGTAAATAAAGCAGGCTTTGCACACCTCATCAGCTGTCGGCTAAGGATATAGCATGATTTTGATTCTTGTGCACAAGTCTTTTTCACAGGAGGGGAAATCGCACAGTTGGTGTCGGGGTAAAGAATTTGTGCCTGTGGCTCTTTTCGGAACAGGGTGATATTCTACAACAGCTGTCAAAAGGTCAGAGAGTATTTTAGCCAACTTTCCTATACACTGTATGTCTGCATAAGCTCCAAATTTGTGATTTTTTTCAAAAATTCTCAAATTAGGAGCAAAAAAGTTTTCTTTAAGCACAAACAGTGATTTTCAAGTTTCCATTTCAGATGTAAATAAATCAGGCTTTGCACACGACATCAGCTGTCGGCTAAGGATATAGCATGATTTTGATTCTTGTGCGCAAGTCTTTTTCACAGGAGGGGAAATCACACAGTTGGTGTCAGGGTAAAGAATTTGTGCCTGTGGCTCTTTTCGGAACAGGGTGATATTCTACAACAGCTGTCAAAAGGTCAGAGAGTATTTCAGCCAACTTTCCTATACACTGTTTGTCTGCATAAGCTCCAAATTTGTGATTTTTTTTCAAAATTTCTCAAATTAGGAGCAAAAAAAATTTCTTAAAGGTAGCAAACCACTGATCGGATTAGCTGGGCCTGGGCAAATTTGATAATAAAAGGGGGGACCCTTCAATTCTTGGCTCTAAATACACTTTGTTGTATTTTATACTGTCAAGTGCTGTTTCTGTGTGCCTTGGAATGTTTGGGCATCAATAAAAAGCATTTTTCGGCAACTGAAAATACTAAATGTGGCTATCAGGCCAAAATACGAATGTGTGGCTCGGCCTGGAAATGCATCAGAATTCTACTTTTATTTTCATATACACAAACTCGAAGCTGATTATCAAAGAAACGAGGTGGGAGGCAGGTATTGAGTTGTAAATGTTGCACATGATCATGGAGATTTCTGCATGATTTAGCAAGATTTGAGTGGCTTGCTTGAGCACACTGTCCAGCAGGGGCATCCGATTTGGTACATTTTGTCGTAAAAATTGCCGTTGAAAAAGTGGGGTACGAGAAGATTTCTATGCTATTGGCTCTCTTATGTAAGATCAATTTTAGTGTTTTATTTCTCTAGAATCCACAAAAACATGTCTAATTTTCATTTAGATTGAAGAGAATTTGCTTTTATACTTGAAACTGGTCGCAATCAGAATTTATCTTAGTGCGCCCTCCGGCACGCTCTGGGGTCTCCGTTTGATGGTGGTTTGCTACCTTTAATTAAGGTAGCAAACCACTGATCGGATCAGCTTGGCCAAGGCAAATTTGATAATAAAAGGGGGTACCCTTCAATTCATGGCTCTAAATACACTTTGTTGTATTTTATACTGTCAAGTGCTGTTTCTGTGTGCCTTGGAATGTTTTGGCATCAATAAAAAGCATTTTTCGGCAACTGAAAATACTAAATGTGGCTATCAGGCCAAAATACGAATGTGTGGCTCAGCCTGGAAATGCATCAGAATTCTACTTTCATTTTCATATACACAAACTCGAAGCTGATTATTAAAGAAACGAGGTGGGAGGCAGGTATTGAGTTGTAAATATTGCACATGATCATGGAGATTTCTGCATGATTTAGCAAGATTTGAGTGGCTTGCTCGAGCACACTGTCCAGCAGGGGCATCCGATTTGGTACATTTTGTCGTAAAAATTGCCGTTGAAAAAGTGGGGTACGAGAAGATTTCTATGCTATTGGCTCTCTTATGTAAGATCAATTTTAGTGTTTTATTTCTCTAGAATCCACAAAAACATGTCTAATTTTCATTTAGATTGAAGAGAATTTGCTTTTATACTTGAAACTGGTCGCAATCAGAATTTATCTTAGTGCGCCCTCCGGCACGCTCTGGGGTCTCCGTTTGATGGTGGTTTGCTACCTTTAATTAAGGTAGCAAACCACTGATAGGATCAGCTTGGCCTGGGCAAATTTGATAATAAAAGGGGGTACCCTTCAATTCATGGCTCTAAATACACTTTGTTGTATTTTATACTGTCAAGTGCTGTTTCTGTGTGCCTTGGAATGTTTTGGCATCAATAAAAAGCATTTTTCGGCAACTGAAAATACTAAATGTGGCTATCAGGCCAAAATACGAATGTGTGGCTCGGCCTGGAAATGCATCAGAATTCTACTTTCATTTTCATATACACAAACTCGAAGCTGATTATTAAAGAAACGAGGTGGGAGGCAGGAATTGAGTTGTAAATATTGCACATGATCATGCAGATTTCTGCATGATTTAGCAAGATTTGAGTGGCTTGCTCGAGCACACTGTCCAGCAAGGGCATCCGATTTGGTACATTTTGTCGTAAAAATTGCCGTCGAAGAATTGGGGTCCGAGAAGATTTCTATGCTATTGGCTCTCTTATGTAAGATCAATTTTAGTGTTTTATTTCTCTAGAATCCACAAAAACATCTCTCATTTTCATTCAGATTGAAGAGAATTTGCTTTTATACTTGAAACTGGTCACAATCAGAATTTATCTCCGTGCGCCCTCCGGCAGTTCTCGGGTCTCTGTTTGATGGTGGTTTGCTACCTTTAAGCACAAACAGTGATTTTCAAGTTTCCATTTCAGATGTAAATAAAGCAGGCTTTGCACACCTCATCAGATGTCAGCTAAGGATATAGCATGATTTTGATTCTTGTGCGCAAGTCTTTTTCACAGGAGGGGAAATTGCACAGTTGGTGTCGGGGTAAAGAATTTGTGCCTGTGGCTCTTTTCGGAACAGGGTGATATTCTACAACAGCTGTCAAAAGGTCAGAGAGTATTTCAGCCAACTTTCCTATACACTGTATGTCTGCATAAGCTCCAAATTTGTGATTTTTTTTCAAAAATTCTCATATTAGGAGCAAAAAAGTTTTCTTTAAGCACAAACAGTGATTTTCAAGTTTCCATTTCAGATGTAAATAAAGCAGGCTTTGCACACCTCATCAGCTGTCGGCTAAGGATATAGCATGATTTTGATTCTTGTGTGCAAGTCTTTTTCACAGGAGGGAAAATCGCACAGTTGGTGTCAGGGTAAAGAATTTGTGCCTGTGGCTCTTTTCGGAACAGGGTGATATTCTACAACAGCTGTCAAAAGGTCAGAGAGTATTTCAGCCAACTTTCCTATACACTGTATGTCTGCATAAGCTCCAAATTTGTGATTTTTTTCAAAAATTCTCAAATTAGGAGCAAAAAAGTTTTCTTAAAGGTAGCAAACCACTGATCGGATCAGCTGGGCCTGGGCAAATTTGATAATAAAAGGGGGTACCCTTCAATTCATGGCTCTAAATACACTTTGTTGTATTTTATACTGTCAAGTGCTGTTTCTGTGTGCCTTGGAATGTTTTGGCATCAATAAAAAGCATTTTTCGGCAACTGAAAATACTAAATGTGGCTATCAGGCCAAAATACGAATGTGTGGCTCGGCCTGGAAATGCATCAGAATTCTACTTTCATTTTCATATACACAAACTCGAAGCTGATTATTAAAGAAACGAGGTGAGAGGCAGGTATTGAGTTGTAAATGTTGCACATGATCATGGAGATTTCTGCATGATTTAGCAAGATTTGAGTGGCTTGCTCGAGCAAACTGTCCAGCAGGGGCATCCGATTTGGTACATTTTGTTGTAAAAATTGCAGTGGGGTCCGAGAAGATTTCTATGCTATTGGCTCTCTTATGTAAGATCAATTTTAGTGTTTTATTTCTCTAGAATCCACAAAAACATCTCTAATCTTCATTTAGATTGAAGAGAATTTGCTTTTATACTTGAAACTGGTCGCAATCAGAATTTATCTTAGTGCGCCCTCCGGCACGCTCTGGGGTCTCTGTTTGATGGTGGTTTGCTACCTTTAAGCACAAACAGTGATTTTCAAGTTTCCATTTCAGATGTAAATAAAGCAAGCTTTGCACACCTCATCAGCTGTCGGCTAAGGATATAGCATGATTTTGATTCTTGTGCACAAGTCTTTTTCACAGGAGGGGAAATCGCACAGTTGGTGTCGGGGTAAAGAATTTGTGCCTGTGGCTCTTTTCGGAACAGGGTGATATTCTACAACAGCTGTCAAAAGGTCAGAGAGTATTTTAGCCAACTTTCCTATACACTGTATGTCTGCATAAGCTCCAAATTTGTGATTTTTTTCAAAAATTCTCAAATTAGGAGCAAAAAAGTTTTCTTTAAGCACAAACAGTGATTTTCAAGTTTCCATTTCAGATGTAAATAAATCAGGCTTTGCACACGACATCAGCTGTCGGCTAAGGATATAGCATGATTTTGATTCTTGTGCGCAAGTCTTTTTCACAGGAGGGGAAATCACACAGTTGGTGTCAGGGTAAAGAATTTGTGCCTGTGGCTCTTTTCGGAACAGGGTGATATTCTACAACAGCTGTCAAAAGGTCAGAGAGTATTTCAGCCAACTTTCCTATACACTGTATGTCTGCATAAGCTCCAAATTTGTGATTTTTTTTCAAAATTTCTCAAATTAGGAGCAAAAAAAATTTCTTAAAGGTAGCAAACCACTGATCGGATTAGCTGGGCCTGGGCAAATTTGATAATAAAAGGGGGGACCCTTCAATTCTTGGCTCTAAATACACTTTGTTGTATTTTATACTGTCAAGTGCTGTTTCTGTGTGCCTTGGAATGTTTGGGCATCAATAAAAAGCATTTTTCGGCAACTGAAAATACTAAATGTGGCTATCAGGCCAAAATACGAATGTGTGGCTCGGCCTGGAAATGCATCAGAATTCTACTTTTATTTTCATATACACAAACTCGAAGCTGATTATCAAAGAAACGAGGTGGGAGGCAGGTATTGAGTTGTAAATGTTGCACAGGATCATGGAGATTTCTGCATGATTTAGCAAGATTTGAGTGGCTTGCTCGAGCACACTGTCCAGCAGGGGCATCCGATTTGGTACATTTTGTCGTAAAAATTGCCGTTGAAAAAGTGGGGTACGAGAAGATTTCTATGCTATTGGCTCTCTTATGTAAGATCAATTTTAGTGTTTTATTTCTCTAGAATCCACAAAAACATGTCTAATTTTCATTTAGATTGAAGAGAATTTGCTTTTATACTTGAAACTGGTCGCAATCAGAATTTATCTTAGTGCGCCCTCCGGCACGCTCTGGGGTCTCCGTTTGATGGTGGTTTGCTACCTTTAATTAAGGTAGCAAACCACTGATCGGATCAGCTTGGCCAAGGCAAATTTGATAATAAAAGGGGGTACCCTTCAATTCATGGCTCTAAATACACTTTGTTGTATTTTATACTGTCAAGTGCTGTTTCTGTGTGCCTTGGAATGTTTTGGCATCAATAAAAAGCATTTTTCGGCAACTGAAAATACTAAATGTGGCTATCAGGCCAAAATACGAATGTGTGGCTCGGCCTGGAAATGCATCAGAATTCTACTTTCATTTTCATATACACAAACTCGAAGCTGATTATTAAAGAAACGAGGTGAGAGGCAGGTATTGAGTTGTAAATGTTGCACATGATCATGGAGATTTCTGCATGATTTAGCAAGATTTGAGTGGCTTGCTCGAGCAAACTGTCCAGCAGGGGCATCCGATTTGGTACATTTTGTTGTAAAAATTGCAGTGGGGTCCGAGAAGATTTCTATGCTATTGGCTCTCTTATGTAAGATCAATTTTAGTGTTTTATTTCTCTAGAATCCACAAAAACATCTCTAATCTTCATTTAGATTGAAGAGAATTTGCTTTTATACTTGAAACTGGTCGCAATCAGAATTTATCTTAGTGCGCCCTCCGGCACGCTCTGGGGTCTCCGTTTGATGGTGGTTTGCTACCTTTAAGCACAAACAGTGATTTTCAAGTTTCCATTTCAGATGTAAATAAAGCAAGCTTTGCACACCTCATCAGCTGTCGGCTAAGGATATAGCATGATTTTGATTCTTGTGCACAAGTCTTTTTCACAGGAGGGGAAATCGCACAGTTGGTGTCGGGGTAAAGAATTTGTGCCTGTGGCTCTTTTCGGAACAGGGTGATATTCTACAACAGCTGTCAAAAGGTCAGAGAGTATTTTAGCCAACTTTCCTATACACTGTATGTCTGCATAAGCTCCAAATTTGTGATTTTTTTCAAAAATTCTCAAATTAGGAGCAAAAAAGTTTTCTTTAAGCACAAACAGTGATTTTCAAGTTTCCATTTCAGATGTAAATAAATCAGGCTTTGCACACGACATCAGCTGTCGGCTAAGGATATAGCATGATTTTGATTCTTGTGCGCAAGTCTTTTTCACAGGAGGGGAAATCACACAGTTGGTGTCAGGGTAAAGAATTTGTGCCTGTGGCTCTTTTCGGAACAGGGTGATATTCTACAACAGCTGTCAAAAGGTCAGAGAGTATTTCAGCCAACTTTCCTATACACTGTATGTCTGCATAAGCTCCAAATTTGTGATTTTTTTTCAAAATTTCTCAAATTAGGAGCAAAAAAAATTTCTTAAAGGTAGCAAACCACTGATCGGATTAGCTGGGCCTGGGCAAATTTGATAATAAAAGGGGGGACCCTTCAATTCTTGGCTCTAAATACACTTTGTTGTATTTTATACTGTCAAGTGCTGTTTCTGTGTGCCTTGGAATGTTTGGGCATCAATAAAAAGCATTTTTCGGCAACTGAAAATACTAAATGTGGCTATCAGGCCAAAATACGAATGTGTGGCTCGGCCTGGAAATGCATCAGAATTCTACTTTTATTTTCATATACACAAACTCGAAGCTGATTATCAAAGAAACGAGGTGGGAGGCAGGTATTGAGTTGTAAATGTTGCACATGATCATGGAGATTTCTGCATGATTTAGCAAGATTTGAGTGGCTTGCTCGAGCACACTGTCCAGCAGGGGCATCCGATTTGGTACATTTTGTCGTAAAAATTGCCGTTGAAAAAGTGGGGTACGAGAAGATTTCTATGCTATTGGCTCTCTTATGTAAGATCAATTTTAGTGTTTTATTTCTCTAGAATCCACAAAAACATGTCTAATTTTCATTTAGATTGAAGAGAATTTGCTTTTATACTTGAAACTGGTCGCAATCAGAATTTATCTTAGTGCGCCCTCCGGCACGCTCTGGGGTCTCCGTTTGATGGTGGTTTGCTACCTTTAATTAAGGTAGCAAACCACTGATCGGATCAGCTTGGCCAAGGCAAATTTGATAATAAAAGGGGGTACCCTTCAATTCATGGCTCTAAATACACTTTGTTGTATTTTATACTGTCAAGTGCTGTTTCTGTGTGCCTTGGAATGTTTTGGCATCAATAAAAAGCATTTTTCGGCAACTGAAAATACTAAATGTGGCTATCAGGCCAAAATACGAATGTGTGGCTCAGCCTGAAAATGCATCAGAATTCTACTTTCATTTTCATATACACAAACTCGAAGCTGATTATTAAAGAAACGAGGTGGGAGGCAGGTATTGAGTTGTAAATATTGCACATGATCATGCAGATTTCTGCATGATTTAGCAAGATTTGAGTGGCTTGCTCGAGCACACTGTCCAGCAAGGGCATCCGATTCGGTACATTTTGTCGTAAAAATTGCCGTCGAAGAATTGGGGTCCGAGAAGATTTCTATGCTATTTGCTCTCTTATGTAAGATCAATTTTAGTGTTTTATTTCTCTAGAATCCACAAAAACATCTCTCATTTTCATTTAGATTGAAGAGAATTTGCTTTTATACTTGAAACTGGTCGCAATCAGAATTTATCTCCGTGCGCCCTCCGGCAGTTCTCGGGTCTCCGTTTGATGGTGGTTTGCTACATTTAAGCACAAACAGTGATTTTCAAGTTTCCATTTCAGATGTAAATAAAGCAGGCTTTGCACACCTCATCAGATGTCAGCTAAGGATATAGCATGATTTTGATTCTTGTGCGCAAGTCTTTTTCACAGGAGGGGAAATTGCACAGTTGGTGTCGGGGTAAAGAATTTGTGCCTGTGGCTCTTTTCGGAACAGGGTGATATTCTACAACAGCTGTCAAAAGGTCAGAGAGTATTTCAGCCAACTTTCCTATACACTGTATGTCTGCATAAGCTCCAAATTTGTGATTTTTTTTCAAAAATTCTCATATTAGGAGCAAAAAAGTTTTCTTTAAGCACAAACAGTGATTTTCAAGTTTCCATTTCAGATGTAAATAAAGCAGGCTTTGCACACCTCATCAGCTGTCGGCTAAGGATATAGCATGATTTTGATTCTTGTGTGCAAGTCTTTTTCACAGGAGGGAAAATCGCACAGTTGGTGTCAGGGTAAAGAATTTGTGCCTGTGGCTCTTTTCGGAACAGGGTGATATTCTACAACAGCTGTCAAAAGGTCAGAGAGTATTTCAGCCAACTTTCCTATACACTGTATGTCTGCATAAGCTCCAAATTTGTGATTTTTTTCAAAAATTCTCAAATTAGGAGCAAAAAAGTTTTCTTAAAGGTAGCAAACCACTGATCGGATCAGCTGGGCCTGGGCAAATTTGATAATAAAAGGGGGTACCCTTCAATTCATGGCTCTAAATACACTTTGTTGTATTTTATACTGTCAAGTGCTGTTTCTGTGTGCCTTGGAATGTTTGGGCATCAATAAAAAGCATTTTTCGGCAACTGAAAATACTAAATGTGGCTATCAGGCCAAAATACGAATGTGTGGCTCGGCCTGGAAATGCATCAGAATTCTACTTTTATTTTCATATACACAAACTCGAAGCTGATTATCAAAGAAACGAGGTGGGAGGCAGGTATTGAGTTGTAAATGTTGCACATGATCATGGAGATTTCTGCATGATTTAGCAAGATTTGAGTGGCTTGCTCGAGCACACTGTCCAGCAGGGGCATCCGATTTGGTACATTTTGTCGTAAAAATTGCCGTTGAAAAAGTGGGGTACGAGAAGATTTCTATGCTATTGGCTCTCTTATGTAAGATCAATTTTAGTGTTTTATTTCTCTAGAATCCACAAAAACATGTCTAATTTTCATTTAGATTGAAGAGAATTTGCTTTTATACTTGAAACTGGTCGCAATCAGAATTTATCTTAGTGCGCCCTCCGGCACGCTCTGGGGTCTCCGTTTGATGGTGGTTTGCTACCTTTAATTAAGGTAGCAAACCACTGATCGGATCAGCTTGGCCTGGGCAAATTTGATAATAAAAGGGGGTACCCTTCAATTCATGGCTCTAAATACACTTTGTTGTATTTTATACTGTCAAGTGCTGTTTCTGTGTGCCTTGGAATGTTTTGGCATCAATAAAAAGCATTTTTCGGCAACTGAAAATACTAAATGTGGCTATCAGGCCAAAATACGAATGTGTGGCTCGGCCTGGAAATGCATCAGAATTCTACTTTCATTTTCATATACACAAACTCGAAGCTGATTATTAAAGAAACGAGGTGGGAGGCAGGAATTGAGTTGTAAATATTGCACATGATCATGCAGATTTCTGCATGATTTAGCAAGATTTGAGTGGCTTGCTCGAGCACACTGTCCAGCAAGGGCATCCGATTTGGTACATTTTGTCGTAAAAATTGCCGTCGAAGAATTGGGGTCCGAGAAGATTTTTATGCTATTGGCTCTCTTATGTAAGATCAATTTTAGTGTTTTATTTCTCTAGAATCCACAAAAACATCTCTCATTTTCATTCAGATTGAAGAGAATTTGCTTTTAAACTTGAAACTGGTCACAATCAGAATTTATCTCCGTGCGCCCTCCGGCAGTTCTCGGGTCTCTGTTTGATGGTGGTTTGCTACCTTTAAGCACAAACAGTGATTTTCAAGTTTCCATTTCAGATGTAAATAAAGCAGGCTTTGCACACCTCATCAGATGTCAGCTAAGGATATAGCATGATTTTGATTCTTGTGCGCAAGTCTTTTTCACAGGAGGGGAAATTGCACAGTTGGTGTCGGGGTAAAGAATTTGTGCCTGTGGCTCTTTTCGGAACAGGGTGATATTCTACAACAGCTGTCAAAAGGTCAGAGAGTATTTCAGCCAACTTTCCTATACACTGTATGTCTGCATAAGCTCCAAATTTGTGATTTTTTTTCAAAAATTCTCATATTAGGAGCAAAAAAGTTTTCTTTAAGCACAAACAGTGATTTTCAAGTTTCCATTTCAGATGTAAATAAAGCAGGCTTTGCACACCTCATCAGCTGTCGGCTAAGGATATAGCATGATTTTGATTCTTGTGTGCAAGTCTTTTTCACAGGAGGGAAAATCGCACAGTTGGTGTCAGGGTAAAGAATTTGTGCCTGTGGCTCTTTTCGGAACAGGGTGATATTCTACAACAGCTGTCAAAAGGTCAGAGAGTATTTCAGCCAACTTTCCTATACACTGTATGTCTGCATAAGCTCCAAATTTGTGATTTTTTTCAAAAATTCTCAAATTAGGAGCAAAAAAGTTTTCTTAAAGGTAGCAAACCACTGATCGGATCAGCTGGGCCTGGGCAAATTTGATAATAAAAGGGGGTACCCTTCAATTCATGGCTCTAAATACACTTTGTTGTATTTTATACTGTCAAGTGCTGTTTCTGTGTGCCTTGGAATGTTTTGGCATCAATAAAAAGCATTTTTCGGCAACTGAAAATACTAAATGTGGCTATCAGGCCAAAATACGAATGTGTGGCTCGGCCTGGAAATGCATCAGAATTCTACTTTCATTTTCATATACACAAACTCGAAGCTGATTATTAAAGAAACGAGGTGAGAGGCAGGTATTGAGTTGTAAATGTTGCACATGATCATGGAGATTTCTGCATGATTTAGCAAGATTTGAGTGGCTTGCTCGAGCAAACTGTCCAGCAGGGGCATCCGATTTGGTACATTTTGTTGTAAAAATTGCAGTGGGGTCCGAGAAGATTTCTATGCTATTGGCTCTCTTATGTAAGATCAATTTTAGTGTTTTATTTCTCTAGAATCCACAAAAACATCTCTAATCTTCATTTAGATTGAAGAGAATTTGCTTTTATACTTGAAACTGGTCGCAATCAGAATTTATCTTAGTGCGCCCTCTGGCACGCTCTGGGGTCTCCGTTTGATGGTGGTTTGCTACCTTTAAGCACAAACAGTGATTTTCAAGTTTCCATTTCAGATGTAAATAAAGCAAGCTTTGCACACCTCATCAGCTGTCGGCTAAGGATATAGCATGATTTTGATTCTTGTGCACAAGTCTTTTTCACAGGAGGGGAAATCGCACAGTTGGTGTCGGGGTAAAGAATTTGTGCCTGTGGCTCTTTTCGGAACAGGGTGATATTCTACAACAGCTGTCAAAAGGTCAGAGAGTATTTTAGCCAACTTTCCTATACACTGTATGTCTGCATAAGCTCCAAATTTGTGATTTTTTTCAAAAATTCTCAAATTAGGAGCAAAAAAGTTTTCTTTAAGCACAAACAGTGATTTTCAAGTTTCCATTTCAGATGTAAATAAAGCAGGCTTTGCACACGACATCAGCTGTCGGCTAAGGATATAGCATGATTTTGATTCTTGTGCGCAAGTCTTTTTCACAGGAGGGGAAATCACACAGTTGGTGTCAGGGTAAAGAATTTGTGCCTGTGGCTCTTTTCGGAACAGGGTGATATTCTACAACAGCTGTCAAAAGGTCAGAGAGTATTTCAGCCAACTTTCCTATACACTGTATGTCTGCATAAGCTCCAAATTTGTGATTTTTTTTCAAAATTTCTCAAATTAGGAGCAAAAAAAATTTCTTAAAGGTAGCAAACCACTGATCGGATTAGCTGGGCCTGGGCAAATTTGATAATAAAAGGGGGGACCCTTCAATTCTTGGCTCTAAATACACTTTGTTGTATTTTATACTGTCAAGTGCTGTTTCTGTGTGCCTTGGAATGTTTGGGCATCAATAAAAAGCATTTTTCGGCAACTGAAAATACTAAATGTGGCTATCAGGCCAAAATACGAATGTGTGGCTCGGCCTGGAAATGCATCAGAATTCTACTTTTATTTTCATATACACAAACTCGAAGCTGATTATCAAAGAAACGAGGTGGGAGGCAGGTATTGAGTTGTAAATGTTGCACATGATCATGGAGATTTCTGCATGATTTAGCAAGATTTGAGTGGCTTGCTCGAGCACACTGTCCAGCAGGGGCATCCGATTTGGTACATTTTGTCGTAAAAATTGCCGTTGAAAAAGTGGGGTACGAGAAGATTTCTATGCTATTGGCTCTCTTATGTAAGATCAATTTTAGTGTTTTATTTCTCTAGAATCCACAAAAACATGTCTAATTTTCATTTAGATTGAAGAGAATTTGCTTTTATACTTGAAACTGGTCGCAATCAGAATTTATCTTAGTGCGCCCTCCGGCACGCTCTGGGGTCTCCGTTTGATGGTGGTTTGCTACCTTTAATTAAGGTAGCAAACCACTGATCGGATCAGCTTGGCCAAGGCAAATTTGATAATAAAAGGGGGTACCCTTCAATTCATGGCTCTAAATACACTTTGTTGTATTTTATACTGTCAAGTGCTGTTTCTGTGTGCCTTGGAATGTTTTGGCATCAATAAAAAGCATTTTTCGGCAACTGAAAATACTAAATGTGGCTATCAGGCCAAAATACGAATGTGTGGCTCAGCCTGGAAATGCATCAGAATTCTACTTTCATTTTCATATACACAAACTCGAAGCTGATTATTAAAGAAACGAGGTGGGAGGCAGGTATTGAGTTGTAAATATTGCACATGATCATGCAGATTTCTGCATGATTTAGCAAGATTTGAGTGGCTTGCTCGAGCACACTGTCTAGCAAGGGCATCCGATTCGGTACATTTTGTCGTAAAAATTGCCGTCGAAGAATTGGGGTCCGAGAAGATTTCTATGCTATTTGCTCTCTTATGTAAGATCAATTTTAGTGTTTTATTTCTCTAGAATCCACAAAAACATCTCTCATTTTCATTTAGATTGAAGAGAATTTGCTTTTATACTTGAAACTGGTCGCAATCAGAATTTATCTCCGTGCGCCCTCCGGCAGTTCTCGGGTCTCCGTTTGATGGTGGTTTGCTACATTTAAGCACAAACAGTGATTTTCAAGTTTCCATTTCAGATGTAAATAAAGCAGGCTTTGCACACCTCATCAGATGTCAGCTAAGGATATAGCATGATTTTGATTCTTGTGCGCAAGTCTTTTTCACAGGAGGGGAAATTGCACAGTTGGTGTCGGGGTAAAGAATTTGTGCCTGTGGCTCTTTTCGGAACAGGGTGATATTCTACAACAGCTGTCAAAAGGTCAGAGAGTATTTCAGCCAACTTTCCTATACACTGTATGTCTGCATAAGCTCCAAATTTGTGATTTTTTTTCAAAAATTCTCATATTAGGAGCAAAAAAGTTTTCTTTAAGCACAAACAGTGATTTTCAAGTTTCCATTTCAGATGTAAATAAAGCAGGCTTTGCACACCTCATCAGCTGTCGGCTAAGGATATAGCATGATTTTGATTCTTGTGTGCAAGTCTTTTTCACAGGAGGGAAAATCGCACAGTTGGTGTCAGGGTAAAGAATTTGTGCCTGTGGCTCTTTTCGGAACAGGGTGATATTCTACAACAGCTGTCAAAAGGTCAGAGAGTATTTCAGCCAACTTTCCTATACACTGTATGTCTGCATAAGCTCCAAATTTGTGATTTTTTTCAAAAATTCTCAAATTAGGAGCAAAAAAGTTTTCTTAAAGGTAGCAAACCACTGATCGGATCAGCTGGGCCTGGGCAAATTTGATAATAAAAGGGGGTACCCTTCAATTCATGGCTCTAAATACACTTTGTTGTATTTTATACTGTCAAGTGCTGTTTCTGTGTGCCTTGGAATGTTTGGGCATCAATAAAAAGCATTTTTCGGCAACTGAAAATACTAAATGTGGCTATCAGGCCAAAATACGAATGTGTGGCTCGGCCTGGAAATGCATCAGAATTCTACTTTTATTTTCATATACACAAACTCGAAGCTGATTATCAAAGAAACGAGGTGGGAGGCAGGTATTGAGTTGTAAATGTTGCACATGATCATGGAGATTTCTGCATGATTTAGCAAGATTTGAGTGGCTTGCTCGAGCACACTGTCCAGCAGGGGCATCCGATTTGGTACATTTTGTCGTAAAAATTGCCGTTGAAAAAGTGGGGTACGAGAAGATTTCTATGCTATTGGCTCTCTTATGTAAGATCAATTTTAGTGTTTTATTTCTCTAGAATCCACAAAAACATGTCTAATTTTCATTTAGATTGAAGAGAATTTGCTTTTATACTTGAAACTGGTCGCAATCAGAATTTATCTTAGTGCGCCCTCCGGCACGCTCTGGGGTCTCCGTTTGATGGTGGTTTGCTACCTTTAATTAAGGTAGCAAACCACTGATCGGATCAGCTTGGCCTGGGCAAATTTGATAATAAAAGGGGGTACCCTTCAATTCATGGCTCTAAATACACTTTGTTGTATTTTATACTGTCAAGTGCTGTTTCTGTGTGCCTTGGAATGTTTTGGCATCAATAAAAAGCATTTTTCGGCAACTGAAAATACTAAATGTGGCTATCAGGCCAAAATACGAATGTGTGGCTCGGCCTGGAAATGCATCAGAATTCTACTTTCATTTTCATATACACAAACTCGAAGCTGATTATTAAAGAAACGAGGTGGGAGGCAGGAATTGAGTTGTAAATATTGCACATGATCATGCAGATTTCTGCATGATTTAGCAAGATTTGAGTGGCTTGCTCGAGCACACTGTCCAGCAAGGGCATCCGATTTGGTACATTTTGTCGTAAAAATTGCCGTCGAAGAATTGGGGTCCGAGAAGATTTCTATGCTATTGGCTCTCTTATGTAAGATCAATTTTAGTGTTTTATTTCTCTAGAATCCACAAAAACATCTCTCATTTTCATTCAGATTGAAGAGAATTTGCTTTTATACTTGAAACTGGTCACAATCAGAATTTATCTCCGTGCGCCCTCCGGCAGTTCTCGGGTCTCTGTTTGATGGTGGTTTGCTACCTTTAAGCACAAACAGTGATTTTCAAGTTTCCATTTCAGATGTAAATAAAGCAGGCTTTGCACACCTCATCAGATGTCAGCTAAGGATATAGCATGATTTTGATTCTTGTGCGCAAGTCTTTTTCACAGGAGGGGAAATTGCACAGTTGGTGTCGGGGTAAAGAATTTGTGCCTGTGGCTCTTTTCTGAACAGGGTGATATTCTACAACAGCTGTCAAAAGGTCAGAGAGTATTTCAGCCAACTTTCCTATACACTGTATGTCTGCATAAGCTCCAAATTTGTGATTTTTTTTCAAAAATTCTCATATTAGGAGCAAAAAAGTTTTCTTTAAGCACAAACAGTGATTTTCAAGTTTCCATTTCAGATGTAAATAAAGCAGGCTTTGCACACCTCATCAGCTGTCGGCTAAGGATATAGCATGATTTTGATTCTTGTGTGCAAGTCTTTTTCACAGGAGGGAAAATCGCACAGTTGGTGTCAGGGTAAAGAATTTGTGCCTGTGGCTCTTTTCTGAACAGGGTGATATTCTACAACAGCTGTCAAAAGGTCAGAGAGTATTTCAGCCAACTTTCCTATACACTGTATGTCTGCATAAGCTCCAAATTTGTGATTTTTTTCAAAAATTCTCAAATTAGGAGCAAAAAAGTTTTCTTAAAGGTAGCAAACCACTGATCGGATCAGCTGGGCCTGGGCAAATTTGATAATAAAAGGGGGTACCCTTCAATTCATGGCTCTAAATACACTTTGTTGTATTTTATACTGTCAAGTGCTGTTTCTGTGTGCCTTGGAATGTTTTGGCATCAATAAAAAGCATTTTTCGGCAACTGAAAATACTAAATGTGGCTATCAGGCCAAAATACGAATGTGTGGCTCGGCCTGGAAATGCATCAGAATTCTACTTTCATTTTCATATACACAAACTCGAAGCTGATTATTAAAGAAACGAGGTGAGAGGCAGGTATTGAGTTGTAAATGTTGCACATGATCATGGAGATTTCTGCATGATTTAGCAAGATTTGAGTGGCTTGCTCGAGCAAACTGTCCAGCAGGGGCATCAGATTTGGTACATTTTGTTGTAAAAATTGCAGTGGGGTCCGAGAAGATTTCTATGCTATTGGCTCTCTTATGTAAGATCAATTTTAGTGTTTTATTTCTCTAGAATCCACAAAAACATCTCTAATCTTCATTTAGATTGAAGAGAATTTGCTTTTATACTTGAAACTGGTCGCAATCAGAATTTATCTTAGTGCGCCCTCCGGCACGCTCTGGGGTCTCCGTTTGATGGTGGTTTGCTACCTTTAAGCACAAACAGTGATTTTCAAGTTTCCATTTCAGATGTAAATAAAGCAGGCTTTGCACACCTCATCAGCTGTCGGCTAAGGATATAGCATGATTTTGATTCTTGTGCACAAGTCTTTTTCACAGGAGGGGAAATCGCACAGTTGGTGTCGGGGTAAAGAATTTGTGCCTGTGGCTCTTTTCGGAACAGGGTGATATTCTACAACAGCTGTCAAAAGGTCAGAGAGTATTTTAGCCAACTTTCCTATACACTGTATGTCTGCATAAGCTCCAAATTTGTGATTTTTTTCAAAAATTCTCAAATTAGGAGCAAAAAAGTTTTCTTTAAGCACAAACAGTGATTTTCAAGTTTCCATTTCAGATGTAAATAAATCAGGCTTTGCACACGACATCAGCTGTCGGCTAAGGATATAGCATGATTTTGATTCTTGTGCGCAAGTCTTTTTCACAGGAGGGGAAATCACACAGTTGGTGTCAGGGTAAAGAATTTGTGCCTGTGGCTCTTTTCGGAACAGGGTGATATTCTACAACAGCTGTCAAAAGGTCAGAGAGTATTTCAGCCAACTTTCCTATACACTGTATGTCTGCATAAGCTCCAAATTTGTGATTTTTTTTCAAAATTTCTCAAATTAGGAGCAAAAAAAATTTCTTAAAGGTAGCAAACCACTGATCGGATTAGCTGGGCCTGGGCAAATTTGATAATAAAAGGGGGGACCCTTCAATTCTTGGCTCTAAATACACTTTGTTGTATTTTATACTGTCAAGTGCTGTTTCTGTGTGCCTTGGAATGTTTGGGCATCAATAAAAAGCATTTTTCGGCAACTGAAAATACTAAATGTGGCTATCAGGCCAAAATACGAATGTGTGGCTCGGCCTGGAAATGCATCAGAATTCTACTTTTATTTTCATATACACAAACTCGAAGCTGATTATCAAAGAAACGAGGTGGGAGGCAGGTATTGAGTTGTAAATGTTGCACATGATCATGGAGATTTCTGCATGATTTAGCAAGATTTGAGTGGCTTGCTCGAGCACACTGTCCAGCAGGGGCATCCGATTTGGTACATTTTGTCGTAAAAATTGCCGTTGAAAAAGTGGGGTACGAGAAGATTTCTATGCTATTGGCTCTCTTATGTAAGATCAATTTTAGTGTTTTATTTCTCTAGAATCCACAAAAACATGTCTCATTTTCATTTAGATTGAAGAGAATTTGCTTTTATACTTGAAACTGGTCGCAATCAGAATTTATCTTAGTGCGCCCTCCGGCACGCTCTGGGGTCTCCGTTTGATGGTGGTTTGCTACCTTTAATTAAGGTAGCAAACCACTGATCGGATCAGCTTGGCCAAGGCAAATTTGATAATAAAAGGGGGTACCCTTCAATTCATGGCTCTAAATACACTTTGTTGTATTTTATACTGTCAAGTGCTGTTTCTGTGTGCCTTGGAATGTTTTGGCATCAATAAAAAGCATTTTTCGGCAACTGAAAATACTAAATGTGGCTATCAGGCCAAAATACGAATGTGTGGCTCAGCCTGGAAATGCATCAGAATTCTACTTTCATTTTCATATACACAAACTCGAAGCTGATTATTAAAGAAACGAGGTGGGAGGCAGGTATTGAGTTGTAAATATTGCACATGATCATGCAGATTTCTGCATGATTTAGCAAGATTTGAGTGGCTTGCTCGAGCACACTGTCCAGCAAGGGCATCCGATTCGGTACATTTTGTCGTAAAAATTGCCGTCGAAGAATTGGGGTCCGAGAAGATTTCTATGCTATTTGCTCTCTTATGTAAGATCAATTTTAGTGTTTTATTTCTCTAGAATCCACAAAAACATCTCTCATTTTCATTTAGATTGAAGAGAATTTGCTTTTATACTTGAAACTGGTCGCAATCAGAATTTATCTCCGTGCGCCCTCCGGCAGTTCTCGGGTCTCCATTTGATGGTGGTTTGCTACATTTAAGCACAAACAGTGATTTTCAAGTTTCCATTTCAGATGTAAATAAAGCAGGCTTTGCACACCTCATCAGATGTCAGCTAAGGATATAGCATGATTTTGATTCTTGTGCGCAAGTCTTTTTCACAGGAGGGGAAATTGCACAGTTGGTGTCGGGGTAAAGAATTTGTGCCTGTGGCTCTTTTCGGAACAGGGTGATATTCTACAACAGCTGTCAAAAGGTCAGAGAGTATTTCAGCCAACTTTCCTATACACTGTATGTCTGCATAAGCTCCAAATTTGTGATTTTTTTTCAAAAATTCTCATATTAGGAGCAAAAAAGTTTTCTTTAAGCACAAACAGTGATTTTCAAGTTTCCATTTCAGATGTAAATAAAGCAGGCTTTGCACACCTCATCAGCTGTCGGCTAAGGATATAGCATGATTTTGATTCTTGTGTGCAAGTCTTTTTCACAGGAGGGAAAATCGCACAGTTGGTGTCAGGGTAAAGAATTTGTGCCTGTGGCTCTTTTCGGAACAGGGTGATATTCTACAACAGCTGTCAAAAGGTCAGAGAGTATTTCAGCCAACTTTCCTATACACTGTATGTCTGCATAAGCTCCAAATTTGTGATTTTTTTCAAAAATTCTCAAATTAGGAGCAAAAAAGTTTTCTTAAAGGTAGCAAACCACTGATCGGATCAGCTGGGCCTGGGCAAATTTGATAATAAAAGGGGGTACCCTTCAATTCATGGCTCTAAATACACTTTGTTGTATTTTATACTGTCAAGTGCTGTTTCTGTGTGCCTTGGAATGTTTTGGCATCAATAAAAAGCATTTTTCGGCAACTGAAAATACTAAATGTGGCTATCAGGCCAAAATACGAATGTGTGGCTCGGCCTGGAAATGCATCAGAATTCTACTTTCATTTTCATATACACAAACTCGAAGCTGATTATTAAAGAAACGAGGTGGGAGGCAGGTATTGAGTTGTAAATGTTGCACATGATCATGGAGATTTCTGCATGATTTAGCAAGATTTGAGTGGCTTGCTCGAGCAAACTGTCCAGCAGGGGCATCCGATTTGGTACATTTTGTTGTAAAAATTGCAGTGGGGTCCGTGAAGATTTCTATGCTATTGGCTCTCTTATGTAAGATCAATTTTAGTGTTTTATTTCTCTAGAATCCACAAAAACATCTCTAATCTTCATTTAGATTGAAGAGAATTTGCTTTTATACTTGAAACTGGTCGCAATCAGAATTTATCTTAGTGCGCCCTCCGGCACGCTCTGGGGTCTCCGTTTGATGGTGGTTTGCTACCTTTAAGCACAAACAGTGATTTTCAAGTTTCCATTTCAGATGTAAATAAAGCAGGCTTTGCACACCTCATCAGCTGTCGGCTAAGGATATAGCATGATTTTGATTCTTGTGCACAAGTCTTTTTCACAGGAGGGGAAATCGCACAGTTGGTGTCGGGGTAAAGAATTTGTGCCTGTGGCTCTTTTCGGAACAGGGTGATATTCTACAACAGCTGTCAAAAGGTCAGAGAGTATTTTAGCCAACTTTCCTATACACTGTATGTCTGCATAAGCTCCAAATTTGTGATTTTTTTCAAAAATTCTCAAATTAGGAGCAAAAAAGTTTTCTTTAAGCACAAACAGTGATTTTCAAGTTTCCATTTCAGATGTAAATAAATCAGGCTTTGCACACGACATCAGCTGTCGGCTAAGGATATAGCATGATTTTGATTCTTGTGCGCAAGTCTTTTTCACAGGAGGGGAAATCACACAGTTGGTGTCAGGGTAAAGAATTTGTGCCTGTGGCTCTTTTCGGAACAGGGTGATATTCTACAACAGCTGTCAAAAGGTCAGAGAGTATTTCAGCCAACTTTCCTATACACTGTATGTCTGCATAAGCTCCAAATTTGTGATTTTTTTTCAAAATTTCTCAAATTAGGAGCAAAAAAAATTTCTTAAAGGTAGCAAACCACTGATCGGATTAGCTGGGCCTGGGCAAATTTGATAATAAAAGGGGGGACCCTTCAATTCTTGGCTCTAAATACACTTTGTTGTATTTTATACTGTCAAGTGCTGTTTCTGTGTGCCTTGGAATGTTTGGGCATCAATAAAAAGCATTTTTCGGCAACTGAAAATACTAAATGTGGCTATCAGGCCAAAATACGAATGTGTGGCTCGGCCTGGAAATGCATCAGAATTCTACTTTTATTTTCATATACACAAACTCGAAGCTGATTATCAAAGAAACGAGGTGGGAGGCAGGTATTGAGTTGTAAATGTTGCACATGATCATGGAGATTTCTGCATGATTTAGCAAGATTTGAGTGGCTTGCTCGAGCACACTGTCCAGCAGGGGCATCCGATTTGGTACATTTTGTCGTAAAAATTGCCGTTGAAAAAGTGGGGTACGAGAAGATTTCTATGCTATTGGCTCTCTTATGTAAGATCAATTTTAGTGTTTTATTTCTCTAGAATCCACAAAAACATGTCTAATTTTCATTTAGATTGAAGAGAATTTGCTTTTATACTTGAAACTGGTCGCAATCAGAATTTATCTTAGTGCGCCCTCCGGCACGCTCTGGGGTCTCCGTTTGATGGTGGTTTGCTACCTTTAATTAAGGTAGCAAACCACTGATCGGATCAGCTTGGCCAAGGCAAATTTGATAATAAAAGGGGGTACCCTTCAATTCATGGCTCTAAATACACTTTGTTGTATTTTATACTGTCAAGTGCTGTTTCTGTGTGCCTTGGAATGTTTTGGCATCAATAAAAAGCATTTTTCGGCAACTGAAAATACTAAATGTGGCTATCAGGCCAAAATACGAATGTGTGGCTCAGCCTGGAAATGCATCAGAATTCTACTTTCATTTTCATATACACAAACTCGAAGCTGATTATTAAAGAAACGAGGTGGGAGGCAGGTATTGAGTTGTAAATATTGCACATGATCATGCAGATTTCTGCATGATTTAGCAAGATTTGAGTGGCTTGCTCGAGCACACTGTCCAGCAAGGGCACCCGATTCGGTACATTTTGTCGTAAAAATTGCCGTCGAAGAATTGGGGTCCGAGAAGATTTCTATGCTATTTGCTCTCTTATGTAAGATCAATTTTAGTGTTTTATTTCTCTAGAATCCACAAAAACATCTCTCATTTTCATTTAGATTGAAGAGAATTTGCTTTTATTCTTGAAACTGGTCGCAATCAGAATTTATCTCCGTGCGCCCTCCGGCAGTTCTCGGGTCTCCGTTTGATGGTGGTTTGCTACATTTAAGCACAAACAGTGATTTTCAAGTTTCCATTTCAGATGTAAATAAAGCAGGCTTTGCACACCTCATCAGATGTCAGCTAAGGATATAGCATGATTTTGATTCTTGTGCGCAAGTCTTTTTCACAGGAGGGGAAATTGCACAGTTGGTGTCGGGGTAAAGAATTTGTGCCTGTGGCTCTTTTTGGAACAGGGTGATATTCTACAACAGCTGTCAAAAGGTCAGAGAGTATTTCAGCCAACTTTCCTATACACTGTATGTCTGCATAAGCTCCAAATTTGTGATTTTTTTTCAAAAATTCTCATATTAGGAGCAAAAAAGTTTTCTTAAAGCACAAACAGTGATTTTCAAGTTTCCATTTCAGATGTAAATAAAGCAGGCTTTGCACACCTCATCAGCTGTCGGCTAAGGATATAGCATGATTTTGATTCTTGTGTGCAAGTCTTTTTCACAGGAGGGAAAATCGCACAGTTGGTGTCAGGGTAAAGAATTTGTGCCTGTGGCTCTTTTCGGAACAGGGTGATATTCTACAACAGCTGTCAAAAGGTCAGAGAGTATTTCAGCCAACTTTCCTATACACTGTATGTCTGCATAAGCTCCAAATTTGTGATTTTTTTCAAAAATTCTCAAATTAGGAGCAAAAAAGTTTTCTTAAAGGTAGCAAACCACTGATCGGATCAGCTGGGCCTGGGCAAATTTGATAATAAAAGGGGGTACCCTTCAATTCATGGCTCTAAATACACTTTGTTGTATTTTATACTGTCAAGTGCTGTTTCTGTGTGCCTTGGAATGTTTTGGCATCAATAAAAAGCATTTTTCGGCAACTGAAAATACTAAATGTGGCTATCAGGCCAAAATACGAATGTGTGGCTCGGCCTGGAAATGCATCAGAATTCTACTTTCATTTTCATATACACAAACTCGAAGCTGATTATCAAAGAAACGAGGTGGGAGGCAGGTATTGAGTTGTAAATGTTGCACATGATCATGGAGATTTCTGCATGATTTAGCAAGATTTGAGTGGCTTGCTCGAGCAAACTGTCCAGCAGGGGCATCCGATTTGGTACATTTTGTTGTAAAAATTGCAGTGGGGTCCGAGAAGATTTCTATGCTATTGGCTCTCTTATGTAAGATCAATTTTAGTGTTTTATTTCTCTAGAATCCACAAAAACATCTCTAATCTTCATTTAGATTGAAGAGAATTTGCTTTTATACTTGAAACTGGTCGCAATCAGAATTTATCTTAGTGCGCCCTCCGGCACGCTCTGGGGTCTCCGTTTGATGGTGGTTTGCTACCTTTAAGCACAAACAGTGATTTTCAAGTTTCCATTTCAGATGTAAATAAAGCAGGCTTTGCACACCTCATCAGCTGTCGGCTAAGGATATAGCATGATTTTGATTCTTGTGCACAAGTCTTTTTCACAGGAGGGGAAATCGCACAGTTGGTGTCGGGGTAAAGAATTTGTGCCTGTGGCTCTTTTCGGAACAGGGTGATATTCTACAACAGCTGTCAAAAGGTCAGAGAGTATTTTAGCCAACTTTCCTATACACTGTATGTCTGCATAAGCTCCAAATTTGTGATTTTTTTCAAAAATTCTCAAATTAGGAGCAAAAAAGTTTTCTTTAAGCACAAACAGTGATTTTCAAGTTTCCATTTCAGATGTAAATAAATCAGGCTTTGCACACGACATCAGCTGTCGGCTAAGGATATAGCATGATTTTGATTCTTGTGCGCAAGTCTTTTTCACAGGAGGGGAAATCACACAGTTGGTGTCAGGGTAAAGAATTTGTGCCTGTGGCTCTTTTCGGAACAGGGTGATATTCTACAACAGCTGTCAAAAGGTCAGAGAGTATTTCAGCCAACTTTCCTATACACTGTATGTCTGCATAAGCTCCAAATTTGTGATTTTTTTTCAAAATTTCTCAAATTAGGAGCAAAAAAAATTTCTTAAAGGTAGCAAACCACTGATCGGATTAGCTGGGCCTGGGCAAATTTGATAATAAAAGGGGGGACCCTTCAATTCTTGGCTCTAAATACACTTTGTTGTATTTTATACTGTCAAGTGCTGTTTCTGTGTGCCTTGGAATGTTTGGGCATCAATAAAAAGCATTTTTCGGCAACTGAAAATACTAAATGTGGCTATCAGGCCAAAATACGAATGTGTGGCTCGGCCTGGAAATGCATCAGAATTCTACTTTTATTTTCATATACACAAACTCGAAGCTGATTATCAAAGAAACGAGGTGGGAGGCAGGTATTGAGTTGTAAATGTTGCACATGATCATGGAGATTTCTGCATGATTTAGCAAGATTTGAGTGGCTTGCTCGAGCACACTGTCCAGCAGGGGCATCCGATTTGGTACATTTTGTCGTAAAAATTGCCGTTGAAAAAGTGGGGTACGAGAAGATTTCTATGCTATTGGCTCTCTTATGTAAGATCAATTTTAGTGTTTTATTTCTCTAGAATCCACAAAAACATGTCTAATTTTCATTTAGATTGAAGAGAATTTGCTTTTATACTTGAAACTGGTCGCAATCAGAATTTATCTTAGTGCGCCCTCCGGCACGCTCTGGGGTCTCCGTTTGATGGTGGTTTGCTACCTTTAATTAAGGTAGCAAACCACTGATCGGATCAGCTTGGCCAAGGCAAATTTGATAATAAAAGGGGGTACCCTTCAATTCATGGCTCTAAATACACTTTGTTGTATTTTATACTGTCAAGTGCTGTTTCTGTGTGCCTTGGAATGTTTTGGCATCAATAAAAAGCATTTTTCGGCAACTGAAAATACTAAATGTGGCTATCAGGCCAAAATACGAATGTGTGGCTCAGCCTGGAAATGCATCAGAATTCTACTTTCATTTTCATATACACAAACTCGAAGCTGATTATTAAAGAAACGAGGTGGGAGGCAGGTATTGAGTTGTAAATATTGCACATGATCATGCAGATTTCTGCATGATTTAGCAAGATTTGAGTGGCTTGCTCGAGCACACTGTCCAGCAAGGGCATCCGATTCGGTACATTTTGTCGTAAAAATTGCCGTCGAAGAATTGGGGTCCGAGAAGATTTCTATGCTATTTGCTCTCTTATGTAAGATCAATTTTAGTGTTTTATTTCTCTAGAATCCACAAAAACATCTCTCATTTTCATTTAGATTGAAGAGAATTTGCTTTTATACTTGAAACTGGTCGCAATCAGAATTTATCTCCGTGCGCCCTCCGGCAGTTCTCGGGTCTCCGTTTGATGGTGGTTTGCTACATTTAAGCACAAACAGTGATTTTCAAGTTTCCATTTCAGATGTAAATAAAGCAGGCTTTGCACACCTCATCAGATGTCAGCTAAGGATATAGCATGATTTTGATTCTTGTGCGCAAGTCTTTTTCACAGGAGGGGAAATCGCACAGTTGGTGTCGGGGTAAAGAATTTGTGCCTGTGGCTCTTTTCGGAACAGGGTGATATTCTACAACAGCTGTCAAAAGGTCAGAGAGTATTTCAGCCAACTTTCCTATACACTGTATGTCTGCATAAGCTCCGAATTTGTGATTTTTTTCAAAAATTCTCAAATTAGGAGCAAAAAAGTTTTCTTTAAGCACAAACAGTGATTTTCAAGTTTCCATTTCAGATGTAAATAAAGCAGGCTTTGCACACCTCATCAGCTGTCGGCTAAGGATATAGCATGATTTTGATTCTTGTGTGCAAGTCTTTTTCACAGGAGGGAAAATCGCACAGTTGGTGTCGGGGTAAAGAATTTGTGCCTGTGGCTCTTTTCGGAACAGGGTGATATTCTACAACAGCTGTCAAAAGGTCAGAGAGTATTTCAGCCGACTTTCCTATACACTGTATGTCTGCATAAGCTCCAAATTTGTGATTTTTTTCAAAAATTCTCAAATTAGGAGCAAAAAAGTTTTCTTAAAGGTAGCAAACCACAGATCGGATCAGCTGGGCCTGGGCAAATTTGATAATAAAAGGGGGTACCCTTCAATTCATGGCTCTAAATACACTTTGTTGTATTTTATACTGTCAAGTGCTATCTGTGTGCCTTGGAATGTTTTGGCATCAATAAAAAGCATTTTTCGGCAACTGAAAATACTAAATGTGGCTATCAGGCCAAAATACGAATATGTGGCTCGGCCTGGAAATGCATCAGAATTCTACTTTCATTTTCATATACACAAACTCGAAGCTGATTATTAAAGAAACGAGGTGAGAGGCAGGTATTGAGTTGTAAATGTTGCACATGATCATGGAGATTTCTGCATGATTTAGCAAGATTTGAGTGGCTTGCTCGAGCAAACTGTCCAGCAGGGGCATCCGATTTGGTACATTTTGTTGTAAAAATTGCAGTGGGGTCCGAGAAGATTTCTATGCTATTGGCTCTCTTATGTAAGATCAATTTTAGTGTTTTATTTCTCTAGAATCCACAAAAACATCTCTAATCTTCATTTAGATTGAAGAGAATTTGCTTTTATACTTGAAACTGGTCGCAATCAGAATTTATCTTAGTGCGCCCTCCGGCACGCTCTGGGGTCTCCGTTTGATGGTGGTTTGCTACCTTTAAGCACAAACAGTGATTTTCAAGTTTCCATTTCAGATGTAAATAAAGCAGGCTTTGCACACCTCATCAGCTGTCGGCTAAGGATATAGCATGATTTTGATTCTTGTGCACAAGTCTTTTTCACAGGAGGGGAAATCGCACAGTTGGTGTCGGGGTAAAGAATTTGTGCCTGTGGCTCTTTTCGGAACAGGGTGATATTCTACAACAGCTGTCAAAAGGTCAGAGAGTATTTTAGCCAACTTTCCTATACACTGTATGTCTGCATAAGCTCCAAATTTGTGATTTTTTTTCAAAAATTCTCAAATAAGAGCAAAAAAGTTTTCTTAAAGGTAGCAAACCACTGAACGGATCAGCTGGGCCTGGGCAAATTTGATAATAAAAGGGGGGACCCTTCAATTCTTGGCTCTAAATACACTTTGTTGTATTTTATTCTGTCAAGTGCTGTTTCTGTGTGCCTTGGAATGTGTGGGCATCAATAAAAAGCATTTTTTGGCAACTGAAAATACTAATTGTGGCTATCAGGTCAAAATACGAATGTGTGGCTCGGCCTGGAAATGCATCAGAATTCTACTTTCATTTTCATATACACAAACTCGAAGCTGATTATTAAAGAAACGAGGTGGGAGGCAGGTATTGAGTTGTAAATGTTGCACATGATCATGGAGATTTCTGCATGATTTAGCAAGATTTGAGTGGCTTGCTCGAGCACACTGTCCAGCAGGGGCATCCGATTTGGTACATTTTGTCATAAAAATTGCCGTCGAAAAAGTGGGGTCCGAGAAGATTTCTATGCTTTTGGCTCTCTTATGTAAGATCAATTTTAGTGTTTTATTTCTCTAGAATCGACAATTTCTCTAATCTTCATTTAGATTGAAGAGAATTGGCTTTTATACTTGAAACTGGTCGCAATCAGAATTTATCTTAGTGCGCCCTCCGGCACGCTCTGGGGTCTCCGTTTGATTGTGGTTTGCTACCTTTAAGCACAAACAGTGATTTTCAAGTTTCCATTTCAGATGTAAATAAAGCAGGCTTTGCACACCTCATCAGCTGTCGGCTAAGGATATAGCATGATTTTGATTCTTGTGCGCAAGTCTTTTTCACAGGAGGGAAAATCGCACAGTTGGTGTCAGGGTAAAGAATTTGTGCCTGTGGCTCTTTTCGGAACAGGGTGATATTCTACAACAGCTGTCAAAAGGTCAGAGAGTATTTCAGCCAACTTTCCTATACACTGTATGTCTGCATAAGCTCCAAATTTGTGATTTTTTTCAAAAATTCTCAAATTAGGAGCAAAAACGTTTTCTTAAAGGTAGCAAACCACTGATCGGATCAGCTTGGCCTGGGCAAATTTGATAATAAAAGGGGGTACCCTTCAATTAATGGCTCTAAATACACTTTGTTGTATTTTATACTGTCAAGTGCTGTTTCTGTGTGCTTTGGAATGTTTTGGCATCAATAAAAAGCATTTTTCGGCAACTGAAAATACTAAATGTGGCTATCAGGCCAAAATACGAATGTGTGGCTCGGCCTGGAAATGCATCAGAATTCTACTTTCATTTTCATATACACAAACTCGAAGCTGATAATTAAAGAAACGAGGTGGGAGGCAGGTATTGAGTTGTAAATGTTGCACATGATCATGGAGATTTCTGCATGATTTAGCAAGATTTGAGTGGCTTGCTCGAGCACACTGTCCAGCAGGGGCATCCGATTTGGTACATTTTGTCGTAAAAATTGCCGTTGAAAAAGTGGGGTACGAGAAGATTTCTATGCTATTGGCTCTCTTATGTAAGATCAATTTTAGTGTTTTATTTCTCTAGAATCCACAAAAACATGTCTAATTTTCATTTAGATTGAAGAGAATTTGCTTTTATACTTGAAACTGGTTGCAATCAGAATTTATCTTAGTGCGCCCTCCGGCACGCTCTGGGGTCTCCGTTTGATGGTGGTTTGCTACCTTTAATTAAGGTAGCAAACCACTGATCGGATCAGCTTGGCCAAGGCAAATTTGATAATAAAAGGGGGTACCCTTCAATTCATGGCTCTAAATACACTTTGTTGTATTTTATACTGTCAAGTGCTGTTTCTGTGTGCCTTGGAATGTTTTGGCATCAATAAAAAGCATTTTTCGGCAACTGAAAATACTAAATGTGGCTATCAGGCCAAAATACGAATGTGTGGCTCAGCCTGGAAATGCATCAGAATTCTACTTTCATTTTCATATACACAAACTCGAAGCTGATTATTAAAGAAACGAGGTGGGAGGCAGGTATTGAGTTGTAAATATTGCACATGATCATGCAGATTTCTGCATGATTTAGCAAGATTTGAGTGGCTTGCTCGAGCACACTGTCCAGCAAGGGCATCCGATTCGGTACATTTTGTCGTAAAAATTGCCGTCGAAGAATTGGGGTCCGAGAAGATTTCTATGCTATTTGCTCTCTTATGTAAGATCAATTTTAGTGTTTTATTTCTCTAGAATCCACAAAAACATCTCTCATTTTCATTTAGATTGAAGAGAATTTGCTTTTATACTTGAAACTGGTCGCAATCAGAATTTATCTCCGTGCGCCCTCCGGCAGTTCTCGGGTCTCCGTTTGATGGTGGTTTGCTACATTTAAGCACAAACAGTGATTTTCATAGTTTCCATTTCAGATGTAAATAAAGCAGGCTTTGCACACCTCATCAGATGTCAGCTAAGGATATAGCATGATTTTGATTCTTGTGCGCAAGTCTTTTTCACAGGAGGGGAAATCGCACAGTTGGTGTCGGGGTAAAGAATTTGTGCCTGTGGCTCTTTTCGGAACAGGGTGATATTCTACAACAGCTGTCAAAAGGTCAGAGAGTATTTCAGCCAACTTTCCTATACACTGTATGTCTGCATAAGCTCCGAATTTGTGATTTTTTTCAAAAATTCTCAAATTAGGAGCAAAAAAGTTTTCTTTAAGCACAAACAGTGATTTTCAAGTTTCCATTTCAGATGTAAATAAAGCAGGCTTTGCACACCTCATCAGCTGTCGGCTAAGGATATAGCATGATTTTGATTCTTGTGTGCAAGTCTTTTTCACAGGAGGGAAAATCGCACAGTTGGTGTCAGGGTAAAGAATTTGTGCCTGTGGCTCTTTTCGGAACAGGGTGATATTCTACAACAGCTGTCAAAAGGTCAGAGAGTATTTCAGCCGACTTTCCTATACACTGTATGTCTGCATAAGCTCCAAATTTGTGATTTTTTTCAAAAATTCTCAAATTAGGAGCAAAAAAGTTTTCTTAAAGGTAGCAAACCACTGATCGGATCAGCTCGGCCTGGGCAAATTTGATAATAAAAGGGGGTACCCTTCAATTCATGGCTCTAAATACACTTTGTTGTATTTTATACTGTCAAGTGCTATCTGTGTGCCTTGGAATGTTTTGGCATCAATAAAAAGCATTTTTCGGCAACTGAAAATACTAAATGTGGCTATCAGGCCAAAATACGAATGTGTGGCTCGGCCTGGAAATGCATCAGAATTCTACTTTCATTTTCATATACACAAACTCGAAGCTGATTATTAAAGAAACGAGGTGAGAGGCAGGTATTGAGTTGTAAATGTTGCACATGATCATGGAGATTTCTGCATGATTTAGCAAGATTTGAGTGGCTTGCTCGAGCAAACTGTCCAGCAGGGGCATCCGATTTGGTACATTTTGTTGTAAAAATTGCAGTGGGGTCCGAGAAGATTTCTATGCTATTGGCTCTCTTATGTAAGATCAATTTTAGTGTTTTATTTCTCTAGAATCCACAAAGACATCTCTAATCTTCATTTAGATTGAAGAGAATTTGCTTTTATACTTGAAACTGGTCGCAATCAGAATTTATCTTAGTGCGCCCTCCGGCACGCTCTGGGGTCTCCGTTTGATGGTGGTTTGCTACCTTTAAGCACAAACAGTGATTTTCAAGTTTCCATTTCAGATGTAAATAAAGCAGGCTTTGCACACCTCATCAGCTGTCGGCTAAGGATATAGCATGATTTTGATTCTTGTGCACAAGTCTTTTTCACAGGAGGGGAAATCGCACAGTTGGTGTCGGGGTAAAGAATTTGTGCCTGTGGCTCTTTTCGGAACAGGGTGATATTCTACAACAGCTGTCAAAAGGTCAGAGAGTATTTTAGCCAACTTTCCTATACACTGTATGTCTGCATAAGCTCCAAATTTGTGATTTTTTTCAAAAATTCTCAAATAAGAGCAAAAAAGTTTTTTTAAAGGTAGCAAACCACTGATCGGATCAGCTGGGCCTGGGCAAATTTGATAATAAAAGGGGGGACCCTTCAATTCGTGGCTCTAAATACACTTTGTTGTATTTTATACTGCTAAGTGCTGTTTCTGTGTGCCTGAGAATGTTTGGGCATCAATAAAAAGCATTTTTCGGCAACTGAAAATACTAAATGTGGCTATCAGGCCAAAATACGAATGTGTGGCTCGGCCTGGAAATGCATCAGAATTCTACTTTCATTTTCATATACACAAACTCGAAGCTGATTATTAAAGAAACGAGGTGGGAGGCAGGTATTGAGTTGTAAATGTTGCACATGATCATGGAGATTTCTGCATGATTTAGCAAGATTTGAGTGGCTTGCTCGAGCACACTGTCCAGCAGGGGCATCCGATTTGGTACATTTTGTCGTAAAAATTGCCGTCGAAAAAGTGGGGTCCGAGAAGATTTCTATGCTATTGGCTCTCTTATGTAAGATCAATTTTAGTGTTTTATTTCTCTAGAATCGACAATTTCTCTAATCTTCATTTAGATTGAAGAGAATTGGCTTTTATACTTGAAACTGGTCGCAATCAGAATTTATCTTAGTGCGCCCTCCGGCACGCTCTGGGGTCTCCGTTTGATAGTGGTTTGCTACCTTTAAGCACAAACAGTGATTTTCAAGTTTCCATTTCAGATGTAAATAAAGCAGGCTTTGCACACCTCATCAGCTGTCGGCTAAGGATATAGCATGATTTTGATTCTTGTGCGCAAGTCTTTTTCACAGGAGGGGAAATCGCACAGTTGGTGTCAGGGTAAAGAATTTGTGCCTGTGGCTCTTTTCGGAACAGGGTGATATTCTACAACAGCTGTCAAAAGGTCAGAGAGTATTTCAGCCAACTTTCCTATACACTGTATGTCTGCATAAGCTCCAAATTTGTGATTTTTTTCAAAAATTCTCAAATTAGGAGCAAAAAAGTTTTCTTAAAGGTAGCAAACCACTGATCGGATCAGCTTGGCCTGGGCAAATTTGATAATAAAAGGGGGTACCCTTCAATTCATGGCTCTAAATACACTTTGTTGTATTTTATACTGTCAAGTGCTGTTTCTGTGTGCTTTGGAATGTTTTGGCATCAATAAAAAGCATTTTTCGGCAACTGAAAATACTAAATGTGGCTATCAGGCCAAAATACGAATGTGTGGCTCGGCCTGGAAATGCATCAGAATTCTACTTTCATTTTCATATACACAAACTCGAAGCTGATTATTAAAGAAACGAGGTGGGAGGCAGGTATTGAGTTGTAAATGTTGCACATGATCATGGAGATTTCTGCATGATTTAGCAAGATTTGAGTGGCTTGCTCGAGCACACTGTCCAGCAAGGGCATCCGATTTGGTAAATTTTGTCGTAAAAATTGCCGTCGAAAAAGTGGGGTCCGAGAAGATTTCTATGCTATTGGCTCTCTTATGTAAGATCAATTTTAGTGTTTTATTTCTCTAGAATCCACAAAAACATCTCTAATTTTCATTTAGATTGAAGAGAATTGGCTTTTATACTTGAAACTGGTCGCAATCAGAATTTATCTTAGTGCGCCCTCCAGCACGCTCTGGGGACTCCGTTTGATGGTGGTTTGCTACCTTTAAGCACAAACAGTGGTTTTCAAGTTTCCATTTCAGATGTAAATAAAGCAGGCTTTGCACACCTCATCAGATGTCAGCTAAGGATATAGCATGATTTTGATTCTTGTGCGCAAGTCTTTTTCACAGGAGGGGAAATCGCACAGTTGGTGTCGGGGTAAAGAATTTGTGCCTGTGGCTCTTTTCGGAACAGGGTGATATTCTACAACAGCTGTCAAAAGGTCAGAGAGTATTTCAGCCAACTTTCCTATACACTGTATGTCTGCATAAGCTCCAAATTTGTGATTTTTTTCAAAAATTCTCAAATTAGGAGCAAAAAAGTTTTCTTAAAGGTAGCAAACCACTGATCGGATCAGCTGGGCCAGGGCAAATTTGATAATAAAAGTGGGTACCCTTCAATTCGTGGCTCTAAATACACTTTGTTGTATTTTATACTGCTAAGTGCTGTTTCTGTGTGCCTGAGAATGTTTGGGCATCAATAAAAAGCATTTTTCGGCAACTGAAAATACTAAATGTGGCTATCAGGCCAAAATACGAATGTGTGGCTCGGCCTGGAAATGCATCAGAATTCTACTTTCATTTTCATATACACAAACTCGAAGCTGATTATTAAAGAAACGAGGTGGGAGGCAGGTATTGAGTTGTAAATGTTGCACATGATCATGGAGATTTCTGCATGATTTAGCAAGATTTGAGTGGCTTGCTCGAGCACACTGTCCAGCAGGGGCATCCGATTTGGTACATTTTGTCGTAAAAATTGCCGTCGAAAAAGTGGGGTCCAGAGATTTCTATGCTATTGGCTCTCTTATGTAAGATCAATTTTAGTGTTTTATTTCTCTAGAATTGACAATTTCTCTAATCTTCATTTAGATTGAAGAGAATTGGCTTTTATACTTGAAACTGGTCGCAATCAGAATTTATCTTAGTGCGCCCTCCGGCACGCTCTGGGGTCTCCGTTTGATTGTGGTTTGCTACCTTTAAGCACAAACAGTGATTTTCAAGTTTCCATTTCAGATGTAAATAAAGCAGGCTTTGCACACCTCATCAGCTGTCGGCTAAGGATATAGCATGATTTTGATTCTTGTGCGCAAGTCTTTTTCACAGGAGGGAAAATCGCACAGTTGGTGTCAGGGTAAAGAATTTGTGCCTGTGGCTCTTTTCGGAACAGGGTGATATTCTACAACAGCTGTCAAAAGGTCAGAGAGTATTTCAGCCAACTTTCCTATACACTGTATGTCTGCATAAGCTCCAAATTTGTGATTTTTTTCAAAAATTCTCAAATTAGGAGCAAAAAAGTTTTCTTAAAGGTAGCAAACCACTGATCGGATCAGCTTGGCCTGGGCAAATTTGATAATAAAAGGGGGTACCCTTCAATTCATGGCTCTAAATACACTTTGTTGTATTTTATACTGTCAAGTGCTGTTTCTGTGTGCTTTGGAATGTTTTGGCATCAATAAAAAGCATTTTTCGGCAACTGAAAATACTAAATGTGGCTATCAGGCCAAAATACGAATGTGTGGCTCGGCCTGGAAATGCATCAGAATTCTACTTTCATTTTCATATACACAAACTCGAAGCTGATTATTAAAGAAACGAGGTGGGAGGCAGGTATTGAGTTGTAAATGTTGCACATGATCATGTAGATTTCTGCATGATTTAGCAAGATTTGAGTGGCTTGCTCGAGCACACTGTCCAGCAAGGGCATCCGATTTGGTAAATTTTGTCGTAAAAATTGCCGTCGAAAAAGTGGGGTCCGAGAAGATTTCTATGCTATTGGCTCTCTTATGTAAGATCAATTTTAGTGTTTTATTTCTCTAGAATCCACAAAAACATCTCTAATTTTCATTTAGATTGAAGAGAATTGGCTTTTATACTTGAAACTGGTCGCAATCAGAATTTATCTTAATGCGCCCTCCAGCACGCTCTGGGGACTCTGTTTGATGGTGGTTTGCTACCTTTAAGCACAAACAGTGGTTTTCAAGTTTCCATTTCAGATGTAAATAAAGCAGGCTTTGCACACCTCATCAGATGTCAGCTAAGGATATAGCATGATTTTGATTCTTGTGCGCAAGTCTTTTTCACAGGAGGGGAAATCGCACAGTTGGTGTCGGGGTAAAGAATTTGTGCCTGTGGCTCTTTTCGGAACAGGGTGATATTCTACAACAGCTGTCAAAAGGTCAGAGAGTATTTCAGCCAACTTTCCTATACACTGTATGTCTGCATAAGCTCCAAATTTGTGATTTTTTTCAAAAATTCTCAAATTAGGAGCAAAAAAGTTTTCTTAAAGGTAGCAAACCACTGATCGGATCAGCTGGGCCAGGGCAAATTTGATAATAAAAGGGGGTACCCTTCAATTCGTGGCTCTAAATACACTTTGTTGTATTTTATACTGCTAAGTGCTGTTTCTGTGTGCCTGAGAATGTTTGGGCATCAATAAAAAGCATTTTTCGGCAACTGAAAATACTAAATGTGGCTATCAGGCCAAAATACGAATGTGTGGCTCGGCCTGGAAATGCATCAGAATTCTACTTTCATTTTCATATACACAAACTCGAAGCTGATTATTAAAGAAACGAGGTGGGAGGCAGGTATTGAGTTGTAAATGTTGCACATGATCATGGAGATTTCTGCATGATTTAGCAAGATTTGAGTGGCTTGCTCGAGCACACTGTCCAGCAGGGGCATCCGATTTGGTACATTTTGTCGTAAAAATTGCCGTCGAAAAAGTGGGGTCCGAGAAGATTTCTATGCTATTGGCTCTCTTATGTAAGATCAATTTTAGTGTTTTATTTCTCTAGAATCGACAATTTCTCTAATATTCATTTAGATTGAAGAGAATTGGCTTTTATACTTCAAACTGGTCGCAATCAGAATTTATCTTAGTGCGCCCTCCAGCACGCTCTGGGGTCTCCGTTTGATGGTGGTTTGCTACCTTTAAGCACAAACAGTGATTTTCAAGTTTTCATTTCAGATGTAAATAAAGCAGGCTTTGCACACCTCATCAGATTTTGGCTAAGGATATAGCATGATTTTGATTCTTGTGCGCAAGTCTTTTTCACAGGAGGGGAAATCGCACAGTTGGTGTCGGGGTAAAGAATTTGTGCCTGTGGCTCTTTTCGGAACAGGGTGATATTCTACAACAGCTGTCAAAAGGTCAGAGAGTATTTCAGCCAACTTTCCTATACACTGTATGTCTGCATAAGCTCCAAATTTGTGATTTTTTTCAAAAATTCTCAAATTAGGAGCAAAAAAGTTTTCTTTAAGCACAAACAGTGATTTTCAAGTTTCCATTTCAGATGTAAATAAAGCAGGCTTTGCACACCTCATCAGCTGTCGGCTAAGGATATAGCATGCTTTTGATTCTTGTGCGCAAGTCTTTTTCACAGGAGGGAAAATCGCACAGTTGGTGTCAGGGTAAAGAATTTGTGCCTGTGGCTCTTTTCAGAACAGGGTGATATTCTACAACAGCTGTTAAAAGGTCAGAGAGTATTTCAGCCAACTTTCCTATACACTGTATGTCTGCATAAGCTCCAAATTTGTGATTTTTTTCAAAAATTCTCAAATTAGGAGCAAAAAAGTTTTCTTAAAGGTAGCAAACCACTGATCGGATCAGCTGGGCCTGGGCAAATTTGATAATAAAAGGGGGTACCCTTCAATTCATGGCTCTTAATACACTTTGTTGTATTTTATACTGTCAAGTGCTGTTTCTGTGTGCCTTGGAATGTTTTGGCATCAATAAAAAGCATTTTTCGGCAACTGAAAATACTAAATGTGGCTATCAGGCCAAAATACGAATGTGTGGCTCGGCCTGGAAATGCATCAGAATTCTACTTTCATTTTCATATACACAAACTCGAAGCTGATTATTAAAGAAACGAGGTGGGAGGCAGGTATTGAGTTGTAAATGTTGCACATGATCATGGAGATTTCTGCATGATTTAGCAAGATTTGAGTGGCTTGCTCGAGCACACTGTCCAGCAGGGGCATCCGATTTGGTACATTTTGTTGTAAAAATTGCAGTGGGGTCCGAGAAGATTTCTATGCTATTGGCTCTCTTATGTAAGATCAATTTTAGTGTTTTATTTCTCTAGAATCCACAAAAACATCTCTAATCTTCATTTAGATTGAAGAGAATTTGCTTTTATACTTGAAACTGGTCGCAATCAGAATTTATCTTAGTGCGCCCTCCGGCACGCTCTGGGGTCTCCGTTTGATGGTGGTTTGCTACCTTTAAGCACAAACAGTGATTTTCAAGTTTCCATTTCAGATGTAAATAAAGCAGGCTTTGCACACCTCATCAGCTGTCGGCTAAGGATATAGCATGATTTTGATTCTTGTGCACAAGTCTTTTTCACAGGAGGGGAAATCGCACAGTTGGTGTCCGGGTAAAGAATTTGTGCCTTTGGCTCTTTTCGGAACAGGGTGATATTCTACAACAGCTGTCAAAAGGTCAGAGAGTATTTTAGCCAACTTTCCTATACACTGTATGTCTGCATAAGCTCCAATTTTGTGATTTTTTTCAAAAATTCTCAAATTAGGAGCAAAAAAGTTTTCTTAAAGGTAGCAAACCACTGATCGGATCAGCTTGGCCTGGGCAAATTTGATAATAAAAGGGGGTACCCTTCAATTCATGGCTCTAAATACACTTTGTTGTATTTTATACTGTCAAGTGCTGTTTCTGTGTGCCTTGGAATGTGTGGGAATCAATAAAAAGCATTTTTCGGCAACTGAAAATACTAAATGTGGCTATCAGGTTAAAATACAAATGTGTGGCTTGGCCTGGAAATGCATCAGAATTCTACTTTCATTTTCATATACACAAACTCGAAGCTGATTATTAAAGAAACGAGGTGGGAGGCAGGTATTGAGTTGTAAATGTTGCACATCATCATGGAGATTTCTGCATGATTTAGCAAGATTTGAGTGGCTTGCTCGAGCACACTGTCCAGCAGGGGCATCCGATTTGGTACATTTTGTCGTAAAAATTGCCGTCGAAAAAGTGGGGTCCGAGAAGATTTCTATGCTATTGGCTCTCTTATGTAAGATCAATTTTAGTGTTTTATTTCTCTAGAATCGACAATTTCTCTAATCTTCATTTAGATTGAAGAGAATTGGCTTTTATACTTGAAACTGGTCGCAATCAGAATTTATCTTAGTGCACCCTCCGGCACGCTCTGGGGTCTCCGTTTGATGGTGGTTTGCTACCTTTAAGCACAAACAGTGATTTTCAAGTTTCCATTTCAGATGTAAATAAAGCAGGCTTTGCACACCTCATCAGATGTTGGCTAAGGATATAGCATGATTTTGATTCTTGTGCGCAAGTCTTTTTCACAGGAGGGAAAATCGCACAGTTGGTGTCAGGGTAAAGAATTTGTGCCTGTGGCTCTTTTCGGAACAGGGTGATATTCTACAACAGCTGTCAAAAGGTCAGAGAGTACTTCAGCCAACTTTCCTATACACTGTATGTCTGCATAAGCTCCAAATTTGTGATTTTTTTCAAAAATTCTCAAATTAGGAGCAAAAAAGTTTTCTTAAAGGTAGCAAACCACTGATCGGATCAGCTTGGCCTGGGCAAATTTGATAATAAAAGGGGATACCCTTCAATTCATGGCTCTAAATACACTTTGTTGTATTTTATACTGTCAAGTGCTGTTTCTGTGTGCTTTGGAATGTTTTGGCATCAATAAAAAGCATTTTTCGGCAACTGAAAATACTAAATGTGGCTATCAGGCCAAAATACGAATGTGTGGCTCGGCCTAGAAATGCATCAGAATTCTACTTTCATTTTCATATACACAAACTCGAAGCTGATTATTAAAGAAACGAGGTGGGAGGCAGGTATTGAGTTGTAAATGTTGCACATGATCATGCAGATTTCTGCATGATTTAGCAAGATTTGAGTGGCTTGCTCGAGCACACTGTCCAGCAAGGGCATCCGATTTGGTAAATTTTGTCGTAAAAATTGCCATCGAAAAAGTTGGGTCCGAGAAGATTTCTATGCTATTAGCTCTCTTATGTAAGATCAATTTTAGTGTTTTATTTCTCTAGAATCCACAAAAACATCTCTAATTTTCATTTAGATTGAAGAGAATTGGCTTTTATACTTGAAACTGGTCGCAATCAGAATTTATCTTAGTGCGCCCTCCGGCACGCTCTGGGGTCTCCGTTTGATGGTGGTTTGCTACCTTTAAGCACAAACAGTGATTTTCAAGTTTCCATTTCAGATGTAAATAAAGCAGGCTTTGCACACCTCATCAGATGTCAGCTAAGGATATAGCATGATTTTGATTCTTGTGCGCAAGTCTTTTTCACAGGAGGGGAAATCGCACAGTTGGTGTTGGGGTAAAGAATTTGTGCCTGTGGCTCTTTTCGGAACATGGTGATATTCTACAACAGCTGTCAAAAGGTCAGAGAGTATTTCAGCCAACTTTCCTATACACTGTATGTCTGCATAAGCTCCAAATTTGTGACTTTTTTTAAAAATTCTCAAATTAGGAGCAAAAAAGTTTTTTAAAGGTAGCAAACCACTGATCGGATCGGCTGGGCCTAAGCAAATTTGATAATAAAAGGGGGTTCCCTTCAATTCATGGCTCTAAATACACTTTGTTGTATTTTATACTGCTAAGTGTTGTTTCTGTGTGCCTGAGAATGTTTGGGCATCAATAAAAAGCATTTTTCGGCAACTGAAAAATACTAAATGTGGCTATCAGGCCAAAATACGAATGTGTGGCTCGGCCTGGAAATGCATCAGAATTCTACTTTCATTTTCATATACACAAACTCGAAGCTGATTATTAAAGAAACGAGGTGGGAGGCAGATATTGAGTTGTAAATGTTGCACATGATCATGGAGATTTCTGCATGATTTAGCAAGATTTGAGTGGCTTGCTCGAGCACACTGTCCAGCAGGGGCATCCGATTTGGTACATTTTGTCGTAAAAATTGCCGTCGAAAAAGTGGGGTCCGAGAAGATTTCTATGCTATTGGCTCTCTTATGTAAGATCAATTTTAGTGTTTTATTTCTCTAGAATCGACAATTTTTCTAATCTTCATTTAGATTGAAGAGAGTTGGCTTTTATACTTCAAACTGGTCGCAATCAGAATTTATCTTAGTGCGCCCTCCAGCACGCTCTGGGGTCTCCGTTTGATGGTGGTTTGCTACCTTTAAGCACAAACAGTGATTTTCAAGTTTTCATTTCAGATGTAAATAAATCAGGCTTTGCACACGACATCAGCTGTCGGCTAAGGATATAGCATGATTTTGATTCTTGTGCGCAAGTCTTTTTCACAGGAGGGGAAATCGCACAGTTGGTGTCGGGGTAAAGAATTTGTTCCTGTGGCTCTTTTCGGAACAGGGTGATATTCTACAACAGCTGTCAAAAGGTCAGAGAGTATTTCAGCCAACTTTCCTATACACTGTATGTCTGCATAAGCTCCAAATTTGTGACTTTTTTTAAAAATTCTCAAATTAGGAGCAAAAAAGTTTTTTAAAGGTAGCAAACCACTGATCGGATCGGCTGGGCCTAAGCAAATTTGATAATAAAAGGGGGTTCCCTTCAATTCTTGGCTCTAAATACACTTTGTTGTATTTTATACTGCTAAGTGTTGTTTCTGTGTGCCTGAGAATGTTTGGGCATCAATAAAAAGCATTTTTCGGCAACTGAAAAATACTAAATGTGGCTATCAGGCCAAAATACGAATGTGTGGCTCGGCCTGGAAATGCATCAGAATTCTACTTTCATTTTCATATACACAAACTCGAAGCTGATTATTAAAGAAACGAGGTGGGAGGCAGATATTGAGTTGTAAATGTTGCACATGATCATGGAGATTTCTGCATGATTTAGCAAGATTTGAGTGGCTTGCTCGAGCACACTGTCCAGCAGGGGCATCCGATTTGGTACATTTTGTCGTAAAAATTGCCGTCGAAAAAGTGGGGTCCGAGAAGATTTCTATGCTATTGGCTCTCTTATGTAAGATCAATTTTAGTGTTTTATTTCTCTAGAATCGACAATTTCTCTAATCTTCATTTAGATTGAAGAGAGTTGGCTTTTATACTTCAAACTGGTCGCAATCAGAATTTATCTTAGTGCGCCCTCCAGCACGCTCTGGGGTCTCCGTTTGATGGTGGTTTGCTACCTTTAAGCACAAACAGTGATTTTCAAGTTTTCATTTCAGATGTAAATAAATCAGGCTTTGCACACGACATCAGCTGTCGGCTAAGGATATAGCATGATTTTGATTCTTGTGCGCAAGTCTTTTTCACAGGAGGGGAAATCGCACAGTTGGTGTCGGGGTAAAGAATTTGTTCCTGTGGCTCTTTTCGGAACAGGGTGATATTCTACAACAGCTGTCAAAAGGTCAGAGAGTATTTCAGCCAACTTTCCTATACACTGTATGTCTGCATAAGCTCCAAATTTGTGACTTTTTTTAAAAATTCTCAAATTAGGAGCAAAAAAGTTTTTAAAGGTAGCAAACCACTGATCGGATCGGCTGGGCCTAAGCAAATTTGATAATAAAAGGGGGTTCCCTTCAATTCTTGGCTCTAAATACACTTTGTTGTATTTTATACTGCTAAGTGTTGTTTCTGTGTGCCTGAGAATGTTTGGGCATCAATAAAAAGCATTTTTCGGCAACTGAAAAATACTAAATGTGGCTATCAGGCCAAAATACGAATGTGTGGCTCGGCCTGGAAATGCATCAGAATTCTACTTTCATTTTCATATACACAAACTCGAAGCTGATTATTAAAGAAACGAGGTGGGAGGCAGATATTGAGTTGTAAATGTTGCACATGATCATGGAGATTTCTGCATGATTTAGCAAGATTTGAGTGGCTTGCTCGAGCACACTGTCCAGCAGGGGCATCCGATTTGGTACATTTTGTCGTAAAAATTGCCGTCGAAAAAGTGGGGTCCGAGAAGATTTCTATGCTATTGGCTCTCTTATGTAAGATCAATTTTAGTGTTTTATTTCTCTAGAATCGACAATTTCTCTAATCTTCATTTAGATTGAAGAGAGTTGGCTTTTATACTTCAAACTGGTCGCAATCAGAATTTATCTTAGTGCGCCCTCCAGCACGCTCTGGGGTCTCCGTTTGATGGTGGTTTGCTACCTTTAAGCACAAACAGTGATTTTCAAGTTTTCATTTCAGATGTAAATAAATCAGGCTTTGCACACGACATCAGCTGTCGGCTAAGGATATAGCATGATTTTGATTCTTGTGCGCAAGTCTTTTTCACAGGAGGGGAAATCGCACAGTTGGTGTCGGGGTAAAGAATTTGTTCCTGTGGCTCTTTTCGGAACAGGGTGATATTCTACAACAGCTGTCAAAAGGTCAGAGAGTATTTCAGCCAACTTTCCTATACACTGTATGTCTGCATAAGCTCCAAATTTGTGACTTTTTTTAAAAATTCTCAAATTAGGAGCAAAAAAGTTTTTTAAAGGTAGCAAACCACTGATCGGATCGGCTGGGCCTAAGCAAATTTGATAATAAAAGGGGGTTCCCTTCAATTCTTGGCTCTAAATACACTTTGTTGTATTTTATACTGCTAAGTGTTGTTTCTGTGTGCCTGAGAATGTTTGGGCATCAATAAAAAGCATTTTTCGGCAACTGAAAAATACTAAATGTGGCTATCAGGCCAAAATACGAATGTGTGGCTCGGCCTGGAAATGCATCAGAATTCTACTTTCATTTTCATATACACAAACTCGAAGCTGATTATTAAAGAAACGAGGTGGGAGGCAGATATTGAGTTGTAAATGTTGCACATGATCATGGAGATTTCTGCATGATTTAGCAAGATTTGAGTGGCTTGCTCGAGCACACTGTCCAGCAGGGGCATCCGATTTGGTACATTTTGTCGTAAAAATTGCCGTCGAAAAAGTGGGGTCCGAGAAGATTTCTATGCTATTGGCTCTCTTATGTAAGATCAATTTTAGTGTTTTATTTCTCTAGAATCGACAATTTCTCTAATCTTCATTTAGATTGAAGAGAGTTGGCTTTTATACTTCAAACTGGTCGCAATCAGAATTTATCTTAGTGCGCCCTCCAGCACGCTCTGGGGTCTCCGTTTGATGGTGGTTTGCTACCTTTAAGCACAAACAGTGATTTTCAAGTTTTCATTTCAGATGTAAATAAATCAGGCTTTGCACACGACATCAGCTGTCGGCTAAGGATATAGCATGATTTTGATTCTTGTGCGCAAGTCTTTTTCACAGGAGGGGAAATCGCACAGTTGGTGTCGGGGTAAAGAATTTGTTCCTGTGGCTCTTTTCGGAACAGGGTGATATTCTACAACAGCTGTCAAAAGGTCAGAGAGTATTTCAGCCAACTTTCCTATACACTGTATGTCTGCATAAGCTCCAAATTTGTGACTTTTTTTAAAAATTCTCAAATTAGGAGCAAAAAAGTTTTTTAAAGGTAGCAAACCACTGATCGGATCGGCTGGGCCTAAGCAAATTTGATAATAAAAGGGGGTTCCCCTCCCATTCTTGGCTCTAAATACACTTTGTTGTATTTTATACTGACAAGTGCTGTTTCTGTGTGCCTTGGAATGTTTGGGCATCAATAAAAAGCATTTTTCGGCAACTGAAAATACTAAATGTGGCTATCAGGCCAAAATACGAATGTGTGGCTCGGCCTGGAAATGCATCAGAATTCTACTTTCATTTTCATATACACAAACTCGAAGCTGATTATTAAAGAAACGAGGTGGGAGGCAGGTATTGAGTTGTAAATGTTGCACATGATCATGGAGATTTCTGCATGATTTAGCAAGATTTGAGTGGCTTGCTCGAGCACACTGTCCAGCAGGGGCATCCGATTTGGTACATTTTGTAGTAAAAATTGCCGTCGAAAAAGTGGGGTCCGAGAAGATTTCTATGCTATTGGCTCTCTTATGTAAGATCAATTTTAGTGTTTTATTTCTCTAGAATCGACAATTTCTCTAATCTTCATTTAGATTGAAGAGAATTGGCTTTTATACTTCAAACTGGTCGCAATCAGAATTTATCTTAGTGCGCCCTCCAGCACGCTCTGGGGTCTCCGTTTGATGGTGGTTTGCTACCTTTAAGCACAAACAGTGATTTTCAAGTTTTCATTTCAGATGTAAATAAAGCAGGCTTTGCACACCTCATCAGATGTCGGCTAAGGATATAGCATGATTTTGATTCTTGTGCGCAAGTCTTTTTCACGGGAGCGGAAATTGCACAGTTGGTGTCGGGGTAAAGAATTTGTGCCTGTGGCTCTTTTAGGAACAGGGTGATATTCTACAACAGCTGTTAAAAAGGTCAGAGAGTATTTCAGCCAACTTTCCTATACACTGTATGTCTGCATAAGCTCCAAATTTGTGATTTTTTTCAAAATTTCCCAAATTAGGAGCAAAAAAGTTTTCTTAAAGGTAGCAAACCACTGATCGGATCAGCTGGGCCTGGGCAAATTTGATAATAAAAGAGGGTACCCTTCCATTCTTGGCTCTAAATACACTTTGTTGTATTTTATACTGACAAGTGCTGTTTCTGTGTGCCTTGGAATGTTTGGGCATCAATAAAAAACATTTTTCGGCAACTGAAAATACTATATGTGGCTATCAGGCCAAAATACGAATGTGTGGCTCGGCCTGGAAATGCATCAGAATTCTACTTTCATTTTCATATACACAAACTCGAAGCTGATTATCAAAGAAACAAGGTGGGAGGCAGGTATTGAGTTGTAAATGTTGCACATGATCATGGATATTTCTGCATGATTTAGCAAGATTTGAGTGGCTTGCTCGAGCACACTGTCCAGCAGGGGCATCTGATTTGGTACATTTTGTCGTAAAAATTACTGTCGAAAAACTGGGTTCCGAGAAGATTTCTATGCTATTGGCTCTCTTATGTAAGATCAATTTTAGTGTTTTATTTCTCTAGAATCCACAAAAACATCTCTAATTTTCATTTAGATTGAAGAGAATTTGCTTTTATACTTGAAACTGGTCGCAATCAGAATTTATCTTAGTGCGCCCTCTGGCACGCTCTGGGGTCTCCGTTTGATGGTGGTTTGCTACCTTTAAGCACAAACAGTGATTTTCAAGTTTCCATTTCAGAGGTAAATAAAGCAGGCTTTGCACACCTCATCAGATGTCGGCTAAGGATATAGCATGATTTTGATTCTTGTGCGCAAGTCTTTTTCACAGGAGGGGAAATCGCACAGTTGGTGTCGGGGTAAAGAATTTGTGCCTGTGGCTCTTTTCGGAACAGGGTGATATTCTACAACAGCTGTCAAAAGGTCAGAGAGTATTTCAGCCAACTTTCCTATACACTGTATGTCTGCATAAGCTCCAAATTTGTGATTTTTTTCAAAAATTCTCAAATTAGGAGCAAAAAAGTTTTCTTAAAGGTAGCAAACCACTGATTGGATCAGCTGGGCCTGGGCAAATTTGATAATAAAAGGGGGTACCCTTCAATTCATGGCTCTTAATACACTTTGTTGTATTTTATACTGTCAAGTGCTGTTTCTGTGTGCCTTGGAATGTTTTGGCATCAATAAAAAGCATTTTTCGGCAACTGAAAAATACTAAATGTGGCTATCAGGCCAAAATACGAATGTGTGGCTCGGCCTGGAAATGCATCAGAATTCTACTTTCATTTTCATATACACAAACTCGAAGCTGATTATTAAAGAAACGAGGTGGGAGGCAGATATTGAGTTGTAAATGTTGCACATGATCATGGAGATTTCTGCATGATTTAGCAAGATTTGAGTGGCTTGCTCGAGCACACTGTCCAGCAGGGGCATCCGATTTGGTACATTTTGTCGTAAAAATTGCCGTCGAAAAAGTGGGGTCCGAGAAGATTTCTATGCTATTGGCTCTCTTATGTAAGATCAATTTTAGTGTTTTATTTCTCTAGAATCGACAATTTCTCTAATCTTCATTTAGATTGAAGAGAGTTGGCTTTTATACTTCAAACTGGTCGCAATCAGAATTTATCTTAGTGCGCCCTCCAGCACGCTCTGGGGTCTCCGTTTGATGGTGGTTTGCTACCTTTAAGCACAAACAGTGATTTTCAAGTTTTCATTTCAGATGTAAATAAATCAGGCTTTGCACACGACATCAGCTGTCGGCTAAGGATATAGCATGATTTTGATTCTTGTGCGCAAGTCTTTTTCACAGGAGGGGAAATCGCACAGTTGGTGTCGGGGTAAAGAATTTGTTCCTGTGGCTCTTTTCGGAACAGGGTGATATTCTACAACAGCTGTCAAAAGGTCAGAGAGTATTTCAGCCAACTTTCCTATACACTGTATGTCTGCATAAGCTCCAAATTTGTGACTTTTTTTAAAAATTCTCAAATTAGGAGCAAAAAAGTTTTTTAAAGGTAGCAAACCACTGATCGGATCGGCTGGGCCTAAGCAAATTTGATAATAAAAGGGGGTTCCCCTCCAATTCTTGGCTCTAAATACACTTTGTTGTATTTTATACTGACAAGTGCTGTTTCTGTGTGCCTTGGAATGTTTGGGCATCAATAAAAAGCATTTTTCGGCAACTGAAAATACTAAATGTGGCTATCAGGCCAAAATACGAATGTGTGGCTCGGCCTGGAAATGCATCAGAATTCTACTTTCATTTTCATATACACAAACTCGAAGCTGATTATTAAAGAAACGAGGTGGGAGGCAGGTATTGAGTTGTAAATGTTGCACATGATCATGGAGATTTCTGCATGATTTAGCAAGATTTGAGTGGCTTGCTCGAGCACACTGTCCAGCAGGGGCATCCGATTTGGTACATTTTGTAGTAAAAATTGCCGTCGAAAAAGTGGGGTCCGAGAAGATTTCTATGCTATTGGCTCTCTTATGTAAGATCAATTTTAGTGTTTTATTTCTCTAGAATCGACAATTTCTCTAATCTTCATTTAGATTGAAGAGAATTGGCTTTTATACTTCAAACTGGTCGCAATCAGAATTTATCTTAGTGCGCCCTCCAGCACGCTCTGGGGTCTCCGTTTGATGGTGGTTTGCTACCTTTAAGCACAAACAGTGATTTTCAAGTTTTCATTTCAGGTGTAAATAAAGCAGGCTTTGCACACCTCATCAGATGTCGGCTAAGGATATAGCATGATTTTGATTCTTGTGCGCAAGTCTTTTTCACGGGAGCGGAAATTGCACAGTTGGTGTCGGGGTAAAGAATTTGTGCCTGTGGCTCTTTTAGGAACAGGGTGATATTCTACAACAGCTGTCAAAAGGTCAGAGAGTATTTCAGCCAACTTTCCTATACACTGTATGTCTGCATAAGCTCCAAATTTGTGATTTTTTTCAAAATTTCCCAAATTAGGAGCAAAAAAGTTTTCTTAAAGGTAGCAAACCACTGATCGGATCAGCTGGGCCTGGGCAAATTTGATAATAAAAGAGGGTACCCTTCCATTCTTGGCTCTAAATACACTTTGTTGTATTTTATACTGACAAGTGCTGTTTCTGTGTGCCTTGGAATGTTTGGGCATCAATAAAAAACATTTTTCGGCAACTGAAAATACTATATGTGGCTATCAGGCCAAAATACGAATGTGTGGCTCGGCCTGGAAATGCATCAGAATTCAACTTTCATTTTCATATACACAAACTCGAAGCTGATTATCAAAGAAACAAGGTGGGAGGCAGGTATTGAGTTGTAAATGTTGCACATGATCATGGATATTTCTGCATGATTTAGCAAGATTTGAGTGGCTTGCTCGAGCACACTGTCCAGCAGGGGCATCTGATTTGGTACATTTTGTCGTAAAAATTGCTGTCGAAAAACTGGGGTCCGAGAAGATTTCTATGCTATTGGCTCTCTTATGTAAGATCAATTTTAGTGTTTTATTTCTCTAGAATCCACAAAAACATCTCTAATTTTCATTTAGATTGAAGAGAATTTGCTTTTATACTTGAAACTGGTCGCAATCAGAATTTATCTTAGTGCGCCCTCTGGCACGCTCTGGGGTCTCCGTTTGATGGTGGTTTGCTACCTTTAAGCACAAACAGTGATTTTCAAGTTTCCATTTCAGATGTAAATAAAGCAGGCTTTGCACACCTCATCAGATGTCGGCTAAGGATATAGCATGATTTTGATTCTTGTGCGCAAGTCTTTTTCACAGGAGGGGAAATCGCACAGTTGGTGTCGGGGTAAAGAATTTGTGCCTGTGGCTCTTTTCGGAACAGGGTGATATTCTACAACAGCTGTCAAAAGGTCAGAGAGTATTTCAGCCAACTTTCCTATACACTGTATGTCTGCATAAGCTCCAAATTTGTGATTTTTTTCAAAAATTCTCAAATTAGGAGCAAAAAAGTTTTCTTAAAGGTAGCAAACCACTAATTGGATCAGCTGGGCCTGGGCAAATTTGATAATAAAAGGGGGTACCCTTCAATTCATGGCTCTTAATACACTTTGTTGTATTTTATACTGTCAAGTGCTGTTTCTGTGTGCCTTGGAATGTTTTGGCATCAATAAAAAGCATTTTTCGGCAACTGAAAATACTAAATGTGGCTATCAGGCCAAAATACGAATGTGTGGCTCGGCCTGGAAATGCATCAGAATTCTACTTTCATTTTCATATACACAAACTCGAAGCTGATTATTAAAGAAACGAGGTGGGAGGCAGGTATTGAGTTGTAAATGTTGCACATGATCATGGAGATTTCTGCATGATTTAGCAAGATTTGAGTGGCTGCTCGAGCACACTGTTCAGCAGGGGCATCCGATTTGGTACATTTTGTCGTAAAAAATGCCGTCGAAAAAGTGGGGTCCGAGAAGATTTCTATGCTATTGGCTCTCTTATGTAAGATCGATTTTAGTGTTTTATTTCTCTAGAATCAACAATTTCTCTAATCTTCATTTAGATTGAAGAGAATTTGCTTTTATACTTGAAACTGGTCGCAATCAGAATTTATCTTAGTGCGCCCTCCAGCGCGCTCTGGGGTCTCCGTTTGATGGTGGTTTGCTACCTTTAAGCACAAACAGTGATTTTCAAGTTTTCATAACAGATGTAAATAAAGCAGGCTTTGCACACCTCATCAGATGTCGGCTAAGGATATAGCATGATTTTGATTCTTGTGCGCAAGTCTTTTTCACAGGAGGGGAAATCGACAGTTGGTGTCGGGGTAAAGAATTTGTGCCTGTGGCTCTTTTCGGAACAGGGTGATAATCTACAACAGCTGTCAAAAGGTCAGAGAGTATTTCAGCCAACTTTCCTATACACTGTATGTCTGCATAAACTCCAAATTTGTGACTTTTTTCAAAAATTTTCAAATTAGGAGCAAAAAAGTTTTCTTAAAGAACAAACAGTGATTTTCAAGTTTCCATTTCAGATGTAAATAAAGCAGGCTTTGCACACCTCATCAGATGTCGGCTAAGGATATAGCATGATTTTGATTCTTGTGCGCAAGTCTTTTTCACAGGAGGGGAAATCGCACAGTTGGTGTTGGGGTAAAGAATTTGTGCCTGTGGCTCTTTTCGGAACAGGGTGATATTCTACAACAGCTGTCAAAAGGTCAGAGAGTATTTCAGCCAACTTTCCTATACACTGTATGTCTGCATAAGCTCCAAATTTGTGATTTTTTTCAAAAATTCTCAAATTAGGAGCAAAAAAGTTTTCTTAAAGGTAGCAAACCACTGATCAGATCAGCTGGGCCTGGGCAAATTTGATAATAAAAGGGGGTTCCCTTCAATTCTTGGCTCTAAATACACTTTGTTGTATTTTATACTGTCAAGTGCTGTTTCTGTGTGCCTTGGAATGTTTGGGCATCAATAAAAAGCATTTTTCGGCAACTGAAAATACTAAATGTGGCTATCAGGCCAAAATACAAATGTGTGGCTCGGCCTGGAAATGCATCAGAATTCTACTTTCATTTTCATATACACAAACTCGAAGCTGATTATTAAAGAAACGAGGTGGGAGGCAGGTATTGAGTTGTAAATGTTGCACATGATCATGGAGATTTCTGCATGATTTAGCAAGATTTGAGTGGCTTGCTTCAGCACACTGTCCAGCAGGGGCATCCGATTTGGTACATTTTGTCGTAAAAATTGCCGTCGAAAAAGTGGGGTCCGAGAAGATTTCTATGCTGTTGGCTCTATTATGTAAGATCAATTTTAGGGTTTTATTTCTCTAGAATCCACAAAAACATCTCTAATCTTCATTTAGATTGAAGAGAATTGGCTTTTATACTTGAAACTGGTCGCAATCAGAATTAATCTTAGTGCGCCCTCCGGCACGCTCTGGGGTCTCCGTTTGATGGTGGTTTGCTACCACAGCCACATCGCCGTTCTCGATGGTTTCTGCAAGCTGCACTATTGATCCGACGGAGACTTATACGTGTTTTCATTTGATGGCGAATGCGTTTACGAAGATTCCGTAATAAAACGGACATGCCCGAAGAGAAACAAATTCGGATATCCTCTAACTTTTTCCTACCGTGTAAACAACAAAAACGAAATATGAAGCTCTGGAAAAACATCAAATGCGTATTGCTTATTTTGTTTTTCGTACATGATATGCGCTAGAATTTAAATAAATGCGTATCCTGTTGGGTGAATCGATCTCGCAATCCATTTTTATTTTGAACGAAACGAATAATATTTAGAGTCGACGGAAGGAATAAAATAAAAAAAAAATTTATTAATTTTATTTTTTTTGCAGTTTCGGAAAAAATTACAGTCGGCTGGTTTGTAAATCAACTAATAAAAAAATTCTGGCCTTACAGTTAAATAGTTGAGTAATCACTTTGTACATTTTTATGAACATTGTATCTATCTATCTATCTATCTATCTATCTATCTATCTATCTATCTATCTATCTATCTATCTATCTATCTATCTATCTATCTATCTATCTATATCTATCTATCTATCTATCTATCTGGAAGTTATAGGATTTGTCAATTATAGTGTGACATGTTCACATTTCACTCTAGGGATGTTCACGGTATATAGACGCTCAGTAGCCTATCCGTGAAAAACTACTTTTCCTGAGCCCTATCCGCTCCAGAAAAGGAGCCTATCCGCCAAAAACAAGACATGGGGAGAGGAGATACTTTAAATCTGGGCCAATATTAGATTGTTTACGACGTAAGTAACATAAAATCAAACACCATGGGACTTTTAAGTCTCTGACTTGATGGATTTTGAAACATGATAAGGCTGATATCAAGTCACGTCTACAAACTTAACAGAAAATGGCTGCTCTGTTTACGGCGAATTAGTTTGCGTTGGAAAATGAAGCAAAACATAACAATTCAGTCAATTTTGCTGGCCTACACCACAGCAGAAAATGTTTTATGTTCCACCCCCTTACTTATAAACGTCTGGCATGCTTTTAAAATTGTTTTTCCATAGAAAAGAAGGGTCATGTTTGAAAACAAGAGGGCTAAGGAGCCTATACGATGAGAGAAAAAATTACCATTTTGTGGCACATGATAATGAGCCGTACCCATGGCACAGGAGCTTATATGTTTTCAACTAAGTGCCATGGGAGCCTATAAGTTATAAAAGTAAAAAATAGCATATAGGATCCGTAGCCAGTTACCATATAGGCTCCTTAGCCAAAGACAAATAGGATCCCTTGCCCGATTATTTTCTTTTCCATGCCATTTATAGAGAGAATAACGTATAGTTCGCTCTGTGAAATGCATATAAGTCATTTTCCACATAAATTCTTTACAAAATACCAAAAAACAATTGCGAGAACAGCCCAAACTGTTCAAAAAAGTTTGTTTTCTTTGTTGTGTAATCATCTGTGGAAGTCGCCGCAATGAAGAGTGTGTAACGTTTTAAAAAATCTGCATCATCAACGAACGTGTGGCAGTTTGATTTTTGTCTTATAGCTTCCCTGTTGTTTCGTTGCATTGCCCTTTTCTTCATGTAGTTAATGGAACTTATTAGTTTACTTACATTTTGATGTCACTGTCTATTGCTAAGCTTGTTTTTAGCCGATAGCCTCCTTTTCTGGAGCGGATAGGGCTCAGGAAAAGCAGTTTTGTACCGATAGGCTCATTTGCATCTATATACCGTGGATGTTGGTACGATGATCCCAGTGGGGGTACTCACATTTTTTCTTCATATATAGGCTCGGGCCTAGCCTGTCTTCAGGCCCTGTATTAAGACATCTAGCTGAAAGTTCTATAACTACTACAGAGATAAATTTATGATACTTTATTACTTCCCCATTGCTCAGAATACAGTAAATAAGACAGTCAGTGATTTTTTTTTCAGAGATGTAAATGCTTGTTTATGATTGTGCACATATTTTACTATTTTCCTATTTACTGGTCTGATACCAGTCTAGCTCGGGCCCAGCATCTACCGTTCACCCCAAAAAATATCTGGAATTTCAAGCACCCCAAAAATAGATTTGAAATAAGAAAAGACCCTAAAATGCGTAGAAATGACCCCTAAATATAGTCCAATTTTGTGATGACCCCAAAAAATAACATTAAAAATTGGTCAGGGGAGGTAGAATAATGTCCGATTTTACATGTTCGTCCGAAATTCAATGTTTTTACACTAGCGTGATGCAAGATCTACTTCAAGCATTATTGACCGAGTCTACCACAAGCACTGGTTAAATAGAAACACTGCCATCAGGGCCGAAAAAGCCAGGGGCTGCACTCCACATTCTCATAAAATTTAGCAAACTAAACTATGGTCCGCTTCAGCTATTTCTATCTATCTATCTATCTATCTATCAATATATCTATCTATCTATCTATCTATCTATCTATCTATCTATCTATCTATCTATCTATCTATCTATCTTCCTGTACACCTAAACCTCCGAGGAGGACGTAAGGTGGTGTTCCGGTATATACCAGGAGCTAAAGGGGGTTAGATGGAATAAAAGCATAGAAAAAAGTGGGTGAAATGAGTTTGTACAGTGCGATGGAGAGTGTTAGTAAAGTTAAAAGATAAAACTATATGACATTACAATGATTTTTGTTAAAGGAAGTTCTTGTTACCTTTATGGCTATTCCAACTTCATTCCAAACACCAAATCTTGTCTTCGACTGTGGATTCGGGAACAACGCTCTCTTGACCATTGCAAAAAATCGCGTGCAATGACGTATATTTTTGCAAAATACGTCCTTAGCTCGCGACAAAGTAGTCAATAACTCGGTACGACTCACCATTTCCAAATATCATATTCCTATTATGATTATTATTATTATTTTTATTATTATCATTATTTAATTACATGCATTATTATTAGACCTTTCTAAACACTTTTTATTTTTGTTTGTTTTATTTGACTCTATACGTCTCGGTCAGCAATTTTTCAGTTATGTCTGGACAGGTCTTCCTAGTATGAACCAGTACTAAGCAGGGATTAAGAGTATCCTTCATATGTATGTTGTGGGACAAGGAAATCCCACCCGAGGACCAGAATAATTTGTCACAATATGCAGCATTCACCTGGATTTTGACTGTTTACAAAATAACTTGTTTAGGAGTTTCCCGAATTTAAACAGTTAACTCAGTTCATATTTACTCGGACCCAAAATAACATTATTAATATGTAATATTATTACTGGGTCGGAAATATTTATCACGTGAGATCATATCTGAGGATGATATAACCCTAGGCAAAAAAATTGATAAACTACTGATGGCTTACAGATTTAGTAAAGCCCCTATCTCACTGGACTGCGACTTTTTTGCGACAGCTGGCGACAAACATCGCGAGTGGATCGCAAAGCAGTCTCGAAACAGTCGCCAGTGATTCGTAATTTGCTCGCATGTATCGCCAAGTGTCGCCAGGTGGCGCAAATACGTCGCGAAAATTTTGAACATGTTCAAAAATTTTATGCGACAAAATTCCTCGCAAAATAGTCGCAAAGTCATCGCGGGTGTCTCGAACCCGTCGCGAACTTGTCGCCGACCCCTCGCAATTTAGTCGCAATCATTTTGGAACACGACATATTTGCGAGATAAATGAGACTGGATTGCGAACCAATTGCGACATAAATGAGACACTTCGTGACAACATAGCGAGTAAATTAAACTAAGCGATGTTCTGGCGAACGTCGTAAGACAGTTGCACGAACGTCTCACGACTATCGCGCGAGTATCTTAAATTACTCGCAATTATGTCGCCAAAGGTTCGTTAAAAAGTTCCTTCTATCTGAGATGATAGTTCCTTCTTAGTACGAGATCTTGGTTAGGCATACTTTAGTAAAAATGTATACAGTTTTGACTAATTCCAGTTGTCAAGTATTCTTGCTATCTGCGAGGATAGTTTCATATAAGTATGGTACATGTATATTGATTAGGCTAAGTTGCATGTATACTGTTTGGAGTAATTTCAGTTATTAAAAATGGTTCTGCATTCTGAGAGGATAATTTTGTTAAGTATGTTTTATGGGGCCTACTTAAATGTTTACTATTTCTATTACAGTAAAAATGTATTATTATTGTGTCTTGGTTAGACTACAACAGTCTGCTTAGTCTTAGCAGCCCTTCTAAGGTTTGAATTTGGCATACAGAGCTCTATAAACAAATTATCACTGCAGCGGACAACTCAGATTCTGATTAGAATGCGCATCCGTGATATGTGCCTTTGTTGTAGATTTTCACAGGACGAGGCTCATCTGAACTCATTGCACTTTTGATTTGATTTGGCTCATCATGCCATACATATGGGCAATTAGAGCATGTGCGTTCTCGACTAACTTTTTAAGCTGCTTGATGGGCCATCATAACTGTGCAGTTTAAACGAGTTAACTCAATAAACGAGCTTATTCAATATTAGCTACCATTCAACAGTCCAACACTACCCAGCAGCGTGACACATTCCAACAATCTAGCTCCTTTCAGCCCTCTAGTTCCTTCCAACAGCGTAGTACCTTACTAGTCTGAAGTTTCAATGCTTGCTAGAATGTTTATTTTTTCTTGTTTTATCATTTTTCGCAAAACCATCGTGCAACAGTCGCACGACCTTCGCGCGACAGTCGCACGACGTTCGTGAGAACGTCGCGAGGCTGTCCATGGTAATAAATGTTCGCAATTTAAAGGGCGAACATCGTGCGAGTGTCTCGCGAATGTCGCACGAATGTCGTGAAACATTCGCCTATGACTCGTGCGACAATCGTACGTCATTCGTGCGACTGTCGCAAATATGTCTTAATCACCCTTTCGGTGTGACCGCAATGTGATTATGGTTGCAATGTCGTATTTCTGTCGCCAAAACGTGTCTCAAATTAGTCTCAAAATAGTCGCAAATTGCTCGCATCCCAGTGAGATACTAGCTTAACATAACGCAATGAGGTCCATTAAAATGTTGCGTAAAAGAGATAACTTTCTTGACCTTTTCACGCCAAAACTATGATTATACGCAATTTTAATGTAATTTGATAAATAGAATCTAACATTTTTGCTCCCGCATTATTGAATTTACTAAACTCTGCAAGCCTCGCTTTTTATCACTATTCCCAAACTTGTTTAATAAATTCAATAAAACATGAGAGCTCGTGTAAGATCTGCTATTTCCATTATAGATCATATCCATGGGTGAAATTTTTCAGGATTAATCCTGAATTCAGGATTTTGAGGCTGACCTTCCAAAGAAAGTCATAGATAGTCAGCCTCGAATTGCTGAATTAGGGAGATTATAATAGCTTCTCTGATGAAATTTCGGATTATCTTAACAAAATGAACCTTTTAAACATGAAATTATTCATTTTTGTAGGCATCCTGCAAGTTTAAAAATTTTGAATTTTTAAAATTTTGAATTTTCACCCATGCATATCTAATATAGATTTTATTTATAAATCATCAGGCAAAACTATTTTGTATTAAATTTTTAATCATATTTAACAGTGTTGTTGGAGTGTAAGGAACACCAGGTTACTAGTTTATATTTTTTCATGCTCAACTCAACTAAGCATGAAATTTATACTGCGCATAAACGTTAAAAATGTCAACAATTGTTGGCATTTTAATATTTATTAGCATGATAATTCATTTAGCATGCCCATAAATTTTAAAATGCCAATAGAAATATGACAGCTTACAGTTCTGAAGCAAGAAACCTTATTATTTTTTGACCTTTTAGTATTATGAGCAGTTGAAATTTCATGCTCAGTTGTGTGGAGAATGAACAAAGTGTTACAAATTTACGGTCAGAGGATCAGCCACCCTACAAGAGATAAGTATCACACACTAACAGGATTTCGCTTGCTGCCAATCACAACTGTCATAACATTGTCACAAAGCCAAAGCGGGAGCGCAGTGGCTCAGTGGTAGGGATCGCAGGTTTGAGCCTCACCGGCGTCACTGCGTTGTGGTCCTTGAGCAAAACACATTATCCTAGCTTAGTACTGGTTCAACCCAGGAAGATCCGCCCCTGTTTAATTGAAAGATTGTTGATGGGACGTAAAGAAAAACAAACAAAGCCAAAGCAGCATTTGCAACGATTCATGCGATACAACATCCCAGAAATGATTAGTCTGGGCAGTCACCAAACCTTTTACTGTACATTGTCCTGCAAACAATTTGCATCTTATTTTAAGTATACTTAAGGAATAAAGAAACGCAACAAACACTTCAAGTCGTTGTAAGCATACAATATGATGCAAGTTTTTATTGCAAATGATATTTATTCATAGGAGCAGTATGTGTCCGTCAAATTACAGCAGGTTCAACGTAATTATCGATTACGTAATCATTTTGGTATGCGCGTGACCAGCCTGACCCCCATAGCAAACTGCTGAAACAGGGTCAATAAAAGCAAAGTTTGAATCAACCATCGGTTTATTGTTTAAAAAAGTCTTGGCATAGATTGCAGATCAAGGAAATAATCAAATGGCGACGTTTCTGTAGGATTCTGAAACGGCTTAACGTCATGAACGTCAACTCTGAATACTGCGTAAAACGCATAAACTTTCTTTTCTGCTTGAGGTTTATTCATTACAAGGACGTTTTGTGCAAGAATTATGACTTGAGATCTTCAGACGTCAAAAAAAACTCAATTCTGACGTCAAAATCGATATCCTACGTTTTAATGATTTCCATGATGTGTATGTGTTTTTCTAATGATAAAATGGTCCAGTGACAAAGTCTAGGTTACAGTTAACAAGTTTGGTGTTCACTCTCGGCAAGTAATCAAGATGTTTTCTCTTGCATTATGCCGTGTTTTGTTTGGCTAACGTCAATATAAACACATACCAGCGTATTTCTACGGTATCTGAAAAGTCAGTTTTTCCCAAGAAAGCATATTCTGATGTCTCTAGGTTTATCTAATCCCATATATTCACCAGCGACCCAAATCCGACGGCTCTAAGTGACGTTTATCGTTTATTCACTACCATTGTGTATGTTGCCATTCAAATAGCGTGTTTTGAAGCAATATTTGACTGCATTACAAAAATGATTCTACATTTGTTTTATTTGCACAATGTCAAGTCGACGCCAAATAACCAAACACGGAAAAGACGGGGTTTCTTGATCTTTATTCTGACGTTAACGTCACATTTTACGTTTTCACATGTTTTCATCTTGTAGCATAAAATGTAGCGTTAAAATGACGTTTTAGTATTTCATCACATACTATAAATACTCAATAAGAATTTTTCAAAAAAGATTTCACTAAACCATCATTTAAACACGTAAAAATTAAATTTTTGTCTGTTGCGTTTCTTTATTCCTTAAGTATATTTTCAAATGATATGCCCTGTTCAAACAGCATGGGAATCTCATGAGTTGAACATGGATTTAATTTCTTTTGACAATGACTTCTATGCACTCATGTCAGATCCTCTATTGAAAGCTCATATTAGTTTTATATGGGAATAGCTTCGTATAAGATTTATATGATTACATAATAATCTTATTAACATATAACTCAGATTTTATAAATTTTATATGAAATCACTTTTTATGGGATTAGAAAATACTGTTTAAAATAATGCTGTCTCTTTGGATTGCGCTCATGTCAGATCCTATATTTAAACCTCATATAAGTTTTATATGGAAATGGATTCATATAATATTTATATGATTACATAATATATATGATTCTCATATGATTTTAGTTTTATAAATAATTCATATAAATTGATTTATGTCATATGTATATAAAATCACATCAATATAATTATCATATAAGCCGTATATGGGTTTCATATCATACAAGCTACATATAAAAATAACATGCTTTTACTAACATATGAATATTATATAAATTGTATTATATAAATCTTATATGAAACTACATATATGAAAATCATATATTCAGGTTCACATATGAGAATTACATAAGACTCATATGGGAATCATATATAAAGGCAATTATATGAGAATGACGTGTGGCGAAATTGGCTTAGTAATGTTCTGTCTTGTCGCTGTAGACTTAAGTTAACCCTTTTCATTCTGGGGAATTCTACCAGACATATGAGCCGTGATATGTGATTTCCAACATTGTGGCATTTTGACATGTGTAGACTCAGACAAGCCTGTCTAGCCTCATTTTAAGCTAGGAAACTCCAAATGATGTTCAGTTAGTAGCTTAACAGTCATAGAATACTCAAGCGGCTAGCAAAGGCTCTGATCAGACTGCGCGTATGCGCAGGCTGGTCCGAGACTTTGTTGGTCGCACATGCCACATTGTTGGAAATCTCATGTTGCGGCTCATATTGATACAATAAGTGTAAGCTTTTCAAAAAGCTTGCCATCTTCAGGACTTAACGAAAATGGGGTTCAGTACAGAAGCCATTTGAAACCATTTTCAAAAGAAATTGAGGATCTATCAAATGACACATCCACCTCAAGCAGAGATGGCGGTGAGTTGGATGTTTTATTCTTGTGTTGTGACACCATGATACAATAAAGTGTACATACATGTATTGGTATTTTTCACAGAATCTCATGCTGTTGCTACCATACAGGTTGCACACTTAGTCAATTATAATTGTCATCCTATTGAATATGTTAATAAGAATGCGATATTTTATTAATATCTGTTTTAAGGGTTTACCGGTCGAATCTTCTAAATTATGCTGAACATGTACATGTGCTCATGTCCCTTAAGAGTGCTTTTATCTTATCAAACAGAGCTGAACCTAATGAAATGCCGCCATATGCGACATTTTATCTGGTTCTTCACTGATTTGCCAAATCTCCACGCTCAAATTTGCAACCCCCAGCGCCCCTAACTCCCACCCCTGGGGCATGGCTTAGGTGACAGAATGAAACAACCGTTCGATGTTTTATATTATTTTATTTGTGAGAACACACATAAAGTTTGGTATAAAAATCTTAGAAACCGACTTTGTAATTGGAATTTAAGTATATTTGACCTTTTGACCTCACCCCACGGTCAACCGTTTGATCCAAGGGTGAAAAGTCTTGCTTGCATTCTGTTCTACTCATCATCCCCGTCAATTTGAATTGCCACATGACTATGTTTGAAGAAAAATATCCAATGTACACCATCAAGTCCCACCCCGAATTATGACCCAGGCATCAGAACAAAATCCCTTTCGATATGTTGTATACCTTTTATTTGTAAGAAAATGCTCAGAGAGTGGTGAAGAAATCTTTGGAATTGACTGTAATTGTAATTTAATGTTAGTTGACCTGTTGACACCTCCCCAGTGCCCCGCAGGGCCTAACGCAGTTAGCTGTTGCAAGTCCCGTTCATTTGAGTAATTCATACACCAAAGTTGGTTGGATTTCGTCCAATGGTTTAGAAGGAGACAGCATAACAGACGGACGGAAAGATGGAGGCGATTACAATATCCCCATTCGCTTTTACAAAAAAGCGTTGGGATCAATCAACCAGCTGTGAAATGGGGGCAAAACATACTGAGTGCGATACTATTTGTAAAGATACAACGTATGTGAATATATCGTTGCATACATGTATATGTATTAACAACTGTTACGATCATATACTATTATTGGAACTCGGGGTCTGTTCAATATCAGCTATTAATGAGAGTTATACTTGTTATCGAAATTTCTACACTTTGAAGAAATAGTTCGTGTTAAAATCGCTGTTCGCTTTGAAATGATAGTGAGTGAAATATACTCCATGGTGCAGTTATTCAAAACTGTGTCGTTTGTTGCTGATTTTCGTTCGAAAGTAGAACTTTTACTGAGTTATTTGTGTTTTAGCGAACTGGAAAGTTCACGTGTCACTTTTAACGGCTATTCGGTCATTTCAGGAACAGTAACTCTTATTTAATTGTTTTCTATGAATGGACACTTCATAACAGAGTGATGCGCTTATGAATGTCGCTGTAAATCAGGTCAACCACGCCTCGTAGTGTATTCTAATTAATGGAAATGAGCCGTTTCATGAGAAAACATGCCTTTCAGAATTTTAAAAGGCTACTCTGATTAAACAGGGGCTATAGTTAGTTACCGCAAGTTGAGCTATCATACCACCAACCATGTATAACCAAAAGCAGTGTGCACATGCTGGTTTTTTGGATAGGATATGTCACAGTCACGCATATATATCATTAACTGAATGAACTGGCGCTTTCACGTCGTGCATGTGAATACTGTAGTATTTTGGCGATCTCATCTCTTTAACCCTTAATGCGCCAATCACAACAAAAGTCGTCTGCTTTTCTCGTCTGCTGAAATGTTTAAGAAGCCTCTATGGCAAACAGTGTGGACCCAGAGCAGTATGTTCTGGGTCCACGCTGTTTGCTTCTATACTTAATTCGTCATTAAAGTTAGGCAATTATTTGCAGCAGACGACATCAGCAGACGACATTTTCAGATGCTTTTTTCTTAGCACTTTAAGAGTTAAATATGTAGGCACAGTTATCCACTAAATTTCGGACTCTGTAGTCTTCATCTGTGTGCAAGCAGCAAATTGTTTTCGCTGTTCATATAAACATAAATGTTGCAGATATCGAAATGCATTTAACATGCGTGAAGTAATCATGCATGCACAGCCATCAAGTGGGCTTTTCGGCCCATATGTTCGTCCAAATGCTGTCTGCTTAAGGCGTCTGCTGCACATAGTTGATAACATTACATGGATTTGCTTATGTTAGTACAGAAGCAAATTCCAAGGCTGATATGTGTAAGTGTTTAATAGAGTCGTATCTGGAGTACTCTCTTTTCAGTACATATTTTGTCCACAAACTTTATTTGCCCAAAATTGTTTTTTCCCAGTAAGTGTTCTCGCGAGCATGCACACATGTGCAGTCTGGTTTGAGCCTTCGGTTCTCAGCCTGTGTAGTGTTTATTGCAGACGGATCTTTGGAAATTAAAATAAATAAAAAAATAGATAAATAAAAGTCAGCACCTATTTGTGTCCACAATATTTATTTTAGAAAAGAGCCCAGTTTTGTTTGGTTATTTTGTACTAGTGAGAGCGTGTATGTACGATTTTGTATGAGCCGTCACTGCTTGGAGAAATCAATGCAGTCGGAACTTTAGCAAGTTTATCCTATTTCATGTAGCAGTGAACGTTCTTGCGAAAATGTGCACAGGTAGTGTCTGGTATGCGTGCTCGTTGCAGTCTGATCTTTGGCAGAAATCCGCGCATGAACCTTCGCTGCTCAGAATAATGTTTGATGCAGAGTAATATTTGGAAAGCTATAAATAATTTATGTTTGATGCAATGTTCTTGCGAGAATTGGCGTTTGTGCAGCCTCGTCTGGGTTGCACGCATACATTCTACATATGTATCCAAAATGGGTCAACACTTCAATTAACCCATTTAATCCGAATGGAATATCCCACTCTTTTCAGCTGGACCAGTCCATTACCGTTTTTGGTTTATATATACTGAGGGAAAAAAGTTTAGCAATACACTTTGGGGATTAACAGTTTAGAAGAATAGGACTCTAAATCTGAAAGTGTCAAAAATATATTTTGTTAAACGTTCACGAGTACGATGACATTACCAGATTGACATTTCACTTAATGTAAAGTCTGATTTTATTCCCTTTTGCTAAAACAGCTTATCTGGCAAAAGCGCGAATAGTTTTCGACTGAAAGTTTCATTATTCTGTCAAATGTTTTGATCCAAAAGCAAGAAAGTGAAAAACGGTTTAAAACTGAATGTTATGTTCACCCTTTGCGTACAGTTTTTAGTTGAAAATCGTGTTTTTTCCAAGTTACCTCCCTCTCAATTGAGTAACGTTTGAAATTTAAATGCTCAGCAGTTCAAATCCTCACTATGATGTCGGATTTTGTTTCTTTTGACCACTTGCGGGTAACCATTAGGTCATTTTCAAACATCTGACATGTTTGCGAACCTGGCGATTAAAAAGATCTAATGCTTTAAAGATCGCCTATGGGAAACCCCATTATAAATAATTGCTAAACTTTTTTCCCTCGGTATAGTTACTGACCAGGATTTGTGTGCAGTTAAAATTGCCTCATTCTCAAATATTTCCCCACATAGTCAGTTTCACTTACAAACAAAACAACAAACAAAACAACAAACAAAAACACTTCAACCATCGAGGGTACAGCGTATCGATGACGTTGTGTGCATTTTCTAGTTCATTTTATTTGTGATTGTGTCCACAATATTTAATGAGTGCGCGTATGTCCGATTTTGTATGAAGCGTCACTGCTTGGAAAAATCGATGCAGTAAAATTGGTTAGATTAGAGATCGTACAAGAAACCAAACTAAAATTTAAGTTTTACTATGATATCACTAGAAATTAGAATCCCTTATAATATAACTGTTTTTTTCCGTTATATCTAGGGATCGTCACAAACTGGACTCGCCCATTAGACAATATATTTCTACCAAATCCTTTGACGCAGAACACTGCTTTCAACAAGCGGTACTAAATGTCTTTTCTTGGTTTATTTTAACTGCATGTGTGCAAGAAGCGACTGCTGCGTTCTTTCGAGACTACAGCACCGTACAGGTACAGTCTAGAAGATAACATTATCACGTGTTATATAAAATATTGTGTGTGTGTGTGTGGGGGGGGGGGGGTATTGGACCGAAACGACCCATCAAAATAAGCCGAAACGACCCACCCTAAAACCAGGCCGAAACGACCCAGCAGAAACGACCCATGGCCGAAAACCTATGTTTAATGAATGTGCGCAGTACGTCCAGGCATCGACCGATATATAGGCCATGGTCATTGCCACCACGTGCAACAGACCCCATAGCGGCTTCTTTGGTCATAAACATTGCTGGCGAGCCTCTGCTGATAACATCAGCAGAACGTTTGGGCCCAGATCTGGTCCGACAGTAGTAATGGGAGGCACTATGGCCTCAACATTTTTTTTAGCCTGAAAAGAACTTAGAATTTTTCAGGCTAAAATTTTGAGACCATAGATGTGGCAAGCTTGAGTGACTAGCTGTGAATAACTTAGTTTATTTTAGGGCTACTTTGGTTGGATTTATGATTGTGATAGTTTCCTGGTCTGATTCACTGGTTGGGCTGTGATTATGATAGTTTCCTGGGCTATTGGGAAATAACGTAGTTTATTTTGATTGCTCTGTAATAGTTTCCTGGTCCTGCTGTGTTGATATATAAAATAACTTAGTTAAATTCAGCTTTGAAGATAACTTAGTCATTTTAGGGGGTATAGTATGTGGTGATATATGGTGTGTGTAATAGTCAAGGCTACTAAGTACCATGCGTCTAAGAGTCTCTTGGTCAAACAAGACCTCAACTCCTAGAGGCATCACTCTGTAGCGTTAACTATTGTATATTGAGTAACGACTTAGTGGTATTCTTTCTAGGGAAGTGGTAGCCCTGAAAAGGGCTGTTTGTTGATTGTCTTGGTGATTTTTAGCATTTCCTCTTAGTAATTTTAATTTTCTTAGTTGCTTTTCCAACTCCTATGTTTTGACTGGTGTCTTAATCATTTGTCGTAATGTCAAGTCTTATGGGTATCTGGATGAAAGGTATCTCTAAAGTTTGCTGCTATGCACGTTGTTGAGACATTTCTTCTAAGTTCTTCACTCTAGATCTATACTCATTGAGTTCCTTGAGTAAGACTTCAATGACATGAGTCTCTGACTGTTGTTTTTGCAGCATCTGTTGAACACTTTGAGGTATATACGCTGAGGGTGTTTGCGGCGTATAATACTGTTGTGTCGTATCGCTAGCAAATGTCTCATTCACTGCTGATAGCAAAAGGTCAGGGTTTTTGATCATATCATCTATTGTCAGTGATGACTCCATGATTATGAATGGTGAAAATGTAGTGTGTTCAAGCCTTTTATACTTGTCAATCGGATTGACCTAGTTAAAAGTTCCCACGCTTCAAGAAATCAAGTCAACTTTGATTGGGTGAAATAAATGAATTGACCAATCACTGTACTGTTGCTTTCTCTAGCAGAGGAGTTCAATGTAAGTCAATCCCTTTGAAAACTATAAAAGCTCGTTTTAAAACTCAAATTTTTATTCTGTTTATGTGTTAAACAACAACAACAACAAAATGGCTTGCAATTTGGATTCGCGTTTGGGGTAATTGGAGGAGCAGGGCAAGACTATGGTTGATGCTACTAGAAGGTTACTGGAGACAATGAATGCTGTGAAGGATACAAGTGAACTTCTTCTACAAATGATTGAGAATCATCAGAAGATGTTGGAGATAAGTCGGAGGGTAGAAAATTGATTAATGATGCGAAAATGGAAGTGAAGGTGGAGACTATCAGTGACGAGGGGGAAGATTGGGGGGGATAGTTCTTCCCTATACCTCATCCTTCTGAAGATTGGGATGCGGAGGTAGACCACCCACCCTTCTACATACCAGTGAGAAGAAATATAACTGTAGAACAGTGGGCTGTGCGATGCCCTGCCTGTGGTGGCCGCCCCAGTAGATGTTCCTGCTCCTAAATGTTTGTCTGTGGTAATTAAACCACCAAACCGGCCCTTTTCAGGGCCACCCATTTCTTCAAGAAAGAATAACTTAATAATGTTGCACTTAGTTTTGTATGTAAGGCTATGCCTAAGATTCGTGTGATTGTAGTATTTCCTAACCATGTTCACAGTAATGGGGTGATTATGGCGTGATCTTTTAATGGACCAATGAACTGTAAGTTGCTCTCTCTAGCGGAAGAGTAGAATATAGGTCAATCCACTTATCCAACTATATAACCCAACGTACTTTGTGCCTCTCTTAAAAATGAAGTTCTTTGAAAAATTCAGTTTGACTAAGTTGTGTGCTGCTTTGCAGCGAAAAGATTGGAAAGAGGTAGAGAGACAACAAAATAAGTTGGGATTAGAGCAATTTCACTCTCGCAGAGGAATTGGTTCCAGAAAACCTGTAGCCATTGTACGATCTATTTTAAAATCTTCTAAGTAAGAAATATTTTGTTACTTAGGAAACTTTAAAAAACAAACGGTCCTTTTCAGGGATACTCAATTAGTTTCTTTAAAGAATAATCTCAAAATAAAACCACAACAATTTCAACACCGTAATTTTGATTAAATCCAAAAACACTATTGAGAATCACTATAAATCCTTTAAGTCCAGTTTTTAATGAATATGCACTAAAGAGTCACTGTCTGGTTCATCATAAGAAATCACTTTATCCCGGTTCTCCGCCACCATCTCTGTACAGGATTGAGGTAAGTGAGAGTCTGATTTACAAATGAAACAATATGGCTTCTTCCCTGTCTTTGTACAGATGGCTGTCTTCTTTGAACGAGTATCCTAGCGTCTTCTCTTAGGACTGATATCAGATATATCTGGTTCAGGAGCCTTTCGTTTCCTTGAAGGCTTCGCTTAAGATACTGAAGACTCAGTCTGTTGCTTCTCTGTAGATATAGAAGACTGTTGAGATGTAAAATCCTCTGCTCTCTTAAGACAATTTGGAGCCCAATGATCTGCAAGTCCACACATATAACATTGTCCATATGCAGGCTTCTTCTTATCTGTAGAGATCTGTTGTTCTCTTAGTGTCTTAGCCTCTGGACAATCTCCAATCCAATGTCCCGTATCATGACAATGGTGACATTCTCCATAAGGTGGCCTCAACTTGTCTTGTTGTATCAAACTATCTTCTAATGGCTGCATCAAAGCTTGTTCTTCTTGAGATAAAAGTTTCTTCAATGATACACAATGATAGTAGATGCTCTTCTTTTCGTAGATTTTAGCCATCCTTGGATCTCTACTGTTTGCCATCTTTACTCTTCGAAAGTCAGAAGTGAAATGATTCTCTCTCACTGGTGTCGAACTATTTATAGTCCAGAAATTGTTTTGTCTCTTCTATGATTGTAGAGAAATTCAATCACACTAGGATTGTCAGCGACACATCTTTTCCAATTCTCAAATGTAATCAGTGTCTCTTTTTCCATCAAATAACTGATACTGATCCACCAAAGTCTCTTGAAATCTTCAAAAGTTTCAGGACTATTGAGTTTCTGTTGAATCTCTTCCAAAGTGATCTCATCATGAGAAAATAAGATGTAAATGCAGAACAATAATCTTCTATAAGGTCTGAACTTCAATATCTTGGAAAGTGAAATTTCCAAATATTTCTTCTCTCTTGCTTCTTCCATGATGTTGAACTCAGATATGATGATCAAAATGACTTGATCATTCTTTTTATATCGTGATCAAGCTATCTATGTTTGAAATGAGATCTTCATAATCCATATTTTCTTCTTCTGAGACTTGTTGAATTTCTTTCAATACTGCGTCGATGTGAGAAATTACACTTTCGCTGTTTGCCACATAATTTAGCCAATCGATATAGGTGATAGGAGTGTCATCAATGATTCTCAACATCTCTCGGGCATTATGTTTAGTCCAAAATCTGAATGTATCAAATGTCTCAAATCGGTTAAACCAGTTCTTGATTGCTGCTCTCGTTTTCAAAAACTTGGCACTGGATGGTTCTAATGATAAGATGTGGTCTAAAGTTATTTTGTAGACATCAAAATGTAAAATTTGATCTAAGCACACGGGTAGACTTTTGGTGATCATATACATATTCAGTTATTCAGCAGATAATCAGATTCACGACTTGGAAACTTCAAAATAATTTGTGGTTCTATCTGTCTTGGAGTATTATGTCCAATGGCAACATTATTTGAATCTGGTCTGTTTATATACCTAATCAGTTCACTGGTTATAAAGTGGTTAATCCATGCAGCTGTTAAAGATGCCACAGATAAAGATACATCTTGAGTATTCCATGCAGACAATAACCATTGGACCTGATGCTTAGGAGTTTCTTCATTTAAGTACAAACATTAATAAAATCTATTACTGTCATAGATAATTCCATTCAAAGAATACTCGATATCTGTGTCATGAGTACGAATAGAGTAAAGTTTATTCACTGTCAAATTCTTTATTCTTACAATCCAAACACGAGCTTTATCAATACTGTGAAATTTGGAGTAATGTATCTTGAGCATCTCCGTATGAAATCTTAAGTGCATCTCGCCAGGAAGATTTAGTCATTCGTCCATACTTAGAAGTAGTTGGCCTAGTTCTTGGTGATAGATGTCTTGAGATTTAGTCTCTAAAGCATTTGACAAGCATCTAAACCTAAGTTTAAACCATCCTTCTTGAATGAGCTTCCTAAATTCCAACCCTTTAGCTGAATTGTACATCGAATAAGTCCATACCATATGTTGTATTTCTGTAGGTAGTTGATATGCCATAACTGATTTGCTCTCTTTATGTGTTACCTGCAGATGAATTAGGTTTAATGTAAAAAGATAGCAATTGTACTAAGCTTTTATATGGTGCACAAATTTTGAAAATCGATCCAGGCAAACTCAAATTATTGTGAAAATATGATTTTACTTTTTAGAAATCCGGTTCTTGCTTTTTCATGCCAATAAATTATCTCCCTTGAATAAGAAAATTTAACGGTAAAAAATATGCAAATTTTTATCAAATTTGTAATATCTCGGGTATTTTTTATCAGATTGACTTCAAATTTTACCATAAGATAGCTCTTATGTTCAAGTTATCGATTTAACATACTATAAGGCATGATAACTATTATTGGGTGGTGTATGTAAATTTGAGACACCATTTCAAACTCATTTTGTTATAGGATTACTTTATATATGAATCGCAAATATTTGCATATTAAGTCAGTAGAGATATGTTGAACAAATAACTGACCACTGGTACTATATACGTCCGCCGAGGCCCCTAGAGAAGCACAAGAAGCTTTGTGCTTCAGAAACTGTTGGATATGCATTTAATAAGGTAGAGCAGCTCTGGCTGTTTAAGGGCGCCAAACTTCGGGTGGGAGTGGCTCCTCCTCAAATTCTCTGTTCCATAGAGACATGCAGGAATTTGACTTGTATTTGAGACAGTTTCAATCGCCAGGGATTCAGAAATTAGGATAGTACTGGGGGAGTAATGGTACTGTTTATACAGTGCCTGATACTTCTTGCAAATTTTCAAAGATTGTAGTCTAGCCTGCACTTTAGACCTAGCTAAAATATGTAGTCTTGACTGATACTTTAGGCCTAGCTAAAAGCATGTAGTATTGCCTGACACATTGTGTAAAAAAAAACGTACTCAACTATCAGTTTGTGAAATTTCAACTGTTGATTTCAGAAAAATCTGGGGTTTTCCAGTATAAATTGAGCTCGCATTCCCATTGCAGCATCATTTCACTACATAACTTTGAACAGTCAAAATGGTTAAGCGACAGAGAGATAATACCCCACCCACTTCTGATGATGAAGACCCTCAACCAAAATTGGTAGATTATTCAGACACAGAGAGCTCAGATAATGAAGATAATATTAGACCACCACCAAGGAAAAGAAGAGCTATGACTATGTATTCAGACGATGAAGATGATGAGGATTTGACTTATTATATTATCAAGGCAGTCAATGAGAAGAAGTCTAGATTATTTTGAGCTCAAGGGAAAGAGTTTCAACTCAACATCAAGACTTTCCCTGACAATGTTTCGCCATATCAGTTCATATCAAGATTGTTTGATCAGCTGGTTGAAGACATTAAAGAAAGATACCAGATGGAATCCAATGACAAGATGCGGATGACTATTCTTCATCCTGGATTGAAACTGGGAGTCTTTGTGACGTGGAGAGATGTCTCAGCTATGACTGGAGAAGCTGTGTTAGAAGAGATTATGAAAGTGCTCTAGTCCAATGCAAACTTCAGGATTAATGACGGACAGATGACTATTCAAGTCACAGTAGTGAGACTTCCAGTAGGCAGCGGACGTAAACCATTACACGCTGGTCTATACTTTGAGTCAGAAAATATGTGTATCAACAAAAGAAGTATTGCACAGATCAATAATACCAAAGATGTAATGTGTATGGTAAGAGCTGTGGTGGTGGCAAAATGTAATGCAGACAAAGAAGAATCAGAGTCTTGGAAGAAGAGTTGGAAAAATATTAGACAATCAGATCGACCTATGCAGACCAGAGAAGCGATGAAGTTACTGGATCAAGCAAAGATTGCTCATACTAAGCCGTGGGGTATTGAGGAATACAAGAAGATTCAATCTGTACTTGCTCCCAAGTACTTAATTAAAGTCCATTCTCAGTATCCTAAAGATGGACTGATATTTCCCGTTCAATTAAAGAAGAAGCCTGAGACGAGAGTGATCCATATATACTTTAATGGAGTAGATCACTATGATGCGATTACGGTGACAGGATTTTTTGGTGCCAGCTATTACTGCGAGTATTGCGATGTTGGATATAACCAGAGAAGTGCCCATAGATGTGCTGATGGATGTGAAGAATACTATAGTGACAGTCCTTGTATTCGTGGTGAAAAGATACGTTGTATGGATTGTAAAAGGACTTTTCATAGTAGAGACTGTTTTGCTAAGCATAAGGCAATGAAATCTAAGCAGCAAAATTCTATTTTTCAACTTGTGTATAATTGTGGTAAATGTAATTTTAAAATTGTGGGCACAAAGAAAAATCATGTATGGCCAGGACATAGAAAATGTTGGAATTGTAAAGAAATAGATGGACCCAATCATCAATGTTATATTTAAAGTTATGAATGTAAATCTGAGATGACTGAAATGAAGGAGAAGAAGAGGTTTCTTAACCTAAGAAATCTTGTTTCATCTTCTTTGATTTCGAGTCAAATCAAGAAACTGGTACACATCAGGTGAATTTCTGTGTTGCTCATAAAGCGTGTGATGATTGCATGGATTTGCCCATAGATACATTTTGTCTGACTTGTTTGACACAAACAGGTCTGAGAGAATTTATCTTTGAAGGCATAGATACTTTACCACACTTTGGCATTTGGATTTTAGGAGATGAGAATAAAGGAGTGACATGTATTGCTCATAATTTTGGAGGATATGAAGGTCAGTTCATCTCACACTATATCTTAGAATATGGTACAGTGAAACTTGAAGTGATCATTAATTGAAATACTATACTTAGAATGAAAGTAGGACGTGTCACATTCCTTGATTCTTATCAGTTTTTGCATATGAGACTGGCTAATTTCCCAGATACATTTGGCTTGACAGAGATGAAGGAAGGTTACTTTCCTCATCTTGCAAATACACTAGCAAACCAAAAGTATGTGGGACCTTACTTTCCTGTGAACATGTACAATCCTGGTCAGATGTCTGTCAAGGATCGTGAGCTATTTTTAGCTTGGCATAAAGGGAAAATTTAGAGTGGTGTTATATTTGACTTCAGACAGGAGATGGAAGAATACTGTCGTAGTGATGTTGATATTCTAAGACGAGGATGTTTTTGTTTCAGACGAGAATTGATAAACATTAGTGGACTCGATCCTTTGTCTGAAGCTTGCACTATCGCTCAAGCTTGTTCAAAAGTATAGAGAAAAAATCATATGCCTGAAAACAGTATTGCCATCATCCCACCTGAAGGCTATCCTAATCAAAAGAACTACTCTATCAAAGCTGTAAGATGGGTTCAAAATGAAGCTAAGGAACTTGGTATTGAAATCAAACATGCATTGAATGGTGGTGAGCAAAGAATCAATGGACATTATGTGGATGGCTACCATGAAGAATCTCGAACTGTATTTGAATTCTATGGATGTTAGTGGCATAGATGTCCTACTCATTTTCCAGACAGAAACAGAGTTCAACATCATCAGTGTTTGACCATGCACCAGTTGTATATTTTGACCATTGCAAGACAGAAGAGTTAAAAAGAGCTGGATATCAGGTGGTGGAACTTTGGGAGTGTGACTTTGACAAGAGATTCAAGGAAGATCCAGACTTTAGAACTTTGGTGGACTCAGAATTTGCAAACTTAGACCCTTGCGACCAAGAGATGCTTTATTTGGTGGGAGGACTAACTCAACAAAACTCTATCAGGAAATCGATGAATCCTCCAATGAAGAAATCAAGTACATTGATGTGTGTTCACTCTACCCAGATGTTTCCAAGTACTGACTGTTTCCACTTGGATATCCCACCATCTATTCTCAAGAGAATATTGACAAAGACAATATCCACAGAACTGTGGATTGATCAAGTATAAAGTGTTACCACCCACCAATTTGTACCATCCAGTACTTCCTCAGAAATGCAGTCAGAAAATGATGTTTCCATTGTGTAGAAGTTGTGCTGAAAAGACAGATCCTCATATGAGATGTACTCATTTACAGGAAGAAGATAGACGCTTTACAGGGACTTGGGTTACTATCGAATTGTTTGAGGCTTTGGACAGGGGTTACAAGTTATTGTACGTGTATGAAGTCTGGCATTTCTCAGAGACAGCTCAGTATGATAAAGCATCTGGAGAAGGAGGAATTTTTGCTGGCTTTATCGATACTTTTCTGAGAATCAAGCAAGAATCAAGTCGCTATCCTGATTGGTGCATGACTGAGCAAGATAAGATCAAGTTCAAGCAAGATTATTTTGAAGCTGAAGGAATAAGATTGGAGAATGTTGAGAAGAATAAAGGAATGAGGGCTATTGCCAAGATCATGTTAAACAGTCTCTTGGGAAAATTGGCACAGCGAGAAAATCTGACCAAGACAGAATATATCTCAGAACCTTCGCAATTTTTTGACCTGGTGACGAATTCAAACAAGATTGTCAAAAATGTGGACATTTGCAGAGAAAATCTTCTACTGGTCAACTGGGATGATACAGAATCTAGTATGGAGCCGCATGCTTGCAGTAATGTGATTGTCGCAGCCTTTGTCACTGCTCAAGCCAGATTGAAGCTCTATGGAATCTTGGAAAAGCTTAATGAACGTGTACTCTACTTTAATACAGACTCTATCATTTATCATCACAAACCCCATTTATGGAATCCTACTATTGTCAACAACAGGCTTGGAGAATGGACCGATGAAGTGCCCAATGCTAGAATTGTGAAATTTGTAGGCATGGGACCAAAGAACTATGGATATGAATTTGTAGACAAAGATGGAAAACGAAAATCAACTTGCAAAGTAAAAGGACTCACTTTAGATTACAATACATCTCAAGTCATTCACTTTGATCGTATGCTCAACTGGGGGAAGGGTGAATTTAAAGACTTCAGAGAAACTGTAAACTACCATCGGATCAGAAAACATAAAGACAAGACTGTGGCAACTGAATTGCAATCCAAGACATATCAATTCACGTATACTAAGCGCGTCATTATTGGAGATGGATATACTGTTCCTTACCGATATTTGCCATAGATAGAGTAGTTCTGATGATCATGCACTGAACTTTTTTTCTGATAAACATGTATTGAACTGTGTCTGATAAAAATATATTTTACAGTTTTTTGATGTATTAAACTGTTTTTTTAACTGTGTATTAAACTGTTGGTTGATGTTCATGTTCATTAAAAATTTGAGTGTTTTTAAAGTTGTCTTTGATATTTTTTCACAGTTAGACATGGCACTTTCTTCACACCAGCTGGACTCAAATCAAGATATTGGAAGTTTTTTTTTAAACATCCTTCTAATATTTTTATTTCTGGCCCAAGTGGATCGGGTTAAACGGAATTTGTCAAAAAGTAGATTGAGTTTAAAGTAGATTTATTTGATATTTTACCCCAACGTATTGTTTGGTGTTACAAGGGATGTCAAAAATCTTATAATATCTTACAAGAACGTGAGGGGTCAAACATCAAATTTATTCAAGGTATTCCCGATGATGAAGATGAGATTGTCACTGATCCCAGTGCAACGCAATTGGTGATTTTTGATGACATGTTAGGAGATTAAGATGAAGAAAAATTAAGTTGTGGGTTAGAAGAAAAGGACATCATAGAAATGCAAGTGTGGTGTACATCACACAAAATTTATTTGAACAAAGTAAATCTTCTCGCACCATCAGTTTGAATGCTCATCATTTAGTTTTATTTCAAAGTCCTAGAGATAAGATGCAAAATAAAGTATTGGCCAATCAACTTCAAGCTCTCCATATGATTCATGCGTTTAATGATGCCACATCTATACCTCAAGGATACTTATTGGTCGATCTGAAACCAAATACACCTGATTATCTTAGATTAAGAACACAAATTTTTCAAAACTGGTTTACAAAATCAGATCAACAAGGACCTGTTGTCTACTTTCCAGGAGTATAAAAAGGTGTGTTTGAGTTTAAATCCATCATTTGTGTCAAAATGGCTCAAAAAACATCAGCTTATCTTATACGTGCTCTATATAATTTAAGCAGAGAATATGATAGTCATAAAAGAAAATCATCTTAAATGCTGGTTTAATTGAAATGATCAAATGGTTTTCTTTGGCAGCTCGAAAAATTGTTTATGGTAAGATGAAATTACCTAAACAAACTCAATAATTTATGGATAGACATCAGGATGATGTTCGAAAATTAGCAAATTTCACGATTCTATCCAGCATTTTAAAACATTGTAAAATGTACTTTACAATAAATTGAATGCCATCTTTTAAAATTTGGTCGGATACATTTATCTGAAAAGTCTTGATATAAATTGGTATTGTAGTTACAGCTGACCTATATATATATATATATATATATAACCATATCTAATGTGGCCTTTAAGTAAAACTCACCACTATAACTAACTTTCACTATTTCCAGGGAAATGTTTTTCATCAACAAAGCAGTTCTTTAGTTATTATCGGTTGAGCACGTGATCCAAGGCACTTACTTAATGTGATGGACAGTTTTGTTGATTGCACAACGTAAGCTATGCTAAATATAAACTTAAATTAATTTCAAAGCTGCTGGAATGCGCAACCATATGCATGTAAAGCTAAAAGTCAGGATACAAATTGATTTAGAAATAGTCACTTTAAACGATAACTAATTACAGACACTTTAAATACCAAAGAGAAATAGTTCAATTAAACTTAGAAATCTTCAGAAAAATATTACAAAACTCTAAACTTAACATAATATATTAGCTTTTCTGGCTCAATTATATATCTGCTTCGTAAAATTTTGGATACACATATGGCATTACAATATATTTTGTACAGTAATATTATGTTATTTAAACAAATTTGACAGTAAATTGAAATGTATTCTTCCAAGTGCTGTTACTTGAGTACTATTATTTCCTTTTTTATGAATTTTAAAATCCATAATTATGGGCAAGTCATCTCTTTGTAGATGTAAAAAGTTCAAATATATACTATTTTGCAAATGCAATTGTCCATGGATAATTAGTAGGATCTTAATAAATCCTGATAAATCATTTTTAGACAGACTGGTATCTTGATATCTATTTAACAAGCACAGCAAATTTTGAGGTGAAATAAAATATCCTATGACGTATAATACACGGAGTAAAGCAATGTATATGCAGTCTTGAAAGTTGTAATATACGTTACATGATGTTGCACAAACAAAAACAAACTAATATTTTACACCATAAACAAAGTTAAAGCTGCATAGTCTGTAACTTTTGATCGTTTAATTTTTAAACTAATGTTTCTATTTTTCAAGAACACAGTAAAAAAATATATAATTCAGGTATACATTTTACCAATTTCGTAAATCTCAACAAATTATCAGTATCAAAACAACAGCATTTATGTTAAAATTACCTGTCTATAATTATTGGAGGGACGCAAATAATTACCATCAAGAGAAAACACACCTGTTGCATAAGATAATTCACTTTTTCGTGCAGTTTTCAGATATAGTGAACAGATTTATTATGAAAACATAACTTAATTCTACTTTTACAAATAATTTAAAAAGAAAATAAAAAAATTTGAAAAATGTCCATAGTTGCAGACTTAGTCTCTTTAAGCCTGTTTTCTTCACTTTAGCTTATCAACAGAATGCTCATATATTGTGTTTAAAGGTTTTTAAATTGAATTTCATGCTGAATTAAAGAATGAACTTTTTGTTCAGGGTCATCACATTTAACAGTTTATAACCCTTAAAGTATTTTTGATACAATCAAACTGTTTGCAGCTATATAATGGTTCATTACTTGTATTGTGGAAGATGTATTTAAAACCTGAAAGTTAACAGGGAAGCTTATCTAGGAAAAGTATTTAACATAATTTCAGTAATGGTAAAGGGAGTAACTTAAAATGTAACATAAAGGACATTACGATGGGCCCATATAATTTTTATTAACATAAATACATATAAGGAATGGAATGTTCTCCTATGTTCCATGAATGTTTGTCCAATTTAATTAATTCAAGTATTACCTTAACAACCTTGATTACATTTATTTTGTTAAAAAATGTAGGGTAACGTAGTTAACATGTTGTAGCAGCTAAACGCCCCAGCCATCAAAGAGCTAACTTGTTTCAAAAAGCTTAGCCGGGAACATACAGTTATGCTAAGATCTGATTTTAGGCGCGAGGCACACACGAATTTCCAGAATTATTTTTTTTGTACACACTGTGTTTTTTCCAGCACATTGACGTCAAATCGACGTCAATATTACTAAAGTTAAAGTCCATATTGAATCAAATTTCCATTTGAGTGTTTCTATAGACGTTTTCAACCATTACAATGCAGCAAACATAAAAAATAAGATTATTTTAGGTGTGTAAATATCCCCACCACATATAAGTTCTTTGATGCAAGTGAAACGACGGTACCTCATTTTGTGACGTCACTGTGACGTTAATATTGCAATAAAAAATTGTAAACATCTTTTTCCTTACTCTGCATATATTTTTTCTAGTTGAAAATTGATAAGAATCACTTTTACCAAAAAGTGCATACAGGAGCCCAAATATCGACACAGGGGCCTACACTATGGATTCAGAGGGGGTCCAATTTTTCCGGGGAGGGGGTCCAAATGCTTATTTCTATAGAAACACAACTTAAGATTTTCAGGGGGTCTGGACCCACTACCCCCCTGACAAAAAATCCTGGATCTGCGCATGATTAGCTACATTGCAAATTGAGCATGTCGAGTTCGCCAAAGTTCACAATTTAGCCAGTTCATGAGACTGATATTTAATGAACTGGATTGCTTACCTCATGTGAACATGATACAGTTTAAGGCCGATATTAAGGTTTTGAATAAGATTTTAGTTATTTTAAGAGCTCCTGAATATTGAATCGTTCGTATTTTTCAAGGAGTTTCTGAAACGCAAAATATATAAACGACTGTGCCAATGAAGATTTAGATCAGAAAGCATATCCACCCAGTCTGGCCAGATTCTTCATTGTGCACTTAATGGTTAGCTTTCTTCACATGGACGATAAAGACTCTGATTAGGCGTGCGTACAACTTGGTGCTGCAAGTACAGGGTCGTTAGCCACGAGGGTCAGCCAAAAATAACTGAGAGCTGGTTAATATTTTTTGGCTGGGTCTACACGTTTGACTGAAACTTGGGACCTATGTGGAATAACCTCCTCGCTTCATTGCATAATAGAAGCTGATAAATAAGCATATTTAAGGGGATGTTGCTATGCACTCGAAGATAGTCTCTCAGAGATATGTTTTGGTGCTGATTACATTTCTGACGAAGCATCTATGAATTTAAAATCATTTCAAATCTACAACGAGATAATAACGGACCTTTATCTCGCCACTTGTATCAAACAATGTGTAAGCAATGTTTTAAAGATGGTTTGCAGAAAGTATTTCGATACTTTTTATATTTCATTGTCTAGCAGCGAAACTGGATGGAAATTCTATTTTTGACAATTATTGACAGATCTTGTTATGGTATAGCAACGTTTTATTCCAGAAAATAGTTAAATATGCATTTAGATATTAAAAGCAATTACTAAACACAATGAAGTACTCATAAATATGATACTCATGCGATAGTTTTAATTCTGGAATGGACCATTATCGGTGGGGTGGGTGTTACTTTTGTTGGTGATTTTTGCTTTGGGAAAATTGCCTTAACCTCACTGTTTTCTGTTTAATAAAATTCAAATGCCTAAATTAAAGTTGTTGCATTTAGTAAAAATGGATGTATGCATTTTATTTGCAACAAATGCACAAATTGATACCGCTTACTTTTGGAATGTGTTTCCACAGCTACGCTTTATTCCAGCATGAACGCATGACATAAGATTGCGCTCTTTGTTTGCTTAGCAACAGCAACCTTTACTTTGTATGATCATGTTTTTGCATATTCTTAGGCAGGATAGTTCAAATATGCCAAATTTGACTGTCGCACGTCAACTTAATTACAAGATATGTATCAACTCTCATTTATTTTTTAGTTACCCTCGTATATAACTTGAATTTGGGGAGAATACAATGTGTGTCTGAAGAGATCATTTTAGTGCTATCATAGTCCAGCTCTTAAACCATTACCCCCTGGTCTATACACGAGGCTACTAGCTTTAAAAGTCTCAAGATATCTTTATTACAAGATATCTTTATTTATGTTCAACTTTGCAAAGGGAAATAACTCGAAAAATGCAAAAGGCAATGATAAAAAAATATATAATAACATTCTTTTTAAATCTGCACAATGTTATCTACTCATTGTCCTCTATCAGCTATTCAAGTTTGTTCAAAGCTCCTAGCTGTAAGAGTATTTGAGATATCAAGTTTTCTATGTTCAAATTTGCAAAGGGCAATAACTGATTTTTTAAATTTTTCACGAGGTAATCTCCTCATTTCTTCTATCAGCTGACCAAGTTTGGAGCTCTTAGCTGTAATAGTTATTGAGATATTTTAATTACAAAATTTCATAATGGCCCCTAAAAAGGCATTAATCCACAAAGGGAGATAATCCAGACTTAATAAATTACGGGTCACATATTTTGATGAGAAATCCATCTATGAAATTTCAAAACCCTATCTTAAATTTTGAACCGACTGACGTACGGACAAGCTTATTTCAATAGGCCCCTTCAACTTTTCCAAAGTTGTGGCAATAATAAAATTTCGCTTTTGTACATTTACCCAATACATTACTTGTCTTATCCAGTATATTGTAACCTTTTTCTTTATTATCAAACAGAGTAAACCCTGATCAGGCAGCTCTGACAAGAGCTCCTGATCTGTGTCTGCCCTGATTGAAAAAGTGTTAAAGGTGTTTCTCATTGGGGTAGACGTTTAAGGTAGCTTTGCTTTACATATTTCAGCATATTTGTTTTTGTTGCAAAGAAATTTTTTTTTCAATTAAACTTATAACAAACCAATTAAGTCTACGATATTTAACTTTTATAAAATTGTAAATGATTTAGATATAGATTCCAATACTCCTGCCTCCTGAGATTGTAAAAATTCATTACAGGTAATCTAAATGTCATTCCTGACGCTAGAGTTCACAATATCATTTCTAAAGGTCCTAAATATAGATTTCCCTCTTATATTGATTTCTCTGAATGTCGTAGAGAGATCGCTGCTTCTTTAAATGACTTTAGTAATCGTTGGTGCAAACGGGAAAATGTTGAACCTGATGCCTTGAAGAATTGGAAGATTAATATTTTTAAAATTATTGATGCTCGTATTTCATTTTACTCTCGTAATACACATCTTTGCCCCCTAAACCTTAATCTTTTTTCGTCATCTTAAACAAGGTATCAAGGATTTTCATATGAACTATGTTTTGATTCCAGCAGATAAAGCTGCTAAAAATGTGATAGTTGTTTGACGATTGTATTATATTAATACTCTTAAGCGTCAGCTTGTTGACACTAATGCCTATAAACTGCAGCCTTCTTTAAGTGAAAGGGTGATTGTTGATGGGCATGGTTGTCATACAGCCCTACAATTTGGTGTCAAAGCTAAAGAAAATCAAGACAGAGTTCCTACGTTGTACTGGTTACCTAGACTCCATAAAAAACCCTATAAAGCAAGAATTATTGCTAATTCTAGTTCTTGTACGACAACAGAACTTTCTAAATTGTTAACCTTGTGTCTTACAGCTGTTAAAAACATGTTATCAAATATTGTGAAAAGGTATATGAGAGATCTGGTAAAAACCTATTTTGGTCTATTAAAAATTCAGGTAAAATTTTAGATAAACTTAAAGCTAGAGATTTCAATGCCTCCAGTTTGTCTACTTATGATTTTTCTACTCTTTACACTACTTTACCTCATAATTTAATTAAAGATAAACTTATTGATCTTATTGAAAGAACCTTCCAGAGAGAAGGTTCTCCTTACCTTGCATGTTATGACAGAAATGCATTTTTTACTTCAGAAAAACCTAAAGAAAATATCATGCATGGTCGTGTCAAAATGTATGTGATGCGCTGACCTTTTTGTTGGACAACATTTTTATTCGATTTGGCACCAAGCTCTATAGACAAGTAGTTGGGATTCCTATGGGCACTAATTGTGCTCCCCTGGTTGCAGATTTATTCCTGTTTTGTTATGAGAGGGACTTTATGATGTCTCTTTCTGATGATAAGCAGGCTGATGTTATTGATGTGTTTAACACTACTTCCAGATATTTTGACGATAATTTAAATATTAATAATGTTTATTTTGACAATATGGTTATAGTCCGAGAGCCCACAATAGGTTTAATCAAGTGGTTGAGGCCAAAAGGTTTGAAGGTGTATTCTTATGTAGAAAAGTATGCTGAATTCAAAAATCAAACTCTTAGAAAAATCGGCTGGTACACAAACACGCTATGCGCAACGGAATACCCCTGTGGTAGGCAATGCGCAAAATAGCATTTAAATGGGGGGATACCCTTGCATTTTTTGTTTTAAACCCTATGATATAAATAATAAAATGCTTATTTTGGTAGCAAATGAAACACAAGGTACACACTTGCCTAAATACTAAACGACAATGTTCAAAATTGCCTAAATGAGAACACAAGGAAATAATAAAGCAAACTCTTTGTGCTAGGTTTAATTTATCTTGCTATATCGTGCCGTTCATCACCACATATGATAGTTCAGATTCTTTTGGCCTCTCTTTTGGCAGACGATGGGCATTGATGAACAGGCAAGTGATTACAGTGTCAAGTGTGAGTGCATCATCCACATAGACACGAAAGGACGTTCGAATGAGAAAATTGTTTCTTTCACTGAGGCAAAGTGGCTCAAAGTTCAAACTGCTGCTAGAGCGAGGTCAAGCTTGTTAAAATCATCTAATTACGATATTCTTTGTAGAAATCTGCCTTCTACCTTTAAGCCACAATATGGCTACCACCAGTCATGTTACAGCAATTTCACGGCTGTGCCAAAACCACAGATGCACCACGATGTAAGATTAAGAGGAGAGAGTGGGGATAATCTACTGAGATCAGACGTGGAGAGCACTTCTGCAGGAACATCTGGTATATTTAAGGAAGTGTGCATTTTCTGTAAACAGAAAACGAAGTCCAAAGGATGAACTGGTGTAGAACGATTAGGCAGTTCAGCAGCTCCAGATGCAGAGGCAAGAATAAGAGAAGCTGTCAGTATTCTGGAAGACCATGAAATGGTGACTAAAATAGGAGATATTGACTTTGTGGCCAAAGAAGTCAAGTACCATCATAGCTGCCGGAAGTCATATCTGAATAGGGCTGAGAGGTTGAAGCATCAGATGGTAAACATCGAAGAAAAGAAAGGTTCAGAATATCAGAAGCTTAGATCAGCACACGACAGGGCTTTTTCTGACATAATAGGGTATATCCAAGAGGCAGTATTAGATAATGAACGCGCAGAGCTTTTGACATCGCTCTATGAAATGTATATGGTATTTCTAGCTGAGCATGGATGCAGTGATTCAAACTATAACGCCCAGACTCTTGGAAGCAAACTTTTAGAGTATTTCAAGGGGGGGAGCTTGCATTGGGCAAAGTAAATAAAAGACAATGTCATGTATTCAAGTAAGATAGAAAAAGCTGATGCTGTTAAACACGCTTTTGATCAAGCATCAAGTAAATGTGTTAGAAACAGCTCTGCACCTGAGATCATTGATATTGGAAGTAAGAAACACATGTAACGATTTTCCTTTCCATGTAACAGCAGATATACTTGCAAAAGGACAGGTAGAAACACCAGATACTCTTTTGAATTTTTTTCAAGGTGCTTTACACTGGCTCAGTTGTTAAGGATGTTGAAGAGAGAGTACAGAGATACATCAACTCTGCAGCTGATGACTGTCTTTTTATTGGATCTAGGGGAATTGTGAAACCATCTAAGCACGTAAGCCTAGGGCTAGGATTGAAAAGTATTACTGGAACCAGAAAGGTCATTGAGACCCTAAACAGATTTGGCCATTGTATTAGTTACCACACTGTAGAATCATTAGAAACTGATTTGGCTATGTCTGTATCTGCTAAAAATTCATCTACACCAGATGGCTTACTTCAACAACCTGGACTTGGAATGGGGATAGCTTGGGATAATTATGATGAGAATATTTAAACACTGTCAGGGAGTGGTACTCTTCATGATGCAGTTGGAAGTTGCTATCAGAATATATCTGTTGGTGATGCTGCCCCTAATGCAGTTCACAAAACACAAGAGCCAGGCCAGTCAAGAAAACGGAGAAGAGTATATCGACTCAGCGGTAGAAAATGACCCTCATCCATATCAAAAAGCCAAAAATCAAAACTTTTGAGTTCAAAATAAAAGCTTTGCTCAGGCTGAGCATGTTTTGCAGTTGGAACGAAGAGACCAAACATGGACAGTACTATGTTGTTTGTTTGACAGGACACCAATGTGGTCTGGTTGGAACTCCCAGATAACTAATGATCCACTACCAAGACAAGTTATTGGTAATATGGAAAATCTAAGCTAACCACCAACTCGTCTTGATGTTGTTGCTGAGACTTGAAAGATTTCACAACGTGTCGCTGAAGAATGCCAGGAAGAATGTATGATCGTCCACTATGATCTTGCCATCGCTAAGCCTGCGAAACAGATTCAGCAGAGTGAAGCGCCCTTGTATGATAATATATTTGTATGTTTTAGTCCGTTTCATATACTGCTTGCATACTTTGGATCTCTAGGGTACATTATTGACGAATCTGGAGGACCTCATATTCTTACAGATACAGAGGTTTTGGCAGCTGGGTCAATGAATGGCTTTTTAAGTGGCAAACACTTCAACCGCTGTAAACGGTTACATCCAATGTTATCTCAAGCCTTTCATGTATTGCACTTTCGCGTATTTCTTAAAGAATTTGGAGATATTTCACCTGACCTTCATTCTTAGTTTAATGAATTGCATGATATTTCCATTCCAAGTCTCATGCAGAATCTTGAACGAACGGATGAGTTTAATTCCTTTATGGAAAGGTATGAACAGTATATGGATCTTACCAGGTCAGGGGTACATGGTAAAACAGCAGCCTTCTGGATTATGTACATTGACCTTGTCGAGCTATATCTCCTTTTCAACAGAGCCTGCCACACAAATGATTTAGAGCTATTCACTTTCTGTCTAGGTAAAATGTGTGCAATTTTCTTTGCTACTAGTCTGCCTAATTATGCCCGTTGGATGACAAGATATCACCTTGACCTTCTAAACATCGATGAGACACACCCAACTGCGCGTAAAATGTTGGAGGCAGGAGCTCTCTCCATTAGATGAACCAATAAGCCATTCTCTAGGAGCCCTATGGACTTAACTTTAGAGCAGACAGTCAATGCTGATGCTGCATCGAGGCTGACAGGGATAGCATCGTTTAGTAAATCAGTGAGTGCAAGAAGGAGGTGGATGGTGACTAGGGATGTACGAAGTGAGCTTGTACGCCATTTAATGGAAAAGTCAGGACAAAAACCCAAAGCAGATGTAGTGCAAGAGTTGAAACCAAGCTGGATTAAGCGTGACAATGCAGATCTTAATAAGCTAATCACTGGGATAGGAGCTACCATGGACCCATTTCTTGCAGACATTCCTGGTGAAAAGTTATATTGTATTTCAACCGGTAAGGAGATATCTGAGGATATTGCTGGGAGCATTTTGGCAACACACACACACGGTCAACAATGGTATGAATAGTTTAAAACAGGATGCTTTGCGGATGGTGATAGATTTGAAAAACCTATTCCAAGAAGAAAGGTAAAATCTTTCGCACGCAATGCTTTGTTGGTGAAACTTTAGACAAAAGACAAGAAAATAAAGGAACTTCAGGGAACAAGAGACTTGTTTGGCCGTTTACTTTATCTGTCAACAGTTAAAGAGTTAGACCTGAAAAAGGTTCTTGCTTACCCCCTTACACCAGTTCCTTTGACTTTTGCCCATATTGATGGAACTAAAATCTCCACTGCAAAATCAACTCTATTTAGTAAGCTTGAGGCGAAGATGATCACAGATGCACCAATTAATGTGGATGTCCATGGATGGAATGTTCCTTATACAGTCTCTTGTAGATTTGCCTTCAACTTTTGGTGGTGTTGCAAATGTGATTCTATCTCGCCTTGCCAGGCATGCAAATCGTGTGGATTTTGTATGTGACACTTATAAACATCCATCAATTAAAGATATTAACAGGGAAGATCGTGGTTCTACAGAAGGAGAGGTAAAGGTTTCTGGACCAGAACAACGCAGGCCAAAAGACTTTTCACAGGCGTTGAAGACAGAATTATTTAAAACATCTCTGTTGCTATTCCTCGCAGAAGAGTGGTGCCGAAATGAGTATGCTGCTGTGCTTAAGACCATTGAGCTATATTTTGGCTTGGATGAGGTCTGTTACAGATACCAAGTAGTTGATGGACAAATGGTGCGTCAAGAAATTGTAGACCTAACTGTCAGCATGAAGAAGCTGATACCCGCATTGTTTGGCACATAAAGCATGCATGTGAACAGATTGTCCTACCTAGTATTGTTGTCCGCTGCATAGATACTGACGTTCTTGTCATATTGCTTTTCCATACAGAAAACATTGAAGGGTTTGTATGGATGGATGTTGGACTTGACAGAAACAACACACGCAGGTATGTGGATGTGACGAAGTTGTCTGGAGAATTAAGCAGAGAAATGTGCCCAGCTTTACCTGCAGTACATGCTTTTACTGGATGTGACTATGCATCTGCCTTTTTGCGTAAAGGTAAATCTCGTCCAGTTGATATTGTAGAAAGGTCAGCTCGATTCACAGATGCTTTTAAGGAACTTGGAACTTCTGCTTATATTGCCAATTCTACAGAAGAGGTTATAGAGGCCTTTGTTTGCAGTATGTATGGAAAGTCCCAACTAGACACGGTAAATGATGCTCGCTATGCGGTTTTTAGAGATAAGTACGCTCCTACAGATGAGAACCATCCTTTGTCAAAGATAAAATGGGCTGACGCAAGTGTCTTGCTACCGTCTACACTAGCGCTTCATCAGAAAATATTGCGAACAACTTTGGTAGCATATATGTGGAAGAATGCTCATAGGTCTGTGCCACTAGAAAAGAGCCCTTCTGAATTTGGTTGGGTTTTGAAAGATGGTCGATACTGAATGAACTGGTATGCTAGTGAACAAATGCCAGATGATGTTGAGAGCGCCATTGACGAATCAACAGATAATGTTGATTCAGATGAAGACATATATTCATCAGCTTCTGATGACTCAGATAATGAATAAATTCCTGTTTGAAATAGTATCAATGATATGTAGATAGTTTGCAGTATAGTAAGTCAGACAGATGTATTCGTCTAATATTGACAATTAACAGCAAGTATGACTAAATCAAAATGATGCGTCTCTTCTTGATAAAAACAATCAGCTAATGTACTCTTCAAAGCATTTGAAACCTAAGTTTGAAGCAGAGTACCAATTTATGTACCAATTTATGTGTCAACCCGAGACTGTCAACGATATGAATTCATAATATATAGGTAGCCCCATTTTACGATATTTTAGCAATTTAGATCATTTATGGAAATCCCTATTTGCTCTGCAGGTGTACAGGTGGTCATTCTATAATTTTGTATTATCAAAATGCTTTCAGTAATAAGACCTTTGAAAAAGAAATTTGTCGTCAAAGTCATTGGATTCAACTTGAATGCATCTATTTTCTTAGGCAAATAGCAAAAATCATTAGTTTTCGTGGCTTATTTCATTATCACCTTCAAATATATGGTAATTCCATTAAGATATAAACAAAAAATTAAGTAAACCATCTTCTTTTTTGTTTCATATTTCTTGTTTAAATGTTAGATATCAGAAATAATCTTTCAAAACATAAAGAAGCTGCCATAAAACACTTATGATCAGGGTACCCCCCCCCCCCATTTAAATGCTATTCTGCGCATTGCCTACCCCAGGGGTATTCCGTTGCGCATAGCGTTTTTGTGTACCAGCCGATTTTTTCAAGAGTTTGATTTTTGGATTTAGCATTCTTTTCTACATAAGAATACACCTTCAAACCTTTTGGCCTCAACCACTTTATTAAACATATTGTGGGCTCTCGGACTATTAGTCAAATATACCCTTCAGAGCTCCAACTGAATACAGCCAATGCCTCTGATACCAAAGCCGCATTTTTAGACTTGCATTTGTCAATTTCTAATGATATTGTTTCTGCCAAAATTTATGATAGACGTGTCGACTTTGATTTTGAAATTGTCAATTTCCCATTTTTAGATGGTGATGTTCCTCGTTCTACATCCTATAGAGTCTATATCTCTCAACTCATTCGTTTTGCTAGAGCATCTATGTTGCTGACTTCAACACTCGCAATAAATTGTTAACTTAGAAACTTCTTAGACAAGGCTATCGGTATCATAAACTTCGCAAAACATTTTCAAAATTTTATAGAAGATACCATGATTTGATTTTTAAATTCCAAGTTGGACTTAAATCTCACTTGCGTCAAGGAATTTCGGAACCTGATTTCTATGGTGGCTTGGTGTATAAATTGAAGAAGATTGTTGGCTCTAATAATTTTTCAGCGCAGTTCATTAAAATAATTTCCCATTATAAAAATATTGGCTATAACATTAATGTATTGCAACAGACTGCATGCTTGGTAGTCAACCCAATCAAGGTTGGCAACTTTGCTTTCCTCTTTAATTGCACGCCGGTGGGTTGGACTTCAGACTCTATGATGGTTCTGACTTAAAGACTTATCTATTGATGAGATGGTAGGGGCCAGATGCTTTGGCTGTTTGTCGGGCCCACCGGGGTTTACCTGTTGGATTTCTTTTGCTCCGGTATTCAGTTTAATTTACTGTTGAGTCCTTATCCTTGCTTTATCTCCTTGTTATATCTTGATTTATATGTTTTAGGAGATGATGCATTGATAAATTAGGGGTCTTTCATGCAAACCAAAATATCTATGTGTCTTGATCCACATCTGAATTAAGGGTGAGGTTGGCGCCGTTAAACCGGTTTAAGCCCTCCAGTAAAATATTTTACTGATCGTTCCAAGGCTGTTCTTCTTTTGTGGATCTTTTATGTTTTTGTTCTGTCTTGTGATTGCTATGTCTTTGTGCGCGTCTGTTTATATGTGCTTTGTGGTCACCTGCTGGGAAAGGGCTGACCTCTTGGCTCTCGTTTGTGGTGTCTACTGTGAGTTTGTCACTTTCCCATTGGTATCCTGGGTCAGGTGTGGTACTTGATTGTATCTATTCCTGATCTGTGCACCCTTACTTACTTTTATAAACTACTACATATTCAAATCGACACACGATACAGACAAATTGAAGTGTCATAACACAAACTATTCACTACTTCTGTGACATGCCATGCAGTCTGAAAATTTTGGGAATGGTCACTCATGCTCCTCATGTGCTATCATACGCATTTCTAACGACATCTATCTTAAGTGAATGTCATCATAAATCATTACTCTATCTTAAAAAAAGCATTGACTGATGTTTTGGTTCAATCAAAGCGCTAAATCAGTCGATTTTCTGTTCACAGGTGATGTGTAATTCTCGCGAGCAATAGTGATTTGCTGATGAAAAAAAAATATACCATAGAAAACGACATCTTTTCGTGTCTAAAGCTTTTCAATAAAGATAACAAGAATAAATAAAACACGCTTACTAAGTTGTCTTAGTCCAAAACCTTATTACACAGATGACAAAACACACACCGTCATCAAGGTCATAGAAAACACAAGGATTTGTCCACTATACAGATCAACACAAGGGGTCACATGTACTTTCGCTCCCACCCAGTGAATCTGTAAGATGAAAACAATTCAAGGGTCACTTTCAAGCTCACTTTCCATCAAGCATTGTGAGAAAGGGGAAAGATTTGCATTGTGTTCACTGTGCCATTCTTTCATTTGACAGCCTCACTTACCAGACATTACCAGGCAAGCGAAAGGATCCTCGCATTTCGCACATGCCGACAGTAGCAAGACAACACCGAAGATTGCTTCTCTCTTCAAGACAGAGTAACGCACGCTGTTCAAAGTGCTTGTCTCGACAGTCTCAGATATCTGAACCTATCACTTCTAAACAGAAACCTTTATTTATAAGGTAGATGGTGTTATGGCTCACTTAAATTAATTTTGTCAGAAAAAGTATCGGTAAAAAAACTCGGACCTGCAATTGTGCTCTCCCTTAACATTTTTGAGTTAGCTCCCTTGTTGCAAGATTTAGCAAACTTTGGAATTCACTGCGGTTATTCGTTTTATTTGACAAATATTTTCCAAATTTAAACATTTTTAATTATTGTGTTTTATAATTGAATGCAAACTTTTAATCACAAAAAATAAATAGCAAAAATCGAAAGAAGAAAAATCATATTATTTTAAAATTGGCGTCATGTATATTATCCATTGTGTTGTGAAATTGTTAATGTTAAAAAATACCTTTTAGTAGGGACCACTCACGCTATGCAAATAAAAGAAGCTGCTGTGGTGTAGTGTATAAGCGCTATGCCTTGTAAACCAGGGGTCGCAGGTTTGAATCCCAGCTTCTCCATAAAAACCACTTTCAGTTGAGCCTTCGGGAGTTCCCGTTATAAAACCAACACAAATCTTAAACCAACCCGGTGGAACTGGTTTAGACCCAGAAAAGCCACAAAAAATTTTTGCCATGCAAATAAAAGAAGCTGCCGTGGTGTAGTGTATAAGCGCTATGCCTTGTAAACCAGAGGTCGCAGGTTTGATTCCCGGCTCCTCCATAAAAACAACTTTCGGTGAGCCTTTGGGTGTTCCCGTTATAAAACCAACACAATTCTTAAAGCAACCCGGCCGAACTGGTTTATACCAAGGAAAGCCACAAAAAGTTTTTTGTCATGCAAATAAAAGAAGCTGCCGTGGTGTAGTTGATAAGCGCTATGCCTTGTAAACCAGTGGGCGCAGGTTCGATTCCCAGCTTCTCCATAAAACCACTTTCGGTGAGCCTTTGGGTGTTCCTGTGATAAAACCAACACGGGGGAACTGGTTTAAACCCAGGAAAGCCAAAAAAGTGTCATGCAAATAAAAGAAGCCGCCGTGGTGTAGTGGATAAGCACTATGCCTTGTAAACCAGGCAGCGCAGGTTCGATTCCCGGCTTCTTGATAAAAACAACTTTCGGCGAGCCTTTGGGTGTTCCCATAATAAAACAAACACACAAATCTTAAACCAATCAGGCGAAACTGGTTTGTACCCAGGAAAGCCACAAAAAGGTGTAGGGGATAAACCCATGCCTTGTTAACCAGGGTCGCAGGTTGGATTTCCAGCTTCTCCATAAAACCACTTTCGGTGAGCCTTCGGGTAGTCCCATTATAAAACCAACACAAATTTTAAACCAACCCGACGGAACTGGTTTATACCCAGGAAAGCCACAAAAAAAAATTGCCATGCAAATAAAAGAAGCCGCCGTGGTGTAGTGGATAAGTGCTATGCCTTGTTAACCAGGGGCCATAGGTTCGATTCTAGGCCTTTCCATAAAAAAAGCTTTCGCTGAGCCTTTGGGTGTTTCCGTAATAAAATCAACACACAAATCTTTATACCCAGGAAAGCCAAAAATGCCATGTAAATAAAGCATGAAACATCAAAGTAATCAATCTTAAAGTATCACTTAATAGAACTATTTTGATTTTACTTGATCTAACTTTCATGGGAGATGGTGGCGTGCTGGACTGTCCGGCTCCTTCATGTGATTAGCCTATGTGTTGTCATGTGGGGGACACCAGGTGGTTCACTAGGAGTGTCCTGTTCCTGTGAGGGGTAGCCTAATACGAGGGTCCTGTTGCTTTGGATCCCTGAGGGGGTTCAGAGTGATGGAATCATCAATAGCATAGAATAAAAGAAGTTTTTTATAGAAAAGGGTTTTTATACTCGGGAAAACTATTCAAGCAAAATAAATCAGGCATAAAATATTAAAATAACTTAATTAAGGTTACATTTGCTTTATTTTGTTTGTTTCATTTTATTTCATTTTATTTCATTTATTTCATATGAATGGGTTGCTCTTGGCCTGGAAAGGGCATGCTGGACGGCCCGGCTCCTTCATATGATTAGCCTTTGTGTTGTCATGTGGGAGACACCGGGAAACCCAGTTGGAGTGTCCGTGGGGGGTAGCCTAGAATGAGGGCTACACCACTCTGGATGCCTGAGGGGATTCAGAGTGTTGAAGTCATCATTGGAATGAAATTTGGAAATTCTGGAATATATTCATGCTCAAAAAAACTTTTCATGCATTGTGGAATAGAGCATGGAGTACATAGAAATTATAAGCCAGTGTACGGTTATTTTGGAGATTTTATTTTGTGATCTTAATCCTTGGGGGTGATCTGGTCTCCCTATGATTGTGCTAGCTCTTTGCAACTGCTGCATGGTGATGGTTAAACACTCCCTGGGCATTAAAAACTACTTTAAAAATACATTCGTATGAAGGCTATGGCTCATAGGACTTCCCATAGGGGGGTCTGAGGGCAAGGGTCACCATAAGGAAGGCTTTAAATAATTCCATACAAAGAAAATGAAGTTTAAAAATATAAAAGATATAGTAATTCATGATCTCAACAATAGAAATGGGGCATGAAATTTTAAAATTATAGAGAAAACTATATTATATTATTAGTTATGAAATTATTTGATCTAAATTATGTTTAAAATCGAACCATCATAGCAATGATTTAGAAGAAATTATGGAAAGTAGAATTTCATGCTTAAAACGACAAGTCATTTTAAAAATTTAGATGAGAATGCTAAGACTGATGCTATGCCTGGAACATAAGAAAAAGAAATTTGGATGAGGACTTTGTTCATCTGGTTTCTAAGTGAAATGAGGACCAAAGTCATCAACAAAATAATAATAATAATCTGAGGAAATAAGGATTTTAATATAAAGCATGAAAATATAAAAATATATCCAAAAACGCATAAACAAATCAAAATACAATAAATAAATTAAGTTAGAGTGGTAAAATATTTGAATTTATTGGCTTTTAATATTAGAATTAAAAGAAATTGAAAAATAAAAAATCTTCATGCACAAATATAAAATAGATTCATGCTCATGGTAAATTTGGAGCATGACAATAATTGAAAATAAGGTAAGAAGGGTAGAAGTGAGATGCTCCTTATTGAGATAAGTGCAATGCCACAGCTACTATCCTGTTAAATACAAAAAATAAAATAGTTAAATTAAAAAAAAACATAGAGGATCTTACATCAGTGCTCATGTTTTATTGAATTTATTAAACGAGTTGGGGAAAAGAGATAAAATGCGAGGCTTGTCGAGCATTTTATCTCTTTTTCGCAACGAGTTTAATAAATTCAATAATACAAGAGCACGAATGTTAGATTCTATTTATCATATGACAAATACTTTGAAATCTGATTTCTGGCGTAAAAGCGTTATAATTTGGTTATTATGTACGCAACGTTGTTATGGACGTCATAACGTTTCCCGTAAATCTATAAACCACTAGTGATTTACAGATTTTATTGCATAGCGTTATTTCACTCCCAGACGCGACGTCATATGATAAAACAACAATAAAACCACATATTTTATGCATAAATAAGGATATATAACTATTTTGAGAAAATAAGGGATAGTTAGAAAACTTATACACTCCAGCGAAACAAATTATGTGATGACCTATCTTGGAAAAATTTAACTACATTTAAATTAATAAATAATATCCTATAATAGAGGAAAATCACCTAAAACATCAAAATCCCTTAAATACAATATATTCTATTTATAGTAATAACGAAAATAAGTTTGAATTAAAATCAAAAATTTTCAAAAAAATAGTCAGCAGACAACATTTTTGAAGTCGAAACCCTCTGGAATGCAGCTGTCTTATAGGTGGGTATAATTATGATGCTCTCTCTTAAGGCAGATGTGGAATTAGGTCAATGAAACACTGTAACTTTGTGTTTTAACACCCTTTAAAGTTTAAGAAAAAAAAACTAAATCAATATATGGTTAAGATATACTCAAATTCTTATATAAAGTTTTAAAAAGTATTTTATAACATCTAATTCTCATTTTAGAAGAACTTAAAAACAGCCTTCCTAGACAGTCATTTGGAGGTTCAAACACAGCAACATACTGCTTTGACACACATTAAAATCCTAAAAAAATAAAAGAAACTAGTACAATAATAATGGAATATGATGGAAATATATTCAAATGAATGATTAAACTTAATAAGTTAATTATTAAAATTAGATTTTATTTTAAAAGAATTTAAAGATGACCTATCTAAACAGTAATTATGATTTTAAAAGGATGCTCTCTCTAGCGGAGGAGTAAGAAGTAGGTCAATCCTACTTTGGAAGATTTTTGCACAAAAATGTGCATTATGATGCAGTAACTTGCCGTTTTAACATACAATTTATTTATATAAAACCAAGAGAAATTGATAAAATTTAAAGGAATAATATGTTAATACCCATATTATTGATTTAAACTCTAAAAATATAATTTAAATAATTGGATTTTACTTAAAATGATTTCAAAAACAGCCTACCTGAGATGTCTATTTTGACTGATAAAGTAGGTAAATCATTTTTTTGAAGATTTTGCATAAAATAAGTAACTGGAGTTCTCGCAATACGGTTCCTTTGCCGCATAACTGTCTAACCCACAGGTGTGGCATGGGTATGGTGGGGCGATATACTTAAATAAAAAGTAGGTCAAATAGTCTCTGAGGGGCCCTGTTAAGATTCAATGGGGCAAAGATGAGACTAGATTAATAATCCAAAGGCATATCCCCACGCCGGCCAGACCCCGGAGACGGCCCTGAAGCTAGGATTTATGTTCTTGCTCAAGGACATAACACAGTGACGCCGGTGAGGTTCGAACCCGCGGCGGCCCGTAGTCTCGGTTCAAACACTCTACCACTGACCCACTGCGCTCCCATGAACTGCTAACTAACAAAGAAGTACAAGAACATAGCATCGTCAGAGCTCTCACTAACTGCTGATTGGCAGTCCTGAACCCTTAATTTTGGTGCTGGGACTCTCATTTTTGAAGGAGGCTAAATTCTTTAGTATGGCGGCACTCCCACTTTTTGCAAAGAGGGCTATGGGACTATTCATATGTATAAGATATATGAGTACCCCACCCCCTAGAATCAGCCTCTCGGAACTATGGGGGCATGCACGGATCCGGGACCTCCTCTCTGTAACTGTTAAATGTAAAATATTAAAGTTGAGTACTAAAAAAATGTCAGGGTTGTTTTCAGGCAGCCCCCCTCCCCCCCCCCCCCCCCCCCAAAAAAAAAAATTCTGGATCCGCGTATGGGAGACTGCCTATTCATGCATTGATTCCCTGCATGGACCTCCTTTTAATCAAATAACAGCCTGTATCACAAAAATGTACAAATAACACCAATAAATCTTGAGCTTGCAGCATTTCAAAAAACAAGGGGGCCCCAGGATTTCTTTCTTTCTTATAGTACTGACACGATCAAATTTTGTTCATTACACCAGGGAGTGCGGTTTTGGAATTTTGAAGAAAAAAACAAAACATGTAGTTCCTCCAACAGCTTTGCGAACCCTTTCGGGTCAACTTTTATGTCCCCCATGGGGGAGAACGGACTAGCCCCTTTAGAGGGCTGGTCAGAGTCGCCTTCGCCTGTGAAGGCTGATTAAAACTGCCTATAGCATATATTGGCTTTTTCCTTTGTATCTGTCTTAAGAATTCCATTTTCTCTGAGTGATGCGATCCCAAACGCGTCTTTTTTAAAAGATTCGACAAATGACCATTTTTTATCTTTATTGTGTCTCCCTGTACTAAAATGAGCAGGGGTGTCCAGGGGATTTTGCCGTACACTTACACAAAGTAAATAAGGGTGCAAAGATCAGGAATCCAGTGGGACAGTGATAAACTAACAGTTAGACACCACAAACGAGAGCCCAGAGGTCAGCCCTTTCCCAGCAAGTGAATCATTAAAGCCAAATGCTGTTAACCATTGGTTGGTTGCAGTTAGGTCGCACCTATTTCATAATATTTTTATTATTGCCAACCGGTTTCCTTTCTTCAGGGCAATAATGGCGTCAACATATGTGTTGCTTCTTAGCAACGTCACTACTAAAATATGCGTACACATGTGTACACAGCGTACGCTATATTTGTAACGTCATCAAAATATGTTTAACTTAAATGGCGTCAAAATATGCGCAGTTTCCTAGCAACGTCATTAACAAAATTTGTGTACACATGTGTACGCAAATATGTGTACGCAAATACGTATAAATTATAACGTCATCAAAACATGTTTAGTTTTGGAGAAAACTCATCAATAAAATAACGTTCTTTGGCTAACCTAGCTGAAACATCATCAGTTTGAAATTTATAAAACGGAAATATAGAGAATTTCGGTTGTGATTTACAACAGTTATCAATATGTTTGCTGACAGGTATTTGTCTTGTTGATGGGTCTCTGATCTGTTGTTCATGTACCGTTTTTCGGTTCCTTAACTTATCACCAGTCTGGCATATGTTATACTCTTTACAACCATTGCATATTAATACATAAAGAACATTTCTTGCAGTGCAGTTTAATCCACACTTTCCCAACTTGAGACCACGTTTCATTTAAACAAAACAGCAGCATTTTATTATGTGTTTCTTTTCTTCTGTTATATATCACTGACACTCATCACTTGCAAAACATACAGACACCATGTCTAGGTAATGGCTAACAGCTTTGTACCAAGCAATACCCCCCCCCCCCCCCGGCTGCTGTCCAACCAAAGGCAGTGGTTCTGTTATTGTTGATTCAGTTTACTGTTGCTCTCATTGTTTGTGGAGATTTTGTTTTTGGTCCTTGTTTGGCAATGCAGTACTTTGTGCGTCATTTTTTTTCTAGTTTTGCAACATCTCATTGAAGAAGAGATGGCTTGTTGCTGTGCTATAATTGCTCTCATGCTGTGTCTTCGTTGAGGTGTCGTGGGTTGACCAGTGGTCTGCCATTTAATAAATTAAATAATACAAAATGCATTTTATATTCTACTTATCATATGACATTAAGAAAAGTAAAAAAGAGGACAAAGGAATCGATACAATCAAGTACCACACCTGACCCAGGATACCAATGGGAAAGTGACAACGTCACAATTGGACATCACAAACGAGAGCCAAGAGGTCAGCCCTTTCCCAGCAGGTGACCATAAGGCATTAACAAACAGACATGCATGAAAGCATAACAATCAAGACAGAAATAATATATAAGACACGCCTCGCAAAGTCCACAAGCGTTCTCAAAGCCTTGCCTGGTAAACTTGATATCAAAAGACACTCACCTAGTATTCTCTATTTTTGTATCGATGAAAAACTGCCAGTGACTCACATATACTTTACTATTTGTGTAGCAATGGAATTTTGCATCAAGTTTGAATCAGTCAAGTCAGGATGGTAAGAAAACTGGAAAAGCACGTGCATATTCGGCTGCATAGTTCCAAGGCTATCAGAGCCATCTAATTCTCTAAACATAGACCAGAAACAGGAACCGAAACATAGCAATCATACTTTAATTTACATTTTCCAAAATACCAAAGTTAAAACTAGGGTTAACTTCATTGAAGCTGAATATAGATCAACCCACTAACTGGCATCAGTTTGTAGTTGTAGTAGGACTGCCTCGGGAAGCTTTGATGTCATAATGTTGTACGTTGTACTATTAAAGGAGGGTTATGTTGGGACCACAATAGACTGTTAACTCTAACATTTATCTTTTAGTTGTAGCTTGGGAACCTGAACTTTCTATTTTGAAAGTTAAGTGAAACTGCCTGCTTTGCTTCTTTTGTCACTTTACTATTCAGATAGCTCAGTTTTTCAATATATACTAACTTATTAATTTGATCCACTGTCGCCTTAAAATGTATTCCTAAATTATGACTATTTCATTTTGTTGCATAAACAAGTAGTCCAATGGGCAACGATCTCTCACCTGAGAGCCAGCATAATGCTGGAGACATCATAATTTACGAAGCTCAAAGGCAGACAGTGTTCAATCTAGGAAATTTAAAAATGGGACCATTTTCATTCGATTTCAGATGAAAATAAAACACTGTCAAATATTTCCCCATTCACATAAAGATGGCCCAGTCTAGCTTTAACAAGGGGCCATTTGATCCAAAAGGGGGTCAATGGCCCCATGGCACCCTCTAGATTGAACACTGGCAGATAACTCTGAACTTGAAACAGTGACCAGGAATTAATTCAAAAACATTAGATATTATGCCAGTTCTAGTTATCTGCAAGTATTAAAAAGATCTGAAAAAAATTGCAGAGGAAATCTGGTGACAGTTGAGTTTTCAGATGCTCAAGGGCAGCTAACTCCGTAGTCAGTGATGAGATCTTACCGAAATTCAAACTCATTCATACTATTATGTATGTCCTGGTAACCTACAAGTATGAAGAAAATCAGATGAAAAATGAAGGCGCTAGAGTGGTCACAGCATTATACAGTTATATTTTTGACGCTCAAGGGCAGCTAACTCTGTAGCTGGTTGATGGCCTTTGGCGGAAAATCAAACTCATTCAAACTTTTATGGGAGTCCTTGTTACCTGCCAGATTCAAAAATGAAGGTGCTAGAGTGGTCATAATAGATCTCCCATTGTAATTCTATGCAGATTTTTTATGATGCTCAAGGGAAGTTAACTCCACAGCCTAAGGTTGGTTCTACTATAAATTAAACTCATCCAAGCTTTTATGGTTGTCTTTGTAACCTGCAAGAATATAGAAGATCCAATCAAAAATGAAGGCGCTAGAGTGGTCACAACATTATTTATCAATTTTTAAGATGCTCAAGGGTAGCTTACTCCATAATAGGTGATGGGATCTTGACGGAATTCACACTCATCCAAGCTTTTATAGTTGTCCTTCTTATCTGCAAGAATGAATATGATCTATTTAAAAATGAAAGCACTAAAGATGTCACAACATTTCTCCCATAATAAGTCTATGGGGATTTTTAAGACGTTTAAGGGCAGCTAACTCCACAGTCCAAGGTCTGATCTGGCTGACTTTCGAACCCATCTAAGTATTATAGTTGATCTTGCTACCTTCAAGAATTAAGAAGATCCAATCAAAACTGAAGGCGCTAGAGTGGTCTCAACATTATCCATCAATTATTGAGATGCTCAAGGGCAGCTAACTCCATAATAGGTGATGGGATCTTGACGGAATTCACACTCATCCAAGCTTTTATAGTTGTCCTTCTTATCTGCAAGAATAAATATTATCTATTTAAAAATGAAAGCACTAGAGTGGTACACAACAAATCTCCCATTATAAGTCTATGGGGATTTTCCAGACAGTCAAGGGCAGCTAACTCCACAGTCCAAGGTCTGATCAGCCCGATTTTCAAACTCGATCCGCGATTTTATGGTTGTCCTTGTTACCTGCAAGAATGAAGAAGATCCAATCAAAAGTAAAGGCGTAAAAGTGGTCACAACATCATCAATCAATTTTCAAGATGCTCAAGGACAGCTAACTCCATAATAAGCGATGGGACCTTGACCAAATTTAAACTTATCCAGTAAAATGCATTTAAGCCCCCTGGTGGCTTAGGCTGCTGTCTGTTCCAAGGCGGTGGTTCTGTTGTTGTTGACTTTTTGTTTATCGTTATTCCCATTGTGGGAGTCTGTAATTGTTCTATGTTTTGTTGTATGTTACTTCATGTCTATTCTAGTATTGCAATCATCTTGATGGGGAAGAGAGAGCTGATTGCTTTGCTTAATTTGTCTTCCTGGTGTCTCGTGATGGTAGGGCGGCTCTTCCTCGCGATGTCACGGGGTTGTCTGCAGTTTGTGATTGTGGTATTTCCTGATCATACTCACTTACTATCTTTATAGTTTTCCATCTTATTTGCAAATACGAAGGAGATCCATTCGAAATTGAAAGCACTAGAGAGGTCACAACATTTCTCCCATTATAAGTCTATGAGGATTTTTTCAGACGCTCAATGGCAGGTAACTCATTAAGTCCCTGATCAAATCCTGCCCAATTTCGAACTCATCCAAGATTTTATGGATGTCCTTGTTGCCTGCAAGAATGAAAAAGATCCAATCAAAAATGAAGGCGCTAGAGTGGTCACAGCATTATTCACACGGTCAAGGGCAGCTAACTCCGAAGTCAGTAATGGAATCTTGCTAAAATTCAAACCCATCCAAGCTTTTATGGCTGACCTTGTTACCTGCAAGAATGAAGAAGATCCATTTGAAAATGAAGGTACTAGAGTGGTCACAACGTTTCTCCCATTATAAGTCTATGGGGATTTTTCCAAACGTCAAGGGCAGCTAACTCATAAGTCCTTCATAAGATACTGCCCAATTTCGAACCCATCCAAGCTTTTATAGGTGTCCTTGTTGTCTGCAAGAATGAAGAAGATCCAATCAAAAGTGAAGGCGCTAGAGTGGTCACAACACTATTAATTGATTTTTCACAAGCTCAAGGGCAGCTAACTCCGAAGTCAGTGATGGAATCTTGCCGAAATTCAAACCCATCCAAGCTTTTATGGATGACCTTGTTACCTGTAAGAATGAAGAAGCTCCATTGGAAAATGAAGGTACTAGAGTGGTCTCAATGTTTCTCCCATTATAAGTCGATGGGGATTTTTCCAAACGCTCAAGGACAGCTAACTCATAAGTCCTTCATCGGATACTGCCCAATTTTGAACCCATCCGAGGTTTTATGAATGGTCTTGTTGCCTGCAAGAATGAAGAAGATCCAATCAAAAGTGAAGGCGCTAGAGATGTCACAACACTATTCATTGATTTTTCACATGAAGGTACTAGAGTGGTCACAACGTTTCTCCCATTATAAATCTATGGGGATTTTTCCAAACACTCAAGGGCAGCTAACTCATAAGTCCTTCATCAGATACTGCCCAATTTCGATCTCATTCCAGATTTTATGGGTGTCCTTGTTACCTGCAAGAATAAAGAAGAACCAACCAAAAATGAAGGAGCTAGAGTGGTCACAAGCTTTTCCCCATTATAACACTATGGGAGCTATCTGTTGCCATGGAAACCAAGTTCTAATCGGATCTGGTTTAAAACCTAATGCAGTCAATCCTACACCCCAATGATGCTTCAGATGAAATTTGATTAGGATCTGCCAGCTGATCTCAGAGATATTCATGTTTGAAAGTGTGGACAGACGGACCGACGGACCGACAGAAGGACAGACGGATGGACGGACGGATGCCCACTCGACCCCCATCCTATAAGCTCACCTGAGCCTTCGGCTCTGGTGAGCTAAAATGGAATCCCAAGTTTTGGGAGGTTCAAATCATGTCGTGAGGAAATTGCAGGAGCCTTACAAGAATTTTGTAATCGCTGGTGTAAACGAGAGCATGTTGAGTCTAATGCCTTAAATAGTTGGAAACTAAATATTTTTAAAGTTATTGATGGTAGAATATCATTTTATTGGAACAATTTATCTTCTTCCACCTAAACCTTAATTCACCTTTAGACACTTCAAGACAGGGATCCAGGAGTTCCATAGGAGGTTTGTTTTGGCCCCCGCAGATAAGGCTGCTAACAATGTTGTGGTTGTTTGAAGAAGATACTATATTGACACCCTAAAGCAAGAACTTAACACTGCAAAAACATGTGAGCATAACAGGCTTGATGAGACGTCTATCGTTGATAGGCTTCGATGCCATATAGCAGCTAGGTTTGGGTTGTTTGTTGATGAGGACCATAGCAAGCTTCCTACGTTATACTGGTTACCTAAACTTCATAAACGGCCCTATAAGTCGCGTTTTATTGCTAATTCTAGTGCATGTACAACTGCTGAGTTGTCTATTCTGTTGACTTCTTGCCTCACTGCGATTAAAAACCATGTAATTAAATATTGCACAACAATTTATGAAAGAAATGGTAAAAATTATTTTGGTCTATTAACAATTCAGGTGAATTTCTTAATAAATTGAAGTATAGAGGTTTTCTAGCATCTGGTTTGTCTACATATGATTTCTCTACGCTCTATACTACATTGCCTCATAATCTAATCAAAGAAAACAGAATTAATTGAACAAACATTTAACAGAGAGGGCTCACTTTATTTGGCTTGTAATGATAAAATGCATTTTTTACTTCGAACAACCTAAACGATATAAATTGTGATCATGTCAGAAAATGTGTGACACGCTCCATTATCTTTTGGACAATATATTTATAAGATTTGGCTTGAAATTATACACACAAATTGTAGGTATTCCTATGGGTACTAATTGTGCTCCTCTTGTTGCAGATTTGTTTTTGTTTTGTTATGAGAGAGACTTTATGTTGTCTCTGTAAGACACTAATCAAGCTGATATTATTGAAGCTTTTAACTCAACCTCCAGATATTTAGATGACTTACTTAATATTAATAATCCTTATTTTGAACAAATGGTAGGTCAGATATATCCCACTGAACTTCAGTTAGATAAGGCGAATTCTTCTTATACTGAAGCTCCGTTTTTGGACTTGGACTTGTCAATAACAAATGGCATAGTTTCTTCTAAAATTTATGATAAAAGGGATGATTTTAATTTTGAAATAGTAAATGTCCCATTTCTTGATGGAGATGTTTCTCGCTCTCCTTCCTATGGTGTATATATTTCTTAGCTTTTTCGTTTTGCTAGAGTGTGCTTTAATGTTGATGACTTCAACAACAGAACCTTATTTTAACTGCTAAATTATTAAAACAAGGTTATAGATATCATAAAATTCGAAATGCACTTTCTAAATCCTACCACAATCACACTCAGAGTTAATTGTTAAATACAACATTGGGTTAAAAACTCTTCTGCAACAAGGCATATCAGAACCTATATTTAATGATGATTTAGTTTATAAATTCAAAAGAATTGTTGGAAAACCTTATTTTAGTGATCAATTCAAAAAGATAGTAAAACGTTATATAAGGGTTGGATATAACATGGATATCATGCGACAGTTTGCATGCCTAGTTTTAAACCCAATCATGGTTTATAGCGATGGTATCCTCTTTAATTGCACGATTTTTGAGCTTTTGATGGAACAATTTGATACTATGCCTATACAATGTAGACACATTGAACATATGCATGAAGGAGTTTGGATCAGATGAAATAATGTTTGATGAACTCCTACCACAGCTTTTGATGGAACAGTTTGATACTTTGCATATACAATGTAGACACATTGAACATATGCATTGAGGAATTTGATTCAAAAAAAATAATATGTGACAAAATGACAGCAGTGAGAACTTAGACAATTTTTCCTTAATAAGGTGTTGTTTATGCATAGATGGTGCCTTCATGGGCCCATCAACTCCTACCACAGCTTTTAATGGAACATTTTGATACTTTGCCTATACAATATAGACACATTGAACATATGCATGAAGGAGTCTGGTTGAAAAAAAAAATGACAAAATGACAGCTGTGAGAACTTAGACAATTATTCCCTTATATGGCTTTTGTATAGGCATTGATAGTGCCTTTATGGGGCGATCAACTCCTACCACAGCTTTTGACGGAGCAATTTGATACTTTGCCTATACAATGTAGACACATTGAACATATGCATAAAGAAGTTTATAATTTTTGTTTGCACAGATTCTACTGAAATCTTCTTTTCAAACATAAGGTCTGCTGGTTTGAACTATAACTTGCCAAGTTTTTTCATGACTCTTACTGTGCGGGGGGTATCTAATTAGCATTGCTTATTGACTTTTTTCACTTGATTAGAGTGTTTCTCTATGATGATGTATTGCATTAGTTAGATGGCCTCCTTGCAAGCTGAACGTTTCTTGTGCTTCAACAACGGCAGAATCTAGGGCGAAGATTTGGTACCAGTAAAATGCATTTAAGCCCCCCGGTGGCTTAGGCTGATGTCCGTTCTAAGGCGGTGGTTCTGTTGTTGTTGAATTTGTGTTTATTGTTACTCCCATTGTGGGAGTCTGTAATTGTTCTATGTTTTGTTGTACGTTACTTTATGTCCATTCTAGGTTTGCAATCACCTTGATAGGGATGAGAGAGCTGGTTGCTTTGCTTAGTTTGTCTTCCTGGTGCCTCGTGATGGTTGAGCGGCTCTTCCTCGCGGTGCCATAGGGTTGTCTGCGGTTTGTAATTGTGGTATTTCCTGATCATACTCACTTACTATTTGTGATTACGTCTTTTTCTTCAATAAGTTGTTCATATTCTTGATATATGTCTCTATCATAGTTTTGCACATGCTTTGTCTGACTATTCTTACAGTTCAATGAGTTTTGTGCAACTATGGTTTGACTAATTTCATTGAATAAGTCAAGGAAATCGATTTAACCAGTTTCAGAAAGAAAAGTTCTAATTGCTGTGAGTTTTTTTTCCAAGATAATATATGAATTGATTCCTTTTCATCTTTAGATGAAAAAGTGACACCTTTATTCTATATTATTACTAGCTCAGTAAATAATCTGCATTGTCCCTATATCTTAGGTAACGGTGCCAATTATGTAGGAAACACATTAATTAGATAAACACAATATGTCTTATTATAATTCCTTAGTTATTGACAATTATATCTCCCCCCATAGGGTCGGGAGACATATTGTTTTTCCCCATGCATCCGTTTGTCCTCCGACTGTCTGTCACAAAATCTTGTAAAGGCAACTCCTCCTGCAGTTGAAGCCAGATCTGTTTGAAACTTTGCAGATTTTTTGTCGAGGTATGAAGATGTGAATGACGTTTTACTGTAATCCTCAGATTAAATTTTTAATTTTTGCCTATTTTTTTGCAGATCGGACTTGGTCATTTTGGGGCTTAAAAGCATATATACACTGGGTATCTTGTGAACAAAACTCCTCCTACAGTTTTAACCGGATCTTTAAGAAGCTTTGCAGATGTTTTTGTCAAAGTCTGAAGATGTGCATGACATTTTTGCTGCAATCCTCAGATTAATTTTTGTCACTTTCTTCAAAGTTCGGGGCTTAAAGCATTTAAACACTGGGTATCTTGTGAACGCAACTCCTCCTACAGTTTATGCCGGATCAGTTTGAAACTTGGAATTGTTTTAGTCAAGGTCTGAAGATGTTCATGACGTTTTGCTGTAATCCTCAGATTATTATTTTACCACAGTTTGGACTTATTCGTTTTGGGGCTTAACCTATTTAGACTCTGGATATCTTGTGAATGGATCTCCTCCTATATATACTGCTTAGCCAGATCATTTTGAACTTTGCAGGTGTTTTTGTCAAGGTCTGAAGGTGTGCATGACATTTTGCTGTAATCCTCAGATTAATTTTTGCTACTTTTTTCACAGTTCTGACTTAGTCATTTTGTGGCTTAAAGCATTTAGACACTGGGTATCTTGTGAACGCAACTCCTCCTACAGCTTTAGCAGGGTCTTTTTTTTTTAAACTTTGCAGGTGTTTTTGTCAAGGTCTGAAGATGTGCATGCTGTTTGGCTGTTATCCATAGATAAATTTGTGTTATTTTTCTACAGTTCAGACTTAGTCATTTTGGGACTTAGTCTTTTTTGGGCTTTAAGCTTTTAGACACTGGGTATCTTGTGAACGCAACTCCTCCAACAGTTTTAGTTGGACCTTTTTGAAACTTTGCAAGTGTTTTGTCAAGATCTAAAGATGTGCCTGGTATTTAGATGTAATACTCGGAGTCAATTTTGTCATTTTTACCAGTTTGAACTTAGTTATTTCTGGGCTTAAAGCATATATACACTGAGTATATTATGAATCCAACTCCTCCTGGGTGGGGAGAGGCAACTGTTTTTTGTAGAAAAACAATTCTAGTTATTCTAGTTGACGCATAGAAAAGTGTGTCGAAAAAGTTAGTTAATATGATAAAGAAAAGCAAATCCACAATCACACATTGCAGACCAACACACGTCACCATGAAGAATTATATCAATGTTACATGTATATCCAACTTTATATATAACACTTGATTACCTTTCGAAATGATCACTAAAATTAGGCGTTCAAACAATTCTTTTGAATTCATAAACTAAATCACCATAAAATACCGCCTCCAATATACTGTGTTGCAAAATGTGTTTTAAACCAGTATTGTAGTTAACAATCAACGCTTGTGTCTGTGGTAAAATTTAGATAATGCTTTACGAATAGTATGATATCAATAACCTTGCTTTAAGAACTAACCAGTAATAGAAAATATTTCTGTTGTTGAAGTCACTAACATTAGAACATACTCTGGCAAAGTGAATAAGTTCGAAATGTATACACCATAGGAAGGGGATTGAGGAACATCCCCATCAAGAAATGTGAAATTAACTTTTTCAAAACTATAATCATCCCATGTAACATTCAGTTTTGATGAAACTATGGCATTCGTTAGATACAATTCCAAGTCCAAAGAGGTGGCTACAGTATCAAAGGAATTTGTCTTATTTAAATGAAGTTCATTTTTAAAAAATGGTGATAGTTAACAACTACATATCCTAAAGTGGTTGTTAGGACAGATGATATTATGTCCTTCGAAATTAGGTGTTGCTTTGACTCCAAAATACTGTCCATAACCCCTATACTGTATTTACCTCCTCTACTGTCATAAACAATAATTGTTGTCAATGTCTAAAACGTTGACATCATCAATATCAAGTGACAACAACACAGCCTATTTGCTTAAGTTTAAGTATGTAATGGGAAACTTGTTTGTCCAATCTATAAATGAGTGTATGTTTTTAAAGATAAATATTAAATTTAGAAGTATCCAAAACAATTGCTCACCCTCTATTATACTAGCCTAAAATGTTCATACGTTAACCCTTAAAGCGCCAATCACAGCAATGCAGCAGACGAAAAATTTTGGGATATCTTTCCCAATTTTTGACAAAAATTAGGTATGATATTACATGAGAATCGTCTGCTAGCAGACGATTCTCATCATATATCATGCCTTATTTGTTATTTTTGAAAAAGGGGCAAATTTTAAATTGTCGTCTGCTGCAAATCATAGGTGGAGCTTTAAGGGTTAAATAGTCGATGACAGACAGGTGAGTTTATGAAAAACACTTAAAGTAGGTTTCAGAGAATAATTTAATATTTCCCTATGTCGCTAAAACCTATGTTATTTAAAGAGTTTCTTGTATGCACTAGAATTATTCTTTTGTTGTGGGAAACCCATTACTGCCCACTGATTAACATTCATGTAGATGTTCGTTTCCCCCAATTAGAAAGAAAACAAAACGTCATCTCAATTATAAGCTCACCTGGGTGGAAGGCTCATGCGTGAGCTAATAGTATACTAATGACTCCAGTGTCAGTCTGTCTGTCGTCCATCGCTCAACATTTTCAAACCTCTTCTCCTTTGAAACCACTCGGCGAATAAAGCTCAAATTTAATATGGAGACTCCTTTGGACATGGAAACAAAGAATTGTTGTAATAGTGCTGGTCACATGAGCAAGATGACCGCCGCGCACTTATGAAAAACCCCTTTAAAATCTACAATTAAAAGTAATGCACAAAGAGAATATTATCCGAAAGAAGAATAGGAAAGTGAATATGAATATCAGCTATTAGGCAAACTTGAATCAATATGATCAAGCTCTCTAGTATATTTTTCAGAATTTAACACCACTTCTGTGTCAGAAAAGTCTGTCCTCTGCCCTTTGCAACAACATTTAAGATTATCAAAACCCGTAAATGTTGGAAAGAATGGGATATATTTAGCATACTTCCATTTTCGTAAGTATTCTGTTATAAATGGTGGGTTATAAGTGTCTAAAGTGAGGTCTGTATTGTTCAAGCCACTCCCATATTTCTCATTATCAGGGTGATCAGCAACCTTGCGCCATATGACAATGCCTCGTTCTTCATCTGTTCCTGTGGTAAGATAAAGACACATATAAGGCTCACGTTATATATAGAATACCCCTTTTACTTTCCAAAATTAGTAAGTAAGTATGATCAGGAAATACCACAAATACAAACTGCATACAAACTCATGGCACCGCAAGGAACAGCTACACAACAATCGCAAGGCAACTAGGAAGACAAACTAAGCATAGCAATCAGCTCTCTCCAAGTCCCAAAAAAATATTGCCAACATTATCTAAGCTGTTATTACTTGCAGTCAATTTGAGATATAAAATTGTCTTCTTTGCTTTGTTGATGTTTTCCCAAACAATTACTGTGCTGGATCGCTTTAGAAAACATGTTCAGAAATAACATTTTGCACAAAAATATATCTCAAATCTATAAGGTCAAAAGCTATATACAGTAAATAATTGATAATTTATCAGCTTATTCAAATAAAGTTTGGGATACATCTGTTTTAGAGAATAACACGTATTTATGAACTATTTTCTTTTTTATAATTTTCTATCAAAATATATTTTGGGAGCTTAAAATGTCTAAGTGAAATAATTCTTGAAAGCACACAGAAAAATCAATTAAGTGAGTTATTATGATCAGGAAATTCAATAATCACCAAACAAAACACTGCATGCGCAGATCAGAGGGGTCCAACTTTGTTTAGTTGCTGAGGGGAGAGAGGATCAAAATACCACTAAAACGGGCCATATCATCGGCCCACCAGCAAAACGCCATTTAAGGGGCGTTTTACTGGCAGGATTATGATGGCCTAACAATGAATGTGGGCTTAGTAGCTTGATTTTCTAGGGGGTCCAGACTAGTATTGCTAAGGAACCCTGTAGCTTTGTGATATTCAAGGGGGGTCTGGACCCTATGTTTCCCCTCTGGATCTGTGCATATACTGAACTGCGAGGATGAGACACATAACCCACGACATGTAGTAAGCACTTTCTTTATCAACAAGACGATTGCAAAACTAGACAGGACACTGATAACTACGAGAGGTATTTGGAAAGTTCTTAGCATGGTATCATAACTCCACAATGCGTTGATAAAATGCTATCAAATTATACAATTTTGGAAACTAGAATTCAACGACTACTTGATGGTTTAATTTTTTGTCAAAAAAGGACTTGACGTGCACGAGCAGCCCATGCTAAAAATGAGTAGGGTTTATACACTGGCTGAAATTTTAAGCAAAATATTTGTAAAAAACGAAGGAAAATTAGGGACCTTATTTGCGTTCATGGTATGACAAATTAACGACTTGGTGCCAATTTATTTTTTATTAAAGTATATAATGCTATCACTGCTTGCACGACTTAAACCTTTATATACTGAAAAATGATGACTAAAAGAGAATTGGTAAACTTTCAAAAATGGGACTTTTTTGGATTTTTCTATTTGCTTTTACAATAAATTGTGTCACTACAGGAGCATGAAAAATGCCTATTGAGTATATGTATTGCTTTATTTGGAGCGACCAATGCATAAAAATCATTTCGTTGAGCAAAAAGTGTGGCTTGCTTAGTTCTGTATTCATGAAAATAATCCTAATAACACTACCCCTACATTTCAAGAAGTGGGTGGGGTAACGTAACCCCTTACATTTTGTCGATGGCATAAGAAGTTCTCATGGTATCCCGTTAGCCATCACAAAATAGATTGATTACTACTCTCAAGGTATTTACTTTTTTGTTTGCCACGTTTCTAATTAAGATGAACTATAGTTAACTCATAGCTCAATTTACTCTGCCCCATGGGAAGATTATATGAGTTATCCCTCCTTTGTTCTGGTTTACAAAATTTCTTTTAATTCAATACAAAGAGCATAAAGTGTGCTTGACAAAAATACCAACGCATGGCATTTTTAAACTACTGTCGGTTATGTATTTTCAAAATATGTGCACTGTGACATGCAATTTTTAGACGAAAAAATTAGCACATTGCTTTGCTTTCTAAACGGTTTTGTTATTGCTGTTTTAGTATTTAGTTATTAGTAACATCAACCTGGGTAATCAATTGTATAATAACTGAACCAGATTGTGGCCTACCAAATGGTACAAAATTATCTAATTTGATGAACTATTTTAATGTTCTGCACACTTTTCAAAAGGTAAAATGTTATATTTTCCTCTGAAATTTAGCGTTTTCCAGTATACACACAGTACATGTATTCACAAATATATTTTTCGTGCCTGCATTAAAATATCCTCATAAAATTTGTGCCACAACATAGAGGAAAGATAGCTCTTTAAAATGATACCACACATGCATTTCAAGAGAGTTTTGCGGAAATAAAACCCTCAAGAAAATTTTCGAATCGACAGTATAGCAGCTGAGTCCACCTGGTGCTGAAATGTATTTTACCAGCTAATTGGATTTACTGAAAATAATTTCTTTTCTTAATTTAATGTGTTTAATACCTAATTCCATTTAATTTGAAATACCAATCATTCAAAGGAAAACTATGATCACATGGACTTCGAATTAACAAGATTTGATTGTATTCAGTTACAACCTGTGGATCTGTTCATGCTTACGTTTTAGTTTAAGATCTTACCTGGTATGGTATTGTCTAGGACAAGTGCAGAGAAACAACCCATAAACATGTTGTTTGCCAATAAAGCATTGATTACTTGATCAAGACTGTCGTTACCTAAAATAAAAGGCAATTGGCATTTGAGATCATTTTGTTCCTTACATATCAATTGTACATAGAAAGTTCACGTTATTCCTGGGACTTGGAGATAACTTCATTTAAATTTTAGCAGGCAAGTGTTTTTCTGTTGTATTAGTCATTAAATGTCTGCACTCAAACTGGCTAGATATGGCAAATCCAGTAAGCTTTGTTATGCAATAAATGTACAGTTATTCATGGTATGATGTTATATGTATCAGTAACGACAGTGACTGTTTCTCAGTGGAAGAACAGCAAATCCTTAAAAGGGGCTATTCTTTAAGATTAGAATTTGCTCCGCCTAGTATAACATTTTTTCCATTACAAGTAGCACCCATGAGAATATAATACTACTTTAAAGGTCAAAGAAACCATCAAATTAAAGTATTCTAATGCAGTAAAACCGGTGTAAAAGAGCCACTCAAAATGGATTAAAAAGAATTTAATAACAATTATCGCTTAATGCATGTTAGTTTTGCTGTATGTCATGCTTTTGTCAAATTTTGCTTTAGTAAATGTAAAGTGTTTTAGAGTAAATTATAAATGCTGTGACCATAAGCAAATAGCAAATATCTACGAACATGGAAAACAGATATTGTGTTTATATAAAGTATTCATTTTTAAGCTTATACCAGAATAAGCATGGGAAGATAAGGAAATCCCACATACCTGTCTTTATAAGATCTGAATGCTTTAGTAACCAAGATGGAAAACTTAACCCTAAGAACAGAGAGATTCCGAACACAACGAGGTTTCTTGAAGAGTTGAGATCAACGTATTGTAAATTAGATGCTCCTACTGCTGCCAAGACTCCTGCGAAGGTAGATGATATGAATCAAATATTTTGGGCCAGTTTATAATAAAAATTTTGGTACCTTTTACATATGCATAAAACTACTATTCAAACTAGCCTGTGCTGCGATCTAGTGGAGTTACAGATCTCAAATTTGGCTTGAGCCTTTATCTACATCCCTACCATATGGAGTGTGCAAATACTATAGACTCTGATGAGATGGTGCATATGCGCAAGCTCTCCTGAGCCTTTGTTGGTTGCTAACGCAATATGTACCACGTGTTGATGTTAACGTCTCAAGCTTAAACAGTTTGATAAGGAAGCGTATTGTCACTTTTGTGTGCTTAGATTGTATGCTTATAACGCTTCCTTATCAAACTGTCATTGCTATTTTTTCCTTTTTAAAAACGACCAGAGCTGACCCAGCTAAGATTGGACTATGAACCAGCGACAACTGGGTTACTTTGGTTTGATTTGATTCTTTACGTCCCTTCCAGCAATTTTTCAGTTATGTAGGGTCGAGTCTTCCTAAGATGAACTAGAACTAAGCAAGGGTTAATGTGTCTTGCTCAAGGATACAGCACAGTGACGCTGGTTAGGCTTGAGCCTGCAACCCCTCAGTCTCAAGTCAAGCACTCTACCACTAAGCCAGTGCGCTCCCTATACTTGCGTTACGTTTTCCTTCCTGTTGCACCAAAACCTCTTAACAGATTTTAGTGCACATGGAGCTCGTGCTTAGATAGCTTTGCTTGAGGAAAGATATTATCACAGCTGAACAGTTTACATTACATCTTTCAGTACAAGTTCATATCTATTTTATTAAATGTATATATATACTCAGAAAACATTTGAAGGATATTTAAATTCTATAGATTTTATTACATTTGACAATATATTTTCGACAATAGTATTTTTTATATATGTTAGAACTATGAACATAACACTTTTAAGGATGTGAAAATGTAATTTATTTACAGGTGATTGGTCATGATACATTACATCACCAAATGTAACAATCCTCTCTTCTAAATTGTTAACAAACCACAAATTAGATTGTATACCTTTTGCTGCAAGTTTGACTGGGCCATTACTTACTTTTAAATTTTACCACATGCTAATTTTCACACCACTTTAACAGCCAAAGCACATAATAACGCGAAAATTTCTTCTATTGAAAAAGGTAAAAAAGCAAAGCTTATTAGATATCCCTGCACAGTTAGGGTCAGTGAAAAATGACAAGTGATAGTTCAAACCAGCAGACCTTATTTTTGAAAACGAGATTTCAGTAGAATCTGAGAAGTTGACAATCGTGAACAATTTGTTGGATCAAACACACAATATATTCCCACCTGAAAGTTATATATATCAAAGCCTGAAAGTTATATATACTATAAATTAATTTTAATACCAAACTTCTTCATGCATATGCTCAGTGTGTCTTCATTGTTTATGCAAAATATCAAATTGGTCCATCAAAAGCTGTAGTAGGAGTTGGGCCCATATATGCACTATCATTGCATAAGCATGAACCCTATATAAAAAGCCATTTAGAATTACAAAGGGACTAACAGAATTAACAACTAAACCTTACTGTCAAAATTGTGAAGTCAGCAATGATTTTCAGCCAGTCTTTAAGGTAAAAAAAAGATGGGGTTTGATTCTTTTAAAATGTTTGCGAAATTTCATTATCATATGACGTCGCGTCTGGGAGTAAAATAACGCCCTGCAATAAAATCTGTAAACCACTATAGTGGGGGGGATATGTAACATTTTTAGACGAATCGTGCATTTTATGATAAAAGCATGAAGCTTGGAACATGTCTAGTTGATAGCAATACAAAATAATTAAGGGTCAGTGCCACGCCCAAAATGCCCTCTAATGGCCGCCATCTTGTTTTTTTTCCAAAATGGCCGCCTTTTTCAACTTATTCATTATAATGTCATTATTTATTTGCAAACATCATGTTTTCTCCAGTTATTTTTACTTAAATAGCCGTCAGAAATATCTAAAAACCTTAAAATTGTCTTTCTATTAAAAAAAAGTCAAGATCGAGGCTGTATTTTTAAAGATGGCCGCCACTTTTGTATCTAAAAAGTGCAATTGTATGTTAGAACTTTACAAAGCTATAAGTTTTGATGCAAATCCCTTCTAGCAAGTAGAAATAGTCCCATTAAACAAGTTACTTACTTATCAGCATGGATTTATTGTTGCGCATTGTTCCAACATGCTATTAAAGATGGCTACCAATGTACAAATCATAACATAATATTGCTTTCATTTGGAATTGGGAGAATGTGGGTTGAATTTATGCAAACGGTTTTCACGAATAATTTGATTTAATGGCTTTTAGTCAGGGGCGATCGGGACTCCCGTGCTAATTTGATGCCGATTTATGGTGACCTTTACCAAACCAAACTTTAGGGGATAACTAATGAAAATCACCTGGTCACCCATCTGGGTTTCACGTCTGGACGTCATCATGACGTCATCAAAATAACGTATATTGTATCAGTGCAATTTAAACGGTATGTCCATTGTAGTCTATGGCGATCAGGACTTTCTTGCATTTTGTTTGCCAATTTCAGTCTAAATGCACCAAATTTAATCTTAGGAGGTTAATAATTAAAATTAACATGTCGCCCATAGTGTTTTCGCATCAGAACAAAAAGATGACGTCATTGGAATGACGCCTAATATGTAAATACCACATATATATGCGTTTTGTCCATTTCCAACGCATGGAAATATTCCTATAATAAACTGGCAGCCTTATCATGACTGAATACAAACTCTTTTAAATCGTAACATACAAAATATATTCAGATAGTGTGAAGTCAGTTCGAGGGTGGAACGTAAATGCCGTCACGATTTACGAATAAAAAGACAGTGGAGTGAATGAAAAACACGATCATGAACGGTGTAAATATAATCTCTTATGCTTATATATATAGATGTACCACGACCTCTGACCAATGACCTTTGGGTCTTTCTATTTCAAACGATTAATGCAGAATACGTAAAATGAGCCAGTCCGGGTAGAACACATGTGTATATATGTCAAAGCTTTTATAGTAAATGTAAATAAATGCCCGAAAACCTTTTTCTCTAGTACAACATATCAATATTGTAAAAAGAGTCGTCTCAAAAACCTTTGGCTTATCTGTAGCTGCTTATCCTACACTGAAGGAAAATATAGTAGTAATAATCTTTTGCATACACTATCAACCAAACACATTACAGTCCGATTTTGACCCCTGAAAGATCGAACGTTAGAAGAGTCTACTTAGTAGTAAGTTCATGATATGGAAATAAGGATAAACCCTCTACAAGTTACCCATTGTACTTCGATAGCACAGCCAATAGAAAACTGTTACAATCTGATTTATCTTTTGCATGCTTATAGGTAGAATCGTCTTCAAAGGTCAAAATCGGACAATAAGGCATTCTTGTTTATACGGCTAAAGAAATATCTGAATCCACATGAAAATAGTTGTTCAAAAGTCATAAGCATATTGACCACTGGCAATATTTTACATGAGTCCTCTTCTGCTCCACGGCAACACAAATCAGTACAATATAAATGGCTTACTTTGTACATACATCGAGATGTTTCCCATACAGACATGCTGCAACTACATTTTATCAGCTGCAGAGGGGTTTTGGGGGCAGAAGGCAACATGCGCGGATCCAGGGATTTTTGTCAGTCTTATTTAGTCCTCAGCTTATTTTACAGTTTACAGAGGGGGTCCAATGGTTTTAGTGCTGAGAAAACTATACTTATACTTTACCAAGGATCCAGAGGGGGTCCATTATTTTCCAGGGGGTGGGGGCGTCTTACATACTTTTTCCAGGGGGGGGGGCGAGGGTCCAAAAGCTAATTTCTTTAGAAACCCATGTACGTACTTGTTATTTTCCAGGAGGTGGGGTGTCCGGACCCCACATCCCCCTCTGGATCCGCACATGGGCAATGTTATCATAACGGGACAATATTTATCACAGTCCCGCTTCTAACCATAATTGTCAGGCACTGATTTGTCAGGATTAATGACAGATGAGGTTTTCCAAATGATGCACTGGTACTGGGCACGTTTGACACCCTCGAGAAACACAGCTCCTGGAAGTGGAAGTTTTTGCAATTCAGCTTTTTTTCTCCCGAATATCCACTACGTCAACGCAGTGAGTCGAACAATATCGTTGACTGGCTAATACAAAGTAAGAAAAACGGTAAAGATCAGGAATCGATACAATCAAGTACCACACCTGACCCAGGATACCAATGGGAAAGTAACAAACTCACAGTTAGACATCACAAACGAGAGCTAAGAAGTCAGGACAATTTACAAATATATTACTCTAGTGCATCCGCCACAGTGCTTTCTAAGGGCGCTGAGCCGAGGTGAAAGAATGCTTCGTGGATAGAGTCTCTAGCATAGCTAAATGCCTGCCAATATGATTCCTTGCTCTTTCCTGACATTGAACTAGTTAGTATCAGCACCTGAAAGTGCATGGACTGGTTGTGACAACACCAATACTACATTGACAACTTTTATAAGTGTTCTGATCTTAGAAACTTGATGATATATGAGCAAGACTGTTTAAGAAAATGTAAAATATCAACACTCTGCGATTGTTTTATATATGTTTTATTTAAGTGGCGATAACAAAATTTGCTCCTCTGCAAAACTGGGAGTAGGGTTTTGCAATAGCTCATATAAGACAGGAAAGCAAACTTTGATTTTTGTATTCCTCAATTGAGTATAGGTTTGTTAAACCTAATCTAAAACGATAATCATTTATATTCCATAGGGAACAATGTTAAACACATATGATAATTTTACTCTTAATTCAATATTTCGGCCAAAGGCCTTTATCAAGAAAAACATGCACTTCAATGTCAACTACACAGTCTCTGTTCCAACATCTTGTAGTTGACATTGAAGTGCATATTTTCTTGATAATGGCCTTTGGCAGAAATATTGAATTAAGAGTAAAATTATAATGATAATCTAAAACGGGTTGAAACCGACTCAGAGCAGTCGTTAAACTAAATGACAATAGCCAAAATTACCACTTTTAAATTATAATTAGGTTCATGTAGCGCACATAATACAACATGTAGCCGTAAACAGCTGTCATATATAGTAAAGTCATCCAGTAATTTGCAGACTATTAGAATGTTCATTGATTAGCTAGTTTTAAAGTCTTTTTTCTGTAGCTCAAACTTTCAATTTTCTTATTCTCAAATTGATAAAGTAACATATTTAACAAGCTGTTACGGGCCAACACCCATGCTTACAGTGCGCAAACATCTCCTATTCGATGCACCCTGAATTGGTTCATACGATAGAGTATATCTAAAAGAGTTTAGGATGGAGCAGGTCAATACTCAGTTTGCAGTCAAAATCTTGTTTGATGATTATTCTGGGTTTTTTTATGAGAAGAGGAGGACAATTATTTTATCAGAGAAGCAGAAATAATAATCGATATTGTATTTGACTTGGATAAGGATTGGTTTAGAATATTTACATTAGAAAGGGACATTTACTAAAGTGTACTGTTTAAATGTGAAACAATTATTTTCTATGCTCCTCTAGGATGTATCTTTAGTTTAGAATTATTCATATTAGGAAATATTGAAAACAAATATTCATAACATCTGTTACAAAGGTACAGGGGCTTAATAATCATCAATACCTAAGACTTAGGCACCAGAGGCTGGAGACTTTAGCTAGGAAAACATGCGAAATATATTCATTTTATCCTGAAATATCATCTCTTACATCAAGTCAATGTCCTTGCTCATTAATAATGTCATGTAGCATATGTTACAACCTTTAACAAGTGCTTCAATCTTGTTGTTAAACCTGCAAATTTTTATAATTTTAATAATATGAGCAAGACAATCCCAAATATGCAAGATATCCAACAGCAGCAAAAGTTTTCATATATTTTCACTTAAATGATGCCTACCAAATTCGGCTCCTGAAAATTTGGTATAGCCTTTGGGCTGTTTAATTACACGTATAAGACACTATATTTAAAGTATAAAGCAAACTTTGGTTTTTCTTTAACCAAATGAGTTTGTTAGTACAAAATAATCAAAACATTTTGGAAAATGCACATATCAGCTAAATAGTAAATGATATTGGTCACAAGTTTCATGTTTAAAGGGTAATCTAATTAAAGTAACGTACATAACACCACAGGAAGGTGTAATTTTGCTCCAAAAGAATTTATATGTAGCTAAAGTTGTCAATAAGCAGACCATATGAGTAATTTAAACAATTAGCAATCTTTCTGTAGCTCGAACTTTTAATTTTCTTTTTTTTTTCTAAATTTAATATGGTAACATATGTAACAGGCTGTCAGAGACTAACGCCCCGGCGAACCTAGTGCAAACATCTATTAAAAGACGCAACTTGGAATCCTCTTTTAGATAGGATAAGCTTGCAAATTCCCCAGGGGGAGCAATAACATTCTCAGCCATCGGTCTAAAGGTGGCCCGATAAGCTGGGTATTTATAGGAAATCTACGGTATTTTGCATGCAAAATATAGTTATCGATAAATAATTCATTGTCAAAGTCAGGTAAAGTATTGATGTAACCATCATATGACTAAAATAATTGATATTATGTTAAAAAAAGCGTTCGTGTTGGATAAATATGACCATACCAACACAAACTATAGTTTTATTAACGGGCAGTTTCTTATTATGGTCGCCATATTTATGACGTCATAACTAGCCTCAGACGCGGATTTGAGATGGGTGACCACCTTTAAATTAAAGGTAAGACTCCACGTAAGGTTTTGATATAGGTCACCATAAATCGGCACACAATTTGCACGGGACCTATTTTTTGTCCCTAAGGGACCTGACTATTTGGATAAAACAAAGAGCATCCAACATGCCATCCAAGATGGCTGTCAAAGTGGAAATGTTATATGGTCACAATTTATAAAGTGGCTGCCATCTTAGTTTTTCCAAAGTAGTAAGTGAGTATGATCAGGAAATACTACAATCCCAAACTGCAGACTACCCCGTGGCACCGCGAGGTAAAACCGCTCAACCATCACGAGACACCAGGAAGACAAATTAAGCAAAGCAATCAGCTCTCTCTTCCCCATCAAGATGATTGCAATACTAGAATGGACATAAAGTAACGTACAACAATACATGGAACAATTACAGACTCCCACAATGGGAGTAACAATAAACAAAAAGTCAACAACAACAGAACCACCGCCTTAGAACGGACAGCAGCCTAAGCTACCGGGGGGCTTAAATGCATTTTACTGGTACCAAATCTTCGCCCTAGATTCTGCTGTTGTTGAAGTACAAGAAATGTTCAGCTCGCAGGGAGGCCATCTAACTAATGCAATGTATCATCATGGAAAACACTCTAATCAAATTAACACTCCATGATGAAACAAAGAAAAGGGCTCATGACGCACAGATAATCAGAGCTAAAGAAAACCTCAAGTTGAGCCACGGTGGGTCCAGCTACAGATAAGCATCAGGCACCAACCCACCGATTAAAGCTTTTCGTCAGAGCCGTCATAGAGTCTGAGGTTTGACCCACCGTCGTGCAATTAAAGAGGAAACCATAGCTATAAACCGTGATTGGGTTTAAAACTAGGCATGCAGACCGTTGCATGATATCCAAATTATATCCAACCCTTATATAACGTTTTACTATCTTTTTGAATTGATCACTAAAATTAGGTTTTCCAACAATTCGTTTGAATTTATAGACTAAATCATCATAAAATATAGGTTCTGATATGCCTTGTTGCAGAGGGGTTTTTAACCCAATGTTTAACAGTCATAGAATATTCAAGCGAATCAAAGTTTGCAGTCTATATTAAACTGAATTATTTTAAGCTCATACATTTGCAAGCCAATTATTATTGTTGTCTTCATTTATTTTTACTTATTTTGCAGTGAAACATACTAATTTGCCTCAAAAATTGTCATTCAGGCTTAGAAAACACAAGATTTAGGACACAGTCTCAAGGTGGCTGTGACATTTTGCATCCTCAACAGTGGTGTTTTACTAACTTGACAAATTATCAATTTTCATGCAAAAGCCTTAAAAATGCAATTAAGTAGAAACCAGGGACGAACTTATCAGATTTTTTTTTTATTTTATTTTCTTTTTTTATTATTAGATGGTATTCAAGATGGCTTTGTAATTAGTTTTAGAAAAAAAAAGAAATGTATTTGTATTTTCAGTTAGAAAATATTTTGAGGTTGTTTGAAGTTATGAAAATGATTTTCAAGAAATGCATTAGGAATGTAAAGGGGACATCCAACCTGCCATCCACGATGGTTGCCAATTTTGTTATTAGACGCTTACACAGATATTCGTATAAAATGTGTTCTACATAAAATGGATATGATCAAAATGAGATGCAAAGATTTTTTGTATCTATAGCAAACTAAAACTGTCCTTTGTAGAATTGCCATTTAATAAAATACCATTTGTTTGCATCATATTTTAGTGAGAAATCCTATAAAGTCTATAATAGAGACATCAAAGTTTCTTTTTGACCTTTCTCCTTTTCATCAATTACCATAGACTTAAAAGGCTATACATCTCCAAAATTTGTATACGATTTAAAATGTATTTAGGCCAGGGTCACAACATCAACTTTTCGACTTGATCTTCACAAATTAAGTATTTGCTGCAGTCAACCGTACCAGGTTATGTTGATGATGTAGCTAGCACTTTCACATCTACTTGAAAGTAATCAAAGTTTATATATTATTCTGAAGTCAAGCCAAAGTTTTAGTTTCTAGCCAAAGCTTCCCTCACTAATTGCTCGCTAGTGAGTCAAGCATTTGATTCCATGATAGCCCAGTCCAAAAACCTATCCAGTCTAATTAGTTGAAACCAAAGCTCTTTTGTCTCTTTAGGTATGTAGGGGTTTAAATGATGATGTTTTTTACGCTCTACATTTACAGTGGTGTTCTTTTACAGCCCAGGGATCTTCCGCTAGGTTCTCATTCAATTATTATTGGTGTAAATGTTATTATCATATACTTTTAAAACATGTATGTGAATGATTTTGGTTGTGTTAAGGTAGCCTAGTGACTACCTTCTAGTGAAGAGCTATACATCACCCCTGTATACTATCTATCTGTATATTTAGTTTTCCCCCATTTTGGTTTTGTAGGAAGAATGTTAGCTCTGATTGTACTAGTTCCTGGTCATTGCTTTGATTTTACCCAGTATATAAGGCAAAATGGGAATAAAGTGTCCAGATTGACGCAGGCCAACAATCGCTGGGTGAAGAAGCGTAAAAAGAAGCGTGGAAAGAGCATTATGAAGTTACTTTAATTCGAACTCATTGAAATACAGAAGGTATGCCAGAGGAAATCCCAGTTGAAGCTCTAGCCAGCTGATCAGCACAGGATTTATCACAAAAGCAATTAGCAGGATGTGTTCTGACAAAGCAGACGGATCATCAGCAATTGTCATTGCGATGCTTTATTCTACATGTATTTGGGAAACTGGCACAGGCAAGGTATTTGACACTATGGCAACATAATGTCCAGAATTAGTACAACTTACTGATAGGAGAGCAAAATCGACAGTGTGTACATAGGCTCTGGACAGAGGCTTGAGGTTAATTAAGCAATTAATAAGGGTGTTTGGTACATATTGGTGAGACATATCAGGCAGTGAGTTGAGATTGACGAGATGATGTCAATCCATGGTGGCACTACAGTTGTGATTTTCATTTTAAGCCAGCTACTCTAACAAGCCATTCTATATCGCTTTCATTAACATTAAGAAGGATAGCAAATAGGTATTGTGCATGCTTTTAAATCAACGAGTTGCTGGTGCGACTGATGTATTACATGATCAAGGCCATAAAAAGAAGGGCAATAATTGGCAATTGTAGCAGTGAGAAATTTTGGTGTTGATGTTCATCAGGGCTCTGTTCTGATTACACTGCTCTTAATTGTTATGTTAGAGGCTCTATTCACGGAGTTCAGAACAGACTGCCCATAGTTGCTGTTGTACAAAGATGATCTGGTGATCTGGTGATCAAAGCTGAGTACATGGAGGAACTGCTGGTGAAGTTGGATACACGGAAGTATTTAAAGGAGAAGGGTCAACATGTGAACATAAAATATGAAGTCATGTAAAGTGGTCCCTTGAGTTTAAGTGCACCAAATGCATGTGGCACAAACTACTTAATGATGGAAGATGGAGGAGACAGCACCTGATAAAAATTTGAGATAAGATTTCTGTAACCATATAGACATTCTCTACGCTAGAGACATCCTCGAGTTGCCTGCAGACATGCATTGCAAGTGTACATGGTAGAAGCTCCATAAACTTCTTAACCTTTTGATCAACTTACATCTGCTGCCTTTGACTCGAGGCAGGTAGTACTTAACATGCATTCATTGTTGTTTTAGTTTTTGCTGAGTGTCTATATCCAGTACGTCCTTGATTATGAACAGTTCATTGGCAAAATACATTGCCAGTGATGTCAAAAACGACTATTAGCATTAAAAGTGATGATTTTTTTAGAAAGAGTTGCAAAATATCACCAATAAATAGAATTTTCCATTTTGGTGGCCATCTTGGATGCCATGTTTGAATTCACAGTTGAAAAAAAATTCAAAATTACATAGTATATATAAGAAACAAACATTCATTGCAATTAAAACAAATTTCACTCATAAAAATTTCAGATATATTCATGTATGAAAAAACCCACATTAAAATCTTTCTTCTTTGACAGCCATCTTGGATGCCATATTGTAACAAGGCTGTCTTATAAACTGTTCACAAATAACAAGGTCACATTCTTAGCCTTTCTATACTTGGAACAACTTGAATTTGATGCAATAATCTAAACTAAATTCATTATATGTTGTTTTTATAAGCAAGCTTGATTTGATATATTAAAATGACGGCCACCTTGTAAAATGGCGGCCATCTTGGATACTATACCCATCTACATGTGATGTCAGATAATTACAAATGTTTTATTGTTAAAATAGACACTTCCACTAGCTTTAAAGAAAAGTTTATTGCAAAAAGTATATCCAGCTGTACAGGCTTTAAATGAAAACAGGTCGCCATTTTGAATTCAAGATGGCGGCCGTCAAGGTGCATTTCTGGCGTGGCACTGACCCTCAAAAATTTTGTTAATTACTAATCTGGCCATGTACCAAGTTTCATGCTTTTATCATAAAATGCACGATTTTTTCACATATCCGCCCCACTACTAGTGGTTTATCGACTTATGGGAAACGTTATAACGTCCAAAACAACGTTGCGTACATAATGACGCAATTATAACAATTTGACGCCAAAAATGGGATTTCAAAGTGATCCTTATATCATATAATAAATAGAACATAACATCCGTGCTCCTGTATTATTGAATTTATTAAATTCGTTGCGAAAAAGAGATAGAATGCTCTTTTCCCAACTCGTTTAATAAATTCAATAAAACATGAGCACTCAAGTAAGATCCTCTATAAACAGAGGGTTAAAGCATTTGGAACTGTACTGTACTTCAACCATTGAAGCATGGCTTAAATTAAAGCATGTACTTTGATAGCAGATATCTGGTACTTTTGAATGCGGTCATATTGAAATTAGTTTACATTTTATTGAATGGTAGAAATGAAATAGAATGGTAATATCATTCAATAGTTGTTTCGCGTATAGATAATTATATGGTAGAAGCAAAGGAACTTCTTCAACTGCCACTGTATTATATATCAAATCTTTTAAATATGTAAACATCGTCTGGATATTGTGAATAAATAATTTTGTACCATAGAATGTAACAGAAATACCACGCCCAGCAAAAGCCTGCATAGTTCAGGTGTAGTTAAGCAACAATTAAAATGCATTCACTTTCAATTCAGCAGATATATACATTTTTTAAGTTTCCTAGCTACCAGCTTATTGTTTCAGTAATAAGGTGTTTAAAGCAAAAAATTACAAAGTCAAATTGCATACAAGAGACATATCTTTAGTTAACATGTATATTGGCTAGCACACAAGGTTTGGGTATACCTATCACATTTGCGCACATGTTAATATTAAACTGTCATGCTGGTGGATCCAGCAAAGCTAGAAGTGTACATTTTCGTCTCAGTCTTCACATTTATCCATACCTTATGTATAAGGGCAGCAAATGCTCTGGTGAATATGCGCAGATACACCTGAGCCTTCACTGCTCACTGACGTGATCAGAACCGAAATCCCTGTGTACTAGACCTTATAAGAAAATGACATTGCTTCCAACCACCAATTAATTTGAAAATAAAGCATATTATTATATAATCTATAAATAAACACATTCTGATTGACCCAGATGCATATCGACTTAGTCAATATAACGACATATTGCATGGTTTGCCTGACGTGATGTTGCAAAGCACACAGCATGAGGTAATATTGCATGGCTTACAGGAAGTGACGTCAGAACGTCAAGTATTTTCGAATGATCCATCCATAACGTCAATGGTTTTAATGGTATAAAATGACAGGAAATGCATAACATACATTTATTTTATAATCAAACAATTATTGACTTATGTTTCGGTAGACATGGAGTGTTATTGAACAGTAAACTTAATCACATTGACCTCCCCTCCCCGTCGGTCAATATGACGTTTACAGTTCAATAACACTCCATGTCCACCTCAACATAAGTCAATAATTGTATAATATCATAGGAGGTTTATATACATGTATCATACACTTACCAAATAATACTAGAAATGACGCCCCTATAATTGGATCAGGCATGCTTACTGCCAAGGCACTGAATTTTCCTAAACACCCAAACACCATCATGATAGCCCCAGCCATTAGGACCACTCTACGGCTGCCTACCTGAATTCAAATAGTCTAGACAATATTCTGATATTTATATATCTTCACATCTTTGCTAGAGATCAAATAATCTGATGAAAAAGTAGCACAATGAAGTTGGGTTTTATAAAAAAAAACATCAGGCATATAACAGATACTATTCATTTGTAAATGGTGTAAATTGTATTTTATTTGCAAACAAAAATACACTATTTCAGCGGACCAGCTATACACTGAAGAATAGGGACAAACATAAACATATACATATTGCCTTTCTAGTTACAGCTGTATGTTGCTTCTCTAACTCTCTGCATGATGGGTATTTTTCAAACTTTTGTTGTCGTCCCCTGACTTTATTTTTTTAAAAAAATAACTTTTACAAAAAAATTCTTTCAGGAACATTATAAGGGTGTCAAATGGTTTGGATCCAGATCAGGACAGACAATCTGTCGGTTCTGATCTGGGTCCAAACCGTTTGCAAAGGTTATCAGCGGACGACACAAGTCACTGGTGACAATTAGAGAGTTCACAGATGAAATCTATTAACACTGCAAATCCTTAAACGTCCCACAACAGAATCTAGGGCGAAGATTTGGCGCCAGTAAATGTTTTTAAGCACAACCCACCCCTCCCCTCCCCTCCCCCAGTGGCTTAGGCTGCTGTCCTTTCTAAGGCAGTGGTTGTTGTAGATTTATTTTTCTATGTACCTCCCATTGTTTGTTGGGGTTCCGTGTTGATCTTTGTTTTGGTATGCATTACTTTATGCCCTTGTTTTAGTTTTGCAATCATCTTGATGAGGAAGAGAGAGCTGGTTGCTTTGCTTTTGTCATTTTTTGGATGTCTTGTTACTGTAAATGTCCTGTAGCTCTTCCCCACGGTGCCGTGGGTTGGTCTTCAGTTTGTGATTGTGGTATTTCCTGATCAAACTCACTTACTTTTTTTACATATAACAAAATATTCTCATTTCAAAAATATGCGGCACGATCACTTACCTTTGTTAGACTTATTACGCCTATATTTTGACTACATGAAGTAACGCCAAAACCTGCACCCACTGCTGTAGACAAAATACAGTCTATTCCTTCTATCAATATACCTACAATACAAACAAAAGACACTTACAATAACATACTGTAATAACTGAATTGATAAAAAGGGCCTTGGTCGAATCTAGTAGATGCAACAATAAGGCGATGGCATGCACCTCAGCAATTTACTAATTTTAATATTAACTAATATAGGCCTAGCATCATTTGGTGGGATATCCACAAACATTACAGATCTATGTTACACTCCACTTTGAATAATGTGTGCTTATCTTTTTGAAATGATAAGAAAACAGAAGGCGGTGGTTCTGTTGTTGTTGACTTTTTGTTTATTGTTACTCCCATTGTCGGAGTCAGTAATTGTTCTATGCTTTGTTGTACGTTACTTTATGTCCATTCTAGTATTGTAATCATCTTTATGGGGAAGAGAGAGCTGGTTGCTTTGCTTAATTTGTCTTCCTGGTGTCTCGTGATGGTTGAGGGGCTCTTCCTCGCGGTGCCATGGGGTTGTCTGCGGTTTGTGATTGTGGTTTTCCTGATCATACTCACTTACTATTTTTGCAACAATTCATTTGAATTTATAAACTAACCCACCATAAAATACTGACTCTGAAATCCCCTGTTGCATCATTATATTTAACAATCGACTCTGAGTGTTGTGGTGTCTGTGGTAAAGTTTAAAAAATGCTTTACAAAGTTTATCATCTTGATAGCCTTCTTTAGTGACTTAGCAGCCAAAGATCGGTTTCTATTCTTAAGCCTGGTTATTTTAAGCCTACATCCTATGGAGTCTATATCTCTCAACTTATTCTTTTGCTAGAGCATCTAGCCATGTTGCTGACTTCAACACTCGCATTACATTGTTAACTCAGAAACTTCTTAAACAAGGCTGATCTTTGCCCTCTTTTTTACTTTGAAGTGTCACCTGAAATTTGCAACAGACATCATTTTAAACATCAGCTGATTCTTTAGCAAACCCAATAGGCTTTATATTTATATATACGAGGGGGTTCAATATGTAATGAAAACCCATTCATAAATGGAACATGAAACACTATTTAATCTTTCCAAATTTAATAAGTAACAGACTTTTTTAAAAATCACACTAACATACACTGCATATATTTTCATCCGAATTGTAAAGACTCATTTTACAAAGGTAGAATTGCATGCTGTATTTTCTAAAACAAACATTTAACATGCATGAATCACAAATCCAAAGTTTTCTGACTCATTTCCCCATTATCTGCTATAAGGATATAAACTTTTGACCGCTACCGATTTCTCGTGCAAACGGTTTAACTACGTTACCCCCTCTTATGTTGAAGTCGTAGAAAGCAATGGACGTAACACTACAATATGCACGGTTCTTGAAAATCAGAAATGTGACTTTGTACTAGGAAAGGCAAATTTTGATTGTATCGAAGTTTCAATACACACAGTACATAGGCAGCAGACCAGCTAAACTGAAACCAATATCTAGGAGTATCTCATCTGAGTGGTATACCATTTTCGTTTCCTATAATTTTATTGTCTGAAATTAGCCAGCCAGATGATGTACGTGTAAATACGTGTAACAATGTCCAAAGAATGCATCCAAATGCACGCATCGATAAAACGCGGTATTTTATCTGAACCATTTCAGTGTAAGCCAGAGATGGCATTCTTTAATGTGATTTTCTTATTTCAAATGACGTACTTGGGGTACTTTATGAATGAGATTAAATATGGAAATTTTAAAATCGTCTGTATTACTTGCAAATGAACATCAAAGCGACCAGAAAAAAATGTTACAAATGATTTTCAGATAAATTTTGAATAGTTTTCGTCCACGCAAAAACGACTATGTCAATGGAATGCCAGAAAATGTAGCATCTAGGAAGATTTTAACCAAAATGGTAGCCTCTGTATTTCATAGAATATGAAGCAATATCAATTTTTTTGCAGGTATAAATCACCAATATGTGGCTATTTACCACTCAAAGAAGCAGACTGAAAACATCCCTCGTTCATGTATCTATCTGCTTTTGAAAACATTGTTTTATTTCATATCACAAGGTACTTCAGTAACCTATCTTGAAAGTGACTTGTTTAAATTAGATAAGGAGCTGGACAACTGCATTTTTACATTTATTTAGCCAAGAAACAGACATTTTAATAATAGTAATTTGTGAATAGTGTTAATATAAAACCTTGTGATATACTGGGCTGTTTTCAGTACATATTGAACGCCCCTCGTACTTACATGCTTGCGGGTGATTCACGTGCTATTACTAGTCTCATTTTCCTCAGATTTTAATAATATCACAAAATTGTTGTCTGTAGCAGTAGTGATTGGCGCTTTAAGAGTTAAGGCATTGTTTACTGAGGCGTATCAAAATACCTATTCAGGCTACTAGGTCAATTTTGACAAAAAGTGTATATAAATAAAATTTATTTATTTAGTATTCGGTAACAAAGTTATTTAAAATTGTGCTTTTTGATGGACAACCCCCTTTGCCAAAATATGAAACTTTGGAATTATATTCAGCATAATAGAGAAATACAACTAGGCAAGCCTCATGATGCCAAACGGCGATCCTCAGGACGGATTTTTCTATCCTATCCTCACACTCAGGATATAGATTCTTATAATCTTACCTCTATTTACAGCATGTGGAGGAGGAGGAAGTGCACCAGCTAATCTTGCACATGTGTAGTAATCTCCGATACTTTCAATAACGGAAGTTATCACTCCAGCAATCATGGCTACAAATATGGCAGAACTAAATGTTGGCATACCCCAGTGACCTGGAATGTAAAGGAAATATGTGTCTAAGAGAAACATTCAGTATATTACGAAACAGTTCTACTGCCTTGCGGTAGAAGCTGGCTTTAACAGCGATGTGGTAGAGTGTTTGTCTTTAGATTCTGTGGCCCAGGTTCGATTCACACCACTAGAGACTGGGATGTTTCTGCACCCTGTGACATTTGGTGACCAGGGTTGGGAATCACAGCTGGGTTTTTGGGCACCAAGATGGACATGTCCCTAAATAACAGTGTGGTTCCAAGCAGATTCTGGGACGAATCTATTTAAGCAGCGAAATATGTAGCATGGACAGGTATATAACACACTTCTACTGCCTTGCGGTAGAAGCGGGCTTTTATAGCGACGTGGTAGAGTGTTTGTCTTTAGCTTCTCTGGCCCAGGTTTGATTCACACCTGGGGCGGTTGGATTTTTCTGCACCCTGTGACATGTACATTTTTGAACAGAGCAACCGGTCATTTGTATTATAATCCTTTGTAAAACTGGAAACTATCAACAGGTACTTTAGCAAACAGTGAAGACTCAGATGAAATGTCATGGAATGTGGCATATCATCATGGCCTTCACTCTTTGCTAAGATAAAAAAGAATCTTAAGGGTCTGAAGCACATCTTAATTTGGAAATTCTAACCTGTGACATTTGATACATGATGACAAGTTCAATATACTGAACAAGATGGAAGAATGTATTATCATACAAACGGTCATGACAATTGTTGAAAAAAGTGTTAAGAAACTCCCTGCCCCTCTCCAAAAATAATTGTTTAATGGAAATCGAACTAAATACCTGGATATGGGAATCTTATCCAGCTTGCAATGTCAATAACATCCAGACGGATATCTGTTCTTGCCTCAAACCCATATGTTGACTTATCTTCCGGAAATGCACCGGCAACGGTTAATATGTAGCAAAATAGCCACATTATACACACAGAAATAATCACCTATGATAAAAAGAACATAATCAGTAATACGTATACTCAAAGTATGCTAATTATGCATACATCATTGATGGAAATGTCACAGCTTTAGATAAACAAAAAAATTGAGCGTACAATTGTAAATATTTTCTCACCCATCATTTTAGCATATGTATTGGTGCTCAAAAGAACCATCTCTTTGAGATGGTTCGTTGGAGTACCAACATTATATGTTATGGTTGAGAAACAAGATTTTTTTTGTTTGGCACTCTTAACTAAAGGCCTGAAATGTGGACAAATATTGAAAAACTTTTGAATCTGGTTCCTCACATGAAATTAATGCCATTTAAATGAATTTAGTTTTTAATCTGCCAACATAAAGCAAAATGAATAAATATAATAAAACGCATATAAATATTGCAGCAACATTTTGGTCTGAGGTTGCCACTTCTTTAAACTACCCCAGCAACGAACAATTTCAGATGTTATTTGGGTGTGGCCAGGAAATGTAACAATACCTATTCATACATCTGTTCATGCGCAAACACAAGATGTTACATGTACATAAATGTTGATGTATGAGCCAGTGCATGAGATTTCCAACAATCGGGTATTTGTGACCAGCAAAGGACTAGACCAGCCTGCACATACGCGCAGTCTGATCAGAACCTTTTCTAGTCGCATAAGTATTCTATGATTGTTAAGCTACTGACTGAACAGTGTTTGGAGTTTCTAAGCTTAAAGGGAGGCTGCATAGGCTCGTCTGAGTCTACACTTGTCAAAATGCCACATTGTTGGAAATTACATGTAACGGCCTATTTCGTACCTACAACAGCATGCACCACTTCTACATGGATGGGCATGTTCACTAAATTTATGTGACTTAATATTTTAGCAACATTTTTTTCTCACTTTTTTCTTATCTCAAAATCTAATATTTTGCTCAACTTCTTTAAACAGTTAAAGCTTGAACGGCATTAACCATTCATTTTCTGAGAGCTTATTTGAAAATCTAGTGCTTATGATAAAACAAAGATAAGCTGGATATGTCATGAAAATATGAGGCTTAACTTTACTATTCATGCACTGATACTACACTAAAACAAAGCAACATGGGCGTAGATGCTAGTGTGATCAACAACCAAAACCAAATGCAACCCCACTTGTCTTTAGATAGATGGACATATCAATTAAATAGAGGATCTTACATGAGTGCTCATGTTTTATTGAATTAATTAAACGAGTTGGGAAAAAGAGAAAAAATGCGAGGCTTATTTTATCTCTTTTTTCGCAACGAGTTTTATAAATTCAATAATACAAGAAAACGAATGTTAGATTCTATTTATCATATGATAAAATCTCATTTCTGTTGAAAAAACATTATATTTATGTCATTATGTACGCAACGTTGCTATGGACGTCATAACGTTTCCCGAAAATCGATAAACCACTAGTGGTTTACAGATTTTATTGCATGGCGTTATTTCACTCCCAGACGCGACGTCATATGAGAATATTACTATCAAACCCTATTATAGCTCAAATATCTTTTCTCATATATAATTAGCTGCTAGATGCCATATCTTAAGTTTATAAAATATATTTTATTTATTTAGTTGGAATTAGGCTAGAACGCATGTGTATATTCTTACCAAATGAGGCTGACAGTTACATTTACAACGTTAACAATATTTGCTGAAGTGAATGACATTGAAACAAAGTCTTGCAAAACAAATAAGCTGCGAAATATACACCATAGAAGGGGAGCAAGTAATATGTCTATCCCATAGAGGGGATTTTAGAATATTTAAACAAAAAACTTATCTCATTCATCTAGTTCCAGGAACAAGTTTGTGCACTTAATTCTAAAGAAAACTTATGAAACATGATTAGTTTATTTAACCTGATTAGAGGAGCGTATCATAAATTTTAGATGATAAACAATCATTTAGGGGATAACTGCATTCAAAATTTTCATTCGGGGAGGGTATTGTGGTATATACGGTCGGAAATTTAGTTTTACGGCGACGCGCGAGCGGAGCCGTAAAACGTGATTTCCGAACGTATATCCGACGATATACCTCCCCAAATGAAAATTTTGAATATGGTTATCCCCATTCTAATGCACTTCTGTAGTTTGAACTCAAATTGGAGCGTTGCAAGACGCGTAAAGCCACACTTCATCCAACGAAATGTGACGTAATTAATGACGTCAAACTATTTCCGACAGTATATCGCAGGATAAACTGTCGCAAATTTTTGACGTATGCAATCAGACGTCGCGTTACAAACTCAAGTGCATTAGAATTTACAAGATAACATCCAAGGCTATGCAGACAACGAATACAGATTACATGTTATCAACGTGCCAATTAATTCTCAACACTAAGCCGACAGTCTGATAGTAACTTAACCTTAAAGTCATATGACAAGTTAACTTGGTATTTTCTGTAAGAATATATACGACATGTGTTAATTAGTCATTTGTCAGGGGGGGGGGGTCCAACTTTTTTAGATGATAAGGGGACAGAGGATCAAAATACCACTAAAAGAGGGACATCATCGGCCCACCAACGAAACGTCAGCGACCCCCTGTCCTCCTCTCTGGATCCGCGCATGTTGGTCACTCTCAGATATCTTACCGAAAATAGTTTATGGACAATATATTCAATTTTATCACTTCTTTTCCGTTTAAAAGGATTCTTGAAATGAAAAGTTGGTATAATCTCAGACAGGAGAACTATCAGGACAATGGTACTGAAAAAGAAATAACAACATGAATGCGCCAATCGCAACAAAAGTCGTCTGCTTTTCTCGTCTGCTGAAATGTTTAAGAAGCCTCTATGGCAAACTGTGCTCCTATAGGAGCAGTCTGTTCTTGGTCCACGTTGTTTGCTTCTATACTTAATTCGTCAGTCATGTTAGGCAATTATTTGCAGCAGACGACTTCAGCAGACGACATTTTCAGATGCATTTTTTCTTGGCGCTTTAAGGGCCAAACGTATTAAAAATATTACTTAACTGAGAGCAAAACGATTACTGTCGTGCCAACCAAGAGCGACAGTGACGTCGTGTTTTGTTTACAATTGTTAAGTAAATTATTCACTTGTACACTCCATTTGAGCAAATGCGAATCGATAGATCACATGTGTATTAATCCTATCCTGTGGATAGGATTAATACACAAGTGATCTATCGATTATAAGTCCCTAATAACTTTGTAAACAAAACATCACATCACTGTCACTTTTGGTTGGCACGACAGTAGATCATTAGGCAAAAAAATAGAATTCACATACTTATATTACGTATCCAACTCTTGTTAACCCTATACCCCATAATAACGCATTTTAGCGCCTTTGAAATATCATGTATTAGAAAATATTATGGAAAATGGAGCATTTGCTCTTTTGAAACAAATGCTTCATTTTCCATGATATTTGAAAAATTATTCAAAACTTAAGCTTAAATTTTTCTTGATTTTTTTCAACGTTGTCTAAAAATAGAAAATGAAGTCATGATCTAAAATAGCCTAAGGAGTAAACGGTTAACTTAGAAATGAGTGGATACTTAGAATGAGCATTTGTCTAAGTTAAGGCTTAAACAAGCCTGTTGAACTATTGTTCTGTCTAGAATATTGGTCAGGATTAAGCTTATAAATACTAAACAGACAGCAAACAATAAATGCAATGACACTCATATGTGTTATAAACATATATACTGAAGACCTTTAGAAACGCACCACCTGCTAAAATGCTAATTTATTGTCAAAATATTATATTTTAATCATATGAAAAATAAAATTGACAAGTCCCGTCGTTTAGCTTGTATTCATTAAGAAAATCGAAAGGCTGTGGTTTGTGGTTGGCGTGACGTCGCAGCCCTAATTTAAAAGGTCACAGACTACCAATACCTTCCATAATGAGCACAAAAAGTTTTTGAACCAAAGTTTGTCCTCAAAAGCAAAAAGGAAGAAAAAATCAAATCATGAAACTAAAGGCTTTTGGCAACGTTCATTTCGGCTAAATGACGACATTTACCTTTTGACGTAATTGGCCGTTTATGTATCCTAAGAAACAGGAATAATCAAACCTTTAAGTGCCACAAGATACTCATCAATCCGTTGCATAAAAGACAAAAGTATCCTGGCATGCGCGAATGTCATCCGCCTGTTATTGCATTTGAAAAATTAGACTGACCTTTTGTTGACGTGAGCAAAGAAACGCTGCGCCTGGGAGTGTGATTAAGCAATTATTTCCGAACCGTTAGTGTTTTTCCATTGGTTAAGAAATCTGACTACTTGCTCAAAGTGATTAATTTCGAATGGAATTAAACTTACGTTTGTCAGACGACAGTTATTGAAAAACACTATCGTCGGTGTAACGTCTGAATGAACCGCATTGAGCAAATCGAAATTATGACAAATTGTTAGGGGATAGAAATGATAAGGGAAGCAACATTTTTGAATCAGAATTGTGGAAAAACACAGTGAATGTATAATGGTGCGTTTCTAAAGTCCCTCAGTATATATAAACGTAGCATTAATTCACTATTATTTTGCACTGAGATAATCTTAGTATCTTGGGGAGTAAATATTTCATCAGTGAGCTATGAATTTTTCCAGAACTATAGTGTTTCCTGAACATAAGTGACCCCCGTTTTTTGCTAATTATTCTCTAATGGTGATTTTAATTGAAAAGTAAATTAGAGAAATGAATTTAGATATAGACCGCGTAATTGAATTAATTTTTCCTCATAAATGTGAGTTTTTGTATAGGCTGGGATTAGATGGAATTTTGGTGTGTTTTTGCCGCTCCTCTTTGAATTAGTCCCCAAGTGAACCTAACGATATAAATAAAACATGGCTTATACGGGTCAGTGGAGGTAATTCGTCAGTCCTACAGATAAGAGTGCGTAACAGAAAATGATTATTCCTATTTCTTAACCAAAAAATATTTGCAAAAAATATTTGGTGTGTACTCAAAACAACCGTCTCGATGATACGGTTCTTTTGAGCACCCAAAACACGCGTTTAAACTGATGAAGGCAGTCGCAGCTTTACGCTAAAATTGCTTAGCTGGACCAATCTTCGCGCATTAGGCTATGATTCACTGCTTATACTGAATTATAAACTTCAATGTACATCTAAAACCGATGCATTGAAATGGCTTGTGTTAAAAAGCGATTCAAGAAATTGTATTGTCTAAACCTTAAATGCTGGGTTGTTGTTGTCCTCTGCTGAATTTTCTTTCAAGATAATTATTTTCAAAAACAATATGTCTTTCAGGAATACAAGTAGGTTTTCAAACAGTATAGATCCAGATAGTGCCCAACGCTTTAACCTGAACTTGCTTTCTGCTATTGACAAAGTTTATCAGCGAAATACCTTAAGCAGACAAATATTTGATGCTCTTGACGTTTAATGTATACTTAAGGAATAAAGAAACGCAACAAACACTTCGAGTCATTGTAAGCATACAATGTGATGCAAGTTTTTAGTGCAAATGATATTTATCCATAGGAGCAGTATGTGTCCGTCAAATTACAGCAGGTTAAACGTAATTATCGATTACGTAATCATTTTGGTATGCACGTAACCAGCCTGACCCCCCGTAGCAAACTGCTGAAACAGGGTCAATAAAAGCAAAGTTTTAATCAAACATCGGTTTATTGTTTTAAAAAGTCTTGGAATAGATTGCGGATCAAGGCAATGATCAAATGGCGACGTTTCTGTAGGATCCTGAAACGTCTTAACGTCACTAAGGTCAACTCTGAATACTGCGTGAAAAGCGCAAACCCGCTTTTCTGCTTGAGATTTATTCATTACAATGGTGTTTTGTTCAAGAATTATGACTTGAGATATTCAGACGTCAAAAAACCTCAATTCTGGCGTCAAAATTCGACATCCTACGTTTAAATGGTTTCCATGACGTTTGTGTGTTTTTCTAATGATAAAATGGTCCAGTGACAAATTTTAAGGCTAAAGTTAGCAAGTTTGGTGACCGCTCTCGGCATGTAATCAAATGTTTTCTCTTGCATTATGCCGTGTTTTGTTTGGCTAACGTCAATATAAACACCTTACCAGCGTATTTCTACGGTATCTGGAAAAATCAGTTTTCCAAAGAAAGCATGTTCTGATGTCTCTAGGTTCATCTTATACCGTATATTCACCAGCTACCCAAACCCGACGGCTCTAAGTGACGTTTATCGTTTATTTACTACCATTGTGTATCTTGCCATTCAAGTAACGTGTTTTGACGCAATATTTGACTGCATTACGAAAATGATCGGACGTTTGTTTAATTTGCATATTGTCAAGTCGACGCCAAATAACCAAACATGGAAAAGACGGGGTTTCTTGATCTTTATTCAGACGTTGACGTCACATTTTACGTTTTCATAGGTTTTCAACTTGTAGCGTAAAATGTAGCGTTAAAATGACGTTTTGGTATTTCATCACATTCTATAAATACTCAATAAGTAATTTTCAAAAGAGATTTCACCAAACCGTCATTCAAACACGCAAAAATTATATTTTTGTCTGTTGCGTTTCTTTATTTCTTAAGTATATATCCCCCATTCGCTATTTCTCGTCAACACTCTAATTTGCTTGAATTGTCGTCATAATCTCTTAACTGACTAGTGTCGTCAGCTGATAACCTTTGCAAACAATCTAGACCCAGATCAGACCCAACGGGCATGATCTGGATCCAAACTGCTTGACACACTACTGATATTACCGAAAAAAAATAGAAAAAACAACAGCAAAAAAACTGATTTTGAAAAAAAATATCAGCAGACGACAAAACCATGGCAAATTACCTCGAAGGCAAAAAGAGTCGATGAATTGAAATGGAAGGTGCTAAATGTACATGCAGGTTTCATGCTGCCTGCTTTCAATACGGCACAGTCTAGGACCCATATAGACTTTTTACAATTGCGTGTGTGCGTGCGTGTGTGTGTCAACGTGATGACGAGTGAGGTCTGCGGAATAGATTTTCGTTGAATCAGCGGATATAGATATTCCTGTAGGCTAGTATATATCATCAAAGCAATGCAAATATACCACGTGTATCTATAGGGGTACACATGGGTATATTCATAGGGAAAAACAACTAAGTTATTCTTTTGGACAGGGGATTTGGGCTTCATTTACAAATAAGGGCGTCTCCCAAAAATAAGTTTTAGTTACGCGGTGTGCATTTGAATCCACATGCTAAGTGCCGTTCTTCTAGGTTCAATTTAAAGCTGTTTAAAAAAAGAAGAACGGGGGTCACCTAAACTCTGGAAACATATTAGTAGTTGTTTTTGGAATAGTTTAAGTATCTTGATCAGTGACATATTTGTGACAATATGATATTCGGCCTGTCTGTATAAAATTATGCAAATTATTTCTTTTTTGTTGGCTTTTTCTGTCTCTTTTTTCTTGGTAACACTAATGATTATATACAGAATAATACATTGTATTTCCATGATATGAAAAATCTGTCACGAACTTGGCCGAATCTGCATAAGCAACGAGTCCACCTATGTATTCATATAACAACCAAAGGAAAGTCAAAAATGCTACTGGTTCCAAAGCAGTTCTAGACAAACATAAAGCAAATATAGAAACTAGTCAAGTTTTCTAAACCTTATATATTCTCATAAAGAAAGTAATAAAACCTAGCTAAGGCCACAATCACACAACAACATATGGCACAACCCTTAAAGCACCACCTTTAATTTACAGCAGACGACAATTTAAAATTGTGTTGCTTTTCCAAAAATAATAAATAAGGCATGATATTTCATGAAAATCGTCTGCTGCTAGACAATTCTCAGGAAATATCGTACCCTCTTTTTTTGAAAATTAGGAAAGATGTTGCAAAATTTGTCGTCTGCTGCAGTCGTGATTGGCGCTTTCAGGGTTAAGCAAATATATTCCCGCAATCTTTGACTTAGATCCTGAGATCAGCAAACAGAAACAATTTTAAATCAACAAGACCTCGCAAAAGATGCTACCAAATTTGAGAAATTGCTTATGAGTGATCATAGATTTTTCATTGGTAGGACAGTTGTGGAAATTAAGATTTGTTTTACCTTGTTCTTTGCCGTTAATAATCTAGGAAGTATTTAGAATTACGTGTAAATATTAAAACCCTGAGCATCTAGATAACATATTTACATATAGAGAATCGTTTTAAATGCTATGCGTAGACTTTGCATTACAAGGAAATTTAAATCAAATTATAGTTTCTTTTTTGAATTTGCAATTGGAGCTAACATGTAAAAGCAACATCCAAAACAATATGAGTTATCTTCAGAATCAATGAAATAAAGCTACTAAATTGTTAAGAGTGTTTAAAGTTTCCAATACAATAAGATTCGACCATATTAAAATCATTATGAGAAATTGCCCTTTGGTCACAGGCATCACAGACTAGACTGGCTCCAGTCCTTAAAACAATTTTTCATTAATGTGTCATATCATACACTTGTAGCCAGTCTAATTCTGATGGCTCTGTTTTAAAACAGAGCCATCAGAGTTGGACTAGCTTTAAGTTTGTGATATGACATCATATTGTTTTGAATATTCTGTTTTAAAACAGAGCCATCAGAGTTAGACTTGCTTCAAGTATAGGATATGACACATTGATGAAAATTTTTTTATAAGGACTGGAGCCTGTCTAATCACAGACCAATTAAGTAACAAGACCATCAGATGCTAGAAATAGCTTTTCAAACACAGTGTGAGTAGTTTATATTACACGTGGTGCACATATGCAAATATGAATACACAATATCTTGCACACAGGGTCAGATGGTTGTAAACAAATGGGCACAATATATCAAACGTCTTAAAAATCTTTTAAAACTCTAAAACTTTACAAATGATAACTTCTCAAAGTGTGCTAGAAATAAAATTAATGAGTCAACTGAAAGACAAAAGTGTCAGCCAATAATATTTGGTTGCTATTTTTGTTTGATTTGATTTTTTTATGTCCCATCAACAAACTTTCAGTTATATAGGGACGGGTCTTCCTGGGTTGAACCAGTACTAAGCTAGGATAAATGTGTCTTGCTCAAGGACCACATCGCAGTGACGTCGATTTGGTTGCCAATAAAAAGATTAATATATTATTATGTATAAATGCATTAGTCACTTGACATATTACTTTGTGCTAGATTGAAATAAGTTTTCAATATCTCTCTAATTCTCATTTACATACCTAGCAGAGATAGCCCAGTGTTTTCCAGCCAGATCAAATCCAGTCTCGGCTACTGACAGTCCCATCAGCATAATGGTTGGTGCCACTGTCAAAGGTCCAATAAATCTTAAGAGGATGCCTACCATACCACTGGCGCCAATAAGAATCTCAACAAGAGAGGCAACCATGAGGCTTCCAACCAGCTGAAAATAATACGGATATTAGTAACACAAAACAAGCCAGTCTGTATGCCCAGATGAAAACCAAATCAGGTTTTATGCTATGTTTTCCTCTTTAAGTACACATTGATTGGTAAGACCTCAGACTCAGTGACAACCATGGCATAGAACTTCAATTGCGGGGTTGATGTTTGATGCTCTTCTTTAGCTGGGCCGAATCCCGTTGCGTTAACATGTACAAACTGAATGTATCCCAAGTTTCCATGTAAAGTATTGTTTAAGTTCCTGTTTTTGTTGCTTGCAGCTGAATGAGTCTAGAGCTATTGGAAATGCACTTTTATAACCCTAAAGTTGTTTATAAATGTTAAAATACTAATAAAACAGATCATTGAAATAATCACATTATTTATAAGACTAATATACATGAAAATTGGCACTGATCAAACTGATGTTATTACTCAAGTCAATATCTGGGCATCTCATGGCGCTCAGTTCGCGATTCATATTGAAATACCTTGGTCGCTCTCCATACCTAGAGTGGTGCCAAAAATGAAAAGGCGATGTGGCCCAGGCACCGCAGCTATAAAATCTTGTTCATGCTCAACTAAACTGAGCATTAAAGTTAATATGCTTATAAATGTTAAAATGAAGTTTCGCCCTCAGTTAAGTTGATGAACTGAAACATATACCGCTACACTCAGTTTATGGATATAGAGTAATGGCCAGATCAATAATCAAATGTAAAGATTACAATCTTCATTTTCTAAACATAAAGTGTTCAAATATACTGATCAGCTTAATAAAAATATTACCATGGTCGCTCATAGATGTCAGATAAATTGCAAAACACTACTGGATGTACAATGGTGACCAGAAGACGGATCAGATCAGTAGATAGATACATAGAGGATCTTACATGAGTGCTCATGTTTGATTGAATTTATTAAACTAGTTTGGGAAAAGAGATAAAATGCGAGGCTTGCCGAGTATTTTATCTCTTTTTCGTAACGAGTTTGATAAATTCAATAATACAAGAGCACGAATATTTGATTCTATTTATCATATGATAACTACTCATTTCTGTTGAAAAAACGTTCTATTTTTGTCATAGTGTATGCAACGTTGTTATGGACGTCATAACTTTTCCCGAAAATCGATAAACCACTAGTGGTTTACAGATTTTATTGCATGGCGTTATTTCACTCCCAGACGCGACGTCATATGATAAAACAACGTATATTCTGGGCATACAGTAGCACTACAATTACAAAATAATTAACTATTACCTACTAATATTCTGTACTAAATGTGGCATGCAGCTCACAGAGTTTCATTTCTCCTCTTGAGGCACAGCGTCGACTTGAAGACTGATCAAATATTAACCCTTTCTCTCATGAGTATTCATGCTAGGCTCCCCCACTATGAATAGTTATATAAACAAACTTTCATGTTGGTACATAGAACAAAGATATTACTTGTCAGGTCCATTAGTGTAGGAACAGATAAATCATATTCCGATAAGCAAACGGAGTAGATCCTGATGATCTGGGTCTGATCTGTTTGCAGAAGTTTTTAAATGCGTCTCTGTAAGGTAAAGGGTTAAGATGCATCGTTAATTCTCTAGATATAAAAACCTTACAGGATTGCAGATCAAAATCCAACATCGCAGAAAAAAGGAAGCATTACCTCATTCATTCTTCCTACATACAGGGGATGTTCACCGTCAAGTGGCAATGTATCTAAAAAAAAAACAAGCAACTTAATGACAAAACTAGAGGATCTTTCATGAGTGCTCATGTTTTATTGCATGGCGTTATTAGACGGATGGCTGAGAAAGGGTTTGCTCCCACCTAGGGCATTTTGCAGACATATACTATCTTGTAAAGAATTGAAAGCTGAGTTTTTTTAGAAATGTTTGCACTCTGTAGCGTTAGCTGTAAGAGTCTGTAACATACGTTACTTTATCAAATTAAGAAAAAGTAAATTGAAAGTTTGGGCTACAAATAAAAGACATTAAAATATTTATTTTTAAAGATCATTCATATAGTCTGCATACTGGATATCTTAACTACGTATGACCGCCATTTGAATAAAAATGGGGCTTCTTAAGGTGTCGTATGTGTTACATAAATCAGATAACCCATTAAAATTTGCAAGTGTGGCTAACATCATTTACATTCACAACATCTCTGTGTGTTTTGCAAAATGTTTTTAACCATGTCTGACTAGCTTATGCAATGGCTAACAGAAAAATTAAAGTTTGTTTCCCTATCTTAAATATTTTTTTCTGGAATAAGCAATTAAACAACCCTACCCCTACCCAGTTTTAAGGTGAAAAGTTTGGTATTAAAACTAAAGTAAAAATAATTAGAAAATATTTGCAGTTGGTGAATATGTTTCATTGTTTGGTATTTATTTGCTTATATAAATGGACTTATAAATCTGCAATTTTGTTGCAAAATTTTATATATCAGAGGCTGTAACATATGTTACCTGATGTAATAAATGGGCAAGCTCATTGTCTTCACGCAAGATATGCCTAAAATGTTTTTATCTCCTCGAGGGAATTTTGCAGACACATTCCTTCTTAAAGTACAACTCAAGCTGCATCGAATAAGGGATGTTTGAACTCTCTAAATTGGGGCGTTATTCTGAAACAGCATGTTACATGCGTTACTATATCAAATAAAAGAAATGTAGTTTGAAAGTTTGAGCTAAAATTGTGAAAAAACTCGCAGCTGCTGGATATCTTACATTGTTTAGGGATTTTAAGCTGACTCGCATGATAAAAACTTATAGATCTGCTAGTTGTAACCAAGTTTTAAAGATCAGAGAGTGTTACATATGTTAGCGTGATAAGTAAAATCATCAAACAGTACCTTGACATCAAGCTGAGTAAGGGCCTGCTCCATCCTAATCCCCTTTGGATTTCTGCAGAAATATTACATCTTCTGCAACCATTCAAGGTGCATTTAATAAGAAATGTTTGCACTCTGTAAGTCGGGGCAATAGCATGTAACAGCTGGTTACATATGTTACTATATCAATTTGAGAATAAGAAATTTGAATGTTTAAGCTACCAAAAGAAGACATTAAAATTATCTAATAAATTGACATTCTTATAGTCTGCATACTGGATGTCTTTACTACATAAGAAAGCTGTTTAATATTAATACCGCTAACTGTGGTGTTATGTGCGTTACAAAAACCTTATTATAATTTAAAAGCTGTAATCGTGGCTATCGTCATGTAGTTAAACAACTACTATGACTTAGTTTCAAACTGTTTTATTAAACTTTACAAACATAAACTCAATTGATGAAATGTTTGACCTACAGAAAGAAGACATTAAAATTATCTAATAAATTGACATTCTTATAGTCTGCATACTCGATGTCTTTACTACATATGGAAGCTGTTTAACATTTATACGGCTAACTGTGGTGTTATGTGCGTTACATGAACCTAATTTTAATTTAAAAGCCATAATTGTGGCTATCGTCATTTTGTTAAACAACTACTATGACTTAGTTTCAAACTGTTTTATTAGACTTTACAAAAATATACTCAATTGATGAAAAGGAAAAACCAAGTTTGCTTTTCTATCTTAAATATATTGTCTTATAGGAGCTAATACACAGCCCTACTCCAAGTTTTACCAAAAAGCAAATTTTGTTGTTACCGTTTAAGTATAACACATGAAAGCGATTGAAGCGTGTGGATATTTTACATTTTCTTAGTCTGTCTTGCTCATATATCAGCAAGATGTCATTAAGTTTAAGATCAGGACACTTAATGTGTATTTATAAGTCTATGGTGCGAAAACACTAGAAATTATATACATTTCTGATTATCAAGCCCATGGCCTGTTGTTACAGATGTTATCAATGAACTTTTGGACACATTTCCTAATACTGTGCATATAATGCTAAATATAAAGCCAAAAATAGAAAAGATAGTTTTACATTTGTACAAGACAATACAATAAATGAAATGGTCCAAACTAATTCTCATCAATTTAACACTCATGTTAAACGTTTGTCGTTATCTGCTTCTGTGGTAATCATTATTATCACACGCCTCCTTGCAACTAGTAGAATCATCACACAATATTTCAATTATTTACTTGCATACAGTTTTACCACCGGTCCACTCAAAATAGATGAGCCATTATCAACTTTCCAATTTTGCTATTCATGGCTTGGAACATTCGGAAACTGTTATGAATTCCTAATAGTTGGCTCTTTGAGTATGTGTTTCAAATGATACTCTGCAAGTAGGAGAAAGTCTAAAGCTTTAAAGGGAGGAAAACTATGCCATTAAAAGCAATGAGTACCTGGACTTATGTACCTTGATATATTTGTGATAAAAAATCATATCTTAGCTGGTAAACTTTTATAAATGTAGTCTTTCCATACATGCAACAAACATATTTTCATCTAATAATTTCTCTGCACTTATTATCTTTCCCCAAGCATTCAAAAACTTATTTGAAGTCTTAGTACTTCTGAAGCGCTTAAACCGAGGTAACTCATTCCCTTCAGATAAACGAACTAGATGTATCACTGCAGGTAAAGCAATGAAATGCAGAATGAACAGAGCGCAAATCAGACCCTTTCACTTCAATGATTCATCAAGTTTCTAAGTTAAGAGCGCTTATTAAAGGATGTTACATATATAACTTGATATAATAAATGAGCAAGGGCATTGTCGTTGCATCCATTTTGATTACACAGTCAGAGGCAAGTGTTTTCAATTTCATTTTTTTCAATGGATCATGAAATGGGGCAACCTTATCACCTTGTTTACTCTGTATAAATCTTCCATAGAGCATAATATAGAACTACTGGTTATCCTATTCTACCTATAGTCCAATGCAACAGCTAATGATATGGCTGCCAAAACTGAGATATCAAAGGTTTTACATTATTTTAAGGCTTGCTTTAATGTACTGACATAAAAAAACAACCAGCTGCAAACATAATTGATCACAATGTCCAACTTCATGTTCTTTCTCATATACCAGATAACTTTTTAGGTGTAATAGAAATTGTTTCAGACCGTCTGCCAAAACCACCAAGAGACAACATTGTAACTTAAGAAAACTTATAAAGTTCTTTGGGCGCAGCAAAATACTATTGATCTAAGACCTGAGGATTTAAGTACCAAAGGACTGGATAGGTTCCATGGCAAATGATGCAAAAAAGCAGCCTTTCAAATTTCTGTTTGACCAATATCAGAAATCTTAAAGTATTCTAAGAGATACACGGTAGAGACATAGCTTTTGCAAAATCAGAGCAAAGTTATCATTTGACTAGCATGGATGCAGAGGCAGCTGCAGTAAAATTGTTCTTGCCACTTCACAGGAAGAGACATATACCAGAGCCATACTTCATTGTATGCATATATGTGAAATTGCATTAAACCCATATTTAATCAGGTGTTTGATCCCATGACATGCTGCTTCTGCTTTTGAAGAATGCTAAGGATTCAAGTTATAGCTGAGTCAATTTGTTTGACGCTGGCACTGGCCACACATACAAAGAAAATTGAGTCTTTTGATGGCATAAAAGAGGATCACACGAAATGCTTATAAGTGATGTTTGTCACAATTACCAATTTTAAAAAGTAATCTTAATTAATGTAACACATATAACACCATAGGAAGCTGTATATTTGTTAAAAACACTTTCTTATGTATCAAAGGTATTCAGTATGAAAACTACATGAATAATTCAAATAAATAGATAGTTTTATGCCTTCTTTCTGTTTCTCAGACTTTCAATTTATTTTTTCTTAAATTGATATGGTAACATATGTAACATACCATTACAGGCTAACCCCCTGGTTAATAGAGTGCAAACATCTCTTATTTGATGCAGCTTGAATTGTTCTTTAAGGTAAGATATGTCTGCACAATTCCCAAAGGGATGGAGAGGAACAGTATTGTACTCAGTTTGCAGTCCTAATACTATGCCATGGTTCTACTGGTTGTGATGAAATGGGTGATTATTTTGCAATAGAAGCAGAAACAATGATAGACATTGTGAGGGTGGCTTGAATAGAGATTGTTTTTGAATGATTATATTTAGTTGGAAAATTTATTAAATTGTGTCATTTAAATGAGAACTATTATTTTCTATCTATACGTCTATATATTATAATATAATAAGCATTAGGAAATATGTGATAAAAAAGATTATATATAGCATCTGTAACACAATTCCATGGGCTTGTTATCAGCAATGACTATAATTACTAAGACTTAGGCACCAGAGGCTAGAGATTAAAAGGAAACGATGTGAAAATCATATTTTTTCTGAAATATCATCTCTTACTTCCAAGACAATTTCCTTGCTCATTCATTATGCCATGTAACATACGTTACATACTTTAATGAGTGCTTTGATCCGGATGTCAAACTTGCAAATGTATGATTCTTTATTGCACATGTAAGATATCCACAAGCGTCAAATATTTTCATATATTTTTCTTCAATAATAGATACCAAAATTAGATACTTAAAATTGGGGGTAGGGTTGTTAAATAGCTTATATAAAACAATGTATTTGAGATAGAAAAGCAAACTTTGTTTTGTCTATTAGTCAAATAAGTATTTTAGCGAACTAAGATTAAAACACTTGTAAAAATGCACAAATCGTCTGTAAAATATAATGATGTTAGTCACGATTTCAATTTTCAAAGGGAAAATTAATCTATGTAACGCTTATAACACCATTGAAGGCTGCAATTTTGTTTAAAATGCTGCTTTTATGTAGCTTAGGCATCCAGCTTGCAAACTACATAAGAAATTTGAATAATTAGATGGTTTAATGTCTTCTTTCTGCAGCTCAAACTTTCATAATGATTTTTTTCTTAGTTTGTTACAGTAACATATGTTAACAGGCTGTCAGAGACTAACACCCCGGAGCACATAGTGCAAACAT